>CM060943.1:104996536-106395702 GCA_030765085.1 Allium cepa | reverse complement strand
TCGATTGAAACTCTTGTGACAATTTTCTAGTGGAGATTTACAATTTGTTCGTAAATATTTAAGTTAAGCTAGTGGTTATGGGACATGATGCTAAGCTCATATATTTACTAGCTTACTGTAATTGACACTTCTTGATGATCATGACGATTATTTTTTTGATTTAGACTAGCAATGTGCGATGTCTCTTTGTCTACGAGGGAGACTAAACCCCGTTTGTGTGAGTTTCAACTCACATATGTGGGGTAGCGCCTCATGGTCTTCGGGCCGTTCGTGTGTCAAAAATTAATGGCTAGCTACCATGAGATAGCGTCTCATTCGTGTGATACATATGTTGGTGAGTTTTCATGCTCCCGTTCGTGTGATAGGCCTCCCCCCTATTTTGTGTGATTTCTGGATTTCGTGTGTCGAATTCTGGAATTTTCTTCTTCACCTATTTTTCTGATTTCTATTGATATGATTTATCAATTTTTGTGCATAGGTGAATTCGTGTGTCATTGACTGGATTTCTTGAGATGATTTCTAGAATTTGTGTTTCACCAATTTTCGTGATTTCCATTGATAAGTTTTATCAATATTTTTGCATTGGTGAATTAGTGTGTCATTGACTTTTGTGATTGACATTGATATAATCGTCAATATTTGTGGTTTGATGAACGAAATAAGGAGTATGACATTCCTTTGATTCTTGTGTAGATTTGGTGATATTGATCAATCTCTTGTTAATTTTCAATTACTTATATATATCACAGCTTGGCACTGTGATTATTGTGTGTTTAGTCATATCTCTTATTCTATATCGTTTCATCTGATATTTATAGTTAGACTGATCCGCTTATTATTTTCTTATTAAATAATACTCGGGTCAGACCGAGATGTTACAGGTGCTTCTGCTTGACTTCTCCCCAGGGATTCATTACTCTGACTTCTGGCAAACTACTTAGATTAGTACTTTATTTTGTTGTATACACTTGAGATATAGACTCATAGTTGTATTCTTTTGTATAGCACGTGTTGCTATTCTTTTGTGTTATTGTGGATCTTTTTGACCACTACTCTGATATACACTTCCATGTGTTAATTATATACTCATATCTTCTTCCGCCTTTGTGATATGAATTATCTGTGACTGATTTATGTTATGTTTATTTCTGTATTTGTTTCCGAAGATATTATAGCCACTGTGTAGTAGCTTTGAGTTTGTGTCGATAGGTCAGATTTCCTCTTGAAGTAAAATGCATATTATACTATCTGACATATCGATGCTCGCACAAAGCAATTACACGGATGGTCGCTCCTCAACAGTCTTATTCTCCATGCTAGTTGACAGCATTCACCGTAATGTTCTTGGCTAGTGTGGGTATAGAGGTGGGGCATCACAATGTGGATTATCTGTGGTTATAATAATGATAATTATCTGTTGTGAATCTGTGAATTATCTATCTGTGTGTACATAGATAATGTTATTGAATTTTTTTAAACTCTAAAACAACTTGGACCTAAAAGACACTGTAACGTTCGAGATTTTTCATCCACGAAAACCGACATCAATACGTCCACTGTATCAACTGTCAACCAATCGAAGGCCCAAAAACCGTACCGTTAGGGTTAAAGAAAAAGAAAAAGTAGAAGAAGAGAGAAAAAAAGATAGAAATAACAGAACAACATCAGAATCTCATAATTCGCAGCGGAACAACATATAATAAATAAATGAATAATCTTTAAACAAAGAACTATATCAGTTATTACATTACATTACATTTCATTTCATTACATCAGAGTGTACAACAACAAATGACATCAATAGCGGAAAAGAAATATTATATACTAGTAATACGCCATGCCATCCAGCTTGCCTCCAGCAACTCCTGAATATCCTGATAAACCTTAACTCTTGACTTCCCGTGTGGAAATTGGTGGGCACCCAGAGTTTAGGAAGGAAAACAATAAACTCCGACTCAGTCATGTGACTGGTGTGAGAACTTAAAACAGTTTATTTTTCTTTAAATCCAATTATTCGAAATAAAATTTATTCGACTTATAAATTCACTTATTAATATTTAAAATTAATTAAATATATAATTTTTAATTGACAGAAATTCTGGGTCGTTACAGACACGCTTTGGATTTCGATGAGACCGGGATCGGGTTTCCATATTTGGATATCCGAAAACCACATCGATCCAAATTAACGATAGGTCGTGAATCTTATGTGAAGAGTGAAGACTCGAGGTGTAAGGGCTATACGTCAGTATAACTCTGTGGGTGATTCCGTAATGAGTTTAACGGAATGGTACTTATAGATTCGAGATGGAGATTTAGAGTGCAAGGGTTATCGTCGTTAACTTTGAGGGTGATTCCAAAACGAGTGTAACGAGATAATGCCTTCGGTTTCGTTCGAACCCGGAACGAACTTGTATGGATTGAATGCTTTCAGAACATCGTCAGGTGGACGATGAGTATTCTAAGAGATGTGTCCTCTAAAGGTAATCGTAGCCTCAAGCCTCATCAACCGGGAATGACTAAAACAGGGGAGGTGCAGCAAGGCTTCATGGGTAGCACCCACTGGAGAGCAAGATTGATCCCTGTTTAGAGGTCCCTTTATATTCGGCTTAGTGGGCAGTTGGATATGCGCACCAACTGCGGGGTTGTCTTGTTCGGAACTATTCAGTAAGGAATGGGTCCGGCCTTGTGTTGCAGGGGAGTGCGAGTACTCCTCGGTACGTTGATCTAGGCCACGTACTGTGACGGGCGGTACCCCAGTAGCCCTGCCATTGTATGGAATCCAAAATCCAATAAGTGCCAACGGTTTTGATTGTATTACCCACTTTTGTGGCTAGTAGCTAGAATTTAATAGATGTAACAATTTCGACTATTTCATATTTACTTGAAACCCTAGACCTATTATAATATCACTGGATTTCCTATCAAATGTTTTGGTTAGCGTAAAGTAAAAACTTTTCCATGTTTATGTGTGGGAAGTCTTACGTGATACCTTTCTTTTCAAAAGGTTTTTGAAAGTTAAGCAACTTTAACCTGTTACTCACACCAGACGCATGTCTGATCCGGAGTTTATCTTTTCTTTTCATAAACTCTTGGTTACTCAAATTTTTACGAGTAGCCAAGGGATTTAGGTTAGCTTTGACGAATATTGGAGGAGCAATGGAGCAGGAGGCTTCTGCGTTAGATAGTTGTATTCCGCTGTGTGTTCTGTGTTGTCTCTGTGTAACAACCCTGTATTTTGTAATTATTTTATTGTATATTTTAATTATTTTAATATAAAATTTTGATTTAAAAACTTATTTTACTTATTTGAAATGATTAAATTTATTATTTAAATATAAAATCTTGATTTTATATGAGTTATAATTCCAAACTGTGTAAGTTAAATATTTGCTTGAAATGTTGATTCTGGTCAAAACAGTCAAACTGTGACTTTTAACTTAAAATTTTAAAAGTTTGAAATTTAAATTTTTTTCTTTTATTATGAAAGTACATAAAATTCTAAGAACACCACTTTTCATTTCGTTGAGTTTGGATGTAAATTGTGAAAGTTATACCCTTTACAATATTGTGCGTATATAGGGTTATTTAACAATGACTATTTTAATTGTATAAATTACTTCTTCTTGGTTTTATTTTATGTTAATATGTGATAATATGTTATATTATGTATATTTTGACTTTTAAGTATTTTTAAAATGATAATATAATTTTTCTAAAGTTTATTTGAATTTATTTCAATTTATAAAGCCTAGTTGGTATTTACTGCATTTTTCTTTATTTAACTTTCTATTTAATAAAAATTAAATTATTATTTTACCTTGAAAATGTTTTAAAAACATTTTTAATTCAAATTTTGTGTTTTAATATATTTTTTTGAAGTAATAAATTTTCCAAAGCCATTGGAGATCTTCTTGTAATTTTTATGTCAGGGTTGCTATTTTTAAGCAATTTCTTATTTCCTTTTTCTATTTTACTTAAAATAAATTATTTATTTTATTTTATTCTTACTTAGTTTCGGTTTTACATAACATTTCTGAGTTTATTTTGTTTTTTATAAAATTAAAAAGAAAAGGAAATGCAAAAAGTTTAGAAAGTTAAGAGATCTTAAAAGCCTGAAACGTAAAGGCGTTTTATCCGTTTCTTTTTGCAATTAATACATCAATTCGTTGATTTATTTTATACATTCACTTTTATTGCTGTGTTTTACTTTATTTTATTCATTTTACATGTATTTAAATTTAAGAAATTTTTTCCAAAGTGTATTGAAGTTATTTCTAATTCCTAAGTCTAGTTTTCATTTTTCTGTGCCATTTTTCTTATTTTAATCATATCTAATTAATAATTAATTATTAATATTTTGTTTATCTGTTATATTTTCAAATTCTAACTAAATTTTTTAAGTGTTTTCAGTTATTTAAGATGTATATGAATATATATAGGAAGTTTAAAAGGTTTGAAAGCAAAGAAACGTAAAACCGTTTTAACGTTTCTTCTTCCGTTTCTTTTCCAATTAATAGATTTAATTTCCTTTGACTGTTTCTTTCTTTATTGTAGCTGTGCATTTCTTACCTCATTTTCACGTGAAAACATTCCTCTCCACTTCATTTTTCACGGCTAGAAAGGTTTGGTAATGGCTCCTCTTTTCCTCTTCTTTTTGCTCTTCTTTTTCCATTGTTTTCTTATATTTTTGCCTAGTTTTCTATGCTTTTTGGATTGGCCTCTACCACCCACCATCACCACCATACTCTCCACCATCCCCTACCACTCTTCCTTGGCATCATCTCCATCCATCATTTCAGATCCATCCATGGTCACACCTCCCTTGGTGACAAAACTCCACAAAATTTGCAAATAATGTCCAAAACAATGCACTAGCCACCACTATTACTTCACCACCTTCATCTCCACTTGTTGCCTCGCCTATATGATGTTAAACCTGACCTATATGATGTCATACCTGAGCCAAAGCATCATCATAGCCAAGCATAAGTATCCCTTAGGCCAAGCATTGAAGTGGTTGAAGCAAGGTCCAATCTATCTTGTTCATTTTGCTTTGTATTTCAAAATTGTCTCAATGTTATTTTATGTTGAATGTTTATATATTGTCTTGTTTGTTTTGTTTTGGGTTGTTGATACAAAATCATATATTGGCTATCTTTCAACTCAAATCAAAAGTCGTGCAATTGTGCTTGTCGTGCCTTTGGAGTCGTGCTTGTATGTTGTTTTGGTCTCTAGCTTTGAAAAAAGTGAGTCTTTCTCACTCTGACATTTCTACTTATGAGAAGTGAATTGATGACAAGTGTTTAGTAATATAAAATGTTTATGCAAGTTAATGATGATCATATGATATGCTGTGCCATGTTATTACCATGTTATTACCATGTTAAAAACTGTTAATTTTCACCTGACATCTGATATATGACTGTATATTGTGATATTGACCTTGTTTATATTATTTCTGCATATGATCACACTGCAAGTTCCCTGTTAGAAAAAAAATATTATGGGCTGAAATGATAGGCCTGAATGGTTTTAAATTTTTTATTTTAACTTGGGATTGCGGGTTTGAAATGATAAAACCCGGATTTTCTTTGTAAATTACGGGTTGAAATGATATATTACCCTATCACTTTACCTAGCGTAGAAAATTTTATACAGGCCCGTAGTTAAAATATGCTTTTCTAAAAATTTTAAAATATTTTAGAAATTTAATTATTATAATATTTTGATTTGAAATTTGATAAAAATAAAAGTTTTGTAAAATATTATTGATTTTCTGAATAATTGTAAGTGAAATGAATTAATGAAAGAGTTAGAAATTTTGAACGTAAGTTATTTTGGAAATTTTGATTTAATTTTAATTGGAATTTAATTGAGTATGAAATTATGACAAATTTATGATAATTTGAATTTAAATGAATTTAAAATGATTTTTATCATATTTATGATTTTTTTATAAAGTTGAAATGTGAAATGAATAAATATTTTAAGTTGAAACTTTGAAATATAACTAGAATCGGAAATTTATGAAATTGACGTAAAAGTGAACTTTTAGTTAAGCAAATAAAATTAAAACTAAGTTATATTTGAGAATTTGAACTTAAGTGTTAAGTTGAAATTTAATGTAATGGATTTTAAAATTGAACATTGCATTTTAATAAGTGGATTATTATTAAATCCTGATTTTTGAATGGAAATTTAACTTTATAAAATCATGAACTTGAGGAAAATTAAATGATGTTTATAAATGTGAAAATGTATGATTTTATAAGTTAAAAATGTTATTAATAAAAATATAATTGGTTGAGAAATTTTATTGAATATTTGAAGTTAATTGAATGCATTTTTGAAATGCTATTAATTACAATGTAAATGATATTACAGCATTTGTAAACGCTGTAGTGGATGATAATGAACTAAAAAGCTAAATTGAATTAAAAGATATTATAGCAATCTTTGTAAGTGCTATAATTTTTGAATTTAACTAAGTTATTCGAAATTTAAGTAAACCTAGTATAACATTTTAAAATGCTGTCTTTTGTTAAATTGAACTGTTTTGAATGTAACTTTCCGTATAAGTTTTCTAAATAATGCGAAAAGTGAATTTTCACTGTTTTGATAAACTTAAGTGAATAAATGAACTTTGGAAGTTGAAATTTTTGGAAATTTAATAATTTAATTATTAAGCATAATAACTTCATTGAAATGATAAAAAAGAATTTTTGGAATATAAACCGTTTTGAAATATGAATTGAAATGGTATTTTAGATTGAATAAAATGAATAATGATTTGAAATGAATGAAGTTTGAAAAGATACGATATTTTGATATATTAAAATGATTTGAAATGAAGTTTTGAAAGGATATGATATTTTGATATATTAAAATGATTTGAAACGAAGTTTTGAAAGATATGATATTTTTGATATTAAATGATTTGAAAAACGGAGTTTGAAAGATAGGACATTTTGATATTAACATGATTTAAAAAGAAGTTCTGAAAGATATGATATTTTGGAACTGAAGCTTTGAAAGGTTATGATATTTTGATATATTAAAATGATTTGAAAGGTAGTGTTGAAAGGGTATGAAAATTTAATATATTGAAATGGTTAGAAATGACTTGATATTTATTTTGATAAATATTTGAATTGAAAGGTATTTTACGATGATATATTGAAATGGTTTTGGAAATGATTTAATCTTTATTTTGATAAAGATTTGGATTGGAAAGGATATTTTATTTTGAAGTATAAAATATTGTTTTAAAGTTATAACTACGGGTTATATTAACGATTGGTTGTTAAAGAGACCGGGATCGGATATTGTCTTATAGCCGGCCAATACCGAAAACCACTTTAACAACTGTGTATGCGGTGGAGATTCCAGAATGAAGTAGGATGGTGGCGACGTTCTCGAGGTATATTACGCGGACCCAACTCCCGTGAGTTGGCATATATGACTAAAACAGGAGCTATACCGGGCTACACAAAGGGTCGCACCCTTTCATCGAGCATGCTCCATCGGAAACCATTCTATTACTGTTGTGATTCGACTCGGTAGCGCCACTTTGATTCGGGGGTATTGTTCGAGGTGGGCGGAAGCTGCTGGCTTGCCGTCACCACCGGTCCGGGAGTGCAAACGGTGTATCCACCCTGGCATTTCCTTGCGTGCCGTGTCATATCCTTATATCGAGCCCACTACGATTTTGGTTTTAAAGATCCGACCGCGTTAAGGTTCACCACCCCCTTAACGCTATTTTCTATATGATTATACTTTACTGATTAGACACTACCGTATATAGCGTATATTACTACATAGTAAATAGTTTAACGGATCCTTAGAGGATGGGCGGTCCCAAGCATCCTTTAAGTTACTGATGCATTTTGTTACTGTTTACTTGAGTTGATTTACAGTTTATAAGTATTTATGTCCTGACTCGAGGGTTTTGTATTTTGCTTTACGCTCGAGTCAGATTTATTGAGTTAGCATTCAAGATTCACCTTCGGCGTTGGAGCTTTCCTTGAAGATCCAGCCATCTATTTTGTTTCAGTATACAGTGGTTCAGTGATGTATCTGATTTGTACCTGATGTATCCTGTTACTCTTCTGTTGTATCTTATTTAACTCTGATGTATCTTATATTTACATAGTAGCTTCATGAACTACTATCTCTTTTACTTCCGCTGCATTATTATTACTCTGTGTCTGTGATCTGTGATTTTTATTTACTGTATATTCTGAGATTTGCCAAATTTTTAATTACAACGCGGTATTTTGAGCAATTCAATTCCGGCATGAGTGTCTACTTATACACTTATAATGGATGCGAATGGTTGAAAATACCGAGTCGTTACAGTTGGTATCAGAGCTTTGGTAGCTCTAGGCACAACTCAGCATATGGAGTGAATGTATTTACAGAATCACTTTCATTCGAGTTTGAATCTCTCTCTTTTGACTCGATTCCTTTGAATTTTGGAACATTCCCTACGGTTCCAAAATCCATTCGTATCCCTCACTATTCATCTTCTTTTGATTCTGGAGTAACCCATAACTCCGCTTTGAATGATCTTTCTAGTGAGTCGGCGGTCACGCCAATTTCAAATTTAATTGGAAAAGTGGGAAAACTCCTTTGCAGTTAGCATCGATTCACCGGAGATTCTTATCTATCCTTGGTTTAGATGCTAATATCTTTTGTTATTTCAAACTCTAACTCTTGAGATCGAATGTAGATTTACCCTAGAAAAATCAACATTGATCTTATTCTTTAAGTCACGATTGACCCGGTTAAGGTTGCCCGTGATTTATATAAGCTTATCCATCTTCCTATTCTGTTATTTAATCATGTCATCCTTTTTTCCAACTTATTTTTAAATCATAATCTCCTTTGATTTGGGTTAATCAAAAATTTGAATCTCTATCCTTCTTTGAAAATCTATTCATGTATAGTGTTTTTGTAAACTAATATTTAAAATTAAAATGTTTTATATATCGTGTTGTTTGAGTTATTGATGTTGATTTGGGTTTCTGATCGATTCGTCTGATCAACGCTATTGATAAGATTTCCAAAACACTTTGACAGAACAAACGGACACAATATATTTAAAGAAAAAAAAATGGTTAATGAAATAAATTTTGATATATAATAAATTTATGGAACTTAATGAAATGATTTAAATTGATAATTTGAAATGATAATAATTGATTTATCATTTATTGTTCTACAAATAGATCTATAAATATTTGTTTATAAATTTATTTGGGAACTGAAATGAATTTAAAACAAGAATTTGAGGATTTAAATTTCGATTATTTCGAACTTTGGTTTAAAGTTTTAAAAGGTTATATTATTTAAAGTATTTTGAATAAAATTTGTTTTCAAAGAATTTTAAAGGTTTAAAATTAGTGCTCTTCTCTTTGTCGCTGGAAAATAACTTCGGTGATGATCGCGACATCATCGACGTTCATTTTCGAGTTTCGAAGTTAGGAGACTGTTCTGTAGTCTTGCTACAGCTTTGCTTTGGGAAATTAAATTGATTTGAATTTCTAAAATATGACTTGATTTATAATATATATATATATATATATATATATATGATTGAATTTTGATTTTACATATATTATTTCTTATCTCTAAATGGTTTAAAGAAATCGAAAATTTAATTCTTAAATTTTATTTTAAAGAATAATTCCAAAAAAAAAAAAATCAAAACCTTGGATGAATATCAAGCATGAAATGATTGAATTGGAAATTTTATTTGTATAATACAATTGCATTCAAATATAACTTACCAAAATTTCAGAAGTTAAAAATGTAATTGGATAATATACGATATAAAAAGATTTTATAAATAAAATTTGAGTAGTTAATGTTATACACTTAAATTTTAAGTTATAAAACGATTAACAGAGTTAAAGAATAACAAAGGGTAATTGAATAACTTACAATAAAACAATGTTAGAAGAACTAAGAATAAAATAAAGCAGTTATAAAAAGTGTAAATATATTTAACATGAGTGATAAATATATTGAGAGGAATAAATTTAATTTTGATTAGGAATAAAGAAGAATAAAATTTATTAAGTACATTGTGAGTGCAATAAATGATTATTTTTCAAACCCATGGTTTTAAAAAAAATGGTTAATTTTAGATGATTGGATAATAAGATAATGAAATTTGAGATAGTTAAGATTTATTTAACTTGTGTAAAGATTTATTCTCTGTTTAAGTTGAAATTTCCATGCTTTCAAATTCATTTCCTTATTTTGTTTTCAAACTATCTTTTGGTTGTCCTTATTATCCTTATCTTGCTATAGACTGGTATATGCATCTTTCTATGATCTTTCTGTTTAGAAATCTTTCTATAATCTTTGATAATCTCCACCTTGTAAAACATACCTATAACAACAGTTATCAGGTATAACTTCAATCTTCTTGTCATCTTATCTTAATCATATTTCACTCTATCTTTTCTGTGTCCTTCCATACCTCATTCCTTTTCGGGGACGAAAAGTTTTGAGTGGGGGAGAGTGTAACAACCCTGTATTTTGTAATTATTTTATTGTATATTTTAATTATTTTAATATAAAATTTTGATTTAAAAACTTATTTTACTTATTTGAAATGATTAAATTTATTATTTAAATATAAAATCTTGATTTTATATGAGTTATAATTCCAAACTGTGTAAGTTAAATATTTGCTTGAAATGTTGATTCTGGTCAAAACAGTCAAACTGTGACTTTTAACTTAAAATTTTAAAAGTTTGAAATTTAAACTTTTTTCTTTTATTATGAAAGTACATAAAATTCTAAGAACACCACTTTTCGTTACGTTGAGTTTGGATGTAAATTGTGAAAGTTATACCCTTTACAATATTGTGCGTATATAGGGTTATTTAACAATGACTATTTTAATTGTATAAATTACTTCTTCTTGGTTTTATTTTATGTTAATATGTGATAATATGTTATATTATGTATATTTTGACTTTTAAGTATTTTTAAAATGATAATATAATTTTTCTAAAGTTTATTTGAATTTATTTCAATTTATAAAGCCTAGTTGGTATTTACTGCATTTTTCTTTATTTAACTTTCTATTTAATAAAAATTAAATTATTATTTTACCTTGAAAATGTTTTAAAACCATTTTTAATTCAAATTTTGTGTTTTAATATTTTTTTTTGAAGTAATAAATTTTCCAAAGCCATTGGAGATCTTCTTGTAATTTTTATGTCAGGGTTGCTATTTTTAAGCAATTTCTTATTTCCTTTTTCTATTTTACTTAAAATAAATTATTTATTTTATTTTATTCTTACTTAGTTTCGGTTTTAAATAACATTTCTGAGTTTATTTTGTTTTTTATAAAATTAAAAAGAAAAGGAAATGCAAAAGGTTTAGAAAGTTAAGAGATCTTAAAAGCCTGAAACGCAAAGGCGTTTTATCCGTTTCTTTTTGCAATTAATACATCAATTTATTGATTTATTTTATACATTCACTTTTATTGCTGTGTTTTACTTTATTTTATTCATTTTACATGTATTTAAATTTAAGAAAAATTTTCCAAAGTGTATTGAAGTTATTTCTAATTCCTAAGTCTAGTTTTCATTTTTCTGTGCCATTTTTCATATTTTAATCATATCTAATTAATAATTAATTATTAATATTTTGTTTATCTGTTATATTTTCGAATTCTAACTGAAATTTATAAGTGTTTTCAGTTATTTAAGATGTATATGAATATATATAGGAAGTTTAAAAGATTTGAAAGCAAAGAAACGTAAAACCGTTTTAACGTTTCTTCTTCCGTTTCTTTTCCAATTAATAGATTTAATTTCCTTTGACCGTTTCTTTCTTTATTGTAGCTGTGCATTTCTTGCCTCATTTTCACGTGAAAACATTCCTCTCCACTTCATTTTTCACGGCTATAAAGGTTTGCTAATGGCTCCTCTTTTCCTCTTCTTTTTGCTCTTCTTTTTCCATTGTTTTCTTATATTTTTGCCTAGTTTTCTATGCTTTCTGGATTGGCCTCTACCACCCACCATCACCACCATACTCTCCACCATCCCCTACCACTCTTCCTTGGCATCATCTCCAACCATCATTTCAGATCCATCCATGGCCACACCTCCCTTGGTGACAAAACTCCACAAAATTTGCAAATAATGTCCAAAACAATGCACTAGCCACCACTATTACTTCACCACCTTCATCTCCACTTGTTGCCTCGCCTATATGATGTTAAACCTGACCTATATGATGTCATACCTGAGCCAAAGCATCATCATAGCCAAGCATAAGTGTCCCTTAGGCCAAGCATTGAAGTGGTTGAAGCAAGGTCCAATCTATCTTGTTCATTTTGCTTTGTATTTCAAAATTGTCTCAATGTTATTTTATGTTGAATGTTTATATATTGTCTTGTTTGTTTTGTTTTGGGTTGTTGATAAAAATCATATATTGGATATCTTTCAACTCAAATCAAAAGTCATGCAATTGTGCTTGTCGTGCCTTTGGAGTCGTGCTTGTATGTTGTTTTGGTCTCTAGCTTTGAAAAAAGTGAGTCTTTCTCACTCTGACATTTATACTTATGAGAAGTGAATTGATGACAAGTATTTAGTAATATAAAATGTTTATGCAAGTTAATGATGATCATATGATATGCTATGCCATGTTATTACCATGTTAAAACTGTTAATTTTCACCTGACATCTGATATATGACTGTATATTGTGATATTGACCTTGTTTATATTATTTCTGCATATGATCACACTGCAAGTTCCCTGTTAGAAAAAAAATATTATGGGCTGAAATGATAGGCCTGAATGGTTTTAAATTTTTTATTTTAACTTGGGATTGCGGGTTTGAAATGATAAAACCCGGATTTTCTTTGTAAATTACGGGTTGAAATGATATATTACCCTATCACTTTACCTAGCGTAGAAAATTTTATACAGGCCCGTAGTTAAAATATGCTTTTCTAAAAATTTTAAAATATTTTAGAAATTTAATTATTATAATATTTTGATTTGAAATTTGATAAAAATAAAAGTTTTGTAAAATATTATTGATTTTTTGAATAATTGTAAGTGAAATGAATTAATGAAAAAGTTAGAAATTTTGAACGTAAGTTATTTTGAAAATTTTGATTTAATTTTATTTGGAACTTAATTGAGTATGAAATTATGACAAATTTATGATAATTTGAATTTAAATGAATTTAAAATGATTTTTATCATATTTATGATTTTTTTATAAAGTTGAAATGTGAAATGAATAAATATTTTAAGTTGAAACTTTGAAATATAACTAGAATTGGAAATTTATGAAATTGACGTAAAAGTGAACTTTTAGTTAAGCAAATAAAAATAAAACTAAGTTATATTTGAGAATTTGAACTTAAGTGTTAAGTTGAAATTTAATGTAATGGATTTTAAAATTGAACATTGCATTTTAATAAGTGGATTATTATTAAATCCTGATTTTTGAATGGAAAATTAACTTTATAAAATCATGAACTTGAGGAAAATTAAATGATGTTTATAAATGTGAAAATGTATGATTTTATAAGTTAAAAATGTTTTTAATAAAAGTATAATTGGTTGAGAAATTTTATTGAATATTTGAAGTTAATTGAATGCATTTTTGAAATGCTATTAATTACAATGTAAATGATATTACAACATTTGTAAATGCTGTAGTCGATGATAATGAACTAAAAAGCTAAATTGAATTAAAAGCTATTATAGCAATCTTTGTAAGTGCTATAATTTTTGAATTTAACTAAGTTATTCGAAATTTAAGTAAACCTAGTATAACATTTTAAAATGCTGTCTTTTGTTAAATTGAACTGTTTTGAATGTAACTTTCCGTATAAGTTTTCTAAATAATGCGAAAAGTGAGTTTTCACTGTTTTGATAAACTTAAGTGAATAAATGAACTTTGGAAGTTGAAATTTTTGGAAATTTAATAATTTAATTATTAAGTATAATAACTTCATTGAAATGATAAAAAAGAATTTTTGGAATATAAACCGTTTTGAAATATGAATTGAAATGGTATTTTAGATTGAATAAAATGAATAATGATTTGAAATGAATGAAGTTTGAAAAGATACGATATTTTGATATATTAAAATGATTTGAAATGAAGTTTTGAAAGGATATGATATTTTGATATATTTAAAATGATTTGAAATGAAGTTTTGAAAGATATGATATTTTTGATATTAAATGATTTGAAAAACGGAGTTTGAAAGATAGGATATTTTGATATTAACATGATTTAAAAAGAAGTTCTGAAAGATATGATATTTTGGAACCGAAGCTTTGAAAGGTTATGATATTTTGATATATTAAAATGATTTGAAAGGTAGTGTTGAAAGGGTATGAAAATTTAATATATTGAAATGGTTAGAAATGACTTGATATTTATTTTGATAAATATTTGAATTGAAAGGTATTTTACGATGATATATTGAAATGGTTTTGGAAATGATTTAATCTTTATTTTGATAAAGATTTGGATTGGAAAGGATATTTTATTTTGAAGTATAAAATATTGTTTTAAAGTTATAACTACGGGTTATAATAACGATTGGTTGTTAAAGAGACCGACATCGGATATTGTCTTATAGCCGGCCAATACCGAAAACCACTTTAACAACTGTGTACGCGGTGGAGATTCCAGAATGAAGTAGGATGGTGGCGACGTTCTCGAGGTATATTACGTGGACCCAACTCCCGTGAGTTGGCATATATGACTAAAACAGGAGCTATACCGGGCTACACAAAGGGTCGCACCCTTTCATCGAGCATGCTCCATCGGAAACCATTCTATTACTATTGTGATTCGATTCGGTGGCGCCACTTTGATTCGGGGGTATTGTTCGAGGTGGGCGGAAGTTGCTAGCTTGCCGTCACCACCGGTTCGGGAGTGCAAACGGTGTATCCACCCTGGCATTTCCTTGCGTGCCGTGTCATATCCTTATATCGAGCCCACTACGATTTTGGTTTTAAAGATCCGACCGCGTTAAGGTTCACCATCCCCTTAATGCTATTTTCTATATGATTATACTTTACTGATTAGACACTACCGTATATAGCGTATATTACTACATAGTAAATAGTTTAACGGATCCTTAGAGGATGGGCGGTCCCAAGCATCCTTTAAGTTACTGATGCATTTTGTTACTGTTCACTTGAGTTGATTTACAATTTATAAGTATTTATGTCCTGACTCGAGGGTTTTGTGTTTTGCTTTATGCTCGAGTCAGATTTATTGAGTTAGCATTCAAGATTCACCTTCAGCGTTGGAGCTTTCCTTGAAGATCCATCCATCTATTTTGTTTCAGTATCCAGTGGTTCAGTGATGTATCTGATTTGTACCGATGTATCCTGTTACTCTTCTGTTGTATCTTATTTAACTCTGATGTATCTTATATTTACATAGTAGCTTCATGAACTACTATCTCTTTTACTTCCGCTGCATTATTATTACTCTGTGTCCGCGATCTGTGATTTTTATTTACTGTATATTCTGAGATTTGCCAAATTTTTAATTACAACGCGGTATTTTGAGCAATTCAATTCCGGCATGAGTGTCTACTTATACACTTATAATGGATGCGAATGGTTGAAAATACCGAGTCGTTACAGTTGGTATCAGAGCTTTGGTAGCTCTAGGCAAAACTCAGCATATGGAGTGAATGTATTTACAGAATCACTTTCATTCGAGTTTGAATCTCTCTCTTTTGACTCGATTCCTTTGAATTTTGGAACATTCCCTACGGTTCCAAAATCCATTCGTATCCCTCACTATTCATCTTCTTTTGATTCTGGAGTAACCCATAACTCCGCTTCGAATGATCTTTCTAGTGAGTCGGCGGTCACGCCAATTTCAAATTTAATTGAAAAAGGGGGAAAACTCCTTTGCAGTTAGCATCGATTCACCGGAGATTCTTATCTATCCTTGTTTTAGATGCTAATATCTTTTGTTATTTCAAACTCTAACTCTTGAGATCGAATGTAGATTTACCCTAGAAAAATCAACATTGATCTTATTCTTTAAGTCACGGTTGACCCGGTTAAGGTTGCCCATGATTTATATAAGCTTATCCATCTTCCTATTCTGTTATTTAATCATGTCATCCTTGTTTCCAACTTATTTTTAAATCATAATCTCCTTTGATTTGGGTTAATTAAAAATTTGAATCTCTATCCTTCTTTGAAAATCTATTCATGTATAGTGTTTTTGTAAACTAATATTTAAAATTAAAATGTTTTATATATCGTGTTGTTTGAGTTGTTGATGTTGATTTGGGTTTCTGATCGATTCGTCTGATCAACGCTATCGATAAGATTTTCAAAACACTTTGACAGAACAAACGGACACAATATATTTAAAAAAAAATTGGTTAATGAAATAAATTTTGATATATAAGTAAATTTATGGAACTTAATGAAATGATTTAAATTGATAATTTGAAATGATAATACTTGATTTATCATTTATTGTTCTACAAATAGATCTATAAATATTTGTTTATAAATTTATTTGGGAACTGAAATGAATTTAAAACAAGAATTTTAGGATTTAAATTCCGATTATTTCGAACTTTGGTTTAAAGTTTTAAAAGGTTATATTATTTAAAGTATTTTGAATAGAATTTGTTTTCAAAAAATTTTAAAGGTTTAAAATTAGTGCTCTTCTCTTTGTCGCTGGAAAATAACTTCGGTAATGATCGTGATATCATCGACGTTCATTTTCGAGTTTCGAAGTTAGGAGACTGTTTTGTAGTCTTGCTACAGCTTTGTTTTGGGAAATTAAATTGATTTGAATTTCTAAAATATGACTTGATTTATAATATATATATATATATATATATGATTGAAATTTGATTTGACATATATTATTTCTTATCTCTAAATGGTTTGAAGAAATCGAAAATTTAATTCTTAAATTTTATTTTAAAGAATAATTCCAAAAAAAAAAATCAAAACCTTGGATGAATATCAAGCATGAAATGATTGAATTGGAAATTTTATTTGTATAATACAATTGCATTCAAATATAACTTACCGGTTAAAGAGATCAATAAATTCAAACGCTTATGCCGGTTCGAAGTGGTTTTTGGATAACTCACATTTATCTGATCCCGGACTCTCTAAACAAATAATGGAAAGATTTCGATTGACTTAATTTCGACTCTTTCAAAAGTAAACGGACTATATAATATTCCTAGGGAGATATCTTATATACCACTTAAAGCGAGAGATGTTCACCGAAATGATTTATCCCAAGGGAATCTCAAACCGTATGAAATCAGAAGTTTTTATATACTTCCTCAGTGAAAAATAGGTCAAGTTATTGATAGTGGATGAACCATAATTAGGCTGTGAGTATAATTTGCATATGGAAAATCGGACATCTTATACTCATCACCACTTTTCGATTTCAAACAGCACCATCCGTTGACTAACAATGTAGTCTGATAAGTTAGAAAACGATCATTACCACGACATACATTCTTACCTCTCGAGATAGAGACGAGTTTTCATACCTCTAAATTTGGTTTCAAGCATACGATAAAGTATCTTCCATATACTTAATTAATCGTGACTTATCTGTTGAATTTAATCCTCTTATACTTATCACGTTTCCAACATTTCGACTTCTCTATCCCTCATCCAGAATTGAAGTCAGGCAAGTCAAGGTACTTGATGCACCCCGGTCTTATCTTATTCCAACATTTCGACTCTAGATCTCACAAATAAAGATAAGTCTACTCATTGGTTTTTAGTGCTAACTATAAGACAATTTACTTTCCATAGATGTGTCAACTTTTAGCACTACTTTATCATATTTGTTTTGCTACTTAATGTCACTAACAAAGAAATCCCTTACATAAAACAAAGTCTTTTTTTAAACAAATCTGAAAACCAATTATAAAAACTTATTTCTAGTCTCGAAGTTGAGAGATTAGAATGCAAAAGTTCCATATTTCATTATCAATTTTTTTTTTAAAATCTCTTATTCAAACTAAAGTTTAATTTAAAAGGCAACCTATTTCCTTTATAAAAATAACCACCTTTTTAATTGATGAATTCAAACTATTTTAAAACATCTTCCTTTTATAAAAGTAAATAACTTGTTTAATAATAACAAAGTGTTATAAATTAGCTTTCATTCCAATTTTCTGAAACCATTTATTATAATAAAAATGTTATAGTCCATAATCTCTTTTCTTTTCATGGAAATATTTATTACAACAATAGTATTGTAATCCATGTTTCCTTTCTCTTTTCGAATGCTTTTAAAACTCTTTGAAAACAAGTTTGAAACCTATATTTAAATTATCCCTTTAAAGATAGTCACTATTAAACAAACTTGACATTTTGAAAACAAAGACGTAATATTTATACCTCTTGTTTAAATAACTAAATAAATATTTAAAAATGTATTTAAAACTTCAAATTCACTTTCAAATATTTATAATCACATTTGAAAATATTTTTCAAAATATCTAAAATAGACAACTCTTTTTTACTTTACAAAAATCAAAGATTTCTAAAACTTCATTCCTAGCGGCTATCGTTGTATGGGTCATAACTTTTAAAAATTGATTTTGGTAAATCAAATAACTTTAAACTCTTTCTTTTTATAATTTAAACCATTTTAATACGTTTTCTGAAGAGTTAGAAAACCACAGTCAACTTTGGAAACATTTCAAATATTTTAGAAAACGAAGTAGTAAATCGCTAAAAAACGAGCACGGGATTTTCAACGTTGCAATAAAACCAACAATAAGTAAATTAACAATAAGAAGCAGCCTTCAAAACACTTAAATACACAAGAACATATATAAAAACCACAAAGATGAGGAACTCTTTTGAGTCCCTCTACACAAAGTCCCATGTAAATCAATTTCATATGCATATCGAATTGGGTCGTCGCGACCTATTCGCTACGACCACTTTGACTTCTTTTCTTTTGTCTCCTACAAAACAATGATTTCTTTATGCCATCTGCTTTTTAAGCGAAAATTAAATGATACAAAACAAAACATAAATACATACATACAGCTATAAAAGCAAACACTAAATTATTACAACATTTTGTTGATTTTAAACTAACTTTAAATTTTAAAGTGATAAATCTCACTTTAATTCAAACCAAACAAAAGCCACCACCTTCCCACATGCTTTGGCCTTGCTTCACCTCCTCTAACACCCCTCTAGTGCTCGGAGACAATCTTCCAAGATCCATGCATCACAACATAAGAGCAATAACATACATATTATTTCAACATTTGTACATAAAAAATATCTAACTTAAAGGTAAGTTTTCTCACTAGTTTATGGCAAGATTCCTCTTCGAATTTGAAAAAGTAACTGACATAAAAGTTTTTTCTTGTTTAGTTCCCTTTAGTTTCAAAAAAAAATCACTCAACTTGGAGACTTTTTTGTAAAACTTGTGGCTTGGAGAAGATGAGACATTTTCGAAGTTACAAATTTTGAACAGAGAGTGATTTCGGTAAATAAATTAGTTTTTGACATGTTTACTCTAAAAATTAGAAAAAGTGGTAAACATAAAAGTTCTTCTTACTGAATTCTCGTAGGTTTCAAAAAAAAATCACTCAATTTGGAGTAGTTTTATGGAAGTTATGGCTAAATGAAGAGGAGGGAAAAAATGAAGAAATTTGGATGAAGTGAGCAAATGATTTTAGAAACTTTGAGTGATTTTTCTTTTTAGAAAATGGTGGAAGAAGGAGGAACATATGGAAAATATGAAGAACAGAAAGTAAGGCAACGATGGAAATGAAATAAAGTAAAAAAAAAGAGAAGAAGGGGTTTCTTTTATAGAAATGAAAAGTGGAAAATCACCAAATCTATCCTTCCTCAAATTAATCTATTCCGTTATTTTAAAAAGCAACTACCCTTTTCATTCTTTTGCAACACACTTTCCTAAGATACTTGTCATTACTACCTTCTTCTACTAATGTACTTCGTCTTATTTTTTTTAAAACGGAAAAGAAAAGTCCATTTTACTTGGTTCTTAAGTAACTTTTTAAACTTGTTTCTTTATTTAAACCATTACATTAATAATGTCGTTATTCTTACTGTTCATATGTACATTAGCGTACACAACATGTACCGAAAGATTTTAGTCTATGAAAAGTAGAAATTTCGAAAAACGATTTTCGGTCACATTTTTTATTTTTTATCGAACTATTTATGTTTGTGAACAAACTTTCAAAACAAGTTTACGGTCATTATTTATTGACTAAAAGTGGGTCATTTGACCCTTAAAAACCATTAATTGAATAATTAAAATCAATAAAATATTCACAAATCAAAGCGACAAGATTTCGAGCCATTACGTTCTTTCCCTCTTAAAAGAATTTCAATCCCGAAATTTCATCACAAACAAACAACCAAGAAAACAAGTCATCCAAATTCTTAACATTCCTAAAATGTTAACTATCAAACAAACTTATAGTTTTATATGACCCACCTCCTCGATCTTCAGAAATTGATGCTAATAAATCCTTGGTATTCATGTGCCGCAAATCCAAGCGCCGAAGAGGCAGATTATTATGGGGTAAAAGAAAAGAAAGATAGAAGATGAAACAATAATAGAATCTCACATTGTATTTGACAACTTGTAATCATGTAGATAGTACATACAATCACTCCTAAAATAAGATATTAGAGTCATAACACGTACTAACCCAGCTAGGATAGTTATAACAGTCTATCCCTATAGATGCAGGTAGATACTTATACATAATACATACATAACGAAAAGTTATAGATAATTTCAACAAAAGACCCAAAATTCTCCATGCTCCATATTCTATGCTCCATCCAAAACTGCTCCAAATAATTTGACTACTTGGCTACCCAAAAAAATAGGGCACCGGAGTTTAAGGGAAAAAAATAAACTCCAGATCAGTCATGAGACTGGTATGAGAAATTCAAAATACAGATATTTGACACAAATAGTATCTCATAAGACCATGTCGCACATAAACACGGAACGATTTTTCACCTTATGATTACGAAAACATTTGCTACGTAAAATCATTTGATATTATTTTAATGACATACTTTTGAAAACCGTTTTCCAAATGAACATATTAAAATAGCCTAAATTGTTACATTAGTTAAATTTGACGGCATAGTAGGTTTACAACTAAGGCTGAAGGCACTTATTGGAGAATGGATTTCCATACAATGGCAGATAAGGGACTACCTTCCATATAGTACATCTCTAGAGGGATGTACCGAGAATTGACATCGTCAAAATCTCTACACCTGGCAAAATCGGCCTACCCACAGACCTGCCTTATGGTGGATAGAACCAAATACAACATCATCCCGATCGTAACCGACCTATCTGGGATCCCATAACAACATAACCAACATACTCGATGTATAGAGAGTAATCACACAACACATTCCACTTTGAATGCCACGTTGCCAATTCATAATCACACAACTGATTTCTATAAATGTATAACTTCTGAGCTTGTATGTCTTAAGAAAGGGTGTTAAGCTAAAAGAATTGCCTTCTCCACCACCAATCAGATGATATGTTCATAGAGATTAATCTATGTAATTACCAATGCAACGTCGGACATTCGTCCATACAAGTTGTCCAAGAATAGGACAAACCGAAGGAACTCTCCTACCACATCCTGTCGGGGATTACCCCTTAGGATTAATAGCGAGAAGTCCTCGTAACCCGAAGAGTTTCAGTATTGAAGGGACCACTACTAGTTTAGTTATTTGGAAGCTAACCAGAATTATCAACAAGCGGTCCTTCCACCCTGAAGATCTCCAGTCTTCATCCTCCATTATCTGTCTTCATCCTCCATTATCTTTAACAGGTCTTCACTTTTCAAACGCATACATTGGTTTGAAGTGGATTTTGAATAAGAATCATTCAAATCCAACCCCGGTCCCTTCGAACCAATCATCGATAAAAAAATAATTTTCAGTAAATAGGGAATTATTCTTTGATTGATTAATTTCTTTTTATCAAAATATATTCCAAATATATATATCTTTAAAAATATTTCTTTCCTGTATATAATAAATCATTAAACTTCTCTTATCAAATTCTTTATCTGCCTTAAAACCATTTTAAATCTTGGAGTATTCCTAATTATTTCATCCTTTACTTAGGAAAATATTTCCAAATCATTTATTTGAATCTTTACAAAGATTTCTTATTTTCAGATCATAACTTTTAATATTTTGAAACCATGTTATCTAAGATGGTAAATCCAAATTAGTTAGTATTCAAGTAAAATAGATTCATAGAAATTATACTAATTTTACTCGGCATCATTTTCCGTATTCAACCTTTACTATCCATCGAATGGCGGTGAAATCACTTTTTAAATTCACACGAATATTACGAGTTCCCTCCTCAAAATTTAATAGCAAGTATAAGAAGATTATCTTTATACAACTCAAATTGTAATTAATTAAATTTGTAAGTTTGAATCTTTAACATTTAACTCGTTTCCGACATTTCGACCTTATCCATTCCTCGCCTGTGATGAGCCTAGGTGAGCTCGGGCACTAATTGCTCATGGACATCTCCTTAGTTGAAGCATCTCCACTCAAATCTTAGAAAAAGAAAAACCAAGTGTACTCGTCGGCTTATTAGAGCTAAGATTAAAACACTTACTTATAATAGCTTTTCCTTAATCATTCATTTAACACTTTTGAAATAATTTATAAAATTATCAAATCAACCTTAAAATATTTTACTATTCATTTAAAAACATTTATAAAATATAGGGGAAATAATCTTTAAGTTTAAAACCATTTTTCAAAAGTTATTGAAACTGCAGTAAAAAGTGCTACGAAAAGTGCTGCAAATAGTGCTTTTTAAGCTATATCGATCAAACCGAGTTCTCTATCATTTGGAAATTCATTTTTATAACTTAAATATTTTTTAAAACATTTTAAAAGACTTATAGAATTTGTTTTATATTTTTAAAGAATTAAAAGTATCCATTTTAAAACATTTACTACTTTGACCACCGAACTTCCAAAGCGCGATTTTATTTAAAACTTGATTTGCTTATATTTTAAAATTTGCTAAATGAAATCTCAATATTTTTCTATTGTTTGAAGAATATGATTATAAGGGTTTGAAAAATTATTATTTCAAAGCAATCCGACTCCGAATCCATCATATAAATGGATTTAACTCTTATGGCGCAAAATCATGAATTATAGTTATGCGACGCGCCGATTTCAACTAAATTTCCATATCTTCATATTGAAACACTTCTAAATGTTTATAAAACATTATTAAATCATTTTCAAGGGTTTAAACATTTCATATTCACTATTTCAATCAGTAAAAAAAGTGATTTTCTTAGTGCTTATCGACGTGTATTTAAACGTGACTTACATATATAGTCATCAACAATATTAAGCATCTATACATGATGATTAAAGCATACTAAACATCCATTCCAAACATCATATTATCATCCAAACAAAGTAATCAAATATCATAAGCAAGCATAGCAAACAATATTTAACATCCAATATACCATTAAAGTATAGTTTCTCACATTGATTTTCTATCGGAAAAAGGGTTATAGCTTCACTAACTCGCGATCCAAGCTCACAAATCCTTACTCCTTGCCTCCTAGTGTGCGCATTCATTCCACGCCAAAAATGGTGCTCGACAAAGCATGGGGAATGAGATGTAGGACTTTGGATTATTATTGAATTTACCAAAAATTAGACCTGAAAATCGATCATCTTCTCTTGGTTTTTTGGACATTCTACTCTCTGAATTTGGAAAAGTGGTCACATGAAAGTTGTAGGAAATTCTTTTCTCTATGATTTAACAAAAAAAAAATCATCTAATTTGGATAATTTTTGAGTGAGATATGGTTCAAAGAAACATAGGTGTTCTCGGGTTCTACAAATTTAGGCTAGAATATGGCTCTGAAAGAATTGAATTTTTACCCTAGCAGCTCTCTGATTTTGAAGAAGTGATCAAAATGAAAATTATAGCCAACTCAATTTTAATAAATTTGAAAAATTAATTTCTTGATTTGGATTTGTGTTGAGGAAGTTATGGCCAAGATAATAAAGTGCATTCTTGGGTTCCAAAAACCTAGGCCGAGAATGAGTATGAAAGAATCGAAATTTTGACAGAACTACTCTCTATTTTGGAAGAAGTAATGTAAATAAAAATTATAGCCAATTGAGTCATCTAAAATTTATGAAAAATAAATATTTAATTTTGAGTTGTTTTGGTGGAGTTATGATAAATGAAGGAGAGGTATTCTTAGACCAAAAATTCTGGGTCCGAAAATGCATTAGAAAGAAGGGGGTTTTAAGCATAGTTTAGCTTATAGTGGGAAGAGATTGTAAACTAGAAATTTGTATCCACTGGAATTTCTCATGATTTGAAAAAATAATTTATCATTTTCATTGTAGTTTGAGAGAGTTATATTAGAATGAAGGAGAGTCAAAATGAGAGGTATTTATAGCCAAGGTTCACATCTAAAATATCATGATATTTTGGCCACCCTACATCACCACCCTTATGTCACCTTTCACGGCTGAAACGAATCCTCCCATATGTGTGTAATTAGTATGTAAGAAGTTTGATATAGAGTTTGCTTAGGTGGTTAGGGTGTAACAAATATCTTAGATATTTTGTATATTTACTTTAAGTAAATTCATAAATGTAAATGGTAAATTCTTATGTATATGTTCATGCGCATAGGACACGTATATTGCATGTTATATATATGTGCATAAGAGAGCAAGCAGTGTTGCGATCACTTCAAACAACTTTCGTTCATTAAACCGTTGAAAACTCGAAAATTGATTTTCGGTCACATTTTCACTTATTAGTTAATATACATATATTTGTAAATAAAGTTTGAAATAAAATTTCTTATCATTTTAAATGAATTAAAATGATCACATTTGAATTATAAACCATATAAATCAATATTAAACGATTATTTACAAAAAGTATTATTATATTGATAAACCGGTATCGTTTTTCCTTATATCTCCAAATCACACATATATTTTTATAAAACTATCACAAATGATTTATTATCACTTTATAACTATTTAGAATGAACTATAATCATTTGAAACTATTATTTTAATAATTAAAATAATTATTGAATTATTAAATTTTAATTTAAAGTCAAAAATTAATATTTAAATGTAAGAGCAGCACTAGCGTCATAAAATACTTTTATTTTCCCAAAAATGAAATAATAAAATTTATTTCATATAATTGTTCAGTTATAAAAATAAGTGTATGTATCTAGCTCTATGCATGATGTTTTACGGTTGTAGAGCTGTTTATCGATAAAACGGTTTCCAGTTCCTTTTATCGATATTTTTCCAAAATAAATACTTTTGCAAATATTTCTCCAAAATAGGTTCAATATTATCATTCATTTCACAAAACTTGATTATTTCTTGAAAATAATCCACATTTGAATATTTAATATAAATTAAGTATGCCCAATTGAAGTGATTAAATTTTGGGTCGTTACAGAGTTTACCTAGATTTACAACTTTCTCATCACACAAGGATGATAAATAATTCAATTAGCATACCTTATGCTCAATAGTTATAAGTTATTACTAAATTGATTATTCACACTTTTGGAACTGAGCCAGCCCGTAGTGGAAGAAATGGATGAATTAAAAAAGTACCATTTTTGGATTAATTGGGCCTATCAAGTCTAAAGGTATATTAGATCCAATCTAATAAAACTTTAAACAAAATCTTACTTTACTTAAAATTGGTTAAAACAAAGTTTAAAATTAATTTAATTTAAATGTTCAGTGTATCAAATACGCCTAGTAATTATTTATAAGGGTTAATTTAGGGGAGGATGCCTTCTGTTTCTTTCTCCAAAAACAAGCATAATTGATATCATTATTTGCATTACATGCAGAGAGAAACCATTCATTCTCTCTTTTTAATTAAATTGATTGATTCATTAAATGTCATTAACTAGCAAATTATTCATGGCATGAAACGTAACTATGTCCAAATGTATTCTACTATAAATTATGTAAGTGCAACATATCAGATTGTGTACATGGATGACGTTTCATTCATATGTGTCTTTATTGTCAATAGTATTGTTTAGAATAAATATATATACATTTATGTATAGTAGAATTATACATATAAATGTGTTAAAATTAAGTTTGACTATTTTATAAGTTTAAAATTAAAGATGACTTCTGAGCCTAGTTTCAAAACTAAAAGGGTCTAAGATTAAAAATTACGATTTCACATAAAAGTACGCCTTATAAATCTTAAGTCAAATTAACACACACACACACACGGATACATACATACATACATACTTTCATACACATACATATACATACATAGACACACACACACACACACATATATATATACATAGACACACAAAAAAATCATTGTAAACAATATTTTAAACTTAATACAACATCTTTATGTTAAAATTTATAATTTAGTATATGCTTTAATATGAAGTAACAAATTAAAGTCTAACTTTAATTTAAAATAAAATCCAATTATTTGTGATATTTTGTAATAAATCCAGTTATGTCCATAATAAAACCTTATTTTTTAACTTTAAACAGAAGTATGCAAAAACCAAAAGATTGGATTTAAAATAATGAACATAAAATATACATACAAACATTAATAAATTATATATGTTTTCTATTTGAATCAGTAATAGGAATATTTCATTAATTAAGGCTTATGTTTCAATCAAAAAGGGTTTTTCCATTTAAACAACAAATTTGAAACAAAAAAAAAAATAGGACAAATTAGATACATATGTATATGTTGCAAAGGTTTCAGATCTAAACTATATAGGCAATATGAACAACTGATTAAATATGGGATCATATGATGTGGATCTAATAATGACAATATAAATAGTAAGCAATCAAAATGTATCTTAAGATGGATCAAAATAACATAATGAGTATATATAATTAATTAAGATGGAGCAAAAGAGGATCTAATCAATGTGATTAAATAATCAAATACCTAGAAGAGATGAAATATGCGATGGATCCAATTATATAAACAAAATAAATGATGAAAAAATAAAATTAGAACTATTATCTTAAGATGTTGCTAAGAGAACGCACCTTGAATGATGAATCAAAGCCTCTTAGATTCCGTGAATTGATCTTCGAATTTCACAAGAATTAATAGATTGGAACCACCTTTTGTTATCAATTTTATTTTTGAATTTTAAAGGTTTATAATCCATGAAAGTTTAAAAATTTTATGATCAGAGAGAAAGAGGAATGATGGTTTTTAGGAAAGAAATCAATGATGAAAGAGATACGGGAGATTTTTTTTAAAGGAATGATAGAAACCTTTCATATTCCTTCCTTAAAACTTCCCCCATTAATTCCTTTTTAAATGTCTATCAAATCCTCCCTCTCTTCTACTTGTATGGCTAGCTATAGATGGTGCCGTATGGCCCCTCAAAAATGTCCAAAGTTGTAACAATCCCGGATTTTTACTAAGTTTAAATTGATAATTAATTTAATTTTTGAATAAATTTTTTGAAATTAATTGGTAAACTGATTTGAGTTTCTCCAAATTCAACTAAAAATATGTGTTTTATAAGTTGATTGAGAGTAGAATTTTGGGGTATATCTGAATACCTCAAATTTAAATAATATGTGTTAATACAAACAAAATATACTACAAAAATTATATATATATATATATACACACACATATAAGATAATAAAAATTTAAGTTAGAAACACACTCATGTATGTAAAATATAAAGTCAACACATTAGCTAAAATCTAACAACATATTGAATATAGAACTTCATTTAGAATGCAAAGTAATATGACAAAAGAAAGAAATCTATACTCAAGTATGTAAACAAATCAAATTTGATGTGAATGATAAAGTGAAACAAGACAACAAAAATATATAGATTAGTATGAACAAAAGAAAATGTAAATATCTGTGAAGGCTTGCAAAAGAACACAATATTATATATTCAAGTTTGAACAAAGATATATAAAGGATAAGTATGTAGGCTTGGGAAATAAGACAATGATAATTAATGCAATATCATCTCAGCCACCAAAGAAAAGAAATGAAATCTGTTGAGTCAAAGAACACATAAGAAAAATCTCTAGCATATTGTACAAAAAGACATCATCTTGTATTGTACAAAGACAATATAATTACCCTGTACAAACATATTATCCTGTAAGCTTTCTTTTATATATATTAAACCTTCATTTCAGTTTAGTCAAGCAAAAGCCAATAATCTAAAGTAATACCATCTACAACTTAAACAAAATTCAACCTTGTAACAATAACTAACATCAACTAAATCAATTCAAACAAGAAGATCAAAAAGAAGTACCAGCTAACATTTCACAGCATTTTTAAAGTGGAAGGCTCTGTTCATTTTAGAAACCATTGTGAGTAACATTTTTTTTAGAACTGGATTAGTTGCAAGTATATATCTAGAAAAATGTGTATATTGTGGTTTCCTGTGTATGTATGTTGATGTTTAAATATATGTCTGCCTGTACAAATTGGGTTACCTCTGTTCTTGTTTCTTCCCGACCAGATTTGCAAACAAATTCTCATCCTTTGATTTAATAACTACTAGAACTAAAAATATAAACAAAGGTCGTTTGTCTGATTATAAGCTAAGTTTTGAAAATTTATCAGAGTTAAAACAACCTGTAAATACCTTTGGAAATCAAGACATCTGAGTAACACCTTAAATTAGTCAAAATACAAACATGTTAATTTACGAATTCAGGCGTGTCAACTGAATTGTTGTACTCAAACATGATTTTTAAAGTTAAAATCATAATTTTTAGATTAAGGAATGAAGAGCAGTTTGGGTTTGTTTGAATCGTGTATTTTTGGTCGTCACGGTTGATCTCGTTAATCGGAGAGGTCGAGCTTCCTCCTGGAGGTGGAGGAGCGACAAGTGTTGATGGGGAAATCACCAGATGTTCGTGTATTTCAGTGTGAAGGTGGGGGTTGTAGTTTGAAGTCTGGTAACCTAGTTTTTGTCGAGGGTTGATGTTTTGTTCGTTCAATAGCCACAGTTGATCGAGTGCGATGGAGTTTGGGGTGATGGTAGAGGAAGCGATGACAAGTAGATGGCCGGAGTTTAAGGCTTTCTGGTGGTCGGGGTTGAGAGGATGGCGGCGTTCCAGGTTTAGAGGAGTTTCAGCTGCTTTTGTTTCCAAATTTTGATTTTATCTCGATTTTGTTTTCAAGGTGACGACAAAGTTCAGGTGGTCGGAAATGGGTATGGGGGTGATCGTCGACTTGCTTGACGATGCAGCGTCGACCAGAGATGACGGCAGCGACGTGCACCGTGCACCAGTTCTGGTGATCTGGATTTGTGTAATTGATGGATGCAGGGTTTTACTAGTGATTGTTTCGAGTGACTCGAGTGTTTACTCGAAGGATTTTCGTTTTGACTCGAAGCAAGTGGTAGTGGCTCGGGAAGATTTTTGTTTCAGGTTTTCATACCTGTCCAGTTTTACTAAATTTAAGAATTGAATTAAAAATTTATAAATCAAGGTCTGAACCAAGATTTAAATCAAAAGTTCAATATGAATTTAAGGTTAGTCTGAAAACTTAGTTGTGAATGAATAAAGTTTTTAAATTAAATTGTTTAATAACTTAAAAGTGTTAAGTAACAAAGTGTATATATAAAAAGAACTTGAATTTAAAATGTATTTTGAATTGTAAAGAAAGAATTTAAACAAAGTCAAATTAAATTTGCAATCTGGATCTTAAATCAAAATTTGAATTCTAGATCTTGAAATTAAATAAAGTTATATAACTTTAAATGTTTAAATAAGTTTAAATGTAAAAGTATTCTTTTAATATGTGAATTTAAAAAGATTTTGATTTAAACTCTTCAAATTTCTTTTATAATGAAATTATTACTTAAACATGGAAATTTAAGGGTTTTTAAAATTAGTTTTTAACTTTATATAAGATAAATTGGTATTCATTTTAAAACTTGAAATTAAAATGAAATTTAAGTAGTAAATTTGAAATAAATGTTTTCAAACATATTTGTGAGTGATAAAGGAAATCATTAATAAGAGTAAGCTTTCTTTAAAGTTAATGAAACTTATTGATTTGTAATTCATAAATTATTAAGTTAATTGGAATGGATAATTAATGTTTTGTATCAATTTAATAGGTAAATATTAGGTTTAAATTTATTGATTAAGGTTTAAGTTAATTAATGATTAAGAATTAATTAAACTGTAATTAAGAACTAATTAAGTTAAAATTAACACTTAACTAATTAAATAATTAGGATTAATTAATGAGTTATTAATGGTTAATCAATTTTAATTAATGATGATTAATGTAAGTAATTTCTTTAGCAAAGTAATTAAAGAATTGTTATTAGTTAATGAAGGTCATTAACTAAGATTATTTAAATATTTAATTAATGTGATTAATTTAACAATTAATTAAATTAATTAATTAATGATAATCATTTATGAAATTGTGTAAGTGTAATTACCATATGAAAGTAATTAATTGCTCATTGTAATTAACTGAGTTTAATTTGATTAATTTAAGTTAATTGTTAAATATTATGTACTGGATTGATATTTCTGATATGTGATTGTGATGCTATGTAATGTGAATTGCTTTGTGCTGAACTGTGATTTGTGATTTGTTACTATGTGTATGAGAAAACCCTTTTTGCCCATAAAACGACATTTAAATTTCGATGCGACAGGGAGTCGGATTTGGTTATCCGAAACCCACATCGAATCATAGTGGTAAATTTTTGTGATTGATAAGTTTACTTTATCTGTGAATGGAGATAAGTGTTTATGGATTATACCGCTTATCGAGATTGATATGACTGAATTTGTAATGATTGATGATGTTGCACTATTGGGTGAAACCCCTAGACTACACTATACACACACAAATATGGATCGCACGAGGAAATCAGCTAAGTCACAGATCTTCAACAATTTCAAAGATTGAAGTCTTGAATCCAAATTAGTTTTGAAATTGGAATTGAAAGCTTTTGAAAATGAGTTCAAAAATAAAAGTTATTTTAAATAACTTAACAAAACTTGAAATTTAAATAATTTGATTTAAATTTGAATTCAATATTTGAAATTGAATTCAATGATTTGGAAATTATGATCTAAGAAGATTATACAAGTTATAAAGCTGTTTATATGGGGTTTTAACTATTTAAAAGTATGGTTTTGGAAATTTAAATTTAAATCCAAGTTTTATACTAGAACGGCTTCAACTTTTGTAAATTGTAATCAGTTTTTCCCAAAACGAAAACTATTTATTCCAAATAATAATAGCTTTCATAAAAAGAAAGATTTCCAATTTGTATCGAAAGATTACAAGTTTGAAATAAAATTGTAAATAGTTTGGAAAAACTATGAATTAACCTTTGTGAAGATGATTAAATCTTTTTTTGAAAACAAAGAGGATTTTTAATGGTATATCTTCCATATACAAGATTTGAATTGGAACTGGTTTGAAAGTTATGAATTAAATCTTTGATTTAAAGATCGAATGAGTTAATCCAATTTGAAATGGAATTGTTTTGAAAGGCCTTAAATAAATCTTTGTGAAAGATTGGTAAACTTTATGAAATAAATCTTTTTATTTAAAAAGATTTAAAATGGTAATTTGTTTAAACCATTTGAAAGAAAAGTTTTGGATAATAAGTTGTGACTTAACTGAAATCCCATTATCTATATGTTTTTAAATATTACGCTCATTATTCGGTTTAGCCGGGAAAGGAATTTGTGTCATATAACCCATTTTGAATAATGATACGTCGTTATGGATAGCATTTGAAGACCGGTGGTGAAGACCAGGTATTTTCGAGAACGTAAGGATAACCCGTCGATTGTCTCTGCATCGAGTCGCGCCGGTATAGAGATTCCCAAAGTGATGGGAAGTCCGATCGGGATTGTGAATAACCGGATTGCAAGGGCTTCTTCGGAAGTGCCTTCGGTTCTGTCCGAACCCGGAACAGACTTGTATGGTTTTATGTCTGACACTACACTTTGAGATATAAAGCAGATTTCTTTCAAATACATATCTGTTGGTGGTAGGGAATTCATTCTCTTGGCTTAACACCCTTCTCTGAGACGTATGAGCTCAAAGGTTATGTAGTTGAAGGTTATCAGTGATATACTCCCAGTTTGATAGTGTGGCACGCCAAGGCTACTCTGTGTTGATGATCATTTGTGATCAAAGCATGGCTTTTGTGTGAAGCATTGTTTTGTAGACGAGACCTCATCGGACCTCACACCCCGAAAATGGTCGAAACAGGAAAGATGCGGCAAGGTTATGAGGGTCGCTCCCTTTAGGGTGTGTCATTTCATTTTGGAAAAGGGTGGTATCATGGTATGGAGCCCAGATACTTAACTCATGTGGTTATGCAAATCTATTGCTTTGTGATTGCTTTGTGGTTGAGAGACGTCTCTGATAAAGGTCCCAAAGGATCGGGGGATGGCATGCTCGAGTAGTAGTTACCTAGTTACAGAGGTAACCCGGCCTTGTGTTGGCAGAGAGCCGGGTAGTTTCTCGGGACGTCCCTCCAGAGGCGTACCCATGGACAATAGGATGTTCCTTAGCCTGACCATTTGTTGGAAATCCAAACAAAACTATATGCGTCCTGTACAGTTTTAGTTGTATAACCTGCCATGGAATGTGGCGGTAACCTGCTATTGAACATGGTAGCTATAGTAGGCATAAGTGCGAAATGCCTATGCTGGCTAAGATTAATTTATACTTTCGAAATGATTTCTTCTGCACTATGCACTAGTAATAATATCAAAGAAATTTTCTCGTATCAAGCATATTTGACTATCATAAGGAGAAATCTCCTCCAATTCTGTGTTTGCATAGTGTGTGTGGCGGGACGCCTTATGGTAGTTTCATTTTCCAAAAAAACATTGCGGTTTTCAATGTTTTAAAATCGTTTTGTTGTTTTTTTAAAAGATAAACCGTTTTTGTTTGCTCACACTAGTCTCATGACTAACCTGGAGTTTATTGTTCCTTTTCTAAACTCTGGGTGCCCATAATTTTCCACACGGGCAGTCTAGAGTTGGGTTTTTCAGATAGTCGAATAGTAGGAATTGATTCGATAACCTTCGAAGCCCTTTGAATCCGTGGATCGCATTTGCTACACTTCAGCATTCACGGCTGCACTTGCTTATCTTTGTGACACGTGATGGTGGTTCGAGCTATCTTTAGTTTGGAGATGGAGTTGCAGTTGCATTATGGAGTTGGATTCTTTTAGGATGCATTCTATTGAAGACATTATCTTTCCGCTGCTATTCCTTGTATCTATGATAGTATAGATATCTATTGTATCATTCTATTATATCATCATTATATCTGAATATTGTATCAAATGTTGTATATCAAATGTATTATTTCATTTCTTCAGCTGTGATGTACTTAATGTGTTATAAGCACTGGCAAACTAGATTCGATGTTTGGATCTGTGGTATTTGAATATGAGTGTCGTGTTTGGTGCCGATTTTCGAAGGTCGAGTTAGGACCATTACAATTGGTATCAGAGCTGAAGGTTGAAACTTTAGCTCAGGAGTATAACACATTAGGTAGCTCATTAGAGATAAGATGAAGTATACCGTAGAATGAGTATCCCTAAGATATCCATTTGAATGCCTCGGTAAATTTTCTTACTATCCACTAAAGTAAGTATGAGTGCAAGGAAAGGACGAGTTAGGGGACAGGGGAATACCACTACAAATGATCAATACCCTACGACAGTGGAAACAACTTTCTCTATCAATCTCCTTTGATTCCATTCCAAATTCTTTGATTGCTTCGTACCACCTATAAGAAGAAGTTTCGGTGCGGTGATGGCCTGTGAATCATGTAGATAAGATCCTACCTCGTATTCTCGTTATCAGTTTTTCGATTTAAACTTTAATGAATTTGAAATTGAAAATTTTAAATAAATTGGAAATTTTAAATTGAGTTAGATTGATTAATAGAATATAAAGCTAAATTTGAATTGTGTCGATAAAACGATATCGGTTAAAACCGAATTTGAAATTCTATTGTAATTTCTTGTGTAGATCGAAGTCCGAAGAGGGACGAGTTGATGTATACTTTGAGATATTCCGACTTGAATTTGGAATCCATACCTAGTGTTTGAGAATTGTGGTAGATCGAATCCATTTGTTTATTCTTCTAATGGGTCCAGATATATTCTACGAATGGTTAGTTATCCTTTCGAACTAACCAATGCCCCTGCATACTTTGTAGATCCGTATAACCCGAGTAACTTATGTAGTGTTAAATAGATTCGTTCTTGTATCTATTGTTGATATTCTGATTTGGTAAGTCAAATGCAGAATAGATATTCAGTTTGATTTGATGAAACATTCTTCATCTATTCTTTTGTTGTCTCCCTACTTTCAAATTTCAAGGATGAAATTTCTTAAGGGGGAATCAGTAACAATCCCGGATTTTTACTAAGTTTAAATTGATAATTAATTCAATTTTTGAATAAACATTTTGAAATTAATTAGTAAATTAATTTGAGTTTCTCTAAATTCAACTAAAAATATGTGTTTTATAAGTTGATTGAGAATAGAATTTTGGCATATATCTGAATACCTCAAATTTAAATAATATGTGTTAATAAAAACAAAATATACTACAAAAATAATACATATATATTGTAGACATATAAGATAATAAATACTTAAGTTAGAAACACACTCATGTATGTAAAATATAAAGTCAACACATTAGCTAAAATCTAACAACATATTGAATATAGAACTTCATTTGGAATGCAAAGTAATACGACAAAAGAAAGAAATCTATACTCAAGTATGTAAACAAATCAAATTTGAAGTGAATGATAAAGTGAAACAAGACAACAAAAATATATAGATAAGTATGAACAAAATAAAATGTAAATATCTATGAAGGCTTGCAAAAGAAGACAATATTATATATTCAAGTTTGAACAATGATATATAAAGGATAAGTATGTAGGCTTGGGAAATAAGACAATGATAATTAATGCAATATCATCTCAGCCACCAAAGAAAAGAAACAAAATCTGTTGAGTCAAAGAACACATAAGAAAAATCTCTGGTATATCGTACAAAAAGACATCATCCTGTATTGTACAAATACAATATAATTACCCTATACAAACATATTATCCTGCAAGCTTTCTTTTTTATATATCAAACATTCATTTCAGTTTCGTCAGGCAAAAGCCAAGAATATGAAGTAATACCACCTACAACTTAAACAAAATTCAACCTTATAACAATAACTAACAGCAACTAAATCATTCAAACAAGAAGATCAAAAAGAAGTTCCAGCTAACATTTTGGCAACCTGTTTCAAAGTGGAAGGCTCTGTTCATTTTGGAAACCATTGTGAGTAACATTCTTTTTTTAGAACTGGATTAGTTGCAAGTATATATCTGGAAAAATGTGTATATTGTGGTTTCCTGTGTACGTATGTTGATGTTTAAATATATGCCTGCCTGTACAAAACTCTGTTCTTGTTTCTTTTAGACCATATTTGCAAACAAATTCTCATCCTTTGCTTTAATAACTGATAGAACTAAAAATATAAACAAAGGTTGTTTGTCTGCTTATAAGCTAAGTTTTGAAAAATTATTAGAGTTGAAACAACTTGTAAATACCTCTGGAAATCAAAACATCTGAGTAACGCCTTAAATTAGTCAAAATACAAACATTTTAATTTACGAATTTAGGTGTGTCAACTGAATTCTTGTACTCAAACATGATTTTTAAAGTTAAAATCATAATTTTTAGATTAAAGAATGAAGGGCGGTTTGGGTTTGTTTGAATCGTGTATTTTTGGTCGTCACGGTTGATCTCGTTGATCGGAGAGGTCGAGCTTCCTCCTGGAGGTGGAAGAGCGATCTGTGTTGATGGGGAAATCACTAGATGTTAGTGTATTTCAGTGTGGATGTAGGGATTGTAGTTTGAAGTCTAGTAACCTAGTTTTTGTCGAGGGTTGATGTTTTGTTCGTTCGACATCGACAGTATATCGAGTGCGATGGTGTTTGGGGTGATGGTAAAGGAAGCGACGACAAGTAGATGGCCGAAGTTTCAGGCTTTTTGGTGGTCGGTGTTGCAAGGATGGCGACGTTCCAAGTTTGGAGGAGTTTCAGCTGCTTTTGTTTCCAAGTTTCGATTTTAGATCGATTTTGTTTTCGAGGTGACGACGAAGTTCAGGTGGTCGAAAATGGGTCTGGGGGTGATCGTCGACTTGCTCGATGATGCAGCGTCTACCGGAGGTGACGGCAGCGACGTGCACCGTGCACTAGTTCTGGTGAGTTGGATTTGTGTAGTTGGTGGAAGCAGGGTTTTACTAGTGATTGTTTCGAGTGACTCGAGTGTTTACTCGAAGGATTTTCGTTTTGACTCGAAGCAAGTGGTAGTGGCTTGGGAAGATTTTTGTTTCAGGTTTTCATACATGTCCTGTTTTCGTAAATTTATGAATTGAACTCAAAATTTATACATCAAGGTCTGAACCAAGTTTTAAACCAAAAGTTCAATATGAATTCAAGGTCAGTCTGAAAACTTAATTGTGAATGAATAAAGTTTTTAAATTAAATTGATTATTAACTTAAAAGTGTTAAGTAACTAAGTGTATATATAAAAAAAAACTTGAATTTAAAATGTATTTTGAATTGTAAAGAAAAAATTTAAACAACGTCAAATTAAATTTGGAATCTGGATCTTAAATCTAAATTTGAATTCTAGATCTTGAAATTAAATAAAGTTATATATTTTAAATATTTAGATAAGTTTAAATGTAAAAGTATCTTTTAATATGTGAATTTAAAATGGATTTTGATTTAAACTCTTCAAATTCTTTTTATAATGAAAATATTACTTAAACATGGAAATTTAAGGGTTTTTAAAATTAGTTTTCAACTTTATATACGACAAATTGTTATTCATTTTAAAACTTGAAATTAAAATGAAATTTAAGTAGTAAATTTGAAATAAATGTTTTCAAACATACTTATGAGTGATAAAGGAAATCATTAATAAGAACAAGCTTTCTTTAAAGTTAATGAAACTTAATGATTTGTAATTCATAAATTATTAAGTTAATTTGAATGGATAATTAATGTTTTGTATCAATTTAATTAGTAAATATATGGTTTAAATTTATTGATTAAGGTTTAAGTTAATTAATGATTAGGAATTAATTAATCTGTAATTAAGAACTAATTAAGTTAAAATTAACACTTAGTTAATTAAATAATTAGGATTAATTAATGAGTTATTAATGGTTAATCAATTTTAATTAATGATGATTAATGCAAGTAATTTCTTTAGCAAAGTAATTAAAGAATTGTTATTAGTTAATGAAGGTCATTAAATAAGATTAATTAATTAACGATAATCATTTATGAAATTGTGTAAGTGTAACTACTTTATGAAAGTAATTAAGAAATTAATTGCTCATTGTAATTAATTGAGTTTAATTTGATTAATTTAAGCTAATTGTCAAATATTGTGTACTGGATTGATATTTCTAATATGTGATTGTGATGCTATGTAATGTGAATTGCTTTGTGCTGAACTGTGATTTGTGATTTTTTACTATGTGTATGCGAAAACCCTTTTTGCCCGTAAAACGGCATTTAAATTTCGATGCGACAGGGAGTAGGATTCCAGTTGGTTATCCGAAACCCACATCGAATCGTAATGGTAAATCTTTGTGATTGATAAATTTACTTTATCTGTGAATGAAGATAAGCGTTTATGGATTATACCGCTTATCGAGATTGATATGATTGAATCTGTGATGATTGAGGATGTTGCACTATTGTGTGAAACTCCTAGACTACACCATACACACACAAATATGGATTGCATGAGGAATCGGCTAAGTCATAGATCTTCAACAATTTCAAAGATTGAAGTCTTGAATCCAAATTAGTTTTGGAATTGGAATTGAAAGCTTTTGAAAATGAGTTTCAAAAATAAAAGTTATTTTAAATAATTTAATAAAAGTTGAAATTTAAATAATTTGATTTAAATTTGAATTCAATATTTGAAATTGAATTCAATGATTTGGAAATTCTGATCTAAGAAGATTATACAAGTTATAAAGGTATTTATATGGGGTTTTAACCATTTAAAAAGTATGGTTTTAGAAATTTAAATTTAAATCCAAGTTTTATACTAGAACGACTTCAACTTATGTAAATTGTAATCAGTTTTTCCCAAAACGAAAACTATTTTTCCAAATAATAATAGCTTTCATAAAAATAAAGGATTTCCAATTTGTATCGAAAGATTTCAAGTTTGAAATAAAATTGTAAATAGTTTGGAAAAACTATGAATTAACCTTTGTGAAGATGATTAAATCTTGTTTTGAAAACAAAGAGGATTTTAAATGGTATATCTTCCATATACAAGATTTGAATTGGAACTAGTTTGAAAGTTATGAATTAAATATTTGATTTAAAGATTGAATGAGTTAATCCAATTTGAAATGGAATTGTTTTGAAAGGCCGTAAATAATCTTTGTGAAAGATTGGTAAACTTTGTGAAATAAATCTTTTTATTTAAAAAGATTTAAAATGGTAATTTGTTTAAACCATTTGAAAGAAAAGTTTTGGATAATAAGTTGTGACTTAACTGAATCCCATTATCCATATGTTTTTAAATATTACGCTCATTATTTGGTTTAGCCGGGAAAGGACTTTGTGTCATATAACCCATTTCGAATAATGATACGTCGTTATGGATAGCATTTGAAGACCGGTGGTGAAGTCCGGGTATTTTCGAGAACGAAATGATAACCCGTCGATTGTCTCTGCACCGAGTCGCATCGGTATAGAGATTCCCAAAGTGATGGGAAGTTCGATCGGGATTGTGAATAACCGGATTGCAAGGGCTTCTTCGAAAGTGCCTTCGGTTCTGTTCGAACCCGGAATAGACTTGAATGGTTGTATGTCAGACACTACACTTTGAGATATAAAGCAGATTTCTTTCAAATACATACCGTTGGTGGCGGAGAATTCATTCTCTTAGCTTAACACCATTCTCTGAGACGTACGAGCTCAAAGGTTATGGAGTTGAAGGTTATCAGTGATATACTCCCAATTTAGTAGTATGGCATGCTAAGTGCTACCGTGTGTTGATGATCATTTGTGATCAAAGCATGGCTTTCGTGTGAAGCATAGCTTTGTGGACGAGACCTCATCGGACCTCACACCCCGAAAATGGTCGAAACAGGAAAGATGCGGCAAGGTTATGAGGGTCGCTCCCTTTAGGGTTTGTCATTTCCTTCTGGAAAAGGGTGGTATCATGGGATGGAGCCCAAATACTTAACTCATGTGGTTATTGCAAATCTATTGCTTTGTGATTGCTTTGTGGTTGAGAGGCGCCTTGGATAAAGATCCCAAGGACCGGGCGGTGGCATGCTCGAGTAGTAGTTACCTAGTTACAAAGGTAGCCCGGCCTTTTTGTTGGCAGAGAGCCGGGTAGGTTCTCGGGGCGCCCCTCCAGAGGCGTACCCATGGACAGTAGGATGTTCCTTAGCCTGACCATTTGTTGGAAATTCAAACAAAACAATATGCGCCCTGTACGGTTTTAGTTGTATAACCTGCCATGGAATGTAGCGGTAACCTGCTATTGAACATGATAACTATAGTAGGCATAAGTGCAAAATGCCTATGCTGGCTAAGATTAATATTATACTTTCGAAATGGTTTCTTCTGCACTATGCACTAGTAATAATATCAAAGAAATTTTCTCGTATCAAGCATATTTGACTATCATAAGAAGAAATCTCCTCCAATTCTGCGTTTGCATTGTGTGTGTGGCGGGAGGCCTTATGGTAGTTTCATTTTCTAAAAAAACATTGCGGTATTCATTGTTTTAAAATCGTTTTGTTGTTTTTTTAAAAGATAAACCGTTTTTGTTTGCTCACACCAGTCCCATGATTGACCTGGAGTTTATTTTTCCTTTTCTAAACTCTGGGTGCCCACAATTTTCCACACAGGTAGTCTAGAGTTGGGTTTTTCAGATAGTCGAATAGAAGGAATTGATTTGATAGCCTTCGAAGCCCTTTGGATCTGTGGATCGCATTTGCTACACTTCAGCATTCACGGCTACACTTGCTTATCTTTGTGAAACGTGATGGTGGTTCGAGCTATCTTTAGTTTGGAGATGGAGTTGCTATTGCATTATGGAGTTGGATTCTTTTGGGATGTATTCTATTGAAGACATTATCTTTCCACTGCTATTCCTTGTATCTCTGGTAGTATTGATATCTATTGTATCATCATTGTATCTGAATATTGTATCAAATGTTGTATATTACATGTTGTATATCAAATGTATTATTTCATCTCTTCAGCTGTGGTGTACTTAATATGTTATAAGCTCCGGCGAACCAGATTCGATGTTTGGATCCGTGACATTTGAATATGAGTGTCGTATTTGGTGTCGATTTTCGAAGGTCGAGTCAGGACCATTACAATTGGTATCAGAGCTTAAGGTTGAAACTTTAGCTCAGGAGTATAACACATTAGGTAGCTCATTAGAATAGGGTGAAGTATACCCTGGAATGAGTATCCCTAAGATATCCGTTCGAATGCCTCAGTAAATTCTCTTACTATCCACTGATAGTAAGTATGAGTGCAAGAAAAGGACGAGATATGGGACTGGGGAATACCACTACAAATGGTCAATACCCTGCGACAATGGAAACAACATTCTCTATCAATCTCCTTTGATTCGATTCCAAATTCTTTGATTGCTTCGTACCACCTACAAGAAGAAGTTTCGGTGCAGTGATGGCTGCGAATCGTGTAGATAGGATCCTACCTCGTATTCTCGTTATCAGTTTTTCGATTTAAATTTTAGTGAATTTGAAATTCAAAATTTTAAATAAATTGGAAATTTTAAATTGAATTAAATTGATTAATAGAATTTGAAGCTAAATTTGAATTGTGTCGATAAAACGGTATCGGTTAAAACCGAATTTGAAATTCTATTGTAATTTCTTGTGTAGATCGAAGTCCGAAGAGGGACAAGTTGTTGTATACATTGAGATATTCTGACTTGAATTTGGAATCCATACCTAGTGTTTTATAATTGTGGTAGATCGAATCCGTTTGTCTATTCTTCTGATAGGTCCAGATATATTCTACGAATGGTTAGTTGTCCCTTCGAACTAACCAATGCCCTTACATACTTCGTAGATCCGGATAACCCGAGTATCTTATGAAATGTTAAATAGATTCGTTCTTGTATCTGTTGTTGATATTCTGATTTAGTAAGTCAAATGCAGAATAGATATTCAGTTTGATTTGATGAAACATTCTTCATCTATTCTTTTGTTGTCTCCCTACTTTCAAATTTCGAGGATGAAATTTCTTAAGGGGGGAATCTGTAACAACCCCGGATTTTTACTAAGTTTAAATTGATAATTAATTTAATTTTTGAATAAACATTATGAAATTAATTGGTAAATTGATTTGAGTTTCTCCAAATTCAACTAAAAATATGTGTTTTATAAGTTGATTGAGAATAGAACTTTGGGGTATATCTGAATACCTCAAATTTAAATAATATGTGTTAATAAAAATAAAATATACTACAAAAATAATAAAAATAAATATATATATGTAGACAAACAAGATAATAAATACTTAAGTTAGAAATACATTCATGTATGTAAAATATAAAGTCAACACATTAGCTAAAATCTAACAACATATTGAATATAGAACTTCATTTAGAATGCAAAGTAATATGACAAAAGAAAGAAATCGATACTCAAGTATGTAAACAAATCAAATTTGATGTGAATGATAAAGTGAAACAAGACAACAAAAATATGTAGATAAGTATGAACAAAAGAAAATGTAAATATCTATGAAGGCTTTCAAAAGAAGACAATATTACATATTCAAGTTTGAATAAAGATATATAAAGGATAAGTATGTAGGCTTGGGAAATAAGATAATGATAATTAATGCAATATCATCTCAGCCACCAAAGAAAAGAAATAAAATCCGTTGAGTCAAAGAACATATAAGAAAAATCTCTGATATATTGTACAAAAAGACATCATCCTGTATTGTACAAATACAATATAATTACCCTGTACAAACATATTATCCTGTAATCTTTCTTTTATATATATCAAACCTTCATTTCAGTTTCGTCAAGAAAAAGCCAAGAATCTGAAGTAATACCATCTACAACTTAAACAAAATTCAACTTATAACAATAACTAACAGTAGCTAAATCAATTCAAACAAGAAGATCAAAAAGAAGTTCCAGTTAACATTTTGGCAACCTGTTTCAAAGTGGAAGGCTCTGTTCATTTTGGAAACCATTGTGAGTAACATAGTTTTTTTTAGAACTGGATTAGTTGCAAGTATATATCTGGAAAAATGTGTATATTGTGGTTTCCTGTGTATGTATGTTGATGTTTATATATATGCCTGCCTGTTCAAATTGGTTTACCTCTGTTCTTGTTTCTTCCAGATCAGATTTGCAAACAAATTCTCATCCTCTGTTTTAATAACCGATAGAACTAAAGATATAAACAAAGGTTGTTTGTCTGATTATATGCTAAGTTTTTAAAATTTATTAGAGTTAAAATAACTTGTAAATACCTCTGGAAATCAAGACATCTGAGTAACACCTTAAATTAGTCAAAATACAAACATTTTAATTTACGAATTCAGGTGTGTCAACTGAATTCTTGTACTCAAACATGATTTTTAAAGTTAAAATCATAATTTTTAGATTAAGGAATGAAGAGCAGTTTGGGTTTGTTTGAATCGTGTATTTTTGGTCATCACGGTTGATCTCGTTGATCGGAGAGGCCGAGCTTCCTCCTGGAGGTGGAGGAGCGATCAGTGTTGATGGGGAAACCACCAGATGTTAGTGTATTTCAGTATGGAGGTGGGGATTGTAGTTTGAAGTCTGGTAACCTAGTTTTTGTCGAGGGTTGATGTTTTATTCGTTCGACAGTTGATCGAGTGCGATCAGGTTTGGGGTGATGGTAAAGGAAGCGACGACAAGTAAATGGCCGGAGTTTGAGGCTTTTTAGTGGTCGGGGTTGCGAGGATGGCGGCGTTCCAGGTTTGGAGGAGTTTCAGCTGCTTTTGTTTCCAGGTTTCGATTTTAGATCGATTTTGTTTTCGAGGTGACGACGAAGTTCAGGTGGTCGGAAATGGGTCTGGGGTGATCGTCGACTTGCTCGACGATGCAGCATCGACCGGAGGTGACGGCAGCGACGTGCACTATGCACTAGTTCTGGTGAGCTGGATTTGTGTAGTTGGTGGAAGCAGGGTTTTACTAGTGATTTTTTCGGGTGACTCGAGTGTTTACTCGAAGGATTTTCATTTTGACTCAAAGCAAGTGGTAGTGGCTTGGGAAGAATTTTGTTTCAGGTTTTCATACCTATCCAGTTTTCCTAAATTTAAGAATTGGATTCAAAATTTATAAATCAAGGTCTGAATCAAGATTTAAATCAAAAGTTCAGTATGAACTCAAGGTTAGTCTGAAAACTTAGTTGTGAATGAATAAAGTTTTTAAATTAAATTGTTTAATAACTTAAAAGTGTTAAGTAACTAAGTGTATATTTAAAAAGAACTTGAATTTAAAATGTATTTTGAATTGTAAAGAAAAAATTTAAACAAAGTCTTAAATCAAAATTTGAATTCTAGATCTTGAAATTAAATAAAGTTATATAACTTTAAATGTTTAAATAAGTTTAAATGTAAAAGTGTTCTTCTAATATGTGAATTTAAAAAGGATTTTGATTTAAACTCTTCAAATTTCTTTTATAATGAAATTATTACTTAAATATGGAAATTTAAGGGTTTTTAAAATTAGTTTTTAACTTTATATAAGATAAATTGGTATTCATTTTTAAACTTGAAATTAAAATGAAATTTAAGCAGTAAATTTGAAATAAATGTTTTCAAACATATTTGTGAGTGATAAAGGAAATCATTAATAAGAATAAGCTTTCTTTAAAGTTAATGAAACTTATTGATTTGTAATTCATAAATTATTAAGTTAATTAGAATGGATAATTAATGTTTTGTATCAATTTAGTTAGTAAATATAAGGTTTAAATTTATTGATTAAGGTTTAAGTTAATTACTGATTAGGAATTAATTAATCTGTAATTAAGAACTAATTCAGTTAAAATTAACACTTAATTAATTAAATAAGTAGGATTAATTAGTGAGTTATTAATGGTTAATCAATTTTAATTAATGATGATTAATGTAAGTAATTTCTTTAGCAATGTAATTAAAGAATTGTTATTAGTTAATGAAGGTCATTAACTAAGATTATCTAAATATTTAATCAATATGATTAATTTTAACAATTAATTAGATTAATTAATTAATGATAATCATTTAAGAAATTATGTAAGTGTAATTACTTTATGAAAGTAATTAAGAAATTAATTGCTCGTTGTAATTAATTGAGTTTAATTTGATTAATTTAAGTTAATTGTCAAATATTGTATACTGGATTGATCTTTCTGATATGTGATTGTGATGCTATGTAATGTGAATTGCTTTGTGCTGAACTATGATTTGTGATTTGTTACTATGTGTATGCGAAAACCCTTTTTGCCCGTAAAACGGCATTTAAATTTCGATCCGACAGGGAGTCGGATTCCAGTTGGTTATCCAAAACCCACATCGAATTGTAATGGTAAATCTTTGTGATTGATAAATTTACTTTATCTGTGAATGAAGATAAGCGTTTATGGATTATACCGCTTATTGAGATTGATATGATTGAATTTGTGATGATTGATGGTGTTGCACTATTGTGTGAAACCCCTAGACTACACCATATGCACACAAATATGGATTGCATGAGGAATTGGCTAAGTCACAGATCTTCAACAATTTCAAAGATTGAAGTCTTGAATCCAAATTAGTTTTGGAATTGGAATTGAAAGCTTTTGAAAATGAGTTTCAAATATAAAAGTTATTTTAAATAACTTAATAAAATTTGAAATTTAAATAATTTGATTTAAATTTGAATTCAATATTTGAAATTGAATTCAATGATTTGGAAATTCTGATCTAAGAAGATTATACAAGTTATAAAGGTATTTATATGGGGTTTTAACCATTTAAAAAGTATGGTTTTAGAAATTTAAATTTAAATCCAAGTTTTATACTAGAACGGCTTCAAATTATGTAAATTATAATCAGTTTTTCCCAAAACGAAAATTATTTTTCCAAATAATAATAGCTTTCATAAAAAGAAAGGATTTCCAATTTGTATCGAAAGATTTCAAGTTTGAAATAAAATTGGAAATAGTTTGGAAAAACTATGAATTAACCTTTGTGAAGATGATTAAATTTTGTTTTGAAAACAAAGAGGATTTTAAATGGTATATCTTCCATATACAAGATTTGAATTGGAACTAGTTTGAAAGTTATGAATTAAATCTTTGATTTAAAGATTGGATGAGTTAAGCCAATTTGTAATGGAATTGTTTTGAAAGGCCGTAAATAAATCTTTGTAAAAGATTGGTAACTTTGTAAAATAAATCTTTTTATTTAAAAAGATTTAAAATGGTAATTTGTTTAAACCATTTGAAAGAAAAGTTCTGGATAATAAGTTGTGCCTTAACTGAAATCCCATTATCCATATGTTTTTAAATATTACGCTCATTATTCGGTTTAACCAGGAAAGGACTTTGTGTCATATAACCCATTTCGAATAATGATACGTCGTTATGGATAGCATTTGCCGGTGGTGAAGACAGGGTATTTTTGAGAACTAAAGGACAACCCGTCGATTGTCTCTGCACCGAGTCGCGCCTGTATAGAGATTCCCAAAATGATGGAAAGTCCGATCAGGATTGTGAATAATCGGATTGCAATGGCTTCTTCGAAAGTGCCATCGGTTCTGTTCGAACACGGAACAGACTTGTATGGTTGTATGTCAGACACTACACTTTGAGATATAAAGCAGATTTCTTTCAAATACGTATCTGTTGGTGGCGGAGAATTCATTCTCTTAGCTTAACACCCTTCTTTGAGACGAACGAGCTCAAAGGTTATGTTGTTGAAGGTTATCAGTGATATACTCCCAATTTGGTAGTGTGGCATGCTAAGTGCTACTGTGTGTTGATGATCATTTTTGATCATTTGTGATCAAAGCATGGCTTTCATGTGAAGCATAGCTTTGTCGATGAGACCTCATCGGACCTCACACCCCGAAAATGGTCGAAACAGGAAAGATGCGGCAAGGTTATGAGGGTCGCTCCCTTTAGGGTGTGTCATTTCCTTCTGGAAAAGGGTGGTACCATGGGATGGAGCCTAGATACTTAACTCATATGGTTACTGCAAATCTATTGTTTTGTGATTGCTTTGTGGTTGAGAGGCGCCTTGGATAAAGGTCCCAAAGGACCGGGGGGTGGCATGCTTGAGTAGTAGTTACCTAGTTACAAAGGTAACCCGACCTTGTGTTGGCAGAGAGCCGGGTAAGTTCTCGGGACGTCCCTCCAGAGGCGTACCCATGGACAGTAGGATGTTCCTTAACCTGACCATTTGTTGGAAATCCAAACAAAACAACACACGCCCTGTACGGTTTTATTTGTATAACCTGCCATGGAATGTGGCGGTAACCTGCTATTGAACATGGTAACTATAGTAGGCATAAGTGCGAAATGCCTATGCTTGCTTAGATTAATATTATACTTTCGAAATGGTTTCTTCTACACTATGCACTAGTAATAATATCAAAGAAATTTAATCGTATCAAGCATATTTGACTATCATAAGGAGAAATCTCCTCCAATTCTGCGTTTGCATTGTGTGTGTGGCGGGAGGCCTTATGGTAGTCTCATTTTCCAAAAAAACATTGCGGTTTTCAATGTTTTAAAATCGTTTTGTTGTTTTTTCTAAAAGATAAACTGTTTTTGTTTGCTCTCATCAGTCCCATGAATGACCTGGAGTTTATTGTTCCTTTCCTAAACTCTGGGTGCCCACAATTTTCCACACGGGCAGTCTAGAGTTGGGTTTTTCAGATAGTCGAATAGTATGAATTTATTCGATAGCCTTCGAAGCCCTTTATATCTATGGATCGCATTTGCTACACTTCAACATTCATGGCTGCACTTGCTTATCTTTGTGAAACGTGATGGTGGTTCGATCTATCTTTAGTTTGGAGATGGAGTTGCAGTTGCATTATGGAGTTGGATTCTTTTGGGATGTATTCTATTAAAGACATAATCTTTCCGATGCTATTCCTTGTATCTCTGATATTATTGATATCTATTGTATCATTCTATTGTATCATGATTGTATCTGAATATTGTATCAAATGTATTATTTCATTTCTTCAGCTATGGTGTATTTAATGTGTTATAAGCTCCGGCGAACCAGATTCGACGTTTGGATCTGTGGCATTTGAATATGAGTATTGTATTTGGTGCCGATTTTCGAAGGTCGAGTCAGGACCATTACAATTGGTATCAGAGCTGAAGTTTGAAACTTTAGCTCAGGAGTATAACACATTAGGTAGCTCATTAGAGATAGGGTGAAGTATACCCTAGAATGAGTATCTCTAAGATATCCGTTCGAATGCCTCAGTAAATTCTCTTACTATTCACTGATAGTAAGTATGAGTGCAAGAAAAGGACGAGATAGGGGATAGGGGAATACCACTACAAATGGTCAATACCCTACGACAATGGAAACAACTTTCTCTATCAATCTCCTTTGATTCGATTCCAAATTCTTTGATTGCTTTGTACCAGTTGCAAGAAGTAGTTTCGGTGCGGTGATGGCCTGCGAATCGTGTAGATAAGATCCTACCTCGTATTCTCGTTATCAGTTTTTCGATTTAATCTTTAATGAATTTGAAATTTGAAATTGAAAATTTTAAATAAATTGGAAATTTTAAATTGAGTTAAACTGATTAATAGAATATGAAGCTAAATTTGAATCGTGTCGATAAAACGATATCCGTTAAAACCGAATTTGAAATTCTATTGTAATTTCTTGTGTAGATCGAAGTCCGAAGAACGACAAGTTGATGTATACTTTGAGATATTCCGACTTGAATTTGGAATCCATACCTAGTATTTGAGAATTGTGGTAGATCAAATCCATTTGTCTATTCTTCTGATGGGTCCAGATATATTCTACGAATGGTTAGTTATCCCTTCGAACTAACCAATGCCCCTGCATACTTCGTAGATCCGGATAACCTGAGTATCTTATGAAATGGTAAATAGATTCATTCTTGTATCTATTGTTGATATTCTGATTTGGTAAGTCAAATGCAGAATATATATTCAGTTTGATTTGATGAAACATTCTTCATCTATTCTTTTTTGTCTCCTTACTTTCAAATTTCGAGGATGAAATTTCTTAAGGGAGGAATCTGTAACAATCCCGGATTTTTACTAAGTCTAAATTGATAATTAATTTAATTTTTGAATAAACATTGTGAAATTAATTGGTAAATTTATTTGATTTTCTCCAAATTCAACTAAAAATATGTGTTTTATAAGTTCATTGAGAATAGAATTTTGGGGTGTATCTGAATACCTCAAATTTAAATAATATGTGTTGATACAAACAAAATATAGTACAAAAATAATAAAAATAAAAATATATATATGTAGACATACAAGATAATAAATATTTATCTTAGAAATGCACTCATGTATGTAAAATATAAAGTCAACACATTGGCTAAAATCTAAAAGCATATTGAATATAGAACTTCATTTAGAATGCAAAGTAATATGACAAAAGAAAGAAATCTATACTCAAGTATGTAAACAAATCAAATTTGGTGTGAATGATAAAGTGAAACAAGACAACAAAAATATATAGATAAGTATGAACAAAAGAAAATGTAAATATCTATGAAGGCTTGCAAAAGAAGACAATATTATATATTCAAGTTTGAACAAAGACATATAAAGGATAAGTATGTAGGCTTGGAAAATAAGACAATGATAATTAATGCAATATCATCTCAGCCACCAAAGAAAAGAAATAAAATCTATTGAGCTAAAGAACACATAAGAAAAATCTCTGGTATATTGTATAAAAGGACATCATCCTGTATTGTACAAAGATAATATAATTACCCCATACAAACATATTATCCTGTAAGCTTTCTTTTATATATATCAAACCTTCATTTTAGTTTCTTCAAGTAAAAGCCATTCATTTTAGTTTCTTCAAGCAAAAGCCAAGAATCTGAAGTAATACCATCTACAACTTAAACAAAATTCAACCTTATAACAATAACTAACAACAATTAAATCAATTCAAACAAGAAGATCAAAAAGAAGTTCCAGCTAACATTTCACAGCCTGTTGCAAAGTGGAAGGCTCTGTTCATTTTGGAAACCATTGCGAGTAACATTTTTTTTTTAGAACTGGATTAGTTGCAAGCATATATCTGGAAAAATGTGTATATTGTGGTTTCCTATGTATGTATGTTGATGTTTAAGTATATGCCTGCCTGTACAAATTGAGTTACCTCTGTTCTTGTTTCTTCCGGACCAGATTTGCAAACAAATTCTCATCCTTTGATTTAATAACTGAAAGAACTAAAATTATAATCAAAGGTTTTTTTGTCTGATTATAAGCTAAGTTTCAAAAATTCATTGGAGGAGCGAACAGTGTTGATGGGGAAATCACTAGATGTTAGTGTATTTCAGTGTAGAGGTGGGGATTGTAGTTTTAAGTCCGGTGACCTAGTTTTTTCGAGGGTTGATGTTTTGTTTGTTCGACATCGACAGTTGATCGAGTGCGATCGGGTTTGGGGTGATGGTAGAGGAAGCGATGACAAGTAGAAGGCCGGAGTTTGAGGCATTTTGGTGGTCGGGGTTGCGAGGATGGAGGCGTTCTAGGTTTGGAGGAGTTTCAGCTGCTTTTGTTTCCAGGTTTCGATTTTAGATCGATTTTGTTTTCGAGGTGACGACGAAGTTCTGGTGGTCGAAAATGGATCTGGGGGTGATCGTCGACTTGCTCGACGATGCAGCGTCGACCGGAGGTAACGGCAGCGACGTGCAAAAGTTCTGGTGAGCTGGATTTGTGTAGTTGCTAGAAGCAGGGTTTTACTAGTGATTGTTTCGAGTGACTCGAGTGTTTACTCGAAGGATTTTCGTTTTGACTCGAAGCAAGTGGTAGTGGATCAGGAAGATTTTTGTTTCAGGTTTTCATACCTATCCAGTTTTCCTAAATTTAAGAATTGAATTCAAAATTTATAAATCAAGGTCTAAACCAAGGTTTAAATCAAAAGTTCAATATGAATTCAAGGTAAGTCTGAAAACTTAGTTCTGAATGAATAAAGTTTTTAAATTAAATTGTTTAATAACTTAAAAGTGTTAAGTAACTAAGTGCATATATAAAAAGAACTTGAATTTAAAATGTATTTTGAATTGTAAAGAAAAAAATTTAAACAACGTCAAATTAAATTTGAAATCTGGATCTTAAATCTAAATTTGAATTCTAGATCTTGAAATTAAATAAAGTTATATAACTTTAAATGTTTAATGTAAAAGTATTCTTTTGATATGTGAATTTAAAAAGGAATTTGATTTAAACTCTTCAAATTTCTTTTATAATGAAATTATTACTTAAACATGGAAATTTAAGGGTTTTTAAAATTAGTTTTTAACTTTATATAAGATAAGTTGTTATTCATTTTAAAACTTGAAATTAAAATGAAATTTAAGCAGTAAATTTGAAATAAATGTTTTCAAACGTACTTGTGAGTGATAAAGGAAATCATTAATAAGATAAGCTTTCTTTAAAGTTAATGAAACTTATTGATTTGTAATTCATAAATTATTAAGTTTATTAGAATGGATAATTAATGTTTTGTGTCAATTTAATTAGTAAATATAAGGTTTAAATTTATTGATTAAGGTTTAAGTTAATTAATGATTAGGAATTAATTAATCTGTAATTAAGAACTAATTAAGTTAAAATTAACACTTAATTAATTAAATAATTAGGATTAATTAATGAGTTATTTATGGTTAATCAATTTTAATTAAAGATGACTAAAGTAAGTAATTTCTTGAGCAAAGTAATTAAAGAATTGTTATTAGTTAATGAAGGCCATTAACTACTATTATTTAAATATTTAACTAATGTAATTAATTTTAACAATTAATTAGAATAATTAATTAACGATAATCATTTATGAAATTGTGTAAGTGTAATTACATTATGAAAGTAATTAAGAAATTAATTGCTCATTGGAATTAATTGAGTTTAATTTGATTAATTTAAGTTAATTGTCAAATATTGTGTACTGGATTGATATTTCTGATATGTGATTGTGATGCTATGTAATGTGAATTGCTTTGTGCTGAACTGTGATTTGTGATTTGTTACCGTGTGTATGCGAAAACCCTTTTTTCCCATAAAACGGCATTTAAATTTCGATGCGACAGGGAGTCGGATTCCAGTTGGTTATCCGAAACCCACATCGAATCGTATTGGTAAATCTTTGTGATTGATAAATTTACTTTATCTGTGAATGAAGATAAGCGTTTATGGATTATACCGCTTATCGAGATTGATATGATTGAATCTGTGATGATTGATGATGTTGCACTATTGTGTGAAACCCCTAGACTACACCATACACACACAAATATGGATTGCAGGAGGAAATCGGCTAAGTCACGGATCTTCAACAATTTCAAAGATTGAAGTTTTGAATCCAAACTAGTTTTGGAATTGGAATTGAATGAAAATGAGTTTCAAAAGTAAAAGTTATTTTAAATAACTTAATAAAACTTGAAATTTAAATAATTTATTTAAATTTGAATTCAATATTTGAAATTGAATTCAATGATTTGGAAATTCTGATCTATGAAGATTATACAAGTTATAAAGGTGTTTATATGGGGTTTTAACCATTTAAAAAGTATGGTTTTGGAAATTTAAATTTAAATCCAAGTTTTATACTAGAACGGCTTCAACTTATGTAAATTGTAATCATTTTTTCCCAAAACGAAAACTATTTGTTCCAAATAATAATAGCTTTCATAAAAAGAAAGGATTTCCAATTTGTATCGAAAGATTTCAAGTTTGAAATAAAATTGTAAATAGTTTGGAAAAACTATGAATTAACCTTCGTGAAGATGACTAAATCTTGTTTTGAAAACAAAGAGGATTTTAAATGGTATATCTTCCATATACAAGATTTGAATTGGAATTGGTTTGAAAGTTATGAATTAAATCTTTGATTTAAAGATTGGATGAGTTTTGTTTTGAAAGGCCGTAAATAAATATTTGTGAAAGATTGGTAAATTTTGTGAAATAAATCTTTTTATTTAAAAAGATTTAAAGTGGCAATTTGTTTAAACCATTTGAAAGAAAAGTTTTGGATAATAAGTTGTACCTTAACTGAAATCCTATTATCCATATGTTTTTAGATATTACGCTCATTATTCGGTTTAGCCGGGAAAGGACTTTTTGTCATATAACCCATTTCGAATAATGATACGTCGTTATGGATAGCATTTGAAGACCGGTGGTGAAGACAGGGTATTTTCGAGAACGAAAGGATAACCCATCGATTGTCTCTGCACTGAGTCGCGCCGTTATAGAGATTCCCTAAGTGATGGGAAGTCCGATCGGGATTGTGAATAACCGAATTGCAAGGGCTTCTTCGGAAGTGCCTTCAGTTCTGTTCGAACCCGGAACAGACTTGTATGGTTGTATGTCTGACACTACACTTTGAGATATAAAGCAGATTTCTTTCAAATACATATCTGTTGGTGGTGGAGAATTCATTCTCTTAGCTTAACACCCTTCTCTGAGATGTACGAGCTCAGAGGTTATATAGTTGAAGGTTATCAGTGATATACTCCCAATTTGGTAGTATGGCATGCTAAGTGCTGCAGTGTGTTGATGATCATTTGTTGATCTTTTGTGATCAAAGCATGGCTTTCGTGTGAAGCGTTGCTTTGTGGATGAGACCTCATAGAACCTCATACCCCAGAAATGGTCGAAACAGGAAAGATGCGGCATGGTTATGAGGGTCGCTTCCTTTAGGGTGTGTCATTTCCTTCTGGAAAAGGGTGGTATCATGGTATGGAGCCTGGATACTTAACTCATGTAGTTACTACAAATCTATTGCTTTGTGATTGCTTTGTGGTTGAGAGGCGCCTCGGATAAAGGTTCCAAAGGACCGGAGGATGGCATGCTCGAGTAGTAGTTACCTAGTTACAGAGGTAACCCAGCCTTGTGTTGGCAGAGAGCCGGGTAGGTTCTCGGGACGTCTCTCCAAAGGCGTACCCATGGACAGTAGGAAGTTCCTTAGCCTGACCATTTGTTGGAAATCCAAACAAAACAATACACGTCCTGTACGGTTTTAGTTGTATAACCTGCCATGAAATGTGGCGGTAACCTGCTATTGAACATGGTAGCTATAGTAGGCATAAGTGCGAAATGCCTATGCTGGCTAAGATTAATATTATACTTTCGAAATGGTTTCTTCTGCACTATGCACTACTAATAATATTAAAGAAATTTTCTTTTATCAAGCATATTTGACTATCATAAGGAGAAATCTCCTCCAATTCTGCGTTTGCATTGTGTGTGTGGCGGGAGGCCTTATGGTAGTTTCATTTTCCAAAAAAGCATTGCGGTTTTCAATGTTTTAAAATCATTTTGTTGTTTTTTTTAAAAGATAAACCATTTTTGTTTGCTCACACCAGTCCCATGACTGACTTGGAGTTTATTGTTCCTTTCCTAAACTCTGGGTGCCCACAATTTTCCACACGGACAGTCTAGAGTTGGATTTTTTAGATAGTCGAACAGTAGGAATTGATTCGATAGCCTTCGAAGCCCATTGGATCTATGGATCGCATTTGCTACACTTCAGCATTCACAGCTGCACTTGCTTATCTTTGTGAAACGTGATGGTGGTTCGAGCTATCTTTAGATTGGAGATGGAGTTGCAGTTGCATTATGGAGTTGGATTCGTTTTGGATGTATTTTATTGAAGACATTATCTTTCCATTGCTATTCCTTGCATCTCTGATAGTATTGATATCTATTGTATCATTCTATTGTATCATCATTGTATCTGAATATTGTATCAAATGTTGTATATCAAATGTATTACTTCATTTCTTCAGCTGTGGTGTACTTAATGTGTTATAAGCTCCGGCGAACCAGATTCGACGTTTGGATCTGCGGCATTTGAATATGAGTGTCGTATTTGGTGCCGATTTTCGAAGGTCAAGTCAGGACCATTACAAAAATCCCATCAACAACAATCCTATTTTAATCCATTTCAATTGTGCATGCGTTTATAATTTTTATGTACGCACTCTATTAAATTCTAATATTATTCAAATAAATTCAAATAAAATTTAATAATAAATATTTCACAAAAATTAATTAACTGAATTTATTTAAAGCCTCCATTTTTTAGTATTTATTTTGTTTAAATCTAATTTAAATACTCTAAAGATATCGTATATCGATACGTGCGTTTATTACTTTTATGTATGCACTTTACTAAATACTAGTGGCATTCAAACAAATTAAATAAAATTTAGTAATTAACATTTCATAAATATTAATTAATTTAGGTAATTTACAACGAATATAAATTGATTAAATCACATGGTTCGTTTGGAGCATTCATCATTTCAGTTGTGCGACTCAAATTTATAAATTCGGTCAAAAATTAATATCGAACTATTCAACTATTAACGTTCACACGTCACTTAGTAGGTGGTGTGGCATTTTGGCTGAATTTATCGCTTACACAACTTTTGGTAAAATTTAATTTTACTTATTATAAGTGGTATTCAATAGTGACAATTATTTACACTAGTTCTCTTCGTCAAAACTATATCACATTCGGACTAATGGAATTCGGTAATGGTCAAAATTTCAGTATCGTCCAAATTCAACTTTATAGTCCAAACACAAAGTATTTGGTTTAATAATAATAATTATTATTAACTGAACTGCTTTGGCTAGAGACTTTGACTTTGAGTTGACTTCAGCTGAGCATCGTACTAACCACATATAACCGAGGAGCGAATCTTCTCATGAATAGTGTTTAACCTCCAATGCTTCCTGTAACGACCCGTAAATTTTGATAAATGAATTGCTTAATTTAACTAAGATTTTGTAATTAATTTTAGAAAGAAGTAAAATATTTATAATTTATATTGAAATAAATGTTAAGAATGAAATATAGCAATGGTAATTAAAACTAATTATTAGTAATTTGAATAAAATTCTAATAAATGAAGTAGTGAAAGTATATACCTGGATATAAATTGAATAGGAGAAAATAAGAGATAAGTATTGAATTACTCAATGTAATAACACAGTGTTAACAGTAATTAGATGTAAATTAAGGAAATATGTTAATGCAAGTTATTAATTAATGAACTTGAATGAAATTCTAATTTAAATAAAATAATTTAAAAGTTATGACTTAGTTATAATTGGAAAATAATAAGAACAAATGTAATTGTTATATTAATGTGTGAAATAATAGGATAGAGGGTAATTGTTGTAGAGAATAACCATACAAGTATTATAAAGAGTATATTGGTGATAAATGATTATTACAGATAAAGATCATTAAATATTACTTTAATGGAAACAAAGGTAGTAATGGAAGTGTGAATGTAAATCTAACAGAAACATAAATTTATTTTAAGGTAATAATTGGTGAATTGGGGAAAATAGTTCAAAGTATGTAAATTGATGAATTAATATGTAATGTATGTAAAGTAATAAACTGGTATAAGAATGGGATTAAGGTAAATTCATTTATCGGTTTTAAAACCTTAATTAATGTGTTCAATTGATAGAAGTACACATTTAGAAATGTAATATTTATTCAAATTAAGATGTAAATAGGCATATATTAATGTAATGAAATAAAATTAGCGTTATATATGGAATTATAACTTGGGTTGATAGGTAACAACCTTATAAATGCAATTAAAAGCCAATATGTGACAATTAATATAGGTTGTTTATTTAATGTGTCAAATAAACTTTGGTAATCGATTGGAATAAATCTTAATTTAACGTTTATTAATGTAAATTAAAGTGACAATTGATGTAATAAAGGATGGAACCAAGGTAAATTAGTCAATTGGATTAAAAATCTAAATTAATGGGTGAAATTGACAAATTTCAATATGATTGAATTATAGTAGTTATTACAAATAAGTGGAAATAAAAAAGTTAACACAAGTAACGGTGAAATTGGAAGTATCAGAGTAATGAAACGTAAACAAATGTTAAATATGTTTATAGGATAATGATTATTTGAATAATAAGAATGGGAATCGACATTTATGTATTTATTTGAATTTAAAATTATGGTAATTGGGTTTATTGAAATTAATTGAAATAATATATTTAAATATTTCGTAAATGTGAATTAAGATGAAATTTGGAATATTAGTGTAGTAGATATAAACCCATGTTGACATCACCTTTAAGAGGATAAGTTATATTTGATTTATAATAAGATTAAAGATCAAATAGATGGATTTAGGGGAATTGCAACTGATAAGTAATGAATTTAGTTAATTTGAAAGTTAAAAACTGTAGTGTGAATTTATTAACTTTAAATTGATATGGAAGTTTGTTATAAAGGATTTTAAATTTCTAAAGTAATACGAGATGATTAAATCTATGAATTATAGAATTTAAATTGGAAGGTGATTTAATTAATTAATATTAATTTATTTAATTGATTAGAAAATAGCCATTTTGGCCACTGACTCGAATTTCAACGAAACTAGTATCATCGGATCCGTAACAGTGAATTATTGTAGGGTTTCAAGTTTCGTAGCGATCAGACTTGCCATTTGATCTTACGAACGTGAAACGGCTTGAAATCAATTGAAATCAATTTGGAAAACGTTGGTTTTAGCATAACTTTTTCATACGATGGAATTTGGACTTGAAACCTTTTCCATTGCGTTTAAAATATTTTAAAACATATATTTTGATATATGGGTTGACCCAATTTCGTTCCGGAGTCATAACGGGCTTTTCGGGCCTTTTTTATCGTTCAACGTGTAAACCAATCGGATCCATCTATTCTATTTCAACCCTACCTATAAAATACCCTGTTATAAATCCTAGCCTCTCTATTTCTCATTTGTCTGTGTGTACAATTCCTCTTTACCTTCTCATTTCAATGGCATACAATTTCAAATCCAATCGCAATTCAAAATACAACTTCAAAATTCAAACTCCTTAAAAAAATTCAGAATTTTTTTATATCGAAGCTCTCGACATACGCATCTCTGATCTGCAATTCGTTTTACAAATTGATTAACGGTTTGTCTAGAAATTGATGAACCACTCACGGCCGTCCGTTACGTCGTGATGGATTTCGTCGGATTGTCAAATTGTTGATACCGTATGGTAGAGAGCACTGAGGGGATTGCATCGGCACAGTTTGTTTGACGTTTCAATGGTTAGATCAGCGCAAATAATTCAATTAGGGTTTAAGAGCACAGAGGCGGATGCTCGTGGTGTGGAGGAGGACGACGATCGGTGAACCATGGGGGGAGGTCGCGAGTGTTAGGCGATCGCATGGGTGGTATACGGCAGCGCGCGGCACGAACGGAGGCGCGATGAAGTGGTGACTGCTGTTGAATCGTGTTCAAGCTTCCGGTAGGGTTTCAACCTGGGAAGAAACGTATTTGGTGACGTGGCCTGTAGGCTGTAAGTTGTAGGGGATATTGTTGCTTGTTTATTTTATTTATTTTCAATTTTAAGAATCATAACGTTTTAACGTGAATGAATTTCGCATACGAGATCCGTTTGATGCGCGGTTTCCTCCACTAGGTTAGTTTTGAAATTCCGGACACTTTATCGCTGGTTTGGATGAATTTGGAGGCTGTCCAATTTTTGGGTTTAAATTCAATTTAAATCCAAAAGGTGAGTGTTGTAACCCACTCACAACTTCAAAAATTCCTTATGTTTGTTAAATTAATTTTTTGTTGTGATTATGCATTTACTTATGACTTTTTGCATATTTTTAATCATCATCTCAGTTATTGCATTTATTTAAATTAAATCGTTATTTAATTTATCATTCAATATAACTGCCAGTTAAATACCTGTTATATATATTATCAGTTATCTATTGGTATTGATTGATTGTTGTGGATGATGATTGTGATGGATGTGTGATTTGTCGATGGATGAATGGATGTTGTATTATATATTATTTTAAGCTGCAAGTTGTTATGCATTTTATTTCATTCGTGATTTTGGTTTGAAATGATATATAACCATAATTTTATTTTAAATTACGGATTGAAATGATAAATATCCATATCACTTGACCATATGATAGAAAATTATATACAGACACCATTGGTCTATATATATAAATATTTTGAAAATGATTTCTATGGTTTTGGATAGAATTATATGGTTTAAATAAATATTGATTCTTATTGATATTATATAAAAATATTTTATATATAGTTAAATTCATGTATTTAACCTATGTATAAATCTGTTTAATGACAATAAGTGAAAAAATGGAGTTTGATTTATTAAAATAAATATGGTTAAGTATTTAAATCATATTTTTTTATATAGAGGTTATAATGATTTAAATAAATTAAGATTTGGAAGATAAAATATGAAATGGATATGAATTAAATTATTTAAGAATTTTACTCGAATAAAATTTGATTTGAAATTTAGATAAATTTGAGATTTTATGAAATTGAATTTATTTAAGGATTAAACCAACATGGTTGATGTGAAATTTATTAAATTTGAATTTTAAGAGGTACAATTATTATAACTTGATTTTTGGGTCTAGGTGAATTAAATGATTATTTCAAGTATAACGAATTAAAGGCAATATCTAGTTATTTGAAATTTGAGTTTTATTTAAATAATAAGGGGTTTATTATATAAAATATTTCAAAACTAAACAATAGGAAATTTAATTATTGAATCGAAATTATCAAATTTAGTTTTGAAATTTTGGAATATTTAAAGCCTTGAAATATATCGAAATTGAAATGTTATAGAAATTGAAATGTTTCAAAGTTATGAATTTCATAGCATTTTGTTTTAAAGGTGTTTAAATTTCAAATGTTTGGTTTTGGAGTATAAAATTTGGAAGTGCTATGATTTTAAAAAGGGGATATATTTGAAATAAAACGATATTATATTGATTTGGAAAAAAGGGATATCATATTGATTTGGTTTTAAATTGGAAATGATATCATATTTATATGGTTTTGAAATAAATATTATATCTTGGTTTTGAAGTATAAATTATTTTGAAATGACCGCAGTGTTATAATAACGTTCGGTTGTTGAAGAGACTGGGATCGAAAGTTGTCATACTCTCTGCCAACTCCAAAAACCACTTTAACAACCGTGTACGCGGTGGAGATTCCAGAATGAAGCAGGATGGTGCCGGCGGTTCTTTTGAGGTAAGACGTGGACCCGACTCCCGTGAGTTGGCATAAGGTGGCTAAAACAGGAGCGATCGACGTGTTAAGAAGGTAACCCCTCTTATCGGATACATCCCTTCGATATTATACTCTGACTTTAGAGTGATTCGGTGGCCACTTTTAATTTTTGATTTGGAGGTGTGGCTCGAGGTGGGCGGTAGCTGCGCGCTACGCGTTACCACCGACCCGGAAGCGTAATTGGTATATCTACCCTGGCATTGCCTAGTTGTGCCGTGTCACCTACCCTAGCGCGCCTTGTACGAGTTTGGTTTTCTCCCTAGCCCGTGTGGTATCCTCTGGTGGCATTTCGATCAGGAGGGACTATGATATTGGATGGACTACTGGGACTATTACGTGTTAAGAGTTATATGTGTAACCCCTTAATGCTATGAAAAAAGTAAGTTTATTTTACCATAGACATTATTATAATAGCGAAATATAACTACATAGTAAATAGTTTAATGGATCCTTAGGAGATGTGAATCCCGAGCATCTTTTAAGTTACTACACTCACGTTAGACATAGATAGGAGATGTCAAAAGCCGTAAACATCTCTGACGCCGTTCCACTCATATTTATTCCTGTTGATTTAACTTACATAAGATATTTTAGTTCTGACTCGAGTGTTTTGTCCTTTCAATTCGCTCGGGTCAGTCCAAGCGTTTCGGGATTTGAAGATTTTATCCTGGGGGACGAAGGCGAAGATTTGTATTACTCTTATCTACTATATTATTCCACTACACCATTTAATTCCACTGTATTAATTATTATTCTCTGGTATGTGTACTCTGATATGTATTGTATAAATATAATCAATGTTTTTGTAAAACAGCTTCATGAACTGTTTATTTGATTATTATATATTATCGTCCCGTTGCAAGATTCTATTTTGTTTTTTCCTTTCCTTTTCTTATTTACCCCATAACAATTCGCCCTTCTGTATGTTTTAAGTCTAACATGTGTGGTTTATCATCGATTTAAAACGTATGAAAAGGCGGGACGTTACATCTGGTATCAGAGCTTTGGTTTAGCGAAAACCTTAGCTTTGTGGGGTTTGACTCTTTATTAATAGGGTAGTATACCCAATGATGAGTCGCTGAGTGTATATATATAAGAGAGCGTATTTGTTAGTGTTATTAAAAGGTTTTAATACTGTGTTAATCTGTTCTGTGTTTATAAATTTTGGTTGATGCATGGGACGCTATGAGTGTGATAACCCGGGCTTTGGCATATGATAAATGGGTAATTAACCGTTTTAATCAAATGAACAGATAAAATTATGATAATATAAGATATCTATATGTGTAAATGAATTTGGAAATATAATAAGAATTGAATTATTAATATCTGGGAAAAATAATTATTTAATAATCTCCTTTATAAATTATTTAGACTTGACAAAATTGTTATTTTCAAATAATAACAGTAATGTGATAATTTTAAATATAGGTATAAATAGATTTTAAAATATAATTATTATTTATAAATTTAGTATGTGAATTGAATTTGAATTGAATTTGGATTAAAATATTGAAATTCAAATAATGTATATCTTAAATAAATTTTTATATGATTTTATTTAGAATATAGTTGTTTTATATTATTTTCTTTTAAAGGGTTTTAACTTATGTAAATTAAGATATGTATTTATTAATTAGGAAACTAATTATAAAAGTTTTTTAACCATTTAAAAACTAATTTACTTGTGCGTAATTACAAGTGTTGTTATATAAGCCTTTTTAATAACATGTGTTAAATAGATAAGTAGAGTAAAAGGCAAACATTATATACATTAAATATAAAACATAAATGCATATGTACTTAAATAATTTAATAAAAAGAAAAAATTTATATAATAAAAGAAGTTTAACACTTGAAAACATATTAAGGTGGTTTTAAGACACTTGTTAAAGTATATGAATATGTGTAATGTAATTAAATAGTAAATGACAAATGTAAGGTTTTTTTTTAACATGTGTCAACCTTTAATTTTACTTTCTTTTATATTTTAAATAAATCATATTTTAATTTATAAAGGCATATACTTCCTCTCTTCCATTTTTTTTCTCTCTATTCTCAGCTAAAACAAAGAAATTTTAAATCAATACCTGTAAATTACTTCAAACCAAAACTAAAATTCATTTCCAATTTCCAAACTCAAGAATCTACAGCCTGAAACCAAGCTCAAAACCAAATCTGCAATACATTTTTTCCTGCAACCAATATTTGTAAGCCTGTAATCATTTTCAAGAGTTCAAGTAAGAAAATCTGAAGCAAAATCAAAACTTACAAGTTTCAATTTCAAGATGTAACTTGAAGCATTAACAAGGATTTCTAGAAATCCAGAGCTTTTTAGTTTTTTTTTTTAAATCATAGCGGTCAAGTTTGAAAACCCTTTTTCTCAAGCTCTCTGTCTTCTTAATAAGGTGAGTAAATATTTATTAATAAGTTTAAGTAGATAAATGTTGTTGCATGTGTATTTCTGTGATGAAGAATGAGTTGCATGTATATATGTGTCTGATCAAAAGTATGCATGTCTGTTGAATACCTCGGTTTTTAGTTCAGGTTTAAATTTTTGATCTAAATTCAAAATATTCTTCCCTGATCTCTGTTAGGCCGTAGATTTAAGTCAAATTTAGTTTGTTTAAATCATGAACTAGTATCTAAAATAAATTTAAACATGTTTAAATATGTATAGTATCTGGAAAACAAGTTTTACAGGGGAAAAATTTATTAACATGTTAAAAAAATAAAAAAAATCAATTATTGAAATTATCCGATTCAAGTATATAAATTGAATCAGCTTGAAAAAAAAAATATTTTGTCTGTAATAACTAGGAAATTGATTTTAAAATATTTCCAGGGGAGATTTAAGATAGTTTTACCAAAATAGAAAAATTACAGTAAATGCATGATTATATCAAAATCTCGATTTGAATAAATCATGAATTCAGGTACAAAATCTGGTGCAATATATGAAATGATGATTTTTAAAAATAAAATCATGAATTTTAAGTGGGTAGTTCGAGAGGAGTCGTATGATAAACGGAAATTAGGTTTCGGGTGATTTCTGATGATCAGAGGATTTTGGGGTCGAGTGCTCATGGGTGAAGCAAGCCGTGTGATTGTCGATGACGGCAAAAATATAGGATGGATTTTCAGGCCCCCGTGGCGGTGTCAGTTCGTCGTTGTAGGGTTAGGTTTGCGTTTTGGGATGGGTCTGTTCCATGGGTGATTCCTAAGTCGTGCTAGCATCGAGATGGTCAAATGGTGGGGGAAAAGATGACGGGGGTCAGGCGAAGGTCCAGGGTATAAGGAAGGCATCCCTGGTGGTCAGAGATGGTGATGAGGGGAACTTAGGCGATAGGGTCTGGATCCTAATGTGGTTCGTCTGTTCAAATTTTTATTGTCGAGATGGTTCGTCGATCTGTGTTGCAAGGCGACTCGGTGGAGGATAGTTGACTTGTCGATGATCGGAGCTAGGCTTGATGTCGGCCGTCTGTCGTGTGTAGGTGCACCGTGTCACGCGTGCAGGTGAAAGGAAGCATCAGGTAGTAGAAGAAGAGATGGGGTTCTGGAGGAAGTTTTTGCTCGAATACTTCACGGTGTTCCTATTGTTTTGCTCGAGTGGAACTTCGAGTTTCGTTCGTGTGTGTTTTCAAAATTTAAGTTTAACAGTTTTGAACTTAAAATTTAGACTAACTAAAAAAAAAAATGGGTAGAAGCGAGATTTACTCGGGGTTGGACCCGAAGGGTCTTTGGGTTTGACTCGAAGTAAAGGTAATGCGTAGTTTTTTTTTAAAATGTTTTAAAATCAAATTGTTGTTGAAATTTAAATTTAAATTTGGTTTAAGCTTCCTTGTTTAAACTTACCCTTTTCTAATTGTTTTCCTCTAATTATTAATTAAGAAGTACTTAATTGGTATTTAAGTCTATTAATTAATGGATAAGTTTTATTAATTAATATTTAAAAAATAATTGATCTATGATAAGAGATTAATTAATTAAGGATAAATCAAAGATAACTAAAGATTAATCAAATGTAAATTAAGAGTTGATTAACTGTTTAATCAATTAGCGATTAAAGACTAATTAATTTGTGATTAAGACTGTTAATTAATAACTAAAGAATAATCAATCTAATTAAAGATTAATTAATTGGTTTGTAGGGTAATTCAGAGATGAACTACCCAGTTGTAATTAATGAGATGAATATTACTAATTAATTTGTTGATTAATTAAAGATAGTCACTTAGTAATTGATTAAGTATAATTACTTAATGAGGTCTGTATTGTAATTACTTAGTGAAGTATTTGATGGATAAGTTACTGGATGTCATTAATATAAGGAAAATTATTTAATTGAAAATAATTAAGGGTTAATTACTTAGGAGAAGTAATTAAGGATTAATTACTTGATGTAATTAATTAAAGGATTAAGGTAATTAATTAAGGAGTTAATTAATTAAGGTAAGTAATTACAGAATGGTTAATTACTGTGTATGATTGATTAAGGCTGGTTAGTGGAGGTAATTAATTAGGATCATTAATTAATGTAATTAATGAAAGTAATTAAAGATTAATTGCCGTAAATGGTTGAGAATAATTAATTTGTGTAAATAAATTAAAGGATAATTACTTTATGTAATTGAAAATAATTAATGAAGGATGATTAATTAAAATGGATAATTAGAGGATGATCAATTAAGTTGTTTGTAATTAATTAATGTTAAGCAATATTAAGGGTGATTGAAGTAATTAATTTAATTTGTTGAATTAAGTAGAAATGGTAAGACTAATTTATCTTGCTTAGGAATGATTGAATAATATTGTATGCCTTAGATTGATTGATATCTTGGGTATGTGTTTTGAGATGCTATGTGATGTGATATGATTGGGTTTAAACTAAGATAACGTGGTCATTCATTGATGACGAATTAATGCATATAGGTGACACCCTATATTTGAAGTTTGAATTGTGTTTCACTTGAATAATTTGAGATAAGATAGTATTGAATTCGAAGACCGGAGTCGGGTATTAGTGAATATCCGAAACCACTTTGATTCTTTATAAATTGATATGTGAAATCAATAGGCTGGAATGGAGTGATTTAAGTAAATTGGAACATTTAATCTAAGTTTGGTACTTAGAAATTGATGTCTGAAATAAGTAATGTCTATAATAACGTGCGAAGTTGTAAATTGATATAAGTTACCCCGGGTTTATATAAGTTGTATGCTTTTGTCATTCATGTTAGATGTGTTTACTCACGCTGGTTTCCAGCCTGACCCAGGTGTTACTTTGATGTAATGCTTGGGTCAGACCGAGTGTTACAGATTTTCAGGTAAGGACGTTCTGGAGCTCAGGTGGCGAGCTGGATGGCAGGAACGTATAGAGTGTTTCCGCTGTGATATATTGTTGTTTATCTGGGACATGTGATATTAACTATCCAGTGTTTTGTATAAATATTGTAACTCTGATGCCTTAAAGTGTAATTTGACAAGTACAGTTTTCCTTGTAAACTGATATTATTGATATTATATATTATCTGCTGCGAATGTGAGATTGTACTTTGGAGTTTCTGATCTTCTTCTTCTATCTCTTTTCTTTTTCTTCTCTAACTATCTGGAATTTTCGGGATCGAAAATTCCGGGTTGTTACATTGGTATCAGAGCAGAAGGTTAAGCAAGAACCTTGGCTCTAGTGGGATTACTCATTAAGGATAGAGTCAATGGTACCCTAGAATGAGTTGAGTGTATGTGTGTGTGTATATATATATATATATATATGAGAGCGTACTTGTAATTTTCTTAAATAAAGATTTTAAATGATTTTATATAAGAATATATTTTGATATATATAAAGCAATATTTCTTTCTAATAAATATTAAGGGAATTGGTTGTTAAATTATTGAAATTAAATTAAGAAGTAATAGAAATACAACCAAACTGAAATTGAAATTGATTAAAGATAAGTTTGAAATGAATTCATACTGAAATTAAAATCTTGAATTTGGGGAAGAGTTTAGAATAAGATAATAATAAATTGGTTTCAGGTATGATAATCTGGGTTATTATCATAAATAATTATTGTGTTTAATAATAAAATGTGTATTAATGAGTAAGCAAAACTAAAATGTTTTAAGGGGGTAACCGTTAAATAAACATGACATGTAAATTGAAGTGGGTTTCAAACTGTGAAGTTCTGAATTCTAAATTTAAACATTTGAAAATTGTTTTCAAAATTTTAAAGGAAATAACATTATTCAAACTACTTTGAATGTAATCTTATTCTAGAATAAGAAGTTGTTTGTAAATTTTAAAAGAATTTGTTTAAATTAAAACCAAGGGTGGTATAAATTTTAAAATTTGGCTTGGTGGGCCAAGAAGTAAATATGTATATATGTGTGGATATACATAATACCAAAGATGGTTTGAAATAAACTCTAAATGCTGGGTTTTAAATTTGGAATGTGATGTAAAACCAAAAGTGATAAGTTTTTGAACTTATAAGTAGGAAGATTGTTAATGTGAAGTTAAGTAACTTTGAATGATCAACCTGATTTGGAAATTTCAAGATGAAATTAAGATTTAACTTGGGAAGTTAAATGGTTGATTTGAATTGGGAGTTTGAGTGATCTCAAAATGGATTGAGATTCGAAAATTGGAAATGGATGGATGTTTTTATAAAATGGAATCATTTTGGACTTAAGATTTGAATGTTTAAGATAAGACTTCAAAGGTTTGGTTTCAAAATTGAAATTTGACGATAAATTGAATTTCAAAGATTTAGTTGTTTAAAAGGGATTTGAATTATAATTTGAAATTTGAAATAAGTTAAAAATAGAATTTGGGTTCAGAATTAAATGGTTTGAAGATATAAGTCGATTTGATTTAAAGGATTAAATCAACACTTAAAGATTTAACTCGAATTTATATAATTCGAGATGGTTTAAATTTGAAATTTGAATTGCATTAGTTCAAATTGAATTTGATTTGAATTAATTGAAATTGTGATTTAAAGATGTATAAGTATAAAATTCAAATGGAAAAATTTGAATTGGATTGGTTTAAAACGATTTGAAATTGAAGTGGGTTCAATTTGAAATTAGTCCAAATTGATTTGAATAATTTGGAATTGTAATTAAAGTTGAATAGGTTTAAAATTAAATGGAATTTGATTTGAAAATTGGAAGGAAGTTGAGAATTAATTCAACTTGAATTGGGGATAAATCTATTTCAATGGAAATTGAAGTTATTTAAATTGGAATTGAGTCAATTAAAATGGAAGTGGAAATTTAAATTGAGCTGATGAAAATGGAGGTTGGGAAGTGAACAGTTTTGACTCTGGACTATTTTCAAAATAAATTGTTTTGATAAATCTATTTTTCCCAAACTATTTACTATACAACTTTTCTTTTTAAACCTAAAACTATCTTATACTTGTTTTACAATTATTTTTGGAACTATTTAACAATATTTCAACTGCTTTACAAACTAAAGACTGTTTTTCAACTACTTTATAACTAATTACTATTTTGCAATTATTTAAAAAAAATTCTATAACTATTTGACTATTTTCCCACTATTTTACAATTACTTAACTATTTTACAGCTATTTTACAAACTAATTATTTTTTTTCAACTACTTATCTATTTTAAAATTTCAAGCTATTTTCTAAAATAAACTGGTCGGAGTTCAAACTGTTTATGATTAAATACCCAATTGGGATAAGAATTGAGGTGACAATCCAAATAGGTTTGAAGCACTTGTGAATAAGTAGTATAGAAATCACAAGTTAATGTGAATAGAAAAGAGAATTGATTTGGCTAATAATCAGTAAAGATGAATACGTAGGATGTACGTATATTATTCTATTCTCATAGTGATTTGATACAGATTCGAGCGCAGAATTTCAAGATAGTTATATCGATCCGAGTTTGGATTTTCACTCGATTTTCAACGGCGGACCTGGATATGGATTGTTGATTGGATCTGGATATTCTCTATCATAGTTATGGCTATGCAAGGAGAATGACATTTTCTGATCAAGAAACCAGATCGGAGTCCGCACTAGGAAGTCGGGTGGACGATACCAGTTCGGAAATGAAATTGTGTGATCGAGTGAGCGATCAGACTAATATAGTGTACGAATGATATCTGTACATCATACGGGTTGAATAAAACTGATCTGGGGATTTGTGTATAAGAAATGTGAAATGATTTTGGAAATGAAAGTATATTTTGTGAAATATACAATGAAGTAAAATGGAAATCAAATATTTCCATGATTAATGGTTCACTTTATAAAGAAAGGAAGTGAGAAATCAAATTTAAATATTTGATTTGGAATAAACAAAGTTATATATCTTTGTTATATAAGATGAATCTCCCCCTGTTGAATCTATTGCCGGAAGAAAATGGTTTTGAAATATTTGAAGTATAAAAGGAGTTTATACAATTTTGAAATGATCCAAAGATTTTTATCAAAAATTATATATATCTATATATATAACATCTTATGAGGATTCTGGAGAAAGGTTTTTGAAACCTTTGGATTTGGAAAGGCTTTTGATTTTTGGATAAAATCAATATTGGATTTGGGAAGCCTAATTTGAGAATTATCGATTCTGAGATAATCGTTTTTGAGAAAGGAGATTTATTTGAGATTCATACTAGGTGTATGATTTGGAAAATACTATATGTGTATAGTATAAAGTGATTTTTTGAAAATGGCTATGGGAAAAAAGGCGCTTCCTTGGACTGAACTTCTCAGCAGTGCCATAAGTTGGTACTGCCTTGAGCCTCTAAGGGGGAGGTTCTAAAGTTGATCCTGTGAGGAGTCCGGACAAACTAGTTCCTGAGGATTATTGGGTAGCGAAAGTCGAGGGCGCTGATGCCTACAGAGGCATTTGGGTTATGCTGTGACGACAATGTAACTCGATGTCGCTGCGATCTACTGTGTGGACCATAGCGGAAATCGTGTGGAGGTGAGTGTCAACAGTCTAAGCTTGATTTTGTCGGGAAAGCAACGTAACATTGGTAGAATGCGATCTATGGTCAAGTGGAGTGGAGAAGTTTCATTCTTTTGGCAGCGAAATTCGAGGGCGCTGAGGCCTACAGTTATATGGGTTTTTGTTGTGATAGCAATGTAACCCCAGTTGTAGCTGCGATATGTAGCGGGTTTCATGGTGTAATCGAGGGGCACGGAGGCCTACAGTTATCTATGGATTTTGTCGGTATGGCAACGTAACCATCGGGTTAACTGCGACCATGGATGAGGGTGATGATTTCCAGAGCATTCTCACTAAAGATATTCTCTCTATTTTCAAAAATGTTTTCTATATTTTTAATAAAATTATTTTCTAAAGTTTTTTAACTGGGTGTTGAAAATGGGTCTGCTAAGTACTTATAGATCTTCAGTCCTACGCCTGATCAACGTATGACCGAATTTCTGTGAGAACAAAGATGGACTTGTGGAAACATCGAGTTATGAAAGTAAACTATTTGGCAATATTATATAGTATTTAAAATGTTTTAAAAACGAACAAAAGTGAGTTAACTAATATTAAGTATTTTAATAAATTCTGGCTTCGATCCTTTTCGAGAACGAAAAGATTCTAAGGGGGGAGGAATGTGATAACCCGGGCTTTGGACATCTGATAAATGGGTAATTAACTGTTTTAATCAATTGAACAGATAAAATTATGATAATAATAGATATCTGGATGTGTAAATGAATTTGGAAATATAATAAGAATTGAATTATTCATATCTGGGAAAAATAATTATTTAGGCTTGACAAAATTGTTATTTTCAAACAATAATAGTAATGTGATGTTTTTAAATATAGGTATAAATAGATTTTAAAATAGAATTATTATTTAAAAATTTAATATGTGAATTGAATTTAAATTGAATTTGAATTTGGGTTAAAATATTAAAATTCAAAGAATATATATTTTAAATATATTTTTATATGATTTTATTTAGAATATAGTTGTGTTATATTATTTTCTTTTAAAGGGTTTTAATTTATATAAATTAAGATATGTATTTATTAATTAGGAAATTAATTATAAAAGTTTTTTAACCATTTAAAAAATAACTTACTCATGCCTAATTACAAGTGTTGTTATATAAGCCTTTTTAATAACATGTGTTAAATAGTTAAGTAGAGTAAAAGACAAACATTATATACATTTAAATGTGAAACATAAATGCATATGTACTTAAATAATTTAATAAAAAGAAAAAATTTATGTAATAAAATAATTTTAACACTTGAAAACATATTAAGGTGGTTTTAAGACACTTGTAAAAGTATATGAATATGTGTAATGTAATTAAATAGTAAATGACAAATGTAAGTTTTTTTTAACATGTGTCAACCTTTAATTTTACTTTCTTTTATATTTTTAATAAATCATATTTTAATTTATAAAGGCATATACTTCCTCTCTTCCAATTCTTTTTTTTTCTATTCTCAGCTAAAACAAAGAAATTTTAAATCAAAACCTGTAAATTACTTCAAACCAAAACTAAAATTCATTTCCAATTTCCAAACTCAAGAATCTATAGCCTGAAACCAAGCTCAAAACCAAATCTGCAATACATTTTTCCCTGTAACCATTATTTGTAAGCCTGTAATCATTTTCAAGAGTTCAAGTAAGAAAATCTGAAGCAAAATCAAAACTTACAAGTTTCAATTTCAAGATGCAACCTGAAGCATCAACAAGGATTTCCATAAATCCAGAGCTTTTTAGTTTCTTTTTATAAAATCAAAGGGGTCAAGTTTGAAAACCCTTTTCCCCAAGCTCTCTGTCTTCTTAATAAGGTGAGTAGATATTTATTAATAAGTTTAAGTAGATAAATGTTATTGCATGTGTATTTCCGTGATGAAGAATGAGTTGCATGTATATATGTGTTTGATCAAAAGTATGCATGTCTGTTGAATACCTCTGTTCTTAGTTCAGGTTTAAATTTTTGATCTAAATTCAAAATATTCTTCTCTGATCTCTGTTAGGCCGTAGATTTAAGTCAAATTTAGTTTGTTTAAATCATGAACTAGGATCTGAAATTAATTTAAACATGTTTAAATATGTATAGTATCTAGAAAACAAGTTTTACAGGGGAAATTTTTTATTAACATGTTAAAAAAAATAAAAAAACCAATTGTTGAAATTATCTGATTCAAGTATATAAATTGAATCAGCTTGAAAAAATATATTTTGTCTGTAATAACTAGGAAGTTGATTTTAAAATATTTCCATGGGAGATTTAAGATAGTTTTACCAAAATAGAAAAATTACAGTAAATGCATGATTATATCAAAATCTTGATTTGAATAAATCATGAATTCAGGTACAAAATTTGGTGTAATATATGAAATGATGATTTTTAAAAATAAAATCAAGAATTTTAAGTGGGAAGTTCGAGAGGAGTCGTATGATGAACGGAAATTGGGTTTTGAGTGATTTCTGATGATCAGAGGATTTTGGGGTCGAGTGCTCATGGGTGAAGCAAGCCGTGTGATTGTCGATGACGGCAAAAATATAGGATGGATTTTCAGGCCCCCGTGGCGGTGTCAGTTCGTCGTTGTAGGGTTAGGTTTGCGTTTTGGGACGGGTCTGTTCCATGGGTGATTCCTAAGTCGTGCTAGCATCGAGATGGTCAAATGGTGGGGGAAAAGATGACGGATTTCAGGCGAAGGTCCAGGGTATAAGGAAGGCATCCCTGGTGGTCAGAGATGGTGATGAGGGGAGCTTAGGTGATAGGGTCTGGAGCCTAATGTGGTTCGTTTGTTCAAATTTTTATTGTCAAGATGGTTCGTGGATCTATGTTGCGAGGAAATTCGGTGGAGGATAGTTGACTTGTTGATGATCAGAGGTAGGCTTGATGCCGGCCGTTTGTCGTGTGCAGGTGCACCGTGTCACGCGTGCAGGTGAAAGGAAGCATCAGGTAGTAGAGGAAGAGATAGGGTTCTGGAAGAAGTTTTTGCTTGAATACTTCACAGGGTTCCTGTTGTTTTGCTCGAGTGGAACTTCGAGTTTCGTTCGTGTGTGTTTTCAGAATTTAAGTTTAACGTTTTCGAACTTAAAATTTAGACTAAGTAAAAAAAAAGGGGTAGAAGCGAGATTTACTCGGGGTTGGACCCGAAGGGTCTTTGGGTTTGACTCGAAGTAAAGGTAATGCGTAGTTTTTTTTTAAAATGTTTTAAAATCAAATTGTTGTTGAAATTTAAATTTAAATTTGGTTTAAGCTTCCTTGTTTAAACTTACCCTTTTCTAATTGTTTTCCTCTAATTATTAATTAAGAAGTACTTAATTGGTATTTAAGTCTATTAATTAATGGATAAGTTTTATTAATTAATATTTAAAAATAATTAATCTATGATAAGAGATTAATTAATTATGGATAAATCAAAGATAACTAAAGATTAATCAAATGAAAATTAAGGGTTGATTAACTGTTTAATCAACTAGTGATTAAAGACTAATTAATTTGTGATTAAGACTGTTAATTAATAACTAAAGAATAATCAATCTAAGTAAAGATTAATTAATTGGTTTGTAGGGTAATTCAGAGATGAACTACCAAGTCGTAATTAATGAGATGAATGTGACCAATTAATTTGTTGGTTAATTAAAGATAGTCACTTGGTAATTGATTAAGTATAATTACTTAATGAGGTTTGTAGTGCAATTACTTAGTGAAGTATTTGATGGATAAATTACTGGATGTCATTAATGTAAGGAAAATTATTTAATTGAAAATAATTAAGGGTTAGTTACTTAGGAGAAGTAATTAAGGATTAATTACTTGATGTAATTAAGGATTAATTAATTAATGTAATTAATTAAAGGATTAAGGTAATTAATTAAGGGGTTAATTAATTAAGGTAAGTAATTACATAATGGTTAATTACTGTGTATGATTGATTAAGGCTGATTAATGGAGGTAATTAATTTAGGATCATTAATTGATGTAATTAATTAATGTAATTAAGAAAGTAATTAAAGATTAATTGCCGTAAATGGTTGAGAATAATTAATTTATGTAAATAAATTAAAGGATAATTACTTTATGTAATTGAAAATAATTAATGAAGGATGATTAATTAAAATGGACAATTAAAGGATGATCAATTAAGTTGTTTATAATTGATTAATGTTAAGCAATATTAAGGGTGATTGAAGTAATTAATTTAATTTGTTTGAATTAAGTAGAAATGGTAAGACTAATTTATCTTGCTTAGGAATGATTGAATAATATTGTATGCCTTAGATTGATTGATATCTTGGGTATGTGTTTTGAGATGCTATGTGATGTGATATGATTGGGTTTAAACTGAGATAATGTGGTCATTCATTGATGATGAATTAATGCATATAGGTGACACCCTGTATTTGAAGTTTGAATTGTGTTTCACTTGCATAATTTGAGATAAGATGGTGTTGAATTCGAAGAGACCGGAGTCGGGTATTAGTGAATACCCGAAACCACTTCGATTCTTTATAAATTAATATGTGAAATCTGTGATAACCCGAATTTTTGGCATCTGACAATTAGATAATTTACTGGTTTTATTCAGTTGAACAGATAAATTTTGGTAATTAGGATATCTGGATGTGTAAATGAATTTGAAAATATAATAAAAATGGGATTTTAATATCTGGATAAATATTGGTAATCTCTTAGTATAATTACTTAAAATTTATATATTGAATTTGTGTTTGTTTAATATATATTTTTGAGTTGATTTTAAATTTGAATTAATATTGATTTGTATAAATAAATGGACTGAAATTCAAATTTGAATTTGAATTTGGTCTGAATTTGAAACTTGAATTTAAAATTTAAATGAATACCTCAGTAAAATAATTTGGATTTTAAAATAATATATATAGGTAATTTATTTAATGTATATTTGGTGTAAAACATTTTCTTTAAAATTAGAAAGATATAATTTAAAAATGGTATAAAAACGTAAACAAATAAAAACAAGTATAATCTAAGAATATATAATACATAAATATATTAACATAAGGAGTATTAATAATTATTCCTTTAAAACATTTGAAAATATTTAAAAAAAACATGAGTGATAAATAAATGAGTTAAAGATTTAAGCATAAAATACTTATATTCTAACAAGTGTAGTAAACTTAATTCATGCAATTACAAGTGTTTGCTTAACTTAACATGTGTAGGCTAACAATTAACAAGTGGCAAACTTAAAATTTCTTTTACAATTTAATTATAAATAAAAAAAAAGAGAAAACTGGCTATTTTTTTAGTTCAAAGTTTAAACGTTTTACTCATCTTCAAACTCAAATCTAGAAAGAAGAACCCGAAAAGAACTCAAACCTGTAAACAGAGAAGATCAAACCATTTCAACAAGATCAAAGCAAAATAAAAATCTGGAACCAAACCAAAGCTTGCTAACAACTTCAAACCAGAAGAAAATTAAGAGGAGCAATAAAATTTTCAAAATCCAGGACCTATAGCAGATCATGTAGTCAAATTCCAGATTACAGCAAAAACTTCCAAACTCCTCTCTTTAACTGAATCTAAGGTGAGTAAACTCTTAAATTGGATATATGTTGGATCGGTATATGATGGATCCTTGAAGTATGATATGGAGGATGCTGAGTATGTCGATTTTATATGTATATATGTGTTGGTATCTGTGTTTAAGACTAGGAATAGGAAAACATGCCTCTGTTCCAAATATTATAGGTTTAATCTTGATTTAAAAATTTAAATCATCCAACAACTACAAGAAAATCTGCTTTTAGTTGCATTAATTGGTAGCGTTTATAACCATATGCAACCGTTGGAACTTTTTTAGTATGAAAATAAACAATAAACGCGGCTAATGGGTTCCCGCCAACAATTCATGAAAATTTAGCTAAATTTTTTCGTGACCGCTCATAGCGTATTTTAACAATTAACATTTTCCCGTCCTCCTTCCAAAAAGTACGAAGGAAAAAAAATCTCAAATTCTCATTTTCATATTCTTATTCCTGAATTCTCGTTCGAAAAGAAAAGAAACAAATAAAATCGACTGTTTCCAAATCAAGTTCCACAATACCAAATTCTCGATCAAAATCAAATAAAATCAGACGTTCGATTATGGGATTGTTGCGGAGGTAGTGGTTGAATTTCATGATCTGCGATTTGGGGACTTTGTCAATTAGGCCCAAACACAAAATTTTTTGTTTTTTTCTGATACAGGAAATCGATCCTCTTCAAATTATATTTCCAGTTCAATCGCTCAAACTAATTTCCCAAAACCACGATTGATTTCCAAAATTTCCAAACCAAAATCACTTTCCCAAAATCAAAATTCCAAATTAAATTCGTAAAGTGTTATTTGTTGAGTTCAGTTATGGGATGATTTGGCAATGAGGTGTTTCGGGGTTGGGGTGATTGAAGTCGCGGTGACTGGAGGTGGTGATGGATGGATTTGGGAGTCGCGTTGCAGTGAAGTGGGTTGCTTTGGGTTAGTGGAAGTCGCGATTGGGTTTAGCTTGTTAGAGGAATCGCAAAAGTGGTTTTGTGGCAGGGGTGGTGTGTATGCAGTTAGTGGTACTTGCGGGTTTTATACTGGTGGTACGATATTGATGAATGGTGATTTTGATGTGGTTCAGTGTTGTGGGAGATGGCACTGTGTGATTGTGGTGGCAAGATGTAATGGTTGATGTGTGGTTTATGTTGTGGCTGGTTGGCAGTTGGGGTAGTAAGCAGTAAGGTTTGCACAGTTGAATTGTAGGAAGGAAGGAAGAAGTGGCAGAGGAGGCTCTGGCACTGTGATGACATGAAGTGTTGAAGTAATGACAAGAAATGGCACTGTGATGTTTTGGTTGAAGAAGTGGCACTGTGCAGATGTGCATTGTGAAGATAGATGGTTTGAGAAGTTAATTTAGCAAAGTATTGAAGGAGGTAGCTGTTGGACAGAGAAGTGGTCAGGCAGTGAGTTATTGAAGTGGGTGTGATATGGCAGCAAGGTAATGCAAAGGGGAAGATGGTCAGTAACATATGTGCAAGTGAGTGGATGTGCAGGATGAACACAGTGATGTTCTCAATGGTGGAGGAAGTAAGATATGTACAGAGATGGAGGAAGTAAGAGCAGTTGTTTGGTCTTGGTGATAATGTGCACTGTCGTGTAGGCAGTTGAATGCTTTGTGCGGTTGTGATTGATCATGGAGATTGTCGCACTACATTGAATTTGTGCTTTGTTGCTTGAGGTTATGTTGAACCGTTTAAATGTGTGTGCGGTGAGGTTTCTGTGTATTTGTATTATCATTTATTTATTTGATAAGCAATAACACTAAGAAGTTTATTGTTGCAGGGGATTCTCTTCCGCTTGTATTATGGAGTAATGGACTATTTCCTGGTGACTGCAAACATGAAAAGGCATTAAATGAAATAAACAAAGCAAGAAGAGGGAGAAATTGGGCATTTGTTCATGTATATCCTGAAGCAAATAAGATGGCTGAAGAGACGACGGTTAGAGGAGCACAACCGTGTCAAACCTGTCACATATGGGATCATCAAGGTAACTTAATTTTAGTAAAAATTTAACTGTCTGATGTATGTGCCTGAATGGAATTAAAAAGATTTTGTTGTATATATTGAAAATCTATTTGTGCACATACATAGGCTGAATCTGTTAGAATTAATGCATCTTAGTTAATCTGAAATTATGAAAAACTTGTTTAAATGGTCTGAGTGCTGTTTCATCTATAGAAGGTTAGGCTGAGAAGACATTCAGTTTTGTCACTGTAAACAACTGAAGATTTTTGTTTTGCTATTCTTTCTGGTTTCTTCTTTGCTTTATTTTCTTTGGGTAAAGCGATTTGTTCTTTCGGTTATGAGACTTTACTATTTACCAGAATATAGCTGAGATTTTGCAAGTATAATTAATGAATGAAAATAAATTAGCGCTTGCACCTCAAGATTTTGTTGCTTTGTCCATCTATATACTGTTACAAGTCCATCACTCTCAGTTTTGCCTAGATGTACACCATTAGTTATGAGGTATATTAGATGAAATATAGTAAAGCTTCTAACATAATTTTCTATGTTTTTTGTCTTCAGCTCAAGGATTTTCAATTTTATTTTGATTTATATATATAGGCATGTATTATACATTATTAAATGTAGTGAATATTGATTTCATTTAATTATAAATATTCTTATCACTGTGTATAATAATAGTTGTGTGTGTTTATTTACCATCACATCCTGTTTTGGTCAGTTTTAGTTGGTTCTTCTGCATAAAACTCAAAGAATATCATTTCCTCAAAGTTAAAACTCTTCTGTATATCTCAGGCTTCGAACATTGCAGTGTAGTGAAGCAAACTATCTGAAATTGTCTTGCAGCTTCAGATCTGGAACAAACAATCTTTATGATGGTCTATAAAGGGGATTCATGATTTTCGACAGCACATGGGTAACGAGAAGGTTATGGATGAGAATAGACATGGCTTGCTTTGGACTATTGTGACAGATAAGTGAAGAAACATTAATTGTATCGGTATTAGCTATTAATTTATCGAATTTTATTCAGTTGAAACCATTTGCATCTAGGCTTTTTGAAGAAAATGATTAAGAAGCGGATTGTTTGAGCCAACTTGTGACAGTAACTTCGTGAGGTTGGTTATTTGGCTTATTGAAATAAGTACGGATTTGTAGAATAACACCTGTTTTGCAGAAGCTGAAAGTTTTAGCTTTTGTGATGATAATGCTGCCTGAAAGGTTTGCTACATTGAAACTTATTTCTTTAGGACTTAACAATAGTTTTTTAACTGATGAAATCCATTATGTATACAGAACATGGGCATTTAAACCTGATTTATCTTTACCATGTTTTAACACTATTTTATTTTTTTTACAGAATTAGTTGCAAAATCAGTTGCCATTACCAGAAGGTTTATCTTACCATGTTTTAACACTATTTTCTTTATTTTGCAGGACCAGTTACCATGTTTTACAATAAGCGCTTGGTACAGTAAAGGAACTGGGCTTGCATTTGAAATTACAGACACTTTTGTGTTGGTAATGGTATACACTATGTTTGCTGCTACCGACCCTAAACGTGGTGCTAGAGATACTCATGTGCCGGTATGATACTCTTCTTTTATATTTCAAAGAATAGAACCTGATTTATATTTGTAAACTGTGATAAATTATGCGTCATACTATAAAATTTCTTATGTTCTGTAATTATTTAGTTTTAAACTAGAATTATAAGTAATAAATGGGTTGTAGGTACTAGCTCCACTTCTAATTGGGTTTGCGGTGTTCATGGTTCATCTGGAGACCATTCCAATTGCTGGTACTGGGATTAACACTGTTAGAAGTTTTGGAGCTGCTGTTATTTACAACAAGGATGAAGCTTGGGATGATCAGGTTAGCTTGCTTTTGCATATTATTCAAACTCATATTTCATATTAATAATACGATTACAAGTACCTGATAAGTTACTCTATGTTGTATGAACAACGAATATTCTGGGTTGGTCCATTCATTGGTGCAGTCATTTCAGCAACTTTAGTTTCATTAAGTTTCGTTAAATTCAGTTTATAAATAATGTATGGTTTCATTATATAACTTCAGTTTCATTCATTAAGTTAACACGTAAGTGTTTGCAAGTAGCTATTGAGAGAAGAGCAATAGAGGTCAGTTTCGTATGTTATAAATGCATAGGATGTATGGTTTTGTGTGTAGGTAGATGGTTAATTGGATGGGCAGTTTTTGGTTTTGAAGTGGATGGGCAGTTTTTGGTTTTGAAGTGGATGGGCAGAGGCATATTTGTTTGAAGTATTATAGTCTAAGGACTTCTATATTTGTCCATTTTTGATCTTTGATACCTTCACCTCACAAATATTTAGTAACATGATTATTATTGTTTACAGGTAGATAAACGTTTGTGAAGAATTCAAGCAGCAGCACTGGTTTTTGGTATGGTACCAGCACATGTATGTAGTTAGGTTGATTAAAATTGTTATGAAACTATTATGAAACTAGTATGGTAGTTTTTCCTTCGTTGTGTATGTGTACGGGTAGCTTTTTGTCGACACCTATGTATGTGGATGTATGAATGTCTATGTATCTTGTGGATCTTCAATGCGTATACGTATTTTGTAGTTGTTTAATATATTGTGTTCAAAAGTATATGTGCTTGCGTATTCTGTTACTATATAATTGGATGCTAGATCAGGGGTAAATTTGGAGTAGCAGGTGGAGGGAAACAAACGCTACTGGATATTATTTATTTTGGTGGCGTTAAAATGTCGCTACAAAAGAGTGATTAAAAACTCAAGTACACTTTTCGGTGGCGGTAAATAGGCGCTACAAAAAAGTATCATGGAGGAGAAAACCTTTTCGGTGGCGGTAAATAGGCGCTACAAAAAAGGAATTCTATGGCGTTATAAAAACACTATCAAAAAAACAAATTTGGTGGCGTTTAAAAAAGTGCAACTAATACTCGAAGATTTTTAGTGGCATGTTTTTTCGTAACGATTATCGGAACGCCACTAAAAATACATAATGGCGTTTTTTGGGCGCTACAAAAAATCAGTTTTCTTGTAGTGAACTAAATAATTTTTAGGTTTGGATCTCTGAACAAAGCATGTTCGTTTAAACGTAAACTGAAATTTGAAAATATAATTTAAGTAGGATAGATTGAATATCGTCTGGTTTAGGAAAAGAACACTGAAGACATTGGAAGCATGTTAAAATCAAATATCAAATTCTTAGATTTTAATTATAAATTCTTGTTCTCCATCAAGAATCATGAATTTTAAGATGTAAATCTAGATTTTTAATGCTTGAACGAGTGTGTAATTCGTAGTTGACCAGATGTGGAGTTTTGTCGAATAACTGGTGATTGGGTGCATCGGGAAAGTCGAGGTCTTTGCTGTGGTTAGCCTGGGGTTTGGTGGGCTCGGCAAAAATGGTAGGAGAATTTTTAGTTCGCCATGGCGAGGGCGAGTGGTTGATCTAGGGTTTTAGCTTGAAATTTGGTTAAGGTCGAAATTGAGACTACTACATTGCGTTGTAGCGTCGGGGAAGATAGGTCGTAGAGGAAACAATGCCGAAGGGGGAGATCAATCTTCCGATGAAGTTGGATGAAGTACGGTATAGGAATGGTCGGAGCGAGGGCATTGATGTATTTCTGTTCTTTCCAGCAGGGTAGTGCGTCAGAGCTTGTTTCGAACAGGGCGGTTAGTCGAAGCTTCGGGGGATGTTGAAAGGAATGAGACGACTATGTGAGATTGGAAGGGATGATCGGTGGCGGGGTATGATCATTAGAGAGAGCATGCACGGATACGTGCACGATTTCGTGATTTATTCCTGTAGCTTGAATTTGATTGGTTTTGGCTGAAGGGAGAAGAAATAGGGTGTTCGGGTAGTTTTATTTTTGGCTCGTGTTCGGGATCGTGAAATGCTAATTTGCATCGGGAACGAGAATATGAGGAGAAGTGAAGTCTGGTGTTAGTATTTGTTCAAAGAAGAAGAAGCATCCTTGGAAAAACTCGGGAAAATGATGGTGATGGCCGGGTTGGTCTCGTGTAGTTCGTGGGTGTGCCTAGTTAACAGATTTTAAAATTTAAAATTATAACTAAGTTTTTTTTTAAAAGGAAGTTTTCTTGGTGTGTCTCGAGTACGTACTGAGTTGAACCCGAAGGAAATGATTTATAATAGTTTAAGGTTTTTCAAAAGCAAGTTTTTAAATTTGAATTTAACTTAGTTTTAACCCTTACTTGATAAATGTTTGAGTTATTGGATTAAATGGAGTTATGATTTATTAACTTTAATTTGTTAAGTTAAATGAATTTTAGGAAGTTAATTATAAAGATAAAGTGTTTAAAATATTAATGATAATTAAGTCATTAATAAGATAATGGTTTACCTTAAAAACTAATTAAGGTTTTATGGTTTGAAATTAATTAAGTGAACAAAGTAATTAAGTTAATTAATTAGAGATTAATTGATTCATAATGAAGAATAAATTGATTTAGAAATTAGAGATTAATTACTTTAAGTTAATGAACAAAATTGTCAAGGATTAATTTGATTTGATTAGTAGTTAAGGTTAAATAAATAAAGTTTGATTAACAAAGGATAATTAACCAATAGGATAATTACTTGATGAAAGTAATTAAAACTAAATTACTTAATGGAAGTAGTTAAGGATTAAATTACTTAGTGTAATTAATTAAATAGAGGATTGATTAATTAAGGATTGACTAATTAAGGAAAGTAATTAAGGGTTAGTTAATTATTGAGTATGATTAATTATAGGGTAATTAATCAATATAAGTGATTATAGGATAATTGCTGTGTAAATGTTGTAACTCTAATGTATAAAAATGTAAATGTACCGATACAGTTCTTCTTTGTAAACTGTTATTTTATTTGATATTATATTTTGTCCGCTGCGAATGTGAGATGTTAGTGTTTAAGTTCTTCTTTTTCTTCTATCTCCTTACTTCTTTCCCTAACTGTCTAGAATTTTCTGGGTTAAAAATTTTGGGTCATTACATTTGGTATCAGAGCTGAAGATTAAGCGAGAACCTTGGCTCTGGTGGGATTACTCATTAAGCATAGGGTCAATGGTACCCTAGAATGAGTTGAGTGTGTGTGTATATATATATATATATATATATATATATATATATATATATATAAGGGAGCGTACCTATTACTTTCTTATATAAAGATTTTAAATGATTTTATATAAGAATATATTTTGATATATAGAGCAATATTTCCTTCTAATAAATATTTAGGAAATCGGTTGTTCAATTATTGGAATTAAATTAAGCGGTGGTAGAAACACAACCAAATTAAAATTAAATAAAGATAAGTTTGAATTGGATTCAAACTGAAATTTAAATCTTGAATTTGGAAAGGAGTTTTAAAATAAAATAATAATGAATTGGTTTCCTGATATGATAAACTTGATTATTATCATAAATGGTTGTTGTATTTAATAATGAAATGTTGTAAGGAAGTAAAACATTTGGGTAAGTATAACTTATAATTTGGAACTGAAGATGATCTAAATTATGAAATTTTAAATCTAGGTCCAGAAATTTGGAAATTTGTTTCAAAGTGATAAAGTAATAATAAATAATATTATTCAGACTATTTTGAATATAGTCTTATTTTAAATTAAGAAGTTGTTTGAAAACTTTAAAAGAATATGTTTTGAGTTAAGAACCAAAGGTGGTTTAAAATTTAAAATATGGCCTAGTAGGCTAAGAAATAAATATGTATATGTGTGGATATACATAATATCAAAGATGATTTAAATTAAACTCTAAAGTGTCGAGTTTTGATTTTCCCTGGAAGTGTGATGTAAAAACCCATAGTGGAATAAATCTTTGAACTTATATGTAAGGAAGAAAATTGATAGAATTTGAAATTAAGTGGAGTTTCAAATTTAATAAGGTTGACCGGATTAAGTAAATTGAATTCAACTTGGGAGAAGTTAAATAAGTTAACAAGCAACCTGAATTGGAAATTTCAAAATGAAATTGGGATTTTACTTCGAAAGTTAAATGGTTAATTTGAATTGGGAATTTGTGTGATCTCAAAATGGGTTTGAGATCTGGAAATTGGAAATGGATGGATGTTTTAAAATAATTTGAATGATGCCATCCTGTTGTTATTAATAATCTTTAAGCTGAAATTGGGTTTGTTTAAATAAATGAAGAAATGGGGTGGGGTAATATATCCATTATTGAGATAAAAAGGAAATTAAACATTAGTTTGAAATTAGAGAAATGGAATCACTTTGAACTTGAGATTTGGGTGTTTAAAATTGAATTTCAACTGAAATTGTTGAAATTGGTTTTAAGGTTGAATTTGGATAATAAATTGGTCTTTGAAAGATTAAATTGATTTAAAATGAAATTTTGGAATTTGAACTCAGAAATTAAGTTGATTTGATTTAAAGGATTAAATCAACATTTAAAAATTTAACTCGAATTTATATAATTCGGGATAGTTTAAATTTGAAATTTGAATTGAATTAGTTCAAATTGAAGTTGATTTGAATTAATTAGAATTATGATTGAAAATGGACAAGTTTAAAATTCAAATGGGAAAATTTGAATTGGATTGATTGAAATGAAATTGAAGTTGAATAAGTTCAAATTCAAATGGGAATTGAGATTGATTCAAAACTGGAATTGAAATAGGTTCAATTTGAAATTAGTTCAAATTGATTTGAATAATTTGAAATTATGATTAAAGTTGAATAGGTTTAAAATTCAACTGGAATTTGATTTGAAAATGGGAAAGAAATTGAGAACTAATTCAACTTGAATTAGGGATAAATCAATTTCAAGGGAAATTAAAGTTATTCAAAAATTTAAAATGAGTCAATTTAAATGGAACTGGAAATTTAAATTGAATTGATTGAAAATGGAGGTTTGGAATTGAACAGTTTGACTCTAGACTATCTTCAAAATAAATTGTTTTAATACAAATCTATTTTTCCAAGCTATTTATTGTATAATCTCTCTTTTTAAAGCTAAACTATCTTATACTTATTTTACAATTATTTTGGTATTATTTAACAAATTTTCAACTGTTTTATAAATTAATTACTGTTTTCAACTACTTTATAACTAATTACCATTTTACAGCTATTTTGCAATTATTTAAAATTTCTATAACTATTTGACTATTTTCCAACTATTTTACAATTATTTAACTATTTTACAAACTAATAATTATTTTTCAATTACTTATCTATTTTTAACTTTTCAAGCTATATTCTAGATTCTACCTGGACAGATTTCGAACTGATTATGATTAAGTACCAAATTGAGATAAGAATTGAGGTGATAATCCAAATGTGATTGAATCAACTGTGAATAAGTGGAAAGAAATTCAAGTGAATGTGAATAGGAAAGGAGATTGATTTGGCTAATAATCAATAAAGATTAATACGTAGGATGTACATATGTTATTCTATTCGCATAGTGATTTGATCCGGATTCGAGCACAGAATTTCGAGATAATTATGTCAATCTGAGTTGGGATTTTTCACTCGATTTTCGACGGTGAACCTGGATATGGATTGTTGATTGGTTCTGGATATTCGCTATCATAGCTATGCACGGAGAGTGACGATTTCTGATCAAGAAACAAGATCTGAGTCCGCACTAAGAGGTGGGTGGACAATCCTAGTTTGAAAGTGAAATTGTATGATCGAGTGAGCGATCAGATTGATATAGCGTACGAATGAGATGTGCACATCGTAAAGTTTTGGATGAAATTGATATTGGAAAGAGTAATCAAATTTGAATATTTTATTTTGAATAAACAGAGTTATATATCTTTGTTATATAAGATAAATCTCCCCTTGTTGAATCTTTTGCCAGAAGAAAAGGATTTGGAAGTGCTTGAAGTATAAAAGGAATTTTATACAAGTTTAAAATGATCCAAAGATTTTTAAAGTTATATATATCTGTATGTATATAAAGAATCTTGTGAGAATGATTTGAAAAAGGTTTTGGGAATCTTTGGATTTGGAAAGGCTTTTGATTTTTGGGTAAAATCAATATTGGAATTTGAAAAAGCCTAATTTGAGAATTATTGATTTTGGGATAACTGACTTTGGGAAAGGAGATTTATTTAAGATTCATACTAGGTGTATGATTTGGAAGATACTATAGGTGTATAGTATAAAGTGTTTTGAAAATGGCTCTAGGGAAAAAGGCGCTACCTTGGTATGAACTTCTCAGGAGTACCATAGGTTGGTATTGCCTTGAGCCTCTAAGGGGGAGGTTCTAAAGTTGATCCTATGAGGAGTCCGGAGGCCTATAGTTATCTATGGATTTTGCCGAGATGGCAACGTAACCATGGGGTTAACTGCGACCATGGATGGGGGTGTTGATTTCCAGAGCATTCTCACCAAAGATATTTCCTCTATTTTCAAAGATATTTTCGATATTTTCAATAAAATTATTTTCCACGTATTTTCAATGGGTGTTGAATATGGGTCTGCTAAGTACTTATAGATTTTCAGTCGTACGCCTGATCAACGTATGACCGAATTTCTGCGAGAACAAGGACGGACTGGTTGAGACATCGAGTTATAAAAAGTATTTTCATAAAACAATTTTGGTAATAATATATATATATATATATATTAGCGTTTTAAAATTTCTTAATAAAAAGAGTTTATAGAAAAATTTGTGAAAGAATAATTTTTCTAATAATAAGCATTTTAATAAATTCTGGCTTCGTTCCTTTTCGAGGACGAAAAGATTCTAAGAGGGGAGGAATGTGATAACCCGGATTTTTGGCATCTGACAATTGGATAATTTACTGGTTTTATTCAGTAGAACAGAGAAATTCTGGTAATTAGGATATCTGGATGTGTAAATGAATTTGAAAATATAATAAAAATGGGATTTTAATATCTGGATAAATATTAGTAATCTCCTAATATAATTACTTAAAATTTATGTATTGAATTTGTGTTTTTTTAATATATATTTTTGAGTTGATTTTAAATTTGAATTAATATTGATTTATATAAATAAATGGACTGAAATTCAATTTGAATTTGAATTTGGTCTGAATTTGAAACTTGAATTTAAAATTTAAATGAATACCTCAGTAAAATAATTTGGATTTTAAAATAATATATATAGGTAATTTATTTAATGTATATTTGGTGTAAAACATTTTCTTTAAAATTAGAAAGATATAATTTAAAAATTGTATAAAAACGTAAACAAATAAAAACAAGTATAATCTAAGAATATATAATACATAAATATATTAACATAAGGAGTATTAATAATTATTCCTTTAAAACATTTGAAAATATTTAAAAAAAACATGAGTGATAAATAAATGAGTTAAAGATTTAAGCATAAAATACTTATATTCTAACAAGTGTAGTAAACTTAATTCATGCAATTACAAGTGTTTGCTTAACTTAACATGTGTAGGCTAACAATTAACAAGTGGCAAACTTAAAATTTCTTTTACAATTTAATTATAAATAAAAAAAGAGAAAACTGGCTATTTTTTTAGTTCAAAGTTTAAACGTTTTACTCATCTTCAAACTCAAATCTAGAAAGAAGAACCCGAAAAGAACTCAAACCTGTAAACAGAGAAGATCAAACCATTTCAACAAGATCAAAGCAAAATAAAAATCTGGAACCAAACCAAAGCTTGCTAACAACTTCAAACCAGAAGAAAATTAAGAGGAGCAATAAAATTTTCAAAATCCAGGACCTGTAGCAGATCATGTAGTCAAATTCCAGATTACAGCAAAAACTTCCAAACTCCTCTCTTCAACTGAATCTAAGGTGAGTAAACTCTTAAATTGGATATATGTTGGATCGGTATATGATGGATCCTTTAAGTATGATATGGAGTATGCTGAGTATGTCGGTTTTATATGTATATATGTGTTGGTATCTGTGTTTAAGAATAGGAATAGGAAAACATGCCTCTGTTCCAAATATTACAGGTTTAATCTTGATTTAAAAATTTAAATCATCTAACTAAATAATTTTTAGGTTTGAATCTCTGAACAAAGTATGTTCGTTTAAACGTAAAATTAAATTTGAAAATATAATTTAAGTAGGATAGATTGAATATCGTTTGGTTTAGGAAAAGAACACTAAAGACGTTGGAAGCATGTTAAAATCAAATATCAAATTCTTAGATTTTAATTATAAATTCTTGTTCGCCATCAAGAATCATGAATTTTAAGATGTGAATCCAAATTTTTAATGCTAGGACGAGTGTGTAGTTCGTAGTTGATCAGATGTGGAGTTTTGTCAAATAACTGGTGATTGGGCGTATCAGGAAAGTCGAGGTCTTTGCTGTGTTAGCCTGGGGTTTGGTGAGCTCGGCAAAAATGGTAGGAGAATTTTTAGTTCACCTTGGCGAGGGCGAGTGGTTGATCTAGGGTTTTAGCTTGAAATTTGGTTAAAGTCGAAATTGAGACTACTGCATTGCGTTGTAGCGTCGGGGAAGATCGGTCGTAGGGGAAACAATGCCGACGGGGGAGATGAATCTTCCGATGAAGTTGGATGAAGTACGGTATAGGAATGGTCGGAACGAGGGCATTGATGTATTTCTGTTCTTTCCAGCAGGGTAGTGCGTCAGAGCTTGTTTCGAACAGGGCGGTTAGTCGAAGCTTTGGGGGATGTTGAAAGGAATGAGACGACTATGTGAGATTGGAAGGGATGATCGGTGGCGGGGTATGATCATTAGAGAGAGCATGCACGGATACGTGCACGATTTCGTGATTTATTCCTGTAGCTTGAATTTGATTGGTTTTGGCTGAAGGGAGAAGAAATAGGGTGTTCGGGTAGTTTTATTTTTGGCTCGTGTTCGGGATCGTGAAATGCTAATTTGCATCGGGAACGAGAATATGAGGAGAAGTGAAGTCTGGTGTTAGTATTTGTTCAAAGAAGAAGAAGAATCCTTGGAAAAACTCGGGAAAATGATGGTGATGGCCGGGTTGGTCTCGTGTAGTTCGTGGGTGTGCCTAATTAACAGATTTTAAAATTTAACATTATAACTAAGTTTTTTCTTGAAAAGGAAGTTTTCTTAGTGTGGCTCAAGTACGTACTGAGTTGAACCCGAAGGAAATGATTTATAATAGTTTAAGGTTTTTCAAAAGAAAGTTTTTAAATTTGAATTTAACTTAGTTTTAACCCTTACTTGATAAATGTTTGAGTTATTTGATTAAATGGAGTTATGATTTATTAACTTTAATTTGTTAAGTTAAATGATTTTTAGGAAGTTAATCATAAAGATAAAGTGTTTAAAATATTAATGATAATTAAGTCATTGATAAGATAATGGTTTACCTTAAAAACTTATTAAGGTTTTAATGGTTTGAAATTAATTAAGTGAATAAAGTAACTAAGTTAATTAATTAGAGATTAATTGATTCATAATTAAGGATAAATTGATTTAGAAATTAGAGATTAATTACTTTAATTTAAAGAACAAATTTATCAAGGATTAATTTAATTTGATTAGTAGTTAAGGTTAAATAAATAAAGGTTGATTAACAAAGGGTAATTAACCAATAGGATAATTACTTGATGAAAGTAATTAAAACTAAATTACTTAATGGAAGTAATTAAGGATTAAATTAGTTAGTTTAATTAATTAAATAGAGGATTGATTAGTTAAGGATTGCCTAATTAAGGAAATTAATTAAGGGTTAGTTAATTATTGAGTATGATTAATTATTGGGTAATTAATCAATATAAGTGATTATAGGATAATTGATTTGAGTAATTAATTAAGTATAAATGTAATTAATGAGAATGAGAGAAGGTTAATTAATTTGTGTAATTAATTAAAGGCTAATTACTTAATGTAATCAAAGATGATCATTAAAGGAGCATTAATTAATTAGATTGAAATTAATTAATGATAAATAAGCAAAATTAAAGGTGATTGAAGTAATTAATTTAATTTATTCGAATTAATTAGAAATGGTATGACTAATTAACCTTGCTTGTGGATAATTGGATTATATGAATATCTTGGATTGGATGATATCTCTGATATAAATGTTTGTGATATGATATGCTTGGGTTGTATAATGATAATGTGGTTATCTATCAATGAAGAATTACTTTGTTAAAGTGACATCCTGTAGTTTTAAATTTGAATTGTATTCATTTGAATAATGTGGGTTAAGATGACATTGGATTCGAAGAGGCCGGGGTCGGGTATCAGAAATACTCGAAGCCACTTTGATTCTTATTAATTTGAGTTTAGAAGCAAACAGGCTGGAATGAAATAAGTTGAATATCATGGATATTTAAAACTGACTAACGATTCTTAGATATTGTTTTGAAATAAATGATTGACTTAAATAAAATTAGAACACGTAGGAAGTACGAGTTACCCTGGTAATTCACATAAGTTATATAGCTTGGTATTTCATATTATATAGGTTACTCACGCTGGTTTCCAGCCTGACCCGGGTGTAACCATAATGTAATGCTCGGTTCAGACCGAGTATTACACATTTTCAGGTAAGGATGTTTTGGAGCTCAGGAGGTGAGCTGGATGGCAGGAATGTATGGAGTGTTTCCACTATGATATATAGTTATATATCTAGGACATGTTGTTTAAAAAAATGACCTGTGTTGTGTAAATGTTGTAACTCTGATGTATAAAAATGTAAATGTACTGATACAGGTCTTCTTTCTAAACTGTTATTTTATTTGACATTACATTTTGTCCACTGCGAATGTGAGGCCTTTGTGTTTCTGTTCTTTATTTTCTTCTATCTCCTTACTTCTTTCCCTAACTATCTGGAATTTTCTAGGTTGAAAATTTCGGGTCGTTACAAAATAAATAGGCTGGAATGGAGTGATTTAAGTAAACTGGAACATTTAATCTAAGTTTGGTACTTAGAAATTGATGTGTGAAATAAGTGATGTCTATAATAACGTGCGAAGTTGTAAATTGATATAAGTTACCCCGGGTTTATATAAGTTGTATGCTTTTGTCATTCATGTTAGATGTGTTTACTCACACTGGTTTCCAGCCTTACCCGGGTGTTACTTTGATGTAATGCTCGGGTCAGACTGTAACGACCCGTTAAGTTCGACCATTTAAAATTGTTTGTTTAATAGGATTTTGTAATTTATTTTAGTTGAAAGAATAAAGGTGGTAGATAAGTATTAAAATGAAGGCTAGAATAAATTATATAGAAGTGACTTAGAAACCTATTTAAAGACATTTGAATAAAATTCAAATGAATTAAGTAGAGAAAGAAAGAAAAATTCTTACCTGTACAAAAAATTTAATATGGGAATATTAAACCAATTTAATGCAATAAAAGATTGTGAACGATAAATTGAATAGATTAAGAAACCCTGTTATTGCAAGTCAATAAATTTGTAAACCCTAATGAACATCTCAAAATTTATAAATTTATTGAAATTTAAGACATAGCATAAGCGTAGAACTATAGGTATGATGACAAACTTTTATAAATTGTCTAATTAAGGGTCAGCAAATTTATTTGGAAATCAAACTCAATTAAGGGTAAGTAATTATGATGGATTGATGGCATAAACGTTACAAATTTTTATCATAGTAACGGAAGTGCAGATGGAAGGCAACTGTAGAAATTTAAGTACGTATTAACAATTGAAAGGGACTGTCGATTGAGTGGAGTACTTTAGGTTGTCTTACTAAATTTAGAATTTAACATAAGACAAATAGAAATAAATCAATAAACGTATAGATTTTAGGTTTATTATGATGAATTATTTTAGTGATATGACTTAGAATAAATGAAATAATTTGGGTTAATTGGTATTTAATGGAATTAAAGGTTGCAATATTCATAGGTAAGGATTTAGATGAAATAGATTGATGTATGAAATTTAATTGGATAAATGGCAATTAATTCCTTTAATTTGTGCAATTAATGTATGTTTAATTGATAACGATAAAAGGTTGATTTTTTCAGTGTAACCAACGTAAAATATTATCATAGCATGATACTTGGTTTGAATAGAAGGATTTGATTTAATGTGAAAATTTTTGTTCTAAGTATTGAATAAAATTGGGAATCAAATTTTTTTTTTATGATAATAACGTTAGTATTGGTTAATAAATAGATTTCAATGCAGTAACCAAATAAATGGAATAAGATGAGTATATATTGCATAGAAATGAAATGATAAATTATTGATGTAATGGAAGATATAACCATGTCAATTATGCATATAAGGTAATAAGGTAATGAAACCGAGGTAAATTAATTAATTGAGACTTTAAGTAAAATTTACGTGTGGAATTGACCAAGGTTCAATAAAATGAGAATTTGATTGGTTATATTTATTGGTTGAGAAATGTAAATGTGTATTTGGGGAATAAATTTAGTCAGACTTAAGTATTGAATTTAATTAATTAATATATATGATAAATGATGATTAAATAAAAACCCAATACTCTATATATATGTATAATATTTGAGTGAAAATAATAATACACTTATAAATGTGGAATTAAGAGTTTACAACAACTATTTTGAGTAAAGAAATTGTTCATTCAAGTAAATTTGAAACATCGCAATAGGTGTAGATTAAGTGTTGCGTTAAATAAATTATAAATGAATAAATTTATAGAAACGTAGGAACGGAAGAATGAACATTATAGTAACGTAAAACGTATTGTTGGATAATAATTAAGTATAGGCTTGTAAATTTGATGTATGACAATAAATTTTGTACGTAAATCTTTCTACTAGTTGATAAGTCTTATTTTGATCAATTTAAAGGAATACACTAAATTTTGTAGTTAGTACGGAATATTGATGAGTGAATGAATAAGATGAAACAAAGGTGGAATGTATTAGTTGAGGTTTTAAGTTTATTTATGTGATAAGTTACCAAAATTACAATTTTATCTAAATACAGTAATTTATGCAAACAAAAGATGAACATTTTGAAATATTACCACAGTGATATATAAAAGAAACGTTAACTATGTAGTTGGAGAATAATTGATATATTTTGAGTTGGATAATAGAAATCAAGTTATTTATATAATTAGATTTAAGATGAGAGTATAAGTATATGATTTAATAATTGGGTTTTGCGAATAAAATTTATAATTCCCAAATAATAAGAAAACGCAGAGGTAAACACTGCGAAATTTATATACTTATAAATTTTAATTCACATCCAAGCTTGCTAAATTATTTGGAATTGATTGGATTATATAAGTAATGAAATTTGGCCAATATTTAAAGTTGAAAGAAAATTTGGATTTTATGATTTATTTTAATTTATTTAATAAATATTAAAAATAGCCATTTTTGTCACGGACTCGGATTTCGACGAAACCAGTTTCATCGGATCCGTAACGTTGAATTATAATAATGTTTCAAGTTTCGTAGCGATCGGACTTGTCGTTTGATCGTACGGACTCGAAACGCCTTGAAATTTACGCATTTTGAAATCAATGTGAAATTTTTGTTTTTTTTGCATAACTTCTTCATACGACACAATTTGGATTTGAAACCTTTTCCATTGCGTTTAAAACATTTTTAAACATATATTTTGATATATAGGTTGACCAATTTCAGTTCCGGAATAGAAACTTACTTTTCGGGTCAATTATCGTTCAAAACCCAAATCCAATCTAGCCCATACTTTCTATTCTGTTTTGCCTATTTATACGTCGTTAGAAACCCTAGCAGCAACCTCCACTGCATTTTCTCATCCCTAATCCCGAAATCAACCCTAATTGCATTCTAATGGCAATTAGCAAATCAAATAAAGTGGTTAAAATTCAAACTCTTCAAATCATATCATATAATATACCGTTTCGAAGCTCTCGACGAATGGAGTCAGCGTATGGTGTTCGTTTTTGGAAACAACGCTCGTATCAACCGGAAATCGTGGTCAAAGATGTCGGCGGCGAAGTCAAAGGGGGTGATTTGGGGGTTTTTGATCGGAGCGTCAATTGGCGAAATCGACTTCTGGGTATTGTAGAGCTCGACGAGTGGATTCCAGATCTAGTTTCGATTTGACGATCGGAGTAGCGATGCAGTGGGAATTGACCCCGAAAGGTCACGGTTGCGTCAACTTTGGGGCACAAATTCCGGCGACTGACATCGAATTAGGCAGCGACGTTGGTTGACGTTAGTGGAGGAGATGATGATCTTTCAATTGCAAGTGGTTGTGCGGCTTAAGGTGGCCTAGGCTTAGAGTGATTTGCGGTCAAAAAGGGAGGCGGGACTGTGAAATCGGTTGTTCCAGCTACTGTGCGCGCGCAGGAATTAGGGGAGGCACGTGCTGTAGATGCATGGAGATTTGAGGAGGGTTAGTTGTTTTCTTTATTTATTTTGTTTTAAATTTAAAGTTTGTTTCCAAATCGCAATTTTCGACATAACTTCCTCATACGTTATCCGTTTCTCGCGAAATTTTTTTTGTTAGGATCGTAATTTAATTCCAGACTCGATGACGCTGGTTTGGACGAATTCTGAGACGGGCGAATTTTTGGGTTTAAATCGGGTTTAAATTCGATTTAAATTCAAAAGGTGAGTGTTTTGACCCACTCACAACTACTAGAAGCTTTTATGTTCGTTAAATAAATTTTAGAAATGAATAGAAATTTAATTATGAGCTTTTGGTATGATATTTCATTTATATCTGTTGAATTGCATTTTATTGAATTTAACTGTTAATTTAATTGATTTATTGCGTGTTAATTAGCTGTTAGAAATTTTTGTTGCATATGAATTACTAGTTAACAGTTGTATAAATTATTACTGAATAAACTGTTAGATTAATAGTTGATAAAATTTAATTTGAATAAACTGCCAGTTATCACCTGTATATATGATCATATATATATATATATATTGTTATTGATTGATATTGGTTGATGGTTGCGATTGGATGATGGATGTTGTTGTTGAATGGATGTTTATTGCATATCATTAAATTTCAAAATTTTCATGCATATTTCATTTTTCGGGATTGTGGTTTGAAATGATATATAACCGCAAATTTTATTTTAAATTGCGGATTGAAATGATAAATATCCGTATCACTTGTCCATAGGATAGAGAACTATATACAGGCACCGCGGTCTATATATGTATAACTATTTTTAAATGTGATTTCTATGGTTTGGATGGAATACGGTTTATAAAATCTTAAATTTTATACTGAATAAATGCTTTCTTCCATATTTATATACATATGGAGTTGAAAAAAAAAATTTGAATAAAAGGTGTATAAATCTCTTTATTAAATGGAAGAAAATTTAGAAATTGGAGTTTGGTAAATTTATGTACTATGTTTAAATGTAAAGTTGGAAATTTAAGATATGATATTTGTAATTGGATTTTCCCAAAATAAATAGAAATGGATATTCTAGTAAAATTTGAAGTAGAAAAAAATTCTATATATATATATATATATTTTACTAGAAATTGAAGTCTTATTAATTATGGATTTTATGTGAATGGTCAAGATTAATTAATAGAATAGTGATTTTGAAAGGATAAAAATCCAACTTTAGTTGAAATATTAATGATCAAAAATAGATATAAATATATATAAAAATTTAAAATGGTTTGGGACTTGAAGTAATATTTTGGATTTTGGGTTTAACTTTAAAAGAAGAAATATTTGGAAAGCCATGTAATGTATTTCTTTATAAAGCAACAGTAAAGTTAAATTTTTCTTTTTAATTCGCATACCGTTGAATATCCAAACCATTAATTTTGAAAATAATGGTTTTAAAATACTATGGATTTTCGAAGAATTATGTTGAAAGTTACAAACAGAATATTGGTTACATGGGATATTAGATAATAAAAAGTGACAAAATTTTGGAAAGAAATATTTTTATTTGGGAAATGATATCATTGATTTGGGTTTTATAAAAATAATATCAAAATGAATCTTTTGGGTTTTAAAGAAGAAATGATATCGTAATATTATGGTTTGAAATGGATTATATTCTGGTTTTAAAGTATAAACTATTTTTAAATAACCGCGGTGTTATAATAACGATGGGTTGGCAAAGAGACCGGGATCGGATATGGACATACTCTCTGTCGATACCGAAAACCACTTTGACTAACCGTGTACGCGGTGGAGATTCCAGAATGAAGTAGGTGGTGGCGACGTTTCCTGTAAGGTAAATACGTGGACCCGACTCCCGTGAGTTGGCATAAGGTGGCTAAAACAGGAGCGATTCTCAGGCCAATGAGGTCATTCCTCTGATCGGACGCTCCTCTTCGATATTATACTTTGACTTGGATTGATTCAGTGGCCACTTCTATATTTTGATTTTTGGGGAGTTAGTCCGAGGTGGGCGGTAACTGCGGCTACGCGTTTCCACCAGCCTGGATAGCAATTGGTATATCTACCCTGGCATTGCCTAGTTGTGCCGTGTCACCTACCATACCGAGCCTTGTACGAGTTTGGATTTCTCCCGTAGCCCGTGTGGTATCCTCTGGTGGCTTCCCGATCAGGAGGGACTATGATATTGGATGGACTACTGGGACTATTACGTGTTAAGGTGGAAAATGTAAAGCCTTAATGCTATTTAAAAGTATGTTTATTTTACTATAGACACTATTTTAATAGCGCAATATACTACATAGTAAATAGTTTAACGGATCCTTAGGAGATGTAAATCCCGAACATCTCTTGAGTTACTGCACTCATATTTAATTCTATTAATTTAACTTACATAAGATCTTTTAGTTCTGACTCGAGTGTTTTGTCTTTTCAAATTCGCTCGGGTCAGTCCGAGCGTTTCAGGATTTGAAGTTTTAGCTCTGGAGGACGAAGACGAAGATTTGTATTACTATTATCTATTATTATTCCACTACACCATTTAATTCCGCTGCATTGATATTATTGGTATGTGAACTCTGATATTTAATTGTATAAAGAAGAATCAAATGTTTTGTAAACAGTTTTATAAACTGTATATTTTATTATTATATTTTATCCTTCTGCTGTGAGATTCTATTTTGTTTTATTTCTTCTCTGTTTTTTTCTTATTTACCCCATAACAAATCCGCCCTTCCGTATGGTTTGAATCGGCATGTGTGTCGGTTTAAATCGCGCGAAAAGGCGGGATGTTACAGTTGGTATCAGAGCTTTGGTTTAGCGATAAACCTTGGCTTTGTGGGGTTTGACTCTTTGTTAATAGGGTAGAAATATCCTATGGGAGTCGCTGAGTGTATATATATGAGAGAGCGTATTTGTTAGTATCAATAAAAGATTTTTGATATTGTGTTAATCTGTTCCGCTTTGTATTTATAAATTCTGGTTGATGCATGGGACGCTATGTCATCAATAGGGATTTCTAAACACTTAATAGGACAGACCGACATAATATTTGTTTTTAATATAGGTGAATGAAATAATTTTGCCTATTATATTTTCTATATATAAAAATAGTTTTATAAAGATATATATATATATTTGGTTGCTATAGATTGGGTGTTAGAAAATAAAAATATCTATAATAACTGAAGCTAAGTTGAAATTATGATAAATCAAATTGGAGATTTTAGAACTTAAGTCCGGGATTTTTCCAAATATGTTTTCAAAGAATTTATAAAAAAAATATGGTTCGGTTTATAAGTATTTTCTTATATAAATATTTCGTATAAATTGGAAGAATTGTTTTAAAGAAGATTTTGGAAAAGAATTAAATTCTGTACTTTCCTCTCTGTCGCTGGAAAATAAATTCGGTGATGACGGCCGCATCATCGACTTTCATTTTCGAGTTTCGAAGGGAAAAGGCCACTGTAGTAAATTCTACTGCAGATTTATTTTGAAATTTTCTAAAAATTTTCTTTTATTGTTCTAAATATAATTAGAGATATAAAAGTTGCAAGAAATTAATTATCTATTATTTTGAAATAAATTGAAATTTAACCCGGTATTTAATTCTAAATTTTTCCGTTAATTAATTGTTTAAAATTTGTTAGTGAAATAAAAGTTAAGTAATAAATGAATTGAAACCTCTAATTGAAATAAGAGAATAACTGCCAAGCTATAAAGAGGAATTTGCATACATATGAGACAAAGGGTAATATGAATAAACATTAAATTTAATTAAAAGAATGGAGATTTAACTTGTATAGGTTCAATTGCATTTTCTTTAACATAAATAACTTACCCATATATATAAAAGTTGAAATGTTGAATAAGAAACTGGAATTGAATATTTTACAAGTAGGAATTTAGGAAAAATGAAGTATTCAATAAATTACTGTTATAATAAGAATTTAATGGTATAAACTTAGGTTATAATTGAAATTTTACTGAAAAAGGGTTAAGAATTATTAATAGATGATATGAACCTAAGTATATAAAATGAAATTCAAAATAAGAATTGATTGTATGATTATTGACTTAAGTATGTTTTAATCTTCCCTATTCCAATATAATGAAGAGTAGGAAAAATTGAAATGACTACAATTAATAGTTGATGAATAAATAAAACTTCCACTTATAAGAATGAATGTTAGCAGATTAAGAATTTAAGGGAAATCTTACAAGTGAAGAGTAAGGAAATGAAGATATTCAAAATCTTTGTTGTTATTAATGAGAATTTATTCTATAAACTTAAGTAATAAAGGAAATACAAGTATAATGAATTTTGTGATAATTGGAAAATAAAACTTGTAAAAAAAAAAAAAAAAAAAAGAAATTCCTCCATAAATGAAGGAAAGAAAATCAAACCACTGAATTATGAAATAAAAATATAATAAGCTATTGTGGTGTTGATTTGAATTGTTTGGTTGATGTATGGTTGTTGGGTAAGGAATTTTGGAGTTGTTGGAGGAACAATAATCTATCTCTATTCCATCTAAGACTGTTGAGTAACGGATGCACTTGATAGTTATTTCTCACTCCGTAAAATTTCAGAATTTGAACCCGAACAACTAATGGTTGTTGATTGAATGATTGTTGTTAAAATGTATGGTTGTTGCATTTGATTTGGATATGAATGATTGAATCTACCCAAATATTTCACTGTAATATAGATATTTAACTTTTAGATTATATAAGTGAATACAGGGGTTGGAAGCAACTGCTACTGCTTTTGGTTCCAAAATAATAAGCGTATTGCCCGACAAATAGGTACGTTTCCGGATTTCGATTAAAGCGCTATTTATATATTTTCCCGTGTGGGATATTTTATTTTGGATATATATGTAATATATTTGTATATTTGGATATCATATTTTCTCCAGAGTCCCTCCATACAAAGGAGACTCTGCCAAAAAATTTCGTAAATTTTGGACTTAGAATTTGGTTAAAGATATTTTTCCAACTTTAATAATTCAAGTATTAAAAGACATAATGATTATAAAACAAGTGTATTTCATTAAAGGAAATTAATTTAGTAAATTATTGTTATAAGTTAATATTTGAAATTAGATATACTATTTTATTCTTCCTTCTCCCTTCCTTTTCCTTTTCGGGGACGAAAAGTTTTGAGTGGGGGAGAGTGTAACGACCCGTTAAGTTCGACCATTTAAAATTGTTTGTTTAATAGGATTTTGTAATTTATTTTAGTTGAAAGAATAAAGGTGGTAGATAAGTATTAAAATGAAGGCTAGAATAAATTATATAGAAGTGACTTAGAAACCTATTTAAAGACATTTGAATAAAATTCAAATGAATTAAGTAGAGAAAGAAAGAAAAATTCTTACCTGTACAAAAAATTTAATATGGGAATATTAAACCAATTTAATGCAATAAAAGATTGTGAACGATAAATTGAATAGATTAAGAAACCCTGTTATTGCAAGTCAATAAATTTGTAAACCCTAATGAACATCTCAAAATTTATAAATTTATTGAAATTTAAGACATAGCATAAGCGTAGAACTATAGGTATGATGACAAACTTTTATAAATTGTCTAATTAAGGGTCAGCAAATTTATTTGGAAATCAAACTCAATTAAGGGTAAGTAATTATGATGGATTGATGGCATAAACGTTACAAATTTTTATCATAGTAACGGAAGTGCAGATGGAAGGCAACTGTAGAAATTTAAGTACGTATTAACAATTGAAAGGGACTGTCGATTGAGTGGAGTACTTTAGGTTGTCTTACTAAATTTAGAATTTAACATAAGACAAATAGAAATAAATCAATAAACGTATAGATTTTAGGTTTATTATGATGAATTATTTTAGTGATGTGACTTAGAATAAATGAAATAATTTGGGTTAATTGGTATTTAATGGAATTAAAGGTTGCAATATTCATAGGTAAGGATTTAGATGAAATAGATTGATGTATGAAATTTAATTGGATAAATGGCAATTAATTCCTTTAATTTGTGCAATTAATGTATGTTTAATTGATAACGATAAAAAGTTGATTTTTTCAGTGTAACCAACGTAAAATATTATCATAGCATGATACTTGGTTTGAATAGAAGGATTTGATTTAATGTGAAAATTTTTGTTCTAAGTATTGAATAAAATTGGGAATCAAATTTTTTTTTTATGATAATAACGTTAGTATTGGTTAATAAATAGATTTCAATGCAGTAACCAAATAAATGGAATAAGATGAGTATATATTGCATAGAAATGAAATGATAAATTATTGATGTAATGGAAGATATAACCATGTCAATTATGCATATAAGGTAATAAGGTAATGAAACCGAGGTAAATTAATTAATTGAGACTTTAAGTAAAATTTACGTGTGGAATTGACCAAGGTTCAATAAAATGAGAATTTGATTGGTTATATTTATTGGTTGAGAAATGTAAATGTGTATTTGGGGAATAAATTTAGTCAGACTTAAGTATTGAATTTAATTAATTAATATATATGATAAATGATGATTAAATAAAAACCCAATACTCTATATATATGTATAATATTTGAGTGAAAATAATAATACACTTATAAATGTGGAATTAAGAGTTTACAACAACTATTTTGAGTAAAGAAATTGTTCATTCAAGTAAATTTGAAACATCGCAATAGGTGTAGATTAAGTGTTGCGTTAAATAAATTATAAATGAATAAATTTATAGAAACGTAGGAACGGAAGAATGAACATTATAGTAACGTAAAACGTATTGTTGGATAATAATTAAGTATAGGCTTGTAAATTTGATGTATGACAATAAATTTTGTACGTAAATCTTTCTACTAGTTGATAAGTCTTATTTTGATCAATTTAAAGGAATACACTAAATTTTGTAGTTAGTACGGAATATTGATGAGTGAATGAATAAGATGAAACAAAGGTGGAATGTATTAGTTGAGGTTTTAAGTTTATTTATGTGATAAGTTACCAAAATTACAATTTTATCTAAATACAGTAATTTATGCAAACAAAAGATGAACATTTTGAAATATTACCACAGTGATATATAAAAGAAACGTTAACTATGTAGTTGGAGAATAATTGATATATTTTGAGTTGGATAATAGAAATCAAGTTATTTATATAATTAGATTTAAGATGAGAGTATAAGTATATGATTTAATAATTGGGTTTTGCGAATAAAATTTATAATTCCCAAATAATAAGAAAACGCAGAGGTAAACACTGCGAAATTTATATACTTATAAATTTTAATTCACATCCAAGCTTGCTAAATTATTTGGAATTGATTGGATTATATAAGTAATGAAATTTGGCCAATATTTAAAGTTGAAAGAAAATTTGGATTTTATGATTTATTTTAATTTATTTAATAAATATTAAAAATAGCCATTTTTGTCACGGACTCGGATTTCGACGAAACCAGTTTCATCGGATCCGTAACGTTGAATTATAATAATGTTTCAAGTTTCGTAGCGATCGGACTTGTCGTATGATCGTACGGACTCGAAACGCCTTGAAATTTACGCATTTTGAAATCAATGTGAAATTTTTGTTTTTTTTGCATAACTTCTTCATACGACACAATTTGGATTTGAAACCTTTTCCATTGCGTTTAAAACATTTTTAAACATATATTTTGATATATAGGTTGACCAATTTCAGTTCCGGAATAGAAACTTACTTTTCGGGTCAATTATCGTTCAAAACCCAAATCCAATCTATCCCATACTTTCTATTCTGTTTTGCCTATTTATACGTCGTTAGAAACCCTAGCAGCAACCTCCACTGCATTTTCTCATCCCTAATCCCGAAATCAACCCTAATTGCATTCTAATGGCAATTAGCAAATCAAATAAAGTGGTTAAAATTCAAACTCTTCAAATCATATCATATAATATACCGTTTCGAAGCTCTCGACGAATGGAGTCAGCGTATGGTGTTCGTTTTTGGAAACAACGCTCGTATCAACCGGAAATCGTGGTCAAAGATGTCGGCGGCGAAGTCAAAGGGGGTGATTTGGGGGTTTTTGATCGGAGCGTCAATTGGCGAAATCGACTTCTGGGTATTGTAGAGCTCGACGAGTGGATTCCAGATCTAGTTTCGATTTGACGATCGGAGCAGCGATGCAGTGGGAATTGACCCCGAAAGGTCACGGTTGCGTCAACTTTGGGGCACAAATTCCGGCGACTGACATCGAATTAGGCAGCGACGTTGGTTGACGTTAGTGGAGGAGATGATGATCTTTCAATTGCAAGTGGTTGTGCGGCTTAAGGTGGCCTAGGCTTAGAGTGATTTGCGGTCAAAAAGGGAGGCGGGACTGTGAAATCGGTTGTTCCAGCTACTGTGCGCGCGCAGGAATTAGGGGAGGCACGTGCTGTAGATGCATGGAGATTTGAGGAGGGTTAGTTGTTTTCTTTATTTATTTTGTTTTAAATTTAAAGTTTGTTTCCAAATCGCAATTTTCGACATAACTTCCTCATACGTTATCCGTTTCTCGCGAAATTTTTTTTGTTAGGATCGTAATTTAATTCCAGACTCGATGACGCTGGTTTGGACGAATTCTGAGACGGGCGAATTTTTGGGTTTAAATCGGGTTTAAATTCGATTTAAATTCAAAAGGTGAGTGTTTTGACCCACTCACAACTACTAGAAGCTTTTATGTTCGTTAAATAAATTTTAGAAATGAATAGAAATTTAATTATGAGCTTTTGGTATGATATTTCATTTATATCTGTTGAATTGCATTTTATTGAATTTAACTGTTAATTTAATTGATTTATTGCGTGTTAATTAGCTGTTAGAAATTTTTGTTGCATATGAATTACTAGTTAACAGTTGTATAAATTATTACTGAATAAACTGTTAGATTAATAGTTGATAAAATTTAATTTGAATAAACTGCCAGTTATCACCTGTATATATGATCATATATATATATATATATATATATATATATATTGTTATTGATTGATATTGGTTGATGGTTGCGATTGAATGATGGATGTTGTTGTTGAATGGATGTTTATTGCATATCATTAAATTTCAAAATTTTCATGCATATTTCATTTTTCGGGATTGTGGTTTGAAATGATATATAACCGCAAATTTTATTTTAAATTGCGGATTGAAATGATAAATATCCGTATCACTTGTCCATAGGATAGAGAACTATATACAGGCACCGCGGTCTATATATGTATAACTATTTTTAAATGTGATTTCTATGGTTTGGATGGAATACGGTTTATAAAATCTTAAATTTTATACTGAATAAATGCTTTCTTCCATATTTATATACATATGGAGTTGAAAAAAAAAATTTGAATAAAAGGTGTATAAATCTCTTTATTAAATGGAAGAAAATTTAGAAATTGGAGTTTGGTAAATTTATGTACTATGTTTAAATGTAAAGTTGGAAATTTAAGATATGATATTTGTAATTGGATTTTCCCAAAATAAATAGAAATGGATATTCTAGTAAAATTTGAAGTAGAAAAAAATTCTATATATATATATATTTTACTAGAAATTGAAGTCTTATTAATTATGGATTTTATGTGAATGGTCAAGATTAATTAATAGAATAGTGATTTTGAAAGGATAAAAATCCAACTTTAGTTGAAATATTAATGATCAAAAATAGATATAAATATATATAAAAATTTAAAATGGTTTGGGACTTGAAGTAATATTTTGGATTTTGGGTTTAACTTTAAAAGAAGAAATATTTGGAAAGCCATGTAATGTATTTCTTTATAAAGCAACAGTAAAGTTAAATTTTTCTTTTTAATTCGCATACCGTTGAATATCCAAACCATTTAATTTTGAAAATAATGGTTTTAAAATACTATGGATTTTCGAAGAATTATGTTGAAAGTTACAAACAGAATATTGGTTACATGGGATATTAGATAATAAAAAGTGACAAAATTTTGGAAAGAAATATTTTTATTTGGGAAATGATATCATTGATTTGGGTTTTATAAAAATAATATCAAAATGAATCTTTTGGGTTTTAAAGAAGAAATGATATCGTAATATTATGGTTTGAAATGGATTATATTCTGGTTTTAAAGTATAAACTATTTTTAAATAACCGCGGTGTTATAATAACGATGGGTTGGCAAAGAGACCGGGATCGGATATGGACATACTCTCTGTCGATACCGAAAACCACTTTGACTAACCGTGTACGCGGTGGAGATTCCAGAATGAAGTAGGTGGTGGCGACGTTTCCTGTAAGGTAAATACGTGGACCCGACTCCCGTGAGTTGGCATAAGGTGGCTAAAACAGGAGCGATTCTCAGGCCAATGAGGTCATTCCTCTGATCGGACGCTCCTCTTCGATATTATACTTTGACTTGGATTGATTCAGTGGCCACTTCTATATTTTGATTTTTGGGGAGTTAGTCCGAGGTGGGCGGTAACTGCGGCTACGCGTTTCCACCAGCCTGGATAGCAATTGGTATATCTACCCTGGCATTGCCTAGTTGTGCCGTGTCACCTACCATACCGAGCCTTGTACGAGTTTGGATTTCTCCCGTAGCCCGTGTGGTATCCTCTGGTGGCTTCCCGATCAGGAGGGACTATGATATTGGATGGACTACTGGGACTATTACGTGTTAAGGTGGAAAATGTAAAGCCTTAATGCTATTTAAAAGTATGTTTATTTTACTATAGACACTATTTTAATAGCGCAATATACTACATAGTAAATAGTTTAACGGATCCTTAGGAGATGTAAATCCCGAACATCTCTTGAGTTACTGCACTCATATTTAATTCTATTAATTTAACTTACATAAGATCTTTTAGTTCTGACTCGAGTGTTTTGTCTTTTCAAATTCGCTCGGGTCAGTCCGAGCGTTTCAGGATTTGAAGTTTTAGCTCTGGAGGACGAAGACGAAGATTTGTATTACTATTATCTATTATTATTCCACTACACCATTTAATTCCGCTGCATTGATATTATTGGTATGTGAACTCTGATATTTAATTGTATAAAGAAGAATCAAATGTTTTGTAAACAGTTTTATAAACTGTATATTTTATTATTATATTTTATCCTTCCGCTGTGAGATTCTATTTTGTTTTATTTCTTCTCTGTTTTTTTCTTATTTACCCCATAACAAATCCGCCCTTCCGTATGGTTTGAATCGGCATGTGTGTCGGTTTAAATCGCGCGAAAAGGCGGGATGTTACACAGACCGAGTATTACAGATTTTCAAGTAAGGACGTTCTGGAGCTCAGGTGGCGAGCTGGATGGCTGGAACGTATAGAGTGTTTCCGTTGTGATATATTGTTGTTTATCCGGGACATGTGATTTTAACTGTCCAGTGTTTTGTATAAGTATTGTAACTCTGATGTATTAAAGTGTAATTTGACAAGTACAATTTTCCTTGTAAACTGATATTATTGATATTATATATTATCCGCTGCGAATGTGAGATTGTACTTTGGAGTTTCTGATCTTATTCTTCTATCTCTTTTCTTTTTTTCTCTAACTATCTGGAATTTACGGGATCGAAAATTCCGGGTTGTTACAATGAGATCAATAGGGGTTTCTAAACACTTAATAGGACAGATTGACATAATATTTGTTTTTAATATAGGTGAATGAAATAATTTTTCCTATTATATTTTCTATATATAAGATAAATTTTATAAATGATATATATATATATATATATATATATATATATATATATTTGGTTGCAATATATTGGTTGTTAGGTAATGTAATTTACAAATAATAGTTGAAATGAGATTTAGAATAATATAAATGGAAATTGGGAATTTAGAACATAAATTCCGGAATTTTAAAAAATTCTTTTGAATGATTTTGGAATATAATAATAAACATATTATTTAGAAGTATTTTCTGATATAAATATTTCAATATGATTTGAAAGAATTGTTTTTAAGAAACTTTGAAAAGAAATAAGTTATGTACTCCCCTCTCTGTCGCTGGAAAATAATTTCGGTGATGGCGGCTGCATCGTCGACATTCGTTTTCGAGTTTCGAAGTGGGAAGGCCACTGTTGTAGTTTTACTGCAGACTTCTTTTGATAGACAAATATAAATTTTAAATTGTATTAAATATAATTGGATATATAAGTTGTAAGGATATACATTTATCTATTATTTAAAATGATTTAAAATTTAACCCGGTATTTAATTCTTAAGTTTCCGTTAATTAGTAGTTTCAATTAAGTGTAGTAAAATGGAATGTAACTAATTAACAATTGAAACCTCTAAATGAAATAAGAGACTTAATGCTAAGTAATAAATGGGATTAAAGGAAATTGTAAATTGTAACCTATGAAACAAAGAATAATATTATTGAACATTAAATTAACTAAAGGAAATAGAACAAACTTGTATAACTTTCGATTACATTCTTAAAAGCATATATATATATATATATATATATAACTTACCCAATAATAAAAGTTACAATGTTTAAGAAATTGTAATAGAATATTATACGAGTAAAATTTTGAAATAATGAAAGTATTCAACGAAATTCCTTAATTAATAAGAATTGGATGTTCTAGTTGTTATAAACTTAAGTATAATTGAAATACTACTAATATAATAGAAAAGAAAGGCAAGTGTTATAAATAAATGATAATAGATTTAAGTAAATGTTAAAGTTATTTACTTTTGAAAATAAGAAGAAAGATGAATACTGTAAATAAAATGAATGAAGCAGTGAATAAATGAATGTAATAAAATAAAAAGAAAAATTTCATGATATGAATAAGGGAAAATGAAATTTTGTTAGAAATGAATAAAAGTAAATGATATGGTAAGAAATAAAATGTAAAATAAAAAGATAAATCAGTATATGAATGAAAGAGAAATCGAATAACAAATGTATGAATGGAATTAATAAGGATAAACTTAATCTGTTGTTTGAAATCATTGTTGTTTGTTTTGGTTTATGGTTGTTAGGTAAGGATACTTTAAGATTGTCTAGATATATGAATAATTTATTTAGTTTCATCAGAGACTGTTGAGTAAATGGTGCATTTAGTAGTTTATTTTTCATTCTATACAAATTGAAGTTTTGAACCCAAACAACTATTTGTTTTGTTTGATATGAATGAATGATTGATTTGCGATGACTCTATGTGATGGTTGTATGCCTTGTGCAAGTGGTTGATGTTTGTACTGATTTGTTTGTTTATGGTTGAAACTACTTTAAATATTTCATTTTATATAATTGTTAACTTTTTTGGATTATATAAGTGAAATGCAGGTTATGGAAGCAATTGCTACTACTTTTGGTTCCATAAAATAAGCGTTAATTGCCCGACTAATAGGTACATTTTCGGATTACGGTTTTATAGCGTTATTATGTTGATTTTCCCGAGTTGGGATATATATTATTTTGGAAAATATATGTATATATTGTTATATTTAATATTATTTTCTCCCAAGCCTCTCCGTACAAAGAAGACTTTGTTGAAATTTTCAGTAAACTTTGGACATAGAAATTATTCTGAAAATGTTTTCCAAACTTTATTAATTTAAGTATAAAAATATTTAATGGTTATAAATTGGTATATTTTACTTAAATGGATTAATTTTGTAAATTTATTTGTTTATAAAATTAATACTTTAAGTAAGATATATTGATTCTTAATTCTTCGTTACCCTCCTTTTTCTTTTCGGGGACGAAAAGTTTTGAGTGGGAGAGAGTGTAATGACCCGTAAATTTTGATAAATAAATTGGTTAATTTAATTAAGCTTTTGTAATTAATTTTAGAAAGAAGTAAAAAATTTATAATTTATATTGAAATAAATGTTAAGAATGAAATATAGCAATGGTAATTAAAACTAATTATTAGTAATTTGAATAAAATTCTAATAAATGAAGTAGTGAAAGTGTATACCTAGATATAAATTGAATAGGAGAAAATAAGAGATAAGTATTGAATTACTTAATGTAATAACATAGTGTTAACAGTAATTAGATGTAAATTAAGGAAATATGTTAATGCAAGTTATTAATTAAAGAACTTGAATGAAATTCCAATTTAAATAAAATAATTTAAAAGTTATGACTTAGTTATAATTGGAATATAATAAGAAAAAATGTAATTGTTGTATTAATGTGTGAAATAATAGGATATAGGGTAATTATTATAGAGAATAACCATACAAGTATTATAAAGAGTATATTGGTGATAAATGGATATTACAAATAAAGATAATTAAATATTACTTTAATGGAAATAAAGGTAGTAACGGAAGTGTGAATGTAAATCTAATAGAAACGCAAATTTATTTTAAGGTAGTAATTGGTGAATTGAGGAAAATAGTTCATAGTATGTAAATTGACGAATTAATACGTAATGTATGTAAAGTAATAAACGGGTATAAGAATGGAATTAAGGTAAATTCATTTATTGGTTTTAAAACCTTAATTAATGTGTTCAATTGATAGAAGTACACATTTAGAAATGTAATATTTATTCAAATTAAGATGTAAATAGGTGTATATTAATGCAATGAAATAAAATTAGCGTTATATATGGAATTATAACCTGGGTTGATAGGTAACAACCTTATAAATGCAATTAAAAGCCAATAAGTGACAATTAACATAGGTTTTTTTATTTAACGTGTCAAATAAACATTGGTAATCGATTACAATAAATCTTAATTTAACGTTTGTTGATGTAAATTAAAGTAACAATTGATGTAATAAAGGATGGAACCAAGGTAAATTAGTTAATTGGATTTAAAATCTAAATTAATGGGTGAAATTGACAAATTTCAATATGATTGAATTATAGTAGTTATTACAAATAAATGGAAATAAAATAGTTAATACAAGTAAAGGTGAAATTGGAAGTATCAGAGTAATGAAACGTAAACAAATGTTAAATATGTTTATAGGATAATGATTGTTTGAATAATAAGAATGGGAATCAACATTTTTGTATTTATTTGAATTTAAAATTATGGTAATTGGGTTTATTCAAATTAATTGAAATTAAATATTTAAATATTTCATAAATGTGAATTAAGATGAAATTTGGAATGTTAGTGTAGTAGATATAAACCTATGTTGGCATCACCTTTAAGAGGGTAAGTTATAATTGATTTGTAATAAGATTAAAGATCAAATAGATGGATTTAGGGGAATTACAACTGATAAGTAATGAATTTATTTAACTTGAAAGTTAAACACTGTATTGTGAATTTATTAACTTTAAATTGATATGGAAGTTTGTTATGAAGGATTTTAAATTTCTAAAGTAATACGAGATGATTAAATTTATGAATTATAGAATTTAAATTGGAAGGTGATTTAATTAATTAATATTAATTTATTTAATTGACTGGAAAATAGCCATTTTGGCCACTGACTCGGATTTCAACGAAACTAGTTTCATCGGATCCGTAATGGTGAATTATTGTAGGGCTTCAAGTTTCGTAGCGATCGGACTTGCCGTTTGATCGTACGAACGTGAAACGCCTTGAAATCAATTTGAAAAATATTGATTTTAGCATAACTTTTTCATACAATGGAATTTGGACTTGAAACCTTTTCCATTGCGTTTAAAATATTTTAAAACATCTATTTTGATATATGGGCTGACCCAATTTGGTTCCGGAGTCAGAACGGGCTTTTCGGGCCTTTTTGATCGTTCAATGTGTAAACCATTCGGGCCCATCTATTCTATATCAATCCTACCTATAAATACCCTGTTATAAACCATAGCCTCTCTATTTCTCATTTGTCTTTGCGTACAATTCCTCTTCACCTCCTCATTTCAACGGCAGACAATCTCAAATCCAATTGCAATTCAAAATACAACTTCAAAATTCAAACTTCTCAAAAAAATTCAATTTTTTTATATCGAAGCTCTCGATGTACGCATATCTGATCTGCAATTCGTTTTCCAAATTGATTAACGGTTTGTTCAAAAATTAAAGAACCAGTCACGGCCGTCCGTTACGTCGTGATGGATTTCTTCGGATCGTCAAATTGTTGATACCATATGGTAGAGAGCACTGAGGGGATTGCATCGGCACAGTTTGTTTGACGTTTCAATGGCTAGATCAACGCGAATAATTCAATTAGGGTTTAAGAGCACAGCGGCGGCTACTCGTGGTGTGGAGGAGGACGACGATCGGCGAACCATGAGGGGTGGTCGCGAGTGTTAGGCGATCGCATGGGTGGTATACGGCAGCGCGCGGCACGAACGGCGGCGCGATGAAGTGGTGACGGCTGTTGAATCGTGTTCGAGCTTCCGGTAGGATTTCAACCTGGGAAGAAACGTATTTGGTGACATGGCCTGTAGGCTGTATGTGGTAGGGGATATTGTTGCTTGTTTATTTTATTTATTTTCAATTTTAAGAATCATAACGTTTTAACGTGAATAAATTTCGCATACGAGGTCCCTTTCACGCGCGGTTTCCTCCGCTAGGTTTGTTTTGGAATTCAGATACTTTAGCGCTTGTTTGGACGAATTTGGAGACTGTCCAATTTTGGGTTTAAATTGAATTTAAATTCAATTTAAATCCAAAAGGTGAGTGTTTTAGCCCACTCACAACTTCAAAAATTTCTTACGTTTGTTAAATTAATTTTTTGTTGTAATTATGCATTTATTTATGACTTTTTCGCATATTTTTAATCATCATCTCAGTTATTGCATTTATTTAATTTAAATCGTTATTTAATTTATTATTGAATATAATTGCCAGTTAAATACCTGTTATATATATTATCAGTTATCTATTGGTATTGATTGATTGTTGTGGATGATGATTGTGATGGATGTGTGATCTGTTGATGGATGAATGGATGTTGTATTATATATTATTTTAAACTGCAAGTTGTTATGCTTTTTATTTCATTCCGGATTGCGGTTTAAAATGATATATAACCGTAATTTTATTTTAAATTACGGATTGAAATGATAAATATCTGTATCACTTGACCATATGATAGAAAATTATATACAGACACCGTCGGTATATATATATATATATATATTTTAAATGATTTCTATGGTTTTGGATAGAATTATACGGTTTAAATAAATATTGATTCTTTTTGATATTATATAAAAATATTTTATATATAGTTAAGTTCATGTATTTAAGCTATATATAAATATTTTTAATGACAATAAGTAAAAAAAAAATGGAGTTTGATTTATTAAAATAAACATGGTTTAGTATTTAAATCATATTTTTTTTATATAGAGGTTATAATGATTTAAATAAATTAAGATTTGGAAGATAAAATATGAAATGGATGTGAATTAAATTATTTTAGAATTTTACTCGAATAAAATTTGATTTGAAATTTAGATAAATATGAGATTTTATGAAATTGAATTTATTTAAGGATTAAACCAACAGGATTGATGTGAAATTTATTAAATTGGAATTTTAAAAGGTATAATTATTATAACTTGATTTTTGGGTCTAGGTGAAGTAAATGATTATTTCAAGTATAACGAATTGAAGGCAATATCTAGTTATTTGAAATTTGAGTTTTATTTAAATAGTAAGGGTTTATTATATAAAATATTTCAAAACTAAATAGTAGAAAATTTAATTGTTTAATCAAAATTATCAAATTTAGTTTTTTAATTTTAGAATATTTAAAGCCTTGAAATATATCGAAATTGAAATGTTTATAGAAATTGAAATGTTTCAAAGTTATGAATTTCATAGCATTTTGTTTTAAAGGTGTTTAAATTTCAAATGTTTGGTTTTGGAATATAAAATTTGGAAGCGCTATGATTTTAAAAAGGGGATATATTTGAAATAAAATGATATTATGTTGATTTGGAAAAAAGGGATATCATATTGATTTAGTTTTAAATTGGAAATGATATCATATTTATATGGTTTTGAAATAAATATTATATCCTGGCTTTGAAGTATAAATTATTTTTAAATGAACGTGGTGTTATAATAACGTTTGGTTGTTGAAGATACCAGGATCGAAAGTCGTCATACTCTCTGCCAACTCTGAAAACCACTTTAATAACCGTGTACGCGGTGGAGATTCCAGAATAAATTAGGATGGAGGCGGCGGTTCTTTTGAGGTAAATACGTGGACCCGACTCCCGTGAGTTGGCATAAGTTGGCTAAAACAGGAGCGATCGACGGGTTAAGAAGGTAGCCCCTTTTATCGGATATATCCCTTCGATATTATACTCTGACTCTGGATTGATTCGGTGGCCACTTTTGATTTTTGATTTGGGGGTGTGGCTCGAGGTGGGCGGTAGCTGCACGCTACGTATTACCACCGACCCGGAAGCGTAATTGGTATATCTACCCTGGCATTGCCTAGTTGTGCCGTGTCACCTACCCTAGCGTGCCTTGTACGAGTTTGGTTTTCTCCCGTAGCCTGTTTGGTATTCTATGGTGGCTTCCCGATCAGGAGGGACTATGATATTGGATGGACTACTGGGACTATTATGTGTTAAGTGTTATACGGGTAACCCCTTAATGCTATGAAAAAGGTAAGTTTATTTTACCATAGACATTATTATAATAGCGAAATATCACTACATAGTAAATAGTTTAACGGATCCTTAGTAGATGTGAATCCCAAGTATCTCTTAAGTTACTGCACTCACGTTAGACAATGGATAGGAGATGTCAAATCCCATAAACATCCCTGACCCCATTCCACTCGTATTTATTCCTGTTGATTTAAGTTACATAAGATATTTTAGTTCTGACACGAGTGTTTTTGTCCTTTCAATTTGCTCGGGTCAGTCCGAGCGTTTCAGGATTTGAAGATTTTATTCTAGAGGACGTAGACGAAGATTTGTATTACTCTTATTTACTATATTATTCCACTACACCATTTAATTCCGTTGTATTAATTATTATTCTCTGGTATGTCTACTCTGATATGTATTGTATAAATATAATCAATGTTTTTGTAAAACAGCTTCATGAACTGTTTATTTCATTATTATATTTTATCGTTCCGCCGCAAGATTCTATTTTATTTTTTTTCCGTGCTTTTTCTTATTTACCCCATAACAATCCGCCCTTCTGTATGTTTTAACTCTGACGTGTATGGTTTATCGTCAATTTAAAGCGTGCGGAACGGCGGGACGTTACACTTCCACTCGACCCAACTATAGTCGTTCGATGGACATCATGTCATGATTTAACTATAATCAAAGCAGAGCTTCCACATTGAAGATCAACAATACTTTCAATTCAAGAGAATTGTGTAAATTAGTCACATCGATATTCTCTGCTTGACTTTAGTTATATTAACCAAAAAAAACAATCGAGCGAGTCATTCCATAGTTATCCAGTAACTGTTAGTACTTAACCCTTTGGTGCCCCCAGCAGCATGAGTAATACATTGCCTAACATTTGGAAAGCGTTGTGTACTCTACTATCGACGGATGTATCGATATCCAGTCTCGATAAATCTTGACTAGGAATATTTGAAATGGTATATTTGTTTTCATTATGATAAATTACTCACTGTTACCACAAAACATACCATATATGGATTTTCTATTAAATACGATTTTAATTTAGTTGATTAATTAATATAACATATTATATCAAGTATATAATAGAAAGAAACTGGCTTTTATTTTGAACAAGATTATCAAGTTAGATATATGTTACAAATTACATTGTTGCTCCTAGGGCATACACCTAACTCTATCAATCTCCCACTTGCATTTAGAGTCAATTATGGAATCTTATTCCAACTTTTCCGATCAATTTTCTAAAAACCAATTGGGTCAGTCCCTCAGTGAACCAGTATGCTATTATGTTTAAATTTTCCACTCTATCAACTGACTCTCTCCAATGTTGATAAGCTACCATTATCATGTGAAACAATTCGAAGTATGTCTCTTATCTTCTACTGTTAAAGTTCTGTTATGAACCATATTGTGACATTGTTACCATATAACAATGTTACGGGATTCTCAACATTTGGAATCACCCTTAGCTCAGTTATAAATTTGTGCATTTATATACATTGATCTTATTGCGGCGCTATTTAAGGCGATGTACATAGCCTTTTTCATTGAATTAGCTGCAGCCTTTCATTTGGAACAATTCCAAATTAAAGATTCTTAACTTGAATTTAGTATCGACATATTATACTCAACACCACTTATGAAAATTTGAGTCGGAACATTCCTTTATAAGGATTTTTTTTTCTATAAACAATTCTCTAGTATCTCATAAATGCACGAGAACACTTCAAACAACCACTTAGTGGTATTAATTTGGATTTGATATTTGATTCACGTATCAAATACATAAACAAAATACAATATCATAGAGAACATAACCTGTATGATAATTCCTATTGCCAATGCATAAAGAATCAATCTTACATGTTCCATATTAAACATTATAATATGGTGTCCTTGCATATCGTTTGGTACATTCCCACTTCTTCTATACTTACTACAAAAGACATCATTTATTAATCCAATGCCGAGTAATACAACTAAAGCTGATTTTACACAAGTACGTAGTTAATAATCAACAGTGTTTTGTTTACTTATGGTTTAGTAATATCCATGTACCTTTTTAACTTTATTTCTTATAAAAACACACTTCCTCTGCATTTTGGTAATTATGTGTAAACTCACAAACTCAATATCGCTCCAACCGACTTCGAGACACTTTGGTAATTATGTGTAAACAATTTACCCTAAATCACTATTTAGAACTTTCTATTTCAACACATATGTACCAAAACATAAAATCATACTATGCGATAATTTTGTGGGTAAAATCCAAGCCTACTTGAGCACATCAAATAGTGAATCTATTACGTTATTTCAACAATTTAAGGTATTATTCTTATAAATATGGCTCAATACATTTCGACTGCATTTTTTTTCTCTTACAGACATATATTTGGCCAAATGGATCGTATCCTTTTGAAAACTATCAAAATCATATTTTGATAATGTGCTTGGAAGCTACTTTGGATTTGCTCATCGTATCATATCCTAGAGTCAATACTCTTAATGGTTTAATTGACTGCCAAGGGTTATCTACTCTCGACATTGATAAGAAACTCATAGTTTCTCTTCAATGTACAAGAATACTTATTAGACATTCTAGTATGTTCTGTTCAATTTGGTTTGGTTAATTTCATTCCATTCCTTGCAATCATTTTACCCTTGGATCATATCCAATTCCATTTCATACCAGTAATTTCATAAAGAAATTCCTTTGCTACGAAGTTGGTATTTCTTGAAACAATGGTTGTGTTAGGGATACGGATTAAGGATCTTAAGGCAGAAATAACACTAAAGGGGGGTGAATAGTGTTTTAAAGAATATATGAACTATATGACTAAATTAAAACTTTCAACACAAATCTAAACAGAATTCTAACACAGAATGATCATAGAACATATAATAAATGCAAATAGTAAAGTAAAGCAAGTAAATGGAAAGAACACACTGGGTTTTATACTGGTTCGGAATCCTCCTACATCCAGTCCTGCACCAAGGCAATATCCTTGTACAGATTTTTATAAGCCAATATCCAAATTACAACCCTCAATTTCTAAGGCCTTAAGTAACCCTCCTATCTCCGAGTCTGGGGTAAACTCTCTTGATTTACGGGACACAAGATCACCCTAATACTTCTTAATAACAATCCTTTTGAATGGATAGACTCCATGGACTTTTTGAATACAAATTAATCCTATAACTCTAAATAACACTTTGATCTTTAGTAGAATGATGGAGAATCAAATAGAGAGAGTATCTAAATGATTTCCTATTGAGAATTTGGCAGAATGATGGCACAATCTTGAAAATATGAAGTTTTATGGATATGGAATGGTGGAGAAGAAAGAGTGAAGAAAATAAGAAAGTAGTTGTTAAAAAAATTCGTTTTGGAAGCCTTTATATAGATGCACAACGGTCATAACCATTGGCGAAAGGTTTTCGAAAGAATGGACACTTCTTTTGAAAATTGAATTTTGAATCCAACTGTCACCATATCGACATGGGGTATCCCCTTATGTCGACATCCCTTAGTTCAAAATTATAGAGATATTGTTTTGTAAAGACAATTGAATTTAAAACAAGTTGAAACTTCTCTGAAGCAAAGTAAAGTGTTTAAATAATATTTTGAGATAGAGAATGAATATAAAACATTATTTTAAATATATATATAATTGATATAGACCGTCAATTATATAAGTAATATTTAAAATCAGAATAAGTTTTGATGTTTTAATAATAGAAGTTTTTAAAATCAGAATAGAGGAATATTTCAAGGCTAAAACAAAGTTTGAAAATATTTTTGAAAACATGATTTTGAAAGCTAAAACATTTTGAAAACAGATTTAAAAACATTTTGAAAAATCTATTCAAACTGAAATTGCAAGAACCTTCCTACAGAGCTCCTCCATAGGACTTGAGAACTTGTACAAAGTAGTTTAAATGATTTTGATTTTCGCGGGTTTGTAAGCCACTGGTTTCGATAGAAATTGGGTTCCGTCCCAAAAGAAAATTGGAAGAAAGATGAGAGTGCTATTATGAAGTTTTAACAAAATACTAGACACTTATCTTGAGATCTTGAAATCTTGATTCTCTAGAGTCTTGAATCTTGAATCTCTAATCTTCATTTTGATGCTTGAGTCTTTATACTGATCAGTCTTCGATGATACCTGCATATACTTCCTATATACATATATATATATATCTATATGGAAATGTTAGTATATATTTTAGAAAGTAAAGTATAATAACTATATAAGGTTGTTGTCATCAAAACATCATCAACTCAGTTCCTAACAATCTCCCCCCTTTTGATGATGACAACCTTTATTTATAAAATATTCTTACCATACCATAACTCTCCATAACTCCCCTTACTCCGTGACTTCTTCTTAAAACTACAACTCCCCTTTATTCCATGACTCCCCCTTACACCAAGCACATATATTTTATAACTTTCTCCCCCTTTGACATCAGCAAAAAGGAATAAAAGATTTACCTGTTCTAAGATAATCAAGTATATATAGAATAAAAGTGTAAAGTGAACGTGTAAGTGATCAAGTGTGTGAGCATATATATAAGTGTTACTTGACAATGAAATCAATATCATACATATGAAACCAATCATGTATAATATATGAAGTTATATACAAACCAAATCCGAATCAAACTTAAGTAAACAATTCAATCAAATCCTAAGCAAATCTAAATCAAATCAAATCAAACAAACAAACAAACATACATAATGATCAGACATTCCTTGGGACTTCCATCCATCCATCTTCTCCAAAGATAGGATCAGTTTTGATAACATCCCAATTATCTTTGTCGAGAGTGACCGGTGGATTTGCTTCGGGTTCGTCTTTGCTAAGGCTTGAGATCATCCAACGAAGTGCGTCGAAGTGTCTCTCTTGCTCTTTGATCATCTGCATTTGGCTTAATTCTAAGTGCCTTTGATTTCTAAGTATAAAAGAGAGAATATTCTTGAAAGAAGTAAGAGTTTCTTCAAGATTTTCACTTAAATTTTAATTGGAGAAGCCATAATTTAAGAAATAAGTTGAAGTATGAGAGGAGATGAATAGAAATGGAGGTAGAGAAGTTTTTCTGGAAGAAATAGGTATTTATAGGAGTTATTGGCCGTTCAAAATGAATTGTCACTTGGTAGTTACAAGAATTTGAAGTTAGAAATTGTAACTACTTTCTGACTGTTATATGTCGACATGGGGGGGATGGGGCATGTCGACATGGTTTAGACAGAATGACCAAGTTGAGATATTTTTGATTTCTAAGTTTATTTTTATACTAGTGCACCTATATAAACTTAAAATAAATAACTATCAGAGATATATAAAGCTGGAAAACAAGAATAAGATAGCATTACTTATATTAGTTAACATTACATAATATTAACCAAAAAAATAGAAAATACAAAGATAGATAAACGATAGCTAGAGAGATAATGGCTAGGATTAGTTTGATGAAGATGATGATGAGGACAAGCCAAGTTTCCTGCCTATCTTCCCAAAGAACTTGTCGATCTTGGTAGAGATTTTATCCATTTTCTTGCTAATAGATCTCTTAAGAACCTTTTGGTTTTGAGCAAGTATCTTTTGGTTCTTGAGTATGGTTTTGTTGGACGGATTGGCGGGTGTATGTGGATACTCTATACTTTCCAAAGAGGTTTCTTCATCTTCCTCTTCTTCTTCAATTTCCATTCCTTCCCCTTCTTCTTCCTCTTCTTCCATCTCTTCATGAGCAAGTCTCTCTTCCTTTTCGGTAAGTGTTTCATACGGTTGAAACATAAGTGGGATTTTTATAAGGGAAATGTTCCCATGATGAACACTTTCCTACTTACAAACTCTTCCTTTTTAACATCCACACCAAAATAATTGAAAATCCGAGTAAGATAAATTCCATGATAAAGAGTGTTTTCACCCATAGTAAAATTTTTGGGTCTTAACTCATCCAAAATAGTTTGTGCCCAATTAATATCATATTTTTCAAATATAGCAAAAAGAGCTTTACACACTTTTGAGGTGGGATTATTGTAGTTTCCCGACCTAGGAATAACGGTGTGTTGAATAAGAAGGTTGACAATTCTTGCTTTTGGGCGGAAAAAGCGATTCTTAAAATCCATGTGGTCATCGCTTTCAAAAATGTGATGAAAAGTCTCTCGATCGGTTTCATTGATTTGAAATTGCGAGAGATTCATATCGGTAGATATGCGACCCAAAATAGTACCCAAAATATCGGAATACAAAATAATAAGTGTTCCTTTAACATTACTCCAAATTTGATCTTCATTTCCATTATAAAATTCACGGTTTAGGTTTGCATAAAACATTTTGACAAGGTTTGGATAACAAACGAAATCATTTTGCTTGTTATCAATCAAGCTAAAAATGGAGTTTTCTTCAAAAAGTTGATCGATTTCATAAGAAGGAAAATCATCAAAAATAGCAAATTTTCCCGTATTGACTTTACCATAGTTTACATAACTTATCTAAGCTTTGATATCCTCCGGGTCATTAAAAAGATCATTTTTGATGGATTTGGTCAGCCTCATAGTTGATGAGGTACTTGAGGAAGCCATTGATGAGTGTTTGAGAGGAGTAGAAGATAATGAAGAAAGTTTGAATTACGAGAATAAAGTGAAAAGAGATGATAAGAGAAGTATATTAAATAGATTCTCTAATGTCATGTTCTCTGGTCAAGAGGTATCTTTTTAGAATTTTGAAGTAAGTGAAAAGGTGGAGGGAAATTCAAAAGTTTGAATTCAAATTTTGAAAACAAATTTCTGAGAGACATGTCGACATGGGGTATCCTGGCATGTCGATATGTGACTGTTGAATTTGAAAAGAGGTGTCTTTTTCTAAAATCTAAGAAATTCCTAAAATCTTAAGAAAACTAATCTATATTCTATATCTATATATAATTCCAGTAATAATATTAAATATAATAATATTAAAATATTTTAATATTTAAAATATTATTAAAATATTATTAAAATAATATTATTTTGAATTTAAAAATTCAAATTTCAAAGGGTGATTTTGAATTTAAAAATTCAAGAAATTGGAAACAAAATCAAAACAAGCAATTATCCAATAAAATCAAAATAAATGTGTACCTTTTTTTAGATCCAAACTCCGATCGTCTTTCGATTCGAGAATAGCAGTGAAGCACAGATTTGAATTATCAGTTTTCTTCTCGTCATCACTGGATGAATCTGAATTGTCAAGAGTTTCTACATATGCCTTCTTTCTTTTCCTTAGTTGCTCGTTATTTGGTTGAAATGTCTGTTTGTCTGGATATGGACAATCTATCTTGTAGTGCCCTGTTTTGTTGTAGTTGTAGCATATCTCACCATTGTTGTTGTTGTGATTGTTGTTGTTCTCCGAAGTATTTCTGAAATTCCTTTGATCATTTCTTTTAAAGTAATTCATCTTTCTATACTTCAGAAACATTCTGAAATTTCTGGTCATGAAAGCAATTTCTTCATCACTATCTTGTTCTGAATCTCCAGTTGTTGCTTTGAATGCGATCGATTTCTTTTCCGTTGCCTTAGATTCTTTTATCCCTTGTAGTTGAACTTCATAAGACATTAGATTACCGATTAACTCTTCGATCTTCATTTGACTAACATCATCTGCCTCTTCAATAGTAAGTGTCTTTTGATCCCATTCTGGAGTGAGTGAATTGAGTATCTTTCTGACTTGATCTTCTTCTGAGAAACCCTTTCCTAAAGCAATCAGTGAATGTACAACATCTTGAAATCGATAATACATGTCGGAAATGACTCATTTTCATGCATTTTAAACAATTGAAACTGGTTAGTTAATATGGAAATTTAGTCTGTTTAACTTTGCTTGTTCCTTCATGAGTTACTTGCAAAGTTTTCCAGATTTCAAATGCAGACTTACAAACAGAGACTCTATTAAACTCATTCCTATCTAGTGAACAAAATAGTATATTCATAGCCTTAGAATTGTTTTGTGCAACTGTCTTTTGTTCAGTAGTCCACTGGGAAAAATTAGTAGTTGGTTCAACATATTCAATTTGTGTCATATTCCAAGTATCTAAACTTATGGATTGTAAATAAATTTTCATCCTACATGCCCAATATGCATAATTACTGCCATTAAAAAGTGGTGGTCTGACAGTAGACCGACCTTCTATAAATGAACTAGTGTTAGTGCTTGTGTTGACAGAAGTAGTGGTGACAGGAGTGACATTATTAGTGTGTTGTGCCATTAAAACTTTTCAAAATTTCAGATTATGAAAATAATGAGAACCAATGCTCTGATACCAATTGTTAGGGATGCGGATTAAGGATCTTAAGGCAGAAATAACACTAAAGGGGGGGGGTGAATAGTGTTTTAAAGAATATATGAACTATATGACTAAATTAAAACTTTCGACACAAATCTAAACATAATTCTAACAGAGAATGATCACAGAACATATAACAAATGCAAATAGTAAAGTAAAGCAAGTAAATGGAAAGAACACACCAGATTTTATACTAGTTCGTAATCCTCCTACATCCAGTCCTACATCAAGGCAATATCCTTGTACAGATTTTTATAAGCCAATATCCAAATTACAACCCTCAATTTCTAAGGCCTTGAGGAACCCTCCTATCTCCGAGTCTGGGGTAAACTCTCTTGATTTACGGTACACAAGATCACCCTAATACTTCTTAATAACAATCCTTTTGAATGGACGGACTCTATGGACTTTTTGAATACAAATTAATCCTATAACTCTGAATAACACTTTGATCTTTAGTAGAATGATGGAGAATCAAATAGAGAGAGTATCTAAATGATTTCCTATTGAGAATTTGGCAGAATGATGGCACGATCTTGAAAATATAAAGTTTTGTGGATATGGAATGGTGGAGAAGAAAGAGTGAAGAAAATAAGAAAGTAGTTGTTAAAAAAATTCGTTTTGGAAGCCTTTATATAGATGCACAACAGTCATAACCATTGGTGAAAGGTTTTGGAACGAATGGACACTTCTTTTGAAAATTGAATTTTGAATCCAACTGTCACCATGTCGACATGGGGTATCCCCTTATGTCGACATCCCTTAGTTCAAAATTATAGAGATGTTGTTTTGTAAAGACAATTGAATTTAAAACAAGTTGAAACTTCTCTGAAGCAAAGTAAAGTGTTTAAACAATATTTTGAGATAGAGAATGAGTAGAAAACATTATTTTAAATATATATATATATATAATTGATATAGACCGTCAATTATATAAGTAATAATTAAAATCAGAATAAGTTTTGATGTTTTAAAAATAGAAGTTTTTAAAATCAGAATAGAGGAATATTTCATGGCTAAAACAAAGTTTGAAAATATTTTTGAAAACATGATTTTGAAAGCTAAAACATTTTGAAAACAGATTTAAAAACATTTTGAAAAATCTATTCAAACTGAAATTGCAAGAACCTTCCTACAGAGATCCTCCATAGGACTCGAGAACTTGTAAAAAGTAGTTTAAATGATTTTGACTTTCGTGGGTTTGTAAGCCACTGGTTTCGATAGAAATTGGATTCCATCCCAAAAGAAAATTGGAAGAAAGATGAGAGTGCTATTATGAAGTTTTAACAAAATACTAGACACTTATCTTGAGATCTTGAAATCTTGATTCTCTAGAGTCTTGAATCTTGAATCTCTAATCTTCATCTTGATGCTTGAGTCTTTATACTGATCAGTCTTCGATGATAACTGCATATACTTCCTATATACATACATACATATACATATATATATGGCAATGTTAGTATATATTTTATAAAGTAAAGTATAATAACTATATAAGGTTGTTGTCATCAAATCATCATCAACTCAGTTCCTAACAGGTTGTTTCTCAATAAAATGGAACGAATATTAATAAACATATAGTGAATTGATTTATATAAAACTAATTTGCATTAGTTCACAATATACTTATATTCACAACATAAATTAGTCATCTAATGACTATAGTTCCCAAAATTCTCGTAGGACGATTCATAAAAGATCCCTTACATATAATTATTACGTGCAGTTTTTTGATTCGCACAACCTGCCAACTCCTTGACCTAGTATATGTAGGGGTTTCTTATCAACCATTATCTTATATGTTTTGTAAACTATTCTTTGGATGATATTAGTTTTAACTTAGTGTACTATCTTAAGTACACACCTTATAGAAAGAATTTATCACAACTTTACTCATCGTTAGTCGTGATTTGTCCAGCAAAGTTCGATTACTCCTTATCAATACATCATTGTATGTTATAGGGAGGAGTTACCTTTGAGAATAAATCTTTATTCATTTTTAAGTACATTCAGAACTCTTTCTAATATACTCGCCTATTCGATCAAATAAAATCATTTTATTTTATTGCACGTTATTTTATTTACTTTTGTTTTATATTCTATGATCTTAACGTAGACATGCTACATGTTTATCAATTACACACGTCAATGTTAGTGATTAATCATTAATAAATATAACCAAGTACATGGAACTAATTTGGTATTAATAGACCTATGATTGCATATATCTATATGTCTCAATCCGAAAAGTTCATCAGCTCTTAGATACTCCCAATAATTGGATGCTTAACTCTTCAGTTTTTTTAAGATATGATTAACCAGTGTCATATGATTCATAATCATATAATAAGAATTATTTCTCAAAACTATGATTTATTCTATATTTTCAAAATAATTGTAAATAATTTTAGATACTTCTATTTTTTTAATGCATCTCTTTTTTGTGAAAATAAATACCACATTACAGTTTTATTTTATAACGAATATTCATAATATTCGCGTCATTTAATTAATTTTATTTAGTTAACTCTTTAATTCATTTTATATTAGTATTCCAATACAACTAATATATTGGACATATCTACTATGACCTTTATAATATAACACATATATCTTATATATACGTATTTTTATTTAATTAATTAACCTTTAATTAATTAATTTAATTAAACGATTTTAATTAAATTATATTAATTTCGAAATTTATCTTATATATAGATATATGTGTTATCCTGCCTTTTAGTAAGGCCGTGATATCATCAACCTGGCTAGAAACGGATGGTTACCAACCTTGAGAATCAATTGCATACGATACTATGGACGATGGTCGAGCAGATTCGGACCAGGGCCCAATGTCATCATGGAGTGACAGGCATAGCCTCGTGAAGCTACTTTCCAAATTTCAAGTCGATTGGAGTTCATATGCTCGAGTTATGGGCAAAGCAAGGATTTATATGGATCGACCGGGAACGATCCATAAAACAACTCAAATCGGCAAAGAACGATCAATATCTCAAAATCCATAAGGCCAATTTACTTGAAACTTTCAGGGCATCAATATATAGAAGGGTAACTCAGCAAGATGGATGAAGCTCACAAAAACTATTGCAAGTCAAAAATATTTGGTTTAAGAAATACTGATCGTTTTATGTCGATCGTTCCTAACGATCGGTGTAACTCAGCAAACAACCCAAATATGACAAAGATTGATCCATATCTCATAAACGACAACTTAGAATGACTTCATATTTTAGGATCAAGGTCTAGAGGCATGTGGACCCCCCACAAACAATCGCATGGCAATCAGAGGCAAAAATAACGATCTGTATAATTTATACCGATCGTTTCAAAATAACAAGTTTTGTCACTGGTCGTTATTGTAGGCCCCTATGGACTTGGAGAGCCTTCTGCCGAAATATCAGCGAAATATCTCGTCATCCACCTTATAAATACAAACCTATTAGTTCATTTTAAGGATCTTTATGCTGCTTGTTACTCTAGACTCCATTGTAGTCAAGTGCTAGCTTTGTTCTACTATTGTAATCAGATTCACAAGAGAGTAATAAAGTATAATCTTCAAAGTGGAGGTAGGCACACAACGCCGAACCACTATAAACCTCTGTATCTTTGATTACTGCTTATTCTCTGTTGTTTACTTATTTATTTACTCAGTTTAATTTTACTTTGCTTCATTTACTTCTTTATAAAAACTATTCTTGGGTGTTTGTGACCATTTTTGGTGCAAACATTTTGTGCTTCCACTCGAAACCTTAATTATCAGATTATCAGGATCCCTTTATTACTACTGGATTGCGTATATCCCTCGAATGAGATCCATAGTTATCTTTAGGAAGTTTTCTTGTTCTACTCAGATTTGCAAAAATCTAAGAAAAGCTATCAACAATGGTGAGGAACACCAGATCTACTTCTCAGAACATGGAAGGAAATAAGGATATTAGTATCCAGCAAGGAGGCCTGAGCAGTTAACCAATGGATGTGAATGTTGAACCGATTGAAATCCAGGATCCAACCGATTCTATTACAAGAGCTGAATTCCAAAATTTGATGAGAGATCTAATAGATAGCCATCGATAATTAAATCAGCAAAATCAGACCTATATCAATCTAATGAACCAACTCACTCAACAACAGTGAGGAAAAGAAAGGAGGGACCCTACTCCTTACTCGATGTTGGAAAATTCTAGTTCATCAGACAAGTATCACATGCATAGGCTTCGTAGAATAGATTGATGTTACATAGAAAATTCGAGACATCAACAGGCTGACCATCGTGGTCTACCAGGAACGATTAGTGCTGATCCCTCCTCAGAAGAAGGGAACTTACCTATGCAAATTGGGATTCAAACTGGAGCTTCTATGGCCAATTTGGATGACTGAGTTCAGTTAAATGTTGACCAAATGCTTCCTCGGAATGATGATGAAATGAATCTATGAGATACACATCAAGAAGATGTTGAACCAAGAAGGCGTGGAATGGCCTGTAGACATCGGCCAGACCATTCATGTGATGGGGAATACGACCGCCGCTTGGCACCAACTATCCAAATGCAGGATTGTCGCTATGGTCAGACAGTTAGTGAGAGAAAGCCAAGGCTTGACTAATGATGACTGGGAAATCTAGAGAAGCCACCCTGCTCACTGATAATGTTATGCATGCAGAATATCCATGGAGGTTCAACATGCCGTCGATGTTTGCCTACGAGGAAAAAACCGACCCCCGTAGCGCATCATGAGATATGAATGGTTAATGGATTCCACACGAGCAGATGATACAACTAAATGTAGATGTTTTTCCATAACTCACTTTGGAATAACAACGATGTGGTTTACAAGGCTACTCATGTGGTCGGTCTCTAGATTTGATGATTTGGGAATAAGTTTTATAAAGCAGTTTCGAATGCACGCAACTTGCCCCAAAGATGTGATGTCCCTGTCCAACGTGATCCAGGCTCCGAAAGAATCATTGAAAGATTATTTGGAGAGATTCCATATAGCTGCTACATAAATTAGTAACCCGAATGGCCATGCAACATTGATAGCGGTGATAAGAGGGATTGATTTAGAATCTGATTTTGGTGATTGGTTACTTGGCAAACCACACGCAACGTTGGAGCGCTTTTATGGAAAGGTACCTCAGTATTTAAGGAAGGAGGAAGCCAAATTCTCTAGGAAGAAGAAAGTTGTGGAACCAAGTGGAGAGGGAGTACAGAGTAATATTGTAGAAGCAATCTGGTGATAGCTTTGAAAAATTTCAAGTGAATGCCAAAATCAAACCGAATCAGCAAAAGAAAGGTGGAGATAGGAGCCTAGAACAAAAGAGGGATTCTGGAAGAGGAAAGCCTAGGATTTTGATGTATGATACTGTTGAATAGCGGTGGAAATTCCTATCGGCAAGAAAACCGCTGTTAAAAATTTTAATAGAAATAACCGTAAGCGCATGATGTACAATTTTAGTACGTGGCGAGTATGGGTCGATCCGCAAGGAAATTAATTAGTTTTAATTTCTACTCAATCAAATTATCCCAAGCATTGAAGTTTTTTTTTGAATTAGAAAATTTGTAAAAGTTAAGCTAGAGCAAAAGTGAAATAAACTATGAGATTAAATGACAATTTAGAGGCAAATCCACTCTCATACTCTCACATAGATCAACATAAAATCAACCTATGATCTCTCTTTTTAATCTAAGTAGAATTAGTGATGTATTTATCATAAATATTGTAACGATCTCGTTTCTGAATTAAATTCAATTTGGAAAATTAATATAATTTTTTTGGAATTAATTTAATTTTTTCAAAACAAATTGGGTAAGTATTGATTTGTATATATGAATAGATTTGAATTTGAAATTGATTTTAAATTTAAATAAATGTCTTAGTATAATAATTTGAATTTAAAATAATACATGTGTGATTTATTTAATGAATAATTAGTTTTAAAACATTTTCTTTTAAAATTGTATATAATAATAAATAGGAAAATGTATTTATAAAATTAGGAAATATAATTAATTTTTTTTATAAAAATACATTAAGACAAGTGTAAAATCTTTAGCACATAAATTAACAAGTGTTAAAATTTTAAGTAAATAAATTTACAAATGAAGCATAAATTTGACAAGTGTCAAATTTCTTATTTTTATTTTCTTTTATTTTTTTTAAAGATAATAGAAACAAGATATATTTCATGTCAGGAACGAGGGTTCGACTCATGAAAGTCGACGTTAATACGTCCACTGTATCAACCGTCGAACAATCGAAGGCCGAAAAACCCAACCGCTAGGGTTAAAGAACAAGAGGTAGAAGAAGAAAGAAGAAGCAAAAGAAACAATATCAAAATCTCACAATCGCAGCGGAACATATATAATAGATAAATGAATAATCTTTAAATCAAAAGAACTATACTTTTTACACATTACATCGCCAAGGAACTTCCTATTGCCACATGGGTATGCCTCTGGAAAGACGCCCCGAGAACCTAACCGGATCTCTGCCAACACAAGGCCGGGTTACCTCTACAAAAGTAGGTAACTACTGACACGAGTATGCCATCCCCCGGTTGTAAACAACATTTATCCGAGGATCCTCAACCAACAACAATCACAAAGTCATATATATTTGTGACATTCACATAAGCTAAGTATCTGGGCTCCATACCATGATACCACTTCTATCCAGAAGGAAATGCACATACCTTTAGGGGTGCTACTCCCTATAACCTTGCTGCATCTTTCCTGTTTTGACCATTACCGGGTTGTGAGGTTCGACGAAGTCTCGTCCACAAAGCTACGCTTTTCACAAAAGCTATGCTTTGATCAACAAATGATCAGCAGCACTTCGTATGCAACATTACCAAATTGGGAATGTATCACTAGTAACCATCAACTACATAACCTCTGAGCTCGTACGTCTCAGAGAAGGGTGTTAAGCAAAGAGAATAAATTCTCCGCCACCAACAGAAATGTATTTGATAGAAACCAGCTTTACATCTCAAATTGTAACGTCAGACACACATCCATACAAGTCCTTTCCGAGATCGAATGGATTCGAAGGCACTTCCAAAGAAGCCCTTGCAATCCGGATATTCACTAATCACGACTGGACTTCCCATCACAAAGGGCGATAAAATCTCTATGTCGGAGATCAGCCGATGCAGAGACATTCGACGGTAATCCTACCGTTTTCGAAAATATCCGGTCTTCAACACCGGTCTTCAAATGCTATCCATTACGACATATCACTATTCGGAATGGGATTCATGACCCAAAGGTCCTCTCCCGGCTAAACCGAATAACGAGCGCTTATTTTTAAAATAAGTGTAGCATTCAAATTCAAGCAAATCACAACAAATACCCATTTAAAGGTAAATATTGATAGTCGGTTATTTAACTATCAATAGATATGCACAACATCACCAGATCCCAAATAATTTTCCAAATTATTTATTTTCCAAAAATATCTTTACAAGATATATTTTTTTCACACTTCAACCATTTGAAAACAAATTTCAAATTATTTTTCACCCTTACAACTTTTGAAAATGATTTTCAAATCATTTTCCTTACGCGAAAACACTTCCAAATATTTATTCATTTTCACTGGAAATCTTTCGGGTTCAAATACTTTAAAATAATTTATAACGCTTATCCAAAATTATCGGGAAAATATTCTGAAATAAAACTATTTTTCTTTAAAAACTTTACTTAAAATATTAGTTATAAAAATATTATACCAATATTACATATAACTTAAGTCCAAACTAATTTTCAAAATAAAATTTAGTAGATAGAGTATAACTATTTAAATAACTATTTTCTAAAACAATTATTAATTAAATCTTAGAAAAAATCATTTCTATATCAACTTAATAAATCTTTACTTAAAGTATTTAAAATAATTTAAGAAGTTAATTTCTCCAAAGTATCCTTTTTAAAGCCAATTCTAGAATTATATATATATATAGGTATATATTTTTCAAATCTATTCAGAAATTTTATTCGGATTTCCAAGGAGAATACACTTTCATCTCAAAATGGTTCATTTAAACCAATTAAATAAATCATTACCTATTTACTTTAAATTTACGTTCCAATCCGTAAATTTATTTCCACGCTTCAAAAATAAATCAATGTTTATGTTTAAACAAATTTCCCTTTTCTTTATAAATTCCATGTGAATTCACATTTCCAAAATATCTATTGATATATGATTTTCAAATCGATTTCAAATATTCACTTTCAATTTATCTTTAAAAGATATAATCTCAAAACATTTCACTTCATATTGGAAATCGTTTCCATACTTATTTAATAATAAGTAATTCACAAATCTATTTATTTACAATACTTAGAAAATATTCAATATATTTAAAACACGATTAAGTATATAATTTATTCTTTAAGGAAAACATTCTCTTAAACACATTTATTTGAGTCAAAAACGAATGTTGCGTAAAACATCGTTATGACAACCGAAAATCACTAGTATAGGGATTCGAAATTAAAATAGATATATAAATCCCAATACCATATAAAACATTTCCTTTCGAAAATCATTTACTATAACAACAGTTTTATAGTCCACCATTTCCTTATTTCCCGAAAACGTCTATTTCAACAATGAATGTTGAAATCTATGGTTTCGATAGTTAATACATTTTAAAACATCTTTAAATCGTTTTAATTCTATTTAAAATATCACTTCCCCAAAACGTTTCTTTAATATATTATTCATTGTCCAAAATCGTGAATATACTTCGTTAACCAAATTCAACATTTCTACACATTTTATTTTAAAGGATTATCCACTATCCAAAATCGTGAATATATCTCCTTTAATAAGCTATAATAATTAACTTATCAAATTATAAAACAATGTTTATAAATTCCATTTATATTTTATAACAACTTCAACTTATAAAATCAGTTTATTAACAAATTCTATCCATATCCCATTTACATGCCAAAATCCAAATTATAAGCAATTTACTTATAATTCTCTATTTACAAATTCATTAATTTTATAACTTCATAAATCGTAGATTCTATTCTTTTATAAAATCCATTTATAACATCATTTTAAAACGTCTTTAAAGCTCCTTTATAATTCCATCACTTTGATTTATAAAAAATCCAATTTTTTTTAAATCTTATATATAAAGCTTTTATAATAAATTCAAAAATCACTATTTAAATTATTTTATAAAATAATTAACTTCATATTTTCAAAAATCACCTTTCAACTATATTTCTCAAAACATCAAATTTTTTATTTATTTCCGGTATCTAACGATACTAAAATTATATTCGGCTAAATTTTAGCCTTCAACGATTTCAATCACAAAGATAATCACACAGAGATAATAAATCCACAACATTGAAACAAATTCAATTAATTGAGGAATCCAGTTGGATCCCTCCTATCTGTTTCCCTGCATCCACAGATGTTAGCACAATACTAATCCTTTTTCAAGACGAGATATCGTGGTACATGGGTTTATATAAAATATTATCCGCTATTATGCGGCGCAATAGGGTCTCATCCGCTATGAAATGTGGGAAATCAACTCCAAGTACATATATAATTCCAATTCCACTTCAAGGTAGAATATCGCGGTATATGGGTTTAGTATAATAACATCCGCTTAATATGTGGTGTATAGGGTCTATTTCAGTGCAACAGATAGCAACCATCATTTAATCACACAATCAAGCAATTTTAAATTTAACTATTTAAAATTTAAATCGAAATAGAATCGATTGAGTGAGAAGTTCTCACCTTGTTTCAAATACATTTGCAGTGTTTTATTTCGAATAAAATTAAACGTGCATTTAATTTTACCCAAAATTCGTACTAGCTCCATCGCGTAGTATTCGTCCATACGATTCCAACGCAAGTCGTTTCATATTTAATTTATAACCTTAATCCATCGTAGCCGTTCGTTACAGCTTTTAGAAGTTTATACGAATTTTAAATATAATAATTTACAATTTTCTTATTTAATTTATAACCTTAATCCATCGTAGCCGTTCATTCCATTTGCTTGCATCAGAGCCGCACATTGTTTCTTCTCCCACGCGTGAAGACCCAGGCAAAAGTCGCACACGTTAAAACCCAAAGCAAGCCCCTAGGGTTCGCCGCCGCTCCTCCTATACTCGACCGGAGATCGATCAATTACCACCATCGGGTAGCCCTTCGTCAACTACATCTCCACCAGGAACGCATGTGAGCTCGGTCATCCCAAGGCTCGGCAAAACGCGAAAGAACGGCCCCCCTATCGGCCTCATTTCTGGCCACCATGCTCCGCTATAAACGATCTCAACCGTATAGATTCAAAGCTCCTACAATGCTTAACATTTTTGTAGTTGAGAATTTCTTGAATTGATTAATGGATTGGAAAAGATTAAGGGAGAAAGAAGTAAACATTTCGTCCATTGATGAAAATAGTGGCGGCTGTTGTAACCCAAGCCAGGGTTTTAATGAAAATATAAAACTTTGAGGCCTTTTATAGAAAATTCCCGCGACACTATTCACCCGAATTTTTTCTGAACTCCAAACGAAGTGTGTCGCCTGGCATTTATAATGTTTTACCCCCATTCCGAACGCAAAGGAATATATACCGTGAGCCAATTCGATCATATGAAAGATAGGTTTTCAAATCGAATATTTTAAATTTAAAATTCACTTAAACCGATTTCAGTGCATTTTAGCTTGCCCCGGACAAACCGTAAATCCGATTAACATGAAATTTGAAATCTTACAATAATATAACATTACGGACCTAATGAAACCTGTCTCGTCGAAATCCGAGACTGTTTGAAAAATGACTATTTTTACTCGTCAATTAAATATTAAAATATTCAATTTCCACAAATTAACTTTAAATTCAATTTTAAAAGTTCTATAACATCATTCTAACTCCAATATGATTTAATACAACTTTACAAATCAAATTTAATCACATTAAACCCAATTTCCAATTATTTCTGTAATTTCAAATATTAAATTATCGATTTAGTTATCCAATTAAATCTAGATATTCGAAATAAATTTTTACTCGACTTACAAACTTTTACTTGTTAATATTTAAAATCAATTAAATATACGAATTTCAAATGACAGAAATTCTGGGTCGTTACATTTCAACTTCTTCTTCTCATTTCTTTTATCTTCATTTTCAAAAGCCTGTACATTTGAGAAACCAAAAAAACATCAATGTAAATCAAAATCATCTCAAATACCCAGTATTTCTATGTGAATGTGAAAACTGTTGGCCTTTTAACGGCATTTGAATTTCGATGCGAAAGGGAGTTGGATTCTAGTTGGTTATCCGAAACCCACATCGAATCTTAATGGTGAATCTTTGTGATTGATATATCCATGTGTTTTTAAATTAAGCGCTCGCTATTCGGTTTAGCCGGGAGAGGACTTTGTGTCAAATAACCCATTCCGAATAGTGATACGATGAAATGGATAACATTTGAAGACGGTGGTGAAGACCGGGTGTCTTCGAGAACGATAGTATAACCTGTCGAATGACTCTGCACTGAGTTGCTCCGGTATAGAGATCTCCATATGTGATTGGGAGTCCGATCGTGATTGTGGATGCCCGGATTGCAAGGGCTTCTTCCTTTATTGGACGAAGTTCCTTCGGTTCCGTTCGAACCCAGGACGGACTTGTATTGTTGTATGTCTGACATTACAATCTCTATCAGATACATTTCTGTTGGTGGCAGAAAAGTTTATTCTCTTAGCTTAACACCCTTCTCTGAGACGTACGATCTCAGAGGTTTTGTAGTTGATGGTTAACAATGACATACTTCCAATTTGGTAGTGTGGCATGCTGAATGTTGCTGATCATTTGTTGATCAAAGCATGGCTTTTGTGAAAAGCGTAGCTTTGTGGATGAGGCATCGTCGGACCTCACAACCCGAAAATGGTCGAAACAGGAAGGATGCGGAAAGGTTATTGGGGGTAGCACCCCTAAGGGCATGTGCATTTCCTTCTGGATAAAAGGTGGTCTCATGTTTGGAGCCCAGATATTTAACCTATGTGGTTGTTGGAATTTGTTGGTGTTGAGGCCTCGCTTAAAGGTCGGTAACGACCGGGGGATGGCATACTCGTGTCAGTAGTTACCTAGTTACAGAGGTAACCCGGCCTTTTGTTGGTAGAGAGCTGATTAAGTTCTCGGGGCGTCCTTCCGGAGGCGTTCCCATTCGGTAAGGAAGTTCCTTAGCCTGACCATTGTTGGAAATCCAATCATTCAATACGAGCCCTGTACAGTTTTAGTTATAGAACCTATCATCTAATATGGTAGCTATAGTAGGCATACTATAATGGTACTTATGCTGGCTAAGATTAATATTATACTTTCAAAATGTTTTCACACTATGCACTAATAATAATATCAAAGAGTTTTCTCGTATCAAGCATATTTGACTATCATAAGGAGAAATCTCCCCAAGTGTGCGATTGCATTGTGCGTGTGCCGGGAAGCCTTATGGTAGTTTCATTTTCCCAAAGCATGAATGGATATTTTTATAAATTGTTTTTCCAAACAACTGTTTTTGTTTACTCATACCAATCCCATGACTGACTCGGAGTTTATTGTTCCCTTCCTAAACTCTGGGTGCCTATAATTTTCCACACGGCCTAAAAGCATATTATCCGTGTTTTGGAGCTAGCTTGAATTTAGAAGTCTTTTGGAAGCTGTTGCATTTTAGAAAGCTTTTGGGTTTGGGAATCTTTTGAAGTCTTTGGAGTTTGGTTTTGAAGGTGCTTATGTTGGAATCTCGCTATCGTTCTCTTTCTTTTGAAGACTCTGTTGGAGTTATTATAGCTCTATTGTCTTTTCCACTGTGGTGTTATCGTTTTGTTGTTGTATCGTGGGTATAACACTCTGATGTTGGTGATCGTTGTTGTAATTAATATTGTATCAATGTTGTATCTGTGTTGTGATCAATGTATTTCATTTTGTTTCTGCTATTTTATATTCATCTAATGTTGTTATAAGCTTCACCGAAATAGAGTTCAACATTTGAATATCCGGCAGTCGAATATAAGTGAGGTATTTGATGTCGATTTTTGAACGTGGGATTTCAAGTCGTGACAAGTGGTATCAGAGCTAAAGGTTGAGTAAGTACTTTAGCTATGGAGTATAATACATTGGGTGACTCACTAGATAGGGTTGGACATACCCTAGAATGAGTATATCCCTAAGATATCTCGTCAGTATGATCTAAATCAAGTTTTCTTACTATTTACAGATCGTGATAATGAGCACTCGAAGAGGATGAGGTAAGGGATGGGGAAATACCATTACAACTAGTCTAGTCCCTGCAACAACCGAAGCAGCTATTTCCACTCAACCTCAGCCGAATCTGGCTGATCAATGTAGAAGTTTTTCCAGACTTGGTGGAAAGCCGTTCACTGGCAAAGAGTCTATTATCGAAGCACGAGCCTGGATCCGATCATGCGAAAGAATTTTTAGAGGGCTGAAGTTGGAAGATGACCATATGGTATTGATAGCTTCTTCGCAACTCCAAGAGGAAGCTCTAGCCTGGTGGGAGACTATTATAGTGGATGAACCAGAAGATGTGTTCACTTGGGGTCGATTCAAAGAGGTGTTTGAGAAGCGATACATGTCGTCTGCTGGAATCTCCAGAATGTACCAGGAGTTCACGGATTTGAAGCAGGGAAGTTTATCATTTGAGGAATACTTGAACAAATTCAACGAATTATCTCGATTTGGTCCGGAGTTGGTGAACACCCCTTTGAAGAAGAATGAAAGGTTTATTCGAGGGATGAACAAGAAATACCATGAGAGGATGGCAGCCCACGTAAAAGAATCTTTTTTTGAATTGATTGGTATGGGTTATAGATACGCTACTCTAGACAAGAAGGAAGTTCCGGAGGAAAAAGGAAGTGCAAGAAATCTGAACTGGAAGAAAAGGAAGTTCGGGGGGAAGAAACCGTATTAAGGCAAGGAGAAGAAGAACAATCATGAAAAGCCGGCAAAGAATATTGCTTGTTACAATTGTCAGGAGAAGGGTCATTACTCAAGTAGATGCGAGAATCAAAAGAAACAAGTAAAGAAAGAACAACCTATGAAGATAAGTCAGGGAATTAGAAAATGCTATTACTGTCACAACCCAGGTCATGTAGTTAAAGATTGCCCAGCAATGAAGCAAGCTCAAGTGGCGAAGGTGTGTGCGATAGAGGATGACCCCTCAACTTCAAAGGCAGGTAAAGGAAAAGGAGTTTAATAGGTAACCTTATTATTTATGATAGAATTGTTAGAGTTTTGTTTGACGTGAGAGCCACACATAGCTTTATCTCCCAGCAGACCGTAAATGGATTAAAACTTGAACCTGAATTTGTCAACAAACCTGTTTCTGTGAAGAATCTGGTTCATGGTCCTGCAAATCTTTGTCTATATTGTAGGAAAGTTCCTATCTCATATTCTTGCCATCAATTTCCTAGCAACCTTTATGTTCTCGACTTTAACAAATTTGAAATCTTACTTGGAATGAATTGGTTAACTAAATACGAAGCTAAACTAGATTGTAAAAATCGAACAATTTCGGTTAAAAACACATTCAGGAATTTTATCGAAATCTCTTGTGAGGATCCGAGTCCAAAGAGAAATAAGTTGATGTATACTTTGGGATATCCCGAACCTAGTCTAGAATCTGTACCTATTATCCGGGAATTTCCAGACGTATTCGAAGAAGTCAAATCTTTGCCTCCATACAAAGAAATTGAACTCAGAATTGACTTAGTTCCAAATGCTCATCCTGTTGTTCATCCAAGCCGCAGGATGGCACCTAGGGAAAGAATAGAACTAGTCAATCAAACCCGAGATTTACTAGAAAAAAGGATTAATACATCCTAGTGTTTCCGATTGGGGTTTAGCTGTTGTGTTCATTGCCAAGTTTGACGGATCCTTGAGATTGTGCGTGGACTACTGTGATCTCAATAAACTAACTCTCAAGAACAAATTTCCTTTACCTAGAATTGACTATCTATTCGATCAACTGCACGGCGCTCGATTCTTTTTAAAGATGGATCTAGCTCAAGGATTCCATCAATTTAGAATTGCCGAAGACTTTATTCACTTAACTTCTTTCAGGGGTCCAGACACATTCTACGAATGGTTAGTCATGCCTTTCGAACTAATCAATGTTCCCGCGTACTTCGTAGACTGAATGACCCGTGTATTCCGAGAAGTATTGAATAAATTCGTTCTTGTGTTTATTGACGATATTCTAATCTATTCCAAAATCGAAGAAGAACATGCTGAACATTTGAGAATTGTTTTGGAAATGTTGAGAAAGAACATTCTATTTGCCAAATTTTCAAAGCGTCATTTTTGGGTCAAGGAAGTTAGATTTCTCAGGCACTTTGTTAATGAAGAGGGAATTTTTGTAGACCCGGGCAAGATTTCCGCTATTCTATACTGGAAGCAACCCACTACTCCAAAAGAAGTTAGAAGTTTTCTGGATTTAGCGGGATATTACCGAAAATTTGTCCAGGATTTCTCCAAGTTGGCCAGTCCCTGACTAAGCTAACTATGAATAATGCTGAATTTGATTGGACTCCGAAGTGTGAGGAAGCTTTCCAGGAGTTGAAGAAAAGATTGACTACTGCCCCCGTTCTCGCTATTATTAACGGGAATCAAGGCTTATCTATTTATACAGATGCTTGTGGTGTTGGTGTAGGTGATGTGCTAATGCAGAATGGGAAAGTGATTGCCTATGCGAGTGATAATTGTGTCTGCATGAGAAAAACTACCTAACCCACGATCTGGAGCTCATGGCTGTTATTTTCGCTTTAAAATTTGGTGTCATTATCTTCTGGGTAAAAAATCTCTTTCAGCTTTCTTGAAAGATTTAAAAGTTTAACTTAACTAATGTGTATACTTAATAAACCGTCTTTTTTTTAGGTGAAAAATTCAAATTGTCCACCAACCATAAATCTCCGAAGTATCTCTTCGCCCAGAAAGATTTAAATCCGAGGCAACAATGTTGGTTGGAATTTCTAGAATCATATGACCTGGATATTCTGTATAAGCCTGGAAAACCAACGTGGCAGCCGCTCTTTGAGTAGAAAACATGCTATTCTTGCTCATCTTGTTGTCACTCCTACTCTTCTTGAGAAAGTCGCTAGTAGGCAAAAAGAAGACAAATTTCTTCAATATATTTATGGAAGAATCCTTTGAGGCGAAGATACCAATTTTGAAACTAATCATAGTAGAATTATAAGACTGAAAGGCGGTTGTGCGTCCCAGATATCCCGATTTAAAACATGAAGTTTTGGACGAATGTCATAAGTCCAAACTTAGTATCCATCCAGGAGTTAATAAGATGTATCATGATATCAAAAGGACTTTCTAGTGGAATAAAATGAAAGGGATGTATCTATTTATGTCAGTCATTCTGCAACTTGTCAGAAAATCAAAAGTGATCAGATGAAGATGGCGGGATTGCTCCAACCATTTGAGGTGCCTAAGTGGAAATGGGATCAAGTATTTATGGATTTCATAAATGGGTTGCCATGTACTCGAAAAGGTAATGAAGCGATTTGGGTTATTATAGACCTTCTGACCAAGACTGCCCACTTATCCCAGTGAAATCTACCCGAACAGCAGCAAGTTTGGTTGAATTGTATATAAAAGAAATTGTCCGTCTACATGGTATACCAAGCAGTGTAGTGAGTGATCGTGACCCGATCATCACTAGCAGATTTTAGGAGGCATTCCAAGCCGCATTAGGAACCAAACTGAACTTCAGTACTGCTTACCACCCGCAGTATGATGTGCATACGAAAAGGATAAATCGAATATTGGAAGACCTTTTGCGTGATGGTAGTCTTGAATTTGGCGGTTCATGGGAGGACCATTTGCATCTGGTAGAATTTTCATATAATAATAGCTATCAAGCCAGTATCGAAATGGCTCCTTTCGAGGCATTATATGGTCGTCCGTGTCGTTCGCCTGCATGTTGGATCGAGTCAGGTGATAGACTTGTTCTTCGACCAGATATGATAAAGGAAGCCACTGAGAAAGTTGATTTTATTCGAAAGAAGTTGATAACTGCTCAAAGTCATCAGAAAAGTTATTATGACCGTAGGAGAAGAGCTCTAGAATTCCAGGTTGGAGATTCTGCTTTCCTAAAAGTTTCTCCAATGCGTGGAGTGTTGAGGTTTGGAAAGATTGGTAAGCTGGCACCACGATATATTGGTCCTTTTCCTATACTGGAAAGAATCGGTCCTTTAGCTTACCGAGTGCGGTTATCCAATTGGTTATCTGGCATACACAATGTGTTTCACGTTTCTCACCTTCGGAAATATGTGCACAATCCAGACTGTATTATTGAGGAAGCCGCTCAGCAGGATTTGGAAATCACACCAAATCTGGCAGTAAAGAGAAAACCATTAAAGATCATAGATCGAGATGAAAAGCAGCTAAGAAATAAAGTTGTGAAACTGGTTAAAGTGCAATGGAGTGGTGATCCAAATGATTGTACTTGGGAAACAGAGGATAACATGCAGAAGTCCTATCTCAATTGCAGAGTGGATATTTCGGCTTAATCTAGTAAGCCATTTCTCTATTTTTTCTGTGTTTTTATATTCTTTGTTTGTCTCTCTCTCTTTCAAATTTCGAGGACGAAATTTTCTTAAGGGGGAATCTGTAACGATCCCGTTTCTGAATCAAATTTAATTTGAAAAATTAATATAAAATTTTTGGAATTTATTTAAATTTTTTCAAAAAAATTGGGTAAGTATTGTTTTGTATATATATTAATATATTTGAATTTGAATTTGATTTTAAATTCAAATAAATGTCTTATTAAAATAATTTGAATTTAAAATAATATATATGTGATTTATTTAATGAATAATTATTTTTAAAACATTTCTTTTAAAAGTGTATATAATAATAAATAGGAAAATGTATTTATAAAATTAGGAAATATAATTTAAAAATTATATAAAAATACATTAAGACAAGTGTAAAAATCTTTAGCACATAAATTAACAAGTGTTAAAATTTTAAGTAAATAAATTTACAAATGAAGCACAAATTACACAAGTGTCAAATTTCTTATTTTTATTTTCTTTTATTTTTTAAAGATAATAGAAACAAGATGTATAAACCATTTCAATTTCTTCTTCTCATATATTTTATCTTCATTTTCAAAAGCCTGTACATTTTAGAAACCAGAAAAACTCAATGTAAATCAAAATCATCTCAAATACCCAGTATTCTAGTGAATCGAGAATCAAAAACAAAGCAAAAGAATTCAAATATCTTTCACAGTTTAAAAACCTAGAGCCCGAATTTATTTCTGGATCAAGTAACAACCAACAATTCAACATCAAATAGAGATTCAACTAGCAAATTAAAGTATAAGGATCAACATCAAGTTTTCAAATTCAAGATCAAAAACTCAGCAATCAAAATATTTTCCAGATTTTCAACTCTAAAAACAACTTCCAGGATTTAAAGCTCTCCGTGTTCTTCTTTTAAAGGTGAGTAAACCTTTCCAAAATCTAGATTTCAACCTATTATTCGAAAACTTGCTTGAAGTAATGTTGAAAAATTATTTGCATGTATCTTAATATGTATATATATAAGTGGATATTGCTGTGCATGTCAGTACACATGAAAATGCCTCTGTTCCAGGTTTCCAGGTTTCAATAACCTGTTCAAAACTCGATTACTCTTCCTTGATCCATTTTAGGTTTTAAGATCTAAACGAAATGTGTTTATATAATCAGGATCTAAACTTTAAAAATATTTTCAAGTTAAATTTGAAGTAAATTTTGTCTCTGTAGAAGATAACAGAAGATTTCAAGAAAATGTTAAAATTTAAGTATCATGTTTCTTTGATTCAACTATATGATCCAATACGTCTTATTAAGCCATGAATTTTAAAAGCAAATCCATGATTTTTAATATTTTATCAATTGATAAATTCATGGTGTAGCAAAATTTGGTTTTCTGGTAATTCCCGACGATCAAAGCATGATGGGTGTTTGGGGTGTGGGAATTCTGGAGGTTGCCGAGTTTGGAAAAATTAATTGGAGATTTTTTCGATCATTTGGGGAGGTGGTACGACGAGGTTATAGGGTTTTAGGTTTAGTTTTGGACATCGGGGTTTAGGTGGAAATTTCGGTGACGACGTTGAATCGGACTACAACGGAGCTAGGGGAAACGTTGCATAATTGATGGGAGAGGCTATGGTTGCGGCGGCGTGGCTTCTGACGATCTAGATCGTCGGTGCGAGGAGGATTGGTCAATCAAGTTTTTGTTCCAGGTTTAGTTAGATAGCTCGATCACGAATTCAATGTCATTGAAGGGGTCTGGGTGGTCGGAGGTCAGAGGCCTATGGGAAGTTGTCGTCGACTTGTCGACAATCGTAGCGTCGATCGGTAGTGGCTGGAATCATTGTGCATGTGCACAATGTATCTCGGTTGTGTCAGTAAGAAATGATTTGAGAAGAAGGGTGAAAAACTCGAAGTTGTTTTCGGGGAATCAGGGTGCTAGCACGAGTCTTGGACCGGGTAATTTCAAGTGCATACCGGGTATTAAAAACTTAACCAAAAATCTATGTTTTAAAAATGAAAGTTTGGGGTTTGGTTCGGGAAGACTCGAAGTAAGTAGTGTTTTAGCTCGGGGAACACTCGGGTAGTTCTCGGGATTGTTAGAAAAATAGTTTTCAAAATTTTAAAATAAATTCAAAATTTAAACATTTTTAATCCATATTTTTAAATAATGGATTTGATTTAAGTTTGGATTAATAAATGTTTTTAAGTAAGATATTTTTAAAAGTAATTAAGTTTAATGTGACGCCCCACCTCTATGCTCACAATAACAAAGGGTATCAAAAGAAATACTGTCTGTTATTACGAAGAATAAGGCTGGATAGGAACAGCCATCCGTAGTTAGGCCTTACATTAGTATTGATTATTTCGATAGGAGTGGTATATAATTTTAATTTTTTTCATCTCTTATTATTTACTCCCATCGACATATCCAATTCCAATATAAAACGAACTACGATGGTTCATAATAGTTTAGGACAATATATATAATAATAACACAGATTATATAAATGCGGAACACAGATAAAACAAAAAGTCTCATATATATAATAACTGATGTCAGTTACAATACATTTGATACAATTCATATGATACAACTGTACTGCCGACTCTGGCAGTTACATATACAAGTACATTATCGTGCATAATATACATGAATATACAACATCCTATACAAATACACTGACTACTTTAAATGACAGCGACTACTCCAAAAGATATGAAGAGACTTCATAGCTTTACCAGCAACCCAAAGTAAGATATCAACAACCTGTAAATACTCGGTCTGACCCGAGTATTACATTCAAAAGAAAATAATACACGGGTCAGTCTAATTCAAACTCAGTTATTAATGCACAGAAGCAGTAATAATTATTTAACAATTAGACGTCAGTCAAAATAAATTCACATATCTGATACTTTAACAAGAAGATGGGATAACGGTTAATATAACACGTATAGTGCTAAACAACAATTCAGCAAACTCAAATTATCAACGAAGATAGATGAAAGGATTATTAATGAAGATAATTTAGAAAAACATCAGAATTGCCTAATTGGCACTTAACATCGAAATCTAATTAATAATAAATAACTAGAAACTCATAATCTAATTATCAAATAGATAATTAGATAAGAACAAAATGATTAAATGAAACTAAATCAATTTAAACAATTGAAATATCACTTAAAAACATCAATACTAATTGGCTGCAGTACACGCTAACGTGTACTGCCTCGCCAATGCGGCATATGAAATACGCAAAAGATCAATGGATCAAAAGTAATTGAAATATCAATAAAAGCAATACCGTGTGGCTGCAGTTCACGCTTGCGTGCACTGCCTTGCCACTACAGTGATGACGTACCCAATGAATACCGTGTGGCTGCAGTTCACGCTTGCGTGCACTGCCTTGCCACTACAGTGATGATGTACCCAATGAATACCGTGTGGCTGCAGTTCACGCTTGCGTGCACTGCCTTGCCACTACAGTGATGATGTACCCAATGAATATTCACAAGAAAACATAAGATCAAACCCGAGTTACCGGATTCAACTCAAGTGCAATAAAATAATGTCAAAGTGAAATACAGTGATCAAATGCAAAAGGTCAAGTCAGTGACTCAATTCAACTGCAGCATTCAAAACACAAAGTAGTGGGACAACTACAAAAATAGGAGGAGGGTGAGGGCACCAAAGGTATGGCACCACAGCACCGAATACAATTGACCAAATGCAAATGAACACAGAGCATCAATGCAATGTATCAGATTCAAGAACAAAGGCGGTGGACAGAGCATGCATATGAGGCAACCAGGCTTGACTGGAAGGTTCAGATATGTACCATAAATAAATATCACACCAACTACACAAGGGATCAATGCACACATCTTAATTGAACCAAATCCTATATTGAAGTGGAAATGGCCACAACACCAAATGATCAGAGAAAACAACAGCAAGTGGTAAGAGATTAGGCAAATACAACTGAGTTAAAGTGAATGGCAACCACTTGAACCCGAGGTAGTGCAACTGCATGATGGCCGTACCAAACTACAAGATGAACAATACGCAAGAGAAGATGACAAAGACCACAAGACTCAAATGACTGAATGCAACTAACAACTCCAGATTAATACAAATGACACTGAATATAAAATCAAAATACTCAGCTTAAACCAACAACCAAGTTCAAGGCCTACCAATTGGAATAGTAGGACCGAGACCTCCTACAAGAGACTACAAGATAAAGCATAGGTGATAGTATGGAGCTACAGAATAAAATAGAGGTGGCAGTATGAAGCTACAGGATAAAACAGTTCCATACCCAAGCAACCAATAAAATGTTGAACCAACACATATACCAGTGGATCGGCAAGGTACAAAGAGCAACACTGTGAACACAGTGAACCCAGTCAAGGCAGCTAGTAAATCAAATGTCCAAAGATGTCGAAGTCAGGTAACTTCAACACAATTTGCAAACTAATGCAGTAAATGTCAAGTAAACAAACTGCAGATACAAATTGAAGCAGTGCACAATCATCAACGAAACTCAAGTGTCAACTAGACATCATGATTATGTAGAAAATATTTTCAATGCAATGGTTCTACCAAAATAAGCTACAGGAGGATCAAACTCGATGCAGGCAACCTGAATGATCACAGACATGAACACACAAATACATATATGCAAACTGCCTCAATGGTTAAGACAGCCGCAATGAATGATCAAACTCGAAGGATACTTCAACTACAAGTGTGTTGCATGAAGAAGAGGTGTAGTAAATGCATATTGTAGCAGTGGGTCGTGAAAGCAATGAATTTGAATCACAAACCAAGTGCACAAAAATTACAGCATACATGCAACTGTACAGTGTGCATATGGACAAAATAAACATGCACAACATTAAGGTCGGAAGCACAAGGATGCGCAACTCACACATAAATGCATCAACAACTTGAAGGATGACAACTACACAACATAAGCAAGTGAACAAAACATAAATACTCAGATGAAGATCGGTGCCTACAAAAGAATCAAGGCAATGGTGCAAAAGAAAAGCAAATACAGGCGAAGATGTACAAATTGGTCACAAAATAGCAAAGGAAAGATATTTACGCGTATGTTCAATCAAACTTTCTAAATATATCAAAAGATATTACAAATTATCAACTGGCCAAAATCATATAACAGTTTCAAACTAATGACATTCAGCAAGCTCGAACAAAATAAAATCAAGCATCAGTTTAATCAAAAATCGAAAGTGTTCAAAATCAATGGAAGCTGTGATAAACCAGCGAAGAACTTCATGAATTTTAGTAAGTCAGAATCATTAAATACAGTTCAATGAAATTAAATGGCCGAACAAAATTTAACCGATTTTAGGGGTTCGAGTGTCGAAACTCCAATTCACCAAAGCACTAAAATTCAGAGCAGTGGCATCCAAAAATCAAGCAACGAAATTCATGAATTAAACGAGATTGAATAACAGATGTGAGTAGGAAATTTCTCACCTTTACTTCGACGCAAAAGAAGCAGTCGAGACCAACAAGAAATCGATCGAGCCAGGCAGCCGTGACCGACCATTGATTCGATCGAATAAATAACGGCGCTTCGAAGAAAGCCCTAACTATTTTTTTTCAGAGCAGATTGAAGAGGACCGGCTTGCGAATGGAATAAATGGAGGAGCGGATGAAGAAACAAGAGCCGCCATTGTTTATATTTTTTTCCGTACGTTTAGGTTTAGGGTTGTGAACGAATGAAAGTAGAGAGGGGTGGGTATTGGCCTTGCTAATTACCACAGCCCCAAAAACACATAGCCAAGATTGAATTTTCAAAGACCATCAACACTTTGATCGATTTCTAAACGAATTTGCAACTGATTAAAACACTTAACAGCAATTAACAACAAGATTAATCGTCTAATGACGATAATAAATAAATGCAAAATCCCGGGTTGTTACAGACTCCCCTCCTTATAAAAATTGCGTCCTCGCAATTTTCATAACTAAGGTCGTGAGTAACAATTATTTTTCTAACATAAACTGGTTAAGCTAGAAAAATAAAAGTCGAGAATATAAACGCCAAAGAAATCTTTTAATTCTCTAAAACAAATTCACAATTTCTCAACAAAATCTAATTATCAAGTAGACAATCAGAAAGCAACAAAAGTCTAACTAGCAAAAACGATAATCAGAATTCTCAAATGAACAATTATTTGATTATCTCAAGCGATAATCAAATCTCAAATCAACAAATATTTGATTATATCAAGCGATAATCAAATCTCAAATCAACAAATATTTGATTATCTCAAGCGATAATCAAATCTCAAATCAACTAATATTCGATTATCAAAAACGATAATCAAATCAACAAATATTCGATTATCACAAACGATAATCAAATCAACAAATATTCGATTATCAAAAACGATAATCAAATCAACAAATCAACAAATATTCCATTATCAAAAACGATAATCAAATCAACAAATATCCGATTATCAAAAACGATAATCAGAACTCATATCAACAAATATTCGATTATCAAAAACGATAATCAAATCAACAAATATCCGATTATCAAAAACGATAATCAGAACTCATAACATCAAATATTCGATTATCAAAAACGATAATCAAATCAACAAATATCTAATTATCAAAAACGATAATTAGAAACAACAAATATTCGATTATCGAAAACGATAATCAAATCAACAAATATCCGATTATCAAAAACGATAATCAGAACTCATAACATCAAATATTCGATTATCAAAAACGATAATCAAATCAACAAATATCTAATTATCAAAAACGATAATTAGAAACAACAAATATTCGATTATCAAAAACGAAAATCAACAGATATCTAATTATCACAAGCGATAACTAGAAACAACAATTATTCGATTACCAAAAACGATAATCAGAACTCATATCAACAAATATTCGATTATCAAAAACGATAATCAAATCAACAAATATCGAATTATCAAAAACGATAATTAGAACTCATATCAACAAATATTCGATTATCAAAAACAATAATCAAATCAACAAATATCCGATTATCAAAAACGATAATCAGAACTCAAATCAACAAATATTCGATTATCAAAAACGATAATCAAATCAACAAATATCCGATTATCAAAAACGATAATCAGAACTCATAACATCAAATATTCGATTATCAAAAACGATAATCAAGTCAACAAATATCTAATTATCAAAAACGATAATTAGAAACAACAAATATTCGATTATCAAAAACGATAATCAAATCAACAAATATTCGATTATCAAAAACGATAATCAAATCTCATATCAATAAATATTCGATTATCAAAAACGATAATCAAATCAACAAATCAACAAATATTCGATTATCAAAAACGATAATCAAATCAACAAATATTCGATTATCACAAACGATAATCAAATCAACAAATATTTGATTATAAAAAACGATAATCAAATCAACAAATCAACAAATATTCGATTATCAAAAACGATAATCAAATCAACAAATATTCGATTATAAAAAACGATAATCAAATCAACAAATATCCGATTATCAAAAACGATAATCAGTGCTCATATCAACAAATATTCGATTATCAAAAACGATAATCAAATCAACAAATATCCGATTATCAAAAACGATAATAAAAACTCATAACATCAAATATTCGATTATCAAAAACGATAATCAAATCAACAAATATTCGATTATCAAAAACGATAATCAAATCAACAAATATCCTTTATCAAAAACGATAATCAGAACTCATATCAACAAATATTCGATTATCAAAAACGATAATCAAATCAACAAATATCCGATTATCAAAAACGATAATCAGAACTCATAACATCAAATATTCGATTATCAAAAACGATAATCAAATCAACAAATATCTAATTATCAAAAACGATAATTAGAAACAACAAATAATCGAATATTTGTTGATATGAGATTTGACTCCTATCGAAATAACCAATACTAATGTAAGGCCTAACTACGGATGGCCGCTCCTATCCAGCCTTATTCTTCGTAATAACAGACAGTATTTCTTTTAATACCCTTTGTTATTGTGAGCATAGAGGTGGGGCGTCACAGTTGGTATCAGAGCTTGGGGTTTATGGACATAATATAAAACAAAACTTAGATGGAACATGTGTTACAACTATTTGTCGATATTTTATGTGCTTTGAGTCAAAACTAAAGTTTTGAAATTTTGATGAAATTTTAAATAGATTTATTTAAAAATAAAAGTGAATTTGTGTTTTGATGATGGATTGGTTTGTGCTTTGTTTATCAAAATAATTATCAGTCGTACTCAGCGAAGTAGTCACACTGTTTTTGCTGCGCACTCTGATAAACAAAGCACAAACCAATCCATCATCAAAACACAAATTCACTTTTATTTTTAAATAAAGCTATTTAAAATTTCATCAAAATTTCAAAACTTTAGTTTTGACTCAAAGCACATAAAATATCGACAAATAGTTGTAACACATGTTCCATCTAAGTTTTGTTTTATATTATGTCCATAAACCCCAAGCTCTGATACCAACTGTGACGCCCCACCTCTATGCTCACAATAACAAAGGGTATTAAAAGAAATACTGTCTGTTATTACGAAGAATAAGGCTGGATAGGAGTGGCCATCCGTAGTTAGGCCTTACATTAGTATTCGTTATTTCGATAGGAGTGGTATATAATTTTAATTTTTTTCATCTCTTATTATTTACTCCCATCGACATATCCAATTCCAATATAAAATGAACTACGATGGTTCATAATAGTTTAGGACAATATATACAATAATAACACAGATTATATAAATGCGGAACACAGATAAAACAAAAAGTCTCATATATAATAACTGATGTCAGTTACAATACATTTGATACAATTCATATGATACAACTGTACTGTCGACTCTGGCAGTTACATATACAAGTACATTATCGTGCATAATATACATGAATATACAACATCCTATACAAATACACTTACTACTTTAAATGACAGCGACTACTCCAAAAGATATGAAGAGACTTCATAGCTTTAGCAGCAACCCAAAGTAAGATATCAACAACCTGTAAATACTCGGTCTGACCCGAGTCTTACATTCAAAAGAAAATAATACACGGGTCAGTCTAATTCAAACTCAGTTATTAATACACAGAAGCAGTAATAATTATTTAACAATTAGACGTCATTCAAAATAAATTCACATATCCGATACTTTAACAAGAAGATCGGATAACGGTGAATATAACACGTATAGTGCTAAACAACAATTCAGCAAACTCAAATTATCAACGAAGATAGATGAAAGGATTATTAATGAAGATAATTTAGAAAAACATCAGAATTGCCTAATTGGCAATTAACATCGAAATCTAATTATTAATAAATAACTAGAAACTCATAATATTATTATCAAATAGATAATTAGATAACAACAAAATGATTAAATGAAACTAAATCAATTTAAACAATTGAAATATCACTTAAAAACATCAATACTAATTGGCTGCAGTACACGCTAACGTGTACTGCCTCGCCAATGCGGCATATGAGATACGCAAAAGATCAATGGATCAAAAGTAATTGAAATATCAATAAAAGCAATATCGTGTGGCTGCAGTTCACGCTTGCGTGCACTGCCTTGCCACTACAGTGATGACGTACCCAATGAATACCGTGTGGCTGCAGTTCACGCTTGCGTGCACTACCTTGCCACTACAGTGATGATGTACCCAATGAATACCGTGTGGCTGCAATTTACGCTTGCGTGCACTGCCTTGCCACTACAGTGATGATGTACCCAATGAATATTCACAAGCAAACACAAGATCAAACCCGAGTTACCGGATTCAACTCAAGTGCAATAAAATAATGTCAAAGTGAAATACAGTGATCAAATGCAAAAGGTCAAGTCAGTGACTCAATTCAACTGCAGCATTCAAAACACAAAGTAGTGGGACAACTACAAAAATAGGAGGAGGGTGAGGGCACCAGAGGTATGGCACCACAGCATCGAATACAATTGACCAAATGCAAATAAACACAGAGCATCAATGCAATGTATCAGATTCAAGAACAAAGGCGGTGGACAGAGCATGCATATGAAGCAACCAGGCTTGACTGGAAGGTTCAGATATGTACCATAAATAAATATCACACCAACTACACAAGGGATCAATGCACACATCTTAATTGAACCAAATCCTATATTGAAGTGGAAATGGCCACAACACCAAATGATCAGAGAAAACAACAACAAGTGGTAAGAGACTAGGCAAATACAACTGAGTTAAAGTGAATGGCAACCACTTGAACCCGAGGTAGTGCAACTGCATGATGGCCGGACCAAACTACAAGATGAACAATACGCAAGAGAAGATGACAAAGACCACAAGACTCAAATGACTGAATGCAACTAACAACTCCAGATTAATACAAATGACATTGAATATAAAATCAAAATACTCAGCTTAAACCAACAACCAAGTTCAAGGCCTACCAATTGGAATAGTAGGACCGAGACCTCCTACAAGAGACTACAAGATAAAGAAGAGGTGATAGTATGGAGCTACAGAATAAAATAGAGGTGGAAGTATGAAGCTACAGGATAAAACAGTTCCATACCCAAGCAACCAATAAAATGTTGAACCAACACATATACCAGTGGATCAGCAAGGTACAAAGAGAAACACTGTGAACACAGTGAACCCAGTCAAGGCAGCTAGTAAATCAAATGTCCAAAGATGTCGAAGTCAGGTAACTTCAACACAATTTGCAAACTAATGCAGTAAATGTCAAGTAAACAAACTGCAGATACAAATTGAAGCAGTGCACAATCATCAACGAAACTCAAGTGTCAACTAGACATCATGATTATGTAGAAAATATTTTCAATGCAATGGTTCTATCAAAATAAGCTACAGGAGGGTCAAACTCGATGCAGGCAACCTGAATGATCACAGACATGAACACACAAATACATATATGCAAACTGCCTCAATGGTTAAGACAGCTGCAATGAATGATCAAACTCGAAGGATACTTCAACTACAAGTGTGTTAGTGTGTTGCATGAAGAAGAGGTGTAGTAAATGCATATTGTAGCAGTGGGTCGTGAAAGTAATGGATTTGAATCACAAACCAAGTGCACAAAAATTACAGCATACATGCAACTGTACAGTGTGCATATGGACAAAATAAACATGCACAACATTAAGGTCGGAAGCACAAGGATGCGCAACTCACACATAAATGCATCAACAACTTGAAGGATGACAACTACACAACATAAGCAAGTGAACAAAACATAAATACTCAGATGAAGATCGGTGCCTACAAAAGAATCAAGGCAATGGTGCAAAAGAAAAGCAAATACAGGCGAAGATGTACAAATTGGTCACAAAATAGCAAAGGAAAGATATTTACGCGTATGTTCAATCAAACTTTCTAAATATATCAAAAGATATTACAAATTATCAACTGGCCAAAATCATATAACAGTTTCAAACTAATGACATTCAGCAAGCTCAAACAAAATAAAATCAAGCATCAGTTTAATCAAAAATTGAACGAGTTCAAAATCAATGGAAGCTGTGATAAACCAGCGACGAACTTCATGAATTTTAGTAAGTCAGAATCATCAAATACAGTTCAATGAAATTAAATGGCCGAACAAAATTTAACCGATTTTAGGGGTTCGAGTGTCGAAACTCCAATTCACCAAAGCACTAAAATTCAAAGCAGTGGCATCCAAAAATCAAGCAACGAAATTCATGAATTAAACGAGATTGAATAACAGATGTGAGTAAGAAATTACTCACCTTTACTTCGACGCAAAAGAAGCAGTCGAGACCAACAAGAAATCGATCGAGCCAGGCAACCGCGACCGACCAGTGATTCGATCGAATAAATAACGGCGCTTCGAAGAAAGCCCTAACTATTTTTTTCCAGAGCAGATTGAAGAGGACCGGCTTGCGAATGGAATAAATGGAGGAGCGGACGAAGAAACAAGAGCCGCCATTGTTTATATTTTTTTTCCGTATGTTTAGGTTTAGGGTTGTGAACAAATGAAAGTAGAGAGGGGTGGGTATTGGCCTTGCTAATTACCACAGCCCCAAAAACACATGGCCAAGATTGAATTTTCAAAGACCATCAACACTTTGATCGATTTCTAAACGAATTTGCAACTGATTAAAACACTTAACAGCAATTAACAACAAGATTAATCGTCTAATGACGATAATAAATAAATGCAAAATCCCGGGTTGTTACATTTAATTTATTTAATTTATGACATTATTTATAAATTAATTATTTTAAATAAACAATGTAATTAAATTAATTAATTAATTAATGAAGATGAAATGTTATTTTAAATTAACCTTAATCCCTTGAAATTAATTTTTGTGTTAATAATGATTAATCATGAGGTTTATTAATTAAAGATTTTAATAATAATTAAATGATTAATTTAGATAAATTATTTATAATTACTTAATAATTAATTAATAATTAATTAAAAGTTAGTTAATTATTAATTTAAGGTTAATAAATTTATAATTAAGGATTAATTAATTAATATAATATATTAGAAATATTTAATTAATGAAAGTGATTAAGATTAATTTGTTAGCAATTAAGGACAAATTAATTCATAATTAATAATAATTAATCATTAATGAAAAATAATTAATGAAAATAATTATGTGATTAATTAATTATAATCACACGACTAATTCATCATACTTGTAGATGATTGATTATTATTAAATGCCTTGATCTGATTGACACCTCTGTTATGTGATTATGATACTTTGTGATGTGAATTATTGTGAATTGAATTATGATATCTGTGATATATTTCTATGTGAATGTGAAAACTGTTGGCCTTTAAACGACATTTGAATTTCGATGGGACAGGGAGTCGGATTCCAGTTGGTTATCCGAAACCCACATCGAATCTTAATGGTGAATCTTTGTGATTGATATATCCATGTGTTTTTAAATTAAGCGCTCACTCTTCGGTTTAGCCGGGAGAGGACTTTGTGTAATATAACCCCTTCCGAATAGTGATACGACGAAATGGATAACATTCGAAGACGGTGGTGAAGACCGGGTGTTTTCGAGAATGAAAGGATAACCTGTCGAATGACTCTGCATTGAGTTGCTCCGGTATAGAGATCTCCGTATGTGATGGGGAGTCCGATCGGGATTATGGATGCCCGGATTGCAATGGCTTCTTCCTTTATTGGACGAAGTGCCTTCGGTTTCGAACCCAGGACGGACTTGTATGGTTGTATGTCTGGCATTACACTTTGAGATATAAAGATGATCTCTACTAAATACATTTCTATTGATGGCGGAAAATTTATTCTCTTAGCGTAACACCCTTCTCTGAGACGTACGAGCTCAGAGGTTATGTAGTTGATGGTTAATGGTGATATACTCCTAATTTGGTAGTGTGTCATGCTGAGTGCTGCTGATCATTTATTGATCTAAGCATGGCTTTTTTAGAAAGCGTAGCTTTGTGGACAAGACTTCGTCGGACCTCACAACCTGAAAATGGTCAAAATAGGAAGGATGCGGCAAGGTTATTGGGGGTAGCGCCCCTCAGGGTATGTGCATTTCCTTCTGGATAAAAGGTGGTATCATGGTATCGAGCCCAGATATTTAACCTATGTGGTTATTGGAATCTATTGGTGTCGGGGCCTCGGTTAAAGGCCAGTAACGACTGGGGGATGGCATACTCGTGTCAGTAGTTACCTAGTTACAGAGGTAACCCGGCCTTGTGTTGGCAGAGAGCTGGTTAAGTTCTTAGGGCATCCCTCCAGAGGCGTTCCCATTCGGTAAGGAAGTTCCTTAGCCTGAGCATTGTTGAAAATCCAATCATTCAATACGAGCCCTGTACAGCTTTAGTTGTAGGACCTGCCATCTAATATGGTAGCTATAGTAGGCATACTATAATGGTACGTATGCTGGCTAAGATTAATATTATACTTTCGAAATGTTTTCACACTATGCACTAATAATAATATCAAAGAGTTTTCTCAAATCAAGCATATTTGACGATCATAAGGAGAAATCTCACCCAAGTGTGCGATCGCATTGTTTGTCTACCAGGAGGCCTTATGGTAGTTTCATTTTCCAAAAGCATGAACGGATTTCTTTTATGAATTGTTTTTCCAAACAACTATTTTTGTTTACTCATACCATTCCCATGACTGACTCGGAGTTTATTATTCCCTTCCTAAACTCTGGGTGCCCATAATTTTTGTGACGACCCGTCCTTCTCGACCCTCGAAAATCGACACAAAGTACACTACAGAATAATATGCCGACGCTCGAGTGCCGGAAAAGATAGATTGTTGAGGGAAAAGAAAGAAGATAGAAGAAAGAAGGAACTAAACAATAACAGAATCTCATAATCGCAGCGGAACAAAATATAATAGTTAATAACAGATCTTTACACAAAATGGAAACTATATCTATTTTATATACTACATCATCAGAGTATCAAAAACAAACAACAATTACCAGCCTGACAATTTCAAACAAATCAAATCAGCGGATATAAACAAATATGTTAATACGTCTCAGACTCCAGCTGCTCTCCTGAGCTCCATAGCATCCTTTCCTGTAATCTATAATACTCGGTCTGCCCCAAGCATTATAATAAAATAACACCCGAGTCAGTCTGGAGTACCAGCGTGAGAGAAATACACCATCATTGATTATTAAAGTTTCAAAATCCTTTGAAGTTAAAAGCATCTCGTAAGACCATGCCACAAATAAACATGTCGGATTTTACCTTACGATAACTAAAACATTTCTTATAAAATCCTCTGATATTATAATAGTGTCTATATAAAAATACTTATTCAAATAGCCGAAATTATTACATGATTAAATTCCAGCTACTAGCCACAATCGTGGGTAATACAAACAAAACCGTAAAAGGCACGTAGAGAGCATGGATTTCCAACTAATGACTAGGCACTGGGGTACCACCCGTCACAGTACGTGGCCTAGATCACCGTACCGAGGATTACTCCCAATCCACTGCAACACAAGACCAGGACTAACCCTTACTGGATAATCCCGAGTAAGATCACCCCACAGTTGGGATCAGCAACCGCACCACTAAGCCGAATAAAAAGAGACATCTAGACAGGGATGACCTCACCCCTAATGGGTGCTACCCACATAGCCTTGCTGCGTAACCCCTGATTTTCAGTCATTCCCGGTTGATGAGGCTTGAGGCTAAGCATTACCATTTTAGAAGATTTCATTTAGAATGCCCACCGTCCACTTGACGATGTTCCGAAAGCATTCATCCATACAAGTCCGTCCTGGGTTCGAACGGAACCGAAGGCACAGCTCCTACTACATCCATTTTGGAATCATCCTCAGGATTAGTAGTGACTAGCCCTTGCACTTCACTTCTCTATCTGCAAATCCAAACTCGTCTTTCTCACGAAAACGTACGAACCGGATAGAAGTGGTTTTCGAGAAATTAATCCCGATCCCGGTCACTTCGAAACGATCAACGCATTGGCAAATATTGATAGTCGGTGATTTAACTATCAATTAACATTCACAAACATCCATCAAAAAATAAATAATTTCCCAAATTATTTATTAATCTTAAAATATCTTTCCAATATATATTCCCACTTTCAAAACCTTCGAAAACAGTTTTCAAACCATCACCCTTTATGAAATAAATTTCCCAAACATTTTTCTATTCCCACTGAAACTAACCAAGTCCAAATACTTCAGATTTTAAAACATTAGATCACTTTGTTCTAAATATACCTTAAAACATTTACATTAACTTCTTAAACATTTTATTCAAAATATATTTTAAAAATATTTAAAGCCAACTACTTTATAAAATGTAAGCTAATGTTAAAATAAAGGTTAAGTCCAAACTAAATTTTAAAAGAGGAGTTACAAAATTTTATACTAGTTTCAAATAAAACTTCAACTAAACTATCTTTAAAATAAACCCATTTTATAAAATATAAAAATTAATAATATCCTTTTAAAACATAATACCAATTAACCCTTTTAAAATAATTATTACTATAACTAATTTAGTACGTATTTACCTTTAAAAATTTTACAACATGAATAAGAATTTTCTTAAAAACATTCTTTTTAAAATCAAATTTTAAACTTTTAACTTTTACTCAAAAATCTGCTTTAAAACGTACTTGGCTTTACAGGAAAATACACTTTCATTTCAGAATAAACCAAAGAACTCCTTTATAAATCCTGCTTGATTTATCTCAATTCGAATTTACGTTTCAATCACGTAAATTTCTTCCAAAACTTTAAAAATAAAACTCCCTTTTATTTTTAAACACATTTCCCATTTCCTGGAAATCACTTCCAAAGTATATACTTAACTTATTTAAAATAAGTTGCTAAATTCTTTATTCAAAATATACTTTTGTAAATCTATAAAAGTTTCTTAAATAACTTAAATCAAAATTTCCTTTTTATATGAAGTTATTATATCAGATATTTATATTAAAATTTCCTTTTGAAAATTTAACACCGCTTTACCTTTAAGATAATTAAAATACCATAATTACTTAAATAAATGTTTACTTACACTTTAAACAATTATAATATTATTTTCTTTCTAAAATATTCTAAAACACATTTTAAACCGCCCATTTATATTTTGAAAGCTTTTCTTTTAAAACATACTAAATTTCCAGGAAAAAGTACATTTCCATCCTTTAAAGATAATCTCATCTTTATTTTTAAAACAATTATACCTTTCTTATAAAATTTCCCACCGGAAATTTATATTTCCAAATCTATCCACTAATAAATATTTTATTCCACTTTATTTGTAAAACCAATTTACAAATTCCCATTCCTCGTCACATTTTCAAACCCTTAACAAATTCCAAATCAATTTCCTTAATTTAATTTCCTTAAATTCATTACTTAAAAATTCCTTCTCATTTCCTTTTCAATCCTAATTTATTTTATTTACATTTTAAAAATACCAGATTCATATTTATCCAACCATACACAGCATAACAAAATTCCAATCATTTTATCACAGGATACAAATGAAATATATCACGGATTACAAATAAAATTTCTATATTGCGAGGAATCCAGTTGGATCTCTCCAACCTGTTTCCCTGCATCCACAGATGTTAGCACAACAAATATATATATCAATCCAGACTGATATTAATATTCATACTCAACCAATCACTCAATTATTTAAATATTAACTATTTAAATTAAATGGTATCCAGATGTGAGTGAGATTAACTCACCTTGAGTTCAAACGTTGAGTCGTTCCAATTTTAAATTAAATCGAACCGTTCGATTTAATCCAAAATTAATACTTGCTTAAAACACCTCCGGACCTACACCACAGCGGCCTGCTCGTCGCTGCGATTCCAGCGCTACCAAATTCGTCGAAATCTGACCAAGTATGCACATGATATGAATTTTTAAAGTTTGAATATAATTTTAAAACAATTTTTTATTTTTTTTTATTTACCAAATGAATCACAGCCACATTTTCTTCCTCCCATACGCGAACACAGGCTCGAACGAATCCATTGCGGCGTCGCCTAGGGTTCAAAATCGCTTCGCCTTTGGTCGACCGAAGATTGATCGAGCACCTCCATCCCTTAGCCCTTCGCCCATAACCACCGTGGAGCTCGGTCCCCAGATTGCCTCGATTTCAAGGCTCGAACGCGCACGCTTTGCGGCTCCACCACATCACAATCGTTACACCATACTAGATCTTGGTCGTTGAATTCAAAGCTCTCGTCGAGCTCTTGATTTTCGTAGTTGAAGGCTTCTCGTGAAAGCTTGCGGATTTGAAGAGATTTGAGGTGGAAGATCGGAGGGTTATGGCCATTGAAATGTTTTCACGGCGGTTGAGGAAAATATTAGGGTTTCGGCCCCAAAAACGTGTGTGTGTATTTATATATATGCACACACGTTCAAATCTAATATTTTATTAACATAATTTCCAAATAACATGCTTTTCCAAACGAACTCCAAATCACACGTGCCACCAGGCGTTTATAAGGTTTTACCCGCATCTCGAACAAAATGGAACGTGTTTCGGAGGCTAATTTGATCATATGTGGAAGATAGCCTTTTCAATCGATTTAAAATATTAAATTATCAATTTAAATTTGAACGCGTTTCTCACCCGTACGAACAAACGGTAAATCCAAATGCTATGAAAATTGTAATCGGATAATAATTAACTATTACAGATCCAATGGTACTAGTTTCGTCGAATTCCGAGACTATGCCCCGGAAGGCTATTTTAACTCGTCGATAAATTTGAGCGATTTTCGAAATTGTCGAAATCACTTAAAATTTTACTTTTAACATTTTACTAACTCATTTATAAATCATATAGAATTTATAATCACATTAGAAACCATTTTGATTCATTCCGAATCAAAATCTGATTATTTACAGTATTATATTATTAAATTCCATTATTAAATTAATATAAAATCCCAAATTTTAAACTTATCGACTTTTGATTCCATCCAAAAGTCCAACATCATTATTTAAATTCAAATAGACTTAAATTTAATTTTAGAAACCATTTTCATATCTATTTACACCCAGATTCACCATTTATCCCAATTCCAAATATTTAATTGTTATTATCCAATTTCAATTGAATTGCCATGTTTGAAATTTTAACTAATTTTGTTAATTTAACCAAAATCTTCTTACTTAAAAATCAATTCAAAATCCACATTTAACATTTAAAATGGATTAAATGTTCAAAATCTAACGACCACAATTCCGGGTCGTCACGTTCCTTCCTCCTTATAAAAATTTTGTCCTCGAAATTTGCTAAGGTATGAAAAATGCTACTAAACTCATTTACTTACCCAAACTTACTTAGTTAAAAACTTACATTCATTTATCAAATCTTTTAGCTCAATTCCAAAACCATTTTCTTATATATTCTAACTCAAAAGCTTTTGTTTTCAACATTATTTCAAAAATCAACTTTCCAAGTCAACCCAAAATTTTCAATACTTCCAAAAAATTTCTAACTCCCAAAATTTTTGAAATTTTTTGACAACGTCTCCTTTGTACGGAGAGCGTTTTACAATATCGCAATAATGATAAATATATATACATCAACCCACACGGCCGGAAAAAAAAATATACCAAAACATATATATCATTTTCCAATTATATTGCGTAAGCGTACCTTTTGATTAGCATTTTAAAAGCAAGCGGCTAATTATATTGCATTTACGCGCTCCAACTCTATCGATTGCCTATCTGTACTTACTCAAACAAACACATGAGTTTTCAATAATATGAGATTTTCAACAACATTCCATTCATTAATCTTAGCCAAACACATCAATTATACATCCCAACCAACCAATTCCCAAAATCCTACATGCTAATCATATTTATAAGAAATCACAAGATTTCAATTACCATTTTAATTCCCAAACAAATCCAAACTTCATTTCACTCCACTCAAAAGATTTACATTCAAGTTTACTATATACAATTCATATTTATTACAACCAATTCATTTTCTCTTCAATATGATTAACCTATGCTTTACTTACATCAATTTACTTCAATTCAATTAATTGATTCACAATCATTTTTTTTAATTTTAAATTTGATATACTTGAATTTCTTTTATGATTCACTTGCACTAATATACAAAACCACTTAATTAGATTTCAACCCATTCCAATTTATTCAAAAACTAACTTTATTTGCTTTCCTTAATTTATTAGCTTTGTTTACAACCAAAACGACTAATCTCAATGCAAATTTGATGTCATTCAAGCAAACAACAATTACTGAAGTTTATAACCATTTTAAATTAATTTGCAACTCATACTATATTAATATCATTCCATTCTGGATTATTTACAACTCATACATTCTTATTTTATCACAATAATTAATTAAAATCCTTTCACTTGCATTTCAATTTTATTATCCGAACAAATTTCATTCAAGACCCCTTATAAAGCTCGACAACAACCATTTCAAAATTTTCTTAAGTTGTCTCAATTCTATTACATCCCCTTTCTTTTTATCCAATCAATTTTATGTCATTTTAATTTGATTCTCATTCAATAAATTCCAATCCATTACAAATTTTAATTCAATTTGTTTACTTACTCAATCCATTTTAATTTAAATTCACCTTCTCAATTCATTTCTAAATTTATTTTATTAATAACATAACCATTCCAATTATTCCATACCAGAAATGGGTTTTATATTGCTTTCCAAATTTTCAACAAGCTATTAAAATTTCATTCATCCCACTACTCTTTTCATTTAATTTAGCTTACGCTAAATTCATTTCTAAACAATTCCTTTGAATTTAGTTGAGCTAAAATTTTATTCATTCAATATCATTTCAACTCAATTCAATCTTCTTTTCAATTCAATTCTTTTCCAATTTGATTCAAGTTCAACCAAATTTTATTTAGCCAACTTAAATTCATACATTTCCTTTACTATTTTAATTAAGAATTTAATTCTATTTAATATTATTTATAACACAACTGAATTTTGATTTCAACTCAATCCAAATTTAACTCAATTTCTCTTAGTCTAAGTTAAATTCAATTAGACCCAATTTTATTTCTCCATTCCATTTTAAATTTTACTTTCAAATATATAAGTTTTAGGACTAATTTAATAACCTAAGTCCATTCATCCTTTTATATTTCTTCACCTTATTCCAATTTACATTTCATTTAGAATTCAATCCTTATACTTTCCATTTTTTTATCATAACATTCAACCATTTCTATTCAGGTTTTACAATTCATCTCCTATTCTTAAGTTCACCAACTTATTTATTTAAAAGCTTATATTGCTTATTTTAATCCATATACATCTTATAATCACAATCCCAGATTATATATATATATATATATAACACTTAATAGCTTAAGGATATAAATTTTCATTACACAATTATAACCCACACTTATATAATCATTTTACATTTCAACTTTATTGTAACGTCCCGCCTTTTTGCACGCTTTAAATCGACACACATGCCAATTCAATCCATATGGAAGGGCGGATGTTATGGGGTAAATAAGAAAAAGCAGGGAAAGAAAAACAAAATAGAATCTCACAGCGGAAGGATAAAATATAATAATCAAATATACAGTTCATGAAGCTGTTTTGTAAACATTTGATTATATTTATACAATACATATCAGAGTTGCATATACCAGTGAATAATAATCAACGCAGTGGATTACAGTGTAGTGGAACAATATAATAATAATAATAATAATAATAATAATGAAATCTTCGTCTTCGTCCTCTAGAAATAAAGTCTTCGATTCCTGAAATGCTCGGATTGACCCGACCGAATTGAAAAGACAAAACACTCGATTCAGAACTAAAAGATCTTATGTGAGTCAAATCAACAGAAATAAATATGAGTGTGACGGCGTCGGAGATGTTTACGGGATTTGACATCTCCTATCCAGTGTCTAACATGATTGCAGTAACTCAAGAGATGCTCGGGAATCCAATCTCCTAAGTATCCGTTAAACTATTGACTATATAGTATATTTCGCTATTATAATAATGTCTAATAGTAAACTAAACTTACTTTTTAATAGTGTTAGGGGTTACCCATATAGCCCTTAACACAAATAGTGCCAATAGTCTATACAGTACCGTAATAGCTTCAAATCGGGAGGCTACCAGAGGATACTCCATAGGTACGACACAAATAGAAACTCGTACAAGGCGCGATAGGGTAGGTGACACGGCACAACTAGGCAATGCCAGGGTAGATATACCAATTACGCTTCCAGGTCGGTGGTAACGCGTAGCAGCTACTACCGCCCACCTCAAACAAACACCGCCAAAATCAAAAATCAAAAGTGCCAACCGAATCAATCCAGAAGTCAAAGTATAATATCGAAGGGATGTGTCCGATCAAAGGTGCTACCTCAATTAACCCGTCAATCGCTCCTGTTTTAGCCACCTTATGCCAACTCACGAGAGTTGGGTCAACGTGTTTACCTCAAAGGAAACGCCGCTACCATCGTACATCATTCTGGAATCTCCACCACATACACGGTTGAGAAAGTGGTTTTCGGAGTTGGCAGAGAGTATGACAACTTCCAATCCCGGTCTCTTTAACAACCAAACGTTATTATAACACCGCGGTCTTTTTCAAAATAGTTTATACTTTAGAACCAGAATATAATATCCCTTTTCAAAACCACATAAATACGATATCATTTTCCTCTTTTAAAACCAAATAAATATGATATCATTTCAAATATATCCTTTTTCTAAAACCATACCACTTTAAAATTTATAATATCTCGAAACCATACATTTGAATTATAACTCTTCAAAACATAATAGTTCGAAATCCATAGCTTTAAAACCATAACTTTCAAAACTGAAATGGTTTGGATATTCAAACAGTATATAAAATAAAATGGTTGGAATTTAAAATTACTTTATAAAGTAAATAATTTCCACAACTTTAGAATTTTATTCTCTTTAAATTAAGTCTAAATCCATAAATTTTAAATTCACTTTCCGTTTTCAATAAACCACTTCAGTTTCAATATATTTCAAACTTTGAGTATTAAACAATTAAAAACAAAGGTTGGAAATTTCTATTCAACAATTCAATGTCCTATTATTTAGTTTGAAATATTTGCATAATAAATCCATAATCATTTAAATAAAACTCAAATTACCTATACTAAATATTTCCTTCAATTTATTTATACTAGAAATATTCATTTAATTCATCTTGAATAAAATTTCAGTTATAAATATCATAACTTTTAAAATTTCAAGTTAATAAGTTCTACGTCAAGTTATGAAGTTTAATTCTTAAATAAGCTCAATTCCAAATAAATTTCCAATTTACCTTCCAATCTTAATTGATTTAAATCATTAAAAGTCTATATATATATTAATATCTTAAACGTGTACTTAACCGTATAATATAAAATAACTAAACTACATTATTCAACTTATTTATTTTATTTAAAAAATTTATACATAGCTTAAATTCAATAATTTAACTATATATGTATATATAAAAAATATTTATATAATATCAAAATAAATATTTATTCAGTCGTATCCTATCCAACCATAGAAATCATTTTCAAAATATTTATATATATAGACCGACGGTGTCTGTATAAAATTTTCTATCCTATGGTCAAGTGATACGGATATTTATCATTTCAATCCGTAATTTAAAATAAAAATTACGGTTATATATCATTTCCAACTGTAATCCCGAATGAGATGAAAATGCATACTAACTTGTAGTTTATAACAATATAAAATGCAACATCCATTCATCCAATATCAACCATCAACCATTTATCGCAATCATCATCAAATTCAAACAATAGCATCAATATAGAACGGATAATAAACGACAGGTATTAAATAGCAGTTTATATTCAATAATAAATTAAATAACTGTTTAACTGGCAGTTTATATGCAATGAATAATTAATTAACAATTTAACTGGCAGTTTAAATGCAATGAATAAATTAAATAGCAATTTAATTTAAATTGCTGAAATTAACTAAGATGATGATAAAAAATATGCCAAACAACCATAAATAAATTTTAAATCACTTCATATATCAATTTAACAAACATAAGAAATTTTAGAAGTTGTGAGTGGGTTAAAACACTCACCTTTTGAATTTAAATCCAATTTAAACCGAAAATTTTGACAGTCTCATAATCCATCCAAACCGGCGCCAAAATGTTCAAAATTTCAATACGATACTAACAAAAAAAATCATGTACAAAACGGATCGTGTATGTAAAAGTTATGAGATTCAAAAGAATTGAAATCAAAAGTAAAAAAACAACACATCCTTACCACGCAGTGCCATGTCACGTCATCCCCCATCACGCTATAGCAACCTCATGTGCAAACCCTACTTGCAGCCGCCACCAGTTCAACGAACGTCACCAAATTTCGCCATCGCCACACGTGATTTCTCCACGATCCAGTAGCACCGTTGCGCTCCCTACATCAAGGCGATCCTCCGAGGTGGTTGCGGCTACCTGGAACTTGCCGAAGAAGTTGCGCCGCCGCCTATCTTTTATTTCTAAATACGGCCAATCTCGACACCTATGACACGAACGGCATAGATCGAAGCCTTTCCTCGACCTCTACAGTGCAGCACAACTCGATCGTCGTTTCGACGAAAATCCACCGTTGAAAAATTCAAACCCTAAAATGGACGGCCGGAATTGATTCTAAAATTCTGGACAAATGATGAATCGATTCGAAAGACGAACAGTACAGAAGATTACGCTCATTGAAAGCTTCAATATATATATTTTTTTCATTTTTTCTGAGTAGTTTGAAATTTGGCCTTGATTTTAAAATTTGGATTGGATAGATTAGGGTTTACAGCCATTGAGGAAGAGGAGCACAAAAGTTTCTATACGTATAGAAATGAGGAATATAGGCTGCTAGGGTTTACAACTGGGCATTCATAGACAATTGAAATAGAATAAATAGATCGTGTTGAATATACGTGCTGACGACAAAATGGCCCAAAAAGCCCGTTCTGACTCCAGAACAAAATTGGGTCAATCCGTATATCAAAATAGATGTTTTTAAATATTTTAAACGTGATGGAATGAGTTTCACATTCAAATTCCATTGTATGAAGAAGTTATGTTCAAATCAATATTTGTCAAATTGATTTCAATTGATTTCAATTTTATTGCCTTCAAGGCGGTTCACGTTCGTACGATCAAACGACAAGTCCGATCGCTACGAAACTTGAAACCCTGCAATAATTCACCGTTTCAGATCCGATGAAACTAGTTTCGTCAAAATCCAAGTCAGTGGCCAAAATGGTTGTTTTTCCATTAATTAAATAAATCAATAATTAATTAATTAAATCAAATTTCCACTTTAAATTCTAAAATTGACAATTCTTATCATTTCTATATTTTTAAATTATTCACTAAAAGTTAACAACTTAGATGTCCATTTAAAGTAAATTAATTTATCAAATTTCAATCTTACCTTCAGTTTATTGAATTTAGAATTTATAACTAAAATTACCAAGAATTCCATTTGATTAAATCAATCAGTAATTATTTCATTCATTATTGTCAAATAGATGGCATTTATATTGGACTCAAAAATCTATTCCATTAAATATTTTCACATTCCATTTTAAATTTAAAATAACATAGTAATTAATTTCATTCACAACAAACTCAATTAATTAAAATTTATTTCAATAAGTAAACTTGATTTAACTCTAAATCCTTTTTATCTAATCTGTAATTATTCAATAAACAAAGGTAACCTTTATTTACCCTATTATACATTAGTAAGTTCAAATTTCATCTTTCCTTCGTACTAACTACCCTATTTTCATTTTATTACACTTCTACCAATATACACGCTAATTGTGGTTTACATTCTAAATAAATTCATTTACTTGGGTTCATACTTTCCATTATATCGATTACTACACTATACATAAATTTACAATTCCAATTACTCCATTATTACATTTATGCATTCAGTTATTGTATTAATAATTACTAAAGTAACGTTTCTTATCAACTATAAATGTTATAATTACTTAACGAACATTGATTTTATAAATTTACAATTCACTACGTATTCTTCATCAGTTAACATAATTTTGAATTCATTTCCCAATTTACTAATTTCAATCAATCCTAACTTTACCATCTGTTCCAATTAATAGGGTGTGCACTAATTTACTTATTGCATTAATTCTTATTAATATAACATTAAGGTTCCTCTACTCTAACTGATTTCCAATTTTATTATAAAACAAAATAAATGTAACGACCCGGGATTTTGGGCAATATAAATTTAATAATCTGTGTTAATAATTTAACTGGTTTGATAATTTTTCTTTGTAATTTTAATTTTAAACTGATAAATTATTCTTTTAAAGGTTAATAATTTAATCTGTTAATAGTAATCAATATCTTTCAGACAATTTAAATATTGATAAGATTTGTTTTTCAAAACTAATGAAATATTTATTCTATTTATAATATATACTATTGACATATATTGTGAATAGAAGAGCTTTTGTTTTAAATTAAAGATTAATTTTCAAATTTGTAACATATATGTATGTATATGTTATAGTTTGATATTGTTTTGAAATTGAATTTTAATTCATTAATAATTTTATAATGTATGAATAAGTATTGTAATTTAAAGCTTTGTTTAAATTTATATCTTCAAAAGTTAATTTAGTTTAATTCATTTTTTTTAAAAATATAAGATAATTGTTATTTTTAATATGCTAGTTTATAAAAAGGATTTAAATAAAGTTTTGTTTTGTTTTCTTTTATAATGCTTAAATTTTAAAGTGGTTATAAATATATTAAGTGTTAAATAAAATCTTTTTAAAATAATCTCCAAAATTTAGAATAATTTGTAAACATAACAGTATGTAAATAAATTACAAATTTCACGTTTACATAAATATAAGATATAATTATCTTTGTAATAGGGTTTTTAATACAATTAAAGAGTTTAACACATGTAAAGCCATTAAATAAACTAAATGACATTTGTAAAGTAATTAAACAAGATGAATGACAATTGTAAGAATGTTAACAAGTGGCAATCATTTTATTCAAATTTTTAATAAATATTGTAAGAGGAAATTTTGTTTTCTTTCTCATTTCTTTTTCTTCCCTCTTTCAAATGCTAAATGGCAAAAATCAGAAAACAAACTTTCAAAATATGAAAAAGAAATCCAAAAGCAAATCTGAAGTTCTTTCCAACATAATAAAATCTGTAATTTCAAATCCTAAAATGTAAAGCCTACATTTGCAATTGATCTTCAAAGCCTCAACCTGCATTACAAATAATATTCAACCTGAAACTGATAAAATCAAGTTCAACCTACAATTCAGAATTGAACTGCAAATTTCAACAAGCAAGAAAATCAAAGCATTTTCCGATTTTAAGGCCTGGAAATTCATTCTACTATGTTCTGTTTTCTGCTGCGCTCTGCATATCATCTAAAAAGGTGAGTAAATTTTATTTTAAAAACAGTTTTACATCTGAGAATTTACGGGGAAATTTGAATAAGATCTTGAAGTATTATGGTATGAATTTTTCTCATGTATGCTTGAATGAGAATGCATGTTGTATTTATGAATTGTCTGTATATAAATATGCTCCTCTGTTTAGTTACAGACTACAGGAAATTTTTTTTTAGATAATGTTCAAATCTCTGCCTGTGATCGAATTTATGTTTCGATCTTTAAATTAAAGATGATTGAAGGATTATAAACTTAATCTTAAAAATAATTTCAAGGGATTATATTAAGATGCTATTTCAAATTTGGATTTTTTTTACAGTAAATACAATATATATATGTGTCAAAATAAATCATCACAACTCTGTAATTTGAATTCAGGAACATATTAGTAATTGAAGACGTTGATTTTAGAAAGTAAAATCAGGATTTTTGGTGAAGTGATTGTTGGGCTTTGCAGTGATGAGCAATATTGAGAATATTCTTGATTTCTGATTATATATACATTGATTCGATTTGATTTTTGAGTCATAGCTAGATTGTAAGCTATATATTTTAGGAAAAATATCTAAGAATTTTTCTAATGGTAGAATTGTGAGATTTAGAGCAAAGTAGGGTTTGGTATGGTTTTGTTTTCGGGTTGTTTGTAGAGGCTGTTCTGTATTGGATTGATGATCGAGTGAGATCGCGAGGAGGGGGATAGTGGCATGGATGTTGTAGCGATGTCTCGAGGGATTGATGGAGGTTCTGGTGGTGGCGATGGCAGGCGGTGGGTTTGGTTATGCTTGAGTCTTCTGCTGGTGGTCATGCTCAGTGCTCGAATTTGAATCGAGATGGTTTCCTTCATTCTGGGTTTGGGATCGTACTCGCATGTGTATTCGTGACTGTAGTGGGTCGACGCGTTGATCGTTGGCGGCCGGAGTTGAGTGGACACGTACACAAGTGGACGTGTGTGCACGGCTTGGATCTGGAATTGAGATGTTGGGGGAAGATAAGGTCGACTCGGAGTAATGCTCGTGTCTTCATCGCATTCGTCGCGAAGGAGAAGGGGAATTGAGTTGCTTCGGGGATTGAAGCGAGTGGTCCCTGGGTTTGTACTCGGGTTTTTGGGAATGCATTTCTTGTTTTTACTGGGCAATGTTTTTAAGTTTACAGATTTAAACTTGTGTTGAATTAAATGAAAGTAAGCTTTAAATTAGAAGCAAGTTTTATAAAAGGAAATAGTTGTACAAAGTTAAAAGTTTGTCCCTTGAAGAAAAAGTTAATCAAACTTTTAAAGGATGATAATTACATTTATTTCAATTTTAAATTGTTAAGAGTGTTTTTGAATTTAAATATTTAATCAAAGTTTTAAGATAAATTTTTAAGTAATGTTTAAAAACCAAGTTCAATTTATATTGAAGTAAATAGGTTTTGAAAATTTGATGATTTAAAGTATTTTAAATTTTGATACTTGTTTCTGAATACCTTATTTTCAAATAAAGTTTAAGTTATAATTATGTGAACCAAATTGAATAAATTTGTCTTTAAGGTTAATTAAATTTGATTTAATTTCAAATAATTTATTCAAAGATAATTGAGGTTAAATTAGTTGGATATGACTTAAGAATACTTAATTAAGTATAATTGTTAACAAGTAAGAAATAAATTAAGATTGATGCTTTTCTTAATTATTAATTAAAGATTTTCTTAATTATAAGAAGATTAGTTAATTAATTAATAGTTTAATTAATTTTAAATAATCAGTTAATTATTTATTTAATTTTTAATAATCACTTAATTAGAATTAATTAAGTGTAACTACTTAATAAAGTAATTAATGGTTAATAATTTAAAGTAATTAAGAAGGTAATTACTTATGGAAGTAATTAAAGAGGAAGTGATTAATGGATAATCACATAAGGTTATTAATTAAGGATTAATTAATATAATTGTTTTGAAGTTAATTAATTATGGAGTAATTAATTAATTTAAGGATTAAGAATTATTTAATGATGGAATTAATTATTTGTTAAGAAATTAATTAAGAAAGTGATTAAGATTTATTAATGAAAGTAATTAGAAATAATTACTTGTTATGTAATTAAGAATTAATTACTTACTTATTTTAGTTAATTAATTAATGTGATTAACTAACTAATGAATGAGATTAATTGAAGAATAATTACTAAAGGTAATTAATTAAAATGTAATTAATTAATTTAGTAATTAAATAAGGATAAATTGTTAATTTAAATTGGTTAATAATTACTTAATGAAGTAATTAAGGATTAATTAATTGGATTAATTAATCAAGGATTAATTAAATTAAATTAGAAATTAATTAAGTAAGAAGTTAATTAATTTAGTTAAGTAATTACGAATTGTTAATTACTAATTAGGATTAATTAGATGATTAATTATAAGTTAATTATTTAATTAATTAATGTAATTATTAATTAATAAGGATCATTAATTAATGTGATTAATGATATTAATCAAGGTTGATTAATATAAGTAATTAATTTAAATGTGATCAATTAATTGTAATTAATTAAAAATTAATGTAATTAATTATAGTTAATTAATTAATAAATGATCATTAATTTTGTAATTAATGATAGTAATTAAAGAGTTAATTACTGAATATGGATAGGATAATTACTTGAATGTAATTAAAGGTAATTAATCAAAGAAAGATTAATTAGTGAAGATCATTATAGATGATTAATTAATTTATTTGGGATAAATAAATAAAGAATGATTTGAGTAATCCAATTGATTAGAGTTAATTAATTCTGTTATGGATGAATGATTAATATTAGATGAATGATTGATATTGGATGTTGAATGATATTGGATGATTGGTTGATATTGGATGTTGATATTGATTTGATACTGGATGATTGGATATATCGGTTATGTGATATGCTGCTTTGTGAAGATGAATGTTAGTATGAATTATCTGTTATGATAATATAATTCATCTATCTGTTTATATATCATCCTGAATATAAGTTAAACTGTTTAAACCCTTAAGTACAACTTGGACATTAAAATGGCGTTTGGTTTCGGTGAGACCGGGATCGGGTTTCCATATTTGGATATCCGAAAACCACACCGATTCCAATTAAACGTTAGGTCGTTAATCCAAGTGGAGCAAGTGAAGACTCGAGGTGTAAGGGCTATACGTCAGTATAACTCTGTAGGTGATTCCGCAATGAGTTCGACAGAATAGTGCTTATAGATTCGAGATGGCGAATCAGAGAGCAAGGGCTATGGTCGTTGACTCTGAGGGTGATTCCAATAATGAGTGCAACGGGATAGTGCCTTCGGTTTCGTTCGAACCCGGAACGAACTTGTATGGATTGAATGCTTTCAGCACATCGTCAGGCGGACGATGAGCATTCTAAGGTTTGATGATCTATAAAGGTAATCGTAACCTCAAGCCTCATCAACCGGGAATGGCTAAAACATGGGAGGTGCAGCAAGGCTTCGTGGGTAGCTCCCACTGGAGAGCAAGATTTTCCCCTGTCTAAAAGTCCCTTTTTATTCGGCTGTGTGGGTAGTTGGGTGGCGGCCAACTGCGAGGTTGTCTTGTTCGGGACTGTCCAGTAAGGGATGGTTCCGGCCTTGTGTTGCAGGGGAGTGGGAGTACTCCTCGGTACGTTGATCTAGGCCACGTACTGTGACGGGCGGTATCCCAGTAGCCCTGCCATTGATGGAAACCCATTTTCCTGACGAGACCCTACGGTTTTGATTGTATTACCCACTTTTGTGGCTAGTAGCTGGAATTTAATCATGTAACAATTTCGGCTATTTCTTATTTACTTGAAAACCCTAGACACTATTATAATATCACTGGATTTCCTATCAAATGTTTTGGTTAGCGTAAGGTAAATTTTTTTCGATGTTTATGTGTGGGAAGTCTTACGTGATACCTTTTCTTTCAAAGGTTTTCTAAAGTTAGGCAATTTTAACCCGTTTACTCACACCAGACCCCTGTCTGACCCGAGTGTTTATTTTCTGTTTTATTAAACTCTTGGGTACTCATATTATATATGAGTAGTCAAGTGATTCAGGTTAGCTTGACAAACTTTTGGAGGAGATATGGAGCAGGAGGCTTCGACGTGTAGTTATATTATGGTTCCGCTGTGTTTGTTTGTATATGTTCTTGTATACTTGAGTTGTATAGTTAGACAGAAATTTATAACTATCTAATATCTGTTGTTTAAGTTGTGTACTCTGATGTAATGAGATACTATGTAATATTTTATGAGATATATTATATTTTATTCGTTCCGCTGTGAGTTCTCTAATGTTCTTTGTGTTCTTCTTTCTCTTTCTCTTTCTTTTCTTCTTCTATCCCTTTCTTTCTTCAAGATGACGCGATTTTCTGGGAGTAGAAAGTCGGGTCGTCTCACTTGGTATCAGAGCATTATGCTCTGAAGTATGTCTTTCTTTAGGGAGCATTAGGTTGAGTGAATACCTAAGCTCTGTAGTGGTGTCTTTCTTGAGAGAGCATACTTGTAATTTTTAATATAACTATATGTATATATATCTGTATCTACCTAATAGGTTGGGTTATCTGTTCGGATTTTTCAACATAAGTTTTAGAGGTAGATAGATGGAGTAGTGGTTTGTGTGTGAACACGACTACCACTAATGGAAGAAGTCCATATGTTTGAGGTTGGAAGTATTTGTCGAGACTGTAGACTTAATACCGTCTTGAGTAAGTTTTGTAGATTGGAGTGAGGATTTCTCTGATATCCGAAGGAAATCTTTTAAAGATTCGGAGTTTACCTTTGAAGTGTAAGTTTGGATTTCGCTCGGGTAAGCGAATTATTCTAGTGTTTGGATTTGATGGAAGTGCAGGAATAAGTAATGATATCTTGATAACTGCATGATAAGATGCAGTATCCTTGGACATTTTATGAAGATGTTTTCTTTTGAAAATAGCTTGGAAGTAGTTGAGGAGCAGTTTTACCTGCTGCAGAAAAGACTCGTCTTTGTAAAAGTGGTTTGGATCTCTAGCAAGGAGTTTGGCTGTTTTGGAATATGAGACTAAGGTCTATGAGTCGTTTCTTTTTAGGCATGGTCTCATTGTTATTCCTTAAGGCAAGCGAGTTGTTGATGCTTGGTTTGGAGTCCGAGTTTCTTGAGAAGTTGTCTGCCATCTCGGAGGTCCGTTGTGTGGTTTGTTGATGGTTTTGAGTTTTGGAGAAATCTTTGGATTAGAGTCTTGGATTAGCTGTTGTAGCAGTCTCAGCTCGAAGTGTTTGATGTGCTGTCAAGGAGATCTTTTGGCTTCGCAGTATCATCGAAGGGGAGTTTGGATGCATCAGTGTTGGTTGTTTCTTTGGTGGTTCTTCTATCAGTAGTCCGGGCAGATGGTAATGTTTTCTTGAAGGGTTAACTTGGTTTGGGATAAGCTTTAAGCTGTTCTAACTGGTAAGAGGGGACAGTTTTCTTTGGAATCCGAACTGGGATTGGAACGAAAAAGTGACTTGCGATTAGTTTGGGAATTTTCTTAGGTTATCTTGGGTGATTTTTGTTTGAGGCTGAGGATTCTCATGTGGATAAGAGCTGCTGATGCAATCAGGAGTTTGTTTGCATCTGGAATTGAGTTCCATATTTATTTTGATTCCAGAAGCGATTTTGGTAGTTAACCTAGTAGTAGGATGGTTCTTGGAGTAAGGAGAGTTGGTATAGCAGCTCAGAATTATTTTTGGAATTGGAATTGGACTGATCTAGCTTTTGATTTGGATTCTGTTGTAATGATGTGTGACTGAGTCAGATGAGTCACTCAGATTTTTATGGATTTGATGAACAAGGTTTCCAAATTTAGTGGATAAGTTTGTATTCGTGTTCATCAGCAGTACTCTTATCTATTTCAGAATCAGAGTTGTGCAGCGGAAGCGAGTTAGTTGCTGTGCAAGGAAAGAAACAAGTTCTGTTTGCTATTGCTTGAGTAGTAGAGCTTGAGTTCTGGATTTCGATGGATTTTGAAAGATTTTTCTGTTGGATAGGATCCTGAAGCTTGTTTGTTTTGGTTTTGTTGTTTCTGGAAGTATCAGCATAGGTTGAGATGATCAGGAAGAAGTTTGGCAGCCTTGGATTGTCTGTTGAGTTGCAGATATGAGATAAGGAGTTTGGTATTCAAAGTTGGAAACTTCAGTGTTGTTAAGATTTCTCTGGTTAAGAGAACAAAGATTGGATGAGATTGGTTGGTTAGTGCTGGGGCATTTGAGATTTCTTATCTGTGTTTTTGATAGGATAAGGATGAATTGTCAGTTTGGATAGTTGGAATTGATTTTGTAACACGTGTCTCTGAGGGAGAAGGTGTGTGATTCATCAAGTGGTTATTGAATCTCTTGTTCAGTTGGATTTGGAGTTGAGCTGGATTTGAGAGTAGTCTGATGTTCTGTTCAGATTGATGGATCTAGAGATGAGAGGAGCTCTGGATTTTGGTTGTGTAGTTAGTTTGTTGGCTTTTGTAGAGCGAGTCTCCCGGTAATTTATATTTGGGAAACTCGAGATAGTATTGGAAGATTTATTCTGATTTGAGTCAGAATAATTAGTTAAGTTTGTTTGTTTATTTGATTGCTATGAATGTTAGTAACTGGTTGTTAGGAATGCTTTGCTGATTGAAATTAAAATCTGTATTGGATTATTAAATTACCTTTGCTTTTAAATTTCGGGGACGAAATTCTTTTAAGGGGGGGAGGATTGTAACGACCCGAGATTTTGGGCAATATAAATTTAATAATCTGTGTTAATAATTTAACCGGTTTGATAATTTTTCTTTGTAATTTTAATTTTAAACTGATAAATTATTCTTTTAAAGGTTAATAAATATTTAATCTGTTAATAGTAATCAATATCTTTCTGACAATTTAAATATTGATAAGATTTGTTTTTCAAAACTAATGAAATATTTATTCTATTTATAATATATACTATTGACATATATTGTGAATAGAAGAGCTTTTGTTTTAAATTAAAGATTGGTTTTCAAATTTGTAACATATATGTATGTATATGTTATAGTTTGATATTGTTTTGAAATTGAATTTTAATTCATTAATAATTTTATAATGTATGAATAAGTATTGTAATTTAAAGCTTTGTTTAAATTTATATCTTCAAAAGTTAATTTAGATTAATTCATTTGTTTTTTTAAAATATAAGATAATTGTTATTTTTAATATGCTAGTTTATAAAAAGGATTTAAATAAAGTTTTGTTTTGTTTTCTTTTATAATGCTTAAATTTTAAAGTGGTTATAAATATATTAAGTGTTAAATAAAATCTTTTTAAAATAATCTCCAAAATTTAGAATAATTTGTAAACATAATAGTATGTAAATAAATTACAAATTTCACGTTTACATAAATATAAGATATAATTATCTTTGTAATAGGGTTTTCAATACAATTATGCAAGAGTTTAACACATGTAAAGCCATTAAATAAACTAAATGACATTTGTAAAGTAATTAGACAAGATGAATGACAATTGTAAGAATGTAAACAAGTGGCAATCATTTTATTCAAATTTTTAATAAATATTGTAAGAAGAAATTTGTTTTCTTTCTCATTTCTTTTTCTTCCCTCTTTCAAATGCTAAATGGCAAAAATCAGAAAACAAACTTTCAAAATATGAAAAAGAAATCCAAAAGCAAATCTGAAGTTCTTTCCAACATAATAAAATCTGTAATTTCAAATCCTAAAATGTAAAGCCTACATTTGCAATTGATCTTCAAAGCCTGAACCTGCATTACAAATAATATTCAACCTGCAACTGATAAAATCAAGTTCAACCTACAATTCAGAATTAAACTGCAAATTTCAATAAGCAAGAAAAATCAAAGCATTTTCAGATTTTAAGGCCTGGAAATTCATTCTACTATGTTCTGTTTTCTGTTGTGCTCTGCATATCATCTAAAAAGGTGAGTAAATTTTATTTTAAAAACAGTTTTACATCTGAGAATTTACTGGGAAATTTGAATAAGATCTTGAAGTATTATGGTATGAATTTTTCTCATGTATGCTTGAATGAGAATGCATGTTGTATTTATGAATTGTCTGTATATAAATATGCTCCTCTGTTTAGTTACAGACTACAGGAATTTTTTTATAGATAATGTTCAAATCTTGGCCTGTGATCGAATTTATGTTTCAATATTTAAATTAAAGATGATTGAAGGATTATAAACTTAATCTTAAAAATAATTTCAAGGGATTATATTAAGACACTATTTCAAATTTGGATTTTTTTTTACAGTAAATACAATATATATATATATATATATATATATATATGTGTCAAAATAAATCATCACAACTCTGTAATTTGAATTCAGGAACATATTAGTAATTGATGATGTTGATTTTAGAAAGTAAAATCAGGATTTTTGGTGAAGTGATTGTTGGGCTTTGCAGTGATGAGCAATATTGGGAATTTTCTTGATTTCTGATTATATATACATTGATTCGATTTGATTTTTGAGTCATAGCTAGATTGTAAGCTATAGATTTTAGGAAAAATATCTAAGAATTTTTCTAATGGTAGAATTGTGAGATTTAGAGCAAAGTAGGGTTTGGTATGGTTTTGTTTTCGGGTTGTTTGTAGAGGCTGCTGTGTATTTGATTGATGTCGAGTGAGATCGCGAGGAAGGGTGTGACGCCCCACCTCTATACCCACGCCAGCCAAGAACACCACGGTGTAGTGCTGTCAACTAGAACGGAGAATAAGGCTGTTGAGGAGCGGCCATCCATGTAATTGCTTTGTGCGAGCACCGATATGTCAGATAGTAAAAACATGCTTTTAATTTCAGGAGAGAATCCAACATGCCGATGCAAACTCAAAGCTACTACACAGTGGCTATAATAGTCTAGGACAAAATATAAACTAATAACACAGATAAATATAAATGCGGAACACAGATAAAACAGAAAATCTCATATATATAATAACTGATGTCAGTTACAATACGTTTGACACGGTACATGTGATACAACTACAACAGTCGATTCAGGAAGTTACATATACAAGTACATTAACGTACATAATATACATGAATACATATCTTCCTATACAATAATACAGGCTACTACAAATGACGACTACTCCAAAAGATATGAAAGAACTTCATAGCTCTAGCAGCAACCCAAAGCAGAATATCTACAACCTGAAATACTCGGTCTGACCCGAGTATTAAATTCAAAAGAAAATAATACTCGGGTCAGTCTAATTCAAACTCAGTTATTAGTGCACAGAAGCAATAATAATTAAATAATGAATAGACAACAGTAATTAAACCAAATCAGAATGCAATTCATAATATTGAATTGAAATGAACAAAGTAGTTCAAACCATTGAAATATCAATTAAAATATTAATTCAAGTAGAATATTATAAAAGTCGTACCGTGTGGCTGCAGTTCACGCTTGCGTGCACTGCCTTGCCACTATAGTGTTGTCGTACCCAAAAACTCAATATCCTGTGGCTACAGTTCACGCTTGCGTGCACTGCCTTGCCACTATAGTGCTATCGTACCCAAAAACTCAATACCGTGTGGCTGCAGTTCACGCTTGCGTGCACTGCCTTGCCACTACGGTAATGATGTACACAACCGGGCACAAGGTCAAACCCGAGCGTTTAAGATGGGTTCAACTCAAGTGAAATTAGAAAACAAATCCAGAAATTGAAATCTCAATTTAAATTGTCAAATCTGACAGGGCTGCAGTACACGCTCGCGTGCACTGCCTCGCCACATTGAAATGTTAAAACTATGTGGCTGCAGTACACGCTCGCGTGTACTGCCTCGCCACAACAACCTAAAACATGCAAAAATCGGGAAATGCACAGAAAAAGGCACAAACGAACACAACTAAAAAGAGCACAAATGTCCAAACAACGGACAACAAAAATACTTCGTCCACTTAAACCACATAAGTCGAAAATGTAAACAGTAGCATGATCAGGGATGCATACTCAAGTACATTAGCAAAGAGAGGACGCACGTATATGTAGTGTATAGCAAAGATAAGGGTGCAAATAATCAAGTGCATAGCAGTTCAGTGAGCCATTGAAGCACACGGGTTTACATGTGTAAATATATAATACAATTTCAAGCTGCACGTATGAAGATGAAAGTAAACCAAGCAGTGTACAGAATTGAAACTGAAATTTCCAAAACACAGCAAGAAATAATGTACATGAATATGAAGGCAACAGGTACAAGACCTAAAGCCTCAATATGCACCAAGGCACAGTACACAAGTGGCCCAGCAGTTACAAGGAAATCAAATATAAATGACAATACCTCAACAACCATTGCATCATATACATGAAATACAACTGAATTCACTTGGATAAAATAGTGCAAACTTGACTGCAACAACATGATGAGCAAAAATGCAAGAAACAATCAATGGTTAGATTGCAGATACTAGCACAATGCAGTTCGCATATGTATACAGTGAATGCAACCCAGAAACTCAAAAGCAACCAAACTAGATATGGTGAAACAGCAGAGCAATCAGAGGCATGACCGAAGTGGTTCAATATGCAAGTGAAGCCACCAGACTACATAAAATCAACATCAGCTAAAAGGACAAAATGCATACACACTTGTGTACATATACATGAACATGAATGCAATGACCGACAGCCTCAATAGTAAATGATTCACACATATATAAGCAGTGCACATGTAACCATGTCCAAGCAGACTACATGAATAACACATCAGGCATCACAACATACACATATACATGTGTAAACACACACACATATATATGCAGTGGAAACCAAATTTCAATACAACATGAAATGATCATGTGATAGCAAGTATGATTTAATGTAAAGCAACACTGCATACATATATATGCTATGCATAAAAAGACTCTACATGATTCAAATGCACTTCAACGGACTAACAGTGAATGGAGATGAACATCAACATGGCAGTTGACAGAGCAGTGCAGACAAATGAACAAAAACATGTAACATGAACAACTCCATATGAAATCTGACAATGCCAGCTTTCAGAGTACATAAGACTCAAGTCTGCATCATACAACATGAATATATACAGGCGTGAACACAAATCAAAGTTAAAGCCGATGCCCACTATAAAACTGCATCTCAAATCAACAAAACACAAATGCTCGACAAATTCAAGTAAACACAGCAAGGAGGCTTAACAATCGAAGTGACCGAATTCAACAAAAAGTCGAACTCGTGATGGTCACGAGATATTAAACAGCCCAAAATCAAAGCCGAGTTATCCAAGTATCACGAAATTACACGAATTTGACAAAATCAGAGAAAGCATCAACCACGAAACAAAAACGTACACCAAGTATCTTACAAAGTCAAATTAGATGTGAGTAATAAAATTTACTCAAGTGTAACTGCATATGAAATATGTAAACAAAAGTTGCAGTGAAACTACAATTTACTCAAGTGTACTAGCATAAGAATGCAAGTGAATGCTGAGAGCTACATGAACAAATTACAGTGATGCAACAATGCCACCAGGCACAATGAATTCAAGTAGTAAATGAAAGCACGGTTCAAATCCAGAAATCAATGATTTAAAAATCATATTTAAACAAGTAATAAGAACAAACTCGAATCACTGGCCAAGGTAAATCAACCCATCACAGAAAAGTCGAAGACGTGGCAACGAAAACAAGTAAGAAGACGAGCTAAAGCAATCGAATTAGATGTGAGTGATGCGATCACTCACCTTGTCGACGAATTTAGGGGAAGCCGAGCATGAGATCAACGATCGACGCAGCCACGAGCAATAAAGGGGAAGACGAACGACAAATGCAAAAAGGGGCCGCCATTAGTTTCCTTCGTTTATTTTGCTTAGGGTTTTTTTTTAAAAATAAAGGGGAACGGGTTAAAGGGGACGTGATTATTTAATTGTCGTGACCCAAAAAGGAACGGGCCAAAACAAAATTTTTTAAGCCCGTTAAAAATTCTTAAACAAATTATAAAAGAAATTTAATTCAAATTTAAAAATTTCAAATAGAAATTTGTGTCAATATTAATCGTTTAAATTGTCGATTATTAATCGATGCAAATACCGGGTTGTTACAGACTCCTCTCCTTAAAGAAATTGCGTCCTCGCAATCATAAGGAATAAATGGACAAAAGGTAACAACCATAAGAGCATGAAAGAGTAAGCTAAACGTGTTTGCTCGATGAATTCTCTGGATTCCAAAGTGAAATCCATAGGATTTGAGAACCACTGAGCTTTCACGAGAAAAACATCTTTATTTCAAGGGTGCTGAACCTCCGAAGCAATAATGTGACTAGAAGGTTGCTCAAAAATAAGGATCGGAAATCCATAAGGCATTTCCGGAATAAGAAGACGTAGAAAAATGTCATGAATAGCAGAAAATTGAGCCGGTACACCGGCGTAGTACAATTTAAACACCAAAGAAATCTTTTAATTTCCTAAAAGAAATTCACAAATTCTCTACAAAATTTAATTATCAAATAGATAGTCAGAATACAGAAATCACGAAACAGCAATATCAAATTATCGATACGATAATTAGAAAACAGCAAAATCAGCAAATCTAATTATCAACAAAGATAATTAGAAAACACAAATATCTAACTATCAAAAACGATAATCAGGAATTACCACAACGGTAATCAAATTTCAAATCCGCAAATATTCAATTATCAAAACGATAATCAAATCTTAAATCACAAATATTTAATTATCACAACCGATAATTAAATCTCAAATATCTAATTGTCACAAGCGATAATCAGAAACAATAAATATCCGATTATCAAAAACGATAATTCAGAAATCACAAATCAACGAATATTTAATTATCACAATTGATAATTAAATCTTAAATCGCAAATATTTAATTATCACAAACGATAATTCAATCTCAAATATCTAATTATCACAATTGATAATCAAATCTCAAATCACAAATGTTTAATTATCACAAACGATAATCAAACCACAAATATCTAATTATCACAAACGATAATTAGAAACAATAAATATCTGATTATCAAAAACGACAATCAGAAACCACAAGATTATCAAAATTATAATCAAAAATCACAAATATCTAATTATCACAAACGATAATTAGAAACAATAAATTTTTGATTATCAAAAACGATAATCAAAAATCACCAACATCCGATTATCAAAACGATAATCAGCAATAACAAATTATTCAATTAACGAGTCCGGAATTAACCGAAATAGCAAACGCACATGACCCATAACCACGAGTTTCACTAAATCGTTTAATTCACTTCATCGTTTTCTTGAAAGTGCATAATGGTGTATTTTAAAAATAACATTTCACATTCTCAAACGGACAAGTCCGGAATTAAGCGAATCAGTAAAAGAAAGGGGTCATAGTCCTCGATTTTTCTGAAACGTTTAAATCGCTTCCTCATTCTTTTGAAAGTGTAAATGGTAAAACTTCTGAAAACAATTTTCATTTATTTTATATAAAAATAATAATAATAATAATTTACATTCTCAAACGAACAAGTCCGGAACTAAGCGAATCAGCAAAAGAAAGGGGTCATAGTCCTCGATTTTACTGAAACGTTTAATTCGCTTCCTCGTTCTCTTGAAAGCGCAAATCATAAAAATTTTGAAAACAATTTTGATTTACATTTTGAAACAATTTTTAAAACACGTGATTAAAACAGCGACATCAGTAGCAACTTCGATAAGTGGATTTTCATTCATCAAAAACGTCACAAGAATCTTCTCAAAGATAGAAAGGGGTATCATACCCTAAACTTGTATTCATAACAAGTCAATAACACACGAGTTCACCAATGCACAAAAATTGATAAAACTTATCAATAGAAATCACAAAAATTGGTGAAGCACAAATTCTAGAAATCTACACAAGAAATCCAGAAATCACAATATGAGAGTATGAAAACTCGAACGCGAGTATGAAAACTCGAACCGGAGTATGAAAACTCGAACCGGAGTTTGAAAACTCGAAGGAGAGTATGAAAACTCATCAACACATGTAAAGCAAAGCGAGAACGGGAGCATGGAATCTCCTACACGTGAGCATGAAAATCACCAACACGTGCAACGCAAAGCGAGAACGGGAGCACGGAATCTCACCTACACGTGAGCATGAAAATCACCAACACGTGCAACGCATAACATAAAATATCCATAATAACATACTACTATAAGTATGTAAATAATGATCAACAGGAGATCAACCGATGAGAGATAATCAATATCACAAGAATCTTCTCAAAGATCCAAAGAGGTATCATACCCCAAATTTGTACTCAAGACAAATCAATAACATATGAATTCACCAATACACAAAAATAGGTGAAGCATAAAATTTCCAGAAATCAACATAAGGAATCTAGAAATCACAGAAAAAGGGAAAGAGGCCTATCACATGACGGTCCGAAGACCAAGGGGAGCTACCCCACATGTGTGAATGGAATCACACAGATTGAGGTCAAGACTAACCAAAAAGCAGAAAGGTATGTGTGAATGGAATCACACAAGTGGTGTCTAGTCTGACCATCAGAACGATCATCATGATCAACAAGGAGTGTCAATTACACTAAGCATGTGTGAATGGAATCACACAGATTGAGGTCAAGACTAACCAAAAAGCAGAAAGGTATGTGTGAATGGAATCACACAAGTGGTGTCTAGTCTAACCTCGCAAATAAAAAGACATAGCACAATTGCTAGTCTAGTTCCTAAAGCGATCGTTAAGATCAACGAGAAGTGTCAATTACACTAAGCTAGTAAATATAAAAGTTTAGCATCATGTCCCATAACCACTTGCTTAACTTAAATATTTACGAACAAACTGTAAATCTTCACTAATAAAATTGTCACAAGAGATTCAATCGAATAAGTCCAAGGATTAACCGGCGAAGTAAACGCAAGCGTTATATACCACTCGTTTTACTAAGTCGTTTAATTAGATTTCTCATACGAGTGAGGTAAAGGTTAGTATATACTAATAGATTGAAAAACGGTTTAGAAAAAGAGTTTTGTAGTAAAATAGTTTTGAAATCGTTTGGAGGAAAGGGTTTTGATATTTACTACTAGTATAGAAAACCTTTATATTTTTAAAGTGACAAATCACAAAAATGATTGTAGGAACAATCAAGCACAAGAATTCACATACAAAGATGTGAATAGAATCCAAAGAAATCGATACTGTATCCATCAAAAGGAATGCTCACAAAAATCCCGAAGAAAATATTATCAAAGTTGCTAATAAATGGTAGCAACAAATCGGGGAATTAACAAGAATCGATTAAATTTGGAAAAAACAAAGCAGAACGAGCATAAATGCATAAATGACTTCAACGAAAATGAAAATCAAGTCAATGCTGAAGTCAACAAGTAATGGCCATAATAGAGTACAAAACGATTCAACATCATAATCAAAGAATTCAACGGCAAACAAAGTCAGAGTCGTGGAAATCAAGAAATTAGAAATTTCTCAAAAACAAAGTGACCGAAGTCGAATGGAAATCAAGCCGTGGAAAACATAAAATATCAAGTTCAGAATCGCTGAGATTCGAACAAGATCAATCATCGGCTAAATCAAATCAAAGCCGATAACACAAGAATTCAAAAATCAAATGCATATGAATAAGCGTTAGGAATTCATACCTAACAATCAAAAACAATCATATGCAATTATGAGAGATAAAACGTCGACAAATAGTTGTAACACATGTACTATCTAAGTTACGTTTTATATTTGTTCTAAACCCCAGGCTCTGATACCAAGCTGTGACGCCCCACCTCTATACCCACGCCAGCCAAGAACACCACGGTGTAGTGCTGTCAACTAGCACGGAGAATAAGGCTGTTGAGGAGCGGCCATCCGTGTAATTGCTTTGTGCGAGTACCGATATGTCAGATAGTAAAAACATGCTTTTAATTTCAGGAGAGAATCCAACATGCCGATGCAAACTCAAAGCTACTACACAGTGGCTATAATAGTCTAGGACAAAATATAAACTAATAACACAGATAAATATAAATGCGGAACACAGATAAAACAGAAAATCTCATATATATAATAACTGATGTCAGTTACAATACGTTTGACATGGTACATGTGATACAACTACAACAGTCGATTCAGGAAGTTACATATACAAGTACATTAACGTACATAATATACATGAATACATATCTTCCTATACAATAATACAGGCTACTACAAATGACGACTACTCCAAAAGATATGAAAGAACTTCATAGCTCTAGCAGCAACCCAAAGCAGAATATCTACAACCTGAAATACTCGGTCTGACCCGAGTATTAAATTCAAAAGAAAATAATACTCGGGTCAGTCTAATTCAAACTCAGTTATTAGTGCACAGAAGCAATAATAATTAAATAATGAATAGACGACAGTAATTAAACCAAATCAGAATGCAATTCATAATATTGAATTGAAATGAACAAAGTAGTTCAAACCATTGAAATATCAATTAAAATATTAATTCAAGTAGAATATTATAAAAGTCGTACCGTGTGGCTGCAGTTCACGCTTGCGTGCACTGCCTTGCCACTATAGTGTTGTCGTACCCAAAAACTCAATACCGTGTGGCTGCAGTTCACGCTTGCGTGCACTGCCTTGCCACTATAGTGCTATCGTACCCAAAAACTCAATACCGTGTGGCTGCAGTTCACGCTTGCGTGCACTGCCTTGCCACTACGGTAATGATGTACACAACCGGGCACAAGGTCAAACCCGAGCGTTTAAGATGGGTTCAACTCAAGTGAAATTAGAAAACAAATCCAGAAATTGAAATCTCAATTTAAATTGTCAAATCTGACAAGGCTGCAGTACACGCTCGCGTGCACTGCCTCGCCACATTGAAATGTTAAAACTATGTGGCTGCAGTACACGCTCGCGTGTACTGCCTCGCCACAACAACCTAAAACATGCAAAAATCGGGAAATGCACAGAAAAAGGCACAAACGAACACAACTCAAAAGAGCACAAATGTCCAAACAACGAACAACAAAAATACTTCGTCCACTTAAACCACATAAGTCGAAAATGTAAACAGTAGCATGATCAGGGATGCATACTCAAGTACATCAGCAAAGAGAGGACGCACGTATATGCAGTGTATAGCAAAGATAAGGGTGCAAATAATCAAGTGCATAGCAGTTCAGTGAGCCATTGAAGCACACGGGTTTACATGTGTAAATATATAATACAATTTCAAGCTGCAGGTATGAAGATGAAAGTAAACCAAGCAGTGTACAGAATTGAAACTGAAATTTCCAAAACACAGCAAGAAATAATGTACATGAATATGAAGGCAACAGGTACAAGACCTAAAGCCTCAATATGCACCAAGGCACAGTACACAAGTGGCCCAGCAGTTACAAGGAAATCAAATATAAATGACAATACCTCAACAACCATTGCATCATATACATGAAATACAACTGAATTCACTTGGATAAAATAGTGCAAACTTGACTGCAACAACATGATGAGCAAAAATGCAAGAAACAGTCAATGGTTAGATTGCAGATACTAGCACAATGCAGTTCGCATATGTATACAGTGAATGCAACCCAGAAACTCAAAAGCAACCAAACTAGATAAGGTGAAACAGCAGAGCAATCAGAGGCATGACCGAAGTGGTTCAATATGCAAGTGAAGCCACCAGACTACATAAAATCAACATCAGGTAAAAGGACAAAATGCATACACACTTGTGTACATATACATGAACATGAATGCAATGACCGACAGCCTCAATAGTAAATGATTCACACATATATAAGCAGTGCACATGTAACCATGTCCAAGCAGACTACATGAATAACACATCAGGCATCACAACATACACATATACATGTGTAAACACACACACATATATATGCAGTGGAAACCAAATTTCAATACAACATGAAATGATCATGTGATAGCAAGTATGATTTAATGTAAAGCAACACTGCATACATATATATGCTATGCATAAAAAGACTCTACATGATTCAAATGCACTTCAACGGACTAACAGTGAATGGAGATGAACATCAACATGGCAGTTGACAGAGCAGTGCAGACAAATGAACAAAAACATGTAACATGAACAACTCCATATGAAATCTGACAATGCCAGCTTTCAGAGTACATAAGACTCAAGTCTGCATCATACAACATGAATATATACAGGCGTGAACACAAATCAAAGTTAAAGCCGATGCCCACTATAAAACTGCATCTCAAATCAACAAAACACAAATGCTCGACAAATTCAAGTAAACACAGCAAGGAGGCTTAACAATCGAAGTGACCGAATTCAACAAAAAGTCGAACTCGTGATGGTCACGAGATATTAAACAGCCCAAAATCAAAGCCGAGTTATCCAAGTATCACGAAATTACACGAATTTGACAAAATCAGAGAAAGCATCAACCACGAAACAAAAACGTACACCAAGTATCTTACAAAGTCAAATTAGATGTGAGTAATAAAATTTACTCAAGTGTAACTGCATATGAAATATGTAAACAAAAGTTGCAGTGAAACTACAATTTACTCAAGTGTACTAGCATAAGAATGCAAGTGAATGCTGAGAGCTACATGACCAAATTACAGTGATGCAACAATGCCACCAGGCACAATGAATTCAAGTAGTAAATGAAAGCACAGTTCAAATCCAGAAATCAATGATTTAAAAATCATATTTAAACAAGTAATAAGAACAAACTCGAATCACTGGCCAAGGTAAATCAACCCATCACAGAAAAGTCGAAGACGTGGCAACGAAAACAAGTAAGAAGACGAGCTAAAGCAATCGAATTAGATGTGAGTGATGCGATCACTCACCTTGTCGACGAATTTAGGGGAAGCCGAGCACGAGATCAACGATCGACGCAGCCACGAGCAATAAAGGGGAAGACGAACGACAAATGCAAAAAGGGGCCGCCATTAATTTCCTTCGTTTATTTTGCTTAGGGTTTTTTTTTAAAAAATAAAGGGGAACGGGTTAAAGGGGACGTGATTATTTAATTGTCGTGACCCAAAAAGGAACGGGCCAAAACAAAATTTTTTAAGCCCGTTAAAAATTCTTAAACAAATTATAAAAGAAATTTAATTCAAATTTAAAAATTTCAAATAGAAATTTGTGTCAATATTAATCGTTTAAATTGTCGATTATTAATCGATGCAAATACCGGGTTGTTACAAGGGGGATAGTGGCGTGGATATTGTAGCGATGTCTTGAGGGATTGATGAAGGTTCCGGTGGTGGCGATGGCAGGCGGTGGGTTTGGTTATGCTTGAGTCTTCTGCTGGTGGTCATGCTCAGTGCTCGAATTTGAATCGAGATGGTTTCCTTCATTCTGGGTTTGGGATCGTACTCGCATGTGTATTCGCGACTGTAGTGGGTCGGCGCGTTGATCGTTGGCGGCCGGAGTTGAGTGGACACGTACACAAGTGGACGTGTGTGCACGGCTTGGATCTGGAATTGAGATGTTGGGGGAAGATAAGGTCGACTCGGAGTAATGCTCGTGTCTTCATCGCATTCGTCTCGAAGGAGAAGGGGAATTGAGTTGCTTCGGGGATTGAAGCGAGTGGTCCCTGGGTTTGTACTCGGGTTTTGGGAATGCATTTCTTGTTTTTACTTGGCAATGTTTTTAAGTTTACAGATTTAAACTTGTGTTGAATTAAATGAAAGTAAGCTTTAAATTAGAAGCAAGTTTTATAAAAGGAAATAGTTGTAAAAAGTTAAAAGTTTGTCCCTTGAAGAAAAAGTTAATCATACTTTTAAAGGATGATAATTACATTTATTTCAATTTTAAATTGTTAAGAGTGTTTTTGAATTTAAATATTAAATCAAAGTTTTAAGATAAATTTTAAAGTAATGTTTAAAAACCAAGTTCAATTTATATTGAAGTAAATAGGTTTTGAAAATTTGATGATTTAAAGTATTTTAAATTTGGATATTTGTTTCTGAATACCTTATTTTCAAATAAAGTTTAAGTTATAATTATGTGAACCAAATTGAATAAATTTGTCTTTAAGGTTAATTAAATGTGATTTAATTTCAAATAATTTATTCAAAGATAATTAAGGTTAAATTAGTTGGATATGACTTAAGAATACTTAATTAAGTATAATTGTTAACAAGTAAGAAATAAATTAAGATTGATGCTTTTCTTAATTATTAATTAAAGATTTTCTTAATTATAAGAAGATTAGTTAATTAATTAATAGTTTAACTATTTTTAAATAATCAGTTAATTATTTATTTAATTTTTAATAATCACTTAACTAGAATTAATTAAGTGTAATTACTTAATGAAGTAATTAATGGTTAATAATTGAATGTAATTAAGAAGGTAATTACTTATGGAAGTAATTAAAGAGGAAGTGATTAATGGATAATCACATAAGGTTATTAATTAAGGATTAATTAATATAATTGTTTTGAAGTTAATTAATTATGGAGTAATTAATTAATTTAAGGATTAAGAATTATTTAATGATGGAATTAATTATTTGTTAAGAAATTAATTAAGAAAGTGATTAATATTTATTAATGAAAGTAATTAGAAATAATTACTTGTTAAGTAATTAAGAATTAATTACTTACTTATTTTAGTTAATTAATTAATGTGATTAACTAACTAATGAATGATATTAATTTAAGAATAATTACTAAAGGTAATTAATTAAAATGTAATTAATTAATTTAGTAATTAAATAAGGATAAATTGTTAATTTAAATTGGTTAATAATTACTTAATGAAGTAATTAAGGATTAATTAATTGGATTAATTAATCAAGGATTAATTTAATTAAATTAGAAATTAATTAAGTAAGAAGTTAATTAATTTAGTTAAGTAATTACGAATTGTTAATTACTAATTAGGATTAATTAGATGATTAATTATAAGTTAATTATTTAATTAATTAATGTAATTATTAATTAATAAGGATCATTAATTAATGTGATTAATGATATTAATCAAGGTTGATTAATATAAGTAATTAATTTAAATGTGATTAATTAATTGTAATTAATTAAAAATTAATGTAATTAATTATAGTTAATTAATTAATAGATGATCATTAATTATTGTAATTAATGATAGTAATTAAAGAGTTAATTACTGAATATGGATAGGATAATTACTTGAATGTAATTAAAGGTAATTAATCAAAGAAAGATTAATTAGTGAAGATCATTAGAGATGATTAATTTATTTATTTGGGATAAATAAATGAAGAATGATTTGAGTAATCCAATTGATTAGAGTTAATCAATTCTGTTATGGATGAATGATTAATATTGGATGAATGATTGATATTGGATGTTGAATGATATTGGATGATTGGTTGATATTGGATGTTGATATTGATTTGATACTGGATGATTGGATATATCGGTTATGTGATATGCTGCTTTGTGAAGATGAATGTTAGTATGAATTATCTGTTATGATAATATAATTCATCTATCTGTTTATATATCATCCTGAATATAAGTTAAACTGTTTAAACCCTTAAGTACAACTTTGACATTAAAATGGCGTTTGGTTTCGGTGAGACCGGGATCGGGTTTCCATATTTGGATATCCGAAAACCACACCGATTCCAATTAAACGTTAGGTCGTTAATCCAAGTGGAGCAATTGAAGACTCGAGGTGTAAGGGCTATACGTCAGTATAACTCTGTGGGTGATTCCGTAATGAGTTTGACGGAATAGTGCTTATAGATTCGAGATGGCGAATCAGAGAGCAAGGGCTATGGTCGTCGACTCTGAGGGTGATTCCAATAATGAGTGCAACGGGATAGTGCCTTCGGTTTCGTTCGAACCCGGAACGAACTTGTATGGATTGAATGCTTTCAGCACATCGTCAGGCGGACGATGAGCATTCTAAGGTTTGATGTTCTATAAAGGTAATCGTAACCTCAAGCCTCATCAACCGGGAATGGCTAAAACAGGGGAGGTGCAGCAAGGCTTCGTGGGTAGCTCCCACTGGAGAGTAAGATTTTCCCCTGTCTAGAAGTCCCTTTTTATTCGGCTGTGTGGGCAGTTGGGTCGCGGCCAACTGCGGGGTTGTCTTGTTCGGGACTGTCCAGTAAGGGATGGTTCCGGCCTTGTGTTGCAAGGGAGTGGGAGTACTCCTCGGTACGTTGATCTAGGCCACCTACTGTGACGGGCGGTACCCCAGTAGCCCTGCCATTGATGGAAACCCATTTTCCCTGCTAGACCCTACGGTTTTGATTGTATCACCCACTTTTGTGGCTAGTAGCTGGAATTTAATCATGTAACAATTTCGGCTATTTCTTATTTACTTGAAAACCCTAGACACTATTATAATATCACTGGATTTCCTATCAAATGTTTTGGTTAGCGTAAGGTAAAAACTTTTCCATGTTTATGTGTGGGAAGTCTTACGTGATACCTTTTCTTTCAAAGGTTTTCTAAAGTTAAGCAATTTTAACCCGTTTACTCACACCAGACCCCTGTCTGACCCGAGTGTTTATTTTCTGTTTTATTAAACTCTTGGGTACTCATATTATATATGAGTAGTCAAGTGATTCAGGTTAGCTTGACAAACTTTTAGAGGAGATATGGAGCAGGAGGCTTCGACGTGTAGTTATATTATGGTTCCGCTGTGTTTGTTTGTATTTGTTCTTGTATACTTGAGTTGTATAGTTAGACAGAAATTTATAACTGTCTAATATCTGTTGTTTAAGTTGTGTACTCTGATGTAATGAGATACTATGTAATATTTTATGAGATATATTATATTTTATTCGTTCCGCTGTGAGTTCTCTGATGTTGTTTGTGTTCTTCTCTCTTTCGCTTTCTTTTCTTCTTCTATCCCTTTCTTTCTTCAAGATGACGCGATTTTCTGGGAGTAGAAAGTCAGGTCGTCTCAATAAACATGTAACCTTACAATACACTAAGGTTTATTATTTCTAGCAAATTATCATAGTTGCCTACATAATATTTACTCCACTATTTACACACAAACGCTACTATTTTCATATGCCAAATCTTTACACAGTGGTCACTTTATTTTTATTTATTATAACATTTATAACTTAAATGTTTGCCTTAGTTTTCTTACATTAATAGGTTTTTTATTTCTTACAATATCAATGTTACCATTTATTTTCATAATACTAATTCCATTAAATTTCCATTAACTATCTACTATTTCCTTGGCAAATCCAATATTTCATCTATTTTCTTATATTCAATTCTTAGCCTAGTATAACAATTTAAATTACTTTAATTATTCGTAATTTCATTTCAACTGTTAATACTTAGCTTAAATTTCTATGGTTGCATTCCATTTGTAGCATTTGCTTCATTATAATTTTTTTTATTTCTTTCTAAATTAACTTTCTAAAATCTTAATTAAATTGACCAATTTATTTACCAAAATTTACGGGTCGTTACACTCTCCCCTACTCAAAACTTTTCCGTCCCCAAAAAGGAAAACAAGGAAAAAGAAAGAATTAAATAGACAATATATCTTATTCAAAAATATTAACCAATAATTTACAAAATTTAATAAATTAAAATAAAATATACCAATTTATAACAATTAAATCTTTTTATACTCAAATTAATAAAGTTTGGAAAACATTTTCAAAATATTTTCTAAGTTGAAAATTTACGGAAAATTTTGGTAGAGTCTCCTTTGTATGGAGAAGCTCGGGAGAAAATATAATATCAAATATAACAATATATACAGATATTTTCCAAAATAATATATATCCCAACACGGGAAAACAATATAATAACGCTATAAACCGTAATCCAAAAGCGTAAATATTAGTCTGGAAATTAACGCTTATTTTATGGAACCAAAAGCAGTAGAAATTGCTTCCATAACCTGCATTTCACATATAATCTAAAAGAGTTAATAATTATTTAGAGTGAAATATTTGAGGTCGTTTCAACCATCAACAAACAAATCAATACAACAATAATCAATTACAACAAACAGCATACAGCCATCATACAGAATAAACACAATTCAACTATCCATCCATATTAAACAAAACAGGTAGTTGTTCGGATTCAAAACTTCAAATTGTACAGAATGAAAAATAAACTACTAAGCGCACCAATTACTCAACAGTCTCTGATGAAGCAAAATAGATTATTCATATCCAATAATTTTAAAGTATCCTTACCCAAACAACCATAAACCAAAACAAAAACCATTTGAACCAAATTTCAATTTCATTCTTATAAATTTCATTTAATACATTTGTTATTTGATTTCCTTTTTATTTATATAATGATTTATCTTTTTTATTCACATTTATTTCTCGCAAATTTTCATTTTTTATTTATTCATATCAAACAGTTTTCTTTTGTTATTGCATTACATTCATTCACTACTTAATTTCATTTATTTACTTTCATTTATTATTAAATTCCATCTATAATACTTACCTTTCTATTTTAATTAATAGTCTTTCAATTTTGCTTAAGTTCATAATAACTAGAACACCAAATTCTCATTTATTAGAGAATTTCATTGAATACTTTCATTACATATTTTTCTTGTACAAATTTCTATTACATTTTCTTACTAAACATTTCAACTTTTAATATTTGGTAAGTTATATATAGTGACGCCCCACCTCTATACCCACGCTAGCCAAGAACACTACGATGTAATGCTGTCAACTAGCACGGAGAATAAGGCTGTTGAGGAGCGACCATCCATGTAATTGCTTTGTGCGAGCACCGATATGTCAGATAGTACAACATGCATTCTATTTCAAGAGAGGAAATCCGACATACCGATACAAACTCAAAACTACTACACAGTGGCTATATAAATCCTTCGGAAATAAATATAGAAATAAGCATAACATAAATCAGTCACAGATCATTCATATCACAAAGGCGGAAATAGATATGAATATTCCACTAGGAAGTGTACATCAGAGTAGTGGTCTAAAAGATCCACATAATACAAAAGAATAGAAACACGTGCTACAAAAAAGAATACAACTATGAGTCCATATCTCAAGTGTAAACAACAAAATAAACTACTAATCTAAGTAGTTAGCCAAAAGTCAGAGAAATCAATCCCAAGTGAGAAGTCAAGCTGAAGCACCTGTAACATCTCGGTCTGACCCGAGTATTATTTAATAAGAAAATAATAAACGGATCAGTCTAACTATGAATATCAGATGAAACGATATAGAATCAGAGATATGACTAAACACATAATAATCACAATACCAAGATGTGATATATATAAGTAATTGAAAATCAACAAGAGATTAATCAATATCACCAAATCTACACAAGAATCAAAGGAAATGTCATACTTCTTATTTCGTTCACCAAACCATAAATATTGACTATTACATTAATGTCAATCACAAAAGTCAATGACACACAAATTCACCAATGCACACATATTGATTAAACTTATCAATGGAAATCACGAAAATTGGTGAAGCATAAATTCTAGAAATCATCTCAAGAAATCCAGTCAATGACACACGAATTCACCTATGCACAAAAATTGATAAATCATATCAATAGAAATCACAAAAATAGGTGAAGAAGAAAATTCCAGAATTCGACACACGAAATCCAGAAATCACACAAAATAGGGGGAGGCCTATCACACGAACGGGAGCATGAAAACTCACCAACATATGTATCACACGAACGAGACGCTATCTCATGGTAGCTAGCCATTAATTTTTGACACACGAAGGGCCCGAAGGCCATGGGGCGCTACCCCATAAATTGGAGTCAAAACTCCACAAAACGGGGTTTAGTCTCCCTCGCAGACAAAGAGACATCGCACATTGCTAGTCTAAATCACAAAAATGATCGTCATGATCATCAAGAAGTGTCAATTACAGTAAGCTAGTAAATATATGAGCTTAGCTTCATGTCCTATAACCACTAGCTTAACTTAAATATTTACGAACAAATTGTAGATCTCCACTAGAAAATTGTCACAAGAGATTCAATCGAACAAGTCCAAGAGATAACCGACGAAGTAAACGCAAGCGTTTCATACCACTCGTTTTACTAAGTCGTTTAATTAGATTTCTCATACGAGTGAGGTAAAGGTTTGTATATACTAATAGATTGGAAATCGGTTTAAGAAAACGAGCTTTGTTATAAAATAGTATTGAATTCATTTGAAAGAAGAGTTTTGATATTTACTACTAGTATAGAAAACCTTCATATTTTTAAAGTGACAAATCAAAAAGAAGATTGTAGGAACAATCAATCACGAAAATTCACATACGAAGATGTGAATAAAAAAATCCAACGAAATCGATAAAGAATCCATCGAAATGGATATTCAAAAATCCCTAAAAAGGAGTCATCAAAGTCATAACAAATGATAACAACACATAGGAAACAACACGAATCGATTAAAGTTGGAAATTCAAACAACTAGGCGAAATAGGCAAAAATGCACTAGGTCGGTCGGCCGGCTACAGAGCTCGGTCAACCGGACCCTGTTCCACAAAAATTCTCGGGAAGCAGGTCGGTCGGCTGAGCCCTGTGGCCAGTCGACCGGACCAGAGACAGAAAGGTGCCTTTGCACCATAGTAGCAGGTCTGTCGACCGGCCACAGGGCTCGGTCGGCCGAACCTGTTCCCAATCCCTTCCTAGCCCATTGAATACAATGGCCAATCACTACCAAGTTGCAACCGTACGAGCATCGGCACTAAGGATTTATGCCAATCGACTACCCGGCTCTATGAGCTCCTTGTTGCCTCACCAAAAACACATTTGAACATCAAAGCTATGGTTTTTAAGAATTTGGATTTCAAAATACCAAAATTGGAATATTCACAAAACCATTCCAAACCAAAAGCAAATGCACACGAATAAGTGTTAGGAATTCAAACGTAGCAATCGAAGATAAATATAAGCATAGATGTGAGATAAAAATCTCACCTTGGAACCCAAGCATTGGAAAAAGAAGCTTGAAAGCAAAGGAGAATCAACCACTCTTTAAATTCAACTCAAGAAGCTTGATTCTAAGCTAAAAAGAGAAACATTTCCCAAATTAGGTTTAGGAATTTTCTGAAATCAAAGAGAGAAAGAGTTGGAGAAGAAGAAGAGAAGCTTACCAATGGGTTCTTCTATTAGTTTGGAGCTAGAGTTTGATTTGCAAAAGAAAAATAGGGTTTTGGAGTTTTAATTTCCCATCTCTCCCACCATTGATGCTTTTAGAGCTGAAAAGAGGAGAAAGTGAGGGTGAATGGGGAGGAGTGGCTCAGATTTGGGTATAAGTTAAACATAGGGCTGAACCCAAACCCAAACCTAAAGTGAAAAAGTAGCAAAAATCAACTTTCTCCAAACATATCGAAGTTTATACTCAAAAAGGTCGTAAACGGCACTTTAAACTCAATGGGAGTGGTCCCGAGTCCTAATTCGACCGTATGCAAAAAGTAGCTTTTCGGACTAAATTCCGAGTATCAATAAAATATTTAACTAAAACATTTAAATATAAAATCAACAAATATGCGGGTTGTTACAGACTCCCCTCCTTAAAGAAATTGCGTCCTCGCAATATTTATGAAGAAGATATATAGTAACAACCATAAAAGCATATTCAACACAAAAGAAGTTTGAAATAAAAGGTTCACCTTAAAGAGCACGGGAAAGTAAGTCCGGATGTGATCGCTCGATGAAATCTCTAGACTCCCAAGAACAATCCTTAGGATTTGAAGACCATTGATCTTTCACAAGCGGAACATCTTTATTTCGAAGACGTTTGACCTCCGAAGCAATAATTCGAATAGGATGCTGCTCATAAGTTAAATTAGGCGAAACTTCAATTTCTTCCACAACACCGGGCTCAAGAATAGAATCGGAATCTCGAAGACACTTCCGAAGTTGAGAAACGTGAAACACGTCATGGATAGCAGAAAATTGATCCGGTAATAAAAGACGATAAGCCATGGAACCAATACGTTCAGTGATAGGAAATGACCCAATATATCGAGGCGCCAACTTTCCCGATCGACTGAAACGTACAACACCCTTCGTAGGTAAAACACGAATGAACACAAGATCTCCCATAGAAAATTCTAACTTCCTCCTCCGGTTATCGACATAGGATTTTTGTCTACTCTGGGCTTCTTTCATCCTATGTCGAATAAGTTCAATCTTCTCTGTGGAATCACGAATAAAGTCTGGACCTAAAACCAGCTTCTCACAGGCCTCAAGCCAACAAGAAGGAGATCGGCATGGCCTTCCATAGAGTGCCTCGAAAGGTGCCATACCAATACTAGATTGGAAGCTATTATTATAGGAGAATTCAACAAGTGAAATATGATCTTCCCAACTTCCACCGAAATCAAGCACACAAGCACGAAGAAGATCTTCAAGAGTTTGATTCACACGCTCGGTTTGTCCATCGGACTAGGGGTGATAAGCGGTGCTAAAATTAAGCTTCGTTCCCAAAGCTTTTTGAAGACTCTTCCAAAATCCACTAGTAAACAATGGATCACGATCGCTAACTATAGAAGTAGGAACTCCATGCAATTTAACAATTTCTTTAATAAAAAGTTTGGCCAAAAGAGGTACGGTTCAGTTAGACCGAACGGGAATAAAATGGGCAGATTTAGTAAGCCTACCAACAATCACCCATAGGCTATCATGACCCAAACGAGAACGGGGAAAGCCATCTATAAAATCCATGGAAATTTGGTCCCACTTCCAAATTGGAATTTCTAAAGGTTGCAATAACCCACTGGGCCTTTGATGCTCGGCCTTAACGAGTTGGCAAGTCATGCAACGCTTAACGAAGTTAGCGATGTCAAGTTTCATTCTCTCCCAATAATAAAGTCGCTTCATATCCGCATACATTTTACTACTACCGGGATGAATGGTAAATTTGGAGCGATGGGAATCTTCTAAAATATCATTACGAAGATCACTAATATTTGGTACGATAAGTCTATCAAATTTCCGAATGCCACCACGAGGATCGATATTAAAGTTTTTCAAACCTTCAATACCAATTTTATCCTTAATATTTTGGCCAAGAAGAGCCAATTCAGGATCTAGCCTTTGAGCTTCAAAAATGCGGTCTAAAAGAGAAGGATGGGCCTCAAGGCTACATAAAACAAATGATGAGCATAAATCGGATACGCGGTCTCGAATCTCACAAGTGGATAAGATCTCGAGATCGTTCCATTCGGATATCATCATAGAAACAACAGCTTGTTGTTTACGGCTAAGAGCATCGGCGACACGATTACCCTTACCGGGAGTATAAAGAATATCAAGATCATATGGTGCAAGAAATTCGAGCCAACGCTGTTGAGGCAAATTAAGTTCCTTTTGAGAGAATAAATACTTCAAGGATTTATGATCGGTATAAAGAACAAATTTCTCTCCTAAAAGATAATGACGCCAAATCCGAAGAGCAAAAACAATAGCCGCGAGCTCTAAATCATGAGTGGCATATCTAGTCTCAGCAGGCTTCAATTGCCTAGAAGCATAAGCAATAACACGTTCTCTTTGCATAAGAACGGCACCTAAACCAACGCGACTAGCATCGGTATAAACAACGAAATCCTGATTCCCCTCGGGAATAACAAGAATAGGAGCATCAGAAAGGAGTTCTTTTAATTTCTGAAAAGAAGTTTCACATTTGTCTGACCAAATGTATTTAACACCTTTCTTCGTTAAGCTAGTGAGAGGCACGACAATCTTAGAAAAGTCTTTGATAAAACGGCGGCAATAGCCCGCCAATCCGAGAAAACTACGAATCTCTGTCACACTCTCCGGTCTCTTCCAATCTTGAATCGCTTCAATCTTTGAAGGATCCACGGAAATTCTGGATTCGGAAATAATACGACCGAGAAACTTCACACGAGATTGCCAAAAATGGCATTTAGAAAATTTTGCTCTTAAACGATTACTCCTAAGAGTTTCCAACACAATCCGAAGATGCTTCTCATGTTCCTCCTCGGTTTTTGAATACACAAGAATATCATCAATAAAGATGAGAACAAACCGGTCGAGAAAATCTTTGAAAACTCGATTCATAAGGTCAACGAAATAAGCCGGAGCATTCGTTAGACCAAATGGCATAACAAGCCATTCATATGATCCATAACGAGTACGGAACGATGTCAAAGGAATGCTATCCTCTGCAATACGAAGCTGATGAAATCCAGTAGCTAAGTCTAATTGTGAAAAGACTCTAGCACCACTAAGTTGATCGAATAGATCATCAATCCGAGGTAAAGGATATTTATTTTTGATAGTAAGATCATTAAGCTTGCGGTAGTCAATGCAAAGCCTAAGTGTTCCATCGGATTTCTTCACAAAAATAGCCGAAGCTCCCCAAGGCGAGGAACTAGAGCGAATAATCTGCTTCGTCTCCAATTCGGATAATTGTTTACGCATCTCCTCGTTTTCTTTATTGGACATACGATAAGGAGGGCGAGTGATAGGTCGAGCTCCAGGAATGAGATTAATTCTGAACTCAATTGCTCGTTTAGGTGGTAATTCTAAAACGGGCTCGAATATGTCGAAAAATTCACGAACGACGTGAATAAGAGAAATAATATCACCCTCATCATCATCACGAGGATTAAAAAAAATATAAAGATGCAACCAAGCTGGAATCTGAATCTTTAAGATTAATAGAAATCTGCTTAACAGATTGAGGATGTCGAAGATGAATAGTCCGCTCAGAACATAGGATATGAGCTTCATAACGGTTAAGCCAATCCATTCCCAAAATCATTCCAAAGCCTAAATAACGCATGACATGCAAATCGGCTCGGAAAGAAAAATCACACAAAATAATCTCGACATCTTTACACAATAAACTGATTGTCGCGGATCCACCAACCGGATTCGCAATTCTCAAAGAAGTCATTAAACACAAAACATCCAAAGAAAAAGTATCGACAAGTTATTTTGATATAAAAGAATGGGATGCACCCGTATCAAAAAGAACTCGAATAGGATGATCACGAAATAAAATAATTCCATCAAGGATAGAATGAGATATACCTTGACCACGAGATGTGTTGCCAGGGGCTTGAGCAACATTAAGCTTTCCCTCCTTCCTATTTTGAAGTTTGGGACATACATGCATAAAATGGTCCGGGCTTTTGCAATAGCGACAAGTACGAGGCTTTGAACACTTGTTCACAAAATGGTCTTTCGAACCACAATTATAGCATTTACCTTGAGTGGGGAAAAGGTCTTTTCAACAAGAGTTGCTTACCTCCCTTTCTTATTGGGATAAGGGCCTTTGAATTTGTTTGGCCTCTTCTTGTTGTTGAAGTTTGGTTTGGAACCCACCACTTCAACATCATTATCCCTATCCGCCTCTTCAAGACGAAGAGCGATATCAATGAGTTGGTCGAAAGAAACTTCTAATTTCAGAAGTAATGGCTTCTTGAGATTTTTTTTTAAGCCATAGACGAACCTCTGGTTCTTCTTTAAAGGGGTGTTGATGTATTCAACTCCATATTTGGAAAGAGACTCGAAGGAGGCGACATAATCTATCACGGAAGAATCACCTTGAACAAGGTCTATAAATCGTCGAGCCAATGTCACTTTCTCTGCTTCTGGTACAAATTTCAACTCGAAGCGTTTCCAGAATTGCTCCCAGGTGAGATCCGCTTCATTAATCTCAGAAACAAGAAGTTCGTACCAGTCCAATGCTCTTTCTCGGATCATACTAGAGGCCACCTGAACTCGGTGAAGGTCAATAAGGTTCATGCGAGAAAAGATTCGATCGCATGACCTTAGCCAAGCTTGTACTTCAATAATAGTTTCGGAACCTTTGAATGGCTCCCCACCCAAATTAGTGTAATCGCTGCACAAGCGTGCAAATCCTGACTTTGGGTGAGTAGGTTCCGGGTTAGCTCCAGCTGCTTGAGCATTTGCCACTAAATCAAGAAGCTGTTGAGCAGTCATAAAAACTCCATCTTGGGGTGGAGTGCTAGAAGGTACGGCTCTGGGGCGGCCTGGTCTAGACATTTCTCTTCCTTTAGAAAGAAAGAAGGACAAGAAGAAGATTATTCACTAATGGATATCAAGCAATCTTGATAGATAAAACAAGGAATCATAAAAGAAAATAGGATGAATTGGTACGAAGACTCGAAGTAAATCCTAAAGCACGACTCCTAAGATGGACTTAGGACGATGATCCTTGTTATAATATTCCATATTGTTCTAAAGTTTGGCTATGATACCAAGCTGTGACACCCCACATCTATATCCACGCAAGCCAAGAACACTACGATGTAATGCTGTCAACTAGCACGGAGAATAAGGCTGTTGAGGAGCGACCATCCATGTAATTGCTTTGTGCGAGCACCGATATGTCAGATAGTACAACATGCATTCTATTTCAAGAGAGGAAATCCGACATACCGATACAAACTCAAAACTACTACACAGTGGCTATATAAATCCTTCGGAAAAAAATATAGAAATAAGCATAACATAAATCAGTCACAGATAATTCATATCACAAAGGCGGAAATAGATATGAATATTCCACTAGGAAGTGTACATCAGAGTAGTGGTCTAAAAAGATCCACAATAATACAAAAGAATAGCAACACGTGCTATACAAAAGAATACAACTATGAGTCCATATCTTAAGTGTAAACAACAAAATAAACTACTAATCTAAGTAGTTAGCCAAAAGTCAGAGAAATCAATCCCAAGTGAGAAGTCAAGCTGAAGCACCTGTAACATCTCGATCTGACCCGAGTATTATTTAATAAGAAAATAATAAATGGATCAGTCTAACTATAAATATCAGATGAAACGATATAGAATCAGAGATATGACTAAACACATAATAATCACAATACCAAGTTGTGATATATACATACATACATATATATATATATATAAGTAATTGAAAATCAACAAGAGATTAATCAATATCACCAAATCTACACAAGAATCAAAGGAAATGTCATACTCCTTATTTCGTTCACCAAACCATAAATATTGACGATTACATCAATGTCAATCACAAAAGTCAATGACACACCAATTCACCAATGCACAAATATTGATAAAACTTATCAATGGAAATCACGAAAATTGGTGAAGCATAAATTCTAGAAATCATCTCAAGAAATCTAGTCAATGACACACGAATTCACCTATGCACAAAAATTGATAAATCATATCAATAGAAATCACAAAAATAGGTGAAGAAGAAAATTTCAGAATTCGACACATGAAATCCAGAAATCACACATAATAGGGAAGAGGCCTATCACACGAACGGGAGCACGAAAACTCACCAACATATGTACCACACGAACGAGACACTATCTCATGGTAGCTAGCCATTAATTTTTGACACACGAACGGCCCGAAGACCATGGGGCGCTACCCCATAAATTGGAGTCGAAACTCCACAAAACGGGGTTTAGTCTCCCTCCAGACAAAGAGTCATCGCACATTGCTAGTCTAAATCACAAAAATGATCGTCATGATCATCAAGAAGTGTCAATTACAGTAAGCTAGTAAATATATGAGCTTAGCTTCATGTCCCGTAACCACTAGCTTAACTTAAATATTTACGAACAAATTGTAGATCTCCACTAGAAAATTGTCACAAGAGATTCAATCGAACAAGTCCAAGAATTAACCGACGAAGTAAATGCAAGCGTTTCATACCACTCGTTTTACTAAGTCGTTTAATTTGATTTCACATACGAGTGAGGTAAAGGTTTGTATATACTAATAGACTGGAAATCGGTTTAAGAAAACGAGCTTTGTTATAAAATAGTGTTGAAATCATTTGAAAGAAGAGTTTTGATATTTACTACTAGTATAGAAAACCTTTATATTTTTAAAGTGACAAATCACAAAGAAGATTGTAGGAACAATCAATCACGAAAATTCACATACGAAGATGTGAATAAAAAAAATCCAACGAAATCGATAAAGAATCCATCGAAATGGATATTCAAAAATCCCTAAAAAGGAGTCACCAAAGTCATAACAAATGATAACAACACATAGGAAGCAACACGAATCGATTAAAGTTGGAAATTCAAACAACTAGGCGAAATAGGCAAAAATGCACCAGGTCGGTCGGCCGGCTACAGAGATCGGTCGACCGGACCCTGTTCCACAAAAATTCTCGGGAAGCAGGTCGGTCGGCTGAGCCCTGTAGCCAGTCGACCGGACCAGAGACAGAAAGGTGCCTATGCACCATAGTAGCAGGTCGGTGGACCGGCCACAGGGCTCGGTCGGCCGAACCTGTTCCCAGTCCCTTCCTAGCCCATTGAATACAATGGCCAATCACTACCAAGTTGCAACCTTACGAGCATCGGCACTAAGGATTTATGCCAATCGACTACCCGGCCCTATGAGCTCCTTGTTGCCTCACCAAAAACACATTTAAACATCAAAGCTATGGTTTTTAAGAATTTGGATTTCAAAATACCAAAATTGGAATATTCACAAAACCATTCCAAACCAAAAGCAAATGCACACGAATAACTGTTAGGAATTCATACCTAACAATCGAAGATAAATATAAGCATAGACGTGAGATAAAAATCTCACCTTTGAACCTAAGCAATTGGAAAAAGAAGCTTGAAAGCAAAGGAGAATCAACCACTCTTCAAATTCAACTCAAGAAGCTTGATTCTAAGCTAAAAAGAGAAACATTTCCCAAATTAGGTTTAGGAATTTTCTGAAATCAAAGAGAGAAAGAGTTGGAGAAGAAGAAGAGAAGCTTGCCAATGGGTTCTTCTATTAGTTTGGAGGTAGAGTTTGATTTGCAAAAGAAAACTAGGGTTCTGGAGTTTTAATTTCCCATCTCTCCCACCATTGATGCTTTTAGAACTGAAAAGAGGAGAAAGTGAGGGTGAATGGGGAGGAGTGGCTCAGATTTAGGTATAAGTTGAACATAGGGCTGAACCCAAACCCAAACCCAAAGTGAAAAAGTAGCAAAAATCAACTTTCTCCAAACATATCGAAGTTTATACTCAAAAAGGTCGCAAACGGCATTTTAAACTCAATGGGAGTGGTCCCGAGTCCTAATTCGACCGTATGCAAAAAGTAGCTTTTCGGACTAAATTTCGAATATCAATAAAATATTTAAATAAAACATTTAAATATAAAATCAACAAATATGCGGGTTGTTACATATATGCTTTTAAGAATGTAATTGAAAGTTATACAAGTTTATTTTATTTCCTTTAATTTCATTCATAACTTAGCACTAAATTTCTTACTTTAATTAAAGATTCTAATTATTAATTAACCACCATTTCACTACCCTAATAAAAACTATTAATTAGCAGAAACTTAAGAATTAAATACCGGGTTTAATTTCAAATCTTTTTAAAGTAATAATAAATATACTTACAATTTATATATCCAATTATATTTAAAACAATTTAAAATTTACATTTGTTTATCAAAATAAATCTGCAGTAAACTACTACAGTGGCCTTCCCACTTCGAAACTCGAAAATGAATATCGATGATGCGTGCACTTGTCATCAAAATTATTTTCCAGCGATAGAGAGGGAAGTACAGAACTTAAATTTTTCCAAAATCTTCTTTAAAACAAAATTTTCCAAATTATATTGAAATATTTATATCAGAGAATACTTCTAGTAATACTATTATTATATTCCAAAATCAATTGACAGAAATTTTCAAAACCCCGGAACTTAAGTTCTAAAATTTCCAATTTTCATTTATTTTGTTTTCAATCTCATTTCAACTATTATTTATAAATTTCATTACCCAACAACCAATATAATACAACCAAATATAACCTTTATAAAATTTACTATATATAGAAATATAATAGGCAAAATTATTTCATTCACCTATATTAAAACCAAATATAACCTTTATAAAATTTACTATGTATATATAGAGAGAAAATATAATAGGCAAAATTATTTCATTCACCTATATTAAATACAAATATTATGTCGGTCTGTCCTATTAAGTGTTTAGAAATCGCTATTGATGTCATAGCATCCCATGCATCAAGCAGAATATATAAATACAAAACGGAACAAAGCAACACAATATCAAAACCTTTTTATAACACTAACAAATACGCTCTCTCATTTATATACACTCAGCGACTCCAATAGGGTATTACTACCCTATTAGTAAAGAGTCAGACCCCACAATTCTAAGGTTTATCGCTAAACCAAAGCTTTGATACCACTATTGTAATGTCCTGCCTTTTCGCACGCTTTAAATCGATACACGTGTCAATTCAAACCATATGGCAGGGCAGATTGTTATGGGGTAAATAAGAAAAGGCAGGGAAAGAAAAACAAAATAGAATCTCACGGCGGAAGGATAAAATATAATAATCAAATATACAGTTCATGAAGCTATTTTATAGACATTTGATTATATTTATACAATACATATCAGAGTTGCATATACCACTGAATAATAATCAATGCAGCGGAATACAGTGTAGTGGAACAATATAATATATAATAATAATAATGATGAAATCTTCGTCTTCGTCCTCCAGAAATAAAGTCTTCGATTCCTAAAATGCTCCGACTGACCCGAGCGAATTGAAAAGACATAACACTCGAGTCAGAACTAAAATATCTTATGTGAGTTAAATCAACAGAGATAAATATGAGTATGACGGCGTCAGAGATGTTTACGGGATTTGACATCTCCTATCCTGTGTCTAATGTGATTGCAGTAACTCAAAAGATGCTTAGGATTCACATCTTCTAAGGATCCATTAAACTATTTACTATATAGTATATTTCGCTATTATAACAATGTCTAATGGTAAAGTAAACTTACTTTTTAATAGCCTTAAGGGGTTACCCATATAGCCATTAACACAAATAATGCCAATAGTCTATATAGTACCCGTAATACCTCCTGATCGGGAGGCTACCAGAGGATACTCCATAGGTACGACACAAATAGAAACTCGTACAAGGCGCGGTAGGGTAAGTGACACGGCACAACTAGGCAATGCCCGGGTAGATATACCATTAACTTCCGGGTCGGTGGTAACGCGTAGCAGCTACTACAGCCCACCTTGAACAAACACCCCCAAAATCAAAAATCAAAAGTGGCCACTGAATCAATCCAAAAGTTAAAGCATAATATCGAAGGGATGTGTTCGATCAAAGGTGCTACATCAATCAACCTATCAATCGCTTCTGTTTTAGCCACCATATGCCAACTCATGGGAGTTGGGTCCACGTATTTACCTCAAAGGAAACGCCGCCACCATCATACTTCATTCTGGAATCTCCACCGCGTACAAGGTTGTTAAAGTGGTTTTCGGAGTTGGCAGAGAGTATGACAACTTCTGATCCCGGTCTCTTCAACAACCAAACGTTATTATAACACCGCGGTCATTTTCAAAATAGTTTATACTTTAGAACCAGAATATAATATCCCTTTTCAAAACCATATAAATACGATATCATTTTCCTCTTTTAAAACCAAATCAATATGATACCATTTCAAATATATCCTTTTTCTAAAACCATACCACTTTAAAATTTATAATATCTCGAAACCATACATTTGAATTATAATTCTTCAAAACATAATACTTCGAAATTCATAGCTTTAAAACCATAACTTTCAAAACTTAAATGGTTTGGATATTCAAACAGTATATAAAATAAAATGGTTGGAAATTAAAATTAATTTATAAAGTAAACAATTTCGACGACATTAGAATTTTATTCTCTTTAAATTAAGTCTAAATCCATAAATTTTAAATTCACTTTCAGTTTTCAATAAACCACTTCAGTTCAATATATTTCGAACTTTGAGTATTAAACAATTAGAAACTACGGTTGGAAATTTCTATTCAACAATTCAATGTCCTATTATTTAGTTTGAAATATTTGCATAATAAATCCATAATCATTTAAATAAAACTCAAATTACCTATACTAAATATTTCCTTCAGTTTATTTATATTAGAAATATTCACTTAATTCATCTTGAATAAAATTTCAGTTATAAATATCATAACTTTTAAAATTTCAAGTCAATAAGTTCTACATCAACTTATGGAGTTTAATTCTTAAATAAGCTCAATTCCAAATAAATTTCCAATTTACCTTCCAATCTTAATTGATTTAAATCATTAAAACTCTATGTATATTAATATCTTAAATATGTACTTAACCGTATAATATAAAATAATCAAACTCAATTATTCAACTTATTTATTTTATTTAACAAATTTATACATAGCTTAAATTCAATAATTTAACTATATATGTATATATATAAAAATATTTATATAATATCAAAATAAATATTTATTCAACCGTATCCTATCCAAACCATAGAAATCATTTTCAAAATATTTATATATATAGACCGACGGTGTCTGTATAAAATTTTCTATCCTATGGTCAAGTGATACGGATATTTATCATTTCAATCTGTAATTTAAAAAAAAATTACAGTTATATATCATTTCAAACCGCAATCCCAAATAAGATGAAAATGCATACTAACTTGTAGTTTATAACAATATAAAATACAACATCCATTCATCCAATATCAACCATTAACCATTTATCGCAATCATCATCAAATTCAAACAATAGCATCAATATAGAACGGATAATAAACAACAGGTATTAAATAGCAGTTTATATTTATAACAAATTAAATAACTGTTTAACTGGCAGTTTATATGCAACGAATAATTAATTAACAATTTAACTGGCAGTTTAAATGCAATGAATAAATTAAGTAGCAATTTAATTTAAATAAATGAAATTAACTAAGATGATGATAAAAAAATATGCCAAACAACCATAAATAAATTTTAAATCACATCATATATCAATTTAACAAACATAAGAAATTTTAGAAGTTGTGAGTGGGTTAAAACACTCACATTTTGAATTTAAATTGAATTTAAATTCAATTTAACCCAAAAGTCTGACAGTCTCAGAATCCATCCAAACTAGTGCCAAAATGTTTGAAATTTCAATACAATCCTAACAAAAAAAATCGCACGCAAAACGGTCCACGTATGTAAAAGTTATGAGATTCAAAACAATTGAAATCAAAATTAAAATTAAAAAAACAACTCATCCTTACCACGCAGTGCCATGTCACGTCATCGCCCATCACGCTACAGCAACCTCACGCGCAAACCCTACTTGTAGCTGCCACCAGTTCAACGAACGTCACCAAATTTCGCCATCGCCAAACGTGATTTCTCTACGATCCAGTAGCGTCGTTGCCCTCCCTACATCAAGGCGACCTCCAAGGTGGTTGCAGCTACCTGGAACTTGCCGAAGAAGTTGCACCGCCACCTATCTTTTATTGCCAAATATGGCCAATCTTGACACCTATGACATGAACGAACGACATAGATTGAATCCCCTCCTCGACCTCTACAGTGCAGCACAACCCGATCGTCGTTTCGACGAAAATCCACCATTGAAAAATTCAAACCCTAAAATGGACGGCCGGAATTGATTCTGAATTTTTGGACAATATCGATTTGAAAAACGAACAGTTCCCGAAGATTACGCTCATTGAGAGCTTCAATATATATTTTTTTCAAAATTTTCTGAGTAGTTTGAAATTTGGCTTTGATTTTGAAATTTGGATTGGGTAGATTAGGGTTTGCAGCCATTGAGGAAGAGGAGCATAGAAGTTTCTGTATGTATAGAAATGAGGAATAGAGGCTGATAGGGTTTACAACAGGGAATTTATAGACAATTGAAATAGAATAAATGGACTGTGTTGAATATACGTGCTTACGACAAAATGGCCCAAAAAGCCTGTCCTGACTCCGGAACGAAATTAGGTCAACCCATATGTCAAAATAGATGTTTTAAATATTTTAAACATGATGGAAGAAGTTTCACGTTCAAATTCCATCGTATGAAGCAGTTATGCTCAAATCAATATTTTTCAAATTGATTTCAATTTTATTGATTTCAAGGCGTTTCACGTTCGTACGATCAAACGACAAGTCCGATCGCTACGAAACTTGAAACCCTACAATAATTCACCGTTTCGGATCCGATGAAACTGGTTTCGTCGAAATCCGAGTCAGTGGCCAAAATGGCTATTTTTCCATTAATTAAATAAATTAATAATTAATTAATTAAGTCAAATTTCCACTTGAAATTCTAAAATTGACAATTCTTATCATTTCTATATTTCCAAATTATTCACTCAAATTTAACAACTTAGATGTCCATTGAAAGTAAATTAATTTATCAAATTTCAAACTTACCTTCACTTTATTGAATTTATAATTTATAATTAAAATTCCCAAGAATTCCATTTGATTAAATTAATCAGTAATTATTTCATTCATTATTGTCATATAGATGGCATTTATATTGGACTCAAAAATCTATTCCATTAAATATTTTCACATTCCATATTAAATTTAAAATAACGTAGTAATTAATTTCATTCACAATAAATGTGACGCCCCACCTCCGATACCACGCTGTGATACCACGCTGTGACGCCCCACCTCTATACCCACGCTAGCCAAGCTTGGGCTCCGAATCAGTTCTTAAAGTCCAAGCTTGGCTAGCGTGGGTATAGAGGTAGGGCGTCACAATAAACTCAATTAATTAAAATTTATTTCAATAAGTAAACTTGATTTAACTCCAAATCCTTTTTATCTAATCAATAATTATTCAATAAACAAAGGTAAACTTAGTTTACCCTATTATACATTGGTAAGTTCAAATTTCATCTTTCCTTCGTACTAACTACCCTATTTTCATTTTATTACACTTCTATCAATATACACACTAATTTCGTTTTACATTCTAAATAAACTCATTTACGTGGGTTCATACTTTCCATTATATCGATTACTACACTATGCATAAATTTACAATTCCAATTACTCCATTATTACATTTACACCTTCTGTTATTATATTAATGATTACTAAAGTAACGTTTATTGTCAACTACAAATGTTATAATTACTTAACAAACATTGTTTTATAAATTTACAATTCATTACGTATTCTTCATCAGTTAACATAATTTTGAATCCATTTTCCAATTTACTAATTTCAATCAATCCTAACTTTACCATTTGTTCCAACTAATAGGGTGTGCACTAATTTACTTATTGCATTAATTCTTATTAATATAACATTAAAGTTACTCTACTCTAATTGATTTCCAATTTTATTATAAAAGGAAATAAACAGGTAACCTTACAATACACTAAGGTTTATTATTTCCAGCAAATTATCATAGTTGCCTACATAATATTTACTCCGCTATTTACACACAAACGTTACTATTTTCATATGCCAAATCTTTATACAGTGGCCATTTTATTTTTATTTATTATAACATTTATAACTTAAATGTTTGCCTTGGTTTTCTTACATTAATAGGTTTTTTTATTTCTTACAATATCAATGTTACCATTTATTTTCATAATACTAATTTCATTCAATTTCCATTAACTATCTATTATTTCCTTGGTAAATCCAATATTTCATCTATTTTCTTATATTCAATTCTTAGCTTAGTATAACAATTTAAATTACTTTAATTATTCGTAATTTCATTTCAACTGTTAATACTTAGCTTAAATTTCCATGGTTGCATTCCATTTGTAACATTTGCTTCATTATAAATTATAATTTTTTTATTTCTTTCTAAATTAACTTTCAAAAATCTTAATTAGATTGACCAATTTATTTACCAAAATTTACGGGTCGTTATATTTATCCAATTTAAATTCGATCTCAATTTCAATTTTATTTAACTTATTCCTAGTTAAATTCAAATATATTTTATTCACTTCCATTTATTCAAGTTAAATTTTAATTCCAGGATTAAAATTTTCATTTTCTTCTTATTAATATCAACTTCACTTTATATGTTCGATAATTGATTTATCTTAAAATTCCACATTATTTAAATAGAGTTCCCAAAATTCAATTATCCGGTTTTATTTCAAACCCATTTTGAAATCATAAATAACACATACCCACTTGGTATATCAAATCAAATCTCCGGATTCCAAAACACTTGGTTTTACCAAACAAATTTCCCTTTTGAAATTTCTTAAACCACTTGTATATCAAACCAGTCTAAACAAATATCATACCCAATCACCAAAGAAGCAATCCATCACTTTAGAAACTCAAATATGAATTCTGATGATGTGGCCATCATCAGGATTATTTTCCAGCGACTGAAGTGAGTTCAGTGCTTCCTTACTTTCATAAATTCCTTTTAAAACAATATCCATTCAAAAAAAAATTCCTAAAATAATATTCCATCATTGCCTTCAAACACTTTGAAAAACATTTCAAAATTCCCAAGATTCTAAATTCCCCAACCCTTTTTGTTTAAATTCATTTAAAACACTTTTCAGAATTTCTGGGATATAAATTCTAGTTTAAATCATATTTTAATTATTCTTCTTTTGTATAATTTATACTTATAGAATTTTATTTGGTTATAAACCATTTCAAATTTTAGATTCTTATTTGATTAAGATATTAACACCTAAACATCCACTCATATATATATATATATATATATATAATTTCAAAAAATTATTTCTTTTATATCAAAATATAATTTTGGGTAAAATTATTTCATTTACCCACTTAAAAACAATACTATGTCGGTTTATCTTATTTAAGAGTTTAGAAACCCCTATTGATACGGTTGTACTACCCATACCGACTAGAATTCTTAAACACTCAACCGATAAGTCAACACAATATAATTTTTTTTATTCACTAATAAATACGCTCTCATAGCTGTTAATACACTCAACTCATTGTAGAGTACTATGGACTCTATTCAATGAATTTCCCTACCAGAGCCAAGGTTATCGCCAACCTAAACTCTGATACCACATGTGACGATCCGTCCTTCTCGATCCTCGAAAATCGACATAAAATACACCACAGAATAATATGCTGACGCTCGAGTGCCGGAAAAGACAGATTTTTGAGGGAAAAGAAAGAAGATAGAAGAAAGAAGGAACTAAAGAATAACAGAATCTCACAATCGCAGCAGAACAAAATATAATGCTCAATAACAGATCTTTACACAAAATGAAAACTATATATGTTTTATATATTACATCATCAGAGTATCGCAAAAAAACAACAATTACCAGCCTGACAATTTCAAACAAATCAAAGCAGGGGATATAAACAAATACGGTAATACCTCTCGGACTCCAGCTGCTCTCCTGAGCTCTACAACATCCTTTCCTGTAATCTATGATACTCGGTCTGACCCGAGCATTATAATAAAATAACACCCGAGTCAGTCTGGAATACTAGCGTGAGAGAAATACACCCACATTGATTATTACAGTTTCAAAATCCTTCAAAATCAAAAGCATCTCGTAAGACCACGCCACAAATAAACATGTCGGGTTTTTACCATACGATGGCTAAAACATTTCTTATAAAATCCTATGATATTATAATAGTGTCTATATACAAATACTTATTCAAATAGCCGGAATTGTTACATGATTAAATTCCAGCTACTAGCCACAATCGTGGGTAATACAAATAAAACCGTAAAAGGCACGTGGGGAGAATGGATTTGCAACTAATGATTAGGCACTGGGGTACCACCTGTCACAGTACGTGGCCTAGATCACCATACCGAGGATTACTCCCAATCTCCTAAAACATATGACCGGGACTACCCCTTACTGGATAATCTCGAGTAAGATCACCCCACGTTTGGGATCAGCAACCCACACCACTAAGCCGAATAAAAAGAGACATCTAGACAGGTATGACCTCACCCTAATGGGTGCTACCCACATAGCCTTGCGGCATAACCCCTGATTTTCAGTCATTCCCGGTTGATGAGGCTTGAGGCTAAGCGTTACCTTTTTAGAGCATTTCACTTAGAATGTCCGCCATCTGCCTGACGATGTTCCGAAAGCATTCATCCATACAAGTCCATCCTGGGTTCAAACGGAACCGAAGGCACTACTCCTACTACATCCATTTTGGAATCATCCTCAAGATTAGTAGCGACTAGCCCTTGAACTTCACTGCTCCACCTTCGAATCCAAACTCTTCTTCCTCACGAAAACGTACAAACCGGATCGAAGCGGTTTTCGAGAAATTAATCACGATCCCGGTCTCTTCGAAACGATCAACGCATTGGCCAATATTGATAGTCGGTGATTTAAATATCAATTAACATTCACAAACATCCATCAAACAATAAATAATTTCTCAAATTATTTATTAATCTTAAAATATCTTTCCAAGATATATTCCCACTTTCAAACCCTTTGAAAACAGTTTTCAAACCATCTCCCTTTATAGAATAAATTTCCCAAACATTTTTCTATTCCCACTGAAACTAACCAAATCCAAATACTTCAGATTTCAAAACATTAGATCACTTTGTTCTAAATATAACTTAAAACATTTACATTAACTTCTTAAACATTTTATTCAAAATATATTTTAAAAATATTTAAAGCTAACTACTTTATAAAATGTAAGCTAATTTTAAAATAAAGGTTAAGTTCAAACTAAATTTTAAAAGAGGAGTTACAAAATTTTATACTAGTTTCAAATAGAACTTCAACCAAACCATCGTTAATAAAAATCCATTTTGTAAAATATGAATATTAATAATATTATTTTAAAACATAATACCAATTACCCCTTTTAAAATAATTATTACTATAACTAATTTAGTACGTATTTACCTTTAAAAATTTTACAACTTAAATAAGAATTTTCTTAAAAACATTCTTTTTAAAATCAAATTTTAAACTTTTAACTTTTACTTAAAAATCTGCTTTAAAACGTACTTGGCTTTACAGAGAAATACACTTTCATTTCAAAATAAACCAAAGAATCAGTTTATAAATCCTGCTTGATTTATCTCAATTCGAATTTACATTTCAATCCCGTAAAACAATTTAAAAATAAAACTCCCTTTTATTTTTAAACACATTTCCCATTTCCTGGAAATCACTTCCAAAGTATATAATTAACTTATTTAAAATAAGTTGCTAAATTCTTTATTCAAAATATACTTTTATAAATCTATAAAAGTTTCTTGAGTAACTTAAATCAATTTTTTTTTATATGAAGTTATTATATCAGATATTTATATTAAAATTTCCTTTTGAAAATTTAACACTACTTTACCTTTAAGATAATTAAAATACCATAATTACTTAAATAAATGTTTACTTACACTTTAAACAATTATAATATTATTTTCTTTCTAAAATATTCTAAAACACATTTTAAACTGCCCATTTATATTTTGAAAGCTTTCTTTTAAAACATACTAAGTTTCTAGGAAAAAGTACACTTCCATCCTTTAAAGATAATCTCATCTTTATTTTTAAAACAATTATACCTTTCTTATAGAATTTCCCACCGGAAATTTATATTTCCAAATCTATACACTGATAAATATTTTATTCTACTTTATTTGTAAAACCAATTTACAAATTCCCATTCCTCATCACAGTTTCAAACCCTTAACAAATTCCAAATCAATTTCCTTAATTTAATTTCCTTAAATTCATTACTTAAAAATTCCTTTTCATTTCCTTTTTAATCCCAATTCATTTTATTTATATTTTAAAAATACCAGATTCATATTTATCCAACTATACACAGCATAACAAAATTCAAATCATTTTGTCGCAGGATATAAATGAAATATATCACGGATTACGAATAAAATTTCTATATTGTGAGGAATCCAGTTGGATCCATCAAATCTGTTTTCCTGCATCCACAGATGTTAGCACAACAAATAAATATCAATCCAGACTGATATTAATATTCATATTCAACCTATAACTCAATTATTTAAATATTAACTATTTAAATTAAATGGTATCCAGATGTGAATGAGATTAACTCACCTTGAGTTCAAACGTTGAGTCGTTCCAATTTTAAATTAAATCGAACCATTCGATTTAGTCCAAAATTTCTGCTTGCTCAATACGCCTCCGGACCTGCACCACAGCGGCCTACTCGTCGCTGCGATTCCGGCGCTACCAAATTCGTCGAAATCTGACCAAGTATGCACAGGATATGAATTTTTAAAGTTTGAATATAATTTCAAAACAAATTTTTTTTTATTTACCAAACGAATCACGGTCGCATCTTCTTCCTCCCATACGCGAACACAGGTTCGAACAAACCCATTGCCGCGCCGCCTAGGGTTCAAAATCGCTTCGCCTTTGGTCGACAAGAGATTAATCGAACACCTCTATCCCGTAGCCCTTCGCCGTCTCTTCCTCCACCACAACCACCATGTAGCTCGGTCCCCAGATTGCCTCGATTTCAGCGCTCGAACGCGCAACCCTTTGCGGCTCCACCACATCACATTCGTTACACCATACTAGATCGTGGCCGTTGAATTCAAAGCCCTCGTCGAGCTCTTTAATTTCGTAGTTGAAGGCTTCTCGTGAAAGCTTGCGGATTTGGAGAGATTTGAGGTGGAAGATGGGAGGGTTATGGCCATTGAAATGTTTTCACGGCGGCTGAGGAAAATGTTAGGGTTTTGGCCCCAAAAACGTGTATATATATACGTTCTAATCTAATATTTTATTAATATAATTTCCAAATAACAAGCTCTTCCAAACGAACTCCAAATCGCACGTGCCGCCAGGCGTTTATAAAGTTTTACCCGCATTCCAAGCACAAGGAACGTGTTTTGGAGGCTAATTTGATCATATGTGGAAGATAGCCTTTTCAATTGATTTAAAATGTTAAATTATCGATTTAAATTTCAACGCGTTTCTCACCCGTACGAACAAACGGTAAATCCAAATGTCACGAAAATTAAAATATGATAATAATTAACCATTATGGATCTAATGGAACTAGTTTCGTCGAATTCCGAGACTGTACCCCGGAAGGCTATTTTAACTCCTCGATAAATTCGAGCGATTTCCGAAATTGTCGAAATCACTTAAAATTTAACTTTTAAAATTTTACTAATTCATTTATAAATCATATAGAATTTATAATCACATTAGAAACCATTTTGATTCATTCCGAATCAAAATCTGATTATTTACATTATTATATTAGTAAATTCCATTATTAAATTAATATAAAATCCCAAATTTTAAAATTATCGACTTTTGATTCCATCCAAAAGTCCAACACCATTATTTAAATTCAATAGACTTGAAATAAATTTTAGAAACCATTTTCATATCTATTTGCACCCAGATTCACCAATTATCCCAATTCCAAATATTTAATTGTTATTATCCAATTTCAATTGAATTGCCATATTTGAAATTTTAACTAATTTTATTAATTTAGCCAAAATCTTCTTACTTAAAAATCAATTCAAAATCTACATTTAACATTTAAAATGAGTTAAATGTTCAAAATCTAACGACTAAAATTCCGAATCGTTACAATTTTCCAAACGGCAGCCTAGAAGCAGGCTATCCGTGTTCTGGAGCTAGCTTGGATTTAGAAGTCTTTTGGAAGCTGTCGGATTTGGAAAGCTTTTGGTTTTGGGAATCTTTTGAAGTCTTTGGAGTTTGGTTTTGAAGGTGCTTATGTTGGAATCTCGCTATCGCTCTCTTTCTTTTGAAGACTCTGTTGGAGTTATTATAGCTCTTTTATCTTTTCCGCTGCGGTGTTATCATTTTGTTGTTGTATCATGTGTATAACACTCTGATGTTGGTGATCGATGTTGTAATGAATATTGATCGGTATTGTATCTGTGTTGTGATCAATATAATTCATTTTTTTTCCGCTGTTTTATATTCATCTAATGTTGTTATAAGCTCCACCAAACTGGAGTTCGACGTTTGAATCTCCGGCAGTTGAATACAAGTAAGGTATTTTATGTCGATTTTTGAACGCTGGATTTTAGGTCGTGACAAGTATGGTCTATTTATGTTATTAATTAACATAACTTAAACCATCAAACTTTAATACAACAACTAAAACCACTTATTAAATGTCATGAAAATGAAAATGAAACTAAAACAAAACCTATTTTAAGCATGACCTATTTAATATTTTGATTTGTAACATACATCATCAAATTTTGATTCTATTTTAATTCCATAATCAAAATCACTTAGTTAGATGATGATAAAAATTGTGTTTATGTTGGATTAAGCATAGCCTATTTGTGATTACAACATACACTGTCAAATTCTCTAATAAACTTACATCATAATTGAACTTTAAATTAAGCATTAAAAAGAGATCATAAATAACAAAATATGTTGAATCTACATAATTTTATAGAGCTTAATTACCCATAAATTAGAAGGATTTAGCTTCTCATTTGTGTTATTATTTCAACACATGTAGATTTCAATATTAAAAATCAAGGAAAGTAAGAGCAACTTAAAAGCAAACAGAACTAAACTACTTGCATGAATTAAATCTAAACTAATTGCAATGTAAAGAAGCTAATCTACTAACATGAAATAGAAGAAAGCATGTAAATAAAAGCAAGCGTGAAATGAAAAGCATGTAGAAAAAAGAAGAGGCTTAAGAATCCATTTTATTTCTCATTTATTTGAGGATACAACTTGCATAATATCATAAGAAGAAAAAATTCCATTACATGAACATAAGAGGGTTATTTATACATGACTAAAACCCTAATCAATTTTTGCAGAACTCTCTAAAATTCCCTTGAGGAAGTGTGACCTCCAAGTTATCATTAGTATGAAACAAATCCTCCCTTAAATGTCCACATGCCTTTAATCCTCACTAGCTTGTGCGTTAGCTCTTAATTGTGGTTCATGATTTGTGGGTAGGTGGGGTCCTCCATGATTACATGAATTCTTTTATTTCTTTTATTTCTTTGTCTTCCTTCTTGTGCATGCATGAATACATGAAATCTTCTTCATATTTTCTCTCTTTTTCCTACAAGTAAAAATAAAAATGTGCAAAGTAAATTTTCTCAAATTAAGTCATACACAAAATTACCATTTTATCCTCCTAAATGAAGATGAATAAATGATGAGTTGAAAACGATTTAAATTTTGGTTTAAACATGTAAAATACCCTAATATGATCATTTATTTAAATGAAAGTATATTAAATATGGAAGTAAAAATATGCACTTTTTTGTGCACACCAAATGCCCTCATACTTATCTTTTATTCGTCCTCAAATAAACCAAAATTAAGATAACTCCACTTTCGTATGGAGCATGATTGCTTTAAGCATATGCAATAGGCCATTAAGCCTCTAGGTGTCTCGAGTAGGCGAGTGTTGTCTCGTGAGGGTTTTCAGTGGATACTACCCAAAAATTCCAAATGCAACAAGGAAAATTCCTAAATGCAAGATTTATCTATAAAGATATGAATGCAAGTTCCTAAAAATATTTACAAATGAAGAACTTACTTTTAAATTGACACGAGTAAGTTAAATGTAAGTTCTGGTCATTATTAAGATATTTAAGTCTTTTTACTCGTCAAAACATTCAACAAAATTAAAGTTAAATCACAATTAGACTCTACTTTGGCTAGTTGTTTAGTTGATAACATAGTGCAACTATGGAATGGATCCTTAGTTGATTATCAAAGTTTATCAAAGTGGTATTTTTATTTCTTTAGAATAACAAGTCAAATAAACTAAGTAAAAATAGTGCTTGGATTTCAATCGCTTACTCTCTCTATTTTTAAAAAGTATTAACTTTATTATTTTTACATGCCTAACTTAGATAAATGGAGGACAGATATATCAATCGTGTACTGCCTTTCTAGCTTATTGGAGAAGGGTGTAGAGCATGGCGAGTGTACACACTTGCATAGGAACACATGACTCTAGGTGGTAATTTTTATTAAATCTATTTACATACACCTAACTCAAATAATCTGAGGCCAGATATACCGCTCATGCACTGCTTTTCGGGGTTACGTAAGAAAGGTATAGATCATGGTGAGTGTACACACTTGCGTGTGAACACATAACTCTTGTTGTTACTTATTTAAATGAAAGCTTTTTTTCTTTATTTTCCTTTTTTTATGAAGAGAGTGTTTTGCAAAATCATCTTAGTATAACTTAACTTAGAAGATCAAAATTATTATTGCCTTTACTTTAAATCAACCACTTATTCAAACAAAGATTACAATTAGGATATACTTCATAATTAATACTCATGAACCTTCCTATATACTAGTTAAACCATATTTACTTTTAATTAAAATTTATTTTTATTTTGATTGAGACAAATAAATTTTCAAAAATTTCAATTTAATAACCAAAAACATATATTTATCCTCTAGTGTTTCTTCAAAAGTAAATCAATATGCAAAAAAGAAAATTTGTTTTGAGATTTTTTTGTTTTTAAATAAGTTTTGAGTTTTGGAAAGAAAATGAAAAAAATAAACCATGAAAAATCAAAATTGAAGATGAGACTGTTGGCGCCAAAATTGGTCACAAACCCCAAGCATCGTGAAAGCACCGATATATGAATATAGTCAGCAATATCCAACACAATCTCAAATTCAAGCAAAAAATAGAGAACAACAATTGAGAAGTAATAAACAGTAACATAAGATTTATAGTGGTTTGGCGATCTCCGGCCTTCGTCCACTTCAAATGATGATCTCTTATTGACTTTCCTTGCTGGTTACAGTCGATTACAGCAATTACAATAAAGAAATTTTGAAAACAACAGTAGCGATTGAGTGCAAGGTTGAATCCGACAGAGTCTGGACGTCTGATAGCCCAAAGATCTTTTTTACGTAGGCTCTGAGGCTCTATTTATAAGTGTAGGAGGCTGATATCTCGCTCAAACTTTGGAAGACTTCTTCTGGCACGTGAGTGGGCCCACGCGATCGATCCCATGAAGTTTCGACTTGATCCGTGATCGATACGAACTAATTTCGTATCGATCGAGATTTTACCCAACGGAGTTGAAACTTGGCATGAACCTTCTTTGGCTTGTACGTAAGCTCCTGTGAAAATTTCATAACATTTGGACCTATGGGTTGCAAGATACGATCGATGCAATCTTGCATTTTTCGAAGGCTACCGAGTTCGAATCCATAATTTCGTATCCATCCTCTTCATGTCGATCAAAGGCATGTACTTGCTCATGACATGGAACGATAAACTGGGGGAGATCCATATCCTTCGCCGCGTTGACCGAGCCTTCATTCTTTCCTTCGCATCCAATGGCAATCCCCTATTCGTATCCCCTCGACCCAACCTATACTCGTATCGATAATTGGTGACGTCTTTCGTATCGATCATTGCAATACGATCGACACGAAGTGACTTGCTTTGAGGTGGATACGAACAAGAACCATATGTAGATGGATACGAATAGCATTCATTCCTTGATCGTTTCGATCGCGGTGGGTACGAATAAGGAACACTCGGACGCTATTGATTCGAACAACCATGAACTGCATAAATATGAAGGAGGGCTATAGAGTGGATGGATACGAACCAAGCTTACCTGTGATCGGTACGAAAGCATGGATTCGAAGTATGCCGCCTGTCTCTAACCAGATCGATACGAACGTCATCGATTCGAACCATTACCAATCGATACGAAAAGTATCGACTCGAAACACCATCTGCTGATCGATACGAAATGTATCGTTTCGAATCATTTTTTACGCGTTTTAACCCATCTTTATCTTGAGCATACGAACGCCGATTGACCTATAATTTGAAACATAGTCTCTTCTAGCCCTATTTATCATTCCCTATCGATTCCGTCTTGATCGGAGCTCAGTCAAATTTTGATGACACCGATCGCAACCTTATTTTTAATCGATTGCTGATCCTGACCTCCATCCTTTTCCAGTTAATTTGCTGATACTCCAGCCTTGACCGAAGGATAGGATAATATTTGCCCCCCAAAACATGCCTTGTGATAAGAAGGTGTGTTTTGAAATAGTTCTGTATCCGATGCCTGAAGTTCATAGCCATATCATCCAAGTGCATTGTTCTTGACTGCTCCGAGTCGATGTCCGATTCAAAATCCAATAGCCAAAGCCTTAACCAGTTCCATATCCATCTGAACTCGATAACCAAGTCTTAATCCATCCTTATCGAATTACCTAGAACCGAATCCATGACCTCTCCGGGCCGATATCCAAATCCATAACCTCTCCGGGTTCTTACCAAGTGTAATCCACACCTGACGATCGTGGTATAGTGTCCCTAGACGTTGTATAATGCCAAGGCTTAAGTACTAAGCCGAATCATGGTTACTCTGGACCCTTATCGAGCATAGTCCATACCCAACGACTTGAAAAAATAACCGATAGTATAGGGCCTAAGTCCAAGGCCGAATCCTGGTCGCTCCGGACCCTTGTTGAGCATAGTCCATACTCAATGACCTGAATAAGTCGATTTGCTACATTCGAACAAAGCGACTTACCCCTTGCCAGGTATAATCCATACCCGACAATCATTTGCTAAAAACCAGATGAAAATCCAACCAAAATTCAATCCAAAATCCAATCCAAATCAGAAAATCAAAATTCCACATCCAAAATTAAAACCAACGTCCAAACACGAGAACAATCATCCAAACAGAAGTCCAAACCAAAAAAACAAACAGAATCAGGAGTTCAAACCAAACTCCAAAACCAAACCAGAGAAACGAGCATCCAACCCAAAAATAATAAACAGATTTCACAAACCATAGCATCACGGTCTATCATCATTCAGAGCATGCCTAGGGGCCATCTCCATCCCCGTACATGTGTAAATGACTTTGATGTTTGCCAGTAGCTTGCTACTTATTTCATAACATCCCAATCAATTGGTAACCAATCGACCATCTCCCTAGGCCTCACACCATCATTATTTGTGGTAGACAGTGGTCGCTCTTGCTCCCTGCTACATTCCGAGCCCCAACATACTACCTCAATTATCCATTCCTCACATGCTCCTCAATTATGTTCTTCAAGTGCTTGCAGCTGTTGGTATCATGTCCATCCAAATCATGGAAGAGACAGTGCCTTCTTGATGCCCTTTCACGTTTAGAAGGTTCTCTCCTAGCCGGCCTTTGGTAGGGAAGGCGATTTCGGGTTTCCATGTATATCCGCTCCAATGTTTCATTCAATCCTGTATATGTAGAGAATTTTGGCTCTCTCCATCGCTTCCTAGCTTTTTCTAAATCATCATCAAGCTTCCTTTTTCCTCTACCCTTATCTTTATCCAAACCTCCGTTGGATGGTCCTCCATCCTCAGTCTCGTTCGCCTCCTTTAACTTTAAATCTGTATATGCATTTTCTTGCCGAAGGAATTTCTCAGCGTCTTGAAAGAATTCCCCAAGATCTAGTGGCGGGTCCCATATTAGAGATACTTTAAATTCAGAATTCTCTCCAACCACTGATACTGCCGCCATTAAAACCATCGATGGCTCCGGACGATCCACCAAAGCAACCGCCGCATTGAACCGAGTTAGGAAATCTCTTAGCGGTTCATCCATCCTTTGCTTTACTGACGTTAGCGTCATCACGTTTTTCGGTCTTTTAATATGGACCCGAAATTGCTTTAGAAACCTGTCCACCAATTCTGTCCACGTCTCGATAGATCCCTCTTCCAACTACCTAAACCACATAGCAGCTATGTCCGTCAAGTATAAAGGGAAACATTGGGCCATAACTTCCTCCGATGCCCCCAGCACCTCCATGTGTCTTGTATACCTCATCAAGTGATCAGTTGGATCAGCTTTTCCGTTGTATATCTCCATGTTAGGTAGCTTGAACTCTGGTGAATTCCAAGCTATCCTGATTTCACGAGTAAACGGACTCTTGTTTACCCCTTCTAGATCTCTGTTCGTCAATTCTCCACGCATAGTTCGTCTGATAATCTCAGCCAATCCAGTATTGTCCGTTAGGGGTTGCCCCCGGTCCCCAAGGGAATTCTAGACATACTCTTGAGCTTCTCTACAAACTGGTCCATCGTTATCCGATGGTGTGCCCCTGAGCCTGGGTTCGTCCAGATTAGCAAGTGCATGCTGATTAGGGGCTCTGCCTTGTTGAACTGCTCCATTCGGTTGCCTGTTTCGTCCTTCTACTCCAGCCTCGTGGATTTGAACTCCTGAAGCTCCGACCGTCCTTGTTTTTCCAACCTGTCTGAGGAGGTTCTACATCATCTCATCTTGCCTTTTCAGGAATTCTTCATGCATCGCTCCCATCATCATTTCCATTTCATCTCGGGTGATGAAAGCTAAAGTTTGGTTGGCTCCTGATGAAGCCTCCTCACTTCCTTCATGTTGACTTCTCTCTGTCCTATGTCTTCTGATCGATTGCCTTATCATAATTCTCTAGATCTGAATCCTTAAGCCTTCAAATCTAAATTCCAAATCTGGCATAGCGGGTGCTAATTGCTCTTAGTGAAAGCACCAAAGTATTTGCGCCAAAATTGGTCACAAACCCCAAACGTCGTGAAAGCACCGATATATGAATATAGATCAGCAATATCCAAACACAAGTCTCAAATTTAAGCAAAAAATAGAGAACAACAATTCATAAGTAATAAACAGTGACATAAGATTTATAGTTGTTCGGCTATCTCCGGCCTACGTCCAATTCAAATGATAATCTTTTATTGACTTTCCTTGCTGGTTACGGTTGATTACAATAATTAGAATGAAGAAATTTCGAATACAATAGTAGCGATTGAGTGTAAGGTTGAATCCGGCAGAATCTGGACGTCTGATAGCCCAAAGATCTTTTTTCCATAGGCTTCGGGGTTCTATTTATAGGTGTAGGAGGTTGATATCTCGCTCAAACTTTGGAATACTTCTTCTGGCACGTGAATGGCCCCACACGATTGATTTCCCATGAAGTTTCGACTCAATCCATGATCGATACGAACCAATTTCGTATCGATCAAGATTTTACCCAATGGAGTTGAAATTTTGCATGAACCTTCTTTGGCTTGTACGTAAGCTCCTGTGAAAATTTCATGGAATTTGGACCTATGGACTGCGAGATACAATCGATGTAATCTTGCATTTTTCGAAGGCTGCCGAGTTTGAATCCATAATTTCAAATCCATCCTCTTCGTGTTGATCAAAGGCACGTGCTTGCTCATGACGTGGAATGATAAACTGGGGGAGATCAATATCCTTCGCTGTGTTGACCGAGCCTTCATTCTTTCCTTCGCATCCAATGACAATCCCCTATTAATATCCGTTCGACCCAACCCGTACTCATATCGATAACTGGTGACGTCTTTCATATCGATCGCTGCAATACAATCGACACGAAGTGATTTGTTTTAAGGGGGGTACAAACAAGAGCCATATGTAGATGGATACGAATAGCGTTCATTCCTTGATCGTTCGATTGTGATTGTACGAATAAGGAACACTCGGACGTTATCGATTCGAACAACCATGAACTGCATGGAGATGAAGGAGGGCTGTAGAGTGGATGGATACAAACCATGCATACATGTAATCAATACGAAAGCATGGATTCGAAGTATTCCGCCTATCCCCAACCCAATCGATATGAACGTCATCGATTCGAACCACTGCCGATCGATGCGAACAGTATCGACTCGAAACGCCATCTGCTTATTGATACGAAATGTATCGGTTCGAACCATTTTTAACGCGTTTTAACCCATCCATATCTCGAGCATACGAACTCCGATTGACCTGAAATTTGAAATATAGTCTCTTCTACCCTGTTTTCCATTCCTGACCAATTTCGTCTTGATCGGAGCTCGGCTAAATTTTGATGACATCGGTCGCAACCTTGTTTCCAATCAATTGCTGATCCTGACATCCATCCTTTTCCAGTTAATTTGTTGATATTGCAGCCTTGACCAAAGGGTGGGATAACAGAGACTCTCCCCACACTTAATTTTGATTATGTCCCCACAGTCAATGATGATATAATGAGTGTAACCAAGAAAAATATGTGCATATTTACAAAAGAGGTTAACATTTCTTACCAGACATAGTATGGCTCATGAAGAATCATGAGCTCCTCCTCTTAATTACTTGGCAATTCCAAGAATGGTTTCAAGCAATTATCGTTGAATCTGAAAATTGTTCACTTCCTAAGATTTTCTATATCTATGGCACCGCGTGGAAAAACAGTTCGTACCACAAATGATTCGGTCCATCTTAAATTTAATTTTTCAGGGAATAAAGGAAGTATAAAGTCATACAAAAGAACTTTCTGATTTGGCGAAAATGTTTTTATTAGGATAGACTTAGCATAAAAAAAATGTTCTTTCTTTGTAATTTTTTTCGTTTTCATATGCATCATTCCTAATCTCTTCTAATTCGTTGATTTGCAATTTTCTGTTTTGCCAGCCTTTTCAAGATCAAAGTTTAAGTTCTTCACTGCCCACAACACTTTTTGTTTGATTCCAACTGGTAAATGGCATGCTTTCCCATAAACTAAATGAAATGGGGACATCCCAAGGTTAGTTTTAAAAGTGGTACGGTAAGCTCAAAGCGCGTCAGTCAATTTCGGAGACCAATCTTTTTGATTTTTACTAACAATTTTCTCTAAAATTTGTTTTATTTTCGATTTAAAACTTCAACTTGACCATAAGTTTGAGGATGATATGGAGTGGATAACTTTTGGGTTATCGAGTATTTTTTTAATACAGTTTCAAATGATCGATTGGAAAAATGGGTTATGTTATCTCTTATTATTGTGCGAGGTGTGCCGAACCTCGAAAAGATGTTTCTTTAAGGAATTTCACAACAATTCTATGGTTATTGGTTTACATGGAACGGCTTCAACCCATTTAGAGACATAATTAACGGCAAGAAAAATGCACAAATTTCCAAAAGAATTGGAAAATAGTCATATAAAGTCAATACCCCATACGTCAAAGATTTCACTTGTAAGAATAGGGTTCAAAGGCATCATATTTCGTCAAGAGATTCTTCCAACCATTTGGCAGCGATCGCAAGTTTTACAAAATTCAAGCGAGTCTTTGAAACGAGTGGGCGAATAAAAGCCACATTGAATTACTTTTTAGTAATTTTTCGAGGACCGAAGTGACCACCACAAGCTTGATCGTGAAAAAATGAAAGAACACTCTCGGTTTCACATTCTGGAATTCAACGTCGAATGATTTGGTCATAACAGTACTTAAACAAGTACGAATCATCCTAATAGAAGTGCTTGACTTAGGAAAGAAATTTATGTTTATCTTATTTCGAACAAAATAAGGGAGTTTTCTTTGTGAAAAAATATTCACTATGTCGGCATACCTGAATCAACAGAAATGAAAATGAGCCGTTCGTGGGAAAGTTCTCGTCGATCGATAAAGCAGATAGTGCGTTTGGAAGATGAGGCAAGCGATCTGCAATGACACTATCAGATCCTTTTTTTGCTTTGATGGAAAGGTCAAGTTCTTGGATTAGAAGGATCCAAAGGATCAAACAAGACATAGCTTCACTTTTAGCAAAATGGTATCTAAGAGCAGAGTGGTCAGTGTAAATAGTAATGTGTGAGCCAATCAAATAAGATCAAAAAAATTTGAGCGCAAAGAGTACCGCTAGAAGCTCTTCTTCACCGGTCATGTAACTGAGTTGAGCATCGTGTAGAGTCATTCTAATGTAGTAGATAACATGAAGAATTTTGTTGAAGCATTGTCCTAAGACAGCACCAAATGCAAAGTTAGAAGCATCACACATTATTTCAAAGAGAAGATCCCAATTGGGTGAATAAATGACGGGAGTAGAAAAGAGTTCGTTTTTTAGATGTTCAAAAGCAGAAACAAAACCAGAATTAAAGTAAAATGGAATGTCTTTTCCAAGAAAAGTTGTAAGAGGTTGAGCAATTTTACTGAAGTCTTTTACAAAGCGTAAATAGAATCCAGCGTGTCTAAGAAATGAATAAATGTCCTTGATGGATTTGGGAATGGGTAGATTAGCAATTGCATCAGCTTTCTCTTTATCTACCTTAATGCCTTTGTTTGAATGACATATCCAAGAACAATGCCGCGTTTGACCATAAAATGACATTTTTTCCGATTTAATGTTAAGTTTTTGTCCTTGCATCGATTTAGAACCAACTCCAGATGGTGTAAGCACTGGAAAATAGAGTTTACAAAGATGGAAAAATCATCCATAAACACTTCAAGAAAACATTCGACCATATTGGAAAAAATGTTGAACATGTATCTTTGAAACGTAGTTGCAAAGGCCAAATGGCATACGTCGATACACAAAGGTGCCAAAGGGACACGTGAAAGTCATTTTCTCTTGATCTTCTAGCGCGTTTGGAATTTGGTTATAGCCAGAATAATCATCAAGAAAGCAATAAAATTCATAACCGCTAATCGTCCAAGCATTTGGTTGATAAAAGAAAAAGGGAAGTGATCTTTACGTGTTGCAGAATTTAATTTTGATAATCAATGTAAACACGCCAACCCATTTGAATACGAGTTGGAATGAGTTCGTTAGAATCATTCTTGATAATGGTAAGTCCAGATCTTTTAGGCACGACATGAATTGACCTAACCGATGAACTATCAGAGATTGGATTTCATCACGAACCGCATCCTTCATATTTGGGTTAAGCCTCATTATGCGTCACGCTTTGCATTGTCGATTAAATGGATGTGATGTTGAAAAGAGCTGGACTAATTCCCTTTATATCGGTGATCGACCATACATTTTATTCTTTATTATTCAACAAAATTGATAGTAGAGAAGTTTCTTGATTAAGAGAGAGAGAGAGAGAGTGAGATGAAGAGATTATGACGAGAAAAGTTTCGTTGTCACCTAAGTACGCATATTTAAGGTGATCAGGAATTGGTTTAAGGTCCAACCTTAGGGGTTGCTCAATCAAACAATTCAGTTAAAGTTCTGATTCAACGGTAAGGGGTTCAAACGGAAGCGCAATTTCAATCCCGTTAGGTTCATCTTGAAATAGTTATTTGTATTCGGTTTTGCGTTCGTTGTTAAGGTCAACTATTTCATTGTCAAAATTTTCTTGAATGAAACTACGTTTGGTCATGTGGTTTGTTCGGTTGATTTTAAGAGTCAAAATGTTAAGATCCAAAGTCATGTTTCCAAAAGAAATTTTCATAGAACTGTTCAGCAACCGACTAGAGCATTCGAAGTAGCTAAGAAAGGCTGGCCTAAAATTAATGGAATTTGACTCATTTGATTATTCACGGGTTGAGTCTCTAAAACGATTAAATCCATAGGCAATATGAATTGACCAATTTTGATACGTTCATCCTCGATTTCTACTATGGATTTCTTTATTGAACGATCGGCAAATTGAAGAGTTACTTTCGCCAGTTTTAGTTCACCTAAGCCAAGTTGCCAGTAAACGGAATAAGGAATCAAATTGACACTCGCATCTAAATTGAGTAAGCACTTGTTAATCGTTCTGTCTCCTATCGTGCACGAGATCGACGAACATGCAGAATCTTTATATTTAACAGGAATTGATGAGGACAAGACTTCGCTAAGTCCGAAAAACTTTCTTGGGTACATGAGTGTGTCGTTTTTGGATACACAAGTCCTTGAGAAATTTAGCTTAAGTTGGGACTTGTTGAACAATATCAAGGAGAAAAATGTTAACTTTCACTTGTTTGAAAATTTCCAACATCTCTTTCATTTGGTCAGAATATTTCTTGGGTCGCAAACGATGTGGAAATGGAACACGATTCTCAATAGGTGGGTCAACTTCAGTCGAAGAATAATTTGGATTGGAGTTTGATTCGATATTTTGCTCAAATGTTGTGTTCAAATTCATTTGTTGTTCAGAAGTGCCAAGAGGAACTTCCAGTAAATTATTTGGATTAACAACTTAGTTTATCAATTTGTTTATCGGAACACAAAATCGTGATAGCATTCATTTGGGTTACATTGATTTCTTGAACAACACGGGCTTGATTCGAATCGTATTTTGATTTTTGGGATTCGAAATAGGCTGACTTGGGAATATGCCTCGTTTACCTTCACTCGTAGAAGTGGCTAATTGACTCATTTGAATTTCAATTTTAGCAATTGATTGACTCGTATTCTGCTTGTACGAGATTAACAAATTTTGTAAATTACTGTTTGATTGGAGGCTTTGAGTGGTTTCTTTAGCCAAATTCTCCAGACTTTCCTCAAGTGAACTCAATTATTTATCATCTTGGAGAGCAAAAGATTGTTGCGGTTGATTTTGGGATGGAGGCATAAAATTTTGTTGAAAATGATTGCGTTGATAGGGAGGATTCGAAGCATTATTCGAAAATTCTTGAAAATTGGGACAAACCAAATTCGTGTTGGAATTATTTTAGTTTCAAGCAAAGTTCAGATGATTTCTCCAACCAAATTGTACGTTGGAGAAAACGGGTCATTCTTAACCTTATTGAAAGCATTGAGTTATTCGATCATAAGGCACTGATCAGTAATGTAATTCGGATCGTTGCATTTATAACACATTGGTTGGGTAGCTTATTTCATTTGGTTAGATGAGAAAACATTGTCGGATTTATTGATCATTGCGTCGATCTTAGCTTCCAAAGAAAAAGAAAATCCTATCGAGTGTGCACTCGATCGTGAGTAAATTGATTTTTCATTAGAACATTTCCATTGGGACGATTTTTCGATTAGGTTTTTAAGAAGTTGCCAAGCATCGTCATGATGTTGGGAAAGTTTCCTTGCCACATCGATTCAAGCATGGTTCATGAGCTATTTTCAAGTCCATCGTATAAGATTTGGCAAAGGGTCCATTTTTTGAAATTATGGTGTTAATATTTTATCAAAAACTCTTTAAAATCTTTCAAAATATTTTTCAAATGGTTCACCCCTAAATTGATGAAAATTGACAATTTCTTTTCGGATTTTAGTTTTTTTTCCAAGGGGTGGAACTTTTTTAAGAAGGCTTTAACAAATTCTTCCCTAGTTTTGATTGAATTTGATGGTAAGCTATACAACTTTTTTTCAGTGTAATCGGTAAGAGTGAATGGAATCAATCGTTGTTTGATTCTATCCTCACAAAGTTTTTGAAGCTTAACAATTATGCAAACTTGTTCAAATTTCGTTAAGAAAATGTATGGGTCATCGTGTTCAAAATTGCCAAATATTGGGAGCGTGGCAATATGTTTGGGATGAATTTCAAAATGATTACCCGTTGGGGCGGGTAAAGTGATACAAGAAGGAATAGAAACTTTATCAATGATTCTATCTATGAGAGTGCAAGGGGAGTTCCCGTTCTCCATTGTAGAAGGATCGTTTGTTCGAGTTAAATGATTTGTAGAAGGGTGACGAGTCCAACAATTCATAGAAGTGTCACGAGTCCAAATACTCATGCACTAGCAAGAATGTCAAAGGGAGAAAGAAGAGAGAATCAAGTTAAGAGAATGAAACAATGTTTGGAAAATGAAGTGAAAATTTGTTTTTTTGTAAAGGAAAAATATTTATCAATATGATTTATTTTTCAAAAGGGAGATTGATTTTTGTTTTGTTTTATGGATTTTAATTTTCAATTTTTTTGAAATATATTTATTTTTTTGGATTTTTATTTTTCTTAAAAAAAAACTAACTCAAGTAAAAATTCTTGTTTTTTTTATGATTTTTGATTTTGTTTGAAATATTTTTTTTAAAAGGAAAAGATTAAATGGATTTTTTTCTTTTGGATTTTTTTCTAAAAAAACTAACTTTAGTAAAATGCTTGTTTATTAATTTTTGATTTTGTTTGAAATTTTCTGTCTTTCTTTTTTTAAAGGATAAGAATTTTTTTCTTTTGGATTTTTGTTTTTTCTATAAAAGCTAACTTAAGTAAAATGATCATTTTTTATTTTTTATTTTGATTGAAAAATTTCAAATGAAAAGGTTTAAAAAGAATTTTTTTGGATTTTGGATTAAACAAGAACTAAGTTAAGTAAAATGTAAAAAAAAATTAGATTTGGATTTTGTCGTTCTTTATTTAAATATGCACGAACTAATACAACTAAATAAATGCAAGGTCTTAATTACAATTTTTCTATCTTTAGTAGCTCCTAACCTAAAATTGTATAATTACTCTTTATCTTAATCCAATAAAATATTTCTTAGCCAGGTAACGAACTGGAGTTATCGATACACCACGAATCACCATAGCAATGCAACCAAAGGTTTAAATACCTTTAGAGTAACAATCACTGTAATATTTACGAATCACCGTAATATTTATATACGATTATCGCTCTACCGTACCCTAGACACCATGAAAGTAAATTATAGAAGACAACTTGTCAAGATACAATTAAGCCCTAGGTGGGACACCCTTAAGTTCGATGTCTAACTGTTATTATTAGAAAATTCTATGACGATTTGCAATTTATGGGCCAAGGAAGGGGTAAGGAAATCCCCCACCTTATGTGGATTTGGGTGTTGCCCTTAGAAAAGAAAATAAGATGAATTGAATGCAAACAGAAATTAAACGTGAATAAATGATGCAACTACGAATGAAATTTGATTTTGTTTTTTTGATTTTTTTAAATGCAAGCAACCAACAATGCAAAGCAAATAAGAATAAGAGATAAGGGCACGGTACTAGAGCATGCATAATTGTTAGCAATTTATTTTAAAGTGGTTTTTTTTAAGCAAGCAATTTTTTTAGCAAACAGTGGTATTTTAGCAAGCTAATCCTCTCCTTTTTCTTTTTTTGCTTTTATAACCTGAAAATTTGAACAAGATTTGTATATATATATATATATATATATATATATACATACATACTTTTTGACTTAAAGAGAAGAGGAAACCTTATTATCAAAAAAATATTAAATAACTTAAGCACAACTCAAAAGAAGCCCTTATTATCCTAATTCCCTTTATTTTCTCCCGTCAAACAGAAAATGCGAATAAAAAAAATATGAAATCAAGATCAGAGAAAAAAAGGATAAAATGATATCGTGATTGAAGAATCGATTTGGGGTGAAGACTCGCTGTAACGACCCTAATATTTAGCAACATTATTTAGGATATTTAATTAGTTAAAGTAGAATAAAATAATGTAATGGTTTGGAGATTGAGATTTGTGATGAGTAAGGGTAGCTGTGTCATGTTAACAAATAAACTAAAATGAATTAGAATGCAATAGATAGGAAAGTTAGATAAGGGTTAAATAGGGAGAAGACACATTTTAATACCCTAAACCCTTAAGCCGTGTTTATTCTACACATTCATTATCAAAAATCAAAAATAGAGGTTGGCCACCATTAAACAAGAATAAGAGGAAGATAAATTAAAGGAAGAAGCTAAATCAACATTAATCCATTCTCAAATCTCAACTCCTTAATCTCAAAGCTAAGCTACATAATAACTACATCTCATGTTTTAAATGCTTTTGGTTTTAGGTTAAATCCAAGCTAATTTGCAAATATTTTGCCATGTTTTGATTGTTAACTTGGATTTACATGCTTGTTGATGATTTATGACAATTCATATGGATTTTATGATATGCTGTAATGTGGAAATCCTACTAAATGAAATCCAAATACCTTGCGATTTAATATATGATCGGAAATGATATTTTAGAGATGGATTTCAATTTTCATAATTTTATGATAATGTGGATTTAATATTAGTTTTCTAGTAAAGAAAATGGTTATTTAGGATTAAAATTAATTATGGAAAATATAAGTTTGTTTTGGGTCTAAAAATTAATATATGTTAAAAAACATATTAAAAATGTTTTATGGGAAGTTCTATAGATTTTACCTTAGTGTTTTAATAGATATATAAAATTACTTAAGTGTGGGACTTAAATGTTTTATATATTTATAAAAAGGGAAATAGTATTTTGTAAATAATTTAATTTGTTATTTCTGAAATTTCGACAGTGCTTTTAGAAATGAAATCAGCCACCAATCATGTTTTGACAAACAAGGCAGATTAGTTAAAAAGAATTGCTTTAAAAGGTCAAAAATTAGATTAACATGCTTTTTACATGTTAGCCACTTTTGGCACCTATGTTTCAACCCAGCACTCCCACCTTCATCACCATTGAAACCAATGTGCATGGCATCAAAGACTTCGTGCGCAACGAATTGGACATAGGCGAAAGGTACGTAGTCAAAACAAGTGGTTCCGTAGGGGTCAAAGCTTTACTTTGTTTTTAGTGAAATTGAGCCTACTTTGCTTTTGCTTCCGACTTGGTTAGCTTTCGAATGGATCAATTTTTTTTAAGGGAATGGTTTCGAAAGAGGTAGCGCCTTTTGTTTTAGGTAAATGCTTTCGAAGGGGCCAAAACCCCTTGCTGTCGCGTTTCGCCATTTGAAGCAATGCCTTCGAAAGTGATTCTTTTTATTAAAAACCAAGCCACTTCTCCAATGCTTTCAAATGGTTGGTTTCTACACCATCACTTCTTTACTTAGGAAATAGCTTTCAATAGAGTGCTTTTGACTTAGTTTTTTTTATGGCCCTTTGTTTGGCTGAAGGTAAAACACAAAGGTTTCAAAAAGAAAGGTTTTAAAAATTTTTGAAAGATTATTCCCTATGTTTTACTTAAACCCAAGTGCTTTCAAAAGGTTTGTTTATAGAAAAGGATTTGAATGCTTTCGAAAGGTTTTAAAAGAAGGTTTTGAAGGGGTGATTCCCAAATGTTTTCCAAAGGTTTAGTGGAAGGTTTCCAAAGGTTTCGAAAGTTATATTTAATGTGCTTTGATAAAAGGATGTCTATGGTTTTAAAGCTTTCAAAGGAAAGGTTTTTTAAGGTTTTCGAAAGGTTTATTAAGAATGGTTTTGAAAGGTATGTTTTGTCTCTCGACCTATGGTTTTACTTGGTTTTGAAAGGGGTACTTTCAAAGGGTAAAATATTTTCATCAACAAAATTTTGTGTAAAGTAAATATACATGGCAAGGTGGTTTGAGTAAAGCATAGAGAATATTTTCCTTTTTAAAAGTATGATTCAAAGTTTAAATCAATTTTAAAGAAAAGATATTCAAGGAAAATTTAAGGGTAGATGACCCTATGTAAAATGACTCGGATAATAGAATACCAGATGTGGTATAGGGTCGCGCCCTATACATTAGCCATTAGCCCCTAGCTAATTTAGTCCAAAATTCCAACGTGTAGGGCTTTTTCACATGTAAGACTAAGATGATGTTACACACGAAAATGAATATATATGTACAGAGAGAGGTTATTGGTGAGCCCGCAAAACCCTTAGGATTAGTTGACCATGAAGAAGTAAGTTAGGGATAGATCTTCTAGACAAGGAGTATCTAACAGAAGTTAGATTGTTTGTTTATTTTGTCTAGTAGGCCCAATCAGCCAATGGTTAGTATTTAGCAAACCAAAACTATAGTGTTTAGACAAATAGTCTATTTATTACCTGATTTATATACTTTCATGATATTGATATTATTGTTTTAACCAGTTTTGGTTGCAGGGCTAAATTTGCCAAAGATATGTTTTAAAAGGATATTAGTGAGGGGAAACCCGTTCCGCTAAGCGGCATGGTCTCACTTAATATCAAATAATGGAGATGTATAGTATTTTTACACCAGGCTTATTATCTGATTCGAAGTTTATGTTTTCCTCTTAAACTCTCGGGTGCTCAAAATTGATTTAAGTAGGATGAGGGTTGAGGATTTTCAGGTTTTGGTAGGTTGACGAATAAAACTTCCAAAGACGAGCAGGAGGCTGATTGCTAGCTATTTAGGAGCTGTTATGTTTTTATTTCCGTTATGTTATATTAAGTCAGTTATGACTGTTTAGTACTTTGATCAACCAAGAGGGCATCTTCATATATCGCGCTTAGCGTATTTTGCAGTAATTATATTTGATCTGAACCTAGTAAACGAATGGAATTATGTAGCTTGGAATATTAAATGTGTTTTGAAATGTAATCAAAAAAATGTTTTAATCTATGATTATTTTATTTCATATTCAAGTGCTTCTGATATTAGGATACCATTAACATTACCATATTTGGTGACTCAAAGTTAATACTATGGATGACTGCAGCATCTGTTGCACAGCTTCGAGCCTGCAAATAGTGGATGTTACAACTTGGTATCAGAGCATAGGTTTATGAAAAACTTTAAACTAAAATGATTTTTGAAAACATAATCCTAAGAAATTAGAGAAAATATCTGGCTATGGGATAATGCTATAGTAACATACTTGTATTTGATTTATATAAGTATAATCTATATCTCTATTCTCTATCTCTCTTAGGCTATTTTTCTGTATCTTACAAGGCTTGAATACAAATATGGAAGATAGAAGTGGAAGAGTTAACCTTGGAAGGGGAAGCACCGTAATAAATAGAAATGCCAGACCAAATACCAAGAGAAACCCAGGTCAGGCACAAGCAGGAAATTTAGGTGGTGGAATACCGCAAGCTGACATGGGAGAAATGTATTAGTTCTTTGTCAACATGATGCAGGCGGGTATTGCTGCTGTAGTAGTTGGAGTAGGAGTTCAGGAAGCTTCAGTGCTCAACAACTATGCCATTTTAAGTAGGGATTATGGTCGATTGGGAGAAAAGCCATTCATCGGAACTGAAGATGCCATCGAATTAGAGATCTGGTTACTTCATTGCAAGAGGATTTTCATTGAATTAGGGATCACTGATGAGCAAAAGAGAAGACTTGCTTCTAGACAACTTCAGAGAGCAGCGCTGTGTTGGTGGAACAGCGTTACAGTTGGTGTTAACGAGAAGACAATGACATGGGTTGAGTTCAAAAGGAGATTTGAGGAAAGGTTTATGTCCGAAATTGCGAAGTCCACTCTACTCAATAAATTTGCTGAGTTGGAGTAGGGGATATGAATGTACTTGAGTATGCGAAGAGGTTTGAGAAGCTAGCAAGATATGGTTATGTTATGGTTGATACTAATATTAAATGAAATGAGAAGTTCATCAGGGGGTTGAAGCCTGACCTTACTAGGGCTATGTTGTAACACATTAGGATCCATGTTATATATTTTTTGAGATGGCATTGAGATACGAGGAGATGCTTTCTTTTTTGGAGAGAAACAAGGCAAAGGAAGTCCAGGTGGGGCAGAACTAGAAAATAAAAAATTTCCATAAGAAAGGAGCTCAGAAAGGTAGAGCTATAAAGAAAGGAAAGTTGTAGGTTGTCTACTTTAAGTGTGATAAGAAAGGCAATTTTGCTTATGAATATCGTTCCAGAGATGGAAAGAAAGTGATCGGTAAGAAGAATATCAAGTGCTTTAACTGTGAACAAATTGGACACCATAAGAACCAGTGAAAAGAGCCAGCTAAGGATGGAAAAGGAAAGGTGTTTGCATTGGAACCAACAACCTCGAAGCCAACAATAGAGGAGAAAGGAAAAGCTGTGTTGGGAGGTACGCTTCTAATCCATGGTATGTCAATTAGCATTTTTTTTAATACCAGTGCATTGCATTCTTTTATATCTCGTTGTTTGGTAGATAAGCTTAACATAGAACCCTCATATTTAATTCCTTCCTTAAGGGTTGCAAATCTGATAGGAGGATATGTGACACATGAGATGATGTGTAACCATCTAGAGATTGAATTGTTAGGTCATACCTTTGTTTGCAACTTGCATGTGTTTTATTTTGTAAGGTTCGTAACTATTTTGGGTATGGATTGATTAAGTAAGTTCGATGCTAGGATATTTTGCAATGATAGGAAAATATCACTTAGGCACCCCGACTATAGTGATCAGATTGTATATACCATAGAAAACCCTAGTTGTGGAGTGAATGCTTTGTTGGGTGTTGTGGAGGTAGAAGACGAGCTGAATCGAGTTTGTGGTTAGAGAATTCGTGTATTTTTTTGAACCTATAGTAGGATTGCCAACAAGACGAGCTATTGAGTTTCGAATAGATCTGGTACCGGAAGCAGAACCAGTGAGTAGACCACCAAGCAAGATGACACCTACCGAGATGAGGGAGTTAAAGGTGCAGTTGGTGGATTTGGAAGACAAAATTTTTATTAGGCCAAGTAGTTCACCTTAGGAAGCAGCTGTAGTGTTTGCCACGAAGCCGGATGGATTGTTAAGGTTATGTATCGATTATTGTAAGTTGAATGAGAAGATGATAAAGAATCAATATACATTGCCTAGAATTGACGATTTGTTCGATCAATTGAGTGGAGCCAAGTTATTTTCATAGTAGGATTTAGTAACAGGTTTCCATCAGCTTAGGGTAGCAAAGGATTTCCTTTGACGGCGTTTAGAACTAGATATGGATCGTACGAATGGTTAGTGATGCCGTTTGGACTAACTAATGTGTCATTATTCTTTGTGGATTTGATGAACCGAGTTTTCCAAGAGCACTTAGATAGGTTCATATTGGTATTCGTATATGATATTTTGATATACTCTAAGGATGAAAGGGAGCATGAAGTTCATCTTAGAGTGGTGCTTGAGACACTGAGGCAGCATCAACTAAAGGCGAAATTTTCGAAGTGTCATTTCTGGAAGAAGGAAGTGAAGTTTCTTGGGCATGTAGTCTCAGAGAAAGGGTTGTTTGTATATCTGACTAAAATTAAAGTGGTGATTAATTGGAAAAGACCCGAGATAATGATTGAGATAAGAGTTTTCTTAGATTAGCTAGGTATTATTGGAGGTTCATAAAGGATTTTTCATGGATAGCAGCACCGATGACCAAGCTAACCCGAAAAGATTTGAAGTTTGGTTGGACAAATAAGTGTGAGGAAGCACTCTAGAGCATGAAACACTTATTGACCAATGCACCTGTGTTAATTGTTTCGAAAGGGAATCATGACTTAGTAGTATATACAAATGCTTGTGGAACGCGGTTGGAAGCGGTGTTAATGCAAAACTGTAAAGTGATTGCCTATGCATCGCGACAGCTTAGACCGCATGATATTAGGTACCTAACTCATGATTTGGAATTATCTGTGTTGATTTTTTCATTAAAGGTGTGGAGACATTACCTTTTGGGAGAAAGATTTAAGTTATATATGGATCATAATTCATTGAAGTATTTATTCTCTCAAAAGGAGCTGAAAATGAGATAGCAGAGATGGTTGAAATTTATAGCTGCCTATGACTTTGGAATTGAGTATACACTAGGGAAGGGTAATAAGGTTGTAGATGCACTTAGCAGAAAACATTAGAATGTAGTGTTGGCAATGATAGTAGAGTGAAAAGATTTGGAAGAGTTGACGACATGTAGGGTACAATGGGGATTTGAAGCTGGATCTAGTGGTGAAACTGTAGAGTTGTCATGTTTGGAAGTTCGACCGACGATGATTGAAAAGGTTGCTTCTAAATAGATGGAGAATCCAATATTAGCTGAGCGGATCGGGAAGTTAAAGGAGGGAACGGAGGGCGGTGACTTAAAAGATTTTAGTCTTGACCAGAACAGGCGGTTGAAAAACAAGGGAAGATTATGTCTCCCGGATATGGGAGACATTAGGAATGAAGTTTTGGAGGAATGTCATCATTCGAAGTTCACTATTCATCTAGGAAGAACTAAAATGAATCAGGACATGAAGAGGAGTTTCTTCTGGGAAGGTATGAAGAGGGATGTAGGCTTATGGGTGAAGTAATGTTTGATCTGTCAACTGGTAAAAGCCAAACATCAGAAGCCAAGTTGGTTACTTCAACCATTAGATATTCCAGTATGGAAATATGATTCTATTGCTACGGATTTTATAGACGGGTTGCCAAGATCTAATAGAGGAAATGAAAGTATATAGGTCATAGTGGATAGGTTGACCAAGAGTGCCCATTTCCTTCTAGTTAAGTCAACTAGGATGACATCTATTTTAGCTAAGTTTTTTGTGAAGAATATAGTTAGACTACATGGAATTCCTAGTAGTATAGTAAGTGATAGAGATTTCTTATTCACTAGCAAGTTCTGAAAGAGTCTACAGGAAATTTAGGAACCAAACTTAAGATGACTACCACTTATTATCCGCAGACAGATGGGAAAATGGCAAGAGTTAACAAAGTCGTGGAAGATTTGTTACGAGCTTATGTGTTAGATTATGGAGGATCGTGGAAATACCATCTACACTTAGTCGAGTTTTTGCATAACAACAGTTATCAGGCTAGTGTAAGGATGACACCGTTTGAAGCTTTGTATGGATGGCCATGCAAATCTCCAGTTTGTTGGTTTGAAACCGGGGATAGGTTGCTTCTTGATCCAGATTCAGTTAGAGAAGCTGCAAAGAAGATTGATTTGATTTAGGCTAGGACACAGGAAGCTTGGTCTAGGAAGAAGAGTTATACTGATAGAAGATGGAAAGACTTAGAGTTCTCTGTTAGAGATCATGTTTTTATTAAGGTGTCATCGATGAAGGGTGTGATTCGATTTGGAAAATCAGGGAAATTAGCACTAAGATTTGTAGGACCATTTCCTATCATAGAAAGGATCGAGAAACTCGAATATAGAGTAGAGTTACCGAGCAGTTTGGTAGAAGTCCATGATTTATTTCATATTTCTCATCTATGAAAGTGTATTAGAGATCCAAAGACTACTATAGCACCGACTGTATTAGAGGACTTAGTAATAGAGCTGAATTTGACTATGGTTAGAAAGCCAGTTCGTATAGTCGCAAGAGATGAGAAGAGGCTAAGGAACAAGACACTCAGATTAGTTAAAGTCTAATGGAGCGACGATGTGAGAGACTATACTTGGAAGTCTGAAAGCAGGAATAGAGACGCTTACTCTGATTTGTTTGGTGGAATGTTTTAGCTTTTTGATTGATTTTGTAACGACCCGCCGCCCTGACCGCCTCTAGTCGGTAATTAAACCAACTAGAAACGTTCAAGATGACGGATTGTTATTTAGTTTATAACATTTAAACAGAATCAGCCACAGAATCACAGAATAATCATAATATTATTCATAAATGAATTTTTCTTTTACATATACAAGTATCAGAGTTTATACAATAAATTACATTTGAATTTATACAGCGGAACAATTTATATTTATTAAGTACAAGAAAAATTTTACTGAAAAACTTTAGTGAATGCCGAAATCCCCCTCTCTCTAACTTCGCTGCGAGAAAATCTTCAAGCTGTAAAAATACTCGGTCTGACCCGAGCGTTTATTGCAAAACACAAAAACACTCGAGTCAGGATTAATCTTAATTCAAGTAATTAAATTTGCAATGAATTGAAATAAAATGGTAACAGCCCGAAATACAGTGTATCAAAAATCAGCCTGAATATAACTAAGCATTTAGGCCAAGCACAGATGAACAAACAGGGTCCCAAAATGAATGGACAACAATTCCTGGATTTATAAGTGCAACTGAACAAATGAAACAGGACAGTGCATGATTCAACATAACAACATCGAAGTGTAACATGTTGAAAACTCAATTAGAACTCTGTAACCAGGTATGAACAGAGAACAGAGAAGCAACAGGTAACAAACTTAAATTAAGTTATTATTTTGATTTTTTTTTTCTATCAATCCTGTGTGGCTGCAGTACACACGTATGTTACACACATGTGCACTGCCTCGCCAACACGTGTGCACAGCTCCATTCAGAAATAAAAAAATGACCAAACAGCAATGCAACTACAGTAATGGGTGAACAGACCACAAAAGTGCAACACAGAAGATGACAAGTCAAATTGGAAGCAGTGATACAAGGGCCAGAACAAAGCCCAAACAAAGAACTTCAACCAAACAGGATTACAACAGGGACAAAGTAAATCAAGGCAGTGCATCAAATGACCAATGATATAACCCAGTGAAACAACTCAGTGATCAACACAGCAGCTCGAAGACAGAGCACATGCAAATGCACCAAAGCATCATGAACATACACAAATGACCAAGCTACAAGTATGGCAGTGAAACAACTCAAGAGATCAACAATGCAACACTTGATTGAGCTACAGACAGGTTAGACTAAAGTTTGAACTTGCTTTCATTTATTTCTGAAAATATAGAACAGGTCTTAAACTTTTTTTTTTTAAAAAAAAAAAACTTAAACTTCCCTGTTATGCCTGTTTCCAGAGAAAAAATGCAATTTATTTTGACTTAAATACAATCCAACTAATTCTTAAAATCAACAAACAAGTCATGATTAAATTCTAGATACTAACAGTGAGTAGATCAAAAGATATTGGATTCTTTTGTTTAGAATCTAAGTTTGAACTAAGAACAGGCAAACAAATTCGACAGCAAACATCATGCATAAACACACAAGTATACACAAGCATATTCACACATTTATATAGATATGCAGTACATTGATTTTTTATATCAAGTTAACAGACCAATTCAGGGTTTAAAAAAAAAAAAAAAAAAGTTGCTCACTTTATATTGATGAAAACACAAAACATCATCACAACACAAGATCAATTCAACGAGCTAAGTTTTTATCAGACGAATGCACAGATTATTTAAAACAATTTTTCATTTTAAAAAATCATGATTTACAAAGATGAACAAGACCCAACATTCAAAACTTGAATTTTTTTTTTTCAATTACATGTTTTAATTTTCATCTTGTATAAACTGTTGCTCTGCTATATTCACTTTCAGGGAAAATTTTATTTAACTTATATAAAAATTTGAAACTTACTTTATTATCTCATAATAACAAGTTTCTTTCAAATGATTAATTCATAACAAGTCAGAGCTATGGGTGAAACAGACATGCAACCATCCATACACAAAGATATGCACAGCAGTGTATTTGACAACTTATATAAAACTGCTTGTTCCAATGAATAAATCAAGCCACCATATTTTACTTGTGATTATTTTTAAAAATAAGTTTATACTGTTATAAACATTTTTCTCTTCAAAGTTCTAAGCTTGATATTGATTACACAAAGAACAGGTTTTCAATTGAATATCTTGGTTTGAACAAAATCACCTGATGAATCTGTTTTGAATTTTTTTTTTTTTCAGGAATCAAAGCCTACCATAGATTATATAGGGAGTAATATAATCTAGAGTCTATATGTATATATCAGAGATATGTATGTTGTAATGTACCCAGGCTTACAAATGAATTACAGAGCAACTTACATTATATTCCAGATAATTACCATCCATGCAAACAAATTTCACCCAGAATTAAGACAAACATCAAAGCATAACACGAATTTAAGCTTTATTTAGGATAGTTTGCTTACAGTTGATTTTTTTTATTCTTTTTAAACTGTAGAATGTAACAGAGGTGGGTATCAACATATACTCAGGCATGAATCAACTACAAAGGACAGGCATATGTGGACATGAAGACTGGAACAACTACAAAGGTTCAAGGCTGAGACCAACCCAATGCAACAATGCACAGCATATAAGGTGCAGACACAAGGCTAGACAATGGAACCCAAATACAAGTTCAAGTGCTCAGTGCAGACCACAAAATGCCACCAAGCAAACTAAAATAAGCAAAAGAAGCAACAACATGAACAGTGATATGCAGCAGTGTGTATGAACACAACTACAGGTACAAAGTCAAGTTATATGCATCAAAATGTTGACAGAAGAAGACTGCAATGCATGCTACAACAACAAAGACCACCAAAGTGCAGAGCAACTACAAAGTGCAGTAGAACTATAGAAATGCACAGTCAAATCCAACTCAAAATTTTTGATTTTTTTTTTACTCTTAAAAATCACGAATTGATCTAAGGTTTTAAATTTGTATATGAATTACGAAGTTAACAAGTTTGAATTTTAACAATGACTTGAGTTTCCCCTTTTTAAACTTGATTACCAGAGCAATTTCAGTTTCTATTTAAGTTAAATAAATTTTAAAAATTTAGTTCATAGCCTAAACAAACAATATTTAATTAAATCCTAATTTTTAAATATTAATGGTTAAAGAGGAATCATTTAAACGGAAACCAGGCTTGAAGTCTTAGAACAGAAATGTTCTTCAGGCTGTTCAAAATATTCATATAACTTACATCACAAATGCATAGGAGTTTCCAACAATATACAAATACAACTTATTTAAAACATGATTCAAAGATCCATCACATGCAGCAACAACAAACAAGCAAAGTTTTTTTTTTTATAGCATCTGTTCTTATCAGTTTTTTTAAAACAAAATTTTAATATCTGTTCTCATCAGAAAAAAACAATATCATATAGCATCTGTTCCTAACAGTTTAAAACAAAAAAAATGAAATAGCATCTGTTCTTATGAGTTTAAAATTAAAATTTAAATAGCATTTGTTCTTAACAGTTTTAAGAAAACAATATCAATTAGTGTCTGTTCTTAACAGTTTAAACCAATTATCAGAGCAATTGGTAGCAAATATCACCCAACGAACAACATGTAGTGGCAAATCTGCTCATATCAGTTTAAATCCAACAAAAACCCGAGCAATCGATAACGAATAACTTCCCAAAACATAGCATGCAACCAAGCATCCACTTCAACCAATTTAAAAACTTGAATCAAAATTAATCGTGAGAAAACTCACCTTTCAAAATCGAAACAGCCGAAGAGAGCAAAGATAAAACGATTGAGCAAGGCAACGCAAATCGAACGAAGGCCCCAAATGGGATTGAGGAGCTGAAGCCCTAATTTTATTTTTTGGAATGAAGAGAACGAACAAGTGTCGCCATTTTTTTTTTCGTGATTTTTGGTTTAGGGTTAAAAATGAAACGGGTAAAGTGAGATAAAGGGGAATCGGGTAAAACTAATAAGGTCAGGGGGATTTTTCCTTCTTTATTTTATGTTTTATTTTTATTTTGTTTTATTATTTTCTTCTATTTATATATATATAATTTTTTCATTTTAAATTCAATTTATTTTAAACATCAAATTTTATTTTGTACACAAACACCTTGTTTTGTTTTTGTAGATATTTACTTTTGTTTGTTTTGTTTAATTTTTTGTTTAAATTATGTTGTTAAATTTTTTTCTTTTACTAAGTGTATTTGTTTATTTTATTTTGTATTGATTTTAATTTTTTTATTTAAGCTAAAGAAAAAATGTCATTAAAATTTAACCATTAATTTACTAATTTACAAAAATAAAAAATTTTAAATCCAAATTATCTTCTTAAGTTATTAGTTTGAATTTCAATTACAAATTCCATATTCAATCTCAACTCCGAAGTTAAATTTAAATTTTTATTCAACTCTTTATAGATTAAACTTTAAAATTTAATCACAAATTTCATTGTTATATTGGAAATTCAATTTAAATTATCATTCAAATATTTAAAATTAATTAAATATTCAAAATTTAAATTGTTCAAAATTTAGGATCGTTACAATCTCCCCTCCTTAAAAGAATTTCGTCCCGAAATTACAAGTAAGGAGAAATGATTGTTGAAATTTCACTAATATTTATATTTTAACAATTTTATCTAGTTCGAAACTTATTAGAAATAAATGAATATAGGATTCATTCCATTTGTTTTATCTCACTAGCTTTGTTTATTAACTCATTTGTCTAGTATTTTTCTACAATCAAGACACAAAAATCTTTACTAAAATTTCCAACTTACAAAAACCCAAATTTTAAATTTGAACTTCTTCATTTAAGAAATTTACATAGTATAACTTTTCCAAAGCTGTGGACTTTCAAAACATTTCAAAAATCCTCTTCCTTAATTTATTAGGTTGGAATTTATATCACTTTAATTTCAGATAATTGATTTTCTATTTAAAGTTCGAAAATACTTGCTAACTCGAAATTTAACAAGTCTACTGTCGTTCTTAAAGACATTAGGCATACGCTGGCCAGGCGCAAGTCTAACAATCTCCAAGTACTAAATATACTTGCTTCAATTCCCAGTGAAAATACCTTTTTAAAAATTCTTTTAAAAATGGATTTGGAAAGCACATTCCCCCATGGATCACAGTTTACTCGGCGGTTTTGCTACTATCCCAGTAGAGTCGCTTGTAACTGTGGATATCTCATCCCTTGAATTTCGCCATGGTTGTTGCCAAAGATCGCGGTTCACACGGCGGTTACGCTACTATCCCAGTAGAATCGCTCGTGACCGTAGGCATCTCGCCCCTCGAATTACGCTTTGGTTTGTAGATTGCAGTTTACACAGCGGTTACGCCACTATCCCAGTGGAATCGCTTGTAACTATAGGCATCACGCCCCTCAAATTACGCTACCACCCGAGTGTAACTAGATCGCGGTATACACGGCGGTTACGCCACTATCCCAGTGGAATCGCTTGTAACCGTAGGCATCTCGCCCCTCGAATTACGCTAGCACACTATACCAGTCCAAAAGGACATTCCAACTAATGGAAATACTACGTAGCTACGATTTTCAAATGGACACTCATCTCGAGTTCCAACAACCTTCACAATTTTAAATGGAAGGTACTTTTCCATATCCTCAATTTGGAAAACATAATATCATACATACATATATAATATTTCATTTCACATTTAGTACATATCATACTCATGTACTTACATAAGTTTTCCACAACAATTACTTTTCCAAACTAATTGGTTTTCGAATTAATCGTATTCACAAATATACGTTATGAAAACCACAACATTTCATACCCATAACAAATAGAGGTTTCACAAATTTTTTTCATTTCATCATCCATTTAAAATTTTCCTCTAAGCCGATTTGGAAATTTAAGGTTATCTCAAACCTAATTCACATTCATAATCCAATTTATTATCGACTTCACACTCGATTTGGATTTCACGTTACATCGTCAATCCTCAACACATAATTGATGTCTATCGATATATAACCTCTGAGCTCGTACGTCTCAGAGAAGGGTGTTAAGCTAAGAGAATAAATTCTCCGCCACCGCAGATATATATTTAATAGAGATCAATTGATATGTCGTCAATTCACAATGTTAGACATACAATCCAAATCATCCATTTAAAATTCAAAGTTCAACTTACATTGTTTTTGGGTGTCAAAGTTAAACTCAATTTAACTCAAAATTCAATCTTTTTGAAAAATTTCCAAGTTGAACTAACTGTTCAAATTTCTCAAAATAATATCTTTACAAGATATAAAATTTTTCACACTTAACCATTTGAAACAAATTTCAAATATTCACTTTTCAATTTATCTTTAAAAGATAAAATCTCAAAACATTTACTTTTCACTTTATCTTGAAAAGATAAAATTTCAAACCTTACGTTTCATATTGGAAAATATTTCCATACTTATTCAATAATAAGTAATTTACAAATCCATTTATTTTCAACACTTTGAAAATATTTGATATACTTAAACTAAAATCAAGTATATATTCCATTCTTAAGGAAATCATTCTTTTAAACACATTTTCAAAACAACTTAAAATGGATTTACTTCATTTCATAGTGTTGCTTCCCAAAAACATTCCCATTTAAGTTTTTCAACTTCAACTTAATTCATAGTTTGAATTCTGCATACATTTCAAAATATTGGTTTTAAACCAACTTCAAATTTCCAATATTAAGTTTTCCACATAACTTATTTTAGGCATTAGTTTAAACTTGGAATATAAGCTTTTACATCAAAACTGGTTTTATTCATACAGTTAAGTTGACAAATAGATTTCCTTCCCAAAATGCTATTTTACTAGAATACTTCTTTCCATACAAAACCATCCATAGCTTAATACTTTTATAATACATACATAGAAGATTTTGGATTACAAAAGATAGTATTACAAAATACATTGATTCCTTCAAATACATTAATTGGTTTAAGATTCAGAATAATTAAGGCTATCGATTTCCGGTCTGGTAGTCCACATCCTTGCTAAACTTCCCTCTTCGGTTTGCACTATTTCGAGTTGAATTGAAGGAGTATTAACACATTCAAAGTCAACATGTCCCCAATTCTTACAGTTTCCACAAAAATATGAGATGTTCCCATACTTATCTATCATCCTTACACTTTTTGCTCTAGCTGATCGGGCTATAGCTTGCTTTCCATGCTGCCTTTCAGTACAGCTTCTAGCTATATGTCCAGTCTGGTGACAATGATAGCAGATTGTCGATCTATCGACTTGTAAACCGAGTGCACTCTTCTTCTTTTTCACCTCAGGGCAATGACTAAGAAAATGCCCTTTCCCCTTACACTTAAAACACACAATCTCAGGACGAGCGAACCGGTCATCCACATTCCTTTTCTTTCGCTTCTCTCTGCACGTAACGGCATAATGTCCTTTCTTATGACATCGATAACAGATAACATCATCATAGGGACCAGGTCCTTGCCTTTCATTGATTTTCCTTTCGATTTCTGCATGTGCTACTTCTGCTTCTCTACGGGCAATTGCTCTTTGTTCACGGCGTGCTGCCTTTTGCGCTTCGGTTTTCGCCATTATAATTAACAAGGTGTTTTTGAAGTTTCCTATCAATATTTGCAATCTTTATTAGCAGAGGTTGGATTATTCAATCATTCTCCCTAAAACATATCTGTTTTATTCAACAATATATTCACTATCCAAAATCGTGGATATATCCCCCTTTAATAAGTTACAACAATTTGCTTATCAAAATAAGTCGTTTGCGGATTTTATAAACATTCTTTACAAATTCCGTTTCTATTTATAAACTTTCGATTCATAAATCTCCTTTATTAATTTGATTTAAACCAATTTAGACCAATTCATTAATTCACTTAACTCATATTTCATTTTCCATAACTCCCAAAAATTCGATAATGAGTTTCCGAATGATCGAAACTCAAGTCTAATGAGACCTCACCAAAGAGAAACGGTCGCAAATCTAAATTTAGAGAGGGGAATTTCAAAAAAATAATTCTAATGTTCAAAATACCTTTTTATTCTAAAGAAAACAATTTTAAACTTCTTTAGATTTTAAAACACTTCCTTTAAAGTGATTCTAGTAACTATTCATATTAAACGCCATAAACTAAGCTTTGTGTAAACCAAAGCTCTGATACCACTTTGTAACGACCCGCCGCCCTGACCGCCTCTAGTCGGTAATTAAACCAACTAGAAACGTTCAAGATGACGGATTGTTATTTAGTTTATAACATTTAAACAGAATCAGCCACAGAATCACAGAATAATCATAATATTATTCATAAATGAATTTTTCTTTTACATATACAAGTATCAGAGTTTATACAATAAATTACATTTGAATTTATACAGCGGAACAATTTATATTTATTAAGTACAAGAAAATTTTTACTGAAAAACTTTAGTGAATGCCGAAATCCCCCTCTCTCTAACTTCGCTGCGAGAAAATCTTCAAGCTGTAAAAATACTCGGTCTGACCCGAGCGTTTATTGCAAAACACAAAAACACTCGAGTCAGGATTAATCTTAATTCAAGTAATTAAATTTGCAATGAATTGAAATAAAATGGTAACAGCCCGAAATACAGTGTATCAAAAATCAGCCTGAATATAACTAAGCATTTAGGCCAAGCACAGATGAACAAACAGGGTCCCAAAATGAATGGACAACAATTCCTGGATTTATAAGTGCAACTGAACAAATGAAACAGGACAGTGCATGATTCAACATAACAACATCGAAGTGTAACATGTTGAAAACTCAATTAGAACTCTGTAACCAGGTATGAACAGAGAACAGAGAAGCAACAGGTAACAAACTTAAATTAAGTTATTATTTTGATTTTTTTTTTCTATCAATCCTGTGTGGCTGCAGTACACACGTATGTTACACACATGTGCACTGTCTCGCCAACACGTGTGCACAGCTCCATTCAGAAATAAAAAAATGACCAAACAGCAATGCAACTACAGTAATGGGTGAACAGACCACAAAAGTGCAACACAGAAGATGACAAGTCAAATTGGAAGCAGTGATACAAGGGCCAGAACAAAGCCCAAACAAAGAACTTCAACCAAACAGGATTACAACAGGGACAAAGTAAATCAAGGCAGTGCATCAAATGACCAATGATATAACCCAGTGAAACAACTCAGTGATCAACACAGCAGCTCGAAGACAGAGCACATGCAAATGCACCAAAGCATCATGAACATACACAAATGACCAAGCTACAAGTATGGCAGTGAAACAACTCAAGAGATCAACAATGCAACACTTGATTGAGCTACAGACAGGTTAGACTAAAGTTTGAACTTGCTTTCATTTATTTCTGAAAATATAGAACAGGTCTTAAACTTTTCTATTTTTTTTTTTTTTAAAAAAAAAAACTTAAACTTCCCTGTTATGCCTGTTTCCAGAGAAAAAATGCAATTTATTTTGACTTAAATACAATCCAACTAATTCTTAAAATCAACAAACAAGTCATGATTAAATTCTAGATACTAACAGTGAGTAGATCAAAAGATATTGGATTCTTTTGTTTAGAATCTAAGTTTGAACTAAGAACAGGCAAACAAATTCGACAGCAAACATCATGCATAAACACACAAGTATACACAAGCATATTCACACATTTATATAGATATGCAGTACATTGATTTTTTATATCAAGTTAACAGACCAATTCAGGGTTTAAAAAAAAAAAAAAAGTTGCTCACTTTATATTGATGAAAACACAAAACATCATCACAACACAAGATCAATTCAACGAGCTAAGTTTTTATCAGACGAATGCACAGATTATTTAAAACAATTTTTCACTTTAAAAAATCATGATTTACAAAGATGAACAAGACCCAACATTCAAAACTTGAATTTTTTTTTTCAATTACATGTTTTAATTTTCATCTTGTATAAACTGTTGCTCTGCTATATTCACTTTCAGGGAAAATTTTATTTAACTTATATAAAAATTTGAAACTTACTTTATTATCTCATAATAACAAGTTTCGTTCAAATGATTAATTCATAACAAGTCAGAGCTATGGGTGAAACAGACATGCAACCATCCATACACAAAGATATGCACAGCAGTGTATTTGACAACTTATATAAAACTGCTTGTTCCAATGAATAAATCAAGCCACCATATTTTACTTGTGATTATTTTTAAAAATAAGTTTATACTGTTATAAACATTTTTCTCTTCAAAGTTCTAAGCTTGATATTGATTACACAAAGAACAGGTTTTCAATTGAATATCTTGGTTTGAACAAAATCACCTGATGAATCTGTTTTGAATTTTTTTTTTTTTTTCAGGAATCAAAGTCTACCATAGATTATATAGGGAGTAATATAATCTAGAGTCTATATGTATATATCAGAGATATGTATGTTGTAATGTACCCAGGCTTACAAATGAATTACAGAGCAACTTACATTATATTCCAGATAATTACCATCCATGCAAACAAATTTCACCCAGAATTAAGACAAACATCAAAGCATAACACGAATTTAAGCTTTATTTAGGATAGTTTGCTTACAGTTGATTTTTTTTATTCTTTTTAAACTGTAGAATGTAACAGAGGTGGGTATCAACATATACTCAGGCATGAATCAACTACAAAGGACAGGCATATGTGGACATGAAGACTGGAACAACTACAAAGGTTCAAGGCTGAGACCAACCCAATGCAACAATGCACAGCATACAAGGTGCAGACACAAGGCTAGACAATGGAACCCAAATACAAGTTCAAGTGCTCAGTGCAGACCACAAAATGCCACCAAGCAAACTAAAATAAGCAAAAGAAGCAACAGCATGAACAGTGATATGCAGCAGTGTGTATGAACACAACTACAGGTACAAAGTCAAGTTATATGCATCAAAATGTTGACAGAAGAAGACTGCAATGCATGCTACAACAACAAAGACCACCAAAGTGCAGAGCAACTACAAAGTGCAGTAGAACTATAGAAATGCACAGTCAAATCCAACTCAAAATTTTTGATTTTTTTTTACTCTTAAAAATCACGAATTGATCTAAGGTTTTAAATTTGTATACCTGAATTACGAAGTTAACAAGTTTGAATTTTAACAATGACTTGAGTTTCCCCTTTTTAAACTTGATTACCAGAGCAATTTCAGTTTCTATTTAAGTTAAATAAATTTTAAAAATTTAGTTCATAGCCTAAACAAACAATATTTAATTAAATCCTAAGTTTTAAATATTAATGGTTAAAGAGGAATCATTTAAATGGAAACCAGGCTTGAAGTCTTAGAACAGAAATGTTCTTCAGGCTGTTCAAAATATTCATATAACTTACATCACAAATGCATAGGAGTTTCCAACAATATACAAATACAACTTATTTAAAACATGATTCAAAGATCCATCACATGCAGCAACAACAAACAAGCAAAGTTTTTTTTTTTATAGCATCTGTTCTTATCAGTTTTTTTAAAACAAAATTTTAATATCTGTTCTCATCAAAAAAAAACAATATCATATAGCATCTGTTCCTAACAGTTTAAAACAAAAAAAAATGAAATAGCATCTGTTCTTATGAGTTTAAAATTAAAATTTAAATAGCATTTGTTCTTAACAGTTTTAAGAAAACAATATCAATTAGTGTCTGTTCTTAACAGTTTAAACCAATTATCAGAGCAATTGGTAGCAAATATCACCCAACGAACAACATGTAGTGGCAAATCTGCTCATATCAGTTTAAATCCAACAAAAACCCGAGCAATCGATAACGAATAACTTCCCAAAACATAGCATGCAACCAAGCATCCACTTCAACCAATTTAAAAACTTGAATCAAAATTAATCGTGAGAAAACTCACCTTTCAAAATCGAAACATCCGAAGAGAGCAAAGATAAAACGATTGAGCAAGGCAACGCAAATCGAATGAAGGCCCCAAATGGGATTGAGGAGCTGAAGCCCTAATTTTATTTTTTGGAATGAAGAGAACGAACAAGTGTCGCCATTTTTTTTTTTCGTGATTTTTGGTTTAGGGTTAAAAATGAAACGGGTAAAGTGAGATAAAGGGGAATCGGGTAAAACTAATAAGGTCAGGGGGATTTTTCCTTCTTTATTTTATGTTTTATTTTTATTTTGTTTTATTATTTTCTTCTATTTATATATATATAATTTTTTCATTTTAAATTCAATTTATTTTAAACATCAAATTTTATTTTGTACACAAACACCTTGTTTTGTTTTTGTAGATATTTACTTTTGTTTGTTTTGTTTAATTTTTTGTTTAAATTATGTTGTTAAATTTTTTTTCTTTTACTAAGTGTATTTGTTTATTTTATTTTGTATTGATTTTAATTTTTTTATTTAAGCTAAAGAAAAAATGTCATTAAAATTTAACCATTAATTTACTAATTTACAAAAATAAAAAATTTTAAATCCAAATTATCTTCTTAAGTTATTAGTTTGAATTTCAATTACAAATTCCATATTCAATCTCAACTCCGAAGTCAAATTTAAATTTTTATTCAACTCTTTATAGATTAAACTTTAAAATTTAATCACCAATTTCATTGTTATATTGGAAATTCAATTTAAATTATCATTCAAATATTTAAAATTAATTAAATATTCAAAATTTAAATTGTTCAAAATTTAGGATCGTTACAGATTTGTTGAGTACCTTATCATTATTTCGAGGACGAAATTCTTTAAGGAGGGAGTATGTAACGACCCTAATATTTAGTAACATTATTTAGGATATTTAATTAGTCAAACAAAATAAAATAATGTAAGGGTTAGGGGATTGAGATTTGTGATTAGTAAGGGTAGCCATGCCATATTAACAAATAAACTAAAATGAATAAGAATGTAGGGAAAAGACACATTTTAATACCCTAAACCCTTAAGCCATGTTCTTCTACACATTCATTATCACAAGTTAAAAGTAGAGGTCGGCTATCATTAAGCAAGAATAAGAGGTAGAAAAACTAAAGGAAGAAGCTAAATCAACATTAATCCTTTCTCAAATCTCAACTTCTTAATCTCAAAGCTAAGGTGAATAATAACTACATCTCATATTTTAAATGATTTTGATTTTAGGTTAAATCCGAGCTAATTTGCAAATATTTTTCCATGTTTGATTGTTAAGTTGGATATATATGCTTATTGATGATTTATGATAATTCATATGGATTTTATGATATGTTGTAATACGAAAACCCTATTAAATGATATCCAAATATCTTGCGATTTAAGTATATGACCAAAAATGATATTCTAGAGATGGGTTTCAATTTTTATATTTTTCTAAATTAATGTGGATTTAATATTAATTTTCTAGTGAAGAAAACAGTTATTTGGTTAATTACGGAAAATATAAGTATGTTTTGGGTCTGAAATGAATATATGTTAGAAAAAATATTATAAATAATTTATGGGAATTTTTATAGATTTTTCCTAAGTGTTTTAATAGATATATAAAATTATTTAAGGTATGGGACTTAAATGTTTTATATATTTATAAAAGGGGAAGGGGTATTTTATAAATAATTTAAATTGTTATTTTCTGAAATTTCGACAGTGCTTTTAGAAAAGAAATTAGCCACCAATCATGTTTTGACAAATAAGGCAGGTTAGTTAAAAAGAATTAATATAAAAGGTTAAAAATCAGGTTAAACATGCTTTTTACATATTAGCCACTTTCAGCACCTATGTTTCGACCTAGTACTCCCACCTTCATCACCATTGAAACCAATGCACATGGCATCAAAGACTTGGTGCGCAGCGAATTGGACATAGGTGAAAGGCACATAGTCGAAGCAAGGGGTTCCAAAGGGGTCGAAGCTTTACTTTGTTTTTTAATGAATTTTTGCCTACTTTTCTTTTGCTTTCGACTTGTTTAGCTTCCGACTGGGTCAAATTGTTTTAAAGGAATGGTTACGAAAGAGGTAGCGCCTTCTGTTTTAAGTAAATGCTTTCAAATGGGCCGAAACCCCTTCCTACCGCATTTCACCTTTCGAAGCAATGCCTTCAAAATGGTTTCTTTGTTGAAAAACCCAAGCCCCTTCTCCAATGCTTTTAAAGGGTTGATTTCGAACACTATCATTTCTTTACTTATGAAATAGCTTTCGAAAGAGTGCTTTAGACTTAGTTGGTTTATGACCCTTCGTTCTATTGAAGGTAAAACTCAAAGGTTTCAAAAAGAAAGGTTTTAAATGGTTTCGAAAGGGTATTCCATATGTTTACCTTGAACCGAAGTGCTTTCGAAAGTTTTGTTTATAGAAAAGGATTTGAATGCTTTCGAAAGGTTCTAAAAGAAGGTTTCGAAGAGGGTGATTGACCATTGTTTCGAAAGGTTTAAGTGGAAGGTTTATAAAGGTTTCGAAAGGTATATTTAAAGTGTTTTGATAAAAGGATGTTAAAGGTTTTAAAGTATTCAAACGAAAGGTTTTTCAAGGTTTCGAGAGGTTTGTTAAAAACAGTTTTGAAATGTATTGTAACATACCAAAATTTTATCAATTTAAATTTGGAAATTGTTGAACTTTTGTAATATAATTTGAAAAGTTTCAGAATAAATAAATAATAAGTGACAATTTAAATTAATAAAAATTTCAAATTTATTTTGAGTATAAAAATTTGAAATAATAAAAGTTTTTTTTAAAACCATTTGAATCTAATTTTATTCATATATGTGAATATATATGTATGAGTGCATATGTGGGTAAATTTGAATTTATATATTGAATTTGATTTTTAATTTGAATTTAAATTTTAACAATAAATTTTTTAGTAAATAATTTGGATTTATAAATATATATCTATGTAATTTAGTTAATATGTAATTGATTTCAAAACATTCTCTTCTAATAATATGTATTAATATAAAGCTAATATTTTTAATAGGAAATGTAAGTTGAAATACAATTTAAATAGTGTAAAATATTATGTTAATAAAAATTAATTAAAGTGTTAAGTTGCAATAACTATAGAAACAAGTGTAATCCATGAGAAGAAAAATTAAACAAGTGTCATTTGCATCATTTTCATTCTCTTAGGAAATTTATAAAAAAGGAAATAAATTATATAAGTCATTTTATCTTCTCCTCTTACTCTTTTATTCATTTCAAAAGGAAAATTCTGTGCATCTTTACATCAGAAAAGAAAAAAAATCATCAAGAACAAGCCTATTTGCCTTAACTTTGAAAACAAGAAAACAGATTTCCAAAACAAAAAACTGTAACAAATTCTCTTCCATTTCTCAAGCCAGAAGAAGAATTCAAAGATAATTTCAACTCTTTAACAAATATTACAGAATCAAGCAACAGAACTTCAAGGAATAAAGAGATTCAGGAATCAACTTAAAAAAAAGAAAAAAAAACTAGCAAACACAAGATTTAAAGGTGTAGGCAAGAGCTTTTCTTCCCTCTATTTCAAACTAAAAATCAACTGTAAGTAAATTTAATTTTTAATTTGTTGTTAAAAGATTAAGTGAGTAAATTACATCAAAGATTTAAACAAGTTCATACAAAAATTTATTGCAGATAACAAATTCAAAATCAAGTTAAGAAGAAAAAAAAAGACAGTCCGGGTTTTTATTTTCAAACAAGAAAACTATCTTTGCTAAGTTATATAGGTGAGTAAATCTTTTAAACACTTGATTTTTGATTTGTTGTCTGAATACATAATGTAAGAAAGTTTGAATATGGGTTTACATGCAACAAAATCTGAGAATGAGTTATGCATTTTGCCTATGTATATTGATAATCCTGTTCTAGCTACAGGGTTTTTTTTGAAAAAAAACTATCAAAAACCCCGAATTTCTCATTTCTAGTTTTATTAGATTGAAGTGTCAAAACAATAAATGTATAAATTCATTAAGATTGAATTTTAAGAAAAAACATTTAAAAGACTAATATCCGGGATATAGAGTCTTGAACAAGGAAACACTGTAAAACTCGATCCATAATTTAAATTTGAATTCTTTGATTATTCGATTTGAACATATAACCTAAATCATCTTTGAAATTGTTGATTTTTAAGATCAAAATCATGATTTTAAATTTCGTTTGGAGAGAGCATTTTGACGTTGAACTGGAAATGCCTATTTGGGCTTTTCTGGCAACAGAGGTGATTTGGATGGTCGTGGCTTGGCGTGGAGGTGGAAGGGCCTATGGTGAGTCGGGGAAAAATACGTGGAAGTGTCCTAGTCCACTGTGGTGAGGAGGCAAGGGAATTAAATTTTTAACCCTAATTTAGGCAATGGTCGCTTGGTCTTCGTGCTTGCATCGAGTTGCACGTGGCTTTGGGAGGTGATAGCTGGGTGGATGATGGAGTCGTGACCGGAGGCTAGAGTTTTCTGGTGGTCGGCGTCGACGGTTCGAGGTGATTCTTTGGGTGGTCGATTTCATTCAAACGGGTTCGATCGTGCTCGATTTTGAATTTATTACCATTTCGATGATTTGAGTGATTGCGGTAACTTAGAGAGAGGTTGTCGACTTGTTGGCAACGGCGGCGTTGATCGGAGTAGATCCAATTGATGGTGCACGTACACCGTGCATTTGTGTGTGCCTGGGGATTTTTGATGATGGAAGATGAAGTTGACTCGAAGAAAGCTTCGGGAGATAGGGATTTAAACACGAGTAGGGACTCGAAGTGGTTTGGGGGTTGTACGAGTTTGTACTTAGAAAAAAAATTGGAAGGAAAAGGTAACAGCACACGGGTAATTTTTAGGAATGACTCGAAGCAAACAGGATGAAGTCTCGGGGAAGACTCGAAGTAGCTTAAGGGGATTCAGCATACCAGGGCAGTTTGCTCAAACAAAAACAATAAAATTCAAAACTTTTAAACAATTTTAAACTCATGTTTTTAAAGGAAATTTTGATTTGGATTTAAAACAAATTAAAGTTTAAGTAAGACATTACTTAAGTAATTTAATTTAATTTAAAATTTGTCATATTACTTTAGAAAATCAATTATAAAATATAATTAAGAATGTGGTTAAGATAAAATGTTATGCAAAACAATTTTTATCTCTCAAGACAATTCATATGATGAATTTAAATTAAGTTTACAAGGAAATCAAAATGGTTTACAAAGATAAGAAGGTTTATCTTTTGGAATTTAATAAGTAATTTATGATTTACTTAAGTGATAAATGATTTACTTAAAATAAACTATTTAAATTTGTCACTTAATATTTAATAATTAATTTATAAAAGTAATTAAGATTTAATTAATGAACAATTAAGGATTAATTTATTAAGGGAATTAATTAAGGAAATAATTAATTTATAAAAGTAATTAAGAATTAATTTATCAAAAATTAAGGATTAATTAATTAGGGTAATTAATTAAGAAATGATTTATTAATGAAGATGATTAAGATTTAATTAATCTTAATGAAGGATAACTAATCATTGATTAAAGATAATTGATAAAATTAATTATGTGATTAATTAGTTTAAATCACACGATTGATTCATCTTAGTTGTAGATGATTGATAACTATAGTATGATGTGTACTCACTGATATCTCTGATTGTAATCGTAATGCTATGTGATATGAATTGCTTTGTGCTAAGCTGTGATTCTGTATTTTTCTATATGAATATGAAACCCTTTTGGCCCGTAAAAACGGCACTTGAATTTCGATGCGACAGGGAGTCGGATTCCAGTTGGTTATCCGAAACCCACATCGAACCTGTGAATCTTTGTGAATGACATATCCACATGTTTTTAAATTGACGCTCACTATTCGGATTAGCCGAGAGAGGACCTTTGTGTCATATAACCCATTCCGAATAGTGATACGACGAAATGGATGAGCATTTGAAGACGGTGGTGAAGACCGGACGTCTTCGAGAACGATAGGATAACCTGTCGAATGACTCTGCACTGAGTTTCTCCGGTATAGAGTTTTCCATATGTGATGGGGAGTCCGATCGGGATTGTGGATGCCCGGATTGCAAGGATTTCTTTGGAAGTGCCTTCGGTTCTGTTCGAACCTGGAACAGACTTGTATGGATTGTATGTCTGACATTACATTTTGAGATATAAAGCAGATTTCTTTCAAATACATTTCTGTTGGTGGTGGAGAATTTATTCTCTTACCATAACACCCTTCTTTGAGACGTACGAGCTCAGAGGTTATGTAGTTGAAGGTTATCAGTAACATATTTCCAACTTGGTAATGTGGCATACTGAGTGCTGCTGATCAGTTGTTGATCAAAGCATGGCTTTTGTGAAAAGCTTAGCTTTATGGACGAGACTTCGTCGAACCTCACAAACCGGTAATGGTCGAAACAGGAACGATGCAGCAAGGTTATTGGGAGTAGCGCCCCTTAGGGTATGTGTATTTCCTTCTGGATAGAAGTGGTATCATGGTAAGGAGCCCAGATACTTAACTTATGTGGATATCGCAAATACATATTACTTTGTGATTATTGTTGTTGGGGCCCCGGATAAAGGTTGGTTACAAGTGGGGGATGGCATACTCGTGTCAGTAGTTACCTAGTTATAGAGGTAACCCGACTTTGTATTGGTAGAGATCCGGTTAGGTTCTCAAGACGTCCCTCCAGAGGCGTACCCATGTGGCCCAGGAAGTTCCTTAGCCTGACCATTTGTTGGAAATCCAAAGAAACAATATGAACCCCGTACGGTTTTAGTTGTATAACATACCATGCAGCATGGCGGTAACCTTCCATAAACAATGGTAGTTATAGTAGGCATAGTTCGGAATGTCTATGGCGGCTAGGATTAATATTATACTTTCGAAAATGTTTTCTTCACTATGCACTAGTAATAATATCAAAGAATTTTTCCCATATCAAGCATATTTGACTATCATAAGAAGAAATCTCCTCCAATTCTACGATTACATTGTGTGTGTGGTGGGAGGTCTTATGGTAGTTTCATTTTTCCAAAAAGCATTGAGGATTTCGATTTAAAATTCTTTTGTTGTTTCTTAAAAGATAAAATGTTTTTGTTTACTCATACCAGTCCCATGACCGACCCGGAGTTTATTGTTTCCTTTCTAAACTCTCGGTGCCCATAATTTCCACACGGGCAGCCTAGTAGCAGGTCTTCCGTGTTTAGTGCTAGCTGGATTATGAAGTCTTATGGTTTGGAGGCTACCGGTTTTTGAAGGTTTTTAACTTGGAGATATTTTGTAAACTTTTGGATCTCAAGGTTCTTAGTTTGGATGTTCGCTATCGCTTCTTTCTTTGAATATTTTCTTGGAATGCAATCACTTGTTGTTCTGTCGTGATGGTCCATTTTAAAGTTATGTTATATGTATAAAAATACTCTGATATTGGTGATGATGTTGTAATGAATATTATGATGATGTTGTATCTGGGATATTGATGTATGGCAGTTTATTTTGCTTCCACTGTTTTTATTCATCTAATGTTGTTATAAGCTCCATCCGAACTGGAATTCGACGTTCAAATCTCCGGCAGTCGAATACAAGTGAGACATTTGACGTCGATTTTTGAACGCTGAATTTTGGGTCGTGACATGTATGTTTTGGCCCTTTGTCCTAAGGTTTTACTTGGTTTCGAAAGGGGCACTTTCAGTGGATTCGAAAAGGGTACTTTTAAAGGTTTTGTGTAAAGTAAATGTACATGGCAAGGTTATTTGAGTAAAGCATAGAGAATATTTTCCTCATTTAATGGTTTAAATCAATTTGAAAGAAAAGATTTTAAAGGAAAATTTAAGGGTACATGACCCTTGGTAAAATGACTCAAGTATTAGGATACCAGATGGGAGTGGTATGGGGTTGCGCCCTATACATTAGCTATTAGCCACTAGCTAATTCAGCCCAAAATTCCAATGTGTAGGGCTTTGTAACACGTAAGATCAAATTGATATTACACACTAAAAGGAATATATATGTACAGAGATAGGTTATTAGTGAGCTCGCAAAACCATTAGGATCAGTTGACCTTGGAGAAGTAAGTTAGGGAATAACCGTCTAGAAGAGGAGTATCTAACAAAAATTAGATTATTTGTTTATTTTTTCTGATAAGCCCGAGTCAGCCAAAACTTAGTAGTTAGCCAAACAAAACTATATGTTCGGACAGATAGTCCATTTATTACCTGATTTATATGTTTTCATGATATTGGTATTATTGTTTTAACCAGTTTTGGTTGTAGGGTTAAAATTTGCAAAAGATATGTTTCAAAAGGATATTAGTGAGGAGAAACCCGTTCCTCTAAGCGGTGTAGTCTCAGTTAATATCAGATAATCGAGATGTATAGTATTATTTACACCAGGTTTATTGTTTGACTCGAAGTTTATGTTTTCCCCTTAAAATCTCGGGTGCTCAAAATTAATTTAAGTAGGCTGAGGGTTGAGGATTTTTAGGTTTTAGCAGGTTGATGAATAAAGCTTCTGGAGATGAGCAAGAGGCTGATGGCTAGCTATTTAGGAGTTGTTATGTTTTTATTTCCACTATGTTGTATTAAGTCTATTATGACTATTTGTTGAATCATGGTTTTGATTCATGACGAAGAACTTTAAATGACTATTGACGAACATAGATTACAAGATGGTGTAACGTGGCGATAAAAAGAGAATGGAACTACAAACAAGACAAGATTTCAATTCATAATATAGTATGTATATTTATCATGATTTTGAGCCTTAGTTATGTGAAAATATTGTTAAAATCATTCCTCATGTAGTCACACACACACAAATGGTTTTAAATTCAAATATAAAAATTTTAGTGTGATCTGTGCAATATAGAACAGGTCAGTCGACTGACTCAGGTCAGCCAGTCGACTGACCAATGCCAGTGCATAGATATTTGCACAAACATGCATACTTTTGAAATTCAGTCGACAGGCACTTCCGAGTCAGTTGACTGAACGAAAAATAACGACTATTTTTCTGAAAAGATACGATCATTCGCGAAGAGTTTTCAATCCAATTTCAAGAGGAACGGATGCGAATTTTGATTGAGATCCTTCATGAATAATTGCATCTACATATCCTCCATATAAACATATTTTGATTCATTACACAAACAATGAATTCTTGCTTTATTCTCTAAATCTATTCTTGCTCTATATTCTTTTGCAATCACAAACACTATATCGCTTGAATCTTCAAGTTAATCTGTACATACTTCGATTCTAAGTGATTATCTTTCTTTCAATCAATACATACACAAATACTCTTGAGGATTTGATTATAGGAAGGGTGTACTTTCAAGACATATCTGTGTTATCAAGAACATACTAGTCAACAAAGTTTTCTGTATCAAGTAGAAGTCATGTTTGGTTGCTCGGGCAGACAGTCTTCTTCGGCTGTTGAGGCAGAAAAATCTTGTTCGACTGTTCAGGTATTGTTTTACCTGTTCCCCCGGGTTAAGTGAGAGTTATTGTTTTAGTGAAATTCCAAAAGGATTCTGAGACTGGACGTAGGACGGAGCTCTAATCCAATATAAAATATCTGGCGTCATTTTTTTATACTGCTTTTATATTCCGCACTATTTACTGTATAACTATCATCACTATACTCTGTATTATCATTTATCCGTATTACACGATCCATAACACACTTTTATCTGGTATCAGAGCATTAGGTCATTCTTTAACCGTCACACGGTTATTTGATATCTTAGTAATATAAATAGTAACACTAACACCAGTTTTATAGAAGGTCAATCCATTGCACGACCTCCATTGTTTAATGGCATGAATTATAACTATTGGGCTACACGAATGCGTATATATATATATGCAAGCAAATAGTTTTGATTCATGGAACATTACACAATCAAAGTATCACATACCCACAAATGAATATTTAAAATGGTCGAACACACAAAAATAAGATGCTTCAAATGCCAAAGCCATGAACATGTTATTTTGTGCTTTAGATAAAAATGAGTTTAATCGTATTAGTATATGCAACACTGCCTATAAAATATGGAGAGCACTAAAAGTCACTCATGAAGGTACTAACAAGGTTAAACTAAGTAAAATATCTATGCTTAAGAATCAATTTCACAATTTTATGATGAAGCAAGATAAACTATAAATGATATGTACTCCAGATTTCAAGATATTCATCATTCTTTATTAGGACTAGATGAAATATATTCCGACTTTGTTATTGTTTCAAAAATCCTTAACTCTTTAATGGATGAATGGGAAATAAAAGTCTTAGCTATTGAAGAAGCTAATGATCTTTCTATCATGAAACCAGAAGAGATAATAGGAAATATAATGTCCTATGAAGTAAATTTGCAGGCTAAAAGAGTACAAGCACAAGACAAGAAGAATATAGCTTTTCATGCTGATGAAGAAGACTCAGATTTAGATGAGGTAGACCTAGCATTTATTGCCAAAAACTTTAAAAAAAATTGAAATATAGAAAAAGGAAGAAGAGTAATGGAAAACGAAGCTTCCACAACAATTCCAACAAATCATCAACCTCACCAATAGAATGTTTCAACTACCAAATAAGGAGACACATACAAAAAGATTGTCCACAGCAGAAGAAAGCATTCAACAACAAAAATAAGAAGGACAAGTTCAAGAGAAAAGCTTTTTCAGTCATTTGGGATGACTTGGATTCTTCATCTTATGAAAGCGAAAGCGACAGTGATAATGAACAAGCAGACGTATGCTTCATGGTAAAAGCTAATTAGGTTGGTGATCTAACTTTTGATGATATGATAGAAATAAATTCAGAACTTCTAGACACTTTAAAAAGTCTCAAAAGAAAATCTAAGGAAGCTCTGGAAAATCAAAAGAAAGCAGAATTCAAAAGACACATGCTTAAAGATGAGAATAAAATATTAGTAGAAGAACTTGAGAAAATTCAAGATTCATTCTCTGACAATTCGCAACTCGCTCTATTAAGTCAAGAAATAGAAGCTCAAAATGAAAAGAATGAAGCCCTAGCTTCTGAGAGTCATGAGTTAAAAACAAAAATTAAAATTGTTGAGTTAGATAACACTAATGTCAAAACTAAGCTTGATGACATTACTAAAAATATTTCCAATTTTAATAAAGGGAGAGAATATTTATCCAGAATTATTGAATATTCTCAACCTGCTTCAAATAAGAAGGGATTAGTTTATGTCAAGAAATCAAAAGCTCCACCTAAAAATGAAAATAAAAGGAAAAATAATTCAAAACCTAAGACTACAAAAGAACTTTTAAAAGCAAAGTCCAATATGAAAACTATAAAAACATGGATTCCAAAAACAAACAATAGTTTGATTAAGAAGAAATGTATAAATTCATTTTTGGAATCCGTGCGTAAAAATAAGAATTATATTTTCAAAAGGGAACTAAACCCTCTTGGTTTTGGTTTTCTAATACCTAAATCTTAGGACCTATTAAAAAGTGGGTACCAATATTATTCTTTGTTTTCTTACAGGTTCCACTTAAAAATAGAGAAAAATGGATATTCGATAGCGGTTGCTCAAAACATATGACTGGTGACAAAAATATGCTATCAAACATTACTTACTCAGATGAAGGCTCTATCACTTTTTGAGACAATTCAAAAGGATATATCATCGAAAAAGGAGACATCAGCAATGTCGGTACGTCTAATTTACCTCTTATTTCTAATGTTTTGTTAGTTAAAAATTTGAAACACAATTTACTTAGTATCAGCCAATTGTGTGATTAAGGATTCAAAATCACTTATTCTTAAAATAAGTGTAGCATTTCTAATCAAAATGCTAATCTTATTTTTGAACGTTTTAGAGATAAAAATATTTATGTTTTGAATATGAATATAAATTATAATCCAAATATGTGCTTATTAGCCAAAGAAAATGATCCTTGGTTATGGCACAAAAGATTTTGTCATATAAATTTTAGAGCCATAGCAAAATTATCTTCAAATGATTTAGTAAAAGGTCTACCAAAAATGAATTTTAAAGTAGATCATATTTGTGATGTATGTCGGTTAGGAAAATTAACTAAATCATCTTTTAAATCTAAAAAGGTTATTTCAACAATGCAACCACTTGAATTACTACACATGGATCTATTTGGAGCAACACAAGTACAATCCGAAAATCATAATAAATATGTGTTTGAAATTGTTGATGAGTTTTCTAGATATACTTGGACAATTTTTATGAAAAACAAAAGTGATACATTTGATCATTTCATATCTTTTGTTAAAAGAATTCAAAATTTTAAAGGTTTATAAATGTAACGACCCGGAATTTTGGGCAATAACAATTTAATAATCTGTGTTAATAATTTAACTGGTTTGATAATTTTCCTTATAATTTTAATTTAAAATTGGTGAATTTGATCTTTTAAAGTTTAATAAATATTTAATCTGATAATTGGAATTAATATCTTTTTAGCAATTTAAAATGTTGATAAGAATTTTTTTTCAAAAGCTATTCAAATTTTTATTTTATTTATAATATATACATTTGATATATATTGTGAATAGAATATCTGCTGTTTTTAATTAAAGATAAACTTTCAAATTATAATATATATGTATGTATATGTTATAGTTTGAGTTGTTTTGAAATTTAATTTAATCTATTAACAAATTGATGTATGAATGAATATTGTAATTTTAAAACTTAATAGTTTTCAAAGATTAAATTTAAAGATTTATTTATTTGCTTTCAAAATATAAGGTAATTATTTATTTTTAATATGATAGATTATAAAAAGGATTTAGATAAAGTTTTGTTTTATTTCTTTAAAAGTGTTTAAATCTGAAATGGTTATTAATGTATATGTATAAATGTATTAGATTTTTAAACATAAGTACAAAGATTCATTTATATCATAATTGGTTTTCCAAAATTTTCTTTAAAAGGATTAAATTTATATTCACATGTAAGTATTAATTAATAAAGTGAATTAAATATGTTAGTTTATGTTAACATTTAAAATTAAGAGAAAAATTAATTAAAATTTTTCAAACATGTGTAAACATGTTATTATCTCAAAAACACTTGTAATGTAAGTAAGTTAAAAAGTTGATAAATGTAATTTTAGTGACAAGTGTCTTCTTTTTAAGAAAATTCACTTTCTTTAATTTTAATAAAAACATAACACTTTTCTTTGTTTGTTTTTCCTAACTAAAACCAGAAAATTACTTTCTAAAATCTGAAATCTAAACCAAAGGCAATTCAAACCTGTAATTAAAGGCAAAATTCTTCATATCAACAAACTTCAAATCTGCATTTCTAAAATTCATCTTCAACAACTGCAAAATCTCTGCAATTCAACAAACCTGCATGTCAAAATCAAGATCAACAACTGAAGTTTCAACATTTTAAATGAAAGATTGAAGCATGCAAAGGAAGATTCAAAAGCAAAAGTATTTTCCTCATTTAAAGTTCAAACCTGGGGGAAAAGAAAACTGCTCTGCAATTATATCACAAGTGAGTAAACAATTTTAAAAAGAGTTGATTTGGGATTTATTATATGCATATGATGTTCTGAAAGTTTGATTTATATGGCCTGGAAATCATTCGGTTATCATTGAATTTGTAGTTATGTTCATAACTCTGTGTATTTATGCAAAAATGAAAACACCATGCTTCCTGTTTCATTTAGACAGGCTGTTTAATTCTTCAGAAAACCTAAATCTTCCACTACTCCATTGATTGATTATAACGTTCAAATGAAACTTTGCATGTTAATGATAAGTAGAAACTTAAGAGTAGTTTCTGTAATTTCTAAATCACATATGAATATAAAAGAAAAATGAAAATAGTGTAACTTTTAAAGTTACAGTGAAATTTGGGGAATAGGTGAAATTCAAGCTTGTAGATTTTCGAATTCACTTATATGTTCTGTTTTGTCTTCAAAAATTAGGAATTTTAAAAATAAAATTATGATTTCTAGTTTAAGGAATCAAAAAAAATTTAGTTTGAACATTTTGGGAAATATTGTGAACTGCGGATGATTTAGATAATAATTCGATTTGATTTTTCGGGTGAAGCTTGCTTGCATGTTAGAGATTTAGGGAAAAATACAATTAAAATTTTTAAATGGCAAAATATTTCGAATTGAATCAAAGTAGGGTTTTAAAGCTTGTTTTACTGGGCTTAACTGTGGAGGAGTTTGCGTCGCGAATGAAGGTTTGGGGGTGATCGCACTTGAGGGGAAGTGGAGCTCGAGTCATGGGGGTGATGTGGTGGGTACAGCAGGGCACATCGGCGTGGGGTTGGCCGGCGGTGATCCTTTTTCTGTTGGTTGTTGTTCATGTAAGCTCGGCTGAAGGGCGAAATTTTGAATCGACATTGGGTTTTGAGATCTGGGTTGAGGGATGGCATGAGGGGGTCATCGGTGACATGGAGATGTCCGGTGGGAGGTTCGGTGATGTTTGGATCGACGTGCAATATGCACGCGTGTACATAGTGTACACTGGAAATTTTTGGATTGGAGAAGAAAGCTTCTCTCGGTTTGGAATGGGGGAAAATCGTACTGGGAATGACGAGTTGAACTCGAAGAACAGCTCGCGTTTGTATCGTGTATAACTCGAAGTGAGGTTGGATTTGGGTTTGCTTCGGGGTTAACTCGGGATGGAGGATGGTTTGCTTCGGGTTTTTCCCTAGGGTGTTGTTTGATAATAGCTTTATAAAAGAAATAAAAATAAAACTCTAAACTTGTTGTTTTAAAATTTAATGATAATCAAATTCATAAAGTATAAGTTGAAATTATATAATTTATTTCAATTTAAATTTATTTAAAGGGATTTCATATTGGAAATAATTTAATTACATTTTGGATTTCAATTTAAAAAGGGTATTTTGAATTTAAATATTAAATCAAAGGTTAAGTAATGATTCAATCTTAGGATTTCAAATTTATATTTGAAATAAATAAGATTAATTTGAATGTTTTAAAGTATTGAAAATTTTGAAATTTGTTTTTAAATTTTAAATAAGATTATCATTATGATTTTGAAAACCAAATAGGATAGCTGGTTTGAGATGTTAAAATTTGATTTAATTCATTACAAGATAAATAAGGTTAATTTATCTTGATTTGAATATTAAATTTGATTGTTAATAAGGAAAGTTTAATTAAGATTAATATTCTCTTAATTTATTAAGGATTTGAATTATAATTAGTTAATTATTTATTAAATTTTAAATAATCACTTAATTATGGGTTAATTAAGTGTAATTACTTAATAAAGTAATTTATGATTAATTGTTGAATGTAATTAAGGAAGTTAATTACTTATGGAAGAAATTAATGGTAATTACTCATGGAGTAATTAGTTGAAGTGATTATTGGTTAATCACTTAATGATATCAATTAAAGAATTGATTAATATAATTGTTGAAGTTAATTAATTATAAAGTGATTAATTAATTAAAGAATTAATAATTATTTAATGATGAATTTAATTGTTTATCAAGTAATTAATTAAGGAATTAATTAAGGTTTATTAATGAAAGTAATTAGAGATAATTACTTATGTAATAATTAAGAGTTAATTACTTAATTATTTAGTTAAATAATCAATGTGATTAATTAATTAATAAATGAGATTAATCTAAGATTAATTACCAAGTGTAATTAATTAAAATTGTAATTAATTAATAAAGTAATTAGTTAAGGATTTATTTATTAATGTAATTAATAATTACATAATGAAGCAATTAAAGATAAATTAATTGGATTAATTAATCAAGGATTAATGTAATTAGTAATTAATTAAGTAAGAAGATAATTAATTAAGATAAGTAATTACAAATTGTTAATTACTAATTATGATTAATTAGGATTAATTATAAGCTAATTATTTAATTAATTAAAGTGATTATTAATTAATAAGGATTAATTAATGGTAATTAATTAAGGTATAATATAATTAATTGTAGTTAATTAATTAGTGTAGGATCATTAATTATTTTAATTAATGATAGTAACTAAAGAGTTAATTACTAAATATGGTTAAGGATAATTACTTGTATGTGATTAAATATAATTAATCAAGGAAGCTTAATTAGTGAAGATCATTAGAGAAGATTAATTAATTTATTTGGAATAATAAATAAAGAAGGATTTAGGTAATCCAATTGGTTCAGAATTAATCAATTTTGCTTCGGATGATTGATTAATATTTGTTGATAAATTGATTTTAGATGATCAATATTGGATGGTTGATATTGGATGTTGGATGATATTGAGTGATTGGTTGATATTGGATGTGATTGGATGAGTTGAATGTCAATGACATATGAGATACTGCTTTGTGGAGATGAATATTGTTATGAATTATCTGTTGTGATAATATGATGCATCTATTTGTTTCCATCATCCTGAATATATGTTTAATCTGTTTTAAACCCTTAAGTATAACTTGGACATTAAAATGGCATTTGGTTTCGGTGAGACCGGGATCGAGTTTCCATATTTGGAATCCGAAAACCACATCGATTCCAATTAAACGTTAGGTCGTTAATCCAAGTGGAGCAAGTGAAGACTCGAGGTGTAAGGGCTATACGTCAGTATAACCCTGTGGGTGATTCCGTAATGAGTTTGACGGAATAGTGCTTATAGATTCGAGATGGCGAATCAGAGTGCAAGGGTTATGGTCGTTGACTCTGAGGGTGATTCCAATATGAGTGCAACGAGATAGTGCCTACGGATTCGTTCGAACTCGGAACGAACTTGTATGGATTGAATTCTTTCAGCACATCATCAGGTGGACGATGAGCATTCTAAGATAAAGGTGTTCTATAAAGGTAATCGTAACCTCAAGCCTCATCAACCGGGAATGGATAAAACAGGGGAGGTGCAGCAAGGCTTCGTGGGTAGCTCTCACTAGAGAGAAAGATTTTCCCCTGTCTAGAAGTCCCTTTTTATTCGGCTGTGTGGGCAGTTGGGTTGCGGCCAACTGCGGGGTTGTCTTGTTCGGGACTGTCCAGTAAGGGATGGTTAGGGAGTGGGAGTACTCCTCGGTACGTTGATCTAGACCACGTACTGTGACGGGCGGTACCCCAGTAGCCCTGCCATTGATGGAAACTCATTTTCCCTACGAGACCCTACGGTTTTGATTGTATTTCCCACTTTTGTGGCTAGTAGCTGGAATTTAATAAATGTAACAATTTCGGCTATTTCTTATTTACTTGAAAACCCTAGACACTATTATAATATCACTGGATTTTCTATCAAATGTTTTGGTTAGCGTAAGGTAAAAACTTTTCCATGTTTATGTGTGGGAAGTCTTACATGATACCTTTTCTTTTCAAAGGATTTTCTAAAGTTAAGCAATTTTAACCCGCTTACTCACACCAGACCCCTCTCTGACCCGAGTGTTTATTTTCTATTTTATTAAACTCTTGGGTACTCATATTACGTATGAGTAGTCAAGTGGATCAGGTTAGCTTGACGAATTCTGGAGGAGATATGGAGCAGGAGGCTTCGATGTGTAGTTATATATAGTGATTCCGCTGTGTATGTTGTGTCTGAATCTTGTATACTTAAGTTATATAGTTAGACAGAAATTTATAACTGTCTAATATCTGTTGTTTAGGTTGTGTACTCTGATGTAATGAGATGCTATGTAATATTTTATAAGATATATTATATTTTATTCGTTCCGCTGTGAGTTCTCTGATGTTGTTTGTGTTTTTCTTTCTCTTTCTTTTCTTCTTCTGTCCCTTTCTTTCTTCAAGATGACGCGATTTTCTGGGAGTAGAAAGTCGGGTCGTCACATTTGGTATCAGAGCATTAGGCTGAGTGAATACCTAGGCTCTGAAGTGTGTCTTTCTTTAGGGAGCAGTAGGTTGAGTGAATACCTAGGCTCTGTAGTAGTGTCTTTCTTGAGAGAGCGTACTTGTAATTTTTATATATATTTATATATATATATATATATATATATATGTATATATATCTATATCTACCTAATAGATTGGGTTATCTGTTCAGATTTTCCAACATAACTTTAGAGGTAGATAGATGGAGTAGTGGTTTGTGTGTGTAACACGACTACCACTAATGGAAGATGTCCATAGGTTTGAGGTTGGAAGTATTTATCGAGACTGTAGACCTAATACTGTCTTGAGTAAGATTTGTAGCTTGAGGTGAGGATTTCTCTGATATCCGAAGGAAATCTTTTGAAGATTCGGAGTTTATCTTTGGAATATAAGCTTGGATTTCGCTCGGGTAAGCGAATTATTCTAGTGTTTGGATCTGTTGGAAGTGCAGAAGTAAGTGATGGTATCTTGATAACTGCGTGATGAGATGCAGTATCCTTGGATATTTTCTGAAGGTGTTTTCTCTTGAAGCAGTTTTAGTAGTAGTTGTGGAGCAATCTTTACCTGCCGTAGAGATGATTTATCTGTGTATAAGTTGTTTGGATCTTCAGCAAGGAGATTAGCTGTTTTGGGATATGAGACTAAGGTCTATGAGTTGTTTCTCTCCAAGCATGGTCTCACTGTTATTCCTTAAGGTAAGCGAGTTGTAGATGCTTGGTTTGGAGTCCGGGTTTCTTGAGAGCTTGTATACCATCTCGGAGGTCCGTTGTTTGTTGGAGGTTTTGGAGAAGCCTTTGGATTTGAAGTCTTTGGTTAGCTGTGATAGCAGTGCAACTCGAGGTGTTCGGTGTGCTGACGAGGAGGTCTTTTAGCTTTGCAGTATCATCGAGGGAAAGTTTAGAAGCAACAGTATTGGTTGTTTCTTCGATGGTTGGGAAATCTTTGGTGGTTCTTCTTTCAGCAGTCCGGGCTGAAGGTGGTGATGCTTCCTTGAAGGTTTAACCAAGTTTGGGAAAAACTTTAAGCTGTTCTAATGGGTAAAGAGAGGACGGTTTTATTTGGAATCCAAACTAGGTAGGATCGCAAAAGTGACTTGCTATTAGTTTGGAATTATCTTAGGTGATCTGTTGTTTGAGAATGAGGATTCTCATGAGAAGTAGGAGCTACTGATGTAATCAGAAGTTTGTCTGCATATGGAAGTTGAGTTCTATATTGTTTTGGTTCCAGAAGAGATTTTGGTAGTTAGCCTGATAGTTGGGTGGTTCTTGGAGAAAGGAGAGAGTTGGTGTAGCAGCTCAGAATTATTTTCTGGAATTGGAATTGGACCGATCTAGATTTTGATTTGGATTCTGTTGTAATGATGTGTGACTGAGTCAAATGAGTCACTCAGATTTTTATGGATTTGATGAACAAAGTTTCCGGAGATATTGGATAAGTTTGTATTCGTGTTCATCAACAGATATTCTCATCTATTTTAGAATCAGAGTTGTGCAGCGGAAGCAAGGTAGCTGCTGTGCAAGGAAAGAAGTTAGTTCTGTTTGATTTGGTCTTATTGATTATGGAATTATCAGCATAGATTGAGCTGGTCAGGAAGAGTTTGGCAGTCCAGGAATATCTGTTGAGTTATGAGATATGAGATAAGGAGTTTGGAATTCGAAGTTGGAGACTTATTTGTTGTTAAGTTTCCTCTGGTTAAGAGAACAGTAATTGGATAAGATTGGTTGGTTAGTGCTGGGCATTTGAAGATTTCTTATCTGTGTTTTTGATAGGATGAGATTGAATTGCCAGTTTGGATAGCTGGAATTCATTATGTAACACATGTCTCTGAGGGAGTACGTGTATGATTCATCAATTGGTTGTTGAATCTGTAGTTCAGTTGGACTTGGAAGTTGAGCTGGACTTGAGTATAGTCTGATGTTCTGTTCAGATTGAAGGATCTAGAGATGAGAGGAGCTCTGGATTTTGGCTGTATAGTTAGTTTGTTGGCTTTTGTAGAGCGAGTCTCTCGGTGATTTAACTTGGGGAAACTCGAAATAGTATTAGAGTTTTATTCTAACGTATGTCAGGATAATTAGTTTAGTTGTTTGTGTGATTGATTGCTTTGATTGTTAGTTACTGGTTGTTAGGAATGCTTTGCTGATTGAATTAAAATTTGTACTGGATTATTAAATTACCTTTGCTTTTAAATTTCGGGGACGAAATTCTTTTAAGGGGGGAGGATTGTAACGACCCGGAATTTTGGGCAATAACAATTTAATAATCTGTATTAATAATTTAACTGGTTTGATAATTTTCTTTATAATTTTAATTTAAAATTGGTGAATTTGATCTTTTAAAGGTTAATAAATATTTAATCTGATAATTGGAATTAATATCTTTTTAGCAATTTAAAATGTTGATAAGAATTGTTTTTCAAAAGCTAATCAAATTTTTATTCTATTTATAATATATACATTTGATATATATTTTGAATAGAATATCTGCTGTTTTTAATTAAAGATAAACTTTCAAATTATAATATATATGTATGTATATGTTATAGTTTGAGTTGTTTTGAAATTTAATTTAATCTATTACAAATTGATGTATGAATGAATATTGTAATTTTAAAACTTAAAAGTTTTCAAAGATTAAATTTAAAGATTTATTTATTTGCTTTCAAAATATAAGGTAATTATTTATTTTTAATATGATAGATTATAAAAAGGATTTAGATAAAATTTTGTTTTATTTCTTTAAAAGTGTTTAAATTTGAAATGGTTATTAATGTATATGTATAAATGTATTAGATTTTTAAACACAAGTACAAAGATTCATTTATATCATAATTGGTTTTCCAAAATTTTCTTTAAAAGGATTAAATTTATATTCACATGTAAGTATTAATTAATAAAGTGAATTAAATATGTTAGTTTATGTTAACATTTAAAATTAAGAGAAAAATTAATTAAAATTTTTCAAACATGTGTAAACATGTTATTATCTCAAAAACACTTGTAAAGTAAGTAAGTTAATAAGATGACAAATGTAATTTTAGTGACAAGTGTCTCCTTTTTAAGAAAATTCACTTTTCTTAATTTTAATAAAAACATAACACTTTTCTTTGTTTGTTTTTCCTAACTAAAACCAGAAAATTACTTTCTAAAATCTGAAATCTAAACCAAAGGCAATTCAAACCTGTAATTAAAGGCAAAATTCTTCATATCAACAAACTTCAAATCTGCATTTCTAAAATTCATCTTCAACAACTGCAAAATCTCTGCAATTCAACAAACCTGCATGTCAAAATCAAGATCAACAACTGAAGTTTCAACATTTTAAATCAAAGATTGAAGCATGCAAAGGAAGATTCAAAAGCAAAAGTATTTTCCAGATTTGAAGTTCAAACCTGGGGGAAAAGAAAACTGCTCTGCAATTATATCACAAGTGAGTAAACAATTTTAAAAATAGTTGATTTGGGATTTATTATATGCATATGATGATCTGAAAGTTTGATTTATATAGCCTGGAAATCATTCAGTTATTATTGAATTTGTAGTTATGTTCATAACTCTGTGTATTTATGCAAAAATGAAAACACCATGCTTCCTGTTTCATTTAGACAGGCTGTTTAATTCTTCAGAAAACCTAAATCTTCCATTACTCCATTGATTGATTATAACATTTAAATGAAACTTTGCATGTTAATGATAAGTAGAAACTTAAGAGTAGTTTCTGTAATTTCTAAATCACATATGAATATAAAATAAAAATGAAAATACTGTAAACTTTTAAAGTTACAGTGAAATTTGGGGAATGGGTGAAATTCAAGCTTGTAGATTTTCGAATTCACTTATATGTTCTGTTTTGTCTTCAAAAATTAGGAATTTTAAAAATAAAATTATGATTTCTAGTTTAAGGAATCAAGAAAATTTTTAGTTTGAACATTTTGGGAAATATTGTGAACTGCGGATGATTTAGATAATAATTCGATTTGACTTTTCGGGTGAAGCTTGCTTGCATGTTAGAGATTTAGGGAAAAATACATTTAAAATTTTTAAATGGCAAAATATTTCGAATTGAATCAAAGTAGGGTTTTAAAGCTTGTTTTACTGGGCTTAACTGTGGAGGAGTTTGCGTCGCGAATGAAGGTTTGGGGGTGATTGCACTTGGGGGGAAGTGGAGCTCGAGTCGTGGCGGTGATGTGGTGGGTACAGCAGGGCACATCGGCGTGGGGTTGGCCGGCGGTGATCCTTTTTCTGTTGGTTGTTGTTCATGTAAGCTCGGCTGAAGGGCGAAATTTTGAATTGACATTGGGTTTTGGGATCTGGGTTGAGGGATGGCATAAGGGGGTCATCGGCGACATGGGGATGTCCGGTGGGAGGTTCGGTGATATTTGGATCGACGTGCAATATGCACGCGTGTACATAGTGTACACTGGAAATTTTTGGATTGGAGAAGAAAGCTTCTCTCGGTTTGGAATGGGGGAAAATCATACTGGGAAGGACGAGTTGAACTCGAAGAACAGCTCGCGTTTGTATCGTGTATAACTCGAAGTCAGGTTGGATTTGGGTTTGCTTCGGGGTTAACTCAGGATGGAGGATGGTTTGCTTCGGGTTTTTCCCTAGGGTGTTGTCTGATAATAGCTTTATAAAAGAAATAAAAATAAAACTCTAAACTTGTTGTTTTAAAATTTAATGATAATCAGATTCATAAAGTATAAGTTAAAATTATAAAATTTATTTCAATTTAAATTTATTTAAAGGGATTTCATATTGGAAATAATTTAATTACATTTTGGATTTCAATTTAAAAAGGGTATTTTGAATTTAAATATTAAATCAAAGGTTAAGTAATGATTCAATCTTAGGATTTCAAATTTACATTTGAAATAAATAAGATTAATTTGAATGTTTTAAAGTATTGAAAATTTTGAAATTTGTTTTTAAATTTTAAATAAGATTATCATTATGATTTTGAAAACCAAATAGGATAGCTGGTTTGAGATGTTAAAATTTGATTTAATTCATTACAAGATAAATAAGGTTAATTTATCTTGATTTGAATATTAAATTTGATTGTTAATAAGGAAAGTTTAATTAACATTAATATACTCTTAATTTATTAAGGATTTGAATTATAATTAGTTAATTATTTATTAAATTTTAAATAATCACTTAATTATGGGTTAATTAAGTGTAATTACTTAATAAAGTAATTTATGATTAATCGTTGAATATAATTAAGGAAGTTAATTACTTATGGAAGTAATTAATGGTAATTACTCATAGAGTAATTAGTTGAAGTGATTATTGGTTAATCACTTAATGATATCAATTAAAGAATTGATTAATATAATTGTTGAAGTTAATTAATTATAAAGTGATTAATTAATTAAAGAATTAATAATTATTTAATGATGAAGTTAATTGTTTATTAAGTAATTGATTAAGAAATTAATTAAGGTTTATTAATGAAAGTAATTAAAGATAATTACTTATGTAATAATTAAGAGTTAATTACTTAATTATTTAGTTAAATAATCAATGTGATTAATTAATTAATAAATGAGATTAATCTAAGATTAATTACCAAGTGTAATTAATTAAAATTGTAATTAATTAATCAAGTAATTAGTTAAGGATTTATTTATTAATTTAATTAATAATTACATAATGAAGCAATTAAAGATAAATTAATTGGATTAATTAATCAAGGATTAATGTAATTAGAAATTAATTAAGTAAGAAGATAATTAATTAAGATAAGTAATTACAAATTGTTGATTACTAATTATGATTAATTAGGATTAATTATAATCTAATTATTTAATTAATTAAAGTGATTATTAATTAATAAGGATTAATTAATGGTAATTAATTAAGGTATAATATAATTAATTATAGTTAATTAATTAGTGTAGGATCATTAATTATTTTAATTCATGATAGTAACTAAAGAGTTAATTACTGAATATGGTTAAGGATAATTACTTGTATGTGATTAAATATAATTAATCAAGGAAGATTAATTAGTGAAGATCATTAGAGAAGATTAATTTATTTATTTGGAATATTAAATAAAGATGGATTTAGGTAATCCAATTGGTTTAGAATTAACCAATTTTGCTTCGGATAATTGATTAATATTTGTTGATAAATTGATTTTAGATGATCAATATTGGATGGTTGATATTGGATGTTGGATGATATTGAGTGATTGGTTGATATTGGATGTGATTGGATGAGTTGAATGTCAATGACATGTGAGATACTGGTTTGTGGAGATGAATATTGTTATGATTTATCTATTGTGATAATATGATGCATCTATTTGTTTACATCATCCTGAATATATGTTTAATCTGTTTAAAACCCTTAAGTATAACTTGGACATTAAAATGGCGTTTGGTTTCGGTGAGACCGGGATCGGGTTTCCATATTTGGAATCCGAAAACCACATCGATTCCAATTAAACGTTAGGTCGTTAATCCAAGTGGAGCAAGTGAAGACTCGAGGTGTAAGGGCTATACGTCAGTATAACTCTGTGGGTGATTCCGTAATGAGTTTGACGGAATAGTGCTTATAGATTCGAGATAGCGAATCAGAGTGCAAGGGCTATGGTCGTTGACTCTGAGGACGATTCCAATAATGAGTGCAATGAGATAGTGCCTTCGGTTTCGTTTGAATTCGGAACGAACTTGTATGGATTGAATGCTTTCAGCACATCGTCAGGTGGACGATGAGCATTCTAAGATAAAGGTGTTCTATAAAGGTAATCGTAACCTCAAGCCTCATCAACCGGGAATGACTAAAACAGGGGAGGTGCAGCAAGGCTTCGTGGGTAGCTCCCACTGGAGAGCAAGATTTTCCCCTGTCTAGAAGTCCCTTTTTATTCGGCTGTGTGGGCAGTTGGGTCGCGGCCAACTGCGGGGTTGTCTTGTTCGGGTCTATCCAGTAAGGGATGGTTCCGGCCTTGTGTTGCAGGGGAGTCGGAGTACTCCTCGGTACTTTGATCTAGGCCACGTACTGTGACGGGCGGTACCCCAGTAGCCCTGCCATTGATGGAAACCCATTATCCCTACGAGACCTTACGGTTTTGATTGTATTACCCACTTTTGTGGCTAGTAGCTGGAATTTAATAAATGTAATAATTTCGGCTATTTCTTATTTACTGGAAAACCCTGGACACTATTATAATATCCCTGGATTTCCTATCAAATGTTTTGGTTAGCGTAAGGTTAAAACTTTTCCATGTTTATGTGTGGGAAGTCTTACGTGATACCTTTTCTTTTCAAAGGATTTTCTAAAGTTAAGCAATTTAACCCGTTTACTCACACCAGACCCCTGTCTGACCCGAGTGTTTATTTTCTGTTTTATTAAACTCTTGGGTACTCATATTACGTATGAGTAGTCAAGTGGATCGGGTTAGCTTGACGAATTCTGGAGAAGATATGGAGCAGGAGGCTTCGACGTGTAGTTATATATAGTGATTCCGCTGTGTATGTTGTGTCTGAATCTTGTATACTTGAGTTGTATAATTAGACAGAAATTTATAACTGTCTAATATCTGTTGTTTAGGTTGTGTACTCTGATGTAATGAGATGCTATGTAATATTTTATGAGATATATTATATTTTATTCGTTCCACTGTGAGTTCTCTGATGTTGTTTGTGTTTTTTTTTCTCTTTCTTTTCTTCTTCTATCTCTTTCTTTCTTCAAGATGACGCGATTTTCTGGGAGTAGAAAGTCGGGTCGTCACAATAAATTAAAGATATCAGGAGTGATCATTGAGGTGAATTCGAAAACGAAGTTTTTGAACATTTTTGTAAGAAGAAAGGAATAATCCACAATTTTTCATTTTTAAGAACTCCTCAATAAAATGGAGTAGTAGAACGGAAAAGTAGAACCTTACAAGAATGTGCAAGGACTTTGTCAAATGGAAGCACGTTGCCAAAACACTTCTAGGCAGAAGCTGTTGCTACCACCTGTTATATCTTAAATCGTGTTTCTATTCGACCAATAACTAAAAATATTCCTTATGAATTATTTAATGAAATAAAACCAAATATTTAATATTTTAAATTTTTTGGTTCAAATGTTTTATTTTAAATACAAAAGATCGGCTTGAAAAATTCGATCCAAAATCCGATGAAGAATCTTTGTAGGATATTCGGAACGAAGCAAAACTTATAGAATAATTAATAAAAGAACTAATATCATCGAAGAAACACATATAATCGAAGAAACACTTCATGTTTCGTTTGATGAAAATTTTAAACAAATTCCAAGTATTAAATATGATGAAGAAAATATCACAAATACAGAACCTACAATTTTTCAAAATTATGAAAACACTATTCTTAATAATTATGAATTAAGATCTCCTCCTAGGATATTAAGAAATCACCCCGTAGAAAATGTAATAGGAGAAATTAATTCAAATGTAAGAACTAGAAATAAATTAAATCAAATGGGCCATGTAGCTTTCCTTTCTAATATAGAACCTAAAAATATAAAAGAAGCCTTAATTGATGATTATTGGATTATCGCTATGCAAGAAGAACTAAACCAATTCGAAAGAAATGACGTTTGGGATTTGGTTCCAAGGCCTAGTGACAAATCAGTCATTGGTACAAAATTGGTTTTCAAAAATAAAGCAGATGAACAAGGTAATATAACTAGAAATAAAGGTAGCATAGGGATATAATCCAGAAGAAGGGATTGACTACGAAGAAACGTTCGCTCCAGTCGCTAAACTAGAAGCAATGCGAATCCTACTGGCCTATGCATGTTTTCATAATTTTAAATTATATCAAATGCATGTAAAAAGTGCTTTTCTAAATGGTTTTATAAAAGAAAATGTTTATGTTGAACAACCATCTTTATTTATTCATGAATAATTTCTAGATTATGTCTATAAAATAAAGAAAGGTTTGTACGGTCTTAAACAAGCACCACGTGCTTGGTGCGATCGTCTCAAAAGATATCTAATAAATTCTTGTTTTGAAATCGGAAAGGTTGATCAAACTCTTTTTATTAAAAGAAATAAACAAAATATTTTAATTGTTCAAATTTATGTTGATGATATCATTTTTGGTTCCACAAATGAAAAATTATGTTAGGAATTTTCAAAAGTAATGACCAAAGAATTTGAAATGTCATATATGGGTGAGTTAAAATATTTTCTTGGTTTACAAATTAAACAATTGGAAAATGGTATTTTATAAATCAAGAAAAATTCTGTAACAATTTAATTAAACGCTTTGGTATGGAAAATACTTCTACCAAACCTACTCCTATAAGTACATCTATACAACTTGATAAAGATGAAAATGGTAAGAGTGTTGACCAAAAATTATATCGAAATATGATTGGATCGTTACTTTGTTTAACAGCTAGCAGACCTGACATAATAATGAATGTTTTCTTGTGAGCACGGTTTCAAGCAGATCCCAAAAATCACATATGCGAGCAGTGAAACACATACTACGATATCTTAGTAAAACCAAGGACTTCGGACTATTTTATCCGGAAGAACATCCTTCTGAATTAGTATCATATAGTGATGTTGATTTCGAAGGAAGTCGGACGGATAGAAAAAGTACAAGTGGAATTTGTCACTTTATTGGACGATCTCTTGTATCTTGGTTTAGTAAGAAACAAAATTGCGTCTCACTTTCGACATGTGAAGCGGAATATATATCTACAGCTTTGGCATGTGCTTAAGTCATCTGTATGCAAAAATTTCTTTAAGATTTTGGTTTTAATCTAAATATATCAACAATTTATTATGATAACTCAAGTGCGATTAACTTATCTAAAAATCCAATCATTCAGGAACAAAACATATTGACATTCGTCATCACTTTCTTCGTTATTGTATTTAAAAAGATTTAATAAATCTTGAATTTGTATCCACTACAAATCAGTTGGATGATATATTTACAAAACCTTTAATAGAAGATGTTTTTATAAAATTAAGACGAGAACTTGGAATCATCTCATCTAAAGATTTATAATCTTTTTACTTAATTTTTCATAGATTTTATGACCAAAAGTTTGTAAAGTTTTATATATATATATTTTGGTTATACCTGAATTTACCTAAGCCTCCTATTTAATCTAACTTTTTTATCCACCAAAAATTCTTCTATTTTATTTATGGTAGAAATTTCTTGAAATTTTCTGTCCATACTTTGTTTAGTCTCTCTCTACCTATAAATTTATTAAGTTTTCTTCTTTCCATTCACACCTTGAAATCTATATATACACCAATTCCAAACTACTCTGAAAACTTCTACTTTCTCAACAATGCCATCAAACTCTTTGAACAAAAACAGCTCGGACTTAAGAATCTCCTATATTTCTATCACTTCCGACACCTTCACTTCAAACTCCAACTCCGATTCATGAATCGGTTCCCGTTATTAGAGATCACAACCACCATACCGGTTATACGCCTCCATCAAAGAAATCGAAACGTTCATTACTTTTTGGCTCACCCTCCACCAAACAAAAAGTGGATGAAATTCATCACTATTAACAACAATCTGTGGATCTTCAAAAAGAAATGTGGTATGAACAAAAAATAAACTCTCGACGGTTATCTTTTCTAGAGAAAGTAGCTCTTAAAATTTGTGGATCCGCCTCTTCTAGTGTTCAAGAACCTGTTCGAGCTCGAAATCCTTGGTCTCCTAGCCCACAACGACCACTCGTATCATCGAACTCAAGGGAACGTGGACAAGGATGGTCACCAAGTCAAAATAAGACACCAACTAAGAAAAATGAGAAGTCTACTCCAAGCCCGTCCTCTAAATAATGTGTCTTTTCATGTTTCAACACCGGCTCAACCATATTGAAAGAGTTCGTAGACAAACAAGTATCATGATAATTTCTTATATATATATTTTTGTATGACGTATGTGTTACTCCTATATAATTAGTGATTGTATTTCATCTACATTATAATACAATAAGTTATCCTAAAATTCTATAAGCAAAAAGTCACACATTTCAAATTAAAAGCAGGTCAGTCGACTAAATGTCTAAGTTAGTCGACTGATTACAGAGAGTAAAAAATTCTCGGGTTCAGATTCAGTCGACTGACTCAGGTCATTCAGTCGACTTAACCATGTTTTCTAGACGATAACTGCCCCTACCCACCACTTTTTAACCCACCATTTCACCATTTTTTACTTTCATCTTCATTCTTTCAACCCTAAACTCCAAAAATTATCTCTCCAACATTCCCAAATTTCACATTTTTCTCAAATTTTCTTGCTTCTCCATGGCCTCTAGACAATCAAAACGCACCAAAAAGGCTTCTTCTTCATCTTCTACACTAATGGACTCTAAAATTGCCTCTTGTCTTGTTCATGATAAAGCCATTCAAAGATGGATAAAAATGAAAGATTCTCATATTTTTGAAGGCTCCTATGTTCATTACCCTGAATTCGACACTTATGGCATTTGGGAACTTTCAGAACGAAGCGGTTTGGATACTTTTATCGATTGCGATAAGTACAATCACAAAATCAATCATACATTAGTCAAGTTATTCTATGCAAACTTGAATCTTCAAGAAGCGAGGCCTAGGAACCGAGAAAATTGCATTTGGACTTTGATATATGGAATTTCATTTTTTCTTTATATAGAACGTATGTATCATTTGCTTACGAGTTGGGGTTATTAATCTTTGGGATATAAATTGTGATATGAGAATTCGGGATAATATAAGTCATTTATTTCTAGAAGATGATGCTATAGATGTTAAACCTATGTCCCTTCGACCAAAAGCTAGACTCATGCACAAAATTCTTCTAAAAAGTATAACTCTACGAACAGGGTCGTATGAATTAGTATATCCCGATAATTTTAGTGCCCTATATGCAATTTGGGGAAATTTGCTTGTAAATTGGACTCAACTTCTTATGGACGAATTCTTAATTTTTAACCAAGGAAAAACAAATACGATTTACTTTGGTGAATATAATATGCGCCTATTAAATGATTTTGTATAAAATTCCCCGAATCCGAATTCTCCAAAGTCGGATTATACAATATTCGTACCATAAGACTCATGCAACTCCTCGAACGTCCCGAACCCTTTATTACGTTTCAAGATTGCCAAGCAACACAACGTCAAAGGCGACAAGGAAACCACATTGTCGAACAATCTTCTTCTCAACCACATCAATCTCAACAATCCGAAAAAGAGGTCATTCATCGTCCGGTTATTGACCAAACTTCAAAGGTAGCTATTGATTTACTCGTGCAAAACTAATTTATTCTTCACTCTTGCCTCAATAAAATGGATAAAAGGCTTAACAAAATTAAGGGGTTTTTCACAACTTTATGGGAAGCAATTTCTTACGCAACTTCTTCTACCGGCACTTCACATTTGGACCCGGCTAAGAAGCCGGCTCCACATTTCTCATGGTCTGCTTTCGAATCCACAAGCTCCAACACAAGTGGCACTGACGGAACATCTCGTGACGTTGATAAAGGGAAGCAACCGGATCAACCGAAAGAGGAAGATCCCCTTGATTGGGATATGCAATAAGTTGGCATTTGGTCTTTTGGCTTCATGGTTAGTAAGTTCTCTCTCTACTCATTCCAAAACAATCTTGTTTTAACCTTGTTTATCTATTTATGCTTCTTCAAAACTACATTCATGATGTGCTTTGATATTTGTTTAAATTCGTATGACTATGACCGTGTAATGTATTGTGATATTGTGATATGGTGTATGAACTTGGTGATGATGTTGTCTTATTTGTTTGCATGTGTATGTCATTATGTTGTATTGGCTATCTCTAAGTATTCCTTTTTGTCGATGACAAAGGGAGAGAAATTATTGTGTTTACTAACAATTTTTTTGCAGATTTGAATCATTGCTATACATTCAGAGGGAGAAAACTAATATTATATAACTCGTATTATATATTATTATTTTTTCGTCGTCAAATAAATATGTTGTCATCAATCAAAAAGGGAGAGAATGTTGAATCATGGTTTTGATTTATGACGAAGAACTTCAAATGACTATTGACAAACATAGATTACAAGATGGTGTAACATGGCGACAAAATGAGAGTGGAACTACAAACAAGACAAGATTTCAATTCAGAATATAGTATGTATATTTATCACGATTTTTGAGTCTTAGTTATGTGAAAATATTGTTAAAATCATTCCTCAAGTAGTCACACACACAAATGGTTTTAAATTCAAATATAAATTTTTTAGTGTGATATGTGCAATATAGCACAGGTCAATCGATTGACTCTAGTCAGCTAGTCGATTGACTTATGCCAGTGCATAGATATTTGCACAAGCATGCACACTTTTGAAATTCAGTCGACTGGCACTTCTGAGTCAGTTGACTGAACGAAAAGTAACGACTATTTTTCGAAAAAGACACGATCATCCGCGAAAGGTTTTAAATCCAATTTCAAGAGGAACGAATGCAACTTTTGATTGGGATCCTTCATGAATAATTGCATCTATATATCCTCTATATAAACATGTTTTGATTCATTACTGTAACAACCCTATATTTTTTAATTATTTTAATTGTATATTTTAATTATTTTAATTGAATTTTTGACTTAAAAGCTTTATTTTATTTATTTGAAATGGATAAATTTTGTTATTTTAAAATATAAACTTTGATTTTGATATGAATTATCATTTCAAACATGATTAGAATATTTTACAAAATGTGTATTTTGGTCAATATGGTCAACTTTGACTTTTAAATTTAAAATTTAGAAGTCTGAAAATTTCAATTTTATCTTTTGTTATGAAAGTAAATAAAATTTTAAGAATACTGATTTTCGTTTTGGTGAAATCTGATTTATAATGTGAATGTTATGACTTTTTAACTGTTGTGTGTAATTTGTTGTATTTAACAAAATTGTTTATTTTAAATTATATAAATAACATTTTATTTGGTCATGTAATGTTCTAATTTATGTTGATATGCGTAAAATAACGTATTATGTATATATTTTGGTTTTAAAACATTTTTAAAGTGTAATTAACATTTTTCGGTGTCAGTTGTATTTTTGTTTACAATTTCTAATTTCCAGTTTCAATTAATTAAAGAAATTCTTTATTTATTTTTATATTTTCTTAAGACCTTATTTTATTTCATTTCCACTTTATTTTGTTCCTCATTTATTTATTTATTTGACTTTTTATTTTTTTAAAGTGAAATAGAAGTTTTCTAAGGCTAGTGATATTTTATTTGTAAGTTTTAAGTTCCGTTTCCAATTTTTAAACAATTTCTTTAGTTCTTTTTTCTATTTTTTCTAATTTAAATTATTTATTTCATTTTAGAAATGATAGATGAATTATTTTATTTCAAATTTTTGTTTTATAATATTTTAAAATGAAGTAGATATTTTTCTAAAGCTTGTGATGATTTGATTGTAATTTTTGAACCCTATTTTGAATTTTTAAGCAACTTCTTTAATTCGTTTTCTATTTTCTTTAATTTTAATTATTTATTTTCATTTTATTTTACTTTTTTTCAGTTTTTAAATTCATTTATTGATTTTATTTTTGTTTTATTTTAATTAAAGTAAACAGAAATATGAAAGGTTTAAAAAAAGCTTTTAAAACTTAAGTCTTTTCATTTCCAAAACTCTTCATTTTCCTATAACTCCTCCTTTAATCTTCTGGTCATGAATTTTTACTTTCCTAGCCGGACTTCTGTCTTGTTTTCACGCAAAAAACTTCATTTCCATTTCTCCTTCACGGCTAAAGCATTTTGCGTAATGGTTTCTCTTATTTTCCTTTTTTTTATGCTTTTGCCTGGTCTTCTTTGCTATTTTTTCTCGGCCTCCTCCCCATTGTCATGGCCACCACCTCCTACATCTCCTCCTTGTCACCATCACCACCTACCCACCAGGCCTTGACCATGGCCGAGACTCCTATGATGCCAAAATCCACAAAAATCCAACCTATGCCTTAAAACTATGCTATTATGAGCCTTGTTGCTTCACCACTTCATTTTTCACCACCACCGCCACCTTAGGCCGCCACTAACACCATTGTCCAGACCTGCTCTCACCACTCCAGCCCCTGACCACACCCCACACCCACTGGCCGAGCCAAGCGCCTCCATGGACGATCCCTTTTGTTGACCAGAACCATATTATTTTGCCTTAAACCCTTCACCTTCTCAAGTGTAACTTCCTCCACCTTTATGCCTTGTGCTCGTGCATTCTAGGACCCAACCCATGCCTAAACATGCCCAAACCCAAGCCAATTACACCCCTAGGCCGTGCAAAACAATTATAGAAAAGCAAGGCAAAAAGTTGTGCATTCAAATTGTATTTCATTTCAAAGTTGTTTCAAATTGAATGTTGTATTGAATTTATATTAATATTTGGTTTTGTTATGGGTTGTTCACGAGATCTATAGCTTGGATCTCTCTCTCAACTCGAGTCTGTAATCTTGTCTTTGTGTTTTGGATTCTGTTGTGTCATTTGAATTCATATCTCCAGCACAAAGAGGTGAGTAAATCTCACACGACATTTTATACTTATGCAATTGTGAAGCGACAACAACTGAAAGTGTAGAATTATATGTGATGTTATAACTGCCTGTGATTATTTATATATGATATTACACCTGTTAATTTACATGTCATCTCATATGTTACTGTTATATGTTGTTAACTATTCATTTTGTCTGTGTATCACACTGCAAGTTCCCTGTAGATTAGGTTCACTATGGGTTGAAATGATACATACCCGAACGGACTTTAGAATAGGGAAAAATCGTTATGGGCTGAAATGATAGGCCTGAATGGTTTTTATTTATTTTGTTTTAACTTGGGATTGCGGGTTCGAAATGATAGAACCTGGAATTTCTTTGTAAACTGCGGATTGAAATGATATATATCTGTATCACTTGACCTAGGATAGAAAACTATATACATGCCTATGGGTATTTTATAAAGTATTTTGAATATTTCTAAGTATTCTTAAAAGTGTAAATTTATGAAAATTTGATTTAAATTGGATTTTTAATGTTTAAATAAGAAATTTTGATTTTCTCTATAAGTTAAAAATGTTGAATAATTAAATGATTAAATTTAATTTTTGAAATATAACTTAAATCTGGAAATTTGGAGTTTGGCTTTTAAAATGACATTTGAGTTATATAAATAAAAAATTTAGTGGTTTAACATGTAAATTTATGAAATTTGATTTAAATAGATTTTGAAATGTTTTAAAATAAAGAAATTATGATTTTTCTATGAGTTAAAAATGTAATTAGTGAATGGTTAAATTGGATTATTGAAATATAACTTAAGTTTGTAAATTTGGAATTTTGGAGAAAAAAAATGATACTTAAGTTATATAAATAAAATGGAAATTTAATTATATTTGGAAAATGGTAAATATGTTAATTTGATTTAAATTTGAAGTTAAGTGATTTATTAAAGTATTAGTGATTTTTCTATGAATTTAAATGGTTAAATAAATGAATGCTTAAATGTGTAATTTTAAAATACAACTTGACTTGGAAATGTGAAATTTGGTTTCATTAAAGGTTTTAGTTAAATGAAATCAATTGGAAATTTAGTTAAATTTGTGAAATGGAAATTTAAAAAATGCAAGTGTTACTAACTTGCATATGTGAAGGAAAGGAAATTATACACTTGAATTTGTTAAGTAAATTTGTTTAAAATTTTGATTTATTTATAAGAAATTTATTTTATAAAAATCATATGTTAAAGGTATGTTAGTAAACATTTTTTAATGTTAAAAGTGTGATCTTATAATGTTTAAAGGGTTTAAATTGAAGTTTATTATTTGCTAGAAATACACTAAAATCTGGTAAATACTTTTTATAGCATTCAGAAACGCTATGCTTTCTGTAAATGAACTAAAAACCTAATAAAAAGGCTATTACAACAGTTTTGAAATGCTGTAGTTGCTGAAGTAAACTAAAAGGCTAAAAACTTAATAAAGGCATATTACAGCAGTTCTGTAAATGCTGTAGTGGTCTGCTGTCTTTGCTAAAATTATTAAAAACATTTAATTTGAAATCTGAGCTATTACAGCATTTCTGGAAATGTTGTCTTTGCTGTTTTAAACTAAAAATTCAACTAAAATGAGATTTAACAGCAATTTCAAATGCTGTCTTTGCTGAATTAAAATGTTTTTAAGTAGAACTTACAAAAGCTTTTCTAAATGCCGCGTAAGACTGAACTTTTCAATTTTTATGGTTTTTAACTAAGTAAATGTGCTCAGAATGGTTTGAAACAATGGAAATTGAATACTTGACCTGAAAAAATAATAACTTCACTTTTAAATGATTTAAATGAATAAATTTAATTGGAAAATAAATCATTTTAAAGGTGATTTGAAGGGATAATAAATGAATGTTATCTTGAATTTAGAAAGTATTTAAAGTTGAATATTTGGATTTGAACTTATATAATGATTTGAAAATGAAGTTCCGAAAAATATCATATTTTAATATATTAAAATGATTTGAAAGGAAGTTTTGAAAGGATATGATAATTTAATATATTGAAATGGTTAGAAATGACTTGATATTTATTTTGATAAATATTTGAATTTGAAACATATGGTATGTTATTATATTGAAATGGTTTGGAAATGATTTAATCTTTATTTTGATAAAGATTTGGATTGAAATGATATTTTGTTTTGAAGTATAAAATATTATTTTTAAGTTATAACCACGGGTTATAATAACGATTAGTTGGCAAAGAGACCGGGATCAGATATGGACATACTCTCTGTCGAGACCGAAAACCACTTTGACAACCGTGTACGTAGTGGAGATTCCAGAATGAAGCAGGATGGTGGCGACGTTCTTGAGGTATATTACGTGGACCCAACTCCCGTGAGTTGGCATAAGGTGGCTAAAACAGGAGCAATTTCAGGCCAAAAGGGGTAGCTCCTCTGGTCGGACACATTTCTTCGATACCATTCCATTGCTTTTGTGATTATTTGGGCGCCCCTCCGATTTTGGGAATGTGTTTCAAGGTGGGCGTATGTGACTGCTGCGTTACCACCAGCCCGAGTGTCGTAATTGGTATATCTACCCTGGCATTGCCTTGTGCGCCATGTCACCTACCCTATCGAGCCTTTACTAAGAGTTTGGTTTTCTTCCATAGCCCATGCGTATCTTCTCGTAGTCTCCCAATCAGGAGATATGCAGATATTGAATGGACTGCTGGGACTATTATGTGTTAAGGTGGAAAATGTAAAGCCTTAATGCTATTTAAAAGTAAGTTTATTTTACTATTAGACATTATTATAATAGCGCAATATTACTACATAGTAAACAGTTTAATGGATCCTTAGAGGATGGACGGTCCCAAGCATCTTTAAGTTACTTGTACCTTTACTACAACTCACTTGAGTTGGTTTACATGGTATAAGTATGCATGTCCTGACTCGAGTGTTTGTATTTTTATTTACGCTCGGTTCAGTCTGAGTATTCATAGATTTGGATTTCCACTTTCTGGAGATTGGAATCGCTGGAGATTATCTACTTGCCTAGTTTTATCTTTTTTCAGTCTGTTGGTCCTTTTCAGCTCTTGTATTAGTAGACTTCTATGTAGTGAGACCTTATTGTACTCTATTTCTTCTGTCGTATCTTATGTAACTCTGATATATTTACATAGTAGCTTCATGAACTACTATTTCTTTTACTTCCGCTGCACTATTATTATTCTGTGTCTGTGATTTGTGATTATTTATTTACTATATATTCTGAGATTTGCCAAATTTTATTTACAACGTGGTATTTTGAACAATTCAAACCCGACATGTGCGGATGCGAATGGTTGAAAATACTGGGTTGTTACATTGGGTATCAGAGCTTTGGCTTTGAGGCAAAACTTAGAATACAAGGTAAATTATTTACATAATCACTTTCGTTCGAGTTTGAATCTTTCCTCTTTGATTCGAATTTCCTTTGAATTTTGGAACATTCGCTACGGTTCCAAAATCCATTCATGTCCCTCACTATTCATCTTCTTTTGATTCTGGAGTATCCCGTAACTCCGCTTCGAATGATCTTTTTAGTGAGTAGGCGGTCTCGCCAATTTCAAATTTAATTGTAAAAGGGGAAACTCCTTTACAATTAGCATCAATTTACCAGGGATTTATATATTTCTTTGGTTTAGATGCTAATATCTTTTGTTATTCCAAACTCTATCTCTTGAGATCGAATGTAGATTTACCCCAGAAAAATCCACATTGATCTTATTATTTAAGTCACGGTTGCCCCGGTTAAGGTTGCCCGTGATTTAATTAAGCTTACCCATCTCCCTACTCTGTTATTTAATCATCTTGTCTTTTGTTCTCAATCTATTCTTCCAAAAAATTTGAATTGTACTTGTAATTCTATGTTTTGTTTTATATATTGTGATGTTTGAGTTGTTGACGTTGATTTGGGTTTCCGATCGATTCATCTGATCAACGCTATCGATAGGATTTCTAAAACATTTTGACAGAACAAACTGACACAATATTATTTTAAAAGTTGGTTAATGAAATAAATTTTGATATATAAGTAAATTTATGGAACTTAATAAATTGATTTAAATTGATTATTTGAAATGATAATACTTTATTTATAATTTATTGTTCTATAAATGAATTTATAAATAGTTGTTTATAGATTGATTTGGGAACTAAAATGAATTTAAAACAAGAAATTTGAGAATTTAATTTTTGATGGTTTCAAACCTGGTGTTTAAATTTTAAAGTATATTATTTAAATTATTTTCGGATAAGAATATGTTTCCAAAGAATTTTAAAGTTTAAAAATCAGTACTCTTCTCTTTGTCGTTGGGAAATAATTTCGGTGATGACTGCAGCATCATCGACATTCATTTTCAAGTTTTGAGGTGAAGCGACCGCTTTATAGTCTTGCTACAGCTTTGTTTTAGTAAATCAAATTGATTTGAATTTATAAATCATGATTTGATTTATAATATATATAGAGATATGGTTTAAATTTAATTTGACAAATTATGTACACACATTTATTTATTTCTAAATGGTTTGAAAGGAATCAGAAATTTTATTCTTAAATTTTATCTTAAAGAATAACTTCTATTATATAAAGAAAATCAAAATTTTGAATAAATGATTCAGATTTGAAATGATTGAATTTGAAAGCTTTATTTGTATAATACAATTGCATTCAAATATAACTTACCTTAATTTTTAGAAGTTAACAATGTAATTGGATAATATGCAATACAAAATGATTTTTATAAATAAAATTTTAGTGGTTATAATAAATGTTATACACTTAAATTTTAGTTATAAAATGATAACAGAGGTAAATATAATAAAGGGTAATTGAATAACTTACAATAAAATAATGTTAAAAGAACTAAAAAATAAAATAAAGCAGTTATAATAAGTGTAAGTATATTTAACATAAGTGATAAATATATTGAGAGGAATAAATTTAATTTTATTAGGAATAAAGAAGAATTAAATTTATTAAGTACATTATGAGTATAATAAATGATTATTTTTCAACCCATAGTTTTGAAATTGTTAATTTAAGATGATTGGATAATAAGATAATGAAATTTGAGATAGTTAAGTTTATTTAACTTGTGTAAAAATTTATTTTCTATTTAAGTTGAAATGACCATGGTTTCAAACTTATTTCCTTATTATTTTTTTCAAACTATCTTTGGTTGTCCTTATTTTCCTTATCTTGCTACAGACTGGTATAGGCATCTTTGTATAATCTTTTTGTTTAGAAATATTTCTATAATCTTTTATAATCTTTGGTCCTCATTTTGAATCCACCTTTTTCGTGCTTGTTTTCTTGATTCTGGAGGATCTTGGAAAGATCATCTCCACCTTGTTAAACTTACCTATAACGGTAGTTATCAGGTATAATCTCAATCTTCTTGTCACCTTGTCTTAATCGTATCTCATTTCTATCTTTTATGTGCTTTCCCGTACCACATTCCTTTTCGGAGATGAAAAGTTTTGAGTGGGGGAGAGTGTAACAACCCTGTATCTTTTTGATTATTTTAATTATATATTTTAATTATTTTAATTGAATTTATGATTTAAAAGCTTTATTTTATTTATTTGAAATGGATAAAAAAATTTATTTTAAAATATAAACTTTGATTTTGATATGAATTATCATTTCAAACATAACTAAATAGAATATTTTACAAAAAAGTGTATTTTGGTCAATATGGTCAACTTTGACTATTAAATTTAAAAATTTAAAAGTTTGAAAATTTGAATTTTAGTTTTATTATGAAAGTAAATAAAATTTAAGAATATTGCTTTTTGCTTCGTTGAAATTTGATTTATAATGTGAAAGTTATGCCTTTTTAACTGTTGTGTGTAATTTGTTGTATTTAGCAAAATTGTTTATTTTAAATTATATAAATAACATTTTATTTGGTCATGTAATGTTCTAATTTATGTTTATGTGGGTAAAATAACATGTTATGTATATATTTTGGTTTTAAAACATTTTTGAAGTGTAATTGACATTTTCCAGTGTCAGTTGTATTTTTGTTTACAATTTCTAGTTTCCAGTTTCAATTAATTAAAGAAATTCTTTATTTATTTTTCTATTTTATTAAGACCTTATTTTATTTCATTTCCACTTTATTTTGTTCCTCATTTATTTATTTATTTGACTTTTTGTTTGTTTTAAAGTGAAATAGAAATTTTCTTAGGCTAGTGATATTTTATTTGTAAGTTTTAAGTCCTGTTTCCAATTTTTAAACAATTTCTCTAGTTCTTTTTTCTATTTTCTCTAATTTGAATTATTAATTTCAATTTAGAAATGATAAATGAATTATTTTATTTCAAATTTTTGTTTTATAATATTTTAAAATGGAGTAGATATTTTTCTAAAGCTTGTGATGATTTAATTGTAATTTTTGAACCGTGTTTTGAATTTTTAAGCAATTTCTTTAATTCTTTTTCTATTTTCTTTAATTTTAATTATTTATTTTCATTTTATTTTACTTTGTTTCAGTTTTTAAATTCATTTACTGATTTTATTTTGGTTTTATTTGAATTAAAGAAAACAGAAATATGAAAGGTTTTAAAAAAAAAGCTTTTAAAACTTAAAGTCTTTTCATTTGCAAAACTCTTCATTTTCCTATAACTCCTCCTTTAATCTTTTGGCCATGCATTTTTACTTTCCTATTTGTGACCTCTATCTTGTTTTCATGCAGAAAATTTCATTTCCATTTCTCCTTCGCGGCTAAAACATTTTGCGTAATGGTTTCTCTTATTTTCCTTCTTCTTTTTCTTCTTTTTCTATGCTTTTGCCTTGTCTTCTTTGCTCGTTTTGCTCGGCCTCCTTCCCATTGTCATGGCCACCACCTCCTACTTCTCCTCCTTGTCGCTATCACCACTTAACCACCAAGCTTGACCATGGCCTAGACCTCTATGATGCCAAAATCCACAAAAATCCAACCTATGCCTTAAAACTATGCTATTTTAAGCCTTGTTGCTTCACCACTTCATTTTTCACCACCACCTCCACCTTAGGCCGTCGCCACCACCATTGTCTAGACCTCCTCTCACCACTCCATCTCCTGACCAGACCTCACACCCACTGGCCGAGCCAAGTGCCTCCATGGTCGAGCCCTTTTGTTGACCAAAGCCATACTATTTTGCCTTAAACCCTTCACCTTCTCAAGTGTAACTTCCTCCACCTTTATGCCTTGTGGCCATGCACTTCTAGGACCCAACCCATGCCTAAACATGTCCAAACCCAAGCCAATTACACCCCTAGGTTGTGCAAAACAATTACAGAAAGCAAGGCAAAAGGTTGTGCATTCAAATTGTTTTTCATTTCAAAGTTGTTTCAAATTGAATGTTGTATTGAATTTATATTAATATTTGGTTTTGTTATAGGTTGTTTACGAGATCTATAGCTTGGATCTCTCTCTCAACTCGAGTCTGTAATCTTTTCTTTGTTTTCTGGATTTTGTTGTGTCATTTGACTTCATATCTCTAACACAAAGAGGTGAGTAAATCTCACACGACATTTATACTTATGCAATTGTGAAGCGACAACAACTGAATGTGTAGAATTATATGTGATGTTATAACTGCGTGTGATTATTTATATATGATATTACACCTGTTAATTTACATGTCATCTCATATGTTATTGTTATATGTTGTTAACTGTTCATTTATATCCGTTTATCACACTGCAAGTTCCCTGTAGATTAGGTTCACTATGGGTTGAAATGATACATACCCGAACGGACTTTAGAATAGGGAAAAATCATTATGGGCTAAAATGATAGGCCTGAAAAGTTTTTATTTATTTTGTTTTAACTTGGGATTACGGGTTCGAAATGATAGAACCTGGAATTTCTTTGTAAACTGCGGATTGAAATGATATATATCCGTATCACTTGACCTAGGATAGAAAACTATATACATTCCTATGGGTATTTTATAAAGTATTTTGAATATTTCTAAGTATTCTTAAAAGTGTAAATTTATGAAAATTTGATTTAAATTGGATTTTTAATGTTTAAATAAGAAATTTTGATTTTCTCTATAAGTTAAAAATGCTTGAATAATTAAATGGTTAAATTTAATTTTTGAAATATAACTTAAATCTGAAATTTGGAGTTTGGCTTTTAGAATGACATTTAAGTTATATAAATAAAAAATTTAGTGGTTTAAAATGTAAATTTATGAAATTTGATTTTAATAGATTTTGAAATGTTTTAAAATAAATAAATTATGATTTTTCTATGAGTTAAAATGTAATTAATGAATGGTTAAATTGGATTATTGAAATATAACTTAAGTTTGTAAATTTGGAATTTTGGAAAAAAAATGATGTTTAAGTTATACAAATAAAATGGAAATTTAATTATATTTGAAAATGGTAAATATGTTAATTTGATTTAAATTTGAATTTAAGTGATTTATTAAAGTATTATTGATTTTTCTATGAATTTAAATGGTTAAATAAATGAATGCTTAAATGTGTAATTTTAAAACACAACTTGACTTGGAAATGTGAAATTTGGTTTCATTAAAGGTTTTAGTTAAATGAAATCAATTGGAAATTTAGTTAAATTTGTGAAATGGAAATTTAAAAAACGCAAGTGTTACTAACTTGCATATGTGAAGGAAAGGAAATTATACACTTGAATTTGTTAAGTAAATTTGTTTAAAATTTTGATTTATTTATAAGAAAATTATTTTATAAAAATCATATGTTAAAGGTATGTTAGTAAACATTTTTTAATGTTAAAAGTGTGATCTTATAATGTTTAAAGGGTTTAAATTGAAGTTTATTATTTGCTAGAAATACACTAAAATCTGGTAAATGCTTTTTATAGCATCAGAAACGCTATGGTTTCTGTAAATGAACTAAAAACCTAATAAAAAGGCTATTACAACAGTTTTGAAATGCTGTAGTTGCTGAAGTAAACTAAAAGGCTAAAAACTTAATAAAGTCATATTACAGCAGTTGTGTAAATGATGTAGTGGCCTGCTGTCTTGGCTGAAATTATTAAAAACCTTTAATTTGAAACCTGAGCTATTACAACATTTCTCGAAATACTATCTTTGCTGTTTTAAACTAAAAATTCAACTAAAATGAGATTTAACAGCAGTTTTAAATGCTGTCTTTGCTAAATTAAAATGTTTTCAAGTATAACTTATAACAGCTTTTTCTAAATGCTGCGTAAGGCTAAAATTTTCATTGTGTATGGTTTTTAACTAAGTAAATGAGCTCAGAATGGTCAGAAACTTTGGAAATTGAATACTTGACTTGAAAGAATAATAACTTCACTTTTAAATGATTTAAATGAATAAATTTAATTGGAAAATATATCATTCTAAAGGTAATTTAAGGGGATAATAAATGAATGTTATCTTGAATTTAGAAGGTATTTAAAGTTGAATATTTGGATTTGAACTTATATAATGATTTGAAAATGAAGTTATGAAAGATATGATATTTTAATGTATTAAAATGATTTGAAAGGAAGTTTTGAAAGGATATGATAATTTAATTTATTGAAATGGTTAGAAATGCCTTGATATTTATTTTGATAAATATTTGAATATGAAAGATACGGTATGTCATTATATTGAAATGGTTTGGAAATGATTTAATCTTTATTTTAATAAAGATTTGAATTGAAATGATCTTTTATTTTGAAGCATATGATTTTTAAGTTATAACCACGGGTTATAATAACGATTGGTTGGCAAAGAGACCGAGATCGTATATGGGCATACTCTCTGTCCATACCGAAAACCACTTTGACAACCGTGTATGTTGTGGAGATTCCAGAATGAAGCAGGATAGTGGTGACGTTCTTGAGGTATATTACGTGGACCCAACTCCCGTGAGTTGGCATAAGGTGGCTAAAACAGGAGCGATCTCGGGCCAAAAGGAGTAGCTCCTCTTGTCGGACACATTTCTTCGATACCATTCTATTGCTTTTGTGATTGTTTGGGCATTCCTCCGATTTTGGGAATGTGTTTCGAGGTGGGCGTATGTGGCTGCTGCGTTAGCACCAGCCAAAGTGTCATAATTGGTATATCTACCCTGGCATTACCTTGTGTGCCGTGTCACCTACTCTATCGAGCCTTTACTATGAGTTTGGTTTTCTCCCATAGCCCATGCGTATCTTCTCGTAGTCTGGCGATCAGGAGATATGCAGATATTGGATGGACTACTGGGATTATTACGTGTTAAGGTGGAAAATGTAAAGCCTTAATGCTATTTAAAAGTAATTTTATTTTACTATTAGACATTATTATAATAGCGCAATATTACTACATAGTAAATAGTTTAACGGATCCTTAGAGGATGGGCGGTCCCAAGCATCCTTTAAGTTACTTGTACCTTTGCTACACTTGAGTTGGTTTACATTGTATAAGTATGTATGTCCTGACTCAAGTGTTTGTATTTTTATTTACGCTTGGGTCAGCTTGAGTATTCACAAATTTGGATTTCCACTTTCTGGAGATTGGATTCGCTGGAGATTATCTACTTGTCTAGTTTTATCTTTTTTCAGTCTGTTGGTCCTTTTCAGCTCTTGTATTAGTCGATTTCTATGCATTGAGACTTCTGTTGTACTCTATTTCTTCTGTCGTATCTTATTTAACTCTGATATATTTACATAGTAGCTTCATGAACTACTATTTCTTTTACTTCCACTTCACTATTATTACTCTGTGTTTGTGATCTATGATTATTTATTTACCGTATATTCTGAGATTTGCCAAATTTTATTTACAACGCGGTATTTTGAACAATTCAAGCTCGACATGTGCGGATGCGAATGGTTGAAAATACCGGGTTGTTACAATTACACAAACAATGAATTCTTTCTTTATTCTCTAAATCTATTCTTGCTCTATATTCTTTTGCAATTCAAAGCAATCACAAACTCTGTATCACTTGAATCTTCAAGTTAATCTATACATACTTTGATTCTAAGTGATTATCTTCCTTTTAATCAATACACACACAAATACTCTTGAGGATTTTATTATAGAATGGGTGCACTTACAAGACATACCCGTGTTATCAAGAACATACTAGTCAACAAAGTTTTCTGTATCAAGTAGAATTCCTGTTCGGTTGCTCAGGTAGAAAGTCCTCTTCGGCTGTTGAGGCGAAAAAATCATGTTCGACTGTTCAGCTGTTGTTTTACCTGTTCCTCCGGATTAGGTGAGGGTTATTATTTTAGTGAAATTCCAAAAGGAGTTTGGGGCTGGACGTAAGACTGAGCTCCGAACCAGTATAAAATCTTTGGTGTTATTTTTTTATACTGCTTTTATATTCCGCACTATGTACTGTATAACTATCATCACTATACTCTGTATTATCATTTATCCATATTACACGATCCATAGCACACTTTTTCTATTTAGTACTCTGGTCAACCAAGGGGGCATCTTCATATGTCGCTCTTGGCGTATTTTGTAAAAATTATATTTAATCTAAACTTGGGAAATGTTTGGGATTACGTAACTTGGAATATGAAATGTATTTTGAAATGTGATAAGAAAAATGTTTTAATCAGTGATGATTTTATTTCATATTCAAGTGCTTATGATATTATGGTACCATTAACATTACTGTATTTGATAACCAAAAGTTAATACTATGGATGACCACAGCATCTGTAGCGCTTAGCTTCGGGCTTCTAGTTAGGGGACGTTACACTCGTGGGTTGATTACAAGCCTTGAGGAGATGGTCTGTGTAGCGGCAGTGGCAGTTAATTGTGATTACAGGCGGGTTGGGATCATATTTAGGTGAGTTTGGGCAGTTTTGGTTCGGATTTTTGTTGTGGGGTCAACATTGCATGGAGAAGGGGGATTAAGAGTCTGATGGTTTTTGAGGTAGTGGTGATTTAGGCAATTTGGGAATTGCGGTCGTGTTTGGTGAAGAGCCATTTTCAGGTACGAGGTGATTTTTAGGTTGTTCATGTTGCTTTGGTGGTGATCTATATTAATGTTATGGTGGCAGACGTAGCAAGTGAAGTGAAGTAGTGTAGTTTGTAGATGAGGAAGTGAGATGGAGAGACAGTGTAAGGCAAGGGTTGTTGGTCAGTTGGGCTATGGCAGGAGTATGTGAATGTAGTGATGAGTAGGTGGAGCAGGCAATGAAGTTGCTGAAAGTTGAAGTTAAAGGTGGACGGTGGTAATTAAACCGATGAGGCAGTGGTGGGCAAGAAGAGGTGGTAGAGTAGAGAAGTTGTTGAGTACCGCAGTAGGTTGTGACGGCAGAGGAGTATCCAGAGGCATGTTATGGTGATGGTGTAGATGTTAGGTTGGTGGTTAGCGCAAGGCAGTGGGAGAGGCTATTGATTTTGATGTTGGGGTAATAAATGTTTGTTGTATTAAGTGGTTGGGAGTTGCAGTTTGATGGTTGGAGGAGGAATGGAGGGTTTGCGCAAGTATATTTGTTGTTGAGGAGGAGTTGTTGATGTATATGCCTGAGAAGGAGAAATGGCAATTGTAGAGGAGGGGTGGGGGATGCAACTAACTTGGTTTGCTGGAGGAAGGACTGATGAGGCAAAGCAATTGTATATGGGGAGTTGTTGATGGAGAAGCAGTGAGGCAGTGGAGTGAGCAATGGTATTGGTTACTTGGTTATATGGACAGTGGCAGTTGTAAAGTGTGGGTTTGTATGAAGGCAATAAGATAATACAGGGAAGTTGAAGTATGTAGTGCACAAGGAAGTTGGCAGTGATGTTTGTTGGTTGATGTGAGTTAAAGACAGTGGAGTAGTGATAGCCGATGGGTTTGGGATGTATGGTATATTGTAATGGCAACAGAGCAGTTGGTTGTGGGGAAGTGATGAAGATAGTGATTGAGCTTGGTTTCAAGTGGCAAGAAGAGGATGTGCAAGTGTATGTAGCAGTTTTGTGATGGCAGAGGATTAGTTGGTTCGATGAATGTAGCAGTTAGGTGATGATGGTTGTGCTGAAGTGCATTGGAATGATGAAGTGAAGTGTGGGATGGTAGTTCAAGCAGAGGGGAGTTGAATAGTGTTACTACAGTGAGTTGCAGGAGGATGTGCACTGAGTATTTGACGGTGATGAAGTGAAAACAGAGAGGGGAAAGTCTGAATTGCAAAGAAATAAGCAATTGTAATACAGTAATGTAATAAGCAATGTAAGAAAACTGAGTATTTTATAAGAAATTGTAATACAACAATGTAATAAGCAGTTGTAAGCGAAGCAATTTTTTTTCTGTGATTTGCAACAGAGAATGTATTGCAAGAAATGAAATGGGATATATATATATATATATATATATATATATATATTTAAATAGAAATGAAAAAGCAACTAGAAAAACAACAAGCACACAAACAAAATGAAAACAAAAATTACACACAAACACACAACAATTATTTTTTAAATTGCAACTCAACATACAAAAGGAAAACACATTAAAATCAAACAACAACAAAAATTCGAAGAGTAGAATTAAAATAGAAAATGATTTCTCCGGCAACAGCGAAACTTGTTGAATAGTGGCAGAAATTCCTATCGGTTAGAAAACCGCCGTTAAAAATTGTAATAAAAGTAACCGCAAGCGCATGGCGAATAATTTTAGTACATGATGAGTACGGGTTAATCCTTTGGAAAATGAATTAATTTTAAATTTTACTCAATATAATTAAACTAAGCTTTGAAGTTTGCCTTGAATTAGAAAATCTGTAAAAGTTAGGTTAAAGCAAAAGTGAAGTAAACTATGAGATTAAATGACAATTTAGAGGAAAATCCACCATCATACTCTCACATAAATCAAAACAAAATCAATCTATGATCTCTCATTTTAATCTAAGTAGAATTAGTGATGTACTTATCATAAGTATAGTCTATTTATATTGTTAATTAACATAATTAAACTATTAAACTTTAATAAATCAACTAAAACCACTCATTAAATGTCATGAAAATGAATATGAAACTAAAACAAAATCTATTTTAAGCACGATCTATTTACTATTTTGATTAGTAACATAGATCATCAAATTTTGATTCTATTTTAATTCCATGATCAAAATCATTTAGTTAGATGATGATGTAAATTGTGTTTATGTTGGATTAAGCATAGTCCATTTGTGATTACAACGTAGATTATCAAATTCTTTAATAAACTTATATCATAATCTAAATTTTCATTAAGCATTAAAAAGAGATCATAAATAACAAAATATATTGAATCTATATAAGTTTAGAGAGCTTCATTACCCCTAAATCAAAGGAGTTTAGCTTCTCATTGGTGTTATCATTTCAACACATATAGATTTCAACATTAAAAACAAGGAAAGTAAGAGCAATTTAAAAGAAAAGAGAACAAAAATACTTGCATAAATTAAATCTAAACTAATTGCAATGAAAAGAAAGTTAATCTACTAACATAAAATAGAAGAAAGTATGTAAATAAAAGTAAGCATGAAATGTGAAAGCATGTAGAAAAAGAAGAAGAGGCTTAAGAAGCCATTTTATTTCTCTTTGATTTTGAGGATACAACTTACATAATATCATAAGAAGATAAAAACTCCATTACATGAACATAAGAGGGTTATTTATACACGACTAAAACCCTAATCCATTTTTAGTGAAGTCCCTAAAATGACCTTGAGGAAGTGTGGACTCTAAGTTATGATTAGTATGAAATTAATCCTCCATTAAATGTGCATGTGCCTTTAATCCCCACTAACATGTGCATTAGCTCTTAATTGTGGTTCATGGTTAGTGGGTAGGTGGGGTCCTCCATGATTACATGAATTCTTTTATTTATTCATTTCTTTGTCTTTCTACTTGTGCACTCATACGTACATGGAAGCTTCTTTATATTTGCACTTTTTTCTTACAACTAAAAATAAAAATATGCAAGTAAATTTTCTCAAATTAAATCATATTCAAAATTTACCATTTTATCCCCCAAATGAAGATGAATAAATGATGAATGGAAAACAATTTCAATTTTGGTTTATACATGTAAAATACACAAATATGCACATTTATTTAAATAAAAGTATATTAAATATTGAAGTAAAAATATGCACTCTGTGTGTATATCAAATACTTACACGCCACTGAACAAGCCCTTGGAGAATATCTATTTGTCTACCTGCAATACCATAAAGTATAGGAAGCCACCTCCAAAAGAATCAATAAAGAAGCAGAAACAAACCAGTAAATATTGTCGGTTTCATGAATGCTATGGGCATAACAAAAATAAATGCAGGCATCTCTAGGATCTCATCGAAAAGCCGATTCGAGAAAGGAAGTTACAATAGTTTGTAAAAACCTCACAGGATAGAAGGCAGGGGACATCTGATCCCAACCGAGGACAAGCGCCCTATAGGGTTTAGGAGCCTACGTGGACTAATGGAAGATTGGTGATCAATACAATATTCGGGGGACCACATCCGACCAATAAAAGTTGGCATGAAATGGTGCGCTATGCTAGAGCGATTAAGCATGTGGACTTTAAACCTTGTTTAAAAACGAAAGATAGAGCTCTTGAAAAACAACAACGTACAATGGCAGATGATATTGTGTTTAGAAACAGAGTTTCAGACAAGGTGGAGGCTCCAACGATCGACCCAATGGTCATTTCGGCCATGATTGGTCCCGCTTTTGTGAGAAAGATATTGGTTGACTGTGGAGGTTTAGTAAACATAATTTTCAAAAAAGTTTATTATCAGATGTGGATGGAAGCCAAGGACTTGAAACCATCTGAAGCTCACATTTATCGCTTTAATGGTACTGCAACTGAAGCTGTCGATTACGTTGTATTACCTGTAGAGCTGGGAGAAGGTGACTGTAGGAGGGTGCATATTCTGCCTTTTGTTATTTTGGATGTCGACTCACCATGCAACGCTTTTTTGGGCCAACCTTCCCTAGCTGAGTTCATGGCGGCTCTTCCCCATGATGCTTGACTTTGAAGTTCCTGACCGATAATAGTATTAGAGTTGTTCATTATAATTAGGCAATTGAACATGCTTGTTATGTAGCTGAGTTGAGGGATGCTCAACAGTGGGAGAAAGGTAAGGGTACGGACAAGTCAGTCCACGTCCAAGCCACTGAAGATCGACAACTAGCACCTGAGCCTTGGCTCGGGCGCAATAATCGGTTCTATAGAGATATAGATACGAGGGATGACGAAGAGATCCCAAAGAGACCAAGATTGCACCGGCTGAGCTGACAATTGACATTACAATTAGCCACAGTGACCCATCATGGGTCCTGAAGTTCAGATCACATCTCACCCCCCGATGTTAAAAGAATTTGTTGGATTTCTTCAAGTGAATTTAGACGTGTTCGCTTGGAGTCACTCTGGCATGTGTGGGATCTCACCTGCTATTGTGAGCCATGTATTGAATATCGACCTGAGGTAAGTCCTGGTGAAACAAAAAAGACTTGTCATCGATCCAAAGAGATCTACCACTCTTATAAAAGAGGTGGATAGACTAAAAGACAATGGATTTATTCGTGACTCCCTCTACCCTAAATGGGTATCTAATCCTGTACTTGTGAGAAAGGAAAATGGGAAATGGAAAGCATGCATTGATTACTCGAACTTGAATAAGGCATGCCCAAAAGATAGTTTTCCCTTTTTGAGGATCGACCAGCTAATAGACTCAACCGCGGGACACAAATTGCTATCTTTATTGGATGCATACTCAGGATATAACCAAATCCCAATGCACATTCTCGATCAAGAGCGCACCAGTTTCATTACCGATATTGGATTATATTGCTATGTGGTGATGCCCTCTGGACTAAAAAATACATGAGCAACCTACCAGTGCCTAGTCAACATGATGTTCAAAGATCAGATCGAAAAAACGATGGAGGTATATGTGGATGATATGTTCCTGAAGTCATGACAGTCTAACAACCACATTAGAGGCTTGGCAGAAATGTTTGACATCTTTCGACATTATAAAGTGAAAATTTATCCTCTAAAATGTTCCTTTTCTATTGTATAAGGAATGTTCTTGAGTTTCATCGTTAATTCCCACGGAATCGAAGATAATTCCGAGAAGATCCAAGCTATTCGCAATATTCGAGCGCCAAAAACTATCAAACAAGTATAGAGCCTGAATGGGAAGGCCTGCCTTAAGTCGATTCATGTCTAGAGCTACCGATAAATGAATTCCTTTATTTTACTTGATTAGGAGAGGAAAAAGGAATTTTTAATGGACATAGGATTGTAAATACGCATTTTAAGCTTTAGTGAACCACTTCGAGCGACCTTCCATATTATCAAAGCCAGTAGATCATGAAGATTTATATATCTATTTGGCCGTGCCGGTACACACTATAAGTGCTGATTGCTTCATGAAGAAAACAGAATCCAGATACCGCTCTATTATATTTGCAAGCGATTGACAGGAGCTAAAAGGAACCATACAAAGATAGAGAAACTAGCATACTGCTTGTTGATTGCATCATGAAAGCTTTTCCCTTAATTTCAGGCACACCCTATTAATGTTTACACCGACCAGCCATTACGACAGGTCATGCAGTGACCTGAGATGTCTGGAAGGTTACTAAGTGGAATATCTAACTTAGCCAATTCGGCATCACTTATCTTCCTTGGAGGACTATCCAGGGTTGGGCACTGGTAGATTTTATAGCAGAATTTATTACACAGGAAGATTTCACGGAGAGCAGTGAAATCCTTACCATATGGTGGAAGTTGTATATAGATGGAGCATCCAACGATCGTTGTTCTGGTGTTGGGATTGTGCTTGTAAATCCCTAAGTTCGGTCAATTTTCCATGCTTTAAAGCTAGATTTTCCTGCAACAAACAATAAAGCCAAGTATGAGGCTTTGATTGCTGGATATAATCTCACCAGAGAACTGGGAATAAAGTCTCTTGAAATCGTTTACATCTCACAATTGGTAGTATACCAAGTCAAGGGAGATTACCAAGCTAAAGGAAAACGACTTGCTCCATACCTTACCAAAGCCCAAGAGTTGTTGACTAATTTTGAGTATTATGACATTATGCACATTCCATAGGATTAAAATAGAGAGGTTGATTCACTAGCAAAGTTTGCTAGCACCGAGGATGCACAACAAATGAGCTTGGTTCTGGTCGATGTATTGAATCCTCCAAGCATAAGCCTGATGAAAATTGACCGGGAACTAAAGACAGAGTCTGAGAAGGAATCGTGGATGACTCTGATTAAAGATTATTTGCTACATGGTGTTCTTATTGAATGTAGGAATGAGAGGAGACAGGTCCTCCATGAAGCTTTATGGTATATCATACAGGAAGGAGTTATGTACAAAAAGGGTTTCTCCGTTCCCGCTCTCCGGTGTATTTCTCATGATGAAATAAAACAAGTCTTAAAGGAAGTTCATGAAGGGGAATGTGGCGGTCACACTAGGGGGAAAACCCTAGTAAAGAAAATACTATATTATGGGTATTATTGGCCGACCGTTAATCTAGATGATGCCGATTATGTAAGGCGATGTGAAAAGTGCCAGATATATGCAAAAGTTCCAAGAGCTCCGCCGATAGAAATCACATAAATAATCAGCCCGTGGCCGTTTTCCATGTGGGGTATAGATATTGTAGGTTCATTACTGATCTTTGAAGGTGGTGCAAAGTACGTTATTATCGTAGTTGATTACTTCACCATGGGACAAAGAAGAACCATTAGCTATGATCACAACAAAGAAAATAATCAACTTCATTGTCCGTAACATCATCTGTCATTTTGATCTTCCATGAACTATTGTAACAGACAATGGAACTTAATTCGACAGTTCTAAATTTAAAGACTTCTATCGTCGGTATCGTATTGAAAAAAGATTTGCGACAATCACTTACCCTCGAGCGAATGTACAAGTTGAATCTGTAAACAAAATCATAAAATACATTCTGAAGAAGCATTTGTAAAGAGCTTGAGGAAAATGAGTGGATGAACTCCCAACAGCACTATGAGCTTACAGGACGATGCACAAGTCCACGACTGATTATACTCCATTCGCCTTCACTTACTGTTCTGAGGCTATTATTCCCGTTGACCTCGAAGTTCCTTCTCATCGAGTGACTTACTACGATCCCATAACAAATAAAGATCTCCTCTTGTGGTTTCTAGACTTTATAGATGAGAAGCGTGAGGAAGCTGATTTGAGGGCAGCTACACACCGACACTGAGTCATCCTATGCTACAACACTAAAGTCTGACCTAGAACTTTTGAAATCGATGATCTTGTCTTAAAATGGGTTTTTCCTACCCCCATCACATATGAATCCAACCTAGGAAGGACCATATTCCATTGAGTAGAGGGTTGGAGAGGGAACTTTTAAGGTAGCGACTATTGATGGCATCACACTCCTAAGGACGTGGAATAGTGAGCATTTACGATGCTATTTCACTTAGCGTCCGGCATTTGATTTTTCAAATATGTAATAAAACAAATTATATCATTTCTTTCCATTCAATGATATAACTTTGAATTTCCTATCATATCCGTGACCTGCCATTGCAATACATGTTAGTTGTGATATATGCCTGACTGAATCCCACTGTTCGATGGGACTGACATAACTCGAAAGTGATTGAGATTCGATCGATCACTTGTTGAGTCAAGCCCCATACTTGAGGATAGAAGACTGACCAGAGAGAACTGAACTCGACATTTTTCCAAATAACTCATGTCCCCAGAGTGCGAATATGAGTACAAATGCTAAATGGGTACGACCGACCACCCATGAACTGACTCTCGTCCTCATAGTGCAGATATGAGTATAAATAAATAGATGAGTGTGGTTCGACCACTCACTATTCCATAATCTCCGTCCTAAAACCGACAGGAGGAGCATAAACCCACTAAGGATGGAGTTCGACCATCTACTATGTAACTGTTGCTAACCTGAGGCTGAGGGCGGGAGTATAATTACTCAAACCGCTGAATTCGACGGTGTAACACTAAGGCTCAAGCCTAATGTTTGATATGACTCGAGGCCACGACCTCAGGGAGGCCTTGGGATAGGTAAATTGGATCGATATCCGACCCAACAAGTAATGAATCACAAATACATTAAATGAGAAATGTAATAGATCAATCATTTAAGCAAGCACATAAGAGAATTCTACACACAAAAAAAGAATTCTTACTAACATTAAACTTGTTGTTCACAATACAAGTTTATCAAAAATGAGAAGTAAAAGTAGGGGCCGTAGCCATACAAACACGACCAACAAAAAGAAAAGGTAGCCACCCGAGCTATTTACACATCACACCAACCCAACGATTATTTCTTGGACTTTCTCTCTTTCTTTTGTTTCTTGGGAGTGGTTCCATCTAACTGCCACTCGATCCTCTCTTTGGTCCTCTTCCGCCTTGGCTTTTCTTCATAGAAACATCTTCAGTTTGGGGATCGAGACAACATCATCTTTAGAAGAAGGAGGGATCGAGGCACTCTCAACACCGAAAGTAGGGGGACCTCGTCTTGGGGAATCATCCTACTAGGAAGGATTATTTGAACTGGAGTAGGAATTGGCTCACTGGAATACACGTCAACAGACTCAGCTTTCGCCTTCTTTTTCAACAACTCTTCCTTCTCAACACGCTCTTTCAAGATAAGCTCATTAGTAGGGTTGGAAGGGCCCATGATAATGACATCCTTATCAAACGAAATTTCATGGTGTGGGTCGCCTCCTTCCTTGAACAATGCCTCCATGAATTGATCATCGATAACCAAGGTTTCTTCTTGAGCACCCTGAGCAATAGCTAAAGTTATAACTGTAATTGATACTGTCACGGCCGCTTGTGATCCTGATTGAGGCTCTTGTGGAGGAACGACAAATGATAGATTTAAAGCTAAGGATAAATAGGCGGAAAGATTAGAAATATTAACCGATGACACCCAAATCTTTTGAAAGACGGAAGATGTCAGCAAAATACCTTCCTCAGTGTGGCTCCCAAGTTGATCCGAAATACCCTCAGGACTGGATTGAGAAATTGGAGAAAGCTGTGGCTTGTCTGGATTATACTCAGGGATGGTTGAAATTTTTTCCATGGAGCTAGGGATAGCCGAGGATGCCGGGGGCAGTTCAGTTGTAATGTCGGGTTGTGACGACCTGGATCCTTCACCCACTTCATGTAATGAGGAATCAACAGATTCTTTTTGAAGTGTAAGATAATATCATGCAATGTTTTAGATTCATCGTCCAATAGCATTTCACCTTCAAGCATGGCTAGGTCGATTTCCTTAGTGTTAAAGAGTCCCTTTTCCTCCGCAACAAGAAATTCCAACGCGTGCCAATGCTGGTAGGGATTGTCATCCTTGAGCCATGTTAGATTTCTATGCTTGAGAACATTGGTGTTGTAAAGAATAAGTAGAAGGTCGATCTTGTTCATTATCTCTTCCGTAACCTAATCCTTGGCAGGTTTTACTTTGCGCTGAATGAGTTCATCAACATTTTTTACCCTTTCAACTACCGTATCTCTCTCAAGACTAACGTTCACTAGCTCATCACAAGCATCTTGAGCGATTTTCTCAGCATCATATTTCTCCTTCTTTGCATACTCGAGCTTAGCCTTGAGTTCCACTATCTCCTTCAAGGCTGCAAATTCATTACTTCGAGCCGTATCTCTCTCGAGTTTGATTTATTGATTTCGATGATGTAACACCTGGAATATATCTAGATGAATGGACTTCATGTCTTCCATAGATTTGACGGAAGTATTAGCTTTACCTTCGGACTCTGCTTGAGAGTTCCTAGAAGCCTCTAACTTTTTTTTCAAAGTATCAATAATTCCTTTATTCCGAGCCTCCTGGCATTTTCAATTTTCAATTTCCGCCACATGCTCGAAAGGTACTTTCGACGTCTTCTCCGTTGCTTTCATTCATTCACGCTACTTTTTATGGATATCGATGACACAATCGATACCTATTTTTTGGACATGGTATGAGACCCTCTTTAGAATAGGAGGGAAAAATAACCCTTTAAATCATAGTTTGGAAACTCTTCTCGAAGGCGTGCCTTGCGAGCAACTGGATTGACCATAGGATCTTCGGCAGTGATTTCGACTTCAGTGGTTTCCTTGCTGAGCTTGTAAGCAGCAACATGTTTGCTATAGCGACGATGATCACTAGACCACTAAGAATGAGAAGGAACTAAAGGCTATGGAGGAACCGAAACGGGAGGAGGAATATGAGAGGGATCGAAAAGTGGGTCCCAACGATCAATTGGCTTATCATAACCCTTTGGAGGAGGGGACCTATAACTTAATCGATGCTTATCCTGAGATGGTTTATCCCTATCACCCCTATCCTGATGACCCGGTCCCGATCGAAGCGATAACTAGAATAGTAATATTCATGATTGTGACCTTGACGATACGAGCTAGAGCATGAACCAGAGGATTGGTGGTGTATATGCTAAAGGGAATCGAACATGTTCCTTTTTTTCACCATCGTTCCTACAAAGGAAAAAAAAAGGTAATCAACTTTAAGCATTAAAGGGCACAAGTTGAGCATAATGCAATGTTGAGGGGTGCAAGTGTGTGTAAGTGTCCTTGTGTTTCCAACCCGATAAACCAGATGCAAAAGCTTTTCTCACTGGAGTAACCTTCCCTTTACAAGTTAGAATTTCAATGCCTGTTCTGGTAGGAGATTCCAACCAGCTAACATGCACATTAGTGAAGTGGAAAGTGTCAAAGTCATGCGATATTGGCAGACCAGACAAAGAATCATACGGCAGACTTAAACGCTTTGACGATTGAGAAGAGGATTCATCTTGAATGACCTTGGGGGTGAACGACAACTTGAGTTGATCAGAAAGATGACTTTTGGGAAATTTATAAATAAATGTTTTCTTTTTATTCTGTAGAAAGCCGAAGGCTATAAGGTCTGCGAGGATCTGACCTCGACTCCAAGACAAGATTCGTCATCATTGCAACCGGGAACATCGCCATTATCTCCTTTGACATCAATATCGATGAATTCCCGAGCACCCACGGTTGTGGACATGACGGGGATTGTTTCGATTGGCCCTTTAACCGGCTATGGCCCATAGTCTTACTCCTACAACTTGAGCAACTTTTGTTAGCCCTACGTTGAGGCCCTCTTCCATCAAATGAAAAGTAACAAGGCGTTCATCCGTGAGAAGATATTTAATGTTCCTATCTTCAGATGGTGCATTTCCAAGAGTCATTACCACCTCCTAATAAAGATTACCACTGGGCCATGTGATGGTGCCTGTAAAAAGAATTACTTAGTCAAGAGTACGGTCTAGATATCGGTTTTCCATGCTAATATAAAAAAGACGGATAACACTTACATCTTTCAGCCTTTGTCGAACTAAGAGGACATTGAACAAAGAACCACTCACTTTGAAAAGCTGTAACGATGCGGAATTTTAGTTATTTGATTCAAAATATTTAATTGATTTTAAATATTGAAAGGTTATTTTTATAGATTAAATAACATGAATTTCAAATATAGCAATTTATTGGACAATTTAATTGTTGAATTTAATAATTCAAATTTTTTAAATAATGGAATCTTGGGTTTTAAGTTAGATAAAAATGATTTAAAAGCTTATTTAAATTCTATTTAATAAAAATGAAGATTATATAACTTTGAAATTGGATTTAAAAGTGATTTACTCGATTTTGGAAATAACTCGTTTTAATTAACATATTAAAATAGCCTTCCAGGGAACTATCTTGGATTTCGATGAAACCAGATCCATTTGATCCATAATAGTGAATTATAGTATGCCGTCGAATTTCATGGCAATCAGATATATCATTTGGTCGTGCAAGATCGAAACGCGTGGAATTTAATATTGAAAATTTAATATAATAATTGGGTTCAAAAAGCTATCTTCTACATATGATCGAATTAGGTCTCAAAACAAGTTCCATTATGTTCAAAATAGGTGTATAACATATAGAACGCCACGCAGCACGCCTCGTTTGGAGTTTAAAACTTTTGAACGTTTTATAGCTCGATAATTTAAATTGTAATGATATATACATATATATCAGCCATATCTTAGCCCATGCTCTTCACTATGCATGACATACCTACACTATTCAGCCATCCTCAACCCATTCCTTTCTCTCCTATAAATCATGTTCCAAAACTAGAAAATTCTCTTTCTAAATTTTAAAACCAAGTCATAGCCTCATCCAAAGGCTCACATCGATCAAAACCAATCTAGGCCGATCAGGGCCAGGGTCTCAACTAGAAAGTTGTTTGCGACATCAAGGTGAGGCAATTGGATGGTTGGATCACCTTAGACCATAGTGTGGTCTCCATGGTTCATGGATGAACAGATTTTACTTTATTCGTCGATTTCGGCGAATACGTTGGTTTTGGGGCGATGGGTTGTAAAGGTGAAAGACCGTGGGGGTAAGAGCTAGCCGTGGCCGAAGTATGGTGGCCAAAGACGATCTGTAGTGGCAACATTTTAAAGTTGAACAGAAATCGTTCATCTGAGATTTTCGTGCTGACGGTGGCGAATTAGGAAGTGGGACCACTCACATTTGGAAGCTCGTGGTTGGGGCTAATGATGGAGAGAGGGGGTGGCGGTTGGATGACCATAGTGGTGATGGAAAGTAAGGAAAGGTGTCACCTAATGGATTCTTTTATCATGAGCGAGATAGAGGAGAGGGGGATTAGAGGGAATTAATGATAAGGTTAATTATTTTGTAGTGATGTAGTTAAGAATTTTATATTATTTAAATTTGTATAATTTATTAATGCTAAAATTTCTTCATACGAGATCAGAATCGAACGCGACGAGTTGCATTGTGCTCATGTAGACGTTAGCTTCATGATGGAATTGGTTTGGTCAAATCTGGAGACCGTTGAAATTTGGGCTAAAATCAGACGTCGTTCGATTTTAGTTCCAAACTAGAACGCCTCGGCGACGACAAAAATTTTTAGGGAGTTAAACTCACCTTTTTGGTTAACTAGTATGTTATATGGTTGATAAAAATTGTTGGATGATTGTTTGACTGAATTACTATATTTATATTAGTTGGATTAAATATTTCAGCCTATTAAAGTGGATGAGACCCTATTACGTTCACGTGTAAGAGCGGATGACCCTTTGTATACGAATCCTGTCTCAAAGCGGTTGATTTATATTTTATGGTTACATAACATTTCTGATGCAGGTGGAAATAGATCAAAAGGATCGAGTGAGGTTCCACGCTATTATTGAATTGTTTCAATAATATTTTTATTTGGATTATTGAATAATGAACATGATTGTGGACACTATTTTTATTACATCGTTATATGTTATTACATCAATATATGTTTGAAAATAAGATCCGATAGTGATAGAAAATCAATATCGATATTGGTTAAGTGTTGGGTGATTGTTGACCTCAATTTAGTATTTTAAAAATAATATAAATTGACGTTTAAATTGGAATTGGTTTTTGAGACAAGAAACGATTTTTGAATTCGAAATTGGGTTTTGAAAATAATATTACTTTAAGGTTATTTAATTTTATTAATATTATCTTCGAGTTATTTAATTATAGTAATATTATTTAAAGGTTATTTAATTATATTAGTATTGTTTCGAAGTTATTTGTTTATAGTTAATATTTTTTTAAAGTATTTATCAAAATGTTAATATCTTAGAAAGGTAATTGTTTAAGAATGATTATGGTTTGAAATTAATAATAAGAATTATTTATAAGGTTTTGAAAATAAATTATTATTATTTATAAAAATGGTAAAGATTAATTATTATTGTTTATTTAACAATATTTTGAAATTACTAACTATTATTAAGATGTTTAAAGTTAATAATTTTTATTTATTTATAATGTTTGTTGTTAATAATTATTATTATATAATGGTGTTCTGAAGAAAAGATTTTTAATTATTTATAAATGTTTTAGAGACCCATAAATAGAGTTGAAATACTTGGATTTTATAAAGGAGCCTATAAAATGGTTTGGGGATGTAAGAAAGATAATTTACAAGGTGAAGAGTCTTATATTGAGTTTTGTAAATGTTAGATATTTATAAACGGATTTAGGAAATGGGTTTATAGACTTATGAAAGAAGTTTTATAAATGGTTTAGAGATTACAAAGGATTTATAAATGAGTTTTAGAAGTGTACAAAGAGGATTTATAATTGATTGAAATGTATAAAAGAAGTTTTATAGATGGTGCCGGAATTTTTATAAAATGGTTTATAAATTGTTTTAGAGAATTAGAAGAAGTTTATGAATGATTTTTGAATCGAATAAAAATGGAACCTTTCCCAGTGTGTAAATATACTTATACCGTTGAGATAAGTATATGGATATTTTCTAAGTACTGAAAGATAAGGATTTGCGTTATACCCTTGTAAAAGTATTCTTATACAAGTAATTTACAAATGGTTTTATTTATGAAAGATTTATAAAAGGAGGTTAGTGATTTCTTAAATGCTTAGCCAATATTTGTTTTTCTCTATGAAATAAATCCCTGATTGAATGTTTGTTATTCGATAGTCAAATAACCGACCATCGAAATTGGACCCAAACGTAACTTTGGAAATATCTAGGAGAAATACATGAGTTATATGGCACAGTCATCTCCGATGATGATGTACATTGCATATAAATCTCATTTCTTTCTACCAGGACAATGATAAGGAAACCCATCCACTAACGATTGGGAGGTGATCTCCGATCTTATCTTTGAATATTTATTCCTTAAAGAACCGGGTTTGAGTTTATCAAAAACTATCGAAAAGTTGTTTCGAAGAGACCGGGATTAGATAGGTTATCCAAAAATCACTTCGACCCAACTTAAGCATTTTGAAGTGAAAACATCTTGAAGAGGATAGAATTGAAGATGGGGCTCTCAAGTGTTTTGTTCAGTCCCAGAATGAACTTGTATGGATGAATGCTGATATTGCAATGTTGCTTGGAAGGTAGTGTTAGCATTCCAAGTGGGAAGTGCTATATATAAAGGTAAAACTTAGCCTCGGGCCTCATCAACCAGGAATGACTAAAATATGGAAGATGCAGCAGAGTTAAGTGGGCCTCTAAACACTTGAACAGAACAATTCGACAAGGTATTGTTTTGAAATTGGGTAAATGAAATAATTTTACCTTGATTATATTTTATATATAAAGGAATAATTATCAGAAATTGTTATGGTATATATGGTGTGCTTGGTTGTTAGAGAATGGTAATATCTTATTATTATCATTTGTTGATCGTTGTTTGTGATCGAATAAAAGTGTTATTATTATAATACAACAAGATAAATAATTAAGAAAATGCTTTATATAACCAAAGTGAAATTATATAAATATGGTTAATAAATTGGTTTATAAATTAAAAGGGTTTAAAAACTGGGGATTTGAGAATTTAAACTCCGCTAATTTTGAAAATGATTTTTCAAAGTTTTGTAACATAACAACAATATTATTTGGAAAATATTTTTGAATGGGAATATTTTAAAAAGGAATATTAAAGAGACAGAAAGCACTGAACTCACTTCGGTCACTAGAAAAAAATTTTTAGTGATGACTACACCATCATCGACGTTCATTTTCTGGTTTCCAAGAGACGAATTTCTAACATTGGAGTTTTGTTTTGGTAAAACTAGTTAAATTTTAAATTCAAAAAGATGATTTGATATACCAAGGGGATTTTGTATATACGTATATGATTTCAAAATGATTTGAAATAAATAAGAACAATATGGGGAATTTCATTTAAATGTTTTATGAAAATATGAGAAAATAAGTTTGATAACTTATAAACTTTCAGAACTAGTAAGAAAAACAAAGTTAAAAATTGTTAATTATGAAAGTTAAGTAAAGTAAATTTAAAATTGAACTATGGAATAAAATTTACTTAAGTTAAGTGATGTAAAATGAAATTTTAAAATAAATTCAATCTAAGTTAAGTTAAATGAAATAAGTTTTTGAAATAAAATTGATTTAAATTTGAAATGATTTAATGAAGGAACTAATTGAATTAATAGATTGATAAAATTGAATGTTGAAATTGGAAAATTAAATTGAAAGTAAATAAAATGGATAAGGATAAAGTGAATGAGAAAGAAATGAATGTGAATAAAAAAAGAATCTGGGATAGCTAAGAAATCAATTGAAACAAATTCGAGGGTTGTACGTATATTACCTTTTTTCGCATAATGGTTTGACCTAGATTCGAGTACAAGATTTCGAGATAATTTACATCGGTCTGAACAAGAAATCTTTTTCACCGATTCTCGACGGCGAACACTGGATATGGGTTTTGATTGATTCTGGAATTCTCTGTCATAGTATATGGCTAAGTAAGGAGAATGACGGTTTCTAATCAAGGAACTAGATCTGAGTCCGTACTAGAGTAGTCGTGTGAATGATACTAATTTGAAAGTGAAATTGTGTGATTGAGCAGGCGATCAGATATGATATTGCGTATGGATGATATATGTACATCGTATGAGTTTTAGTAAAGCAAACGTTGGAAACTGGAATTGCAGAATAATATGATTTTGAATTTATATAATTATATATCATTGGTAAACAAGGTGCACGTATATAGAAGCAAAAGCTAGTTTGTTGCCTTTGATTTCGTAAGTAAGATTGGGTTGCCCAACTAAAAGGTACATGTTTAAATTATTGTTTAATTTGATGATTTTATGGATGAGCCACTTGGCTTTTGTTTCTTTTATTGGTTTAGGCCCGTAGTGGCGATTAGTAGTAGTTTTGATTTAGTCGCGCAAAGGAGACACTAGCGAAATGTTTTCGAAAAATTAAGGCGTTGTAAAAATTTTGAGAAATTTTGAAGAAATTTTTGATAACTAAAATTTGGTTTTGAGCTATAACCTAAAATGACTGGATGGGATGGTACTAGTTGGAATCTATGAATGTTTAAACTTAGTAAAAGTAATAACAGAGTTTCAACGAGTCAATTTTTGGGAAGTTAAAGGCTTAAAAGGATTTGGTAAGTTATTTCAACCAATTGGTTTTAAAAAGTAACGGGTATGGGGCATATTTCTTACCTTAGTAATTTCGGCGACGAAATTCTTTTTAAGAGGGGAAGAGCATAATGACCCAGAATTTTAGTCATTTGAATTTTAAACATATAATTGATTTTAAATATTGAAAGGTTATTTTTATAGATTAAATAACTTGAATTTCAAGTATAGCGATTTATTGGATAATTTAATTGTTGAAATTAAAAATTCAAATTTATTATATAATTGAATCTTGGGTTTTAAGTGAGATAAAAATAATTTAAAAGCTTATTTAAATTCTATTTAATAAAACTTATAAATTGGATTTAAAAGTGATTTACTCGAATATGAAAATAATTCGTTTTAATTAACATATAAAAATAGTCTTCTGGGGCACTGTCTTGGATTTCGACGAAATCAGTTTCGTTGGATCCACAATAATGAATTATAATATGCTGTCGAATTTCATGGAAATCAGATGTATCATTTGGTCGTTCGAGATCGAAACGCTTAGAATTTAATATTGAAAATTTAATATAATAATTGGGTTCGAAAAGTTATTTTCTGCATACGATCGAATTAGGTCTCAAACAAGTTCTATTGTGTTCAAAATAGGGTATAGTATATAGAATGCCAGGCGCTACGTCCCATTTGGAGTTCGAATTTTTTGAACGTTTTATAGCTCGATAATTTGAATTTAAATAATATATACATATATATCAGCCATATCCTAGCCCATGCTCTTCCTTATGCATGGCATACCCACACTATTCTGCCATGCCTCAACACATGCCTTTCTCTCCTACAAATCATGTTCCAAAACCAGAAAATTCCCTTTTCAAATTAAAACCAAATCAAAGTCTTATCCAAAGGCTTTATCGATCGGAGCCAATCTAGGACGACCTAAGCTAGGGTCTCAAGTAGAAAGTTGTTCGTGACATTAAGGTGAAGAAAATGGATGGTTGGATCACCTTAGATGGTAGCATGTCAGACGTGGTTGAACGGAATTTTCTTTATTCACCGATTCCAGCGAATACGTTGGTTTGGGGCGATGGGTTGTGAAGGTGAAAGGAGCGTGGAGGTGAGAGCTAGGCATAGCTAAAGTATGGTGGCCAAAGGTGATCTGTAGCGAATTTTTTTTTGAGTTGAATGGAAATCATTCATCTTGATTTTCATGCTGATGGCGGTGAATTAGAAGCTGGGATGTGATGCCCCACCTCTGTACTCACACTAGCCAAGTACACTACATGGTAATGCCATTGACTAGCACGAACAATAAGGCTGTTGAGGAGCGACCATCTATGTAATTGCTTTGTGCGAGTACCCATATGTCAGATAATATGACATGCATTTGTTTTCAAGAGGAAATCTGACATATAAAATGCAAACTCAAGGCTACTACACGGTGGGTATGTGGTCTTGGAAACAAATATAAAATAAGCATAACACAAATCAGTCACAGATATTCATATCACTAAGCCGGAAACAGATATGAATACAACACATAAAAGTGTACATCAAAGTAGTGGACATACAAGATCCACTACACCACAAAAGAATAGGTACAAGTGCTAGACAAAAGAATATGTATACATCAAGGAGTCTCTATCTCAAATGTATAAAAGCAAAAACTACTAAGCTAAGTAGTTAGCCAAAAGTCAGATGATGGACCCTGATAAGAAGTCAAGCAGAAGCATCTGAAATACCTCGGTCTGACCTGAGTATTATTTAAGAAATAAATAATAAACGGAGTAGTCTAGCTATAAATATCATATAAAATGGGATAGGATAAGAGATATGACAAAAACATATGATAACAATAATGCCATACTATGACAAGTATACATTAGATAACGACAAAAATCATACAATATCTCAAATTTTCTCTAACACCAAAAAGAACGTCATGTTCTTTATTTTACTCACCAAGCCACAAATATTGATAAAGCTTATCAATATAAATCACAAAAATTGGTAAAACACAAATTCTAGAAATCATCAATTAGAAATCCAGAAATCACAAAGGGGGAGGCCTGTCAAAAATGGAAGCATGAAAACTCACCAACACGTGTATCCCAAACGGGTCGCTATCGCATGGTCGCTAACCATAGAGCTAGTGCAACGACGTAGTACAATAACGGTACGTCCAAGGAAACTGAAACTCAAATAATTCGGAACAACAATGTAGTACAATAAGGGTATGCCCGATGAACCTGAAACTCAAATAATTCGGAACAACGACGGAGTACAATAACGGTATGCCCGATGAACCGAACTCCATAAAAGAACATGGGTCGCTAGCCATAAAAAATGAGACTAAGCTCAACATAATGGGGTACTGTCCCCCACGCGGACAAAGAGACATCGCATATCGATAGTCTAAACCACAAAATGTTCATCATAGATCAATAAAAAGTGTGAATTACATTAACCTAGTAAATAAATGAGTTTAGCTTCATGTCCCATGACCACTAGCTTAACTTAAGTATTTACAAACAAATTATAGATTTCCATTCAAAAAGTATCATAAAATTTCAATCGAACAAGTCTAAGAATTAATCGACGAAGTAAACGCAAGTGTTTCATACCATTTGTTTTGCTAAGTCGTTTAACTAGGTTTCTCGAATGAATGAGGTAAAGGTTTGTATATACTAATAGATTGGAAAACGGTTTTAAAAACACGCTTTGTATTAAAAATAACCCTGAAATCATTTTTGTGAAAGAGCTTGAATATTTACTACTAGTATAGAACCTTTGTATTTTAAAGTGACAAATCACAGAAATAATTGTAAAACAATTAATCACTAAAAATTCACATATGAAAACGTGAATCAAAACCATAGAAATCGATACCAAATCCATTAAAATGGATATTCCCAAAAATCCAAAAAAGGAGTCATCAAAGTCGATAAAAGTGATAACAACTAATTGGATCAACCAAAAATCGATTAAAATGGAAACCCATCAAAATAGTTAAGTTGGCTGAAATTAGCAGCCTCAGACGTTTGGTGGTTCTCCCAGATGTCTGAGCTGAAAGACTGGAAATTTTATTCCAGATCGCCCAGACGTCTGGGAAGTAAGCTCAGACGTCTGAGCTGAAGGTCTGGAATTTTTATTCCGTAGCTTCAAACGTCTGAGCATACTACCAGACGTCTGAGCTGAAGCTCAGGGCACACTGTGCCTAAGCCATTGATGGCCAAATTATCTCAAAAGTGATCGAACGAGCAACGATGACTAGGGATTTATGCCAAGCGACAAACCAACCCTATAGGCTCTCCAATACACTCCAAACAACATGTTAAAACATCTAATGTAGGATTTTCATAGATTTTGATTTCAAAATACCAAAAATTGAAAAATGCGCCAAGTCAAGTCAATTCAAAAGCAAATATACATGAAGATGTTAGGAATTCATACCTAACAACTATCAAAGGTATAAACATAGATGTGAGTTCAAGAACTCACATTTAAACCCAAAAACAACGAATGAGAAGCTCTAAGACAAAGGAAAGATCAACCACTCTTCAATATCAACTCTAGAAGTTCCAATCTAAGGTCATAAGCAAATATTTCCTAAGTTAGGGTTTAGGAATTTATAAAAATCGAAGAGAGATTGAGATGGAGAAGATGAAGAGGATGCTTACCTAAGCTTCTCGTCGATTTTGGAGCTTGAATCTTGAATTTCCTAGTAATCTAGGGTTTAGGAATTTTAATTTCCCTTTCTTTCCCCATTTTCCTTTAGCATGAGAGTGTTAGGACAATAGAATGAATGAATGAATGAATGAATGAAGAGGGGGGTGAAGTTAAGGTATTTTATTGGGTTAGTGGGATGAAACACAAACCCAAAGCCCAATAGAAAAATAACAAAATTCTACTCAACTCCAAACATATCGATATTTATACTCAAAAAGGTCGCAAACGTCATTTTTAAATAAATGGAAGTAGACTCGAGTTCTAATTCAACTGTTTACAAAAAGTATAATTTCGGACTTTAATCCGACTAACGATGTCATATTTAATAAATCATTTAAGTATACAATCATAAAATATGCGGGTTGTTACATGGGACCACTCACGTTTGGAGGCTTGTGGTTGGGGCTAGTGGTGGAAGAGAGGGGGTGACAGTTGGACGACAGTAGTGGCGACGGTGAGCAAGGCAATGTGGCGGCTGATGGGTTCTTTTAACATGAATGAGATAGAGGAGAGGAGGGATTATCGAGTATTAATGATAAGGTTAATTATTTTTTTAGTGATGTAATTAAATTTTTTTTTTTTTAAATTTGTAAAACTTATTAATGCTATAACTTCTTTATACGAGATCGGAATCAAACGCGATGAGTTGCGTTGCGCTCAGTACTCATATGGATTTAGCTTAACGATGGAATTTGTTTGGTCGAATTTGGAGACTGTTGAAATTTGAGCTAAAATCGGACATCGTTCGATTTTAGTTCCAAACCGGAACGCCTCGGTGACGATAGAAAATTTCAACGAGTTAACATCACCTTTTTGGTTAACTATTATAATATATGGTTGATAAAAATTGTTGGATTATTGTTTGAATAAATTACTATATCTATATTAGTTAGATTGAATATTCCCGCTTATTGGAGCGGATGAGACTCTATTACGTTCCCGTGTAAGAGCGGATTACCCATTGTATATGAATCCCGCCTTGAAGCGGTTGATTTATATTTTTATGATTACATAATATTTGTGATGCAAGGGGAAACAGGTTAGAGAGATCCAACGAGATTCCTCGCTATTAATGAATTGTTTCAATAATATTTCTTTTATATGTATTATTGAATAATGAACATGATCGTAGACACTATGGTTATAACATCGTTATATGTTTGAAAATAAAATCCAGTAGTGATAGAAAGTCAATATCGATATTGGTTAATTGTTGGGTGGCTATTGACCTCAAATTAGTACTTTGAAAATGCTACAAATTGTCGTTTAAGTTAGAATTGGATTTTGAGACAAAAAACGATTTTTAAATTCAAAATTAGGTTTCAAATTTTTTTGTTTTAAGGATTATCTATTAAATTATAATAACATTATTTTAAAGTTAATTAATTATAGTAATATTATTTTAATGTTATTTAATCGTATTTATATAATTTTAGAGTTGTTTAATTATATTAATGTTATTTTAGAGTTATTTAATTTAGTAATATTCAACAAAGTTCGATTTCATCTGTTATGCAAAAAAAATTATTCATGGCAGCCTTCCCCATCCCATCCCATCCCATAACCATACCTCAACTGTTCATTCAACTGCGTCCCCCATTCCTTCCATTCCTCCTATCACATCGAGGCCATCGCCTCCATGTCAGCTTCCTTCCCCGCCCCCTTTGCTTCCTTCTGACCCACATGTATTGCCTGTTCTTTCTCCCTCTGCCGACACCGATCCTTTTCCTTCTCTTTCTTCTATGTCTCCTTGTCGTCTATCCCGGTCCTCTCTTTTCAAGCATAAGCCAAAGAATGCAGGAACATATGTTCCTCGTCATTTTGATTTGAAATATGCTGGCTTCTCGCTTGTCCCACCTCCTGAAATCGTTTCAGCTGGTATTAACACCTGGTTTGAGTACCTATTTCGTTTTTTCCTAGGCGTATCCATTAATTTCATGGCTATTAAAGCTCACTTCGATAGACATTGGAAGCTAAAGGTTACTTATACCATGCTATCTGATAAAAAAATTATTATTTCAAATTCTCTTATGAGGATGATAAACAAAAAGTGCTTAAAATGGACCCTTCTTTTATCAAAGGCAGATGTTTATCATCTCCCCATGGAACCCAAGCTTTGGATCAGCACAATCAAAAATACAATCAGTTCCAATCTGGATTTATTTGTATCAAATTCCATTGATGGCCTGGACCCCCATTAGAATTAATTGGCTTTGCTATCATTACTGTTAACTAGTTTGTTTTGATGAAAATACAGAAAGGATGAAAAGATTTGAGCATGCTAAATATCCAGTTGAAATTTCCCTTGACAAGGAGCTCCCTGAATCACTATGTGTTGGTGAAGATGACTGTGAGAATGTGATTATTGAATATTCATAGAGGCCATTGATATGTACTGATTGTTGTATGTTTGGTCACTCTACTCTGAATTATGATTTGGCTGTTAACAGTGAAGTTAAAGAAACAGATGTAGATGGGGTTGTGAATGATCATGAGATAAATGTTATTCCATCTGACATTGTTTTGATGGGTGCATATGGACCTAAACCAAAGGAGTTTATCTTGGTGAGCAATATAAACATTTCAGGAAAAAGAAACTTGATACCCAGAATTGGAGGAAGATTGATAGTGGGTCGAATTCTGATTTAATTAATATTGGTATTTCAGAAATTGAGACACACAATAATGATTTTCATGTTTTAGATACTGTTGAAGATAGGGAAATCGTTTCCACTAAAGATAACGTGGCTGATGTTGCTGTTGTATCCCCTGTTGACTTTTCTTCATCAGTCTCACTTGCCAAATCTGACAATGCAATTCCTTTACCAAATAATGACATTTCATTACCTCCGAATGTTGCTGGTCATACCCCTCTGATATTTCCTACTGTTACTTCTATTGGTAACTACAATTCTGAATTGTTAACTTCTCCTCTTAATAACTCTACTCTTCTCTTCTTGTACAACCTGGTGAACATGCATATGCATAGGTTGTTGCACCCTCTTCTCCTAAAACTATTCATATTCCTATCCATCCAAACTCTATGGTTTCTCTTTCTCAATCGAATCCGAACCTTAAAACTGTATCCAATTCTAACCCATACTCAAATCTATCACCTCTTTTAGATATTCTTCACAATATCAGTCCTTCTGTAAATATAAATCCTTCAGTTTCCAATAAAAAGAAAGGCAGACCCAAGAATAATCCATCAACCCATACTGATCTTGACAATGGTACCAATTTCTCGATTAAATTCAACTCCCCATTGCAACCCGATAGCATCCTTCCAAACAATCTGGTGTGGCAACCAGATCAAAAACACTTTTGCCTCAATGATATAAAATATTGGCTACTGGAATATCAAAGGAGCCCATTCTATGGAAAAACAACTTGAATTAAGGCATTTAATCCATTCTTTCTCCCTCCAAATGCTTGTAGTTGCTGAAACTAAATTGAACCATGATCTTACATGTCCCATTTCATTAATCCCTCTTAGTAAATCCATTATAACCTTTCTTATGCCCTATATGGAAGGCTTCTTATCATATGGAACCCCAGTATTTTCTCTCTATCCCCTATTCTTGTACATAGTCAACTCATTCACTCTTTTATTACTCATATCTCCTCTGGCCTTAACTTTAACTTTACATGTTTGTATATTGAAAATAACAAGGATAAAAGAAAGATTATGCTGGATCACATCCCTGGTTTAAGCTCTATTTCTATTCCTTGGCTTTGCATGGGTGATTGGAACTGCATGCAATATGCCAGAGACAAACAAGGGGGTGTTCCTCTATCCATCCATGCAACCGAACTTCTAAACTGTTCCATTCATGACGCGAAACATATCCCCATTAAATCAACTAGTAGCTTTTTTACTTGGAGTAACTGTAGCCATTCTCCCCCCAAGACTTTATGTAGGCTGGACTGAGCCTATCTTAATCTCCCATCTGTCCTCCAACGGCCTTCCCTTACAGCTCATTTCCCTCCTCTTCCCTCTTTAATCACTCTTCTATCATTCTGGATTGGGGTAGAAATGCTATGAATAAACCCTTATTATTTTCTTTTTTCAATATTTGGACTCAACATCCAGAATTTTTATCAATTGTTAAGGACATTTGGAATACTAAAATATATGGTAACCCTATGTTTATATTGCAGGTAAAACTTAGAAATCCGAAGATTGCCTTAAAAGCCTGGGCTAGGAAAATCTATGGTGATGGAAGGAAAAAATCTAATGAAATCAGATCTCAACTTTTTACTACTCAAATATCCATGAAGAGTGATCCTAGCAACACTTCCTTATGTAATCTTGAAATTTTCCTTAAAAATTCCCTTCAAGCAGCTCTTGGTGAAGAGGCAAAAATGGCTAGTCAAAAATCTAAAGACCAATGGACTCAATTGGGGATAAAAACACTTCTTATTTCCATAAATCTCTCAAGATAAAGCAATACAAGGCCAACATATTTTCTATTCTTGATGATTCTGATAATCTATGAACCACTCCTGAGACCATTAACACTGCTTTCTTCTCCTATTTCCATAATATCCTTGGTAGCAGTACCATCCCATCCTTAACTACCAGCGACTCCTATCATTTACACAGTCTCCCCAAAATCACAGAAACTGATCAACTTTCCCTTGTTGCTGATATTTCCTCCCTGAGATTCATCAATCCATATTCTCTATGAAGTCCTCCAACTCTCCTGGTCCTGATGGATTCACTGTGCATTTCTTCAAATGATGCTGGGATATTATTAGTGATGATGTTATAAGGGCCGTCAAAAATTTCTTTAAGAGCAATAGAATGCTTGGTGGGATCAATGCCATGAAGCTTGCGATGATCCCCCAATGTGATTCTTCCTCTTCTGTAAATTTATTGAAGAATATTTCATCTCATCATCCATTATAACTTCTGTATTGATTCACAGCCATTGATTTATTTCTGAAGACAATCCAACGTTCACACCAGATGGGCCTTGGGCTGAAGGCCCAATAACACAAAACAGTCTTGTTTTCTATTGTATTTGAAATGTATATAAGTACAAGCTCTGTATCAGATTTATATACAATTCCTGTAACATTTCTTCATTGATCTTAATACAAAAACTTATTCTATTCTTTCATTTCAACATCAGAGTTAAAACTCTTTCATGGTATCAGAGCATTTGACTGCTTAACAGCAATAAAATATCAAAAGAGAAAAGAAACTCATCAGCTTTAATCATCATCATCTGAGTTCTATCTCCTATCAGAGATTTGAATCTCATCATCTAGGAGATTGATTCAAGCATCAAATCCAGTGCCACGCCAGTGTTGTTTCTGGCTGCAACAAGATTCAACACTGAATCTTGCAAGAAAGCAATCCAATTTTTTCAGAAATCAGATCAAGAAATCAAGAACAGAAGAACCATATAACAGCAAATTGCCATCCAGAAAGAAAACCCATCAGAAATTTCAGAAAAATTAATCAGAAACCTCATCATTCAAAGGTTTTCTTTGGTTGCAACTTACTCATCAGGTTCTTGAAATCTCAACTTCTGTTCTGGATCATCTTTCTTATCTTTTCTGTTCTGCACTACTGAAAAGTCAATCTCATCATGGCTGAAGAAGGGAATTCAGCCACATCATCCAATCCAAATACATCGTTACTTTCTGACACTGTAGAAAATCTGATCAAGACAGTTATAAGCCCTCGGAGTCAACTGGTAACAGTTCGTCTCAGTGAAGATAATTATCTTCTATGGAAGCTTCAGGTGGAAACAGCAATTCAGGGATATGGCCTTGAGAATTACATTCTTGGAACAATACAAGTCCCACCAGTTTGCATCACTGACAAAGAAAATAAGATCATCAGTAATGAGGAGTATGTGAGATATCATAGACAAGATAGACTCATATGTTCTTGGTTGTTATCATCCATAAGTGTAAATCTTTTGTCACATGTAATAGGATGTAAAACAGCCAATGAGATATGGACTACAATTGATAAAGTGTTTAATAGTCAATCTGCTGCAAAAGTAATGTTCTACAAAAGACAACTGCACAGCATCAAGAAAGACAACAACAACATGAGAGAATATCTTTCAAAGGTTAAAACAACATGTGACTTGCTGGAAGCTGCAGGTCATAAGGTCACAGATTCAGAACAAATTATGACCATACTAAATGGATTAAATGATGAATATGAAGCAGTCGTGGCTGTCATATCATCTCACAAAATTCTACCATCCATAGATGACGTTCATTCTGTATTACTTGCACATGAGGCAAGAATTGATAACAAAAAGATTTGTGAATCAGATTTCTCTGCAAACTATGTTGTTAACACTAAAGGAAAAGGGCAAGTCAACAACAAATCAGAATCAGTTCCACAAAGAGGTGCTTATTCAAACAGATCCAGAGGAAGATGCAGGTGGAATAACAACAACAGGCCTAAGTGTCAGATTTGTGAGAAACTGGGTCATACTGCAGCAAAATGTTACTTTAGGTTAAACCTGAATTATGTTCCTGGGCAAAGCAGTAGCAATCAAAGAAATCAGGATTACAGTGCAAACATAGCACAAGTTCAACATGAATCAAGCGATCTATCTCAAAACAGACAACAACAAAGCGACATTGCAAAACCAGAGCATATTCAGGATGAAGATTGGTACCCAGATTCTGGAGCCACTAATCACATCACCAACAACTTAAATAATCTCAACCTTGGGAACAAAGAATACAAAGGTATGAATTCTATTCACATGGGTAATGGTAAATCTATTGCAATAACACACACTGGCAGTTCATACATTATGGGAAAAAGACAACTATATCTAAATAACTTACTTAGAGTACCACTAATCAAGAAAAATCTGCTAAGTGTGTCGCAATTTGCAAAAGATAACAAAGTTTATTTCGAATTTTACCCTCATCACTGCTTAGTTAGAGACATCCTAACTAGAGATATTCTATTGCAGGGTAAAGAATATAAGGGTCTATACAAGTTCAGTATCACTAATCAAAGAAAATCAGATTGTAAAAGAATATGGTGTAATAACACTGAAACCAAAAAGGAAGAAAACTGTAATATCTTTGACTTGTGGCATTGTAAACTGGGGCACCCAAATACTGTTATTATAAAGCATGTTTTGAATGATAGCAACATTTCTTGCGAAGATATTACAATGCCTTATATCTGCACATACTGCCAGATGGGGAAAAGCCATAAGTTACCATTTCTAAATTCTGAAACATGTTACACCAAACCACTTGAATTAGTGGCCACTGACTTGTGGGGGCCTGCACCACTACACAGTGATTATGGTTATAAGTATTACATATCCTTTGTAGATGCTTATTCTAGATATGTCTGGATATATTTTTTGAAATCAAAAGATGAAACTTATAATGCTGTTGTACAGTTTATATCACAAGCAGAAAGACAAACCAACTCTCAAGTTAAAATAATACAATCTGATGGTGGAACAGAGTTTATACCACTAAAACAATTTTTTCATAAGAAGGGGATTGTTCACAGAACAACATGCCCCTACACTTCTGAACAAAATGGGCTTATTGAAAGGAGACACAGACAAATTGTAGAAACTGGTCTCACTTTACTTGCACAAGCATCCATGCCACTAAAATTTTGGCCAGATGCTTTTGCTACTACTGTATTTCTAATTAATAGATTACCATCAAAAATTCTGAAATTTAAAAGTCCATTAGAAACTCTGTTTAACATTAAACCAGATTATCAAAACTTGAGAATCTTTGGTTGTCTATGCTTCCCTTATCTCAGGCCATACAGCAATCATAAGTTAAATTTTAGATCATCACCTTGTACCTTTCTGGGTTATACTACTAATCAGAAAGGATATAAGTGTTTAGACAGCAATGGTAAAATTTTCATTTCAAGGCATGTGGTCTTCAATGAAAAAGTATTTCCTTTCAAGGAATCAGATATTAGAACATCACAAAAGGTATATAATGCAAAGAGCTCCCTACCTCCCATACCTGCCTTGTCTGAAGCTGTCATACAAGTGCCAAACTCAGTTGCAGATGACACCTCCTGCACAAATGATTCTAACTCACAACATACTGTGCCCAATGATGGACCAGGTCATGAGCAAATAGAGTCATCCAACACACCTGCAGATACAACTCAACAAAGAGCAAGTTTAAATCCCACACAACAACAAACTTCTGAGGCAACACAGACTAACAATGATCATCAGCAACAAGAGGGAAGTAGTCAACAAGACATTAGAACTGGTCATCACATGATAACAAGATCAAAAAGTGGAATATTTAAGCCAAAAACCTACACTGCAACTTTAGACACTGAAGAGCCAATCAACTACTTTCAAGCAGTGAAGAACAAAAATTGAGAATCAGCCATTTCAGAAGAATACAATGCACTCATGAGAAATAATACTTGGAATCTTGTTCCATTACCCCAAAACAAAAATATTGTGGGGGTGCAAATGGACATTTAAATTAAAGAAAAATGCTGATGATACAATTTCCAAGTACAAAGCAAGATTAGTAGCTAAGGGTTATTCACAACAGAGTGGCTTTGATTTCAATGAGACATTTTCACCTGTTGTGAAACCCACTACTATAAGAATTATTATTACAATTGCTTTGTACAGAAATTGGAACATCAAACAAATTGATGTGAATAATACCTTTTTAAATGGTGTATTGCAGGAAGAGGTATACATGGAGCAGCCACAAGGCTTCATACAAAGAGGAAAAGAGAATCTAGTCTGCAGATTAAATAAAGCCATTTATGGGCTGAAACAGGCCCCAAGAGTGTGGTTTGAAAAGCTTAAAGAAACACTAAGTGGACAGGGCTACAACACTGCAAAATCTGATAACTCCTTATTTATTAAATTCAGTGATACCACAGTTATCTATGTACTTATATATATTGATGACTTTATTATTACAGGTAACAACAAAGAGGAGATTGACAATCTGATAAGATACTTAAATCAGAAATTCTCAGTTAAAGATCTTGGTGACTTGAACTATTTTCTGGGTGTTGACATCAAAAGATTTTCAGATTCTACATTGCAATTAAGCCAAAAGAAGTACATCACTGAAATACTAAACAGAGCAAAAATGAATCAAGCAAATTCCATTTCTACTCCTATGGTCAGCAATCTACATGTCTCAAAATACAAAGGTGAAGCCATAATCAATGACAAGCAATATAGAAGCATTGTTGGAGCTCTACAATATGCAACTATTACCAGACCAGAAATTGCCTACAGTGTTAACAAGGCAAGTCAATTTATGCAACAACCAACAGATGAACATTGGAAAATGGTAAAGAGAATTTTGAGATATCTCAAAGGAACAATTAACCATGGTCTAACACTACAAGCCAGCAAACACATCAATATTACTGGATATGCAGATGCAGATTGGGCTTCTGATCCCGATGACAGAAAATCTACTACAGGTTATTGTATATTTCTAGGCAGCAATCCAATATCTTGGTGCTCAAAAAAAAAAAACAGACCACTGTATCAAGATCAAGTACCGAGGCCGAATATAGAAGTGTAGCGAATGCTACAGCAGAAATATTATGGATTCAGTCACTACTTAGTGAACTTCAAATCAAGCCTACCAGTAAGACAGTTATATGGTGTGACAATCTCAGCACAGTTCATCTTACCGCTAATCCAATTCTACATTCTAGATCAAAACATATTGAATTGGACTTATATTTTGTGCGAGAGCATGTAGTAAAAGGAGAATTAGAAGTAAACCACATACCTTCGACTTACCAAGTGGATGATATTTTGACCAAACCCTTGTCAAAGTTGAACTTTATTCGCCTCAGAGAGAAATTGCAAGTGAAGAACTTACAAGATAACAGAACATCCTCTGTTGAAAGAGCTACCACAGAGACTGCAGTCTTGAACAGCGATTCATCTCCAACCGAACAAGACTCCATAGAAACTGCAGCTCAGAGTCAAGATAGCAACTTCCACTTCAAGAATCAAAGCCATGCGGATAAACCAACAAAAGCTTAAAAAGGAGCATGCTCTCTTCCCGTATCACTCTCAAGAGTGACATTCAAGGAGAAATTCGTATAGTAATCACTTATAGACTTCAGATCCACTGCAAATGATCTCGGATCTACAGTCAATTTTGAAGTTTCTCTCAAAATCGCACTGGAAAGTAGATCGCAGGTGAAAGTTTTACAAACCCTAGCCGCTGAAGGGTTTGCGGGGGAGTATTGAAGAACATTTCATCTCATCATCCATTATAACTTCTGTATTGATTCACAGCCATTGATTTATTTCTGAAGACAATCAACGTTCACACCAGATGGGCCTTGGCTGAAGGCCCAATAACACAAAACAGTCTTGTTTTCTATTGTATTTGAAATGTATATAAGTACAAGCTCTGTATCAGATTTATATACAATTTCTGTAACATTTCTTCATTGATCTTAATACAAAAACTTATTCTATTCTTTCATTTCAACATCAGAGTTAAAACTCTTTCAAAATTACTTTAGACCAATTGCCTACTGTAATGTCATCTATAAGTGCATCTCCAAAATCATGGTAAGTAGGATGAAGATGGTCCTTGCTACTGTGATATGCCCCAACCAAAGTGCTTTCCTTCCACAAGGAAATATATTAGACAATATTCTTTTATCTCAGGAGCTTATGAGAGGGTATAAAAGAGCTTACATCTCCCCCAAATGCCTGCTTGAAATTGACATTCATAAGGCTTATGATACCATTGAATGAAAAGAAATCCTTAATATCCTGCACTATATAAACTTTCCTCTTCCTTTTTTGGCCTAGTTATACACCATTTTTACATCAGTTTCCTACTCAATCTCTATCAATGGCAGTGGTATTGACTATTTCAAAGGCTCTAGGGGAATAAGGCAAGGAGCTGTGCAGTTAATGCGCTCGGTAGATTCAAAGCGATGGAGGTGCAAAAAATCATTGCGAGGATACGGCGAGGATATAGCGGGAAATAGCAGATGACTCTAAAATAGCATATAAAACTCGTACTTAATGTTTCTACAAATATATAAATGGTAATTAAATGAAAAATCATCATTCAATTGAATTATAATCAATACATAAATAATTTTAAATAAAAAACATGTGCAAATATACTTTAAATGAACGTAAAACTGTTATATATCATAATTGAATTTAGTAGAATATTAGAGTATTTTCATTTCTCAAAATATATTAAAAATTAAATCAAATAAATTAGTTTCATAATTTTTATAATGCATAAATGCAATTTTTCAATTGATTTTATTATAGAAGATATAGCGAAAATAGTGAAATATAGCGGGAATAACGGGATATAGCGGAAATAGCGGGGCTTAAAGCGGAAAGGCTATATTTTGAGGCTACATGGAAAAATCGTAGCGGTAGAAATCCGTTATGAGATATAGCGGAGTTATAGCGGGGTAATAGCGGGACATTCACTACACAGGCAAGGAGGCCCCATCTCTCTCTACCTGTTCATTGCGGTTACGAGCTTCTTAATAGTATGATTGATAAGGCAGTCTCCTGTATGAAAATTGACTTGCACCCTATGTGTAGAAATCCCAAAATTACTACCCTCATGTTGTTGAGATATGATTTGGTTTACCAAGCCTAATGCTAGGTCTATCACCAATGCCGTGTTAATTCTTAAGGACTTCCATGATATTACTGGCCTAGCAATCAATAAATCAAAATCCAAGATTCTGGAAGCTGGTATTCATAATGATCACCTTTCCCAACTTCTAAAAATCTCTTCTTTACAATCCCTTCCTAACAATGATCTCTAAATTGGTGCTCCATTACTTACTTCAAGGATTACTACCTCTGACTGCCTTCCTTTGTATGATAGGATTATCAGTAGACTTTCAAACTGGTCTGGCACAATATCTACTACTGGCAGATTGACCATCATCAAGTCGGTTGTCTCATCTATGTGTCTGTACTATGCAAGACTCTATATTCTCCTTGGTAGACAAACTCTGTATTATACCACTTTCTTTGGCATGGCAACCAACATTCCTCAAAAATGGTTCCTCTTGCATTCAACAAGGTTGTTAAACCATATTCTCATGGTAGTCTTGGAATTTTAAATCTTCGAACTTGGAATAATGCTGCCTGTACCACTATGATCAATAAGCTCCTTTCACATGAGAGTAACTTGTGGACTGACTAGCTGAGGGTTGACCATTTAAAGAAGTCCTTTTTTCTAGACAATGATGCTCCACCTGATTGTAGTTGGTCTTGGAGGTGATGCTGAAGCTTAGAAATCTGCTCCTTTCACTTGTTCGGTGCTCCACCATGAATCCATCCTTGATTTCATTTTGGCATAACCCTTGGTATGCTAAGGGGTTAATTTTCTTTCTGCATATTCCTTATAATTTAAGAGCTATCATTGGTATTCTTGATTCTACAACTATTGATAGTTTTATCAGTAATGGCAGGGTCTCTCTGCCATATTCTAGTTCGGTTGTTGTTCAGTCCTTGTGGAATCAGGTGGTTAATGGAAAGTTGATCTGCTCTCCTTCCTTGTACTTATGGGCCTCTAAACCTCACTCTATCAATCTCATATATAAGGCTCTCAATACTCATAATGACATTTTCCCCTGGCATTCCAGAATTTGGTCTGATTCTGGCTCTCCTAAGGAAAAGTTGTTGCTCTGGAAGATTATATCCAATGGTTTCATACTCAAGACAATTTGCTCCTTAAAGGAATGATCCAATGATCCAGATTTTTTCTCTGTTGCAGTGAACCTAAAAATACCGTGCACTTTTTTTTTGCTAGTAGTTATGCTGGTTTAATATGGAAGAACCTGTTATATAGATATGATTTTCGTGCTCCTTTACTCAACTCAAAGTCCGAGTGGTTCATTGTTTTTAAGGCGACAAGATGGAAGACATTTAAGGGTAGGCTGCTCCTAAAAGTCTTAAATAAATTTGGATATCTTGTTTGGGATTAAATAAACAAGGGATTTTTCACTGGAAAGAAAAGATTGGCACATATTTTGTTTTCGGATATTATTAGAAGAATAGACATGAATGTTTGAAGATCTGTTTGATGCTGTTGTGTCACATAGATTTTCAAACATTTTTCATTTTATTATGGATATGATTGTGTTGTAATTTTGAAGTTATTTGAATAAAATGGTAGGGGACCATTTAAACTCGCTGGCCTTGCCAAGAAAAATTATAGTAATATTTATTTATGGTTATTTAATTATATTAATATTATTTTAAAGTTATTTAATTATAGTAATATAATTTAATTATATTAGTATTATATCAAAGTTATTTGTCTATAGTTAATATTGTTTTAAAGTATTTATCGAAATATAAATTTCTTGAAAAGGTAAATATTTAGGAATGATTATGGTTTGAAATTAATAATAAGGACTATATATAAGGTTTTGAAAATAAATTATTATATTTATAAAAATGATAAAGATTAATTATTATTGTTTATTTAACAATATTTTGAAATCATTAACTATTATTAAGATGTTTAAAGTAAATAACTTTCATTTATTTATAATGTTTATTTTTAATAATTATTATTATATAATGGTGTTCTGAAGAAAAGATTTTTAATTGTTTAAATGTTTTAGAGACCCATGAATAGAGTTGAAATACTTGGCTTTTATAAAGGAGCTTATAAAATGGTTTGGGGACGTAAGAAAGATAATTTACAAGGTGAAGAGTTTTATAATGAGTTTTATAAATGGTTAGATATTTATAAACAGACTTAAGAAATGGGTTTATCGATTTATAAAAGAATTTATAAATGATTTAGAGATTATAAAGGATTTATAAATGAGTTTTAGAAGTGTGCAAAGAGGATTTATAATTGATTGAAATGTATAAAAGAAGTTTTATAGATGGTTCCAGAATTTTATAAAATAGTTTATAAATTGTTTTAGAGAATTAGAAGGAGTTTATGAATGATTTTTGAATTGAATAAAAATGGAATCTTTCCCTGTGTGTAAATATACGTATATCGTTGAGATAAGTATATGGATATTTTCTAAGTACTGAAATATAGGGATTTGCGGCTATACCCTTGTAAAAGTATTCTTATACAAGCAATTTACAAATGGTTTTATTTATGAAAGATTTATAAAAGGAGGCTAGTGATTGCTTACATGCTTAACCAATGTTGGTTTTCCCTACGAAATAAATCTCCGATTGAATGTTTGTTATTCGATAGTTAAATAACCGACTATCGAAATTGGACCCAAACGTAACTTTAGAAATATCTAGGGGAAACACGTGAGTTATATGGCACAGTCATCTCTGATGATGATGTACTGTCCATATAAATCTTGTTTCTTTCTATTAGGACAATGAGAAGGAAATCCTTCACTAACGGTAAGGAGGTGATCTCCAATCTTATCTTTGAATATTTATTCCTTAAAGAACCGGGTTTGAATTTATCGAAAATTATCAAAAAGTTGTTTTGAAGAGACCGGGATCAGATAGGTTATCCAAAAACCACTTGATCCAACTTAAGCATTTCGAAGTGAAGACATCTTGAAAATGATGTAATTGAAGACGGATCTCTTAGGTGTTTCGTTCAGTCCTAAAATTAACTTTAAATTTAGTTGGGTGTGTTTTCTCACGTTGGTTTCCAGACTGACTCTGGTGTTATTTTATTATAATGCTCGAGTCAGGCAGAGCATATTATAGATCATTTGGATGCTTTGGAGCTTCAGAAGACGAGTGGGAGGCCTAGTGACGTATTCACGTATATGGATATTTTCCGCTGTGTTCATTGTTGTATTATCATCAAGTGTGAGGACGGGCTGTTATACTGTCTAGGCTGAAATATGTTGGTATACTCCGATAGATGTTTTGTATATATACACATTATAGTTTCTTTTTGTGTAAATATTTGATGTTTATTATAGATTATTCGTTCCGTTGTTAGATTCCATGTTATTTAGTTTTCTTCTTTTCTTCTTCCTTCTTTCTTTTCCTCTAACAATCGGGTTTTTCGGTAATCAATTGCTCGACATGAAATATAATGGACGTATTAGTGTCGATTTTTTAGGGTCAAAAAATCCCAGTTGTTACAAAAGCGCTTAATTTATTCCATGCACAGATTAGAATCAGACACTTCTTTACTGACCCAAGCAATGTAAACGAAAGACTCCCCGTTCGTCGCTTGAGAGAGAATATGAACTGAATGTCATTGATGGTTGGAGGACGACGTAGGAACTCTATAAATACAATATAAATATAATTGAGAAAAGCGTAGCTGTTAGGATGAAACTGCGTTGAAGCTATCCTCAAATAATGGAGAATTTTCCGGATGTATGAGTTAAATAGCGAGATGCATTCGACCGAGCATATGAATTTGTTGCACGCCGTATATCCTTTTGGAGGTCTATGAGCCCTATCATCCCGTGACCAAACCAATACATCATCAAAAGGAATTCCATGCCTTATATAGATTTGGCAAAGAGCATCTTTCTTAATTTTAGAGGCTACGGGATCAGAAGGATCGTTTAGAATAACTGCATCCTCAAGAGTGTCGAAAGTAGGATCAACAACCACTGGTGGATGAATGGGAACTGCATTAGAAAAATCAAACTATGGGCTTGGGCTTTCCAGGTTTTCTAAATGATGACTAGAGAATGGACTATCAAACTCGATTGCAGAACTTGAATCCATGTCAGGATTATCCTGCTTAGAAGATGATCTAACGGGCATAGCTGTAAGATGCCCAAAACTTATAGAACCCATTTCTATTTAATTTAGTAAAAATTGTGATTAGATAAAGTAATATGTACCCCTGAGTGCATAGTGAGTGCCAATTTGGTGCGGTGAAGTGCTATACAATATAGTAATAAGTTGTACAAAAGATGGAAAAGGTGACGAGACTTCGAGGTTCGACCGGAGTGACCGTCATTCCTGACCATTCAACCATTTCTCTATGTCATTAGGGAACAATGCAGTTTGAGTTTCGCAATCGATTGTAAGTAAAAGTTCGATTTTAGATTCAAGTCATTGATGAGCTCCAAGAGAATACTCAAAGGCATTCGTTCGTATCAAAGTTCAAATGTCATATGTTACTGAATATGCAGTTCAAGTCCTATGCAAGTCATGTAAGTTCATTTGAATATGCAAGGCTGAAGCTCATCAATGGGTTCAAGTCTATCTAATTATGTTATACTTTTAAGGTTCATGTGCTGATGATCGATCATTTATTTTAGTTTCACCGATCATTCATCATGCCGCACTTTTGATCCTTAAACTCAACTCTCCTAAACCGATCATTCAAGCTTCACTCCTACCGATCGTTCCTAGGCCCAGTCCTACCAATTATTTCCAGTCAACTCATTCTCACCAATCATTCCATACTGGCCATTCCTCAAAATTCACTAACTCCAAAGCACCACCGATCGTTCAAATAACGATCGTTAAACATCCAAATGTCACCATCGCACCGTAATGATCGGTACATAGTCATTATCAACCACTCAAGAGTTATCTATGTCCAAAGCTTTATTGATCATCTAGGGACGATCGTTATGCATCAATCTGCATCATTTTCCTTGCTCGAAAACTCCATCTTCCCTAGTTCCCATCCTCTCTAACTTGATTTAGATTAAATGACTCCACCAACTAAAGTAACTAACACGAGATTCACAACACTCAAAATCTCGTCCTAAAATCATAAAGCAAGTTCGAATCATCCTATCTAAATTTGGGACCTGAAGAAAAGAAGACAGAATCTAATTCAAATCAAGGTGAGATCTAAAGGATAAATTATAGTAATTATTGGTATGGAGAGGGATTAATTCTTGTTTCAAAAAAATTTGGACTTGTTTTTTGAAGTGATGGAGGAGATGGAGTTAGACAGTTCATTTCTTTCTAGACAAAAGATGGAACGATACGAAAATGATACGGAGTGAGGAAAGTAAAGAGGATGGCTAAGTGGAATGATTATACATGGAAATGTAGGCCGACCTAGATATAGAGCCGATCTTCCTGAAGCGCCATCGTGAAGATTGTTTTCTACACCTATTGTTCCGAAACGATCCGAAATTTAGCTATATCCAGCAACGACCAGCCTAGATTAAAAAAATAATCATACAAAAGCAATCCAAACTTCTATTCAATCATAAACGATCGGTCGTGGTCGTTCATACAAAACAAGAAATAACTTTGAAACTTGACAAAGACCTATGGACGTGCAACCATGATCAAGGGTCAGGTATAAACACGTATACAAACCAGTACACATTCTAGATTTTAATTTTTTAAAATCGACAGAAATTGAATTCACACTTGAAATTGACCAAAGAAAGATCAAAACTAATTATTGTGGCCTAATAATCACTAGAAAAACAATGGGATGATCATCGACAAACCATGACCAATTATTTATCATACTAGAAGTTGACCAATAGTCATAATGAATAGAAGGAGACACGACCCTTATAAAAAAGCGACTCGGCAGAAAGGTAACGACCATTCAATAAACCGGATGGAATCCTTTACAATAATCGAAGCTCACGGCAGTTCAAAGCATGTTATGTTCAAAAAAATACTATGGGGGTCAAATATTATCCCGCCTTTTGGCAAAGCCGTGACATCATCAACTTGGCTAGAAACGGATGGTTACCAGCCTTGAGAATCAGTTGTATATGATACTATGAACGATGGTCGACAGATCCGGACCGAGGCCCAATTGAAGTGCAATCAATATGGAGTTATCGGCATAGGCCCGTGAAGCTGTATTCCAAATTTTAAGTCGATCGAAGTTCATATGCTCGAGTTATGAGTAAAGCAAGGATTTATACGGATCGATTGGGAACGATCCATAAAACTGCTCAAATCAGCGAAGATCGATCGATATCCCAAAATCCACAAGGCCAATTCACTTAAAACTTTCAGGGCATCATTATATTGAAGGGTGGAGCCTACAAAAATGATCGAACAGTCAAATCTCTCAGGATTAAGAAATATCAATCATTTTATGCTGATCCTTCCTAACAATCAGTGTAACTCAACAAGCAACCCAAATATGACAAAGATTGATCCATATCTTTAAAATGATAACTCAGAATGACTTTACATTTTAAAAGCAAGGTCTAGAGGGATGTGGAGCCCCCGTAAACGTTCGCATGGTAATCAGATGCAAAAATAACGATCGATATAATTTATACCGATTGTTCCAAAACAAAAAGTTATGTCCACCGGTCATTATCGTGGGCCTCTATGGATCTGGAGAGCCTTCAGCCGAAATCTTAGCAAAATATCTCGTCATCTCGCCCTATAATACAGACCTATGGGTTTATTTTCAGGGTCTTTGTGCTGCTTATTACTCGAGACTCTATTGTAATCAAGTGCTAGTTTTGTTTTAGTGTTGTAATCGGATTCATAAGAAGTAATAAGGTATAATCTTCAAAATGGTCATGGCACGCAACGTCGAACCACAATAAACATGTTTTTAATTTAAATTATATTTTTAAATTTAAAATCTTTTTTTCATTTTCAAACCTATTTTGAATATTAGCCCAAGGCCCAATTCAAATTGGGCAATTTCTATTAGGAGCAACCTTTGGGCTCATTTTACCTTTCAAGCTAGGCATGTAACCAGGTAAGACATGGTACTTAATTACCCAATTCCAATCCTATACATCACCTTTCTGGAGACCATACTAAGTGCCTGAGCTTAATTAGTTAGCCTTAATATAACTAATTTAGACCGTATAGGCTATTGGACTCTGAAACCATTGTTGGAACTGCGCCAGCCCACGGAAGAAATGGGTGAATTTTAAATTATTTTACCATTTTGGATCAATTGAGCCTATGAAATCTAAAGGTATATTAGATTCAATCTAATAAAACTTTAAAGAAAACCTTATTTTATTTAAAATTGGTTGAAAGAAAGTTTAAAATTAATTTAATTTAAATGTATAATTTATCAAATACACCTAATAGTTATTTATAAGTGTTAACTTAGGAAAGGAAACCTTTCGTTTCTTTTGCTAAAACAAGTAATTAATTGAGAGCATAAATTGCATTACATGGTGGGAGAAACCTTTCATTCTCTCTCTTTAATAAAATTGATTGATTCATTACATGTCATTAACTAGCAATTTATTCATGGCATGAAATGTAACTATGTCCTAATGCATTCTACTATAAATTATATAAGTGCAGCATATCAAATTGTGTACAAAAATCATGTTTCCTTCATATGTATCTTACTTGTCTATAGTATTAATTAATATACATATATATACATTTATATATAATAGATTTGTACATATATGCAATGACCCGCCTTTCCAAACCCCAGAAGTCAACACTAATACATCCACATATTTACATGTTGAACAACTAAGTGCTGGAAAGATAGATTGATAGGGGAAATAATGGAGAAGATTGAAGGTAGAAAAAACAAAAACAGTCGTAGAATCTCACCGTGGAATGGAATAACATATATTAATCAACATAATATTTTACACGGTCATTTCAAAAACGATGCATCAGAGCAATACAATATAAATTCTACCCCAGGACAGTTATAACAGCATGTCCCTAACTAACAAATATAAGATACGTATAATACAACAGAAACAAGATAATAACTATCTACCGATGAAGCCTCCTACTCCAAGCTCCCCCAAAATGCATTCATGAGAAAACTTGAACTACTTGGCTGTCCATAAATATTTGAGCACCCAAGAGTTTTAGGAAAAGAAAAGAAAACTCTCGGCCAAACATACATCTGGTGTGAGTAAACTCAAACAACTGAATTATTATGTTTAAATCCTTTTTAATATCAAAGGTATCTCGTAAGTCCATGCCACACGTAAACACGGACAAGGTTTTTGCCTTACGATAACCAATACACTTTTTTATAGGAAATCCAGTGATATTATGATAATATCTAGGGTTTTGAAAGTAAAATAGAACTTAGTTGAAATGCTTGCATCTCATATTCCAACATATTTGGTACAACTAAAACCGTCTGTAGCTTATTGGAGAACGAATTCCATACAATGATTGCGGTACCGCCCGCTATGGTACACCTTTAGATAAATGTACCGGTATCGAACCTATCGATCCATCCCAATAATGGACTGGCCTACCCCTTACTGGATAGTACTGAATACATCACCACCGCGATTATGATCAGCAACCATACCAAAGCATACAAAAATGGGTCAAATATCGATTCTAGATTTAGTGATGACATACCCTAATGGGTGCAACCCACATGGCCCTGCGTCATCTCCCTTGGTTTAGTCATTCGTGGTTGGTGAGGCTAGAGACTACGTTTCACCTTTTATATAGCTTTGCTTACTGGAATGCTAACATTGACACAATGTCAGCATTCGTCTATACAAGTCACTCAGGTGATGAACGAACCAAAGGCACTACATCCACTACACCCACTTTGGAATCACCCTGAGGGTTTGTAGCAAGTATCTCTAGCACTTCTAAGTCTCCTCTTCGATTCCATGCCCTTCAAGATGTCTTTAGTTCGAAATACTTTAGTTGGATCGAAGTGGTTTTCAGATAGCATATTCGACCTTGGTCTCTTGGAAAAAACTTTCGTTAATTTTCGATAAACTCAACCCTAGTTCTTTAGGAAATAAATAGACAAAGATAAGAGTAGAGATCACCTCCTAACCATTAGTGGATGGATTTCCTTATCAGTTATCCTAAAAGAACGAAACGAGATTTATACACACAGTACAACATCTTTGGGGATGACTATGTCATATAACTCATATGTTTCTCCTAGATATTTCCAAAGTTATGTTTTGGACCAAGTTTGATAGTCGTTACTATCAAATAAACAATCATTCAAACATTGATTTAATTCCATATGAGATCCAATAAGCCTTTATTAACTAATCTTTAATTAATAAGATCACTTTATAAAACATGATCAAAAGATCTTTACATAACACTATTTCCAAAACCCTTACTTCACATTTTTACTTGGAAAATACTTATACTTAACTTAGGGGTATAAGTGTATTATCAAAACATTTGGAAAATTCCTCTTTCAAATTCCTCTTTGAAAAAATTGCTCACTGTAAACCGATTCACTTATCCTTTATAAAAAGTTCCCTTTTAAAAGCTCACTTCATATTTAAATACCTTTATAAATTTCCAAAATCAATTTATAAAACACTTTTATAAGTCTATAAGTAAATTTATAAAATCTCTAAAATCATTTATAAAACATTTCCTATTTAAAACTCTTTTGATAAATCTTCTTAAGAAAAATCCTTAATAAAATATCTTTTGCAACTCATCCTTTTAAAAAATCACTTTAATTCAACCCTTTTAAAACCCCTTTATAAACAAGTAACTATTTAATAATACCTCTGTAGAATAAGAATATAACTGGAAAAATCATTTATAAACTTTAAAACCCAAATTAAAGAATTTAAGTTAATTCAAAACCATACTCTGTGATTTCTAAACCATACTTTATAAATTCAAAAGGAGCTTAGCAATCCCAATGGTACTAATTTAAGTTACCATTTCATTTCAATTTAATTCAAAGTCACTTCATAATTTATTTACATAAGCTAACAAATATGTAAACTCAATTCATATTCTAATCAGGCAATAACATGTCAATATAAACTAACTAGCATATGCATGTCCAAACAACATAATGGCAGGATGGTAATCGTCCTGCTAAATAAATGTTCAAAACAATTCAGTTAATTTATAACAGAATGGGGATTTATTCTCTAAACGCATGTCCATACAAACTACAATTACAATTGTAGCAAAACGGTAGTATATTCTGCTAATAGATGTCCACAAAAATCAAACAATCTATATTATACTCATTCACAATTAAATGGTCCTAAATGGTATCGACACTTGAATCCCTTGTATTCAAACCTATCTTTGAAAAAAGAAGTTCCTTTAAAACAATTTGATTCTTCGAAACAAAGGATTAAAACTTAAAACTCCAAATGATTCATTACAAGTTAAACTCTTATCAAATCATAATTAATCTTTATTAAATTTATACTTAATTTAATTATAAATTAAGAAATAATTAAACCTTTAACAAATAATTTATTTATAAATCAAACCCTTAGTTAATCCATTATTAATTAGCAAATAGTAATTAAAAACCTTTACTAATAATTAACTATTAATTAATCTCAATTAATTAACTAAATAATCTTTAATTAAAATTTGAGTAATAAATTAAACCTTTAAAAAATATTTATTTATAAGTTAAAACCTTAAATAATTTAGTATTAAAAATAATTAAACACTTGGTTAATTAAATAAATAATTAATTAACCATATATTTAATAAAATAATTTATTTAAATTGATCTTATCTTTAAAAGATAATTAACTAGAAACTAAACTTCATTAATTAAAGTTAATAAACTTTGTTTAATACTTAATTAATTATTAATTTTTTTAAAGATCTAATTAATTAATAATTAGTTATTAAATCCTTAATTAACTTTTTGGAACATTATTATTAGGTTTATAAAACATTTACAAAACAATTTCAAGTATGAAAACTTAAATTTGAAAATTTCGGATTTTTATCGAAACTGCCTCCATAGTGACTATCGCTATGGATGTCGTTTCTTGGAAATGTTTCCTACTTTACTTTGAACTCATCATCTTTGTAAACTTGCCGATTTTGTGAAAACGTAAGTAAAATTTTTTGTAAACTGTAACAATACATGAAAACACTTTTTAATTCCAAAACATATTTACATAGTTTACACATAAGGGTTTCAAGTCATCATTACCAACAAAAGTTCAAATTTTCTTAGCATTTACATCAAAAATCTTAGTTTATACCTAACCACAAGATCCAAAATCATATCATAAGCTAAACATAAGCTTGATCTAACTTTAAACCATTTATAACAATTTTAGACTTCAAACTCAAGTCTAATACCATACCACATGCAAACATTCTTTTTTGAGAAAAATGTGTGATCCTCTATAAATAGAGGAGCATACATGCAACTATATATATATCACAATAATAAGGCGCTACCAACATGCCTGGCAGATAACAAACTAAATACAAGTATCAAAGAAACTCAGGTACCCCTAAGATGAGTTTCGGCAAGGCCACCACCCATGACACCCCGATATCGAGTTCCGGCATGGCCACCACCCGATATTAAGGTGTTAGAATTATACCTAATAAACTAAAATAATCCCAAAAACACTAGATGTCGTCACCAACTAAGAAGGAAGCTTCATGCATCTGGATCTGGAGGAACGGATAAGCAACAACTCTGAAGTGGAACTAAATGTGATGCTAACTGGATGATCCATATTGAAGACTCTATATAAAAGGAAGAAGTGCCAAGCAAAAAAGTAGATCCTCTTGAAAATAGTATGCCACAATGGAGATGAAATCCAGTCTCTGTGGTGGAACCGCTAGTGATCATAAGCATAAACTAATATCATATTTACCTTTTAAGAAACTAATTTATCAACCAAGAAAAAACAATCATAAAGCTACAAAATTTTAAAATAAAGAGCTCTACTCACCAAAATTTTGCAAAACTCTTTTGAAAACTTGAAATACTTTAGGACTTGAAAGCTTGGAAAACCAGAAAATCAACTCGAAAATGGGTCATCTTCTCCTAGATTTTGGGCAATATTACTTTCGGAATTTAAAATGTGGTCAAAAGAAAAATTCTTGAAAATTATTTTCTCTATCGTTTCAAAAAAGTATCTCTCAATTTGGATTTGTTTTGAGGGAGATATGGTCAAAAGAAGGAGTGCTATTTTCTGGTTAGAATATCTGGGTCCAAAAAAATGAGTCTGAAAGAAATGCATTTTCGACATAGCTAAGCTCAAAATTTGAAGAAGTTGTACAAACGGAAGTTGTAACCACTGAAAGTTTATATGATTTGGAAATAAGAATTTCTCTATTTTGGTCGAGTATGAGAACGTTATGATAGAAAGAAGAGGAGAAAAAATTTGAAGAAAGAAAGGGCTATTATAAGCAAGAGAACAAAGTGAATTTCCTAATTACCCTTGTCCTTTCCCTCCACTCATTTTCTTCCACCTCACCATCTTGTTCCCATCCTCACACTTCATGTTAAAACGTATTAAGTGCATATTGTACTTTATGTCTCCCTTAATGTGACATTTTTTTTTCTCAATTATATTTTAAACTTTATATACTTAAGTGTATACACATGCATACATACATCATACAAGCCTAACTTATTTAAAAATATATATGTTTGATTAATACAAAGAGTTCAAAACATTTTCGATAACTTTTATTTGACGGAAAGTCAAAAATTTGGAAAACGAATTTCGGTCGCATTTTTTATTTTTATTCAAATGAAATGTTTTTGTAAACAAATTTTAAAAATATTTCACCATGATATTCATCATTTAAAGGAGTTTCATTTTCATTAAAACATATATATTGAATATTTAAAATTAGTTAAATATTCGCAAATCAAAACAGTGAAATTCTGGGTCATTACACTCTCCTCCCCTAAAAGAATTTGTTCTCGAAATTACACCTCAACCTATCTTAGAAAACACTTTACACTATACATCAGTTCGTATGATGTACATTGATCATTTTTTATATAAAAATATGATTCAGTCACTACTCGAATACATAACTTCACTTCTGAACTAGTATCACTCACCAGATTTTCTAGTGCGGACTTTGATCAGGCTCCTTGGTTAGGAACCTATGTTCTCCTTACATAGTCATGCATTATGATAGAAAACTGGTCATATACCAAAAATCCTCATCATGTGTTCACCATCAAAAATTGAGTAATGGATCCTTATCCAGAATGGTGTGAAACACCTTAAATCCATGTACTCGAATCTTAGATCAAACTATATAGAAACGAGAGATGATCTACGCCCAACCTATGCACTTCTTTAATCGGTTCCTCCCTAATATCAATTCTATTCCCACTAAATTATTTATGAAAACATTTCATAAACTAAACTTAGGTTCAACTTGTATATTATTCCACTACATCCTAAGAGTATATACCCCTATTTGATTCAACCATTACATTTTGCTTTTATTTCCCTAAGAAAATTCAAGATCTATATAGTCGGTCTTATTTCAATTTTTTTTTTTAAATGATACTATAATTTTCATTCTTAGAAAATTTCCATGTAGCCTAAGTAACTCCAAAATGATACTATGGAACTGGGTACTATCAAACAGTATCATACACTCCCTTACCAAGACGGATAATACTCAAGAGAAGCGTTTCATTCCGAACGTATCTCTTCCCCAATTTTAAATTATTTTTGAGCCCCTCGAACTAGTTAACTAATGTAATGGCCTGGAAATTTTAATGGTTTTAATAACATAATTAATTGAAATTTTATAAAATTTTAAACAATCGAATTCGAAAATAAAAATTTGATATTTGGAATACGTCTATTTTAACATGGCAAATGGTAAATTTTCATCAAAGAATATGGGAGTTTATTTTCTTGTGTAATTTTTTTTAAATTTAAGTCACTTAATATTTGATGATAATAAAATATTCCTCAAACATGAATATTTTATATAATAAATTTTTAAATCATCTTCTGAGTGAGACATCATACTTCGTTTCGTCAAATTTGGACGGCTATTGCGACGTTTATCTTATTCTCGGCGTTTTAGCAGCATTTTCGGTATCAATTATTGAATTTTGATAAGATGATCGTATCGTTGATATTTGTGTACCGTTTTGATCTTCTCGTCGTGCTGATCTCCGTAGTATATTCATTTCTGTATTTCGACGTCTGATACGCGGCAAAAACCGTGAAACGATTAACCATGTCGATTTCAATTTTGGTCCTTTGAGTTTTTCAGTGTCCATCCACTTGTCCAATAGTTGAAAATTAAATGGACACTGCTTTTAGTATTCCCAAAATTGATTATTTACTTTGATTATTCACGTTTGGTTGATATTTATTTTGGTTTGTTCCATTTTTCTATCAGTTTGATAAAGTAGTATATAATGTTGTATAATGGAAAGCATGTTCATCATCTTTCACAAAATTTGCTTTGCCTTCTTCTTTCAAGCCTTCTCTCTGAAACAAACTTGCCTCCCTTCTCATCTTTGTTCTTCTATAAAAAATATATATACAAAAACAAAAGATTTTATAAACATTGTATATATCAAAAGCTGCTCTTCGTTTATGCCTACCTTTCACCGTGCTCCCCATTTCCACGCCCAGCAACCTCGAGCCCTTCCAACCCTCATACGTTATCCCTCTACCGTAAATTGCTGCGTACATCACACGCAAGCCTCTTTACCTCGCCACCCAGCTTCAAACTTCCTCACCACCTCGTTCTCCTCTTCCCCTCCTCTACGGGACAGTAGTTCCAAACCCCAAATCTTTCCTTTTCCATTGTCGCGATCCGAGCCTCCACACTTGCCCAACCCTCTCGCGTCTTCAGGCCAAGATTCCCTCACCACCAATCTTGATCGAGCAGCCCATCACCCGAGCATCACCTTCTCATATTATGAGTTTAGCTTTCTTCTATATAGCGAGTTACAAATATTATGTTTTCTAAATTATTCTTGCATAGCGGCTTTAAAAATAGTTCGGCTTCATGCATGTTTTACATATTATGACTTTATATATGTTATAAGTTATATATTTATACAGTTTCATATGCATGTATTTAACGAATATCCCACTTTAAATATGTATTTATTTTAGTACAAAATTTTATAAGATTGGTATATTGATTTAAGTTAGTATATATATGTTGTCAGAAGCACAGTGTACACATATGGCCTGCATATATATATACATACATACATACATATATATATATATACATACATATATATATATATATATATATATATATTTCTAAACATAGGAAGGGATATATAGAAATTTAAGATATTATATAATATGTTTAATTGTATATGTATATAAATTGTTTAAAGTATTTACCTGAATTTATGTAAATATAAATTTTTGTGATAAATTTAAATAATGCATCATATATGTACAAATATATTTTGATTTTGCAGCTTATAGGCCTATATATTATTGCATATATGTAGTACAGATATAGGTCAGTTGTAACATCCCGCCTTTTTGTACGCTTTAAATCGATGATAAACCACACACGTCAGACTCAAACCATACACAAGGACGGATTGTGATGGGGTAAATAAGAAAAGCAGGGAAAGAAAAAAACAAAATAGAATCTTGCAGCGGAGCGATAAAATATAATAATCAAATAAACAATTCATAAATCTGTTTATAAAACATTTGATTATACTTATACAATACATATCAGAGTTACACATACCAGAGAATGATAAATAACAATGCAGCAGAGTACATGATGTAGTGAACAATATAATAGATAATAGTACTAATATCTTCGTCTTCGCCCTCCAAAATAAATTCTTCAGATCCTAAAATGCTCAGACTGACCCGAGCGTATTGAAAAGACAAAACATTCGAGTCAGAAGTAAAAGGTCTTACGTGTGTTAAATCAACAGAAATAAATATGACTGGAACGGTATCAAAGATGTTTACGGGATTTGACATTTCCTATCCAGTGTCTAACGTGAGTGTAGTAACTTAGGAGATGCTCGGGATTCACATCTCCTAAGGATCCATTAAACTATTTACTATGTAGTAATATTTCGCTATTATAATAATGTCTATTATTAAAATAAACTTTCTTTAAAATAGCGTTAAGGAGTGACCCAATATTCCCCTTAACACATAAATAGTGCCAATTGTCTATACAGTACCGTAATACCTCCCGATCGGGAGTCTACCAGAGGATACTCCATAGGTACGACACAAATCAAACTCGTATAAGGCGTGCTAGGGTAGGTGACACGGCACAACTAGGCAATGCCATGGTAGATGTACCAATTACGCTTCTGGACCGGCGGTAAAGCATATCAGCTGCTACCGCCCACCTCGAGCCATACCCCTAAAATCAAAAGGGCCCAAATCAATTACAAAGTAATAGAATGGTATCGAAGGAGTGTGCTCGATAAAAGGTGATACCTTCTTAGCCCATCAATCGCTCCTGTTTTAGCCACCTTATGCCAACTCACGGGAGTTGAGTCTACCAATTACCTCAAAGGAAACGCCACCACCATCCTACTTCATTCTGGAATCTCCACCGCATACACGGTTGTTAAAGTGGTTTTGGAGTTGGCAGAGAGTATGACAACTTCCGATCCCGATCTCTTTAACAACCAAACGTTATTATAACACCGCGGTCTTTTCAAAATTGTTTATACTTTTAAAACGAGAATATAATATCCATTTCAAACACATATACCTACGATATCATTTCCGTTTTAAAACCCAAATCAATATGATATCATTTTTATAATGACCCAAATCCATATATTATCATTTTTTTTATTTCAAATATCCTTTTTCCAAAATCATAGCACATTTGAAGTTATAACATTTTGAAATCATAATACTTAAAGTATAACACTTTCAAATCATGATACTAGGAAACTCATAACTTTGAAATATAACTACACCACTTAAATGGACTAAATATTAAATTACTTAATATAACAAAATAGCTTCTTCAATTTCACAAATCAATTTAATACAGATTTGAACCCCTAAATAAACCATTTCAATTTCCATATATTTCAAAGCTTTGAATATTCCACAATTTAAAAACTAATTCTTTGATAATTCCATATATATCAAATTCAATTACTATTATTTAGTTTTGAAATGTTTACTTAATAAATCCAAAATAATTTAAGTAAAACCTTTAAACATCAAATAACTGGATATTCTTTCAATTTATTTAACTTGATATATTCATTTAAATCAAATTGATATTCATTTAAATCACTTTAAACCAAAATCAAGTTATAAAAATCATACCCTTTAAAAATCTCAATTTTATTTAAATTTCCAAATCAAATTTAGTTGAGTATAATTCTTAAATAATTCAATTCACATCAATTTCATATTTATCTTCCAACCTAAATTTTATTTAATTTATTATAAACTCTATATACAATATAAATTAAACATATACTTAACCATATTATACAAAAACAATCAAATTTTATTATTTAGCTTATTTTATATTTCAAAACAAATTTATACATAGCTAAAATCAATACTGAAATAACATTTATATAACATCTAAAATCAACATTTATATAACCCATATATTTCTTTATAAAACCGTAGAAATCCTTTCAAAATATTTTGATATATATAGATCACGGTGTCTATATATAATTTTCTATCCTATGGTCAAGTGATACATATATTTATCATTTCAATCCGTAATTTAGAATATAACACGGTTATATATCATTTCAAACTACAATCCCGAATGAAATAAAATCCATAACAACTTGCAGTTTATAACAACATAAAATACAACATCCATTCATCCAATATCAGTCATCAAACATTTATCACAATCATCGTCCTATTCAAACAATAACATCAATATAGAACAGATAATAAGTAAAAGGTATATACTGGCAGTTTATATTCAATAATAAATTAAATGACAATTTAACTGACAGTTATATGCAATAATAAATTAAATAACAATTTAATTCAATAAATTCAATTTAACCGAGATGATGATTAAAATAGGCTAAACAGTCATAAATAAATTTTTAATAGCATCAGAAATTAATTTAACATACATAAGAAATTTTAGAAGTTGTGAGTGGGTCAAAACACTCACCTTTTGAATTTAAATTGAATTTAAATCAAATTTAAACCCAAAATTCAAACAGCCTCCAAATCCATCCAAACCTGCATTATAATGTTCGAAATTTCAATACGATCCTAGTGGAGAAAACCGCGTATGAAACGGACCTCGTATGCAAAAGTTATCGTCATTAAAAGATTACACAAATTGAATTAAAAAAATAAAATAAAAAACAAAGAAATATGTTACCTAAACAAACGCCACATCATCGCCCCTATCCCCTAGCTTTCGTTCGAACCCTAATATGTACAAAAGCGACATCCTCACATCCATCCGCTATCATCTCGACCACAAAAACGCCACCACGAACGATGACACCCCAATCCAACACCGCCGATGAGCTCCACAACCCAGGCCGACCCAAACATGGCCTCACGCGCCTCCTCCGGTGGCCGGAACCCCCTCCACCGTCGCGATGTTCTTCACTGATTTTAGGTGAATTCGAGCCCCTATAGCATGAATGAGTACCAGATCCCTGACCCTCTCGACAAGCTCTTCACAACGGCACAGCCGATCGTCGATTGGTCGATGATCCGCCGTTGGGTCGTCGGAAATCCATATGAACGTCCGGAACTGATTCACGATTACAGGACAAACGATGATTCAAATCCAAAATGAATCTCAGATATGAGATGCGTTCATCGAGAGCTTCGAATCTATGTAAAATTTGATATTGTTTGAGGAGTACGAATTTTTGAGGTTGAATTTTGAATTGGAATTAAATTGGAAATTTTTTGAGTTTTCAGCCATTGAAATGAGGAGGAGCCATCAGAATTGTACGTACAGAAATGTGGAATACGAAATGCCCTAGGGTTTATAACAGGATATATATAGGCAAGGTTGAAAATAAAAAGAACGGATCAGATTGGTTTGGACCATTAAATGATAAATGGCCCGAAAAGCCCGTTCTGACTCTGGAACGAAATTAGGTCGACCCATATATCAAAATAGATGTTTTTGAATATTTTAAAATCTATGGAATGGGTTTCAAGTCCAAATTCCATCATATGAAGAAGTTATGCTAAAATCAATTCATTCAAATTGATTTTAATTGATTTCAATTAATTTGATTTCCAGGCGTTTCGAGTCCGTACGATCAAACGGCAAGTCCGATCGTTACAAAACTTGAAATCCTACAATAATTCACCGTTACGGATCCGATGAAACTAGTTTCGTCGAAATCCGAGTCCGTGATCAAAATGGCTATTTTCCTATTAATTAAATAAATTAATAATTAATTAATTAAATCAAATTTTCAATTTCAGTTCTAAAATAGACAATTCTTTCCATTTTTATATTTTTAAATCATTCTCACTAATTTAAACAAATTTTGATGTCAATTTAAAATTGATTAATTCCTCAATTTCAGTGTTTAATTTCAATTTCATTAAATTTAGGAATTTATACATCTAAAATTCCAAAATCAATTTATTAACCTTTAAACTCTTTTATTCAAGTCTTTCATTACAATAAGGGTATAATTAACATTGGTTTATCTTTTAGCACATTATGTTTCCCAATTTCATCTTAATTTCCATACATGTAATATTTAAATATTTAATTTCATTTAATTTCAATTAATCCAATTATTAAAATTTAAATTTCAAATAATTTTTTTATTTGATTTCAATCTTTATATCCCATCCACTAATTGCAAATAACATAGTTAATGTTGGTTTTACATTACATTACTTCAATATACTCAACTTTCTTTCTTTATTGTGTATTAACTATAATTTCCACTAGTATTGAAATTTTTCCAAATATAACATTTGCATTACTCCCTTTATTGGGATTTCATTCAACTTGTTTATAGTCAACTTATATTAACATCACTACCTTAAATTTTATTTATCGTTTCATTCATAAACCATTAACAATACATTATTACTAAATACTACCTTAATTCACACTAACATAATATTTAATTTTATTTACTGCAATTGGTTTCAATTAATTGGGATTGTACTAAACTAGTGATTTATTAACTTGCATTAACATTATTACCTTTGTTAGTGACTTCATTATTAAGTTATATATTTTTTATTTTATTTCCGAATTATATTACTAAAACTTAATAAATTAACAAAATTTAATTATCAAAAATTACGGGTTGTTACACTCTCCCCCACTCAAAACTTTTCGTCCCCGAAAAGGAGAAAGAAGGGAAAAGAAGAATTAAGAAATCAATATGTCTTATTCAAAATATTAACCTTATAAAAAAATAAATTACAAGATAAAATAATTTAAATAAAATATACCAATTTATAACCATTAAATCTTTTCTATACTTAAGTTAATAAAGTTTGGAGGACATTTTCAAAAAAAATTCTAAGTCCAAAATTTTCGAAAAATTTCGGTAGAGTCTCCTTCTACAGAGAGGCTCTGGGAGAAAATGTAATATCAAATATAACAAAATATCTCATATATCTTCCAAAATAATGTACCCCAACACAGGAAAATAATACAATAACGCTATAAAACCGTAATCCGAAAACATACCTGTTTGTCGAGGAACAATCGCTTAATTATGAAACCAAAAGCAGTAGCAATTTCTTTCATAACCTGTATTTCATTTATATAATCTAAAAGAGTTAATAATTATATAAAATGAAATATTTAACGTTGTTTCAACCATTAACAAACAAACCAATATAAACAACAATCACTTGCAACCATCAACATACACATCAAATACAAATCAACCATTCAAGCAAGACAAACAATTGGTTTGTTCGGGTTAAGACACTTTAAATCACATAGAATGACAAATAACTACGAAGTATTCCATTTACTCAATAGACTTAGATAAACTCCATAGATTATTCATCCATCTAAGCAATTAAAGCATCTTTTACCCAAACAACTCATAAACCAAAACAAACAACAATTTCAACCAATAGACCAAATTCATTCTTATTGATTCCATTTCATAGCATTTATTGTTTAAACTCCTTTTCATTTATATAATAATTCACCTTTTAATTTACAGTTATTTCTTACAAACTTTTATTTCCATTTATTAACATTCACTTATTTATAGTATTCATGTTTAATTCAATTTCTTAGCATATCAATTCATTTACTTAGGTTTATAATCTTTTATTTATAATACTTAACTTTCTATTATATTAATTTAGAAGCGTTTCATCTACACATCAAATTCTAATTTATTACTTCAAGTTTTACTTGTATAATATCCATTACATTTTCTTATTAACATTCCAACTTTTTACATCTTTTGGTAAGTTATATATATATATATATATATATATATATATATATATATATATATGCGCTTTAAGAATGCAATTGAAGTTATACAAGTTTTCTCATTTCTTTAATTAATTAAATGTTCAATATTCATATCCTTTGGTTATAGGTTACAAATTTCAACTTCCTTGTAATTTCATTGATATCCTAGCATTAAATCTCTTATTTTAAATTAAAAGTTCCAATCATTGATTAGTTGCATTCCATTTCAAACTATTAGTTACATTCCATTTCACTACAATAATTAAGACTATTAACTAACGGAAACATAAGAACTAAATACTGGGTTAAATACCAAATCATTTTAAAATAATAGATGAATTTATATATTTACAACTTATATATCTAATTATATTTAAAATAATTTAAAATTTATAATTGTTTATCAAAATAAATCGGTATTAAATCTACTACAGTGGCCTTCCCACTTCGAAACTCAAAAATGAATGTCGATGATGCGTGCACTCATCACCGAAATTATTTTCCAGTGACAAAGAGGGGAGTACATAGCTTATTTATTCTAAAATTTCTTTAAAACAGTTCTTTCAAATTATATCGAAATATTTATATCAAAACATACTTCTAATAATTTTTTATTATATTCCAAAATCATTCGAAAGAAACTTTCGAAACCCCGGAACTTAAGTTCTAAAATATCCAATTTACATTTATTTTATTTTCTTCAACTCTATTTTCAAATCAATATTTTTAAATTTCACAGCCTAACAACCAATATAATAGAACCAAATATATCCTTTAAAAAAAATTATTTTATACGTATAGAAAATCTAATAGGAAAAATTATTTCATTTGCCTATATTTGAAAACAAATATTGTGTCGGTCTATCCTATTAAGTGTTTAGAAATCCCTATTGATGTGATAGCGTCCTATATACCAACCATGATTTATAAATACAAAACGGAACAAATTAACACAATATAAAAACCTTTTTATAACACTAACAAATATGCTCGCTCACATATATACACTCAACGACTCATTATAGGGTATTAGTACCCTATTAATAAAGAGTCAGACCCCATAAAGCTAAGGTTTATCGCTAAACCAAAGCTCTGATACCAGATGTAGCATCCCACCCTTTTGTACGCTTTAAATCGACGATAAACCACAAACATCAGACTCAAACCATATAAAAAGGCGGATTGTTATGGGGTAAATAAGAAAAGCAGGGAAAGAAAAAAACAAAATAGAATCTTGCAGCGGAGCGATAAAATATAATAATCAAATAAACAGTTCATGAAGCTGTTTACAAAATATTTGATTATACTTCTACAATGCATATCAGAGTTACACATACCTGAGAATGATAAATAACAATGCAGTGGAGTACATGATGCAGTGAATAATATAATAGATAATAGTAATAATATCTTCGTCTTCGTCCTCCAAAATAAAGTCTTCGAATCCTGAAATGCTCAGACTGACCCGAGCGAATTAAAAGACAAAACACTCGAGTCAGAACTAAAAGGTCTTATGTGTGTTAAATCAATAGAAATAAATATGAGTGGAACAGCGTCAGAGATTTTTTTTGAGAATTGACATCTCCTATCCAATGTCTAACGTGAGTGCAGTAACTTAGGAGATGCTTGGGATTCACATCTCTTAAGGATCCGTTAAACTATTTACTATGTAATAATATTTCGCTATTGTAATAATGTCTATTAGTAAAATAAACTTACTTTAAAATAGCGTTAAGGAGTGACCCAATATTCCCCTTAACACATAAATAGTCCCAATAGTCTATACAGTACCGTAATACCTCCTGATCGAGAGACTACCAAAGGATACTCCATAGGTACGACACAAATCAAACTTGTATAAGGCGCGCTAGGGCAGGTGACATGGCACAACTAGGCAATGCCAGGGTAGATATACCAATTACGCTTCCGGACCGGTGGTAACGCGTAGCAGCTACTACCGCCCACCTCGAGCCACACCCCCAAAATCAAAAGGGCACGAATCAATCACAAAATAATAGAATGGTATCGAAGGAGTGGTCTGATAAAAGGTGCTACCTTCCTATCCCATCAATCGCTCCTGTTTTAGCCACCTTATTCCAACTCACGGGAGTCAGGTCCATGTATTTACCTTAAAGGAAATGCCGCCACCATCCTACTTTGTTGGGTGTGTTTTCAACCGGTCCTATACCACTTTTCCATGACCACCGAACCACTAATAGTTCCACCTACTACCGATCCAAACACCGAACCACCGAACAAACCCACCTTCCTCGTACTACCGAACCAACTCACTCTCCATATCCCTGCCGAACCAACCTATCTCCCATGCCTACCGAACCAACACACTCTCCAAGCCACCACCGGACCAACATACAACCGGACCGACATGCTACCGAACCAGATGGAGAAAAGCCACTATACTTCACCTACCACCGGACCAACCTTCACCGAGCCAAGGCGTACCGGACCAATACTGCCAGGCCAGATTGCTTTAGCCCAGGCCCACCAGCGGCTATATACATCCAAGACCCCTGCCCCTAACCTCACTCTATAAATAGAGGGGCAGGGGTACAACGATGGTAGACAAGTTTGAGAGCTCAAGCACGGATAAAACTTTCAAACAACTTTCAGTTACTTGTAATCAAAGCTTTGTACTTATAATCTGAAGAGAAAAGGAGAATAACATACAAGGTGGACGTAGGCACGTTCTGGCCGAACCACTATAAATCTGTGTGTCTTTTACAGTTTAGTCCCTGCTTTTTACATATTTGCATAAACCACCCAAATCACTAAAAACAACATAAAATCAACTGATTCATACGACTTGGAGGTGTTTGCCCATTTTTTGTGCAAACATTTCTTTCACTGAGAGAGGAGCTCGGAGCTTCAGCTTCTCCCACTTAACCCTTTTCCTATTAGCATCGTTCAATACTTGGAAAACATGCCTCCCGGACGTAAGAAAGATGCTAACAAAGGAAAGAACATCGCAACTGGCAGTATCCCAGATCCAGTGATCAGAGACCAAGGCAATCATCCGGTTCCCATAGAAAATGTAAATTAGGCGAATCCGACAGCCTCTGCTACGGAACAACCAATTACAAGGGCGGATCTGGACAGGGTTGTGGCTGATGTAACTAACCGCTTCGCATCTCAATAAGAAGCCTTGGTGGATCAACTCATGTCACGCTTAAGGGATGTTGAAGAAACCAACCGCAACAATGAATCATGGGGAGAGTCTCAGTCTGGAGGATCTGGGAGACGACAAAGGTCTTTCTTCTTCGAAGAGGCTAACAACAGAAACATCTATGGTAGGAGCCGAGCCCGGACTCAGCCCGAATTCCGACCCGAGGAAACACTTGGAACCGAACTCAACAGGGGAGGTACCAGGCAGGGGTCGGATGTAGCTGAGCCTGTCATGCTACCTAACCACGGAAACACCAATGGACGGGGCCGAGTTGGAGTCCCGCCCGAAGTGGGACCTGAGGAAGTGCTGAGAACAGAACCCAGTAGGGGAAGATCAAGGCAAGGGCCAACTGTGGCTGACCCCAGCGTGCCGTCGGAAGACCAGAGGCAGCCGTTGGAGAATGTTAGGAGTGATAGACGATACCATCCCTACAGGTCATCTGGACGGAATCAATCCCGCAGGGAAGAACCAAACTCATTTCTATCCGCTCCAAGTTCTAATGAAAGGATGGCACGATTGTTCAGAGAGTGCGTCCAACGGGAACAAAGGGATCGGGGGATAGGCGCTAGGGTAACCAGCCCCTTCACCCGCCATATCGAAACTGCCATCACCCCCCGGGAATGGAAAATGCCAACAATGGAACCTTACAAGGGAACCTCTAACCCCGTTGTGCACTTGCAGAGATACACACAACATATGCTCATAAGCGGAGCAACAGAGAGAGTGTTGTGTAAATGCTTTCCACTATTCTTGGCAGATCTAGCTACCTCCTGGTTTTGCCATCTGCCCCAAGGATCCATCAGCTCATGGGAAATGTTGAAAGAAAAGTTCATCAGCCAGTTCCGCATTCATGTGGAACAACCCAAGGATGCTTATTCCCTATCTAATATCAAACAGAAGCCCGGAGAGACAGTGCAATAATACCTAACCCAATTCAACGCCGCAGCGGCCGCAGTCCAAGATGCCGACGAGAAACTTATCCTAATGGCCCTCTGCAGTGGTGTACACCCGTATACTAAATTTGCCAGGAGACTAACGAAAGAGAAGCCAGCTACCTTGTCTGATTTCTTCCACGAAGCCGGGAAATATATGAGACTTGAAGATGCTGCCATTGAAAGGCAGATAGGGCAACAAACCAAGGCAGCTCATGGCAACACATCCGCAGTAGCAAAGGACGTTCGAAGAAATGACTCCAGAGATAGTGCTGGGGGCAAGAAGGGAGAAAAGCGCTTATATAGCCCAGGACCGAGATTTGACTCTTACACTCCTCTAAGTGAAACAATCGAAAACATCTTCTTGGCCACCCAAGACGAAGTTAGATACAAGCGCCCCCCGCATAAGAAGGAATCAGATAATGCAATTAAGTCTGGAAAGTTCTGCCGCCTCCACGAAACTCATGGGCATGACACCAATGAATGCCATTATATCGGGGACTTGATTGAAGAACACATCAGAAGGAAGAGATTGGAGCGCTATGTGAAAGGTCAGAACAGGAGTTCAACTCCTGCCAATGAGAACCCAGGGCTACCCCTCCCGGAAGTTAGCGGAGGAAATCGCAACACCAGCGGCTCCAGTCAAGAGAAGATAGTGGTCCTTACCATATCAGGAGGACCACACATCGCCGACGGAAGCTGGGCAGAGATGGAGAAATACGGTAAGTCACTTAGAAACAATGAAGGCTACGTTAATTCTGTTACAGAAGAACGCCACCCGAAACGGAAAGAGAATGATGATATCACATTCAGTCAGCGTGATCTAGAGGGAAGGTAGTACCCTCACATAGATCCTATGGTCATCTCTGCCTGGTTCGGCCCAGCCAAGGTTTTCCGAATCCTAGTAGACACTGGAAGCTCAGTAAATATCCTATTCAAGCACGCTTTCGACAAAATGAAGCTATCAATGAAGGATGTGTCTCCCTGCAGCAAATCGCTGCATGGTTTCACTAGAGATGCGAAGATGCCACTCGGGCAACTAGACCTCTTTGTCGAAATAGGAAATCATCCCCGCTCCGTTGTGCGAAAACAAACATTTGTGCTAATAGAAAGCCACTCGGCCTACAACGCCTTTTTGGGGAGACCAGCCTTGTCTGACTTCCAAATTGTCCTATCCCCGTGGTGCCTGAAGATGAAATTTCCAACAGATAACGGAATAGGAGAAATAGAGGGAGATCAAGACGCCGCTCGAGATTGCTATGTAACTGAACTTCGCAATAACCGCAGGAAGGACAAAGGAAAGGATGCAGAGACTTCTCTCTGCAAGAAAAACTTGGAAGCATAGCAATTAAAGAAAGCCCCTCCTCTTCGATACACCAGTGATTCTTTCAATGAATTAGACCCCAGGGACAAGGAGGAGGAGGCCACCACCGAGCCTGTAGAGGCTATGGAATTTATACCTGTAGACAAACACGACCCATGTAGACTACTAAGAGTTGGGTCTCAGTTAAGAGCGAAGTTGAAAGATCAACTCGTCGATTTTCTTCGCCACAACATGGATGTATTTGCTTGGACGCACGCCGACATGACAGGAATCTCTCCAGACGTAGCATGCCACGTACTGAACATCGACCCCACCAAGGTGCCAGTAAAGCAGAGAAAGGGGAGCATAGGGGCAGAACGATCAGCAGCCCTCGAGGAAGAAGTAAAGAACTTACTTGCCAATGACTTCATACGAGAAGCCATCTACCCAGAATGGATCGCCAACTCGGTATTGGTAAAGAAGGCTAATGGGAAGTGGCGAACATGCATCGACTTCTCCAACTTAAATGACGCTTGCCCGAAGGACTGCTTCCCACTCCCCCGAATCGATCAGCTCGTGGACAGCACAGCCGGACATGAACTCTTATCCTTTGTGGACGTATACTCAGGATATAACCAGATCCCTATGCACGCCCCCGATCAAGATCACACTAGTTTCATCACTGACCGGGGATTGTACTGCTACAAAGTAATGCCTTTTGGACTTAAAAACGCCGGAGCTACTTATCAGCGCCTCGTTAACAAGATGTTTGCGGAATTAATAGGACGAACTATGGAAGTTTATGTGGATGACATGCTGGTAAAATCGAGGAAAGCCAACGATCATATAAACCACCTGGACGAGATGTTTCAAGTACTTCGCCAATATGGAATGAAGCTGAATTCTCTAAAGTGCTCCTTCAGAGTATCGTCGGGAAAGTTCTTGGGATTCATCGTCCATGCCAGGGGGATTGAAGCAAACCCCGAACAAGTCCGGGCTTTGCAAGATATCAAGATACCATCCACGCGAATAAAGATGCAAAGCCTAAACGGGAAGGTGGCTGCCCTAAGCAGGTTCATCTCTAAAGTGACCGACAAATGCATCCTTTTCTTTGAAGCTCTGAAGAAAGACAAAGGGAAGTTCGAATGGACTGACGAATGCTCGACAGCCTTCCTTAACTTAATCGAACACCTCCAGAAACCACCAGTACTCTCAACTCCAAATGAAGGCGAGGAACTATACCTATACCTTGTTGTATCGTTCCATGCTTTAAGCGCTGCTTTGGTGAGAGAAGACAACCATGCACAGCGACCCGTATACTTTGTAAGCAAGAGATTTTCAAGGGCAGAAGCCAGATACCCTAAACTTAAGAAGCTAGCATACTGTTTGCTAATCATGTCACGGAAGCTACGACACTATTTCCAATCTCATTCCATCAGATTTCTAACCGATCAACCGCTAAGGCAGGTACTCCATCGCCCCGACACTTCTGGGCGACTACTTAAGTGGTGCATTGAACCGGGTCAATATGATATCACCTACCATCCTCGCACCGCCATCAAAGGACAATCCATGGCCGATTTTATTGCCGAATTCACTACCAACGAAGGTAAGAATCAATCTGAAATAGCAAAAGGTATCAAGTGGAATCTCTTTGTAGATGGAGCATCGAACGAATAGGGCTCGGGGGCGGGTATTGTGATAATCACCCCTAGGGGCAAGAAGCTGCACTATGCCCTAAGGTTGGAATTCGCTGCCACCAACAACGATGCAGAATATGAAGCAGTAATAGCGGGACTGGAACTTGCCTTAGAAATTGGAGTCAGTTCTTTATGTCTCCATAGCGATTCTCAACTTATTGTAAATCAAATACTGGGAGAATTCCAGACTCGAGGAGAACGACTCACAGCATATCTAAAGAAGACCAAACTGCTGCTCAATCAATTGGATCACTATTTAATCAAACACATTCCTTGAGGAGAGAATCGGGAGGCCGACGAACTGGCAAAGCAGGCTAGCATGAAGGATGGCACTACTTCCGGAACGGTAGCCATCTCAAAACAACTAGCCCCAAGTTTCGAACAAGAGGATTTGATAGCTGCAATCGAAGAAGAAACTTGGATGTCTCCTATCCGGAAATACTTGCAAGATGGCATACTACCCAACGAGCGTAACGAAGTCAGGAAAATCTTGAGGAGTGCTTCCCGCTACACGATACAAGAAGGCACCCTCTATCGGCACGGCTTCTCTAACCCCTTATTAAGATGTGTCGCCGAAAGGGAAGCCAAGGAAATCTTATCCCACATCCATCGAGGAAGTTGCGGAGACCACACTGGAGGGCAGACTCTGGTAAAGAATACTCCGACATGGATATTTATGGCCCACCTTAAGCAAAGACGCCTTGAACTTCGTCAAAAAATGCGACAGATGTCAGAGATTTGCTAAAGTCCCTCAACTACCAACCAATGAGATTACTCAGATGGCCAGTTCTTGGCCCTTTTCGGTATGAGGAATTGACCTGATTGGCGAACTGCCGATGGGCCGAGGCGGAGCCAAATATGCTATAGTGGCAGTCGACTATTTCACCAAATGGGTGGAAGCGGAACCTTTGAATAAAATATCCTCGGCAAAAGTTATTAACTTCTTGATCAAAAATGTTTTATGCAGGTACGGGGTTCCACTCAAAATCATATCGGATAATGGACTTCAATTTGACAGCGAGGAATTCACCGACTGGTGTCGAGAGCACGGAATTCACAAAAGTTTCTCATCTGTAGCTTATCCTCAGGCAAATGGACAAGTCGAAGCTGTCAACAAAATTCTCAAAACTCTAATCAAGAAGAAACTTGAAAAGTCAAAAGGCGCTTGGGTGGATGAACTTCCTACGGCACTTTGGGCCTACCGCACATCCTACAGAACATCAACAGGACATACTCCTTTCTCTTTGGCATACGGATCGGAGGCCATGCTCCTAGTTGAAACTGTAGTGCCCTCCCACCGTAGGTTCCACTACAACCCAGAAGAGAATGAAGAACTCCTACACATGTCTTTGGACCTAATTGAAGAAAGAAGAAATGATGCAACACTTAAAGCGGCAGCTCACAAGCAAAAAGTGGCAGCACGATACAACTCCAAAGTCAAGCACCGCGACTTACGAGAAGGAGATCTTGTTCTCAAACGGATCTTCCCGCGCCCCGGAGCGCTAGATCCTATCTGGGACGGACCCTATGTAATTCATAAAGATCTCCACAATGGAGCTTATATTTTGTTAACAGTGGACGGAGAGGTGTTCCAGAGGGCATGGAACATCCAACACCTTCGTCGATACTTTTCTTAACTTGTACTGCCCATATGAAGTGAATTAATAAAGAGAATCAGTGGACGTAGGCATTTTCGTGCCAAACCACTCTAAAAATCTTGTCTCTTTTTTAACTTGTTCTTTTATATCTTGGCTGCTTGTTAAGCTTTATCCTTTTATGTTGAACAAAATCCTGCGTAACGGCATTTCCATTCCGGACACTTCACAGCACAACCTCACCTGGACAAGACCTAACAGGTACTATACGAATCTATGCCCTCGTCAATGAGACACTTTTGCTCCAGCATCCCTTTGCTGCAGGTTAACTCATTGCTCGCGACGGCCCTCAAAGCCAAGTGTAATGAGTCGATCATAAGCCACCGAGAAGGCCGACTATAGCCGAGGCATCTCATTACGGCGTTCGGCTCGCCGGCAACTGTGAACCTATTATAAGCCCCAACATAAGGCGTGGCCAGCCAGGGGCAGTTCACAGTTGACGATCGGCACCCACGCTAGCCGGCCACGGTAAATCCAATAATACCCACGATTACGGGCCATAATGGCCCGGGTAGTTACTGTGCGCGATCTCGGCTCCGATGTGTCTTAGGTACGGCTGTGGTAAAAAAGAAAACTCCCCGCAGAGGCGTAAGATGGGTGACGAATGTCTCCAAGACCCACAGCTAGGGAAAGTGACTACAAAACCCGTTTGCCACGAACTTAAGCACATCGAAGGCCTTCCGTGATTGGAAGTTTTACTATTTCTTATATTTCCATTTTTATAAATAAAAACTTTCCTCCTATCCTCTATAACGGTCACTAAAGTACAGGACACAAAATGGGAGACACTCGCTAGTGGAAATGAGAACTCACAACTGGATAACAGGTCACTCAGCTGCATTCCATCCTCAGTCACACAAGACATTCAAAACTACCGTCTACAACTTAAACATGAAGGGCGGTACTTCCTTTTCTTGTACATAAACATGTAGCTATAGCCTATTCGCACATCACACTAACATTACGGAACATGAAATTACATTTTAAGCAAGAGCTTAGCATCAAATACGATTAAAGCACATGCATATACACAGCTATATTTCTTACGCAACACATCAAAATAACGATAGCATTCAAATATGACAGAACCAGCTTATGTTATAAAATTATATAAGAATAAAATCATTCGCTACAATGACATAATTACATAATTACAGCCTGAAAGTACATTAATGTTTTGAACTAGTATATACAGGAGTGCCAAGTAAACCAAAAAAATAATCAGCTGCAGCAGGGCCCGCCTCTATCCTGCTAGCCCTCCAGGATCTACTTGACCGCAGGATCAGAACTCCCAGCATGCTGGCCAGAGGTCCCACCTGTCCGATTCAGGAAAAGAATCCATCAGATAAATGATACGCAGTCAAATTAAGAAAAGATTGAGAGGGAAGACTTACCAGCACCTGCTCCCTGATCATCATCCCCCAACTGCACACCTACTTCCTCGGCGGTAAGCAGCCGCATGCCCTCCTTCACTGCCACTTTCTCCTCCTCAGTAAACTGGGCCGTGACCACATTCATTCTGAAAGCTACGCCACCCTCCTTATCCACCTCAGCCTTAGCCTCCTCCAAAGCTCGGATATATATCCTGGCCATGACCCGGGGATAATCGTCCATCCAAGACAGGTTGCCCTGTTTTCAAGTACGGAAGTACATGTCCTGGAGCATCTCATCCATCATCCCCTCGTTCTCCTCAAACTCCCTCATCCGGGCCTCGGAAGCCGACAGCCTTGCAACGACAACATCTCTTTCCAATCGGTATCTCGAGCAGTCAGCCTGAAGGGATTTACGCGTCGCCTCCATCTCCTCCTTCAGCTTGGCTTGAGCAAGTTTTGCGGCCTCAAGCCTCGCAGATAACTCCTCTATCTGCTCAAGATCCGCTCTCCGAACCTCATCCACCGTGGCTATGGCCATATCGATTCGTTCCTTGCAGGTGGCCTCCATTTTTCGCAGCTCGGCTCTGCTAGCCTCCTCCATAGTTTTCTTTAGCCGTCTGGAGGCCGCCTCATGTTGGGAAATTTGAATGGCCTGATCGGCAAGCTGTTTGGCCTGATCGGAAACCATTAGCCGCAACCGAATGTTAGCACTTCCGATTTCCTCTCCAGCCTTGACCAGTCGGGCGTGATGCTCCATCAACTTCTTGGTCTCTTCAGCCATCCGATCGATGTTTGCCTTGGCCTCATCCCCCATAGTCACAATCCGAGTGGTCAACAAGTCGAGATCCGAAGACTTAGCCTCATCAAGCACTCTTACCATAGGATTGCGGGGTAGGAGGTGCTCACCGGTAACCTCATCGAAGGAAATATCATGAGAACTCGGGTCCAGATTTGGATGACCCGCAAATGGGTTACGAGCCAAGCCGGGACGATCAACATGAGTAACGGAAGTATTCTCTGATGGATGCGGAGATGGTATGGACTCAGTATCCTCCCCCGTGATGTCATGAATAGGCTGGGTTGGGGGCCGAGGTCCAAGTGAAGGTTCGAACATGGAACGCCTCCTCTTTCTCTTTTGGATATCCTCTTCAATAACTCCGAGAAGAGGACGGTAGCCGACTACGCCCCCGGAACGGTCAGTCGAAGGCTTCGGTTTAGCAGAAGCTTTGAAGAGTTTGAATTGCTCGAGGAGGTGCCGAACGTCTGATGTCATGGCCGCCTTACCCGTCCCTGGAATAAAAACCGAGTGTTACAGGCATGCATGAGACTATAATTCAAGAAACATATGAAGTTAAAAAAGGAGTCAAGAATTCACCTTGAACCGCCAGAGTTGCCTTAGCTGAAATACTCTCAGAAGATAGACTGGCAGCAGTCCCGGTCTTATCAGACTTCTTTGATTTCTCCACCAAGGCCGGCCCTTTCTCCAACCCCTCAAAGGCTTGGCGGAAAGCATCATCCGTCCACTCTTGAATCTCACCCGCTTGCCCAGAGGTCAAGGCACCAACGCCATTACCACTCCGTCCTTTGCCACCATTACCACCATCAACTTCTCCATCACCTCCGCTCTCCTCCTCACCTCTTTCCTCCTCCCCACTTTCCTCCTCCGGAACATCTGGGCATGTGCTGGGAGAGGGTCCATCAGATTTCTTGAGCTTCTTCCCCCCGACGACCGAAGGTCTCCTCTTGCTACTCTTTGTCGTGGCCACTCCTTTGGCTTTGGCAGCTCTTTCCTCAGCCGTATCCCTCTGCTTGACCACATACTGACGTGGTAGAATCAAATTGTGCTCCAGGAGAGTAGCGTTCATGATCAGGTAAGAAGCTGAACTCTCCCTTCCCGAAATGGCTTCTATCTCCGCGGCCATCTGAACCAAGTGATCATTCTCCACGACCGCAAAGCCACCCATTGCCAGCAAATAATAAAGCACATGAGAAGAAGCATTGCAGCCAAAATAGAAATCACAAATAAACTTCAACTTACAGCCAGAGGTGAAGCGGTGGATAGAAACGGAGTCATCTTGGACGAAGAACCATTCCTTCTTAAACATGGTGAACTTTGAATACAAATCCAGGACTGGCTTGAAAGGCACGGCCGATTCCAAGCTGATATATGGAGACCCCTTCTTGTAACCTCTCAAGTTATATAGGTATCGAATCTCCCAGTTGGAAGGGGGACGCCCGTACTTTCTCTGGAAAATCACGAATAGACACACCAAGATAGCGTAGGAGTTGGGCTGGAGCTGGAAAGGAGCCAGCTTCAAGTAGGTGACGAAGCTAACTATCCAAGCATTGATTGAAGGAATGGCCCCACACATGCAGTGATACCTACTATAGGCAAAGTATCCTTCAGGAGGATTATATGGCATGACCCCCTTCCCTGGCAACATCATGCATGCTCTATCAATCCCAAAGGAGCGGGAGATAACATCTAGCTGCTCTTCTTTGAGAGAGCTAGGAAAGAAGTCAGGCGGAGAATTCAGAAGCTCTCGAGGACCGTACCCATCCACTAGCGATCTCGGGGTGGCTCCATGGCGCTCCGGTCCTGGCTGAGCTGGGTGCACTGCGGTAGACTCTCCTTCGTCCTGGGATTTCCTCTTATCTGATCGAGTTTCCACTTTACGAGACATTTATCTGCAACACAAGAAAGCACGTTGTTGAAAGTGGAAATATAAAAAGCAAGTACGTACAGTCTAGAGTTTCATTCGTAGGTCGAAACATGAAAAGCTAGAGATTCATTAAGCATTCAGGGTCCTAGAGTTCATTCAATAGTTCAAACCTAAGGTTCATTCGGCACTCATACGTATTAGTCTCATTCGGTGGTCGAAGCACACACTACATTCGGCGATTCAAGCATGAAATTATCATTCGGTATTTGAACCCCATGTTTCATTCGGTAGCCCATCATAAGAATTCATTCGGCAGAAGAAAACTCACCTGGTCCGGCACTTGGTTGATTCGGTATTTGATCGACTCGGCACTTGGTTGATTCGGCACTGGGTTTATCTGGTACTCGATTGATTTGGCTATCTCAAAACGATAAAGGAATAATGAAGGCCTAACACCCCTACTTATAGACGAAGGCAGGATGACCGGACCGGTTGATTCGGCACGTATGACCGGAGGGAAACATCTAAGTTAAAACAAAGTACGCCATCTGCATGCATCTGCCCTACTTTGGGGGGTCAAGTGTTGGGTGTGTTTTCAACCGGTCCTATACCACTTTTCCATGACCACCGAATCACTAATAGTTCCACCTACTACCGATCCAAACACCGAACCACCGAACCAACCCACCTTCCTCGTACTACCGAACCAACCTATCTCCCATGCCTACCCAACCAACACACTCTCCAAGCCACCACCGGACCAACATACAACCGGACCGACATGCTACCGAACCAGATGGAGAAAAGCCACTATACTTCACCTACCACCGGACCAACCTTCACCGAGCCAAGGCGTACCAGACCAACACTGCCAGGCCAGATTGCTTCAGCCCAGGCCCACCAGCGGCTATATACAGCCAAGACCCCTGCCCCCAGCCTCACTCTATAAATAGAGGGGCAGGGGTACAACGATGGTAGACAAGTTTGAGAGCTCAAGCACGGATAGAACTTTCAAACAACTTTCAGTTACTTGTAATCAAAGCTTTGTACCTGTAATCTGAATAGAAAAGAAGAATAACATATAAAGTGGACGTAGGCACGTTCTGGCCGAACCACTATAAATCTGTGTGTCTTTTACAGTTTAGTCCCTGCTTTTTATATATTTTCATAAACCACCCAAATCACTAAAAACAACATAAAATCAACTAATTCATACGACTTGGAGGTGTTTGCCCATTTTTTGTGCAAAGATACTTCATTCTGAAATCTCCACCGCGTACATGGTTGTTAAAGTGGTTTGCGAAGTTGGCAGAGATTATAACAACTTCCGATTCCAGTCTCTTTAACAACCAAACATTATTATAACACCATGGTCTTTTCAAAATAGTTTATACTTTTAAAACCAGAATATAATATCCATTTCAAACCCATATACATATGATATCATTTCCGTTTTAAAACCCAAATCAATATGATATCATTTTGTAATGACCCAAATCCATATATTATCATTTTTTATTTCAAATATCTTTTTTCCAAAATCATAGAACTTTTGAGGTTATAACACTTCGAAATCAAAACATTTAAAGTATAACACTTTCAAATCATAATATATTGAATCTCATAATTTTGAAACATAACCACACCACTTAAATGGCTTAAATATTAAATTACTTAATATAATAAAATAGCTTATTCAATTTCACAAATGTAACGTTAGCGATTTTTCGTCCACGAACGCCGACATCAATACGTCCACTGTATCAACTGCCGAGCAATCGAAGGCCGGAAAACCGTACCGTTATGGTTAAAGAAAAAGAAAAAGGTAGAAGAAGAGATAAGAAGATAAAACAGAACAGGAAGAAAACAACAGAACCATATCAGAATCTCACAATTCGCAGCGGAACAACATATAATAGATAAATGAATAATCTTAAACAAAGAACTATATCAGTTATTACATTACATCACATTTCATTTCATTACATCAGAGTGTACAACAACAAACAACAACAAACAGCGGAAAAGAAATACTATATACTAGTAATACGCCATGCCATCCAGCTTGCCTCCAGCAACTCCTGAATTCCAGAATATCCTGATAAACCTAACTCTTGACTGCCCGTGTGGAAATTGGTGGGCACCCAGAGTTTAGGAAGGAAAACAATAAACTCCGAGTCAGTCATGTGACTGGTGTGAGAACTCAAATCAGTTTATTTATCTTCAAAATCAAAATAGAGGAATATTTTTAAAGTCAATTCGCAATGCTTTTAAAAATGGGACTACCAAAAGGCCTCCCGCACACACACACAATGCAAACGCAGAATCGGAGGAGATTTCTCCTTATGATAGTCAAAGATGCTTGATATGCATTAAAAGAACGTTTGATATTATTACTAGTGCATAGTGTATAAAACAATTTCGAAAGTAGAATATTAATCTTAGCCAGCATAGGCATTTCGAACTATGCCTACTATAGCTACCATGTTCAATAGCAGGTTACCGCCATATTCCATGGCCGGTTATACAACTAAAACCGTACAAGATCGTATTGTTTCTTTGGATTTCCAACAAATGGTCAGGCCAAGGAACTTCCCATTGGCACATGAGAACGCCTCTGGAAGGACGTCCCGAGAACCTAACCGGATCTCTGCCAACACAAGGCCGGGTTACCTTTCAAACTAGGTAACAACTGACACGAGTATGCCATCCCCCGGTCCTTTTGGACCTTTATCCGAGCGCTCGTAACCAACATCACACCAAAATAATAAAGTGTTTCAACATGAGTAAGTATCTGGGCTCCATACCATGATACCACCCTTTTCCAGAAGGAAATGTACATACCCTAAAGGGAGCTACCCCTCATAACCTTGCCGCATCTTTCCTGTTTTGACCATTCCTGGGTGTGAGGCTCGACGAAGTCTCGTCCACAAAGCCACGCTTTATACAAAAGCTATGCTTTGGGTCAACAAATGATCATAGAAATGATCACAAAGATAAGTGATCAAACAAATGATCATATCACAAATGATCAAACAATGATCATTTCACAGCAACACTCAGCATGTCACATTACCAAATTGGGAATATATTGCTAAAAACCTTCAACTACATAACCTCTGAGCTCGTACATCTCAGAGAAGGGTGTTAAGCTAAGAGAATAAATTCTCCGCCACCACAGAAATATATTTGAAAGAAATCTGCTTTATATCTCAATTTGTAATGTCAGACATACTATCCATACAAGTCTGTTCCGGGATCGAACAGAACCGAAGGCACTTACAAAGAAGTCCTTGCAATCCGGATATTCACTAATCACGTTCGGACTTCCCATCACATATGGAGTCTCTATACAGGGGACCAGTCGATGCGAAGACATTCGACGAGTTGTCCTTTCGCTTTCAAAAATATCCGGTCTTCAACACCGGTCTTCAAATGCAATTCATAACGACGTATCACGTATTCGGAATGGGTAATCCGAATAACGAGCGCAATAATTTAAAAATAAGTGTGGCATTCAAATCCAAGCAAATCACAACAAACACCCATTCAAAGGTAAATATTGATAGTCGGTATTGAACTATCAATGGATATGCACAACATCACCAGATTCCAAATAATTTTCCAAATTATTTATTTTCCAAAAAATATCTTTACAAGATATAAAATTTCAATACTTCAAAAATAAATCAATATTTATTTTTAAACAAATTCCCCTTTCTTTTGTAAATTCCATAGTGAATTTACATTCCAAAATATCTATGAATATACGATTTCAATTATTCATTTTCAATTTATCTTCAAAAAGATAAATTCTCAAAACGTTTCATTTCACATTGGAAAACATTTCCATACTTACTTATTCATAAGTAATTCACAATCTTTTTATTTTCAACATTTGGAAAATATTCAATATACTTAAATCGAGATTAAGTATATATTTCATTGTTTTAAGGAAATCATTCTCTTAAACATATTTATTTGGGCCAAAACGAATGTTGCGTAAAACATCGTTACGACAACCCAAAATCACTAGTATAGGGATTCGAAATTAAAATAGATATATAAATCCCAATACTAAACAAAACATTTCCTTTCGGAAATAATTTACTATAACAACAGTGTTATAGTCCATCATTTCCTTCTATTTCTCGAAAACGTCTATTTCAACAATGAATGTTGAAATCTATGGTTTCGAATCTTAACACATTTTAAAATCATCGTTAGATCGTTTTAATTCTATTTAAAACATCACATCCAAAACATTTCTTTAACATATTATTCACTATTTAAAAACGTGAATATACTTCGTTAACCAATTTCATCATTTCTATACATTTTATTTTAAAGGATTATTCACTGTCTAAAACGTGAATATAACTCCATTAAGAAGTTATAACAATTTTACTTATCAAAATAAGTCGTTTGCGGATTTATAAAACAATATTTATAAATTCCATTTCTATTTATTTTATAACAACTTCCTTTTAATAAATCTCCTTTATTAAGCTATTTCAATTTATAACTCAATTATAAACCAAAAGTCCATAATTTAAGTTAAATACTTATAATTTATTTGTTTACAAAATCGTTCCTTTAACTTCCCAAATTATAAATCTTATAACTTATAAGATTCATTTATTTACCCATATCTATTTTTCAAATAACTTTACAAATTTTATAAACCTACTGCTTATAAAATTCCATTTATAACTTCACCGTTTATAATTCTATAAATTTCATTCATTTTTGAAATTCATTCACAATTCATTCTAACACTTATAAAAACTCGTTTTATAATTCCAATACTTTAATTTATAAATATCAATTTATAAATCTCTTATATAAATAGATTTATACTATTATTTTAAAACATCTTTAAACTCCTTTATAATTTCACCATTTTGATTTATAAAAAAAATCAAATTTCATAAATCCTATATTTAAACTTTTTTTACAATAAATTCAAAAATCCTAATTTAAAGTATTTTATAAAATCATTAACCCCATATTTTCAAAAATCAACTTTTTACTATATTTCTCAAAAATCATAATTTTTATAACATTAAAATTATACGTTTATTTATTTAAAATGAATCAATTCCAAAAATATTTTATAAACGTATACTTTCAAAAATCACTTTAAAAATCCTTTTAAAGTTCCAAATTTGGTCCAATGATGCTACACACCAGATAGTCAATCACGACAACAATGACATCATATATCGATATATGATAATCAACGAATATCAAAATATCCATAATCAAATAAATACTGTTGAGGAATCCTGTTGGATCCCTCCAACCTGTTTTCCTGCATCCAAAGATGTTAGCACGGTGCTAATTCCGTTCCAGTACGAAATTATCGCGGTATATAGGATTTAAAATATTATCCGCTTAATAGGCGGCACAGTAGGGTCTCATTCGCTATATACTGCGGGAAATCAATTCCAAGTACATAAATAATACCAATTTCACTGTTTATGAAATATTCGCGGTATATATTTTTAATAAATAACATCCGCTTACTAACGGCGCATAATGTCTATTTTAACAATCAATAGATAACAATCATCATTCAAACATGTATTCAAGAATTTTAAATCTAACTATTTAAAATTAAATCGAAACTGATTCGATTGAGTGAGAAGTTCTCACCTTGATTTCAATTTCGTTCTCAGCTTTTATTTCGAATAAAATTAAACGTGCGTTTAATTTTACCCGAAATTTTCGCTTACTCCAAACGACTCCAATCCAATTCCATAGCGTAGTGCTCGTCCATACGATTCCAACGCAACTGGTTTCGCGCGTTTTCGACCTCGTATGAAAAAGATATGAATATTTAAAGTTTACACGAATTTTTTATATAAAATTTACAACATTTTTATTTTCTTTTTAAACCTAAATTGAATCTAGGCCGTTAGATCCAAGCCCCTGCAATCACAGCCGCTCCCTTTTTCTTCCCCCTCTCACGTTTTTTTCCAGTGATCACCGTGCACTCCAGACCCATAGCCGCCTCCCTTTGACCAATTCTTGCAACCACCACACCACGTTTTAACTCGATCAACAACTTCCATTTCGAAGCCACGGCCATGCCCTACCCACGCCTGCAACCACCCTGAGCTCGGTCATGCCTTTGTATCGATTTCCATGCGCAAGGGAAACTCGGTCCCCTCTCCTCCTCCACGTCGCGCCATAGACGATCATACCCGTATAGATTCGTAGATCTCTCCTCCCTCTATAATATCCTAGTTGAAAGCATTAGCTAATTGTTTATATTTTGGGGGAGATTAAGGAAGAACGTTGGGTGTTTTCTGGCCTTTGAAGTTGAAGATGGCGGCCGGCCCTGAAACCCTAGCCTTATTTTTTTTTTTTGTGAATAAAGGGGGGCTATTTATAGAAAATATCGATCATTATTCATTCGGCTTTTCCAAACTCTGATTTACGTGCGGTAACCGGCGTTCCTAGGGTTTATCCCGCGTTTCGAACACAATGGAACGTGTTTCGGGAGCTAATTCGTTCATCTGTGCGAGTTACGGCAATAAACGTTCAATTTAAAATTAAACCGATTAAACGATTTTCTAGGCGTTTTGGCTTGCACCGGACAAACGGTAAATCCAATTGACACGAAATTTGAAACCATACAATAATATCACATTACGGATCAGATGAAAATGGTTTCGTCGAAATCCGAGACAGTTTGAAAAATGACTATTTTAACTCGCCAAATTAATATTAAAACAATTTCGATGCGTTTCGAGCTGCCACGATCAAACGACAACTCCGATTACTACGAAAATTGAAATTCGATAATAACAAACTATTCCGGATCAAATGGAACTAGTTTCGTCCAATTCTGAGACTGATCGAATAACGGCTAATTTCACTAGTCGATTAAATACTAAAATATTCAATTTTTACAGATAAACTTTTAATTCAATTTTAAAAGTTCCATAACATCTTTCTAACTTCAATATGATAAAATAAAATTTTACAAATCATTTTCAATCATATTTAACTCAATTTTCAATTTTTTCTGTATTTGCCAATATTAAATTATCGATTTAATTATTCAATTAAATACAATTATTCGAATAAAATTTATTCGACTTATAAATTTCACTTATTAATAATTAAAATTAATTAAATATTCAAATTTTAGTTAATTAAAATTCTGGGTCGTTACATACTTCCCCCTTTAAAAGAATTTCATCCTCGAAATTATCAAGTAAGAAAAGTTACAGAATCTATTAACTTTCCCAAAATCCATAGTTAAATTTCTTACAATAACTTTACTAAGTTTTCAAATCATACTTAGTTATCTTTTCAAAAACAACTACTATTGTTTAACTTTCAATTCTAAATCAAATTTATAGTTTTTAAAATTTTCTAATTTTTTCTCAAATTTTTTCTAACGCCTTAAATTTTCGGAAAAATTAGCCATAGTCTCCTTTGCGCGGCTCGATCCAAAAAAAATGACAGTATATATATCACAAATATACATCTCATCAAGTGATGAGGCATCCCGCAGGGAAAAAAGTGTAAAAGTACGATATTTAATCCGAGATATGTACCTTATTTATTATTAGCGAGCATATACGGCTAATATAGCGCAAAAGCGAGCTCCAAATGCGAAGCAAACGCGATCCGCACCTACTAAACACTCAACAAACAAATGAGAAACATGTATATAGACAATAGTATCTATATACAACATATAGCAACATAATAACTATATATGCCAACATAGCAAATGTAGCAAAAGCAATATATTCAACCATCAACCAACTAACATCCAACTAGCATTCCTAACCAATAAATATTCATTCATATTCTCATTAATATTCAATGAAATGGTTTTTCAATTTAATCACATTTGATTTATTAAAAGTGGATGTTTTTTACTAACATTCATTTTCAACTAGTTTATATTCACTAATTCATATTCAAGTTGGTTCACTCCCAAATAAAATTCAATTCTATTTGAGATTCACTTACTTCCAATTGGATCTCAATTACTTTAGCTTCCAATTTCATTATCACTTAATGAATTATATACAATCAACTAACAACCATATAACAGCCAATGTATATTAATTACAACCAAATTCCTTTGCTTATATTCATTCAATTTGGTTTAACACCATCACTTTCAATTGGTTTAATTAAATTGATTTTCATTCAATTATTCAATTTTTTTCAATAACATTAGATTTTAATGAATTAACACCTACATTCATTATTTCATATCAACTTAATTTACATTCAATTGATTAACATTCAATTCATTCATTCAATTCAATTATAAAGTTGAATTTTTTACATAAATCAAGTTCACATTGATTTACTTTGATACCAAAATCAACTTCATTCAACATCTCTTAAGTTATACTTCCATTTTACAAACATCACTTGGTTTTACATAACTTAAATTCCCACTTATAAATCAATTTCAGATTCCAATTCTAAGTAAATTTCCATTTAACTTTAAATTCATTTTTATTACAACTCATATTCATAAATATATTCATATAGTTTCACTTCTTATATATATAAGTTTATTTCGCAATTGTAAATCACTTTAATTATAATTCAATTCTTATAATTCTTTTTACTTATACAATTATTCTTTTATTTAGATTATTCAAACAACTAAACAATCAACTTATATACACTTTAATAATTCTGAAAAATTATTCCTTTATGTATAAAATATAATCAAGATAAAATTATTTCATTTACCCAATTTAAAACAATATCGTGTCGAATTGTTCTGTACAAGAGTTTAGAAATCCCTATCAACAACGTTAATTACTCGTATTAACCAGAATCCATATACCACTCAACAAACCAATCATCATAATATAAAACAATTTTATATTCACTAACAAATACGCTCTCATAGCTATTATTACACTCAAACTCATTCTAGAGTACTACTGATTCTATCTCTAATGAGTAATACCCAACAGAGCCATGGTTGTCGCTTAACCATATGCTCTGATGCCAGATGTAACGTTAGCGATTTTTCGTCCACGAACGCCGACATCAATACGTCCACTGTATCAACTGCCGAGCAATCGAAGGCCGGAAAATCGTACCATTATGGTTAAAGAAAAAGAAAATGATAGAAGAAGAGATAAGAAGATAGAACAGAACAGAAAGAAAATAACAGAACCATATCAGAATCTCACAATTCGCAGCGGAACAACATATAATAGATAAATGAATAATCTTTAAACAAAGAACTATATCAGTTATTACATTACATCACATTTCATTTCATTACATCAGAGTGTACAACAACAAACAACAACAAACAGCGGAAAGGAAATACTATATACTAGTAATACGCCATGCCATCCAGCTTGCCTCCAGCAACTCCTGAATTCCAGAATATCCTGATAAACCTAACTCTTGACTGCCCGTGTAGAAATTGGTGGGCACCCAGAGTTTAGGAAAGAAAACAATAAACTCCGAGTCAGTCATGTGACTGGTGTGAGAACTCAAAACAGTTTATTTATCTTTAAAATCAAAATAGAGGAATATTTTTAAAGTCAATTCGCAATGCTTTTAAAAATGAGACTACCATAAGGCCTCCCACACGCACACACACAATGCAAACGCAGAATCGGAGGAGATTTCTCCTTATGATAGTCAAAGATGCTTGATACGCATTAAAAGAACATTTGATATTATTACTAGTGCATAGTGTATAAAACGATTTCGAATGTAGAATATAAATCTTAGCCAGCATAGGCATTTCGAACTATGCCTACTATAGCTACCATGTTCAATAGCAGGTTACAGCCACATTCCATGGCAGGTTATACAACTAAAACCGTACAAGATCGTATTGTTTCTTTGGATTTTCAACAAATGGTCAGGCCAAGGAACTTCCCATTGCCACATGAGAACGCCTCTGGAAGGACATCTCGAGAACCTAACCGGATCTCTGCCAACACAAGGTCGGGTTACCTTTCAAACTAGGTAACAACTGACACGAGAATGCCATCCCCTGGTCCTTTGGGACCTTTATCCGAGCGCTCGTAACCAACATCACACCAAAATAATAAAGTGTTTCAACATGAGTAAGTATCTGGGCTCCATACCATGATACCACCCTTTTCCAGAAGGAAATGCACATACCATAAAGGGAGCTACCCCTCATAACCTTGCATCATCTTTCCTGTTTTGACCATTCCGGGGTGTGAGGCTCAACGAAGTCTCGTCCACAAAGCCACGCTTTATACAAAAGCTGTGCTTTGGGTCAACAAATGATCATAGAAATGATCACAAAGATAAGTGATCAAACAAATGATCATATCACAAATGATCAAACAATGATCATTTCACAGCAACACTCAGCATGTCACATTACCAAATTGGGAATATATTGCTAAAAACCTTCAACTACATAACCTCTGAGCTCGTACGTCTCAGAGAAGGGTGTTAAGCTAAGTGAATAAATTCTCCGCCACCACAGAAATATATTTGAAAGAAATCTGCTTTATATCTCAATTTGTAATGTTAGACATACTATCCATACAAGTCTGTTCCGGGATCGAACAGAACCGAAGGCACTTACAAAGAAGTCCTTGCAATCCGGATATTCACTAATCACATTCGGACTTCCCATCACATATGGAGTCTCTATACAGGGGACCAGTCGATGCAAAGACATTCGACGAGTTGTCCTTTCGCTTTCAAAAATATCCGGTCTTCAACACCGGTCTTCAAATGCAATTCATAACGACGTATCACGTATTCGGAATGGGTAATCCGAATAATGGGGGCAATAATTTAAAAATAAGTGTGGCATTCAAATCCAAGCAAATCACAACAAACACCCATTCAAAGGTAAATATTGATAGTCGGTTATTGAACTATCAATGGATATGCACAACATCACCAGATTCCAAATAATTTTCCAAATTATTTATTTTCCAAAAAATATCTTTACAAGATATAAAATTTCAATACTTCAAAAATAAATCAATATTTATTTTTAAACAAATTCCCCTTTCTTTTATAAATTCCATAGTGAATTTACATTCCAAAATATCTATGAATATACGATTTCAATTATTCACTTTCAATTTATCTTCAAAAAGATAAATTCTCAAAACGTTCCATTTCACATTGGAAAACATTTCCATACTTACTTATTCATAAGTAATTCACAATCTTTTTATTTTCAACATTTGGAAAATATTCAATATACTTAAATCGAGATTAAGTATATATTTCATTGTTTTAAGGAAATCATTCTCTTAAACATATTTATTTGGGCCAAAACGAATGTTGCGTAAAACATCGTTACGACAACCAAAATCACTAGTATAGGGATTCAAAATTAAAATAGATATATAAATCCCAATACTAAACAAAACATTTCCTTTCGGAAATAATTTACTATAACAACAGTGTTATAGTCGATCATTTCCTTCTATTTCTCGAAAACGTCTATTTCAACAATGAATGTTGAAATATATGGTTTCGAATCTTAACACATTTTAAAATCATCGTTAGATCGTTTTAATTCTATTTAAAACATCACATCCAAAACATTTCTTTAACATATTATTCACTATTTAAAAATGTGAATATACTTCGTTAACCAATTTCATCATTTCTATACATTTTATTTTAAAGGATTATTCACTGTCTAAAACGTGAATATAACTCCATTAATAAGTTGTAACAATTTTACTTATCAAAATAAGTCGTTTGCGGATTTATAAAACAAAGTTTATAAATTCCATTTCTATTTATTTTATAACAACTTCCTTTTTATAAATCTCCTTTATTAAGCTATTTCAATTTATAACTCAATTATAAACCAAAAGTCCATAATTTAAGTTAAATACTTATAATTTATTTGTTTACAAAATCGTTCCTTTAACTTCCCAAATTATAAATCTTATAACTTATAAGATTCATTTATTTACCCATATCTATTCTTCAAATAACTTTACGAATTTTATAAACCTACTGCTTATAAAATTCCATTTATAACTTCACCGTTTATAATTCTATAAATTTCATTCATTTATGAAATTCATTCACAATTCATTCTAACACTTATAAAAACTCGTTTTATAATTCCAATACTTTAATTTATAAATATCAATTTATAAATCTCTTATATAAATCAATTTATACTATTATTTTAAAACATTTTTAAACTCCTTTATATTTTCACCATTTTGATTTATAAAAAAAATCAAATTTCATAAATCCTATATTTAAACTTTTTTTACAATAAATTCAAAAATACTGATTTAAACTATTTTATAAAATCATTAACCCCATATTTTCAAAAATCAACTTTTTACTATATTTCTCGAAAATCATAGTTTTTATAACATTAAAATTATACGTTTATTTATTTAAAATGAATCAATTCCAGAAATATTTTATAAACGTATACTTTCAAAAATCACTTTAAAAGTCCTTTTAAAGTTCCAAATTTGGTCCAATGATGCTACACACCAAATAGTCAATCACGACAACAACGACATCATATATTGATATATGATAATCGACGAATATAAAAATATCCATAATCAAATAAATACTATTGAGGAATCCTGTTGGATCCCTCCAACCTGTTTTCCTGCATCCAAAGATGTTAGCACAATACCAATTCCGTTCCAGTACGAAATTATCGCGGTATATAGGATTTAAAATATTATCCGCTTAATAGGCGGCGCAATAGGGTCTCATCCGCTATATACTGCTGGAAATCAATTCCAAGTACATAAATGATACCAATTTCACTGTTTATGAAATATTCGCGGTATATATTTTTAATAAATAACATCCGCTTACTAACGGCGCATAATGTCTATTTTAACAATCAATAGATAACAATCATCATTCAAACATGCATTCAAGAATTTTAAATCTAACTATTTAAAATTAAATCGAAACTGATTCGATTGAGTGAGAAGTTCTCACCTTGATTTCAATTTCGTTTTCAGCTTTTATTTCGAATAAAATTAAACGTGCGTTTAATTTTACCCAAAATTTTCGCTAACTCCAAACGACTCCAATCCAATTCCATAGCGTAGTGCTCGTCCATACGATTTTATCGCAACTTGTTTCGTGCATTTTCGACCTCGTATGAAAAAGATATGAATATTTAAAGTTTACACGAGTTTTTTATATAAAATTTACAACATTTTTATTTTCTTTTTAAACCTAAATTGAATCAAGGCCGTTAGATCCTAGCCCCTGCAATCACAGCCGCTCCCTTCTTCTTCCCCCTCTCACGTTTTTTTCCAGTAATCACCGTGCACTCCAAACCCATAGCCGCCTCCCTTTGACCAATTCTTGCAACCACCACACCACGTTTTAACTCGATCAACATCTTCCAATTCGAAGCCACGGCCATGCCCTACCCACGCCTGCAACCACCCTGAGCACGGTCGTGCCTTCCGTGCGCAAACCCTAGGGAAACGCGGTCCCCTCTCCTCCTCCACGTCGCGCCATAGACGATCATACCCGTATAGATTCGTAGATCTCTCCTCCCTCTATAATATCCTAGTTGAAAGCATTAGCTAATTGTTTATATTTTGGGAGAGATTAAGGAAGAATGTTGGGTGTTTTTTGGTCTTTGAAGTTGAAGATGGCGGCCGGCCCTTAAACCCTAGACTTATTTTTTTTATTTTTGTGAATAAAGGGGGGCTATTTATAGAAAATATCGAACATTATTCATTCGGCTTTTCCAAACTCCGATTTACGTGCGGTAACCGGCGTTTCTAGGGTTTATCCCGCGTTTCTAACACAATGGAATGTGTTTCAGGAGCTAATTCGATCATCTGTACGAGTTACGGCAATAAACGTTCAATTTAAAATTAAACCGATTAAACGATTTTCTAGGCGATTTGGCTTGCACCGGACAAATGGTAAATCCAATTGACACGAAATTTGAAACCATACAATAATATCACATTATGGATCCGATGAAACTAGTTTCGTCGAAATCCGAGACAGTTTGAAAAATGACTATTTTAACTCGCCAAATTAATATTAAAACAATTTCGATGCGTTTCGAGCTGCCACGATCAAACGACAACTCCGATTACTACGAAAACTGAAATCCGATAATAACAAACTATTACGGATTAAATGGAACTAGTTTCGTCCAATTCTGAGATTGTTCGAAAAACGGCTAATTTCACTAGTCAATTAAATATTAAAATATTCAATTTTCACAGATAAACTTTTAATTCAATTTTAAAAGTTCCATAACATCTTTCTAAGTTCAATATGATAAAATAAAATTTTAAAAATCATTTTCAATCATATTTAACTCAATTTTCAATTTTTTCTGTATTTTCCAATATTAAATTATCGATTTAATTATTCAATTAAATACAATTATTCGAAATAAAATTTATTCGACTTATAAATTTCACTTATTAATATTTAAAATTAATTAAATATTCAAATTTTAATTAACTAAAATTCTGGGTCGTTACAACAAATCAATTCCAAATACAGATTTGAGCCCCCAAATAAACCATTTCAATTTCCATATATATCAAAGCTTTAAATATTCCACCATTTAAAAAATAATTCTTTGATAATTCCATATGCATCAAATTCATTTACTATTATTTAGATTTGAAATGTTTACTTAATAAATCCAATGTCATTTAAATAAAACCTTTAAACTTCAAATAACTGGATATTCTTTCAATTTATTTAACTTGATATATTCATTTAAATCAACTTGATATTCATTTAAATCACTCTAAACCAAAATCAAGTTATAAAAATCACACCCTTTAAAAATCTCAATTTTGTATAAATTTTTAAATCAAATTTATTCGAGTATAATTCTTAAATAATTCAATTCAAATCAATTTCATATTTATCTTCCAACCTTAATTTTATTTAAGTCATTATAAACCCTATATACAATATAAATTAGACAGATACTTAACCATATTATATGAAAACAATCAAACATTATTATTTAACTTATTTTATATTTCAAAACAAATTTATACATACCTAAAATCAATACCGAAATAACATTTTGATAACATCTAAAATCAATATTTATATAACCCATATATTTCTTCACAAAACCATAGAAATCCTTTCAAAATATTTTCATATATATAGATCACGGTGTCTGTATATAATTTTTTATCCTATGGTCAAGTGGTACGGATATTTATCATTTCAATCTGTAATTTAAAATATAATACAGTTATATATCATTTCAAACCGCAATCCCGAATGAAATAAAATCCATAACAACTTGTAGTTTATAACAATATAAAATACAACATCCATTCATCCAATATTAGTCATCAAACATTTATCACAATCATCATCCATTCACACAATAACATCAATATAGAACAGATAATAAGTAACAGGTATTTACTGGCAGTTTATATTCAATAATAAATTAAATGCCAATTTAACTGACAGTTATATGCAATAATAAATTAATAACAATTTAAGTCAATAAATTCAATTTAACTGAGATGATAATTAAAATATGCCAAAAATCATAAGTAAATTTGTAAGCACATCAAAAATTAATTTAACACACATAAGAAATTTTAGAAGTTGTGAGTGGGTTAAAACACTCACTTTTGAATTTAAATTGAATTTAAATCAAATTTAAACCCAAAATTCACAAAGTCCCCAAATCCATCCAAACCTGCGTTAAAATTTTCGGAATTTCAATATAATCCTAGCGGAGAAAACCGCGTGTGAAACAGACCTTGTATGCAAAAGTTTTCATTGTTAAAAATTACAGGAATTGAATTAAACGAATAAAAAAACAAAGAAGTATGTTACCCAAACAAACGCCACATTATCGCCCCTATCCCCCATCTTTCTTTTGAACCCTAATACGTACAGAACACGACCTCCTCACGTCCAGCTGCCATCATCTCGACCACGAACACGCCACCACGAACGATGACACCCCAATCCAACACCGCCGATGAGCTCCACAACCCAGGTCGACCCACATACGGCCTCGCGCGCCTCCTCCGATGGCCGGAACCCCCTCTGTGGCCGCGATGTTCTTCGCTGATTTTAGGTGAATTTGAGCCCCTACAGCATGAACGAGCACCAGATCCCTGACCCTCTCGACGAGCTCTTCACAACGGCACCAACCGATCGTCGATTGGTCGACGATCTGTTGTGGGATCATTGGAAATCCATATGAACGGCCGGAACTGATTCTCAATTACAGGACAAACGATGATTCGAATCCAAAAATGAATCGCAGATATGAGATGGTTCATCGAGAGCTTCAAATCCATATAAAATTTGATATTGTTTGAGAAGTTTGAATTTTTGAGGTTGATTTTTGAATTGGAATTGAATTGGAAATTTTTTGGCTTTTCAGCCATTGAAATGAGGAGGAGCCATCAAAATTATACGTACAGAAATGAGAAATACGAAATGCCCTAGCGTTTATAACAGGATATATATAGGCAAGGTTGAAAATATAAAGAACGGATCAGATTGGTTTGGACCGTTGAACGATAAATGGTCCGAAACCCGTTCTGACTCCGGAACGAAATTTGGTCAACCCATATATCAAAATAGATGTTTTTGAATATTTTAAAACCAATGGAATAGGTTTCAAGTCCAAATTCCATCGTGTGAAGAAGTTATGCTAAAATCAATTCATTTCAAATTGATTTCAATTGATTTGATTTCTAGGAGTTTCGAGTCCGTACGATCAGACGACAAGTCCGATCGTTACGAAACTTGAAATCCTACAATTATTCACCACTACGGATCCAATGAAACTAGTTTCGTCGAAATCCTAGTCAGTGGCCAAAATGGCTATTTTCCTATTAATTAAATAAATAAATAATTGATTAATTAAATCAAATTTTCAATTTCAATTCTAAAATTGACAGTTCTTATCTTTTTTATATTTCTAAATCATTTACACTAATTTAAACAAAATTTAGATGTTATTTAAAATTGATTAATTCCTCAATTTCAGTGTTTAATTTCAATTTCATTAAATTCAGAAATTTATACATTTAAAATTCCAAAATCAATTTATTAACCTTTAAACCCTGTTATTCAAGTCTTTCATTACAATAAGGATATAATTAACATTGGTTTATCTTTTAGCACATTACGTTTCCTAATTTCATCTTAATTTCCATTCACGTGATATTTAAATATTTAATTTCATTTAATTTCAATTAATCCAATTATTAAAATTTAAATTTCAAATAAATTGTTTTTATTTGGTTTCAATCTTTATATCACATCCACTAATTTCAAATAACATAGTTAATGTTGGTTTTACATTACATTACTTTACTATACTCTACTTTCTTTCTTTTATTGTGTATTAACTATAATTTCGACTAGTATTGAAATTTTGCCAAATATAACATTTGCATTACTACCTTTATTGGGATTTCATTCAACTTGTTTATAGTCAACTTATATTAACATCACTACCTTAAATTTTATTTATCGTTTCATTCATAAACCATTAACAATACGTTATTACTAAATACTACCTTAATTCACACTAACGTAATATTTAATTTCATTTATTGCAATTGATTTCAATTAATTGGGATTGCACTAAATTAGTGACTTATTAACTTTCATTAACATTATTACCTTTATTTTAGTGATTTCATTATTAAATTACAGGTTTTTTTATTTTATTTCCAAATTATGTTAGTAAAACATATTAAATTAAAAAAAAAATTATCGAAAATTACGGGTCGTTACATCAGTCTTGTAGCCTGCACATGTATAGACATTGTTGCATATATATTTAGTTGTATTTATATATTTCGTCTGTGTATTTATATTAACCTGCATAGTACATTTAGTTGTATGTATACTATTAGGTCTGCATGATTTACAAATCATATATAAAATCGAATGCACTTGAAAGTCAATATATGCTCAAAACTTGTATATATTATATAAATGAAGGTATATCAATTTTTTTTATGAATACCGATTTTATATTGATTTCAGATAAAAAAAATATATAGATACAATTTTTTTTCTTCAGTTTATGTTAAGCTAATTTCGATTTGTCCTCCGTCAATTTCAAACTTCCAGCTTCACTTTGTCCATCGATTTCGTGTCCATCGTGCTTTACATTGGAATTCATGCTTGGATTCATAGCTCATTTCATTGTCAAATCTCTCTAGCCTCAAAAGGTGAGCAATCACTCACGATTAACATTCTTATAGTTAGTAAATTTGATTTTACTTGAAACGACAAGTGAAATATGCTGTAAAATTTGAATTGCTAGTTATTTAATATGATATGCCATTATCTGCAATTGTTCACCTGTGATATGACACCATACCCTGTTTGATATATTATATTTAATTTGTTATTGATGATATGTGCCTGTGTTGATATGTTATATTTGTTCTCACTCTACAAGTTCCCTGTAAATCTAAAATCCCCTATGGGTTGAAATGATACATACCCGAACGATCTTGTAGAACAGGGAAAAATCGTTATTGATTAAAATGATAAATCCAAGCGATTTTCAATGATTCCAACTTTTAGGATTGCGGGTTGAAATGATATATACCCGTAGATATTTAAATTGCGGATTGAAATGATAAATATCCGTATCACTTGACCATATGATAGCAAATTATATACGGACATCATTGATCTATATTATGAAAAATGATTTCCAAAGCTGTGAAAGGAAATATATGGTTTTAATAAATATTGGTTTTAAAATAATCTACATATAGGCTATTTTTATCTATGTATAAAAATCTAGATTTTAAAATAATATGTTTTGGAAATTTTATTTTAAAAGCTAGTTTTGAAAAATATAATTTTTAAGATTTTAAGTAAAATTTTATTATTTTAAAAATATATAAAATGAGATTAAATAAAATATACATTTAATAATATATTTTAAGATTTTGTTGTAGTTTTATTTTTTTAATTATGTAAAATAAGATTTAATACAAAATACAATTAATAAGAAGATTAGTTTATTAAAAATCAATTTAATTAGTATATGATACATTTTAAAAAAATTGTTTAAAAAATTTATATTAATATTTTAAAATAGATTTATAACTTTAATAATAAAGGCTGGGAAGATAAATTAATGTTGACGTGGAATTTAAATTGGTTAATAATTGAATTTAAGAAAGAATTGATTTGAACTTATTAGTTTTAAGATTTTGAAAAGATATGAATATAACTTGATATGATAAAAGGCGATTAAATGAGTATTCTCAACTTTAAATAAAAATGGAAATTAAATATCTAATATTGATTTAGATTTATAAATTGGGATTCAAGTAAATTGTTATTAAAATGATTAAGTGAATATTTTTCCAAACTGAAATGAATTAAAGCTAAATGTTGAAATATAAATGAAATTTATTTGTAAATGTTTGAATATATAAACTTGAATACTTGAACTTTAAAATTTGAAATGGTTAAACCAGAATTGATTTAAATTGAATTTTAGAATTAAGGCTAATTTGAATCAATTTGCAAAATTGAAGGAAGCTATTTAATAACTAATTATTTTAATATATATATATTATTTCAATTTATAAATTATTTTAATACATAAACTATTTTAATTTATAACTATTTTAATATATGTACTATTTTCAATATCTAAACCGTTTAAGTTGAAAGTGTTATGATTTGAAAGTATTACGATTCTGGAAATGAATATTATTTAAAACGAATAGTGATATCGAATTAATATGATTTTGGAAATGAATATGATATTTTGATATAAAGTATGAAATATTTAAAAAGAAATGACCACGGTGTGAAATAAGAGTTTGTTTGTTAAAGAGACCGGGTTGGATATTGTCATACTCTCTACCAATACCGAAAACCACTTTAACAACTGTATACGTGGTGGAGATTCCAAAATGAAGTAGGATGGTTTGGTGATGATTCTATATGGTATTTACGTAACCCTGACTCCAATGAGTCAGCTTGATGCGGCTAAAACATGAGCCATGCTGGGACAAGTGAGGTCATTCCTCCGATCGGACACATTTCTTCGATACCATTCTATTGCTTTTGTTATTTGATTAGGTGCACCTTTGATTTTGGAGTGTGTCACGAGGTGGACGATAGTAGCTGCTATGCGTTACCACCAGTCCGGATCCACAAACGACATATCTACCTTGGCATTGCCTCGAGTGCCTTATCGCATGCCCTATCACGCCTTCTACGAGTTTGGTTTCTACCATACCTATGGAGGGCCCTCTAATAGCCCTCCAGTTTACGGAGAATTTACGGTATGGTATAGACTATGGGAATATATAAAAATGTGTTAAAGGGTATATGGGCAACGCCTTATAGCTATTTTAATAATTTTATTTTACTATAGACATATTATAATATTGTATATTACTACATAGTAGTTCCACGGATCCTTAAAGGATGGAAATCCCAAAATCCTTTAAGTTACTTGTATTTCAGTTGACATTTCATTTGAGTTAAATTTATTAATATAATAATGTTAATCCTGACTCGAGTGTTTTGTGTTTTTCTTTACGCATGGGTCAGACTAAGTGTTACAGCTTTTGAGACTCACCTTGAGAGTTGGAGCCTCACTTGGAGATCCATCTGTATCTATTCAACTTTTAGCTATCCAGTGGTTTTTTTTAGACTTGTCATCTATTTGTATTTGAGACTACATTGTATTTGAGATATTCTGTTGTATATAAGTTACTATCTTATTTCTATAGTAGCTTCATGAACTACTATTTATCTATTCCGCTACTTATTGTTATATTACTCTATGTCTGTGATTTTGTGGTTGATTTATTTGCTATATATATGCTGAGTTTTTCCAAATACAAATTAATAATCCGTTGTTTTGATCAATTCAAGTTCGACATGTGCGGATGCGAATGGTTTGAAATATCTGGTCTTTACAGTTGGTATCAAAGCTCTGGTTTAGGCAAACTTAGCATATAGAGTAAATTTAATACAGAATCACTTTCATTCGAGCTTGAAATTCTTCATTAGGATATTCTTTGATTGAAATTTCTTTTGAATATTTGGAACTTTCCCCTTCATTCTGTAAATTCATTCTTGTCTTTCCTATTCGCGTTCTTTTGATACTGGAGCATCCCATAGCTCCAACCTCAACTGTCAACTTCATTCTTTGTGTGACAAATCCTATTGGCGGTCCCACCAACCTGAATATGATTTGTAAAGGGGTGAAAATCCTTTATAACAAGAGTTGATTCACCGGAGATTTCTACGTCCTCGGTTTATGATGCTATTATTCCTTGCAAAACCCGAACTATCTCTAGTAGATGATTAGGGTGATTCCATTGTAATCTTGACTCCATTCTAATAATCAAAGATTATCCTGATGTTGTGGTAAAGTCACTCCTTTCCCTCTCGAGAAGGAAATTGAACTTCTGCATCAGTCTTATTACTGAAATCTCGTTTGACCCGGTTAAGGTCGCCGCGATTAATAAGTCTATCCATCTTTCCCCTTTTGCAATATCTTTTCTCTTTTCGAATCCATCTTCTTTGTTGGAATTCACGTTGATTAGAGTTTCTCTAGCTTTGAATCGCTATCTTTGTCCTAAAAATCTATTCTTGAATCATCTTGTAAGAGAGTGTATTTGTAATTAATATAAAATGTTTTATATTGTGTTGTTTGAGTTGTTAAGGTTGATTTGGGGTTTCGATCGATTCGTCTGGCCCACGCTATCGATAGACATTCCAAAACACTTGAACAAAGCAAACAGACACAATATTGTTTTCAAAATTTGCAAATGAAATAATTTTGTGTATGATTATATTATATATAAAGGTATAATTTTCTGAAATTAAATAGTTAAATGAATTGGTTGTTAGAAATGATAATATTTGAACTTCAATTATTGTTTTGTAAACCATTGACTATTGCAACATGATATAAACAAATGAAATTATAAACATGGTTTATAAATTTGATTTGGAATTGAAATGAATTTAAATTAAGAATTTGATAATTCAGTTTTCGGTATTTTGGAAAATTTGGGTTATAAAGATTTTAGGGCATATATTTAAAATATTTTCGAAGAAATCATTTCCAAAGAATTTCATAAGCTTTAAAATTAGTACTCTCCTCTTTCGTCCGTAGAAAATAATTTCACTAATGACTGCAGCATCATCGACATTCATTTTTGGATTTAGATTGGAAAGAACATTTAGTAGCTTTGCTACACCTTTATTTTGGAAAAATAAATTTGATTTGAATTTATTAAGTATGACTCGATGTATAATATTGTAATGATGCAGATATTTCAATGGTTTTTATAATATACATCATTGAAATTTTGTGAAATTTTAAATATTTAAATTTGGAAATAAAAATTTGATATTTGGAATACGTCTACTTCAACATACCAAATGGTAAATTTTCATCAGATAATATTGAAGTTTATTTTCTTGTGTAATTTCATCTCAATTTAAATTGATTAATATTTAATGATAATAAAATATTTTCCAGACCTGAATATTTCTATACAATAAATTTGCAAACCACCTTCTGAGTGAGACGTCATATTTCGTTTTCTTCAAATTTGGATTGTTATTGTTCCGTTTATGTTAGTTTCGAAAAATTAGAAGCATTTCTGGTACTAATTATCGACTTTTGATAGGATGGTCGTACCGTTGATATCTGTATACCATTTTGATCGTCTCATCGTGCTAATCTCTACGGTATATTCATATATGTGTTTCGATGTCTGGTACGCGGTAAAATAGCGAAACGGTTTGTCTGTTGTTCTTTGTGTCTTTTCAATGGTCCATTCGTTGAGAAACCAATAGTCAGTGGATTTTATTATCCCTTAGAATTTCCAAACTGACTTCTGTGTTTTTCGCTGATCTATATGCATGTGAACTCGTCCTTTCATTTCATACTCTTCCCATTCTCTATAGTTCAGAGAAATTAAACATATATATTATAAAATAGAGTATAGTTTATTTGCTTGTGCCTGTTCATTATTTATTCAATTTGCATGTTTATTTTCTCTTCATTAAACCAATGCAACCCTCCTCTTTCCCATGCTCGTTCGACAACCGGTAAGCCTCTTCGCTAAATCCTTCAACAACTGCATTCCAAACCCGAGCAAACCCATCACCTTTAGCCTCCTGGCCGAAGCATCTCAGCCACTATCTCCACCCATGCTCACCGACCACCCAAACGGACATCTCGCTTCCGTCTTCGACTTTCCTCGCCGCACCTTCCATCTACTTAGGCCAAGCGATATCATCTTCCTCTGCCTCCCCTCTTTTATAATGGGTATGTAAATATGTTTGTGAATATATATATAAGCCTATATAGTGTTACTGTATATTTATATATAGGTTTTATGAAATTTTAGTTATAAAAAAATTATATGTTAACTTAACAATATATAACAGCTCATGTAGGTTTCCTGTACCTATTATATTAGATATGTAAAGCTACCTATTGTTTGATTTTTAAAATTTTTTTTGTTATATAAAAATTTATTTCGAGTAGTTTATATGTATAAGTATATATTAGTCTATATATATATATTGGTTTATATAATATTGAGTTTGGTTGTGAATACATGATATATATGCAAGCAGTTATAATCAATCTTTACAGGGTAATTTATAATATGATTTGATGCTATAATATATTATATATTCATTGTAGCATGTTCGTTCGCTTTAGAATACAAGTGCTTACAGTATAAATATACAAGAGTTATATTCTGTTTTGATATTTAAAAGTATATACTTATATAGTGTTTGCACCAAAATTGGTCACAACACTCTTTGGGAGTCTTTGAAGAGATAATAATGAAGAATATAAACTGAAAATGAGGATTATCTAACAAAAACTCCAATGAATAGTAAAGTAAATGCGTAGACAAGCGATTTATAGTGGTTCGGTGTGTTGCCTACGTCCACTGTGAAGTTTTGTGTAGTTTTATTGATTCTCTTTCAATGTTTACAAGTTGTTACAGCAACCAACAGCAAGTTACAACTGGAAATTCGTAATTGACAGCAAAACTATGATGTAGGATGATGGAGATCTCGATCCGGCAGAGTCTGGGCGCTAGAGAGTCAAAAGATCCCTTTTCTGTAGGCTCTGTGGCTCTATTTATAGGCGTAAGAGGCTGAGACTTTGCTCAAATCTCGAGAGACTTTTTCTGGCACGTGAGTGGGCCCACGCGACCAACCTTAGGAAGTTTTGACTCGATCGGCGATAGATACGAAGTCATTTCGTATCGATCAAGATGTCGTCCAATCGAGCTGAAAAGTGGTGGAGACATTCCTCATCATGTGTGCAATCTCCAGTGAAAATTTCATGTCATTTGGATCGGTGGATTGTGAGATATGGTCGATATGAAACGAGTATTCTCGAGTAGCTATTTGGTTCGAATCGATTCGTTCGAATCGATTGCTTCGAACCGATGGTGGCACGCGCCTTCGTGATGACGTGTAGCGCAATCTTCGCCTCGATCCGGTCTTCACTCCGAGTTGACCGCGTCGACTCCATATATCTCGGCTTGTTCGCATCGAGGGATGACACGTCATCCAGGTTCGTTGCCTTGATGGATTCGAATGAAGGCTTCGCTGATGGGTTCGAACAGCAGTTATTGAAGGAGTCGAACAACCGATGATCGATGGATACGTACTAGCCTTTCTTTTATGGATACGAGCCATGTAGCTTCTCCATGGATACGAGGCCAATCGATGCGAACTTGAGCCTTCGATGGATACGAAGTAAGATGACATGATGGATACGAATTGCAGCTGCCTGATGGATACGAAGAGAGGCTTCTATGATGGATGCGAAGCCGATACTGGCCGATCGTTACGAAGCGCTTCATCTGTTGATGGGTACGAAGTCCATCGATACGAACTTGATGGATTCGAACACTACCAATCCTGATCGATACGAAGTAGGTTATCTACCGATGGATTCGAATGAGACCGAGTCGAACCGAGGCACTTCGATGGGTTCGAACTTGGTCGATACGAACTGAGGCACTTCGATGGATTCGAAGTCGCTGGAACCTGATCGATACGAAAGTGATCGAAACGAACTGTGACACTTCGATGGATACGAAGTTGTTGAAACCTGATGGATATGAACGAGATCGATTTGAACCGGAGTTCGATGATGGATACGAAATCTGGCCATTTCCTCTAGATTGAATCGATTATAATGTGAGCGTATGAACTCGGATTGACTTGAAATTTGAGATGCTGACTTATATGGCTTCGCTTGTCATGTCCTAACAATTGTAGCTCAATCTGGACTCGGATAAAATTCAGCAATATCCATAGTGAAGCAAAATATAACCAATCCTTGAGACGAACTGTCTTTTGTTTTCGATCAATCTTTTGGTATCATGGATTTGCCAAAGAGCGAGATAACATTTGCCCCCCAATGTACGTCTTGTGAAAACATGACGTGCTTTGAAAAGCTGCAATTTCTCTATGAACAATCATTGCTCTTTTGTCGAAGGTTGTAACCTTGTGTTGATATAACTGATCGCTGTATGATAGTGCTTAGCTTTTTGTCGTTGTAATCGTGATGGGATAAGTATTCGTTCCCTGTGAATATTTGAAAATCAAATGTTAGTCCGACATACATGCATATAGTTATCTAGACTCTCGTTAACGTTGAGTGTTCAGGAGTCGCTGTCAGTTTAGTTTGTTATCGGATTTCGTATCGATCCTTTCCTGAACCGATCTGAATTCAAGTTGAAACAACGCTTGAAGGTTGTTTTGGACTATCCTTCTATATCGATCCTCTCCTGAATCGATGTAAAAGGTTGAATTGTAATAATGTTTGTCGGTTGTTTTAGGAAGTTCCTTCGTATCGATCGTCTCCTGAATCAATATAGAGGGTTGAAAGATTGACTTTGCGTCGGGAAATGGAGAATTCGGTGGATATGAAATGCTCATTCATATCGATGCTTAATGACTCCAGCAGGTCTTTGTTGTGTTGTCCGTAACGATGCTAATGTTTATATACTGAATGATGTGAAATAGCTGTTCGTATCGATGTGCAGTGGATGGAGTTGTGAACTTGTTGATGCGACCATGGACTTCGAGTCGATATTTTCACTGTCCACTTTGAACCGATAGGAATCTTTGGTCAGATGGAAGGGTAAAGAATGACTTGATCTGGGGGCTTGCGTTCGAAACGATGAAGACAAGTGATATTTCTCCTTGGATTTCGCATTGATCCTTGGAGTAATCTAATGGAGGTGAAGCAGTTCGTATCGATTATGATGGTGGTGGATCGTATCGATATGGAATGATCGATACGAAATATGAGTAATTGGTCGTTTCGAAGTCCTCAGCTTTTGTTCGATATGAATTTTACCTTTATGTCCGATACGAAGAGTATCGATTCGAACATGGGCAATGTAAAGCTGAGAGCTTCATGATCGGTACGAACCAGGAAATCAAGGATCGATTCGAAGTCATCTTTCTTTAATCGATATGAATTCGAACTTGTCAAATCGATTCGAAGCGTGCCCCCAGGGATCGATACGAACACGTATCCTGATGGATTCGAACAAGCTCCTGATGATCGATTCGAATCCGTGTCATGATGGGTACGAAAATTTGAACTCTTGATAGCATGACTTCGACGAGCTGCATTCTTGCATATATGGGCTTGGTAGTTAAACTGCATACTTGACTACTTTTCGAGGTTCGTCGCTATAACTGCAACAACTTTAATCCGGATCGATTGCCAACATTTTAATGGTACGGTTGGTGATTAATACTTAAGCATTCTGCCCCTCGGTTCCAGGGAACAACATTTGTATTTTGGTGGTCGATCGCACCTATTGCAAATTTTGAGCATATGTCCACACTCTGGGGACTTAGGATAATCTATGATCGATAATCTTGTTCGCACTCTGGGAATTCGAGAATTATCGATGTTTGTAACAAAGTTCGCACTCCAGGAACTTTGACTTGGTATTTGTACTCTAATTCACGCTCTGGGAATTTGGAGTCAGCATGTATATTTTGGTCCGCGTTACGGGAACCTGGAATTGATGTTTATACCCCAGTTCGCGCTCTGGAAATTTGGAGTTGATATTTATATTTTGGTCTGCGCTCTGGGAACCTGGAATTGTTGTTTATACTCCACTTCATGCTCTGGGAAATTGGAGTCAGCATGTATGTTTGGGTTCGCGCTCCGGTAACCTGGAATTGATGCTTATCCTCCAATTCACGCTCTGGGAACTTGGAGCTAGCATTGACTTTTTGGTTCACGCTCCGGGAACCTAGAATTAATATTTATACTCCGACTCACGCTCTGGGAATCTGGAGTTAGCATTTACTTTTCGGCTCGCACTCCGGGAACCTGGAATTGATATATACCCTCCAATTCATGCTCTGGGAACTTGGAGTTAGCATTTGTATTTTGGTTCGCACTCCGGGAACCTGGAATAGATGTTTATACTCCAATTCACACTCTGGGAAGTTGGAGTTATCATTGATGTGTCGGTTCGCACTCCGAGAACCTGGAATAGATGTTTACAATCCAATTCGCACTCTGGAAACTTGGAGTCAGCCGACAGATGGTCAGTCACACCTATTTGGGCTTTTTAGGAATTCGTTCACACTCTGGGAACGATGGATTTGATGTTTATATCCAATTCGCACTCTAGGAACTTGGAGTCCATTCACACTCTGGGAACGATGGATTTGATGTTTGTACTCCAATTCGCACTCTGGGAACTTGGAGTCTGTTCACACTCTGGGAACGATGGAGCTCCGGTTCACACTCTGGAAACCTAGAGTCCGTTCACACTTTGGAAACGATGGATTTGATATTTATACTCCGGTTTACACTCTGGGAACCTAGAGTCCGTTCACACTCTGGGAATGATGGATTTATTCTCCGGTTCGCACTCTGGGAACCTAGAGTTGTTGTTTGTACTCCAATTCGCACTCTAGGAATTTGGAGTTAGTTATAGGACTGTCGTGTGTCGGTTCAGTTCAGCCTTTGATGTGATGGCTTGCCCCGAGCTGAGGTTTCACTTAGTGAGTGGTCGGTCGTATCACAGTCACTCGCTATTTGAATAAATTCCATTGTTCGATGGAACTTAGCTCTTCGAGCGTCGTGATTGTTGAATGTTGCATTCGGTGAATCACAGCTCTAGCTTAAAGAGATAGTAATTTATTGCTGGAACAGAAAAACATGGCAAAGTCAGTGCCTTATTACAAATTCAAACTTCAGAATGTAAAGGAAATTGCAAAGTATTCATGGATTAGATAAAGCCTGTCATGTGTAACAGTGACGAAGATCCTCGTCGTTCCAGGCTCCTGACAAAGTGGGCCCGCCACAGATGGCGTTTATCACCAATCTTCTGTGGGGATAGGCAGAGTCCTCCTGTCTCGGTCGATCGGGTTCATTGTTTGATTTGATGGGACCGCTCCTCAAGGCCGCGGCGCCCGTACAAACTGTTCCAACATGGCAAAGTTTTGTGTAGTTTTATTGATTCTCTTTCAATGTTTACAAGTTGTTACAGCAATCAATAGCACGTTACAACTGGAAATTCGAAATTGACAGCAAAAGTATGACGTAGGATGATGGAGATCTCGATCCGGCAGAGTTTGGGCGCTTGAGAGTCAAAAGATTCCTTTTCTGTAGGCTCTGGGGCTCTATTTATAGGCGTAGGAGGCTGAGACTTCGCTCAAATCTCAGGAGACTTTTTCTGGAACATGAGTGGGCCCACGCGACCAACCTCAGGAAGTTTTGACTCGATCGGCGATCGATACGAAGTCATTTTGTATCGATCTAGATGTCGTCCAATCGAGCTGAAAATTGGTGGAGACATTCCTCAGCATGTGTGCAATCTCCAGTGAAAATTTCATGGCATTTGGATCGGTGGATTGTGAGATATGGTCGATACGAAAAGAGTATTCTCAAGTAGCTGTTTGGTTCGAATCGATTCGTTCGAATCGGTTGCTTCGAACCGATGGTGGCACGCGCCTTCGTGATGACATGGAGCGCAATCTTCGCCTCGATTCGGTCTTCACTCCGAGTTGACCGTGTCGACTCCATATATCTCGGCTTGTTCGCATCGAGGAATGACACGTCATCCAGGTTCGTTGCCTTGATGGATTCGAATGAAGGCTTCGCTGATGGGTTCGAACAGCAATTATTGAAGGAGTCGAACAACCAAAGGTCGATGGATACGAACTAGCCTTTCTTTGATGGATACGATCCATGTAGCTTCTCCATGGATACGAGGCCAATTGATGCGAAGTTGAGCCTTCGATGGATACGAAGTAATATGACATGATGGATACGAATTCAGCTGCCTGATGGATACGAAGAGAGGCTTCTACGATGGATGCGAAGCAGATACTGGCCGATCGTTACGAAGCGCTTTATTTGCTAATGGGTACGAAGTCCATCGATACAAACTCGATGGATTCGAACACTGCCAATCCTGATCGATACGAACTCATGGGAGTTGACCGATACGAAGTAGGTTATCTACCGATGGATTCGAATGAGACCAAGTCGAACCGAGGCACTTCAATGGGTTCGAACTTGGTCGATACGAACTGAGGCACTTCGATGGATTCGAAGTCGCTGGAACCTGATCGATACGAAAGTGATCGACATGAACTGTGACACTTCGATGGATACGAAGTTGTTGAAACCTGATGGATACGAACGAGATCGATTCGAACTGGAGTTCGATGATGGATACGAAGTCATCCATAGTGATGGATACGAAATCTGGGCCATTTCCTCTAGATTGAATCGATCATAACGTGAGCGTATGAACTCTGATTGACTTGAAATTTGAGATGCTGACTTCTATGGCTTTGCTTGTCATGTCCTATCAATTGTAGCTCAATCTGGACTCGGATAAAATTCAGCGATATCCATAGTGAAGCAAAGTATAACCAATCCTTGAGACGAACTGTCTTTTGTTTTCGATCGATCTTTTGGTATCACGACTTTGCCAAAAAGAGGGATAACATATAGTTTATATAAAATCTGTTATATATGGGTTTTGATTTATAAAAAGTTGTTTTATATATTGACTTAGATACAATCGATCTGTTGGTTATTGTGTAAAGTTATGTTTGTATTTATATATATATAATTTATAAAATCTTTTGGGTATATTGTTAGTTTTATAAATTTGCAAACAAAGTATTAAATATAGATTAGATCTCTAAGTTTGGGAATGTTGATATAAATGTACGTACGGTCGGTATAAGTTTGTATGTAAAATACATATGTATGTTTTATATTTTTTTTTAATATTTAAATTGTTATGTATAGGCGTACGTGGTAGGTATTTATATCTGTATTATCTTAATGACAGTGTCGAACTGCATATTGAAATAAGTTCGTATATTATAAGTTGCATGTACATATATAGAGTTATGATTTATATAATCTGTATATAAAATAGTTTGCATATGTTTGAAATGTTTGGGGTTTTATGTATAAGTTTATAAAGTTTATACATATGTTTTAAACCTCATTTTTGAAATATATACGTATGTAAACCATATTTCATTTCAATTTATATCAAGCTGATTCGGATTTATTTCATCAACTCCTTATTATCAGCTTCGTCCGTCAAATTCGTATTCACCTTGCTTTGCTTCGGAATCGTTGCTTGGATCGGTCGATTCGCGATCCAAATCGTAGTTTGTCGTTTGCCTATCATCTGTAGCCTCGGAAGGTAAGCAATCACTCATGATTAATGTTCTTATATTTATTAAATTTGATTTCAATTGATGACAGTTGAAATATGTTGCTGTTAGTTATTTACATTGCTATATATATGCCGTTATCTGTATCTGTTCACCTGTGGCATCTGACACCATCATATGTTATTTATAATGATGATATATGCCTGTTTTATTATTATCATATCTGCTATCACTCTGCAAGTTCCCTATCAGTATAGAATTCACTATGGGTTGAAATGATACATACCCGAACGAACTGTAGAATAGGAGAAAATCTTTATGGTTTGAAATGATAAACCCAAGCGATTTTCATTTGAATTTAATTTGGGATTGCGGGTTGAAATGATATATACCCGTATAAAATTAAATTACGGATTGAAATGGTAAATATCTGTATCACTTGACCATAGGATAGAAAATTATATATAGACACGGTTGGTCTATATATAAATATTTTGAAAATGATTTCTATGGTTTTGGAAAGAAATATATGGTTTATATATTTATTGATTTTAGATATTATATAAATGTTATTTTATATATAGTTAAGATTTTTTTAGCTATGTATAAATTTGTTTAATGAAAATAAGTTTAATAATAAAGTTTGATTTTATTAAAATATAATATGGTTAAGTCCTTATTTAAATTATATTTCAATATAGAGTTTATAATGATTTAAATAAATTAAAGTTGGAAAGATAAATTTGAAATTGAATTTATTTAAGAATTATACTCAAATAGGTTTGATTTGAAATTTATTAAATTTGAGATTTTAAAGAATATGTGTTTTTAATAATTTGATTTTGAAATGAATATATCAAGTTTAAATAAATTGAAGGAATATTCGATTATTTGAAGTTTGAAAGTTTCGTTTAAATGATATTGAACTTATTTAGTAAATATTTCAAACAAAATAATAGTAAATTGAATTTTAGATATTTATGAAATTTTCACATTTAGGTATGAAATTATGGAATATTTAAAGGTTTGAAATATAGAGAAACTGAAATTGTTTATTTTTGTAGTTCAAATTTGTATTTGAAGTCGATACAATTTGAAATGGTTTATTGAGAAACTAAAATAAATTGAAATTGATGGTTTGAGATTTGATTAAACTTGAATTTTCGGAATTCGAGTTGATTTGGAATCGATTTGTGAAATTTAAGGAAGCTATTTTATTATATAAGTATTTTTAAATTATATTTAAACTATTTATATAATTATTTTAATATAAACTATTTTTATATACTAACTATTTTAATATAAACTATTTTAACTTATAACACTTTTATATAAACTATTTTACTTTATAAACTATTTTATTATATATATACACTATTTTAATATCTAAACTGTTTAAATGGTGGAAGTATGTTTCCAAAGTTATTAATTTCAAAGTATTATGTTTTGAAAATGTTATAATTTCAAGTGTTTGGTTTCGAAAGTGTCATACTATGAAAATGCTATACTTTGAAAATGCTATGATTTTGAAAATTGACATATTTGAAATGGAACTAATATAGTATTGGTTTTGGAATGGAAATGATATCGTATTGATATGGTTTTGAAATGGCAATGATATTTTTGGTTTTGAAGTATAAACTATTTTGAAATGACTACGATGTTATAATAACGTTTGATTGTTAAAGAGACCGGGATCGGAAGTTGACATACTCTCAGCCAACTTCGAAAAACACTTTAACAACCGTGTACGCGGTGGAGATTCCAAAATGAAGTAGGATGGTGGCGACGATCCTATATGAGGTATATACGTGGACCCGACTCCCGTGATTTGGCATAAGGTGGCTAAAACAGGAGCAATTGACTGGCCAATGAGGTAGCTCCTCTAATCGGACACACTCCTTGGATACCATTCTATTACTTTGTGATTGATTGTGTGCACCCTTTTATTTTTTTAGGAGTATGGATCGAGGTGGGCGGTAGTGGCTGCAACGCATTACCACCAATCCGGAAGTGTAATTGGTATTTCTACCCTGGCATTGCCTAGTTGTGCCGTGTCACCTACCCTATCGTGCTTTACTACGAGTTTGATTTGTGTCGTACCTGAAGAGTATTTATGGTAGCCTCCCGTGGAGGTACGATGGTACTGTATAGACTGTTGGCACTATAAAATGTGTTAAGGTGGAAAATGTAAAGCCTTAACGCTATTTTTAAAATATATTATATTTTACTTTAGACATTATTATAATAGCGTATATTACTACATAGTAGATACTTTAACGGATTCTTAGAAGGTGGTTATCCCAAACATCCTTTGAGTTACTTGTATTTCAGTTGTTATTTCACTTAAGTTAGATTTATTGATATAAGAATGTTAATCCTGACTCGAGTGTTTAGTGTTTTGCTTTACGCTCGGGTCAGACTAAGTGTATCAGCATTTGAGCATCACCTTTGAAGTTGGAGCTTCGCTTGGAGATCCAGCTATATATCCAGCTTTCAGATATTCAATTGATTCTAGTGATGTATTCTGATCTTGTATTTGACTATTGTATTCGAGACTTCTGTTGTATCTTGTTTAACTGAGTTATATATATATAGTAGCTTCATGAACTACTATTCTTTTTTTTTTCCGTTGCATATTGTATATTACTCCGTGTATGTGATTCTGTGATTTATTTATTTACTCTATATGCTGAGTTTTGCCAAATATAAATTAACAGTCTGGTATTTTGAGCAACCGGCATGTGTGGATGCAAATGGTTGAAAATATCAGGCTGTTACAGTTGGTATCAGAGCTTTGGTTTTAGGCAAAACTCCGCATTTCGAGTAGATTTAATTACAGAATCACTTTCATTTAAGCTTGAATCTCTTCCTCTTGGACTTGGGTTCCCTTTGAACTTTGGAACGTTCCCCTCGGTTCCTAAACCCATTCTTTCCTCTCTAATTCGTTTTAAAATTCGTTCATGTCTTCCCCAATCCAAATTCTTTTGATTCTGGAGTACCCCATAACTCCACTTCGAATGATCTCTATAATAACTTGGCGGTCTCGCCAATCTTCGAATGATTTGTAAAGGGGTGAAACTCCTTTACAATTGGCATTGATTTACCGAAGACTTCCTTTTCCTCGGTTTACGACACTATCTATCTCCTGCTATGCCTGAATTCTATCTCTTGCGGTCGAATGTGAATTTGCCTCATAATTCTTCATCAATCTTATTCTTGAAATCACGGTTGACCCGGTAAAGGTCGCCCGTGATTTATATTTGTGTATCCATCTTTCTCTTTTGTAATTTAATCATATTATCTTCATTTTGAACCAACCTTCTTAGTCTGATTTCTCTTTGATTAAGATCCCTCTTAATTTGAATCCCTATCCTCGCTTTGAAATTCATTTTTGTATTGTCGAGTGAGGGAGTATATTTGATATTAATATTAAATTGTTTTATATACTGTGTTGTTTGAGTTGTTGATGTTGATTTGGATTTTCGATCGATTCGTTTGATCAACGTTATCGATAGGATTTCCAAAACACTTAAACAGAGCAAACCAACACAATATCATTTTCAAATTTGGTAAATGGAATACTTTTTTATGATTATATTATATATAAGTATATTTTCTGAAATTAAACGGTTAAATAAATTTGATTTTCATTTAATGTGTTGTAAACCATTGATTATACAAACATATAAATAAATGAAATTATAAATTTTGGCTTATAGATTTGATTTGGAATTCAAATGAATATAAATTAAGAATTTGAGAATTTAAATTTTTGATGATTCCAAACTTTAGTTTTCAAAGTTTTAAAATGTATATTATTTGATATTATTTTCGAATATAAATTGTTTTCAAAGAATTTAAAAGCTTTATATCAATGCTTTCCTCTTTTTCCCCTGGAAAATAATTTCAGTGACGGCGGCCGCATCATCGATATTCATTTTCAGGTTTCAGAGTGAAGAGGCCATTTTGTTGCTTTGCTACACTTTGTTTTGGAATATGAAGTTGATTTGAATTATAATATATATATATATGTATGTATGTATGTATATGATTTTAGATTTGGTTGATATATATATTTTTATATATATATATATCTAAATTGTTTGAAGATGATCGTAAATTTAATTCTTAAATTTTCAGAAGTTAATTATGTCATTAAATAATATATAAATAACATTTGAGTGGTTATAATAAACTTATACATTTAATTTTCAATTATAAGTGTTAATAGAGATAAACTGAATAATAAGTTAATTTAATAAAAATATAAGATAAATAAAATAAACTTTTGTTTGAAGAAATTTATAAATGGAAACTAAGTCAACTTAATCAAACACCTTGAATTTAAAATCAAACATCGAATATTAATTAATCTAAATTGAAATTTATATGGTTTAATTTAGTTGTTTTATTTTGTTCCAATCTATTTTCTTTCTGGTTGTTTCTATTCTCCTAGCTCCTTCCTTTTCGAGGACGAAAAGTTTTGAGTGGGGGAGAGTGTAATGACCTGGATATTTTAATGATTTTTATAATATATATAATTGAAATTCTGTGAAATTTTAAATATTTAAATTTGGAAATAAAAATTTGATATTTGAAATGCGTCTACTTCAACATAGCAAATGGTAAATTTTCATCCGATAATATTGAAGTTTATTTTCTTGTGTAATTTTATCTCAATTTAAATCGGTTAATATCTGATGATGATAAAATGTTTTCCAGACCTGAATATTTTTATACAATAAATTTGTAAACCATCTTTTGAGTGAGACGTCATATTTTTTTCTTCAAATTTGAAATTGTTCCGTTTATCTTAGTTTCGGCAAATTAGAAGCATATCTGATACCAATTATCGACTTTTGATAGGATGGTCGTACCACTGATATCTGTATACCATTTTGATCGTCTCGTCGTGCTAATCTCTACGGTATATTCATATGTGTGTTTCGATATCTGGTACGTGGTAAAATCGTGAAACGGTTTGTGTGTTGTTCTTTGTGTCTTTTCAGTGGTCCATTTGTTGAGAAACCAATAGTCGGTGGCTTTTATTATCCCTTGGAATTTATGAACCGACTTTTGAGTTTTTCCACTGATCTATATGCAGTGAACTCATCCTTTCATTTCATACTCTTCCCATTCTCCATTGTTCAGAGAAATTAAACATATATATTATAAAATAGAGTATAGTTTATTTTCTTGTGCCTGTTCATCATTTATTCAATTTGCTTGTTTATTTTCTCTTCAACAAACCAATGCAACCTACCTCTTTCCCATGCTCGTTCGACAATCGGTCAGCCTTTTTGCCAAATCCTTCAACAACTGCACCCCAAACCTGAGCACACCCATCACCTTTAGCCTCCAGGTTGAAGCACCTAAGCCACTATCTCCACCCATGCCCACCGACCACCCAAATGAACAGCCCACTTCCGTCTCCGACTTTCCTCCCCGCGCCTTCCACCTACTCAGGCCAAGCCATATCATCTTCCTCTGCCTCCGCTCTTTTGTAATGGGTATGTAAATTTGTTTGTGAATATATATTAGTCTATATAGTGTTACTGCTTATTTATATACAGGGTTTATGAATTTTTAGTTATAAAATAAGTTATATGTTAACTTAAAAATATATAGCAGCTCATGTAGGTTGCTTGTACCTATTATATTAGATATGTAAAGCTGCCTGTTGTTTGCTTGTTCAAATTTTTTTGTTATATAAAATTCTATTTCGGGTAGTTTATATATATATATATATATATTGGTTTATATATATATTGAGTTTTTTTTTGAATACATATGATATATATGCAAGCTATTACAATCAATCTTTACAGGGTACTTTATAATATGATTTGATGCTATAATATATTATGTATTCATAGTGTCCTGTTTGTTCGCTTTACTATAAAAGTGCTTACAGTATAAATATACAAGAGTTATATTCTGTTTTGATATTTAAAAGTATATACATATATAGTTTATATAAAGTCTGTTATATATGGGTTTTGATTTATACAAAGTTGTTTTACATATTGACTTAGATACAATCTATCTGTTGGTTATTGTGTAAAGTTATATTTGTATATATATAAAAAATTATAAAATCTGTTGGGTATATTGTTAGTTTTATGAATTTGCAAACAAAGTATTACATATATATTAGATTTCTAAGTTTGGGAATGTTGATATATATGTACGTACGGTCGGTATAAGTTTGCATATATTTGAAATGTTTGGGGTTTTATGTATAAGTTTATATATATATGTTTTAAACCTGATTTTTGAAATATATATGTATATAACCATATTTCATTTCAATCTATATCAAGCTGATTCTGATTTATTTCATCGATGCCTTATTATCTGCTTCGTCCGTGAAATTCGTGTTCACCTTGCTTTGCTTTGGAAATCGTTGCTTGGATCGGTTGATTCGCGATCCAAATCATAGTTTGTCGTGTTGTCTATCATCTCTAGCCTCGAAAGGTGAGAAATCACTCACGATTAACGTTCATATATTTATTAAATTTGATTTCAACTGAAACGGCAACTGAAATATGCTGCTGTTAGTTATTTACATTGCTATATATATGCCGTTATCGGTATCTGTTCACGTGTGACATATGACACAATCATATGTTATTTATATTGATGATATATGCTTGTTTTATTATTATCATATCTGTTATCACTCTGCAAGTTCCCTATTAGTATAGAATTCACTATGGGTTAAAATGATATATACCCGAACGGTCTGTAGAATAGGAGAAAATCGTTATGGGTTGAAATGATAAACCCAAGCAATTTTCATTTGAATTGAATTTGGGATTGCGGGTTGAAACGATATAAACCCATATAAAATTAAATTATGGATTGAAATGATAAATATCTGTATCACTTGACCATAGGATAGAAAATTATATACAGATACCGTTGGTCTATATATAAATATTTTGAAAATGATTTCTATGGTTTTGGAAAGAAATTTATGGTTTATATATTTATTGATTTTAGATATTATATAAATGTTATTTTATATATAGTTAATTTTTTATTTTAAGCTATGTATAAATTTGTTTAATGAACATAAGTTTAATAATAAAGTTTTATTTTATTAAAATGAAAAATGGTTAAATACTTATTAAAATTTTATTTTAATGCAGAGTTTATAATGATTTAAATAAATTAAAGTTGGAAAGATAAATTTGAAATTGATTTGAAATTGATTTTTTTTTAAGAATTATACTCAAATAGGTTTATTTGAAATTTATTAAATTTGAGATTTTAAAGGATATGTCTTTTTATAATTTGATTTTGAAACGACTATATCAAGTTTAAATAAATTGAAGGAATACTCGATTATTTGAAGTTTCAAAGTTTTATTTAAATGATACTGAACTTATTTAGTAAATATTTCAAACTAAATAATAGTAAATTGAATTTAAGACATATATGAAATTTCCAAATTTAGTTTTAAAAATATGGAATATTTAAAGCTTTGAAATATAGAGAAACTGAAATGGTTTATTTTTGTAGTTAAAATTTGTATTTGAATTCGATACAATTTGAAATGGTTTATTGAGAAACTGAAATAAATTTAAAATGAAGATTTGAGATTTGATTAAACTTGAATTTTTGGAGTTCGAGTTGATTTGGAATCGATTTGTGAAATTTGAGGAAGCTATTTTATTATATAAGTACTTTTAATTTATATTTAAATTATTTATATTTTACTTTACAAATTATTTTAATATAAACTATTTTTATATACTAACTATTTTAATATAAACTATTTTAACTTATAACACTTTTATATAAACTATTTTACTTTATAAACTATTTTATTATATATATACTATTTTAATATCTAAACTATTTAAATTGTGGAAGTATGTTTTCAAAGTTATGAATTTCAAATTATTATGTTTTGAAAGTGTTATAATTTCAGGTGTTTGGTTTCGAAAGTGTTATACTTTGAAAATGCTATGATTTTGAAAATGGATATATTTGAAATGGAAATAATATAGTACTTGGTTTTGGAATGGAAATGATATTGTATTGATATGGTTTTGAAATGGCAATGATATTTTGGTTTTGAAGTATAAACTATTTTGAAATAAGCGCGGTGTTATAATAACGTTTGATTGTTAATGAGACCGGGATCGGAAGTTGTCATACTCTCCGCCAACTCCGAAAACCACTTTAACAATCGTGTACGCGGTGGAGATTCCAGAATGAAGTAGGATGGTGGCGACGATCATATATGAGGTATATACATGGACTCGACTCCCATGAGGTGGCATAAGGTGGCTAAAATAGGAGCAATTGACGGCCAATGAGGTAGCTCCTCTAATCAGACGCACTCCTTTGATACCGTTCTATTACTTTGTGATTGATTAGGTAAACCCTTTGATTATTTTGGGAGTTCAGATCGAGGTGGGCGATAGTGGCTGCTACGCGTTACCACCAGTCCGGAAGTGTAATTGGTATATCTACCTTGGCATTACCTAGTTGTGCCGTGTCACCTACCCTATCGTGCTTTACTACGTGTTTGATTTGTGTCGTACCTATGGAGTATTTATGGTAGCCACCTGATCTGGAGGTACGATGGTACTGTATAGACTATTGGCACTATAAAATGTGTTAAGGTGGAAAATGTAAAGCCTTAACCCTATTTTAAAAATATATTATACATTACTTTAGGCATTATTATAATAGCGTATATTACTACATAGTAGATAGTTTAACGGATCCTTAGAGGGTGGTTATCCCAAACTTCCTTTGAGTTACTTGTATTTCAGTTGTTATTTCACTTGAGTTAGATTTATTGATATAAGAATGTTGATCCTGACTCGAGTGTTTTGTGTTTTGCTTTATTCTCGGGTCAGACCGAGTGTACCAGCATTTGAGACTCACCTTTGGAGTTGGAGCTTCACTTGGAGATCCAGCTATCTATCCAGCTTTCAGATATTCAGTTGATTCCAGTGATGTATTCTGATCTTGTATTTGACTATTATATTCGAGACTTCTATTGTATCTTGTTTAACTCAGTTATATATAGAGCAGCTTCATGAACTACTATTCTTTTGTTTACGTTGCATGTTCTATATTATTGTGTGTTTGTGATTCTGTGATTTATTTATTTACTTTATATGCTAAGTTTTTTCCAAATATAAATTAACAATCTGGTATTTTGAGCAATTCAAATCCGGTATGTGTGGATGCAAATAATTGAAAATATTAGACTTTTACAAATATATATAGGTATATGTTTATAGAAATAAATCGAAAATTTAATTCTTAAATTTTGTTAAAGGATGATTTCAATTACTAAAATAAATCTAAAGATTTTGAATAAATAATTATAACTTTAAATAATAAAATTGGGAAATTTTACTTGTGCTATACTCAGTTGCATTCCAACATATTTGACTTACCTAAATTATTCAAAAGTTCAATAGGAAATTGAATAATATACAGTGTAAATGTGAGCAACAAGATGTTCGAAAATGATATTTTGTTAGGGGAATTTATAAATAATAAATTGAATACTGAATTGAACAATAAAAAGAGAATTTACTTGTTGAGTAATAAATGGTTCAAACTAAAATCTTGCTTAATAAAATGGTTGTAAATAAAAGAAAATTTTGTATTGTGATATCCCGGGATTTTTGACAATATCAATTTAATAATATTTATATAAAATTAAATTGATATTGACAATATTGATTAAAAATAATATGTTTTGGTTTAATAATCAAATTTAACAAATATTTAATTTGTGATTTACCTTCTAAAGGCTAAAATAAATGTTCTAAATTATAATGTATATATATTTGTATATATATTATAGTTTATCTTTGTTTTGGAATTTAATAAATAAATAAAGTTTTGTTTTTAAATTCTAATAAAATATTGAGTAATTAGGAAATTACGTTTTAAAATAATATTAGGCTTTTAAAAATCTATTTAAATTAGTGATTATATGGTTTGTAATATTTATAATAAATGTTATATTGTTTAAAATTATATCTTAGCTTAATTTTTGTTTTAAATTTAAATAAAGGTTGATTTTATTTCTTTTTAAATATTATTTGATTATATATTATTTAGAAATATTTTGTATAAGTCTAAAATATAAAATAGCCTATGATTTAAATTCATTTAATAATAAAAGTGACTCATAATCTCTTTATAAATCATATAAAAATTGTTAAATTGTTATTTTCAAGCCATAATAATAAATGTACTATTTTTTTCCCCATAAATATAAAGACGAATTAAAATAGGAAATAGAATCTTCATTTTTAATTTGAATAAATTGATTTTAATTTGGAATTCAAAAATTTAATTTAAATTGAAATTGTTTTTGAAATTCAAATTAATTGATTCTTTAAATATTTGTATAAGTTTAAATTATAATTTGTTATATTTACATTTTCTTTAAATAAGTAATTCACATGTATATTTACATAAATATAAATAAATTAACTTTAAAAGCTTTATCTAACATTTAAATAAAAAGAAAATATAACTAAATTAAGTAAAAGATAAATGTTAACAATTTAATAATCTAAGCTACAAGCGTTTAGTTGTAAAACAAACAAATGACAAGTGTCATTGTTTTGTCGTTCTTTTATTTTTATTAAAGTATTTTCAGCCTTTTAAAAACATTTTTCACTTTCCTTTATTATCTTTTAAAAATCAAATGCTAGTTGAATCAAAAGAAAACATTTCACTTAAAATCTGAAAGCTCAAAACCCCTCAAAACCAAATCTGCATGCAACAACATTTGCATCTCTGGAAGATTAACTGCATTTTCAAAATCAATCAACCAGAATATCAACCTGCAAAATGAATTCCTCCATCTTTATCAAGGCCTGCATGCACCTATGTTGGTTAGGAATTCAAATGCAAGAAATATGGAATTAATGAAGTCTGCATACATGAAGTTTTAACAGAAATCTGAGGCTTTCCTAAAATCATGATGGCTCTGTTAAGATCAGGTGAGTAACATTTTGAATTTTAATTAAGTTAACTTTGGTTGCCTAGTTTATCTCTAGAAGAAAAAAATTTGGTTGTGTATGAACATTTGATGAATATGTGTATATTTATTTTAATACTGCAAATCACTCTGTTTCCAGGATTCAAGTTTTATTTAATTCCTGATCTCTTGATTCTAATTATAGTTAGTAATTGATTTACAAACAAATTTATTTATGTGCTCATATAATTAAGTTTGAAATTTTAATTTAGTTAAGATATAATAAAACCTACTCTGGAAACAAAAAGGATCTTTGAACATGAATTTGTTTGAAACATAAATTACTTAATTTATTCAATTTAGATTGTGATCTTAAACCATACAAGGAAACAAGATTTTTAAATCAGAATACATAATCTATAGCTTAAGATTTTGGGGCTGTTCACTTTTATTTAGAAAATGTAAATTTGGAAAATCCCGATGATTTTGGAAATTTGGAAGCTTGAAATTTCTTCTGTTTGTAGTTGAGAGTTTAAGCATTCCGGGAAAATTATCAACTTGATGGATAAATTTTTGGATTGGCAGTGATGATGGTTTTTTTGTTCTATAACCCTAGTTCTCTATCATATTCAAATTTGGATCGTTCTCTCACTCTGGTTGATCGAGTGTGAAGCTGTCTTGGGAAAGTGTAGCTGGGACTATGACAAGGTTGTGGCTGAAGTTTCGACTTAAACGATGGTCGGAGGGAAGTGAATTTGTCGTTGACAGGGTTGTGGGGTTCTGGGTGCATTGTGTTCTAGGTTTAAAAAAAAGCCGCTCTGTTTGAATTTGGGAAAATGGAAGTATTCTGATGCTTAATGTTCAAGTGGATTCAAGGGTGGATGGTGGATGTGGATGATCATCACTGATGATCGGAAGTTGCCCATGGATTTTGTGCATATGCACAGTGCTCACATGGAGGTGATTTGGTTTCTGGAATATGGTGAAGATGTTGGTGCTCGGGTCATTTCAGTTTTTGCTCGAAGTTGAGGTAAGGGAAACTCGAAGTTAAATAGTGTTGAGCTCGGGTAGTGTTTTAGTTGCAGGGTTTATTCTTGAAACCTGAACTGCTTCAGGTTTAAAATTTTAAAACTAAATTTAAAAATAAGCAAGGCAAGTTTAATTCTAAACTTAAAGCAAGATTAAATTATGAATTCAAATAGGTTTGAATTCCAGATTTTAAATAAACAGATTTGCAGAGATGAAATATAAAAAAAAACTGAAACCTGCACGTTTTTATATAAAGTGACTTATAAATCTGAAAACAAGATTTAAATTTTAAGTTAAAATCTGAATTTCAAATCCTGAATTCAAATTAGAATTTGAATCTGGAATTTTAAAATGGAAATAAGTTGATAAATTCAAATGCTATAATTCAAGTTGAATATTTTAGTATTTTATAAATCTGAAATGAAATTTAAAACAGGATTTTAAATTTAAATTTTTGAATCTAAAAACTGAAACACAATTTAAATTTTAGTTGTAATATAAATAAGATTTGAATTTAAATGTTTCAAAAATCAATTGAATATATTTAAAGTATAATTTAAATTTATTTAAATTGATTATGGATTAAAAACTATTTTTAAAAATATTTGGCTTAGGAGATGAGCAATCCTTTTAAAAAGATTTTAACTAATTAAACCTTGTTTAAGTTTAAATTTAATTTCATTTTAATTTTAATTTAAAATGGAATTTAGAGAAATTTAAAAGCAATTTGTTTTTAAATTACTTTGATAATGATAATTAAATCATTAATGAGATTAATGATTTTCGTTGTTTTGAACTTCATAATTTATTATTAGATCAGGGTAATTAAGATTTTAATTAATTAATTAAATTAATTAATAATTAGGTTAATTAATTAAATAATTAAGGGTTTTATTTAATTAATTAAAGAATTAAGCAAGTTAATTAAACTTGATTAAAGTGTAATTTAGAAATCAATTAATTAAATAAGATTTGATTAATTTAATTAATGAATTGAATTTATTAATCAAGTAATTAATGATTAATTAAGTTTTTAATTATCGATTGATTAATTTAATAATTAGAAATTAATTAATGAATTTTATAAATAAATTAAAAATTGAAATTGATTAATTCAATTAATTACTTTGGAAAAAGTAATTAAAGATTTGTTATTGATTAATGAAGGTTATTAACTTAGTACTATTTTATAATTAATTAATGTAATTAATTTTAATGATTAATTGTATTAATTAATTTAAAGATAATCATTTGAGAATTATTTAAGTATAATTACTTAATAAAAGTAATTAAGGAAATTAATTACTAATTGTATTTAATTAATTTTATTTTTGATTAACTAAGCTGATTAATTTAGTTTAATTAATTTAATTTAATCACTGGATGATTTGAGAAGTAATTACCAATGTAATTAAAAATGAATAATTACTTAGTGAAGTAATTAAGAAGATGAATTACTTGATGTAATTTAATTAAGGATACTTGAATGATGGAGGAGTTTTTAGAATTAATTACTTTGTGTAATTATTATTTGTGTGTTTAATTACTTAAGATAAGTAATTAAGAATAAATTATTTAGTGTAATTAATTTTGGGTTTTGATAATTAAGTTATTTAAAGATAATTAAAGATGAAATTGATATGGTTAATTACTTAATGTGATTAGTCGAGAATGGTTAATCAATATGGATAATTGATAATTAATTTAAATAGGATAATTATAAATAAAATAATTTGAGATCATTAATTTAAATAATTAATGATATAATTAAGGATTGATTAATTAAGAACAATTAATCAATGAAGGTATTAGTTAATGTAATTAATTAGGGATTAATGTAATTAATTAATGAAGTAATTACAAGTTAATTACTGATTTAGTTTGGAATATTTAATTTGTGAAATTAATTAAAGATTATTACTCGAATGTAATTTAAAGATAATTAATCTAGATGATTAATTAGGGTAATTTATTTGAGGGTAATTAATTAATTGATTTATAATTAATTAAGGAATATGTAAGCAAGATTTATATGGATGAGTGATTAATGTAATTCATTTTAAATTAATTAAGGAAGAAGTAATTAATTTAATTCATTTTAAATTAATTATAGAATGAATTAATAAGTCATTGCTTGTGAGTGATGATTGATATTATTACCCTGAATGGTTGAGAACTCAGATATGAGATAAATGATGTTGTGTGATTTGGATGCTATGGGTGCATTGAGTTGATAATATGAATTATCTGTTTGGAATGATAATATAGATTATCTGTTGTGATGTTAATATTGATTATCTATTATGATGTTGAGAATTATCTATCTGTGTGTATATAGATAATATTGAATCGAATTATTTTAAACTTTAAAACAACTTGGACATAAAAGACACGCTTTGGATTTTGATGAGACCGGGATCGGGTTTCCATATTTGGATATCCGAAAACCACATCAATCCAAATTAACGATAGGTCGAGAATCTTATGTGAAGAGTGAAGACTCGCGGTGTAAGGACTATACGTCAGTATAACTCTGGGGGTGATTCCGTGATGAGTTTGACAGAACTAGTTCTTATAGGTTCGAGATGGTGATTTAGAGTGCAAGGGTTATCTTCGTTAACTCTAAGGATGGTTCCAAAATGAGTATAACGAGATAATGCCTTCAGTTTCGTTCGAACCCGGAACGAACTTGTATGGATTGAATGCTTTCAGAACATCGTCAGGTGGACGATGAGCATTCTAAGAGATGTGTTCTCTAAAGGTAATCGTAGCCTCAAGCGTCATCAACCGGGAATGGCAAAAACAGGGGAGGTGCAGCAAGGCTTCGTGGGTAGCTCCCACTGGAGAGCGAGATTTACCCATGTCTAGAAGTCCCTTTATATTCGGCTGTGTGGGCAGTTGGTTGCAAACAACTGTGGGGTTGTCTTGTTCGGAACTGTTCAGTAAGGAATGGTTCCGGACTTGTGTTGTAGGGGAGTTAGGGTGGCTCCTCGTCACGGTGATCTAGGCCACGTACTGTGATGGGATGTACCCTAGTAGCCCTGCCATTGTATGGAATCCACAATCCAATAAGTGCCAACGGTTTTGATTGTATTACCCACTTTTGTGGCTAGTAGCTGGAATTTAATAGATGTAACAATTTCGACTATTTCTTATTTACTTGAAAACCTTAGACACTATTATAATATCACCGGATTTCCTATAAAATGTTTTGGTCAGCGTAAGGTAAAAACTTTTCCATATTTATGTGTGGGAAGTCTTACGTGATACCTTTTCTTTTCAAAAGGTTTTTAAAGTTAAGCAACCTTAACCTGTTACTCACACCAGACCCATGTCTGACCCAGAGTTTATCTTTGTTTTCTTAAACTCTTGGGTACTCAAATTTTTTTACGAGTAGCCAAGGGATTCAGGTTAGCTTTGACAAATATTGGAGGAGCAAGAGCAGGAGGCTTCTGCGTTGTAGATATTTAGTTTCCGTTGTGTTTTCTCTGTGTTGTTTTGTATTGAGTTGTAAATACTAGACAGGTGTTAATAACTGACTAGTATATGTGATGTGTATGCTCTGTATCTCTGATTATTGTTGTATATTATGTAAATAGTTATGTTATTAATATAATTTATTCGTTCCCCTGATGAGATTCTAGTATGGTTTCTTCTTTCTCTTCTTTCCTTTCTTCTTCTATCCCTTTCTTTCTTATTAGCGATGCGACTTCCTGGTATTTGGAATTCGGGTCGTCATAGTTGGTATCAGAGCGTTAGGTTAAGTGAATACCTAGGCTCTGGAGTGGTGTCTATTTTGAGAGAGCGTATTTGTAATTTTTATTATATATATATATATATATTATTTCTACCTGTCTGTTGGGTTACCTGTTCTGGTTTTCCAATATAGGTTATAAAGGTAGACTGAGGTAGTAGTGTGTATAACACAACTACTGATTGGTTGGAGTTTGAATGTTTGAGGTTGGAAAGTGTATCTGTTGAGACTGTAGACCTAATACCATCTCGAGTAAGCTTTGTAGCTTAGTGTAAGGATTTCATTGATCTCTGAAGGTAACCTATTAAGGTTCGGAGTTCATCTTTGAAGTTGGATGAGTAGAGTTTGGATCTGTTGGCTGAGCAGAAGCGAGTGATGATATCTTGATATCTCAGGGAAGTAGTAGCTGCATGATGAGATGCAGTGACTATGGATGTTTCCGAAGATGGTTTCTTGGGAACAAGTTTAAGGAAGTAGGTCTGCTTGGGTGTTGTGGCTGGGTTCAGCAGGGTGTTTTTGTTCGGTTTGAAGTCCGAGTTTCTCGAAAATTTTAGAATGGGAATTCTTTGGCGTTGGTGTCAGCAGTACAACTCGGAGTGTTCTGTGTGACGGCAGAGTTTTCTGGCTTAGCAGTTTTCTGGAGATGGAGTTCAGAAGCAGTAGAGTAGAATCCATTTCTTCGATGGGTTGGCAAGACCAGCATAAGCTGTTCTAATTGGTAAAGAGAGAACAGTTTTCTTTGGAATTAGATTGAGTTGATCGCAAAAGTGACTTGCGATAGTTGAGTGTTCTCTTGGATTGTTGGAGATTTTTCTAGATGTTTTCTAGAAGTCAGGAGTTGTCCTCATCTAGAGATTCAGTCTTCTTATTGTGGTACCGGTGGTTCAACTAATTGAAGGTTGGTTCCTTGAGATGGAGTTTGTTGAAGCAACCCAGGATTTGAGGAACTTCTGAATTTTTCTCTTGGTTATCAGAGATCTTCTTGGTTATGTTGTCCAGTTATGCCTGTGTTCTTCATCAGCATTCTTTTCTGCTCCAGGTCAGAGTTGTGCAGCGAAAGCAGTTTGGGAGTGCATCTGTTTTTCTTTTCCGGATAGGAGAAGTTGTTTTCTTCTGATGGTTGTGAGTGGAGTTTGTTCTTGATCTTGGTTGATCGTGGAGGATCATTCTGATGGATTGGGTTTGGTCTAGTTTGTTTCTTGAGATATCAATAAGGATTGAGCTGATTAGGAAGGAGGTAGGCAGCGCGAGATCGTCCGAAGAGTTTTTTTGAATCTAAAGTCGGGGATCTGATTTTGGATAAGTTTTCTCAGTTTATAGAAGCTATAAATTTGGTAAGGTTGGGTAAGCTAGCTCCGAGATGTTTTGGATTTCTTCTGTGTTCTTTTTTAGATAAGGGTTTAATTTTCTGGATTGAATTGCCAGTTTGGACAACTGGAATTCGATGTGTTTTACGTATCTCTGAGGGAGTACGTGTATGATCTATTTCTGGTTTTGGAATCAGCTGTTCTGGGAGATTTGGTGGTTGAGTATGACTTTTCTGTAGTCTGATGTCTTGTTCAGTTGTAGATCTAGATGAGTAGGAGTTCTGTAGTTTAGTGGTGTTGATTGTTTGGGTTTTATAGAGCGAGTATCCCGGTGTTTACTTGGGAAACTTGAGGAAACTCTATCCAGAATTTTGTCTGGATAGTTAATTTTATTTGATTGGATGAATTGATTGCTATGGTTGTTAGCATATGTTTGATATATGCTTGATTTTAAAATTAAAAATCTTGAATAGGTTATTAAATTACCTTTGTTTTAAATTTCGGGGACGAAATTCTTTTAAGGGGGAAGGAATGTGATATCCCGGAACTTTTGAAAATATCAATTTAATAATCTTTATATAAAATTAAATTGATATTGACAATATTGATTAAAAATAATATGTTTTGGTTTAATAATCAGATTTAATAAATATTTAATTTGTGATTTACCTTCTAAAGGCTAAAATAATTGTTTTAAATTATAATGAATATATATTTGTATATATATTATAGTTTATCTTTGTTTTGGAATTTAATAAATAAATAAAGTTTTGTTTTTGAATTCTAATAAAATATTGAGTAATTAGGAAATTATGTTTTAAAATAATATTAGGCTTTTAAAAATCTATTTAAATTAGTGATTATATGGTTTGTAATATTTATAATAAATGTTATATTGTTTAAAATTATATCTTAGCTTAATTTTTGTTTTAAATTTAGATAAAGGTTGATTTTATTTCTTTTTAAATATTATTTGATTATATATGATTTAGAAATATTTTATATAAGTCTAAAATATAAAATAGCCTATGATTTAAATTCATTTAACAATAAAAGTGATTCATAATCTCTTTGTAAATCATATAAAAATTGTTAAATTGCTATTTTCAAGCCATAATAATAAATGTACTATTTTTTTCCCATAAATATAAAGAAGAATTAAAATAGGAAACAGAATCTTCATTTTTAATATGAATAAATTGATTTTAATTTGGAATTCAAAATTTTAATTTGAATTGAAATTGTTTTTGAAATTCAAATTGATTGATTCTTTAAAATATTTGTATAAGTTTAAATTATAATTTGTTATATTTACATTTTCTTTAAATGAGTAATTCACATGTATATTTACATAAAATATAAATAAATTAAGTTTAAAAGCACTATCTAACATTTAAATAAAAAGAAAATATAACTAAATTAAGTAAAAGATAAATGTTAACAATTTAACAATCTAAGCTACAAGTGTTTAGTTGTAAAACAAACAAATGACAAGTGTCATTGTTTTGTCTTTCATTTATTTTTGTTAAAGTATTTTCAGCCTTTTAAAAACATTTTTCACTTTCCTTTATTATCTTTTAAAAATCAAATGCTAGTTGAATCAAAAGAAAACATTTCACTTAAAATCTGAAAACTCAAAACCCCTCAAAACCAAATCTGCACGCAACTACATTTGCATCTCTGGAAGATCAACTGCATTTTCAAAATCAATCAACCAGAATATCAACCTGCAAAATGAATTCCTGCATCTTTATCAAGGCCTGCATGCATCTACGTTGGTCTGGAATTCAAATGCAAGCAATCTGGAATTAATGAAGTCTGCATACATGAAGTTTTAACAGAAATCTGAGGCTTTCCTAAAATCATGATGGCTCTGTTAAGATCAGGTGAGTAACATTTTGAAATTTAATTAAGTTAACTTTGGTTTCCTAGTTTATCTCTAGAAGAAAAAAATTTAGTTGTGTATGAACATTTGATGAATATGTGTACATTTATTTTAATACTGCAAATCACTATGTTTCCAGGATTCAAGTTTTATTTAATTCCTGATCTCTTGATTCTAATTATAGTTAGTAATTGTGTTACAAACAAATTTATTTATGTGCTCATATAATTAAGTTTGAAATTTTAATTTAGTTAAGATAAAATCGAACCTGCTCTGGAAACAAAAAGGATCTGAGAACATGAATTTGTTTGAAACATAAATTACTTAATTTACTAAATTTAGATTGTGATCTTAAACCATACAAGGAAACAAGATTTTTAAATCAGAATACACAATCTATAGCTTAAGATTTTGGGGCATTTCACTTTTATTTGGAAAATGTAAATTTGGAAAATCCTGATGGTTTTGGAAATTTGGAAGCTTGAAATTTCTTCTGTTTGTAGTTGAGAGTTTAAGCATTCCGGGAAAATTATCAACTTGATGGATAAATTTTTGGATTGGCAGTGATGAGGGATTTTGGGTTCTGTAACCCTAGTTCTTGATCATATTCAAATTTGGATGGTTCTCTCACTCTGGTTGACCGAGTGTGAAGCTATCTTTGGAAAGTGTAGCTAGGACTATGACAAGGTTGTGGCTGAAGTTTCGACTTAAACGATGGTCGGAGGAGGTGATTTCGTCGTTGACAGGGTTGTGGGATTCTGGGTGTATTGTATTCCAGGTTTAAAATAAAAAGAGCCGCTCTGTTTGAATTTGGGAAAATGGAAGTATTCTGATGCTTAGGTGTTCAAGTGGATTCAAGGGTGGATGGTGGATGTAGATGATCATCACTGATGATCGGAAATTGCCCATGGATTTTGTGCATATGCACAATGGTCACATGGAGGTGATTTGGTTTCTGGAATATGGTGAAGATGTTGGTGCTCGGGTCATTTCACTTTTTGCTCGAAGTTGAGGTAAGGGAAACTCGAAGTTAAATAGTGTTGAGCTCGGGTAGTTTTTTAGTTGCAAGGTTTGTTCCTGAAACCTGAACTGCTTCAGGTTTAAAATTTTAAAACTAAATTTTAAAATAAGCAAAGCAAGTTTAAATCCAAACTTAAAGCAAGATTAAATTATGAATTCAAATAGGTTTGAATTCCAGATTTTAATAAACAGATTTGCAGAAATGAAATATTTAAAAAAACTGAAACCTGCACATATTTTATATAAGTGATTTATAAATCTGGAAATAAGATTTAAAACAAGATTTAAATTTTAAGTTAAAATCTGAATTTGAAATCCTGAAATCAAATTAGAATTTGAATCTGGAAGTTTAAAAGGGAAATAAGTTGATAAATTCAAATGCTATAATTCAAGTTGAATATTTTAGTATTTTATAAATCTGAAATGAAATTTAAAACAGGATTCTAAATTTAAATTTTTGAATCTGAAAACTGGGACACAATTTAAATTTTAATTGTAATACAAATAAGATTTGAATTTAAATGTTTCAAAAATCACTTGAATATATTTAAAGTATAATTTAAATTTATTTAAATTGATTATGGATTAAAAACTATTTTTAAAATAATTTGGCTTAGGAGATGAGCAATCCTTTTAAAAAGATATTAAATAATTAAACCTTTTTTAAGTTTAAATTTAATTTCATTTTAATTTTAATTTAAAATAAAATTTAGAGAAATTTAAATGCAATTTGTTTTTAAATTAATTTGATAATGATAATTAAATCATTAACGAGATTAATGATTTTCATTGTTTTGAACTTAATAATTTATTATTTGATCAGGGTAATTAAGATTTTAATTAATTAATTTAATTAATTAATAATTAGGTTAATTAATTAAATAATTAAGGGTTTTATTTAATTAATTAAAGAATTAAGTAAGTTAATTAAACTTGATTAAAGTGTAATTTAGAAATCAATTAATTAAATAAGATTTGATTAATTTAATTAATGAATTGAATTTATTAATCAAGTAATTAATAATTAGTTAATTTTTTAATTATCACTTGATTAATTTAATAATTAGAAATTAATTAATGAGTTTTATAAATAAATTAAGAATTGATATCGATTAATTCAGTTAATTACTTTGGAAAAAGTAGTTAAAGATTTGTTATTGATTAATGAAGGTTATTAACTTAGTATTATTTTATAATTAATTAATGTAGTTAATTTTAATGATTAATTGTATTAATTAATTTAAAGATAATCGTTTGAGAATTATTTAAGTATAATTACTTAATAAAAGTAATTAAGGAAATTAATTACTAATTGTAATTAATTAATTCTATTTTTGATTAATTAAGTTGATTAATTTAGTTTAATTAATTTAATTTAATCACTGGATGATTTGAGAAGTAATTACCAATGTAATTAAAATTGAATAATTACTTAGTGAATTAATTAAGAAGATGAATTACTTGATGTAATTTAATTGACGGATACTTGAATGATGGAGGAGTTTTTAGAATTAATTACTTTGTGTAATTATTATTAGTGTGTTTAATTACCTAAGATAAGTAATTAATAATAAATTATTTAGTGTAATTAATTTTGGGTTTTGATAATTAAGTTATTTAAAGTTAATTAAAGATGAAATTGATATGGTTAATTACTTAATGTGATTAATCCAGAATGGTTAATCAATATGGATAATTGATAGTTAATTTAAATAGGATAATTATAAATAAAATAATTTGAGATCATTAATTTGAATAATTAATGATATAATTAAGGGTAGATTAATTAAGAACAATTAATCAATGATGGTATTAGTTAATGTAATTAATTAGGGATTAATGTAATTAATTATTATTAATTAATTAATGAAGTAATTACAAGTTAATTACTGATTTAGTTTGGAATAATTAGTTTGTGAAATTAAGTAAAGATTAATTACTCGAATGTAATTTAAAGATAATTAATCTAGATGATTAATTAGGGTAATTTATTTGAGGGTAATTAATTAATTGATTCATAATTAATTAAGGAATATGTAAGCAAGATTTATATGGATGAGTAATTAATTTAATTCATTTTAAATTAATTAAGGAAGAATTAATTAATTTAATTCATTTTAAAATAATTATAGAATGAATTAATAAGTCATTGCTTATGAATGATGATTGATATTTATTACCCTGAATCGTTGAGATCTCAGATATGAGATAAATGATGTTGTGTGATTTGGATGCTATGGGTGCATTGAGTTGATAATATGAATTATCTGTTAGAATGATAATATAGATTATCTGTTATGATGTTAATATTGATTATCTATTATGATGTTGAGAATTATCTATCTGTGTGTATATAGATAATATTGAATCGAATTGTTTTAAACATTAAAACAACTTGGACCTAAAAGACACGCTTTGGATTTTGATGAGACCGGGATCGGGTTTCCATATTTGGATATCCGAATACCACATCAATCCAAATTAACGAAAGGTCAAGAATATTATGTGAAGAGTGAAGACTCGAGGTGTAAGGACTATACGTCAGTATAACTCTAGGGGTGATTCTGTGATGAGTTTGACAGAAATAGTTCTTATAAGTTCGAGATGGTGATTTAGAGTGCAAGGTTTATCGTCGTTAACTCTGAGGGTGATTCCAAAATGAGTATAACGAGATAATGCCTTCGGTTTCGTTCGAACCCGGAACGAACTTGTATGGATTGAATGCTTTCAGAACATCGTCAGGTGGACGATGAGCATTCTAAGAGATGTGTTCTCTAAAGGTAATCGTAGCCTCAAGCCTCATCAACCGGGAATGGCTAAAAAAAGGGAGGTGCAGCAAGGCTTCATGGGTAGCTCCCACTGGAGAGCGAGATTTACCCCTGTCTAGAAGTCCCTTTATATTCGGCTGTATGGGCAGTTCGTTGCAAACAACTGCGGGGTTGTCTTGTTCGAAACTGTTCAGTAAGGAATGGTTCCGGCCTTGTGTTGCAGGGGAGTTAGGGTGGCTCCTCGGTACGGTGATCTAGGCCACGTACTGTGACGGGTGGTACCCCAGTAGCCCTGCCATTGTATGGAATCCACAATCCAATAAGTGCCAACGGTTTTGATTGTATTACCCACTTTTGTGGCTAGTAGCTGGAATTTAATAGATGTAATAATTTCGGCTATTTCTTATTTACTTGAAAACCCTAGACACTATTATAATATCACCGGATTTCCTATCAAATGTTTTGGTTAGCGTAAGGTAAAAACTTTTTCATATTTATGTGTGGGAAGTCTTACGTGATACCTTTTCTTTTCAAAAGGTTTTTAAAGTTAAGAAACCTTAACCTGTTACTCACACCAGACCCATGTCTGACCCGGAGTTTATCTTTGTTTTCTTACACTCTTGGGTACTCAATTTTTTTTACGAGTAGCCAAGGGATTCAGGTTGGCTTTGAAGAATATTGGAGGAGCAATGGAGCAGGAGGCTTCTACGTTGTAGATATTTAGTTTCCGCTGTGTTTTCTCTGTGTTGTGTTGTATTGAGTTGTAAATACTAGACATGTGTTTATAACTGACTAGTATATGTGATGTTTATGCTGTGTATCTCTGATTATTGTTGTATATTATGTAAATACTTATGTTATTAATATAATTTATTCGTTCCGCTGATGAGATTCTAGTGTGCTTTCTTCTTTCTCTTCTTTCCTTTCTTCTTCTATCCCTTTCTTTCTTATTAGCGATGCGACTTCCTGGTGTTTGGAAGTCGGGTCATCACATGTATGATGTTTAATTACCCTAGGAAACATTTATATAACTTGCATAGAAGAGTTAAATGTTAATAGGAATATGTGATTGAATAATATACAAAATAAACGAAAGTAATAATATGTCGAAAATGAAAATTTTGATTTGGGAATTTTAAATAAAAGTGAGTGGTTATAATAAATATTTATATACTTAATTTATGTCATGAGATATGTTAATTGGAATAAATTGAGCAATAAAAGAGGATGCCAATTGAGTAAATAAGTATGGACTTAAGAATAGTTGAAATTGAATTTTAATTGGAACTAACGTAAGTGAAATTAAATTGGATTAAATAAATGTGTTAAATAAAATAATTTTTTTGAAAGAAATCTTTTTGTAACAAACATTAATAAATTGAAATTAAACCAACTGAATGAAAATAACTTGAATTGAAATCAATTAGTTGAATATAAACCAATTTTAAAATAAATGTAATTTATATGATTTTGAATTAATTGTTTTATTTTGTTCAAATCTAATTTCCTTTCTGGTTGTTTCTATTCTGCTACCTCGTTCCTTTTGAAGATGTAAAGTTTTGAGTGGGAGAGAGTGCAACAATCTAGAAATTTTAACGGTTTCAATAACATAATTAACTAAAATTTTGTGAAATTTTATACAATCGAATTTGAAAATAAAAATTTGATATTTGGAATACGTCTATTTTAATATAGCAAATGGTATATTTTCATCAGAGAATATGGGAGTTTATTTTCTTGTGTAATTTTATTTAAATTTAAGTTGGTTAATATTTGATGATAACAAAATATTTCTCGAATGTGAATATTTATATAATAAATTTGTAAATCATCTTCTTAGTGAGACGTCATACTTCATTTCGTCAAATTTGGACTGCTATTGTGCCGTTTATCTTATTTTCGACGTTTTAGCAGCATTTTCGGTACCGATTATCGACTTCTGATAAGTTGATCATATCACTGATATCTGTGTACCGTTTTGACAATGTCGTTGTACCGATCTCCGTATTATATTCATTCCTGTATTTCGACGTCCGATACGTGGCAAAAACCGCAAAACAGTTAACCGTATCGGTGTCAATTTTGGTCCTTTGAGTTTTCCAGTATCCATCCGCTTGTCCAACAGTTAAAAATTAAATGGACACTGCTTTTAATATTTCTAAAATTGATTATTGACTGTACAATTCGCGTTTGGTTGATATTTATTTTTTTCCGTTCCATTTCTCTGTCAGTTTAATAAAGTAATATATAATGTTGTATAATGGAAAGCTGGTTCATCATCCTTCACAAAATCTGCTCTGCCTTCTTCTTTCAAGTCTTCTCTCTGAAACAAATTTTCCTCCCTTCTCATCTTTGTTCTGCTATAATTTTTTTTAATATATATAAAAACAAAATATTTTATAAACATTGTATATATCAAAAGTTTCTCTTTGTTTATGCCTACCCTTCACCATGCTCCCCCTTTTCCATGCCCAGCAACCTCGAGCCCTTCCAACCCTCGTATGCCATCCCTTTGCCATCAAGTGTCACCTTCGTCGCGCGCAAGCCTCTTAACCTCGCCAACTAGCTTCTAACTTCCTTACCACCTCGTTCTTCTCTTCCCCTCCACCACGCGATAGTAGTTCCAATCCCCAATGCCTTCCGTTTCCATTGCCGAGATCCGAGCCTCCACACTTTCCCAACCCTCACACGTCTCTAGTCCAAGATTCCCTCACCACCAATCTCGTCCGAGCAGCCCATCACCCGAGCATCACCTTTCGGCTTCATGTATGTTTTACATATTATGAGTTTATATATATTATAAGTTATATATTTGTACAGTTTCATATGCATGTAGTTAACGAATAGCCCACTTTAAATATGCACTTGTTTTAGTACTAAATTTTATAAGATTGGTATATTGATTTATGTCAGTATATATATGTTGTCTGAAGCACAGTGTACACATATAGCCTACATATATATTTCTAGACATAGGAAGGTATATATAGAAGTTTAAGATATTATATAATATGTTTAAAGTATTTACCTGAATTTATGTAAATATAAATTTTTGTGATAGCTTTAAATAATGCAGTATATATATACAAATATATTTTGATTGGTCAGTCTTGTAGCCTGCACATGTACAGACATTGTTGCATATATGTTTAGCTATATTTACATATTGCGTATGTGTATTTATATTAACCTGCATAGTACATTTAGTTGTATTTATATAGTGGGTCTTCATGATTTACAAATCTTGTAGAAAATATAATGCATTCGAAAGTAAATATATGCTCAAATCTTGTATATATTATATAAATGAAGTCATATAAATTTTTATAATGAATACTGATTTTATATTGATTTCAGTGAAAAATATAAATAAATATAATATTTATTTTGTTTCAGTTTATGTTAAGGTAATTTTGATTTGTCCTCCGTCAATTTCAAACTTCCAGCTTCGCTTTGTTCGTCAATTTTGTGTCCATCGTGCTTTACTTTGGAATTCGTACTTGGATTCGTAGCTCATTTCATTGTCAAATCTCTCTAGCCTCAAAATGTGAGCAATCACTCACGATTAACATTTTATAGTTAGTAAATTTGATTTCACTTGAAACGAAAAGTGAAATATGTTGTAGAATTTGAATTGCTAGTTATTTAATATAATATGCCATTATCTACAATTGTTCACCTGTGATATGACACCATATCCTGTTGTATATATTATATTTAATTTGTTACTGATGATATATGCCTGTGTTGTTATGTTATATTTGTTCTCACTCTGCAAGTTCCCTATTAATCTAGAATTCCCTATGGGTTGAAATGATACATACCTGAATGAACTTGTAGAATAGGGGAAAATCATTATGGATTGAAATGATAAACCCAAGCGATTTCATTGATTTCAAATTTTGGGATTGCGGGTTTAAATAATACATACCCGTAGATATTTAAATAGCGGATTGAAATGATAAATATCCGTATCACCTGACCATAGGATAGAAAATTATATACGCACACCGTTGGTCTATATTTTGAAAAATGATTTCCAAAGCTTTTAAAGGAAATATATGGTTTTAATAAGTAATGATTTTAGAATAATAAATATAGGCTATTTTTATGCATGTATAAAAATCTAGATTTTAAAATAATATGTTTTGGAAATTTTAATTTATAAGCTAGTTTTGAAAAATATAATTTTTAAGATTTACTTAAAAGTTTATTATTTTAAAAATATATATAATGAGATTAAATAAAATATACATTTAATAATAAATTTTAAGATTTTCTTATAGTTTTTTTAAGCATATAAAATAAGATTTAATATAAAATACAATTAGTAATAAGATTAGTTTAGTAAAAAAACAATTTAATTAGTATAAGATATGTTTTAAAATATTTGTTTAGATATTTATATTAATATTTTAAAATAGATTTATAACTTTAATAATAAAGGTTGGGAAGATAAATTAATGTTGATGTGGAATTTAAATTGGTTAATAATTGAATTTAAGAAAGAATTGATTTAAACTTATTGGTTTTGTGATTTTGAAAAGATATGATTATAACTTGATTTATAACTTGATTTGATAACCTTCTATGAGTTCTACGGCTATAACAGCTTTAAGCCGTCACTGGTTAGTTTCATACCCAAAAAAGCCTATCTGAACCTCAATCGGGTCTTGGAAGTTTTTTACCCTTTGTTTTTTCGTCACATGGATTTTTTTTTGTAAAACGGGATCCCGTGGCTGGTCTATGATTTACCATCGCTGGAGAGTGGTGCACCATGGTACTGCTCCATTACAAATCCATGCACCCATTTCTAAAAGTCGTACGACGCTTTTTCGGCATTTTGGACGGATGTTGCACCTTGCACCGTAGATGTTGCACCATGTGGATATCGATTCTTCGGAGGGCCATTACTATTGGCTTGTTTAGAATTACGGGAGCGATAACTAGTCAAAACGAAGCTCTCTGTGAGTTCTATGGCTGTGACAGCGTTAAGCCGTGATTGGTTAGTTTCATACCCAAAAGAGTCTATCCGAACCTCAATCAGGTCTTGGAAGTTTTTTACCCTTCGTTTTTTTGTCACATGAATTTTTTTCTGTAAAACGGGATCCCCGTGGCTGGTCTATGATTTACCATTGCTGGAGAGTGGTGCACTTTGGTACTGCTTCGTTTCAAATCCATGCACCCATTTCTAAAAGTCGTGCGGTACTTTTTCGGCATTTTGGACGGATGTTGCACCTTGCGCCGTAGATTTTGCACCCTGTGGATATCGATTCTTCGGAGGGCCATAACTGTTGGCTCGTTTAGATTTACAGGAGCCATAACCAATTAAAATGAAGCTCTCTGTGAGTTCTATGTCTATGACTGCTTTAAGCCGTCACTGGTTAGTTTCATATCCAAAAAGCCTATCTGAACCTCAATCGCGTCTTGGAAGTTTTTATCCTTCACTTTTTCATCACGTGGATTTTTTCTACAAAACGGGATCCCCTTAGCTGGTCTATGATTTACCATCGCTGGAGAGTGGTGCACCATGGTACTGTTCCGTATCAAATCCATGCACCCATTTCTTAAAGACATACGGCACTTTTTTGGCATTTTGGATGGATGTTGCACCTTGCACTGTAGATGTTGCACCTTGTGGATATCGATTCTTCGGAGGGCCATAACTGTTGGTTTGTTTTGGTTTATGGGAGTCATAACCTGTCAAAAGGAAGCACTCTATGAGTTCTACAGCTATGACAGCTTTAAGCCGTCACTGGTTAGTTTCATACCCAAAAAAGCCTATCCGAACCTTAATCGGGTCTTAGAAGTTTTTTACCCTTCGTTTTTTCGTCACATAGATTTTTTCTGTAAAACAGGATCCTCATGGCTGGTCTATGATTTACAATCGCTGGAGAGTCATGCACCATGGTACTGCTCCATTTCAAATCCATGCACCCATTATATTATTAACTAATTACCATTCACCTCATCGCCGCTGGCTTAGATTGCCAGCGGCCATTGCCGCCATGCCGAAGACCTCCGCCACTTCCCTTACCCTACACTGCTCATACCGTCGCCAGAAGCATGGCCTTGAACGAGAACGAACCCATTTTCCAAATCTATTTATCATCGAAATTCCAACGCCACACATCATCATTGACAACGAAACTTCACCACTACCTTGCCCTTGACGTCCTCTACGCTTCTCCTTTAGGATCCATCGCCTAAAGATTATCCAAATCACGCTAATAGAAGAAAATTTGCTCCCTATTCATCGATGAACTACGGCCACCACGGCCCGATCCAACCCAATCCAACCCAATCCATCCATTGAATGAGTCGAGCTTAATGTTGCAAACAATTCTCTAGTTGAAGACTTCACCAGGAAACGTCGATAATGGCTCCAATGATCGAGAGCCGTTCGATGAGGTTATATTCTTCAATTTAGAAAAGGCCAACTCCTTCTCTCTGGTTTGGGTTGCTTATATATATAAGTGGAGATGGTATGGAAACGTGGATGAGGGTATGGTTGAATAGTGAGAGTATGGTTAAGGGCATATGCAAGGTTATATCGTATATAATATTGTATATATTATTTTATTTCAAAACTATTCGGTAGTATACAACCCCAAATATTGAACTCCAATCAAGGCATGTCGTATAGCGTTCTATATGTAATTTTCCTATTTCGAACACGATGGAACTAGTTTGGAGACCTAATTCGATCATATACAGAAGATAGATTTTAAAACCCAGTTATAGTATATTAATTTCTGTAATTAGTTTTTAAGCGTTACCAAACGATGCGTCCAATCATCATGAAATTCATTAATAAACAATAATACGCTATTACGGATCTAATGGGACTGATATCGTCTAAATCCGAGACAGCGCCGGAAGGCTATTTTCATACGTTAATTAAAACAGGTTATTATTAAAGCCATTCTAAACATTTTTAATTCAAATTCAAAAAGTTACTATTATCATTCTTATTTCAACAGAATTTAAATCAACTTCCGAAATCATTTTCATTCATATAAAATTCAAGATTTAATTACTTAATTTTTTTAAATATTCAAATAACCATTATATTTTAAATTCAAGTTATTTAACTTATAAAATTAATTTTTTAATATTTAAAATCAGTTAAATATTCCAAATTATGAAATTCTAGGTCGTTACATTCTTCCCCCCTTAAAAGGATTTCATCCCCGAAATTACTAAGGTAAGAAAAATGCCCCAAACCCATTAACATTTCAAAAGCAATTAGTTAAAATAAACTACCAAATTCTTTTAAGCCTTTAACTTTCCAAAATCAATTTATTGAAACTTTGTTATCACCTTTTATAAGTCTTTAAATTCATTCATATATTTAACTAATACTATTCCAATTTATAACTCAAAATCAAATTTTAGTTATCAAAATTTCTTCAAAAAAATTCCAACTCCTAAATTTTCGAAAAATTTCGACAGCTCGTTTGCGTGGTTTGATCAAAAAAACTTCAATTCACCACTACCGACCCAGACCAACAAAAGAAAACAAAAACCAAGTGGCTCAATCATAAAACCATCAAATTCAAACAAATATATGGACATGTACCTATTTGCCGGGCAACAAACTCTTCTTGTGAACCCAAAGGCATCCAACTAGCTTTTGCTTCTATATACCTGCTTCTTATTTACTAATGATATCCTATCATATAATTCAGAATCATATTATTTTGCATTTTCCAATGTCAAAATTTAATTTATTTAAGCTTGTACGATGTGCATATACGCTCCATTCACAATATCAATCTGATCGCTCAGTCATCACACCATTTCACTTCTGAACTAGTATCGTTCACACGACTACTCCAGTGCGGACTCAGATCCAGTTCCTTGATTAGAAATCGCCCTTCTCCTTTCATAGCCATATACTATGATAGAAAATTCCAAAATCAAAAATCTATATCCAGTGTTTGCCTCGAGAATCGAGTGAAAAGTTCTAACTCGGACCGATGTAAATCATCTCGAAATCATGTACTCGAATCTAGATCAAACAGTTATGCAAATAAAACATTATACATACAACTTACGTACTTATTTCAATTTATTTCTCATTCTTCGGATGCTTTTATTTACATTCATTTATTCATAACCATTATTCATATATTATATTAATAAAGTTCATATAATTTATATTTCGTTAATTTTGTATATTTCTTTCAATACTAATATCACTTAAGAACCATCCCATCAAATTTTACCTAAGTTTATTATAACATATTATACAACACTTCTCGTGTTTATTTTCACTTCATATCTTAAGTTCACGTTCTCTTTAAATCAATTTCAATTTCATTTAACTTATTTCATTTATTCACTTCCTTATTCAGTCTTGTCAGACAATATTCTACACCATATTCAATTCACTAATTTATTTAATTAGTTCATTCCATCAACTCCTTTCAAACCACAATCAATTTCCTTTCAAAAAAATTCATTTCGTTTAACCTAAGTTAAATTTCGTTTCAAATTTTCTTTCCTTAACATTCATACATAACCATTTTGAAACTTTATTTTAACTTATTATTCCTCAATTTACAAGTTACAAAATTCGTAGATAGATTTTTTTTAGAATTTTAAACACACTGTTTTACTTTGAATTATTTTAAAACAATACTATAATTAATTTCTTTGTATTTCAAATCATACTTTTGAATTTTAAATCAAAACTAGTTTTACCAAAACAAAACTCCAGTGGCAATTTCTCTCTTGGAAAACTGAAAATGAACGTCGATGATGCTGAAGGCATCATCGAAATTATTTTCCAACGACTGAAGAGAGCAATGCTTTCTATGTAACAACCTAGAGTTTTGGATGTTTGAAATTGAAATATTTAATTGAATTTAAATATTTAAATGTTAACTTTTAACTTGAATTTCAATTATAACCATTTATTGGATAATTAATTATTGAATTTAATAATTGAAAATTGGTTAAAATATTGAATTTGGAACTTTAGGCTTGTTAAAAATAATTTAAAGGCTTATAAAATTTATACTAATAATAATGAAGTAAATAGAACTTTTAAATTTAATTTAAAAGTGATTTATTCAGTTTTTTAAAAATATGTTTGAATTTACATTTTAAAAATAGCCTTCTGGGGAACAGTCTTGGATTTCGACGAAACTAGTCCATTGGATCCGTAATAGTGTATTATTATCGGGTTTCAAATTTCATAGCGTTTGGAGTTGACGTCTGGCCGTATAGGATAGAAATGTGCTGAAATTTATATCGAAAATTCAATATAAAAATTGGGTTCAAAAGCTATCTTCTCCATACGATCGAATTAGGACTCGAAACCTTTCCATTACGCTCAGAATAAGGGTATAACATTATAAATGCCTAACGGCATGCCTCGATAGGCGTTCGAAATTCGAGTGGTGTAAATTGAGACGGTTTTAAAATTTAAATAAAATTATTTTCACTTCCTACCTTAAACATTGTAGCTTTCCTTTTGCACGCCAACATCACTTCTTGTTCTCCCTCTATTCCCCTTTTAGAATTGCACCCAACCGAATAGTTTAGAAAAATGGCCAAACAAAAAAATAAGGAAAAAAAGAGAAAAGAGTAGTCGCATATTGTTCCTCCTCTTCCAAATCGAATCGCGTCTTCCCTCCACCTCTTTTTAGTTCAAAATGAGAATTCCTTCGTAACCTTGAAAAGAAGGCGGAACACAACATGACGGAGGGCCACACGTGCACGAGGGAAGTGAGGCGATTCTTCCTTGCTAATAGCGGCGACGTATGGAAGCAGAAGTCCTGAATGTATAATGGTGATGTCACTGTTTCATGGAGGTGGAATCATCGGCAGCGACGTATGGCCGTGGTCATGACGAGATGCATGCAGCATCATAAGGAAAAGGGAGGGGTCGATAGCTTGCATCGTCGGGGACAGTGGTTTCTGGTGAGGGCGTCAAGAGTATAGGACTTGTAGGCCATCGATAATCGATGATGGGAGGTGTCGCGATTATGTAAAGAGGAGGTCAGGTGTTGCCGCATTTACTTTTGAGGTGCGGCGGCGGTACCAGGATGTGTTAGGCAGAAGTGGTCAGCGCGTTGAGGAGCAGGTTGAGCGAGTAGCGCAGTCGACTATCGAGGTGGAGATTGAGGTCACGATTTCTGGGGAGGAGATACTAGGAGGTTTTGAGCACGATTAAGTTTTTCATAATAGGTAATTAAGTATTTAATTACTATAATTTACAATTTAAATTATAATAATTTAATTCATTAACTTATAAATGACATCATCTATTCATGCGAGGTTGAAAAATTATGAAAAAGGTGGCATTGGATTCGTAATGAAGTAGGCTTCGAAATAAATTGGTTTGGAGATTTTTGAAGTCAGTTGGAATTTTTGATTATTTAAAAATCAAGATGTTTATAAAGAATATAAATCACGGTGATTTAATCTCACTTAATTTTGGATTTACCATAATTAATTTTAAATGGTTAAAATTAATTATTGATGGATAGAATTGATAAATTATTATCCGTTGATTGTGATATTATATATAGTAGTATATATTGGAGTGATTGATATTCCCGTATATATATAATGGATGAGACCCTGTGCGCCTCGCATAATAGCGGATGACCCCATATACCATGATATCCCCCTCGAAGGGATTGTATTTTTATATTGTGCTAATATCGGTGGATGTAGGAAAACAGTTTGGAGGATCCAACTGGATCCCTCAAAAATGTTAAATTAAATTTCATACATATGGCCTATTTGAAAAATCTGCGGTAGATTATAGCGTGTTTTGAAATTTATCCGATGATATGGTTGTTTGATCTAGATTTTGGTATTTTCAATTGAAGAGAAAATTCAAAAGGGATTTTTGAAAAGAAAATTCAAAAAGGATTTTTGAAAAGGAAATATTTATATAGAATTGGGATTGGTTAAAGAAATTCACCTGGATAAAATTATAGATTGATTTTTAAATTTGTACTAAATAATTTCAAAATATGAGAAAATAGAGATTTTGGAATAATGTAAAAAAAGGGATTTTAAATAATAAAACTTATGCGATCCTTGTTTAAGTGTAAAAAAGATCTTAAAATCAAGATTTAAATAGTTTAGGAAAATAAAAAAAAAATATTTAAAAATAAAATATAACGTTGATATATTAGATTTTGAATAAGATTTTAAATTGTGAAAAAGAAGTGAAATCTAAATTTAGTTGGATTTTGGAATATAGTTGGGTTATTTGGGAAATTGATTTAAAAATGGAATTCAATTTAGAAATCGATTTATAATCGATCAAGTATTGTGAAACCATTATAAAACGGGAAATGAGACTATGGAATTTATAAATAAAATGAGTGATTATCAGCCGATAAATTGAAGTTATAAATTCGCGGAGAGGATTGATAAGGAAACGCGTAAATCGGTTTAAACATAAATGGTAGATTTATTTTTAGAAATGTGAAACGGGGATTTACGAAATTGGGGCGTAAATCAAATTGGTGATAAATTGAGAGGGATTTATAAATATTAGACTAGCTATATTGAAATTGAAAAATATATTTTTCTGTAAAGTTAAGTTTATTTAAAAAAGGAGGATTTTTTAAAATATTAACTAGGTAATTTGAAAAGTGTTTAAGAATATTTCAGAAAATAAATTATTTGGTTATTTTAAATTGTTTAAAGTATACTTAATTATTAATTGAATTAGTTTCTATTAAGTAAATTATTTATGAATTAACCCATAATCACCTAGAATATGACCACTTTAAATATACTGTTTATATGTAAAATAAGTAAGGTTATATGATTCGAATAATATTAGGTAGGATTTGGAAAGAGAAGTGTACACAAAAATAGTAACATTTGTGTGTATCGATAAAAGTTACAAAATGTTATCTCGGAAAAGTAAGTTTCAATGGTTAAATAAATTATTTTAGTTTATTCATGAGTGCTTATATTTTTAAATAACATTATACAAATTTATTTTTAAATTTGGTTTACATAAATAAACAGTTTACTAAAATGTCAAGATATGATAGTAAAATATTTTGTTGAAAATCAATGTTTTTTCGATTAAAAGGTCTCGCAACGTCGTCACACGTTTATTTTCTTATATAGGAACATATATTCAAATAGTGTAAGTATTAATTAATTCACTAATCAAGTTTACTTTTACTAAACATACTTAGAAAATTCTAGAATATAACTAATAAAAGTAAGCACAAAAAGACAAACATGCCATTTTAAAGTAAAAAGTAAATATCAAATCAAACCAAACATAATTATTATATTCTTTACTTAATACTTAAGTGAAAATTACATAAAGTAATGATTTGAAATGTGATATTAAGTGTTAAAAAATAAGGTTTCTTAAAAAGTAAGTAAAGTGTATTTTGGTCTTTTTACAAAATATTATTTTAATCCAAAACTTTTTCTAGAAATAAGCATCCATTTTCTCACTTTTTTTACTTCTTCTTCTTCCTTTTTCAAGCTTCTCTTCCACTCTGTAATGGCTTCTTCTCTTCTTTTTCCCTTACTAACTTTTTTCAAAACCATGTCAAACAAAGTCAAAACAACACCAAACTTTGCCAAAGACCTTAGAATATCACCAAAACATTGTTTAGTATCTAAAAAGTTGAAGAATGATGGAGGATGGTGAAGAACATACTGTGGCAGAGCCTTATGGATGTTTGGAGGTGATGGTCGAGCACTTTGAAGCATGATTATAGAGTTTACGTAATGGTTTTGTGTAATTAAGAGGATGTAGTGAAGCGTTGTGTTAACGTGAAAATCAGACGCTAACACCCCGGTGTGGATTGAAGTTGAGCGAAAGCACCACCCGTGAACACGGGAACTAAAAACAAGTAGAAAAAATCACAGAGAAAGCAGAAAAGACAACAGTTTTTATAGTGGTTCGGCTTAAGGTAATCCTACGTCCACTTTAGTTCCCTTTATTGCTGAATCAATTACAACTTTACAACAATCTTCAATTACAATTCCGATGAGACAAACAACTAGAACTTTGATGGAGAAGAATTCCTTGAATCCATGTAGATTGCGTTAGATTTTCCCTCGAAGTTAGTTGAGATGCCTTTTGAACTTGAAGTGTCGAGTGAGTCGAGAATTCAGCAGAGTATTGGCGCTTAAAGAGATTGGCCAAAAAGTCCTTTCCATGCTTGAGGTAGGTTGGTATTTATAGGGGAAATCCCTCCCTTAGGTCGTAAGTCATGATCGGTCCATGGTAGGTTGTGGCCGACTCATCTGGTCAAACCCCCTGGTCTCATAAAAGTTCATTTGTACAAGTCCTAAGTCGCCCACGAGTCATCATCTAAGTCGCAAATGAGTCAACTGGTCCTTCTGATGTGGCCTTGAACCTTCACTCAGTAGCTTTAGGTTGTGGACGACTCAAGCCAGGTTGTGAGTCGTGTACGAGTTAAGAGGTCATTGTGTTAAGTAAAGAGCAGCACCTCATCGACTTAAGTCGCTTACGACACATGCTAAGTCGTAAGTCGCAAACAGCTCTAAGTCATTAGCTCATTTCCTTCTTAAGCCGTGCTCTCTCTTGAACCGTTAAGTCATCTTGTCCTTGAGTCGTGGGCTTCCTTAAGTCGTAAACTGTATACCCTCTTAAGTCGTAGGAACCTTAAGTTGTGGATGCCTTAGGTCGTGGGGCATCCCTTCTCTTCTAAACCGTTGAGTCGTAGACTTCTCTATGTCGTAAGTCGCCAAGTCCTTCAACTCGTTGAACTGTTAGGTCATCCATTCCTTAAGTCGTAGGTCGTGCCACCAGCTAAGTCGCTAGGCCGTTATACTTTTTAGGTTGTTAAGCCCTTAAACCGTTAAGTCGTTTGACCCCTTAAGTCGTCCAACCTCTTGACTCGTTGAGTCGTGCATCTTTTAACTCGTAAGGTTGATAACTCACTGAGTCGTTTGTCCATTGAGTCGCCGCCCACCTTGAGTCATTTTCTTATTGAATCGTTGACCATATGAGTTAACATTTGCCCCTCGAAGTGCACGCTTAAGTCATGAGTCGTGTGCTTCGATCTAGCTCCTGAGTCGTGAACAACTCAAAGAGGCTCGTTAACTCGCTCGCCTTTCAACCTTCCCCCCATCTTTATATAAGTCGTCCAGCCGCCTCTTCCTTCTCACTTTACTGTTTTATCATCCCTTTCTGCCATTAACGACTTCTCACCTTTCCGAAGGCGAATCCAAGCTAGTTGATCGGCAATCCATCTTTCCCATTATATTGCGTAAGTGATTCTGCTCTTTCCCCGATCCTTTATTATCACTGATCCATGAGTTCCACCTTTGAATCCTAAATCACCCCCTCGCGCAACGCCTTGTCGTGAATCTTGTTACCCTGATAGCGGTTGAACCTGAATTAGTCTGATTTGGCTTTAAATGGTTAGCAAGATGACACCGACGGGTTGCAATACTTCGGGCCAATTGATCTTTGATTTGTGTCAGGATGGCTAAACATTGAATTTGGATGATTTTGAATGATTTGGTATCATGAGAAAATAAGGACTTTTGTTGATGGAGAGGCTAACGGGTTAACGGGTTAACGGGTTGCTGATTAGATGAGGATTTTGCTGGCTGAGTGGAGCATAAGCTTGGACACGACCCAGCACTTTTGGGCGACTTTAGAGACCTTACGACTTAATTCTTGACCGACTCAAATAGATGCGACATAGTCTCTGAGTCGCAGCCGAGTCATGATAATTCGTGAAAGACCAATGTCAACTGGCAGGATAAGTCGTGAACGACTCATGACTTTGAGAATTTTTGGACTGTGACTCAATGACCTGAACAAAATTTGAAAACTAAGAGATGTTGTCAGAACTTGATTGTATTTCCAATTTGAGTTGCCAGGATAAACTGCTTGAACTTTGAACTGATAAACTTTGCTGCATTCATTCACAGACCACTTTTGACTTGCGTTTACTAACAATCTGTTCAATATATTATTTGAAGAAAATTGGGACGAATATACTGTCACTGACTGCCCATATCAAATGACAGATTAGTCAACATAGAGTAACCAACTTAAACATACTGTATGAAATGCTGTGAACCAATCAACTAAAGTGAAATATTAATGCAAAGCATTGCTATCTTGAACTGATTTGTTTGCATCTACATTTCTCTTTTATATTTTAAAACAACGAACCCTGGACTTTATAACTGAAAAATGCTTGCTAGTTTTCATTCCAGTTTTATTCGCTTATTGCTTTGTTGATTTTACACAACACTTCACACACTTTAGGAAACGTGCACCTTCATATTTGAATATCCAGTTGCTTGTGTAGAATGACTTCTCAGCAAGAGGATATAATAGCCCAGGCTGGAGAGGCCACTCTTATTCCAGCTCCATTAGTCAATCCTCCAGAAAGAGCCCCTACCACCTTATCGTACAAAGCTTTTCGTCAGTTGTGTGGTCAGTTTGGCATTGCTGAAGCAGATGCCATTCTTCCTGAAAAAGGTGACACTGCTGATGTGGCGCCTACTGGCTTCGTAGCGGTTAACCGGCAAATGTGCCTAAGCGGGGCCATTCCCCCTTTCAACAACTTTCTCCAGAATCTACTTCTTCGATTAGCTATCTCCCCATTCCAGCTACACCCCAATGGCTATGCCATTCTGATGGGGTTGTGCGTGCTATTTAGGAGAACATTTGACCGGCTTCCAAGCTTTGACGATATTTGCTTCCTATGTTCCTTTACTAGGACTAAGGATCATCCATCTATTACCGTTGTGAGAAGTGCCCGAAATCGTAAATTGATCGTTGGCCTCCCTGACATTGCCCATGGGTTCTTAACTAAATTCTTCTATGTCCGTTGCCCCCGGGGGTTTATGCTGTGTTGAGAGAAGGAAGTAAGATCATCTACCTCCTCCTCTTCTATACTCTGAGTTTTGTGAAGTCTGAATTACCAAGTGTTAACTTCATTTTTCATTTCAGTGCTTCCCCCTCCTTCTAGAGATCCCAGCCACAAGCCAACTCTGGAGAGGCTTGTAGCTGTACCGGTTGAAGAGCGGGATATGAAATTTTTGTTAAACGATGAATTCCTTTACCAGTTTGGACTTCTACACCCTTCTCGCTCCACACACCCTCATGAGGTTCTAGACTCCCCACCTAAAGCATTAGATGCCCCAGCTTCTTCTGACGAACCCATACCAAAAGAACCTGCCTCCGAGGCTTCTCTGGTGAAGTGCTCTACTACTGTTGATGTTGCGGGGTCGTCTGGCAAATTCGCACTTGCCCCAGTAATTGAGGAAGAAGAGCCTCAAGGATCTCCCCAACATTCACAGAAGTCTGGTGAAGAGATCGGAAAAACAAGCCCTGTCAGGCAGAGCGGGGACGATACTTTCGAAGGGTTGAGCGATCTCTTTGTCACCTCACAAGAGCTTTTCAAAGACGACCCTGTCACTACCAAGGTTTCTTCTTCAGTAGTGGAAGCGACTTCTTCTTTGCAACATGCTCCGCCAACCCAAGAGTTGACGTTAACCACTACCCCCACGACTACTCCGCAATCGAAGAGTGGTTCGTAGTTTGATGCGCGTAGTTTGCAAATCACATACACTTAGAATTTTTCGGCATTTTCATACACTCAATTCTTTGTACTCTAAAGATTTTACAGTTACACTTCCTTTTATTTCAGATTCTCCGATGGGACGCAGCGGCTCTTACTATGACGACTTTCAGCGCTACGGGAGGCAAGAAGAAGTAAGGGGTCCTGCTTCGATTTATTTTTACTTTTTGCTTCTTGTATGTACTGGCCAGAGATTGTGTGGATACCGGCCTCCGCTTTTCTTTTTCTTTTTATTTTGAAGCCTGTACCTGTACAAAATTTTGACAATATTGAATAAAATGATTCTTTTTGTTTGTACAAACTTCTGTCTATATTTGAGAATGCATTTACTATTCATTTTTGTACAAGTTTCTTTATATGATATTGCAGTGAGCTTGTGGTATGTTGTTCGAGCGTAGTTTTACCAACGTAGTTATACCATGTTGTATGTAGCTATATCATGTTGCCCCTATACCATAAGCTCGTTGCAATACTTTATACTTTGAGGGGACTTGTACTCTTATTTTCTGGAGAATAATTATTCCATACTTGGAGGAATATTATCTTGTTAAAAAAAGAGTACAGCTCCCTCCATATGAGTTTTTATGCTTTATCCTTCGAAGATATCACTTTTTCTTTTGTGCATACACACATTTTATCAAGTGAATTCTTCTATGTGGTAAAGCGGGCCTCTGAAGGGCACTTTAACTTCTTTTTGAGGAAGAGTATTTTCCATAATAGGTGAATCATTCTTCCTTTGAAAGTTAAAGTGTGCCTTTGAAGAGGGCTCTCTCTCTCTCTCTCTCTCTTTTTTTTTTTTGCTTTGCATTTCTGACGAAATGCTTCTTTGAAAAGTTGTACCTCTGAGGAGGGCTTTTTCACGTTTCAACACTTGGAAGTTTTATTTCAATCTCGGTGAAACGTGTGCCTCCGAAGAGTTCTGCCTCCGAGGAGGGCTTTCCACGTTTCAACACTTGGAAGTTTTATTTCAATCTCGGTGAAACGTGTGCCTCCGAAGAGGTCTTTCTGTTCGATTGTGCCTCTGGGAAGAGGTCTTTTGTTTCTGCCTCTAGGAAGAGGTCTTTTTTGTTTGATTGTGCCTCTGGGAAGAGGTCTTTTTGTTTTTGCCTCTTGGGATAGGCTTTTATTTTTTCCCTGTTCACTGGGAAGCGGGCCTCCGAGGAGGGCTTCTCACATTTCATCTCACGGGAGTGTGTCACCGATCACGGTGAAATGTGTGCCTCTGAGTAGGGTTTGTGCCTGGAAGTTTGGAGTTTCTTTCTCTTAGCTGGACGGATTCACGGGAGTGTATCGACCGATCAGTCCACAACTTTATGTTGAGAAAGACCTCTCTTTTTCTGGTTAGGCCCGCTCGAGGTCTTTTAGCATTTCAACTGTGGTGAAATGGGCCTCCGAAGAGGGCTTTTCACGTTTCAACACTTGGAAGTTTTATTTCAATCTCGGTGAAACGTGTTCCTCTGAGTAGGGTTTTTGCCTGGAAGTTTGGAGTTTCTTTCTCTCGGTTGGACGGATTCACGGGAGTGTATCGCCCGATCATTCCACAACTTTATATCGAAAAAGATCTCTCTTTTTCTGGCTAGGCCCGCTCGAGGTTTTTATCCTCCGAAGAGTTGTGCCTCCGAAGAGGGCTTGTGCCTCTGAAGAGGTCTTTTGCTGATTGATGCTTGCTCGCCCATGTCTCTTTGCCATCGATTCATGTTGGCGATCCCCGTTGTCTTTTGCAAGTGTTATCACTTTTTTAGCTGCCAATAATTTCCCTTATCCAAAGAAATATACTTCATAGTCAAGCGAGTTGGTGGTGGTAGACACAGGCTATTTAACTGGTCCAGTTCCATCCACATTGCTAACTTTTGTTCGAAGCACTTCTTTTGTAGGATTTGAGTATGGAAATTTTGAATGGTTTAGTGTTTGCTTGCTGAGTGATGTCGGGGATCGCTTGGTCTTGCAATGGGTAAGCTTTGCTTTTATGGCCTGCATTATTAAATCGACATTTTAGTGACACAATTAATGTATTTTATATGTCAAAATAAAATAAAGCAGTTTATAATAGTAGAGAAAACAAGATTTATAGTGGTTCGACCAAAAGCTGGGCCTACATCCACTTTATAGCTTTTCATTATTCACTTGCTTTACAATTGCTTTCAATACAAGAATCATATATTTGTAATTCTTTTACAACATTTCAGCAAAGCTTTCAAATAAAATAAGGACGCAAATGATTGCTGTTCCAAACTCTTGGGATTGGTTCTCCTTCGACAGTTGTAAGTTTGAATGTGCCGTCAAGAAGCTTTGTGCCTATAACATATGGCCCTTCCCAGTTTGGCCCAAACACACCTGTGGCTGTCATAATTCTCTTCAGGACAAAATCCCCAACTTCAAAGCTGCACTGACGAACTTTGGAATTGAAGTGCCTGGCTATCCTTTGTTGATGAGCTGCAATTCTAAGCCTAGCCTCTTCTCTTCTTTCGTCAAGGAGGTCAAGTGCTTCCAGTTGCAGTTTATCATTCTCATCTTGATCAAAATGGATCCTTCTGTGTGAGGGGACTTCAGTTTCCCCTGGAATCATCGCTTCTGATCCGTATGCCAATGAAAATGGAGTATGCCCAGTCGCAGTTTTGTGGGTGGTTCTGTATGCCCATAGTGCAAGCGGTAACCTGTCGACCCAACCACCTTTTGCTTTTTCTAGCTGCTTTTTAATGGTTGATTTGATGATTTTGTTTACTGCTTCCACTTGCCCGTTTGCCTACGGATGAGCCACTGCTGAGAAGCTTTTCCGGATCTTGAATCGTTTGCAGAAATTTTGGAACTCCTCACTTTCAAACTGAGTACTATTGTCTGTGATTACCTTCTGAGGCACACCATACCTGCAAATGATATTTTTAGTCACAAAACATATTGTTTTCTTGGAGGTAATAGTAGCCAATGGTTCGGCTTCAGCCCATTTAGTGAAGTAATCAACAGCAAAGATAGCATATTTAATCCCCGATTTGGCAGTCGGCATAGGCCCAATGAGATCTATTCCCCAGATGGAAAACGGCCACGGACTGACCATTTGTGTTAGCTCAGTGGAAGGTGCCCTAGGAATTTTAGCGAATCTCTGGCATTTATCACACTTTTGGGAATAGTCAGCAGCATCCTGATTAATTTCTGTCCAAAAGTATCCATAACGGAGGATTTTCTTTGCTAAAGTTTGACCACCTGTATGATCCCCACATTCCCCTCCGTGTACTTCAGTTAGAATTGTCTTAGCTTCTTCCTTTGTCACACATCGGAGTAATGGCATTGAAAATCCTCGTCTGTACAAACGACCATCTTGAACTATATATCTGGAGGCTTTTCTCATCAGCTTCTGTCGTTCTTTTGAACTTTCTGGCAAAAAACCATTGAGAAAATATTCAAGTATCGGAGTCATCCATGATTCTTGTTCTTGGGATACATTCATAATCCAATCAGCATCCATTTCATCTGTGCTTGGAGCTGACAAGACTTCGACGGGAATTAACCCCAATAGTTGAGCTTCACCGGTACTTGAATACTTTGCGAGAGCATCCGCCTTCATGTTCTCCTCTCGGGGTATATGGTTTATTGAATAACGGTCAAAATCTTGGAGAAGCTCCCAGGCTTTTGATAAATAGGCGGGTAGATTCCCTCCTTTAGCTTGAAATTCCTTCTTGACTTGGCAAACAATAAGTTGAGAATCACTGAAGATCTGCAATGCCTTGATGTTTAGTTCTTTCGCGATCCTTAAACCAGCAACGAGAGCTTCATATTCGGCTTCGTTGTTTGTCGAAGGGAATTCTAGTCTCAGCGCATAACATAGAGATCGCCCTTCTGGTGTTTCAAGGATAACCCCTGCTCCAGAACAGTAATCATTCCTTACGCCATCGACATACAATTTCCATTGGATTGGGACGCGGTGACTTCTTCCTCACTATCACCCTTATCCGTACATTCTGCGATGAAATCCACCAAAGCTTGTCCATTGATTGCTTTCCGGGGATGGTAAGTGATGTCATATTGGCTGAGTTCAATATTCCATTTCAAAAGACGGCCCGAAGTCTCAGGACGGAATAGGACTTGCTTTAGGGGTTGATCAGTGAGGACTTTGATGGGATGAGTTTGGAAATACGACCTCAATTTTCTTGATGCGATCAACAAACAATAGGCGAGCTTTTCTAATCCTGAATAGTTCATCTCTGCCCTAGTGAATCTTTTGCTGATATAATAGACTGGGCGTTGAATCCTTGTGTCTTCCCGTACCAACCTGCACTGAGAGCATGAGACGAAATTGCCAAATATACGAAAAGATCTTCACCACTGTCAGGCTTTGAAAGTATCGGAGGCACTTCCATATGACGAACCAACTCATCAAATGCTTTCTGACATTCAGGAGTCCACTTAAAGCTTTTCCTTCCATTCTTTAGAGCATCAAAGAATGGAATGCATTTGTCAGTAGCTTTGGAAATGAACCGACTCAAAGCAGCAACCTTTCCATTGAGACTTTGCAATTCCTTCTTCGTTCTAGGAGCCTTGACATCTCTCAGGGCAGTGATCTGAGCTGGATTGGTTTCAATGCCCCTAGCGCTCACAATGAAACCCAAAAACTTTCCGGACTCCACTCCAAATGAACATTTCAGGGGATTAAGCTTCATCCTGTACTTGCGGAGTACTGCAAACATCTCTGCCAAGTGATCCATATGGTCCGCTGCTTTTTTAGACTTTACTAGCATATCATCAACATAAACTTCCATTGTCTTGCCAATCTGTGGTTTAAACATGGCATTGACAAGCCTTTGGTAAGTTGCCCCTGCATTCTTGAGTCCGAATGGCATGACCTTGTAGCAGTAGAGTCCAACATCTGTGATGAAACTAGTATCCTCTTGATCTGGCTCATGCATCATAATCTGGTTATATCCGGAGTATGCATCCATAAAAGACAACAATTCATGTCCTGCCGTCCCATCCACCAACTGATCGATCTTGGGCAGCGGGAAACAGTCTTTGGGGCAGGCTTTGTTCAGATCTGAAAAATCAATGCATACTCTCCACTTTCCATTAGCCTTTTTCACCAGCACTGGATTTGATACCCAATTTGGATAAGTAGATTCTCTGATGAAACCGTTCTCCATGAGCCGATCCACTTCTTCTTTTAACGCAGCCGTTCTCTCAGGACCCTGGGTTTTCTCTTCTGTTTCACAGGTGTAAACTTTGGATCAATATTCAGAGTGTGTACTGCAATCTCTGGGGATATCCCACACATGTCAGCATGAGTCCAAGCGAATACATCCAAATTAGCCTTCAAAAATGAAATCAGAACATTCTGAACTGTTGTGTTGAGTTGTGAACCCACATTAAGCACTTTGTTTGGGTCCTTTGGGTCAACGGGCACCGGCACTGTTACCTCTACCGGTACTACCCTATTCTCCCCTGCACTGGCTTTCCTTGGATCCATCTCTCTTCGTGCACCACTACATTTGCCAGTGCAGGGTCCACCCTGTAATTGCTACAAGGTTGGTTCTTTGATGCGGACTGGAGCCGCCGCACCTTTTCCCATTTCTCTTTTCCTTGATTCTCGCAACTCTGCAAAGTAACATTCTCCCCCCGCATCTTGGTCTCCCTTAATCACACCAACTCCATTATCTTTGGGGAATTTTAGAGTCAGACAACATGGAGCAAGAACAGCTTTGAATGCAGCAAGAATTGGTCGGCCTAAATAGGCATTGTAGGCAGAGAATTCTTCAACAATTATAAAGGTTTGCTTTCGAGCCACCTTCCTCAGTCCCTTTCCAAGTTCTACAAACAAATCTATGGTCCCAATCGACTGTTTGGGTTCTCCAGCAAACCCAGCGATCTTAAGTGATGAAGCTTGAACGTCAGCCATTGGAATTTTCATTTGATCGAAGTTCTTCTTGAAGAAGATGTTACATGAAGCTCCACAATCAACTAGAACTCTTCTCACAGTTGCTGGCCCAATACCAGCGGATATGACCAAAGGATCTATGGTCGGGGCCTCGATACCCAAAGAATACCTGGCGCTGAACACAATATCATCTGTGGAAGTCTTTTGTTGCTTAAAGGCGCATCATTCTCTAAAACAAAAACATTCTCTTCAGCTGGTACATGCCTTAAGGCCCGGGCATACCTTTCCATCTCGCCCCAGCTTCTGCCTGTTGGGTGAGGTCCTCCAGTTATCATATTGATGACAGGCCTTTCCGAATCATGTTCCACGGCCTTCTCACTAGAGCCAGGACGGTGAGCGGGAACTTGCTGTCCTTGATTTGACGAAGCTGGGGCATTTCTGTTCCTTTTCACATACTGCTGGAGCTTGTTCTCTTTCAAAAGCTGTTCAATTACCTCTTTCAACTGACGGCATTCGTTGGTGTCATGGCCGGGCTGGTTGTGGAACCGGCAGAACCTTCCACTTTTTTCCATCTTAATCGCAACTCTCATTTTAGGTGGTGTCGGATAATTGACATCATCTTTGGTTGCAAAGTAGATGTTTTCAGGGGTATCGGTCGAGGGTGTGAAATTGAAAGAACGACCTTTCTTAGCGTCTCCCTGTTTCTTTCCACCATCGTTTCCCCTTTTCTGAGTATTGGATTCTTTCTTATTCGAAGCAGCACCATTGTTCCCGGCTTCCGCTGATACCACCTTAGCCGGTGTTTGGAGGCTCTCCAAGCGCATGAATTCATCCGCTTTCTTGTAGAATTTGTCAAGTGAGTTTGGTTCTTTCATTTTCAACCATTTTCCAAATTCACTCGATTTGTCAATCGCCCTCATCAAGTATGTCAGGACCATGCGTGGCTCAGCATTATCTACCTCAGCCAATGCTATGTTAAAGCGATTCAAAAACGACCTGATAGATTCTCCCGGATTTTGCTCTAGACTTGACAGCGACATTATGTCCTTTGCTTTAGAAGCATACAATCGAAATTGCTCCTTGAACTTCTTGGTCAAATTGGAGAACTGATCGATGGATCTGACCGGCAGCTTTGTAAACCACAATAGAGCTACGCCTTCCTGATAAACCGAGAAATATCGGCATTTGATTTCATCAGACGCCATGGCACACGTCATATGCCAGTCGTACTTATACAGAAACTCATTAGGATCACTCGTCCCTTTGTAAGCCGGAATAGTAGGGGGAATGAATTTCCTTGGGAACTCCGCCTTTAAGATCCTTTCAGTAAATGGAGTCTTGCTTGGAGCAAATCCCCACTCTTTCTCATCTTCATCTCTTCGCATACTTTCCTTCATGATTTGACGAACCATACCCGAAAAATACTCTTCATCATTTAGAAGCTCTGGAGGGCACACATCAGCCACTCTCTCTGAATTCTGCCTTGACAATCGTTCATGGAGGGTCGGCTGGGGCCCTGATCCTCCAGCTTGAAGAGGAGTCCTTTCTATAGGGTCTGCGGCTCTTTGAGAAATGTTCCCTTCAACCATCGTGAACTCCTACAGTGGGGTTCCCATCATTATTACCCGGTTGACGGTTTGCCCTAAGTAGATCATTCAATTTACTCAAGATCAGGGCATTCTGGGCTTCCAACTACGCATTCTGAGCATTCAATTGCTGATTCAATCCCAAAACTACGGTGTCCAATTCTGCTCATGTAACTCCAACAGTTGGAGCCACTTGACTTGAAGGAGGAGAGGTAGCAGTATTCTCTTGAACATTGTCGGATCTTGCAGAACTTCGTTTTCTCCCAGGAGCCATTATTTCCAATAAACTTCTGGTTTTAAAAGAAATCCTTTCAACAACCCTTCGCGGAGCAATAGTGGAAGTTTCCTGAGTTGGGTTCTTAGTGAAAGCACCAAAAATGTTAACGTGAAAATCAGACGCTAACACCCTGGTGTGGATTGAAGTTGAGCGAAAGCACCACCCGTGAATACGGGAACTAAAAACAAGTAGAAAAAATCACAGAGAAAGCAGAAAAGACAACAGTTTTTATAGTGGTTCGGCTTAAGGTAAGCCTACGTCCACTTTAGTTCTCTTTATTACTGAATCAATTACAACTTTACAACAATCTTCAATTACAATTCCGATGAGACAAACAACTAGAACTTTGATGGAGAAGAATTCCTCGAATCCATGTAGATTGCATTAGATTTTCCCTCGAAGTTAGTTGAGATGCCTTTTGAACTTGAAGTGTCGAGTGAGTCGAGAATTCAGCAGAGTATTGGCGCTTGAAGAGATTGGCCAAAAAGTCCTTTCCATGCTTGAGGTAGGTTGGTATTTATAGGGGAAATCCCTCCCTTAGGTCGTAAGTCGTGATCGGTCCATGGTAGGTTGTGGCCGACTCATCTGGTCAAACCGCCTGGTCTCATAAAAGTTCATTTATACAAGTCCTAAGTCGCCCACGAGTCATCATCTAAGTCGCAAATGAGTCAACTGGTCCTTCTGATGCGGCCTTGAACCTTCACTCAGTAGCTTTAGGTCGTGGACGACTCAAGCCAGGTTGTGAGTCGTGTACGAGTTAAGAGGTCATTGTGTTAAGTAAGGAGCAGCACCTCATCGACTTAAGTCGCTTACGACACATGCTAAGTCGTAAGTCGCAAACAGCTCTAAGTCGTTAGCTCATTTCCTTCTTAAGCCGTGCTCTCTCTTGAACCGTTAAGTCGTCTTGTCCTTGAGTCGTGGGCTTCCTTAAGTCGTAAACTGTATACCCTCTTAAGTCGTAGGAACCTTAAGTCATGGATGCCTTAGGTCGTGGGGAATCCATTCTCTTCTAAACCGTTGAGTCGTAGACTTCTCTATGTCGTAAGTCGCTAAGTCCTTCAACTCGTTGAACTGTTAGGTCGTCCATTCCTTAAGTCGTAGGTCATGCCACCAGCTAAGTCGCTAGGCCGTTATACTTTTTATGTTGTTAAGCCCTTAAACCGTTAAGTCGTTTGACTCCTTAAGTCGTCCAACCTCTTGACTCGTTGAGTCGTGCATCTTTTAACTCGTAAGGTTGATAACTCACTGAGTCGTTTGTCCACTGAGTCGCAGCCCACCTTGAGTCGTTTTCTTATTGAATCGTTGACCATATGAGTTAACACGTTGTTGCATATGAATGTTGGTAGGAAGAATTTGTTAAGTTAAAGATGAGTACTCATATTTTAAGTTACTTATTCTTAAAAGTATATCAAGTTAATTACATAAAAATTTTGGTATATGTTGGATGATAACTTGGTTGATATTATGGTTGATTATATATTTGTGATGTGGATGATAACTTGGTTTAATAAACGATAAGAGAAATGGTAGTAAGCATAGTTAATTTAATGAGAATTAAATCTATAGAAATATGTATATGGAAGCTATTTAGCCTCTTAATTATTGCAAAATATCTAAAAAGATTGAAAATGATATTATAACAATATAATATTATATTACGAAATGAAACGATAAATGAGTCTGAAATGATGAAAATATTGTTTTAAACGAGTTAAAATAGTTTACACATGGTTTAAAGCAAATGTGAAATGTTTCGGACAAGTTCCAAAGAAATTCACAAAATTGGTCAAAATCGAGCTCGTCACGTAGCGGTAGTTCGTAAATTTCAGCCCGTAACTTCAAATTAATGTAGAGAATGATTTATAAGTAGAATTTCTTCGAGATAAAAATTCTTTAGTCCACAATGATAACAGTTTTCCAATGAAGAAAGAAAATCAAGGTTTCATCATGTAGATTTTGATATATGTCCAAAATAAATTCTAAAAACATAGCGGTTTTGTAATTCGGAATCCAAAAAATGATTTCTTTATAAATGATATTTTTAAATGATTAAAAATATGAAATAAATTTGGTAAATCTATTAAAATGGCTTAAAAGTGATTTGGAATAGAAAATATGAATTTTCAAATATTAAAAAGTTGTTTAAATCAAACATGCTTATTAGCACTTTCCGTAGCACTTTTATGTTGTGAATTCTATAAACTTTTGAATATGAGTTTAAACGTAACGATATTTTCTTGAATCAATTATGAATGTTTTTAAAAGGAAAATTAAGATTTTAAAAGATAATTTGGAACCTTATAATCAATTCCAAAATAAAGCTAATAACTGAGTATGCGAAAACGACTAATACATTTGTCCCCCTGTGAGATCTGGGAAGATAAAACAAGGTGTTTAACTAAGGTTATGGATGGAGCAACCAGTACCCTGAACTTACCTGGCCTATGTTTTCTCTTTTTAGGCGAGGGTCGAATAGATCGAAAGGAAAGCCCGAACGCTCTAAAAGATCATATTTAAGTTTTTTCAAGATAAGAGAAAAGAAACAAATTCTTTGAATGTTATTTAACCACTTAACATCTTTTATTCGATGATTAGTACAAAGGAACCAGTATCTGATTTGGGCGATTCCTATTCGAAGAACCGCGATCAGATTTGTGATTCCTATCCGAAAATCACTTCAAAATAATTTTCGAAACCCTTATAAAATTAACTTTTTATCGGTGATTGGTACGAAGGAACCGGGATCGGATTTTAGGCGATTCCTATTCAAAAAACTGGGATCAGGTTTCGGTGATTCCTATCTGAAAACCCCTTCAAACTAATTTTCGAAATAAAACATATTGAAGACAAAGATCTTCATGATGTAGGATTACTTAGCATTAGTCCCTGGAGGCGAACTTACCATATCTAAGGTGGCAGTAGTGCTCTGTTATGAAAATCTTTGATTTGCAAGAATATGATTTGAAGTTAAAAAAGAAATCTTCGATTAAGATTTAGTGAATGATTTGGGAATATTTTCCCTAAGCTAAAAGTTATAACTTGAATATAAGAAATATTTGATTAAGATTGAATGTATGATTTGGAAAGGTTTTCCTAAGTAAAAGAGAAAATGAGTTGGAATTATTTCAAGATTTAAGAAAGGTTTAAATAAACCAAGTGATTTGATAAATGAGGCTTAATGATCCCATATACTCTTGAAAAGTAAATGGAATAAATTGAAAAGAGTATATCTAAGAAAAATATTTTATAAAAGATGAAGTAATTGATTGATGATTGATATCCACTTATGAATACTCTTGAAAAGTAAATGGAATAAATTGAAAAGAGTATATCTAAGAAAAATATTTTATAAAAGATGAAGTAATTGATTGATGATTGATATCCACTTATGAACTTAACATCTTTTTGTTTATCGATAATTGGCTTCGAAGGAACCAGGGTCAGATTTGGGTGATCTCTATCCGAAAACCACTTCGAACCAATGTATACATTTGAAAATGAAGACATGTTGAAGATGATGATTATTGATGACCGTGGATCTTTATAGTGTGAGGACTGCTTGTTGACATGCTCTGGGCCACTCTCATTATAGAGTTATTTATCGCAATGGTCTCCTCATTGTGGACACTTTTTCGCATTGCGAGGGCTTCTCGCCTAGTAATGGCTGAGGAAAGTGCCTACGGTTTCGTTCTTTCCCAAAATAAACTTGTATGGACGAATGTCTGATATTGCATTTCTGAGACACAACTTTTGACTTTTACAAATGTACATCTGCTTAGTGGCGGAGAATGCAACTTCTCTTAGCTTAACACCCCTCTCTGAGACATACGAGCTCAGAGGTTGTATGCTTGTGGGAGTCAAATAGTGATCAAAGGAATGGCAGTGTGGCGTTCAAAATGGAACCTGTTATGATCAAAGCATGGATTTGTACGAAAAGCATGGCTTTGAAGAAATTGATCATAGCCTCATTAGCCTCACATTCCGGAAGATGATATGGGATATTATGTGGTCTGACAGACACAAATTCGAAATAACTAAGTATGTATGGTGGTGTCCAATACGTTGGGCCTTTTGAGGGATACGTCGCTCAAGGCATGTATTACCCCATGTCGATAAAATGGTTAGCTTGAGAAAAGCAAGGAACTACTAGTTACCAGTAGTAGTGTAGCAAGTGTAGTTCCAAGTGACTAGTTTGAGAAAAGCGATTAAGGTACCGTAGGAACTAGTTATGCGTGGATCAGGGAAAAGGCCACTAGTTCCCTATCATGTTTGAAATCCAATCCCAATATGAGATTTACAGTTTTGATTGTATCCCCAAAGTAGTTTTAATGACTTGCAAACATCTCAGCCACCCCTTTTTGTATCATACATTCGTTCTGTATATTCGTTGACCTAGTCTGAATATATTACCTTAGATTTAGTCCAGGTATTGATACCTTATTTGAATAAGTCATTTGAAAAGTGTTCTCAAAGGAATGTCATTAAAAATAATATCAAGTATATTTTGGTATAAAAGTATTTTGTTATCATAAGATAAAAAACCCGTCCGTATTTATGTGTGGGCATGATCTTATGACATACCCTTCTTTTCAAAGGATTTGATAACATCGCCATGATCTATACATTAAAATTTCGAGTATCTCACTCTGGTTTATCAATCCTGATTCGGGTATTTCTAATACTCGGGTCAGATCCGAGTAGTTTCAGGTTTAGTTGAATATGCTTGGAGTTTCCAGAGGAGAGTTGGAGATCTTCATCATCGTATGGACATATTCTATTATCCACTGTGCTTAGTTAGTTTTAGTTTGATGTCTATCAGCAATTGTAAGGATAGATGCTTATAATTGTCCAGGCTGAATCTAGGTTAGATTATAATATTGTATTTTAAAATTTTCTATTGTAAACATTATTATTGAAATAATATATGTTATACCATTTGTGTGAGATTCTGTTCTGTCTTTATTTTCTTTCTACCCTTAATGATCCGTATTTTCGTGCAATTTGAGTTAGATATATGTGGTTTATTGTCGAGTTAAAGGGTACGGAAAAACGTTTCATTACATAACCAGTATTATTATTTCAAAGGATAAATTATTCAATATTTATATTACATGATAACTTTTATTTAAAGAGTATTTGCCTAAAATTAACTTGGAAATTTATACAGAAATTCTATAAGTATTATTTTGAGGAATTATTAAATGAAGTTTTCGGAAAGTAATGGTATACTTTCATGGAGTAATCGAAGGCTGTGAGTTCATGCAGTTAAGTTTTGGATTTCTATACGATAGAGACGTAACCATTGAGCTGTGAATCCAGAGTTGATACCGCGTGGTGCTTTCCATGTTTATTTTAAAAGGTTTTCAAATATTTTGAAAGAATTGTTAGTAAACTTACTTACTTGGATAAGATAGTACATGACTTTTGATAAGAGATTTAATTTATTAAAATTAAAATTAAGAAGAGATTTGGTGTTTCTTCAGTGGAAACTATAATATTTGGTTGAATGATTGTTTATTTGATAGTTAAATAACCGACTACCAAATCTAGACCCAAATTATAACTTTGGGATTATCTAGGAGAAATACGGGAATTCTAGAGGTGGTATACTGTATGTATAAACTCATTTTGTTCTTCTAGGACGATAATAAGTAAATCAGTCCACTAATGGTTAGGAGGCAATCTCCAACCTTATTTTGTTTGTTTATTTCCTAAAGAACCGGGGTTGAGTTTATCAGGAAATATCGAACGTTGTTTCGAAGAGACCGAGATTGGGTTAGTTATCCGAAAATCACTTCGATCCAACGAATGCTTTTTTGAAGGGAAAACAAGAGTATGGAGTCGAAGATGGAGCAGTAATGTGCAAGGGCTAATCGCTACTAATCCTAAGGATGATTCCAAAATGGACGTAGTAGAAATAGTGCCTTCGGTTCCGTTCGGACCCAGAATGGACTTGTATGGATGAATGCTATCGGTACATTGTCATTAGAGGACAATGATCATTCTAAGTGAAAATTTCTTAAAAAGGTAATCATAGCCTGTAGCCTCATCAACCGGGAATGGATGAAAAGTAGGGGAGATGCAAGAAGGTTAAGTGGGTTGCACCCAATTAGGGTATATTTATCACCTTTCTAGATACCCTCAGATATTATTACTATAACACATGGAAGGAGCTCGGAAATGGTGGGAACACCCGGGGTGATAGCATATTTGGGCTATCCAAGTTAGTGGTAGTCTAGTCTTGTGTTGCAGGGGATCCCAGCGTGGTCCTCGGTACACTGTTTCTAGACGTGTACTACGACATGGGGTACCTCAATGCCTAGTCATTCGTATGGAATCCATTCTCCAATATGTGCCTTTACGGTTTTGATTATAAATCCTAGTATGTTGGAATTTAATTGATGTAACAATTTCAGCTATTTGAATAAGTATTTGTATTTAAACACTAGAAAAATATTAGAGGATTCGATATGAAATGTTTTGGATATCATAAGGTAAAAATCCGTCGTATTTATGTGTGGCATGGTCTTACGAGATAACTTTGATTTTCAATTTGATAACTTTAATAATTTTAATTGAGTGTGATTTCTCATGCTGGTTTTGCAGACTGACTCGGGTGTTATTTTATTATAATGCTCGGGTTAGACCGAGTGTTATAGATTCAGGATAAGATGTTCTGAAGCTCAGGCGATGAGCTGGATGACGAAGATATATCACACATACTTGATTTTTAATACCGTGTATTGTAGGCCGTATATTCTGCATTTGAGAGGACAAGTTATTATAACTGTCTGATATTGTGTTATTTATGAGTTGTACTCTAATGATGTAATATGTAAATAACAGATATAGTTCCTTTTTGTATAAAGACATGTCGTTATATATTGTTCTACTGCGATTGTGAGATTCTGTGTTGTTATTTCATTTTTCTTCTTCTACCTCTTTCTTCTTGTTCCTAACGATTTGTTATTTCCGGTATTCGATTACTCGACATGTAATACAGTGGATGTATTGATGTCGATTTTTGGATGTCGAAAATTTCAAGCCATTACATTCTATCTCTTTTAAATCCTTGTAAAAAAATATTTCCAGTCAAAACATTTTCAAAATAATATCATTATTTTCCAAACTTCGAAAAACTATTTTCAAAATCAACAGGATTTAAATTCTCAAATTCTTAGCTTTTAAATCCTTCACAAGTCATATTTATCAATTTTCCTTATTTATATAATTTCAATATGGTTATATAAAACCATTTCTTAATTGTTTATCTTTTTTTACACTATAATAATCAAAACTTTTATTAGAACACCAACAACAAAGAAAAAATGATAATAATTAAATATTATCATACACTAACAACCAAATACACCATATACTATAATAATTTCTGAAAAATTATTCTTTTATATATAAAAAATAATCTAGGTAAAATTATTTTATTTACCGAAACAATACCATGTTAAATTGCTTTATTTGGGTGTATAGAGACCCCTATCAATAATGTTAATTACTCATATCAACTAGAATCATACGCTACTCAACAGATCAATCAACACAATATAAAATATTTTTATATCATTAACAAGTACGCGCTCATATATATAAACTCAAACTCAGGGTGCTATTGACCCTATCACTAATAAGTACCCCACCAAAGCCAAGATTCTCTCTTAACCTCGCTTTGATACCAAGCTGTAAAGGCCCACTTTTTCGTACATCTTAAGCGGACAATCAACCATAAATGACCCACTCAAATTGAACGAAAAGACAGATAGTAACGGAAAAGAAGGAAGACGGAAGAAAAGAAAATGAAAAAAGCAACAATAGAGAATCTCACATCAGAACGAATAATCTACAATATACAACAAATCTTTACACAAAAGCAAACTGCAATATACATACATACAAACATCAATCAGAGTATACTATCCTATTTCAGTCCGAGCAGTTATAACAGCATGTCTTTATAATTGCTGATAATACAACTAATAGACAATACAGCGAAACGCAATGACATAGATACATTTTGGACCTCTAGCTCATGTCCTAAGCTCCAATGCCTCCAAAGCAATCTGTAAATATTCTTGGTCTGACCCGAGCACTATAATAAAATAACACCTGAGTCAGTTTGGTAAACCGGCTTGACAAAACACACCTCAGTTGAATTTTAATTTTTCAAATATCTTTTGAAATAAAAGTATCTCGTATGACTACGCCGTACATAAACATGAATGGGTTTTTACCTTACGATAACCAAAACATTTTCTATAGAAAATCGATTGATATTATAAGTAAACTATGAATATAGCCGAAATACTTGCATCTCATGTTTCAGCAAAGTTAGGTACAATTAAATCCATAAAGCTCATATTGGAGAATGGATTCCACACTATGACAAGGTAAGGAACAACCTTTTGATGTAATATCTCTAGATAAAATACACCGGGGTTTGATAAGAAAATCTTGTACTCATGCCATGTAGGACTAACCTACCACTTGACTAGTAGTACCGAATATTATCGCCCATTTCGTTAATGGGCGTCAAAGATACATGAATATATAGTAATCGATCTAGATTTAGAATGACCATACCCTAATGGGAGCGACCCATTTGGCCCTGCTGCATACCCGATTTTTGTCATTTCCCAGTTGATGAGGCTTAAGGCTACGTTTTACCTTTATACAACACTTTCCACTTGGAATGCTGACACCGCCTTCCAAGCAACAATGCAATGCCAACATTCATCCATATAAGTTGTTCGAGTTATGAACAAACCAAAGGCATTAGTTCTACTACATCCATTTGGAATTACCCTCAGGACTAGTAGAAAGGACCCGTCCATTGCACTTCAAAAAGAACCGTCTTCAAATTCCATCATGTTCAAGATGCCTTCACTTCAAAACGCTTAAGTTGGATAGAAGTGGTTTTGGGATAACATATCTGATCCCAGTCTCTTCGAAAAAACATTCGATAGTTTTTGGTAAACTCAACCACGGTTCTTTAGGAAATAAACAGTCAAAGATAAGAGCAGAGATCACCTCCTAACCGTTAGTGGAAGGTTTTTTTATCAATTCTCCTAGGAGAACGAAACAAGATTTATACGCATAGTACAACATCATCGGAGATGACTGTGCCATGTAACTCATGTGTTTCTCTTAAATATTTCCAAAGTTATGTTTTGCGTTCATATTTGATAGCCGGTTATTTAACTATCAACAAACACAGACCCAAATGAGGATTTAATTCCATAGGGAAAACCAATCATTGGTTAAGTTAATAAGCAACCACTAGCCTCCTTAATTAATCTTTCATTAATTAAATCACTTTATACTACATGCATAAAAATACTTTCACAAAGATATATTCATAGATCCCCATATTTTCACTACTTAGGAAATAGCCATATACTTATCTCAACGGTATAAGTATATCCATAGAACGAAGGAAGATTTCTTTTTTACATAATTCCAAAACCATTTACAAACTCTTTTATAAATCTCTAAAATCATTTATAAATTTATTTATAATCCTTGAAACCATTTACAAATATTTCTAAATCATTTCTCAAGTCATTTATAAACCCTGTATAAATCCGTGAAACTATTTATAAAAATCTTCTATAAATCTAAAACCCATTTATGAAATTCCTTTGTAAACGTCTAAAACCATTTTCAAAGCTCTCTTTATATATTATAAACAATTTTCCTTTAAGTCTCCAAAACATTTTATAAACTCCTTTTATAAAACACAAGTCTATTTATAAACTCTATTTATGAGTCTCGAAAACATTTAGAATTAAATAAAATCATTTACTTTAAAACACTATTGTATAATAATAATTATTAACAATAAACATTAAAATGAATAATAATTATTATTAACCTCAAAACATCTTAAAAATAATAGTTAATAATTTCAAAACAATATTAAATAAACAATAACAATTAATCTTTATCATGACTATAAATAATAATAATTAACTTCTAAAATATTATAAATAATCATTATTATTAATTTCATACCATATTAATTATTTGAATAATTAACTTTTAAAAAATAAAATATTAATAAACCTCTTTAAAACAACATTAAATGTAAATAAATAACTTTAAAACAATATTAATTATAAATAAATAACTTTAAGAAATATTAACTTTAAATAAATAACTTTAAAAAAAATATTAATATAAATAAATAACGTTAAAAAGACAGATAAAATGGTTGGAGTAAAATAAAAGTTAAATCCTTTAAAACAAAATATTTCCAAAACCTAATTTTAGATTTAAAATCATTTCCTGTCTCAAAATCAATTCCAACTCAATGGCGATTTATAGTGTTTTAAAATACTAATTTGAAGTCAATAGCTATCCAACATTTAATAAATATTGATTATTGATTTCCTATCACTATAGAATCTAAGTTTGAATATATAACAATACCATAAACCATAGTGTCCACAATCAGATTTCATATTCAATAACCATATAATAGGAATTTTGATGAATCCCATTGGAACCCTCTAACCTGTCCCCTTGCATCAAAAACAGTATAAAATATGGGTCATCTATTGTTGGGGAAGTATATATATAAAAGGTCATCCGCTCTAGGGTCAAAAATAAAACTAAACCAACTGATAAATAGTAAATCATCCAAACATCCAATCAACAATTTTTATTGACTATAAATATTGTTACTTGACCAAAAATGTTATTTTAACTTACTTTTATTCCAGTTGTTGTCGAGGCGTTCCAGTTTGAATTAAAATCGAACAGGCGTTCAATTCTAACCTAAATTCCTTCTAGCTCAAAATTCATCCAATCATACTCTATATCATAGTATTTTCTAATACGAGTACAATGCGACTCGTCAGCTCGATTCTGACCTTGTATGAGAAAATTATTGACATTATAAGATACACGAATTAAATAATTTTATCATTAACTAATTACCATTCATTGACTATAAATTACGATCTTTTAAAATAATAACCCGCCTAACACCCTTTCTCTCTCGTGCTCGAACCAAAAGCAAGCACTAGATCACCTCATTACCGCTATCGCCTTAGATTGCCGAGTCCATCGCCACCATGTTATAGACCACCACTATTGTCACCGACCCTATGCTGCCCATTCCGTTGCCAGACATATGGCCTTGAAAGAGAACGAACCCATTTCCCAATTCCATTCATCATCAAAATTCCAATGTCACACATCACCGTTGACCATTAAACTTCACGAAAACCTTGCCCTTGACATCCTCTACGCTTCTCCTTCTGGGTCTATCACCTAACGATCATCCAAATCACGACATTCGAAGAAAATTTGCTCGCCATTCATCGATAAACTATAGCCACCATGGCTCGAACCAACCCAATCCAACCGTTGAATGAGTCAAGCTCGATGTCACGAACAATTCTATAGTTGAATACTTCGCCAGAAAACGTCGACAATGGCTCCAATGATCGAGAACCATTCGATGAGGCTATGTTCTTCAATATGAAAAAGGCAACTCCTTCTCTATGGTTTGGGTTGCTTATATATATAAGTGGAGATTGTATGTGTGACGCCCCACCTCTATACCCATGCTAGCCAAGAACATTACGGTGAATGCTGTCAACTAGCACGGAGAATAAGGCTGTTGAGGAGCGACCATCTGTATAATTTCTTTGCGCGAGCATCGACATGTCAGATAGTATAACATGCATTTCTTATCAAGAGGGAAATCCGACATACCGACACAAACTCAAAGCTACTACACAGTGGCTATAATGTCTTCGGAAACAAATATAGAAATAAACATAACATAAATCAGTCACAGATAATTCATATCACAAAGGCGGAAATAGATATGAATATTACACATGAATGTGTACATCAGAGTAGTGGTCAAACAAGATCCACAATATCAAAAAGAATAGATACAAGTGCTAGACAAAAGAATAAGTATACATCATAGAGTCTGTATCTCAAATGTATACAACAAAAACTACTAAACTAAAGTAGTTAGCCAAAAGTCAGAAGATGGTCTGATAAGGAGTCAAGCAGAAGCACCTGTAAAATCTCAGTCTGACCCGAGTGTTATTTAAGAAGAAAATAATAAACGGATCAGTCTAGCAATAAATATCAGATGAAGTGATATATAATAAGAGATATGACATAAACATATAATAATCACAATGCCAAGCTGTGATAAATAAGTAATTGAAAATCAACAAGAGATTATTCAATATCACAAGGATCTTCTCAAAGATCCAAAGAGGGCATCATACCCTAAACCTGTACTCATAACAAGTCAATGATATAAATTCCAGAAATCAACACACGAAATCCAGAAACCACAAAAAGGTATGTGTGAGTGGAATCACACAAGTGGTGTCTAGGCTAACCGAAAAGGTATGTGCGAATGGAATCGCACAAGTGGTGTCTAGCCTAACCAAAAAGCAAAAAGGTATGTGTGAATGGAATCACACAAGTGGTGTCTAGGCTAACCGAAAAGGTATGTGCGAATGGAATCGCACAAGTGGTGTCTAGCCTAACCAAAAAGCAAAAAGGTATGTGTGAATGGAATCACACAAGTGGTGTCTAGGCTAACCGAAAAGGTATGTGCAAATGGAATCGCACAAGTGGTGTCTAGGCTAACCGAAGTGCGAATGGAATCGCACAAGTGGTGTCAGCCTAACCTCGCAAACAAAGAGACATCGCACATTGCTAGTCTAAACCATAAAGATGATCGTCATGATCAACGAGAAGTGTCAATTACAATAAGCTAGTAAATATATGAGCTTAGCTTCATGTACCATAACCACTAGCTTAACTTAAATATTTACGAACAAATTGTAGATCTCCACTAGAAAATTGTCACAAGAGATTCAATCGAACAAGTCCAAGAATTAACCAACGAAGTAAACGCAAGCGTTTCATGCCACTTGTTTTACTAAGTCGTTTAATTAGATTTCTCATACGAGTGAGGTAAAGGCTTATATATACTAATAGATTGGAAAACGGTTTAAGAAAACGAGCTTTGTAATAAAATAGTGTTGAAATCATTTGAAGAAAGAGTTTTGGTATTTACTACTAGTATAGAAAACCTTTATATTTTTAAAGTGACAAATCACAAAGAAGATTGTAAAAACAATCAATCCGTAAAATTCACATTCAAAGACGTGAATAAAATCCAAGGAAATCAATATAAAATCCATCAAAGTGGATATATCTAAAATTCCCAAAGAAAAGGTCATCAAAGTCGATAATAAATGACAACAACAAAAGGGAGACAACACGAATCGATTAAAGTTGGATATTCAAACGAATTAGCAATATAGGCTAATCTGGCAAAAATCATCAGGTCGGTCGACCGGGCTCCCTGAGTCGGTCGACCGAACCAAAGGTTAGAAACCTCTCGGGACAGCAGGTCAGTCGACCGGACTCCCTGAGTCGGCCGACCGAACCTTAAAACAGAAAGTGCTTATGCACTTGGAAGCAGGTCGGTCGACCGGACCAGGGGTGTCGATCGGCCGAACCTGTTTTCAGCCTCTTCCCTGCCTATTACAAATGAGGTTCAATCTTGACCAAAATTGCATTCGCATGAGCAACGGCGCTAAGGGTTTATGTCAATCGACTACCCGGCCCTATAAGCTCCTCGATGCGTCACCAAAAACATGTTCAAACATCAAAGTTAGGATTTTTAACGAATTGAACTCAAAACACTAAAAATTGGAATATTCACAAAAGCAATCCAAATCAAAATCAAATGCACATGAATAAGTGTTAGGAATTCATACCTAACAATAGAAGAGGTTTATAAGCATAGATGTGAGATTAAAAATCTCACATTTGCACTAAAATTTATGAAGATGAAGCTTGAAAGCAAATGGGAATCAACCACTCTTCAAATCCAACTCTAGAAGCTTGAATCTAAGCTTAAAAGAGAAACCTTTCCTAAATTAGGTTTAGGAATTTTCTGAAATCAAAGAGAGAATGAGTTGGAGAAGAAGAAGAGAAGCTTACCAATGGGTTCTTCTTGAGTTTGGAGCTAGGAATTTGATTTGCAAGAGGAACTAGGGTTTTTGAGTTTTAATTTCCTATCTCTCCCACCATTAATACTCTAAAAACTGAAATGAGAAGAGAATGAGGGTGAGTGGGGAAGAGTGGCTCAGATTTGAGCATAAGTTAACATAGGGCTGAGCCCAAACCAAACCCAAAGTGAAAAGTAGCAAAAATCAACTTTCTCCAAACATATCGAAGCTTATACTCAAGAAGGTCGCAAACGGCATTTTAAACTCAATGGGAGTGGTCTCGAGTCCCAATTCGACTGTTTGCAAAAAGTAGCTTTTCGGACCAAAATCCGACGAACGATAAAATATTTAAATAAAATATTTAAATATAAAATCGATAAATATGCGGGTTGTTACAGACTCCCCACCTTAAAGAAATTGCGTCCTCGCAATACTTAAGAAGAAAATAAAGAGTAACAACCATAAAAGCATATCAACACAAAAGAAAATTTGAATCAAGAAGTCCACCATAAAGAGCACGAAGGAGTAAATCCGAAAGTTTTCGTTCGTTTAATTCTCAAGATTTCACATGAGCAATCCTTAGGATTTGAGAACCATTGAACTTTTATCAAAAAGAATATCTTTATATCGAAGGCGCTCAACCTTCAAAGCAATGATGCGAATAGAATGTTGCTCAAAAGTCAAATTTGGTGAAACTTCAATCCCTCAATAACACCGGGCTCAAGAATAAAAACCAGAAACATAAAAGCATTTCCATAGTTAAAAGACGTGGAAAACGTCAAGAATAGCAGAAAGTTGAGCCGGTGCAACGGCGTAGTACAAAAACAGTACGCCCGAGGAACTAGAAACTCAAATAATATGGGACATCAGCGTAGTACAAAAACGGTACGCCCAATGAACTAGAAAGCCAAGTCATTGATGTAGTGCAAACGGTACATCCAATGAATCAAAAAGCGAAGACATTGATGTAGTACAAACGGTACATCCAATGAATCAAAAGCAAAGACATTGATGTAGTACAAACGGTACATCCAATGAACCAAAAGCAAAGACATTGATGTAGTACAAACGGTACATCTAATGAATCAAAAGCGAAGACATTGATGTAGTACAAACGGTACATCCAATGAATCAAAAGCAAAGACATTGATGTAGTACAAACGGTACATCCAATGAACCAAAAGCAAAGACATTGATGTAGTACAAACGGTACATCTAATGAATCAAAAGCAAAGACATTGATGTAGTACAAACGGTACATCCAATGAACCAAAAGCAAAGACATTGATGTAGTACAAACGGTACATCCAATGAATCAAAAGAAAAGACATTGATGTAGTACAAACGGTACATCCAATGAACCAAAAGCAAAGACATTGATGTAGTACAAACGGTACATCCAATGAACCAAAAGCAAAGACATTGATGTAGTACAAACGGTACATCCAATGAATCAAAAGCAAAGACATTGATGTAGTACAAACGGTACATCTAATGAATCAAAAGCAAAGACATTGATGTAGTACAAACGGTACATCCAATGAACCAAAAGAAAAGACATTGATGTAGTACAAACGGTACATCCAATGAACCAAAAGCAAAGACATTGATGCAGTACAAACGGTATATCCAATGAATCAAATAGCAAAGACATTGATGTAGTACAAACGGTACATCCAATGAATCAAAAGCAAAGACATTGATGTAGTACAAACGGTACATCCAATGAACCAAAAGCAAAGACATTGATGTAGTACAAACGGTACATCCAGTGAATCAAAAGCAAAGACATTGATGTAGTACAAACGGTACATCCAATGAATCGAATAGCAAAATCATTGATGTAGTACAAACGGTACATCCAATGAATCCAAGCTCAAATAATTCGGAACACCGACGCAGTACAAAAACGGTACGTCCAATGAACCGAAGACCGAATGATTTCGGAACACCGACGTAGTACAAAAACGGTACGTCCAATGAACCGAACACAATAAAAGGACATCGGACGCTAGTCCATAAAATGAATGAGATAAAACTCAATAAAACGAAGTGTACCAAAACGTCCGATGAACTTGATGAAAAGATAATTCCATTCAGACAACATCAAAGAATCAACCACTCGTCGCTTACGACAAAGCGCATTGGCAACATGATTTCCCTTCCAGGAATAAAAAGAATATCAAGATCATAAGATGTCAGGAACTCGAGTCTACATGGAGTTCCATATGAGAAAATAAATATTCCAAGGATTTATGATCGAGATGGAGAACAAACTCCTCCCCTAAAATGATGATGCAAGACTCTAAAAGTAGGAACAATAACCGCGAGCACTAGATCATGAGTGGTATATATAGTCTCGATAAGCTATAATGATTTAGAAGCACAAGTGATAGCACGTTCTCTTTGGCAAGAGAACGACGTCCAAACCAATACGACTAGTATCGGTACAAATAGCAAAGTCTTGGTTCCCCTTCAGGAATCACAAGAATAAGAGTTTCGAAAGGAAAGAATTTCTTTTAAAAAAAAATCTTCTTTACCATAAAGTTAAAACTTTCAAAATTACACTTATCTTTATGTAATAATCATTCTAGAAAAAATTTACTATTTTCAAGTTAATATACTGTGTCCGATTGTCTCATCAAAGCGTTTAGGAAATTCCTATCGATAACGTTGATCAAGCGCGTCGACCAGAATTCTTAAAACACTCAACGGGCAATACAATCACAAAATCATCTTTTATAGGATAAATAAATCTCTTAAAAAGTTTTAAGAATATTCTTTGTTCGTTTCAAGAACAAAATCCATTTTTACTTATAATAAATCTTATGAAAAAGATTTGCAAAATTTTAAATTACTATTTTCATCCAAAATCAGTAAATACAAGAATAGTCTCATCGAAATATTCATAGAATATTCGATTTATAAAGTGGATGAAATAAGCTGGACAAATTGAATGACATAATAAGTCATTCATAAGAATCATAACGAGTGCGGAATGCGGTAAGTGGAATGCTAATTTCCGCAACTCGTAGCAAACGAAAACCGGTGGTAAAGTCAAACTGAAAAGACCTTAACACCACGCAAAATATTTCTTAGGTGATAATCCTAAGACAAACTCAAAAATGCCAGAAAATTTCTCAAACTACATGAATGAGAGAAATAACACTTTCCTTATAAGTGGGCTTAAGGAATAAAATGATGCCATCAAGTTGGAATCAAAATCATAAAGGAAAAATAGAAATCTGCTTAACAGATTGAAAATGTCGAAGAGGAAAAGTCCACACGAGAAAATAGGATATGGGCTTCACAACGATTAAGCCAATCCTTACAAAAGTAAATTCCGAAGCCTAAGTAAAAATATCGGCTCGGAAAGAAAAGTCTCATAAAATAATTTCGACATCAATAAAAAGCAAATTGAGTGTTGCGGATCTACCATCCGGATTCACAATCCTCAAAGAAGTCAACAAGCCCAAAATATTCAAAGAAAAAGAATCGACAAGTTCTTTTGATATAAAATAGTGAGATGAAACCCATATCAAATCAAATAAGAAGATCACGAAATAAAACAATGCCATCAAGGATTGAGTGAAAAATACCTTGACCACGAGAAGTGTTACCAGGAGCTTGCACTACATTGAGCTCTCCCTCCTTCTTACTTTGAAGTACGGGACATGCAGTAATATGGTGACCCGAATTTTTGCAATAGCGACAAAAGAGGGGTCTCGGACACTCCCTTGCATAGTGGTTCGTAGAATTACAATTGTAGCATCCTCCACGATTAGGGATTGGAGTCTTTTCTACAAAAGTAGTTTGCTTCACTCTCTTATTGGGATTAAGGCTCTTGAACTTAATATGTGACGCAGCGGATTAATCAAACAAACTTCAATCGATGAAATGTAGAAATCGGTGAGTTGAAGATACCGAAATGCCCAAGTTCGTTGATCCAAAGATTACGAACTCTAGCTATCTCAAACACGTTGATAGCGCACTATTCCGTGTTCAAAGATCTACGATTCTTCGCACGTTGATCTAGCGCACTAGATTCCGTGAATCGGCTTCTACGATCGTTGAATCGAGCGCACTCGATTAACCGAAAGAGGAGATAGGAGATTACACTCAACTACCAATTGGTATGAAAGCACAAAGCTAACAAAAGAGAATTTTATTCAAAAAATCAACCACCTCAAATGTACAACACACGCCCCTATTTATAGAGTTTTCGACCCAGTCCCTAAGTCGTTTCCGACCTACGACCCAACTTAAGTCGTGACCGACTTAACACACGCGACTCAACCCCTTTACAATTCAGCCCAATGTAAACGACTCAACCCCTGGCCGACTTAACAAGTACGACCTACATACAACAACTCACCTGACTCAACACGACCGACTCATCATAGGTCGTACGCGACCTAACACTTCCCATTCATGACCGAGTTAAGCAATACAACACACAACATATGTACACGACTTAACTCGTTACCGACTTAACATATAACGACTCAAAGATTCACGACTTAACACCCAACACAACCCATAGGTCGGTAACGACCTAAAATACAACACGACCCAATCCCCTACGACCTAAGATAGAAGGCAGTTCAGCTTGCTTAGATTGGAACTCGGCGAAGTTATCTTGTTCAACATCACTAGCTCGTAACTCGACACAGTTATCTCGTTCAATATCATTAGGTCGGAGCTTGTTAGGTCGGAATACTTCTTCCTGTGTTTTCTTAGGTCGGAGACGACCCAAAACTCCGTTGTTAACTCGGGGCCCTCCTTCCTTAGCTCGGAAACGATTCAAGCCTCCAGTGAGTCGTGACCGACTCATCAAACTACACCATAGAATCGTGTTTTCAGGAATTAAAGTTTGCACAACTTCTTCTCTGGCCTTAGCTGCATCATCCTCCCCTGGTTGAGAAAAATTCGTCCTCGAATTTGCAAATTCTTTCTCATCAAAATGTTCATCTCCATAATATGGCACAAGATGCTTAATATTGAATACATCAGAAGTGTAAATATCCTCCGGCAGCTTCAACTTATAAGCATTGTTATTAATTCGTTTCACAATTTCGACAGGACCAATTTTCCTGGCTTTCAACTTATTATAAGCACCTACCGGTAAACGATCCTTCGTTAATACAGCATAAACTAAATCACCTTCGTTAAATTCAATATTTCGTCTCTTCAAATCTGCAGACTTCTTATACTTCTCATTCGATTTCTCCAATCGTTCCTGAACGACTTTATGACATTCAGTCAGCTCATCAACAAAATCAACAGCTCGTTTAACTGTCCCCTTCGACTGTGGTACTACTGCCAAATCCAACGGTCCCCTAGGTAAATTTGAATAAACAATCTGAAACGGACTGAATCCCGTGCTACGATTCACTGCATGATTATGTGCAAATTCAGCTTGGCATAACTTCATGTCCCAACTTTTCAAATTATCCTGTACAAGACATCGCAACAAATTTCCCAATGACCTGTTAACAACTTCTGTCTGTCCACCTGTTTGTGGATGATAAGCACTGCTAAATTTCAGCTTCGTTCCCACCATCTTCCACAAACTCAACCAAAAATGACTCAGAAAACGAGTATCTCTATCCGACACAATAGACTCTGGCAATCCATGAAGTCGATAGATCTCCTTGAAAAATAACTGTGCTACTCGAACTGCATCCGCTGTCTTCTTGCAGGCAATAAAATGTGCCATCTTCGAAAACCTGTCCACCACTACAAATATAGAATCATTTCCCCTTTGAGTTCTAGGCAAACCCAAAACGAAATCCATGCTAATATCAACCCATGGCTTAGACGGTACTGGTAATGGCATATACAACCCTGCATTCGTTGCCGTTCCCTTTGACACCTGGCAAATATGGCATCTCTCCACGAATCTTTCAACCTCTTTTCTCATCGATGGCCAAAAGTAAGACTGTGAAATCAATTGCAAAGTACGATCGTGGCCCACATGCCCTTCCTCGTGTAACTCTTTAACAATTTTCAACCTCAAGCTACAGTCTGGAATACATAACTGATTTCCCTTAAACAGGAAACCATCAACCAACATAAATTCATCGGTACTCCCATCCTTCACTTTCTCAGCATATTTCACAAAGTAAGGATCTTCATTAATCATTTCTGGCAGTAATTCAAACCCCGTCACTTCAACCTTCATTGTCGTTAATAAATGACTCCTCCTACTCAAAGCATCAGCCACTCGATTTGTCACCCCTGATTTGTGCTTAACGACAAAAGTAAACTGCTGTAAATATGCAATCCATGATGCATGTCTCGCTGAAATTTTATCCTGCCCCTGTAAGTGCTTCAATGCCTCATGATCAGTGTACAGAACAAATTCTTTCTGAAATAGATAATGTCTCCAATGTTTAATCGTTTGCACCACAGCATAGAATTCAACGTCATATGTGTTGTATCTCATCTTCGCCCCTGACAACTTTTCACTGAAATATGCAATAGGTCTTCCCTGCTGACTCAACACTCCTCCAATCCCAACCTTTGATGCATCAGTATGTAGTTCAAACAATAACTGAAAATTAGGTAGAACAAGAATTGGTGCAGACGTCAACAATTCCTTGATCTTCTCAAAAGCAACCCCCGCTTCTTCTGACCATACAAATTGTTTCCCTTTCATGCAATCGGTAACTGGTGCCATCACACTACTGAAATGTGGAATGAACCTTCGGTAGAATGATGCCAATCCATGAAAACTTCTAACTTCAGTGATAGTTCTCGGCTGTGGCCAATTTCTAATAGCTTCAACTTTACTCTGGTCAACTTGAATACCTTCTCTTGAAACAACATAACCCAGAAATAAAACACTGTGCGTCATAAACATACATTTCTTCGTAGCAGCATAAAATTGTTCCTCACGAAGAATAATCAACACTTCCCTCAAATGTAGAACATGCTCCTCCATACTCCTGCTATATATCAAAATATCATCGAAATAAACCACGACGAACTTCCCAATAAATGGTCTAAAGATTTGATTCATCACCCGCATGAATGTACTAGGTGCATTAGACAAACCAAACGGCATAACCAACCATTCGTATAACCCTTCTCTCGTCTTGAAAGCTGTCTTCCATTCGTCTCCAGGTCTAATCCGAATTTGATGATAACCACTTTTCAAATCAATCTTCGAGAATATAGTTGCCCCACTCAACTGGTCTAACAAATCATCCAACCTCGGCATAGGAAATCTGTAACGAACAGTAATCTTGTTCAAAGCTCTACTATCTGTGCACATTCTCCATGTTCCATCCTTCTTTGGCACCAACAATGCTGGCACGGCACAAGGACTCAAGCTTTCCTAAACACGTCCCTGTTCCAACAACTCTTCTACCTGCCTTCGTAACTCCTCATGTTCCTTCGGACTCATTCGATAATGTGGTCGATGTGGTAACACTGCTCCCGGAACAAGATCAATTTGATGTTGAATGTCTCTAAGTGGCGGTAACTTCTTAGGCAACTCCTCTGGAAAGACATCTTCAAATTCTTTCAAAATTGGCTTTGCTGCTTCTGGGATTTCAACTTCTTCACTACTCTCTCTTCCAATCAACAAAAACACTTCAGGTTCTTCCTCCACTTCCTTGACAAACTCCTTCAAAGTCAACAGAGTTTTCAATTCTTCAATCTCTTCTAGCTTGCTCTCCTTCTGTTGCTGTCTCTTGGGAACCAAAGTGATTTTAGTACCCTCGAACATGAAACTGTAACTATTGGCACGACCGTCATGTTGAACTGCTCTATCAAACTGCCATGGTCTGCCCAACAACAGATGACACACGTCCATGTCTACAACATCACACCAAATTTCATCTTTGTACTTCTTCCCAATAGAAAAATTAACACAAGCTCTTCGACACACTTTCACTTCACCACCCTTCCTTAACCATGCTAGCTTGTACGGTTTAGGATGCTTCTCAGTCTTCAAATTCAACTTTCTTACTGCTTCTGTAGAAATAATATTATCACAACTTCCTGCATCAATAACGAACTTGCAAACTTTCCCCAGAATAGTGCATGTCGACTGAAAAATATTGCTTCTCAACCAACTACAATCCTCCTCTTGCTTTGGTGTAAGACATGACCTCCTCATCATAAGATTACAACCTTCATCTCCAAACAATTCTTCTTCCTCCTCAACATAAGGTGTATTTGAACATTCTGCTTCCTCACCATCATCCTCCTCAACTTCTGCAACCATGGTTCTCTTCTTCGGCTTCGGACATTCATTACTTTTGTGACCCAACTCCTGACAATTATAACACTTGAACCCACTGCTAACCTTCGCCTTCTCAGCCTCCTTCACCACTGGCTTTGAAACAGGTTTAGGAACATTAGAACTTCCACCAACACCCCTTGCTTGATTATTGGAATTTGCAAACACACCACCTCCACGTCTTCCTTGTTTCTCCCAAGCTAACGCTTTCTGATGTGCCTCTGCAACTGATCTAGGATCAAACATATTAACCATATCCTGGATCTGCATTCTCAATCCCCCAATGAATCTAGCAGTTAGCTGTTCTTCCGTTTCCATAATATCATTCCTGGCAATGAGTTGGTAAAATTCATCATCATAATCACTAACAGACTTTGTCCCTTGCCTCAGATTCTGCAACCTCTGGTACATAAGTGATTGGTAGTTGTAAGGTAAGAAAGTAGATCTCATCAACTTCTTCATCTTATCCCACGATTCTATCTTTGACTTCCCCATTCTCTCCCTGGTTAGTTTAGTTTGCTGCCACCACGCCAAAGCTCTCCCCCTCAACCTAGTAGCAACTAACTTCACTCTTCTATGCTCAGGAACTTCCTTGAAATCAAAGATCTCTTCAACATTAGAAATCCAATCGAGAAATTCTTCAGCAACCATCCCGCCTTTAAACTCCGGAATTTCCATCTTCATACCCGATTCCCAACGTCTATCATCTTCAACATCCCGATAAGAATTTCGAACTTGGTCTCGATCTCGATAATGAATACTAGCTCTATCACCTTCTTCAACAAAATCCAAGGTACGTCTACATCGATCTCGACCATTATCATCCCTTCGTTCATGCATGCTTTTTTGACTATGTCTCTCTTCATCTCTATATGCTTCATTGTCAAATTCACGTTGACTTCTCCTCTCTTCATGTGCATAGTCATGATGATCTCTTCGTGATGAAATTGATGCTTCTCTTCTATCTCTACAAGAATGTGGCGATACCCTCCTCGCTTCCGTAACCGATGGAGAAACTCGGTTTCCTCCATGGTTCGAGTTTGGTGATCTCCTCCTTTGATTCAAATCATTCATCAATTTCTCCAACTTACCAATGCCTTCATCAAACTTTTCATTAATACGTTGTTCCATAAGCTCGGCTTCTTCTCTTCGATACAAAGCTTCAACGTTTTGATGACGATTAGCTCTCCTTTGTGGCATAATTGAAAAACTTCTCAAACTTCAACAATTCAAACACAAAACTCCAAAGCTTTCACAAACAACACTTTCACAAGGCTCGGCCTTGAACTTAACTCGGCAACACTTAGATCGGCAATGGCTTCTACACGGCTCCACACTTCAAATCTTGGCGCGCAAAACTCCAAGACAAAATCCAAACAATATCCAACTCCTCGATTTCAAAATGAAATGGATCAAACACTCCAAACTTGATGCAACTTCAATATGAACACGATGAACAACTTCAAACTTCAAAAACTTCAAAAACTTGGCTCCAAGAATCAACTTAGCTATGATTGGCTAAGTATGGCTCCGATACCAATAATGACGCAGCGGATTAATCAAACAAACTTCAATCGATGAAATGTAGAAATCGGTGAGTTGAAGATACCGAAATGCCCAAGTTCGTTGATCCAAAGATACCGAACTCTAGCTATCTCAAACACGTTGATAGCGCACTATACCGTGTTCAAAGATCTACGATTCTTCGCACGTTGATCTAGCGCACTAGATTCCGTGAATCGGCTTCTACGATCGTTGAATCGAGCGCACTCGATTAACCGAAAGAGGAGATAGGAGATTACACTCAACTACCAATTGGTATGAAAGCACAAAGCTAACAAAAGAGAATTTTATTCAAAAAATCAACCACCTCAAATGTACAACACACGCCCCTATTTATAGAGTTTTCGACCCAGTCCCTAAGTCGTTTCCGACCTACGACCCAACTTAAGTCGTGACCGACTTAACACACGCGACTCAACCCCTTTACAATTCAGCCCAATGTAAACGACTCAACCCCTGGCCGACTTAACAAGTACGACCTACATACAACAACTCACCTGACTCAACACGACCGACTCATCATAGGTCGTACGCGACCTAAAACTTCCCATTCATGACCGAGTTAAGCAATACAACACACAACATATGTACACGACTTAACTCGTTACCGACTTAACATATAACGACTCAAAGATTCACGACTTAACACCCAACACAACCCATAGGTCGGTAATGACCTAAAATACAACACGACCCAATCCCCTACGACCTAAGATAGAAGGCAGTTCAGCTTGCTTAGATCGGAACTCGGCGAAGTTATCTTGTTCAACATCACTAGCTCGTAACTCGGCACAGTTATCTCGTTCAATATCATTAGGTCGGAGCTTGTTAGGTCGGAATGCTTCTTCCTGTGTTTTCTTAGGTCGGAGACGACCCAAAACTCCGTTGTTAACTCGGGGCCCTCCTTCCTTAGCTCGGAAACGATTCAAGCCTCCAGTGAGTCGTGACCGACTCATCAAACTACACCATAGACTCGTGTTTTCAGGAATTAAAGTTTGCACAACTTCTTCTCTGGACTTAGCTGCATCAATATGCCTCTTCTTGGAAGTCCCAATATCACAAACACTTCCTTTACCAACCTCTCCATGAAGAAGAGTAACATCCACAAGCTGATTGAAAGAAACTTCAAGTTTCAAAGGTAGAACCATTTCTTGGTTCTTACTCAAAGCATAGATAAACTCTTGATTCTTTACAAGATCCAAAAGTTGTTGAGCAGACATGAATACTCCATCCAGGGGAGTAGCACTAGATTGACCGGCGCTGGGACGGCCAAGTCTAACCATTTCTCTTCTTTAAGAAAGAAGAGGAAAAAGTTATTCTCAAGATAAATATCAAGCAATTCTTGATAGATAAAACAAGGGATCATATAAGAAAGTAGGATAGAACGGTACGAAGACCCGAATAAAATCCTAAAGCACAACTCCTAAGAAAGACTTAGGACATGATCCTTGCTAAATTATTCTATATTGTTCCGAAGTTTGGCTCTGATACCAAGCTATGACGCCCCACCTCTATACCCACACTAGCCAAGAACATTACGGTGAATGCTGTCAACTAGCACGGAGAATAAGGCTGTTGAGGAGCGACCATCTGTATAATTTCTTTGCGCGAGCATCGATATGTCAGATAGTATAACATGCATTTCTTATCAAGAGGGAAATCCGACATACCAACACAAACTCAAAGCTACTACACAGTGGCTATAATGTCTTCGGAAACAAATACAGAAATAAACATAACATAAATCAGTAACAGACAATTCATATCACAAAGGCGGAAATAGATATGAATATTGCACATGAAAGTGTACATCAGAGTAGTGGTCAAACAAGATCCACAATATCAAAAAGAATAGATACAAGTGCTAGAGAAAAGAATAAGTATACATCATAGAGTCTGTATCTCAAATGTATACAACAAAAACTACTAAACTAAAGTAGTTAGCCAAAAGTCAGAAGATGGTCCGATAAGGAGTCAAGCAGAAGCATCTGTAAAATCTCAGTCTGAGCCGAGTATTATTTAAGAAGAAAATAATAAACGTATCAGTCTAGCAATAAATATCAGATGAAGTGATATATAATAAGAGATATGACATAAACATATAATAATCACAATGCCAAGCTGTGATAAATAAGTAATTGAAAATCAACAAGAGATTAATCAATATCACAAGGATCTTCTCAAAGATCCAAAGAGGGCATCATACCCTAAACCTGTACTCATAACAAGTCAATGATATAAATTCCAGAAATCAACACACGAAATCCAGAAATCACAAAAAGATATGTGTGAGTGGAATCACACAAGTGGTGTCTAGGCTAACCGAAAAGGTATATTCGAATGGAATCGCACAAGTGGTGTCTAGCCTAACCAAAAAGCAAAAAGGTATGTGTGAATGGAATCACACAAGTGGTGTCTAGGCTAACCGAAAAGGTATGTGCGAATGGAATCGCACAAGTGGTGTCTAGCCTAACCAAAAAGCAAAAAGGTATGTGTGAATGGAATCACACAAGTGGTGTCTAGGCTAACCGAAAAGGTATGTGAGAATGGAATCGCACAAGTGGTGTCTAGGCTAACCGAAAAGGTATGTGCGAATGGAATCGCACAAGTGGTGTCTAGCCTAACCTCGCAAACAAAGAGACATCGCACATTGCTAGTCTAAACCATAAAGATGATCGTCATGATCAACGAGAAGTGTCAATTACAATAAGCTAGTAAATATATGAGCTTAGCTTCATGTCCCATAACCACTAGCTTAACTTAAATATTTACGAACAAATTGTAGATCTCCACTAGAAAATTGTCACAAGAGATTCAATCGAACAAGTCCAAGAATTAACCAACGAAGTAAACGCAAGCGTTTCATACCACTTGTTTTACTAAGTCGTTTAATTAGATTTCTCATACGAGTGAGGTAAAGGCTTATATATACTAATAGATTGGAAAACGGTTTAAGAAAACGAGCTTTGTAATAAAATAGTGTTGAAATCATTTGAAGAAAGAGTTTTGATATTTACTATTAGTATAGAATACCTTTATATTTTTAAAGTGACAAATCCCAAAGAAGATTGTAAAAACAATCAATCAGTAAAATTCACATTCGAAGACGTGAATAAAATCCAAAGAAATCGATATAAAATCCATCAAAGTGGATATATCTAAAATTCCCAAAGAAAAGCTCATCAAAGTCGATAATAAATGACAACAACAAAAGGGAGACAACAAGAATCGATTAAAGTTGGATATTCAAACGAATTAGCAATATAGGCTAATCTCGCAAAAATCATCAGGTCGGTCGACCGGACTCCCTGAGTCAGTCGACCAAACCAAAGGTTAGAAACCTCTCGGGACAGCAGGTCGGTCGACCGGACTCCCTGAGTCGGCCGACCGAACCTTAAAACAGAAAGTGCTTATGCACTTGGAAGCAGGTCGGTCGACCGGACCAGGGGTGTCGGTCGGCCGAACCTGTTTCCAGCCTCTTCCCTGCCTATTACAAATGAGGTTCAATCTTGACCAAAATTGCATTCGCACGAGCAACGGCGCTAAGGGTTTATGTCAATCGACTACCCGACCCTATAAGCTCCTCGATGCATCACCAAAAACATGTTCAAACATCAAAGTTAGGATTTTTAACGAATTGAACTCAAAACACTAAAAATTGGAATATTCACAAAAGCAATCCAAATCAAAATCAAATGCACATGAATAAGTGTTAGGAATTCATACCTAACAATAGAAGAGGTTTATAAGCATAGATGTGAGATTAAAAATCTCACCATTGCACTAAAATTTATGAAGATGAAGCTTGAAAGAAAATGGGAATCAATCACTCTTCAAATCCAACTCTAGAAGCTTGAATCTAAGCTTAAAAGAGAAACCTTTCCTAAATTAGGTTTAGGAATTTTCTGAAATCAAAGAGAGAATGAGTTGGAGAAGAAGAAGAGAAGCTTACCAATGGGTTCTTCTTGAGTTTGGAGCTAGGAATTTGATTTGCAAGAGGAACTAGGGTTTTGGAGTTTTAATTTTCTATCTCTCCCACCATTAATACTCTAAAAACTGAAATGAGAAGAGAATGAGGGTGAGTGGGGAAGAGTGGCTCAGATTTGAGCATAAGTTAACATAGGGCTGAGCCCAAACCAAACCCAAAGTGAAAAGTAGCAAAAATCAACTTTTTCCAAACATATCGAAGCTTATACTCAAAAAGGTCGCAAACGGAATTTTAAACTCAATGGGAGTGGTCTCGAGTCCCAATTCGACTGTTTGCAAAAAGTAGCTTTTCAGACCAAAATCCGACAAACGATAAAATATTTAAATAAAATATTTAAATATAAAATCGATAAATATGCGGGTTGTTACAGTATGGTAAATGTGGATGAGGGTATGGTTGAATAGTGCAAGTATGGTTGAGGGCATGGGTAAAGGTTTTGTAGTATATAATATTATGTATATTATTTTATTTTAAAACTATTCGATAATATACAACCCCAAATCTTGAACTCCAAATAAGGCATGGCATCGGCATTCTATATGTAATAATCATATTTCGAACACAATGGAACTAGTCTCGAGACCTAATTCAATCATATATAGAAGATAGCTTTTTAAACCCAGTCATACTATATTAATTTATGTAATTAGTTTCTAAGCGCTTCGAGCTTCCACGACCAAATGATACGAATGATATTTATGAAATTCATTGACCTACAATAATACACTATATTGATCTAATGGAACTAGTTTCGTCAAAATCTGGGAAAGTGCCCCGGAAGGCTATTTTTATACGTTAATTACAATGAGTTAATTTTAAAACCATTCTAATCACTTTTAGTTCAAATTTATAAGTTTACTATTACCATTCTTGTTAAATAGAATTTAAATTACCTTTTCACATAAAATTCAAGATTTAATTACTCAAATAATTTCAAATATTCAAATAACCATTATATCTGAAATTCAAGTTATTTAACTTATAAAATTAACTTTTCAATATTTATAGCCAACTAAATATTCCAAATTCAAATGACATAAATTCTGGGTCGTTACATGCAGTTGATGTGTTTGGAGTTGTATGACTTTCTATTACTTATTTCATTGTCTTGGAACAAAGCACATAGGGTTTCGTTGATCGATGATTTGAGTAGGACTTGATTTGGTTGTGGATTATATCGATAGTAGCTATAAACGAACTTTGAAAATGCCTTCTTTTCAACATTTCCTATGATTTTTTGTAGAGAGGTCATTAAGGGTTTATCACCATTTTATTTATATATTATGTGTATACTAGTTACCATTAATGTATTTGATGACAAAAAGTTTATTAGCATATTGAAAATCGACCAACATTCAAGATACTAAAACGGGCCCAGGTTGCAGTCTTTTATAACAGTGATCCATAGCACTTTAAAAACGTTTTGTTTATCATTAGATTTTCAAAATGTCATCTTTTCTGTTTGAGAGTGTAAATTGCTTTGAAATGACTTTAAACTTATGTATTCTTCCTAATCTTTTGTGTAGTCTTTTTGAACATATATTAGTATAATTAAAATATTGTTATAATTTTTATGAACTTTTAGTAATTATTTATGAATTATTAAAGTAGAGGGTTAATTTAAAACAAAACAAAACATGCTTTTTTGAGTTTTTACATAAATTATAAAATAGTTAAACTAATATTTTAAATAAATGTTTTAAACCATATTATAAGTATTTTTAAGTATTTTTTAATATATATAGTTTTTTTAAAAATTTGTTAAAAATTTAAACAATTAAAAGCTTATGTAATATAATATCTTTTAAATTGTTTTTAAAGTTAGCATATATATATATATATATATATCATTTTTAAAAGGTTTTTAATAGATATATAAGTTTGGAAAAGTAAGTTAAGTCTTTTACAAAAGATAATAAGTTTTGGATTATAACGCTTAAGTTGTAATAAATGGTTATGTAAAGTTAATTAAAAGTATATTATCTTGTTTAATAAGTGTAAATATACTTAGACTTTAAAAAGAATGTTTTAAATATAAATATAAGTACAAAATGGTTTTAGATTTATAGTAACAATGTTTAAATATACTTTTAAGAATGGTTAGATCTTTAAAAAGAATGTTTTAAAGATATATAATAAGTGCAAAATGGTTTTCGGTTTATAGTAACAATGTTTAAATGATATTTGTTTTTAACTCATTTAATTATACTTTTCAAAATGTGAAATCTTGTTTAAGATTTTGAATATTCTTATACCGTTTAGGTTAAGAATATGGATACACTTCTAAGTACCGAAAAGAGAGGAAATGAATAGTGGAATAGTAATATGCATGTATATATCTTTTGTAACGGTATTTTAAATACATATAAGTATTTACGAAGATGTTTAATTAATAAAAGAATTAAATACATAAAAAGGGATTAGGAATTATTTATGTGGATTAATCGTTCTTTGTGTGACTTAATCGTGCTTTATGTGCTTACTTGTGTATGGAGTACTTATCATGTACTTAGCACTAAAAGCCGATGAAGTAGGCTTGTCTATCTATGAGAGTTAAGAATGATGTTCAAATAGGGTTTAGAAGCAACAATGCTCTAACCTATCGGCTTAACTCTTGACCAAGAGATAGTGTAAGTTGAAATGATTGGAAAAGTGATAAGTATACGAGTTTCCATATGCGATCATTTTCATTGTACTAAAAAATTGACTAGTCAATTTTTGAAATTGACCAATGTTAAGTGGGAAATATGTAGAAGAGACACGAGGGTTATATGGTACAGTTATCTTTGGTGATGCTATATTGTACAGATAAACTTATCTTGCTCTTTTAGGACAAATAATAAGGAAATCCACCTGAATAGGAGATGATCTCCACCCTTATGCACTATTTGTTTATTTTTAAAAGAATAAAGGTTAAGTTGACCGAAAATCTATTGACTGGTTTGCCTCCGGTAAGCGGGGGAGTGTACTTGTATAAGGTGACTTGAAACGGTGACCACTTCAAAACTATATACCCGATCTATGTTCTAGAAGTAGTTGTAAAGAGAAATGTTATAGAGTTTCACTATCTATGCTAAGGTTAAGTCCAAGGGAGAGGTTACGTTAACATTTTGAATGATGCTATCGCAAGGAACTGTCTACCTTGAGGGTGATCCCAAGGGAGCGGACAACATTAGCATTCAACGGAGGACATATGTTGGAATCCATTTGGGGTTCGTGGACAATTTGAGATGTTGAAGGAGATTGGAGATCTGTACAAGTGATGAAGACGTTTTTGATGAGATGTCAAACGTGAATTCACCATCAGTAATGACAAAATCTAGAGTGTAGGGCATAGCCAAAGGGTTTGGCAAACCCAAGGGATATCGATCCATATCTAGTGACACTTTCAGAGATTCATGCAAGAGCGATGATACTAGGAGCCACAGATCGAGCATGGACCAGCTTTGCTTTTCCTATAGTTATTTTTGCCAGAGATATATGACGCTCGGAAGGATATCTATGATCTTGTTGCAGGAGATCAGGTTCGGCTTGATCTGGGGAGACCTCTACGGAAATCCATACACGTATATGAATGCGCCTTAGCGGTATTGATTGTATACCTAATAATCTTATGGTGTAAATGCAGAACAGCTATTTTCTGATTTACCTTCTACGTCCCAGATATTATCTATTATATCACCTTATGTACTTATTAGATGGCTTGGTTTCTTTTAAGGGGAAAATAATACGGTGATCCATACAGTCTCAAAAATTATGTTATATGTAGGACATGTATTTCTTGAGTTTCTCACTCCAGACTTATGTCTAACTCATGGCTCTATATTTCCCTTATTTCCATGGGTGCTCTTTCGAGTAGTCTGGGAAAGGCTGGTTTTTGTTGATGTTTATTAGAGCTCGAAGATGCGAGCTGGATGCTTTCACCTACCATAGAACTTTTATTTTCACTGCATTACTATATTGTAAAAATCAATATATGTAAGGATAGATTGTTATAACTGTCCAAGCTGATGATAGTCCTTTTGATTATAACTTTAAAATGATATATATCCAAGAGTGATAGTTTGTACTATCTTTTGGTATTATACGTTATCATTCTATTATGAGATTCTAATGTTGTGTTTTATTCTACCTTGTTCCATTTATTTTTTTCCTAATAATTTGTCTTTCTAGTACTTGAGTACTCGACACATGAATACCATGGATGTATTAGTGTTGACATTTGGAGGTCGAAAAGGTGGATCGTTACACTTGGCATTAGAGCTAAAGGTTAAGCAAGAACCTTGGCTTTGGCTGGGTATGACTCATTAAGATTTAAGTAATGGAATGCCCTAGCATGAGCTGAGTGTATTATATCTATAAAAGCATTTATATTTGTTATATTAGTAGTATATATAAGTATAAGTTGATAGTGTAGTTCAGTTGATGTAGGGATTAATGATGTTCATTCGTTACCCTTTATTAACTAGATTAGTCATGCTCACCTAGTTTATGAGCATTGTTATCCTCTGTAGAATGATTTGACATGTTCAACCAGTTTTTGAGCATTATTAACATTTGTAGAATTCTTAGCTTAATATTGCTCAGTCGGTTTATGACTATTGTTATCATTTGTTGTTTGATTAGTTATGCTCAACCAGTTGGAGTGCGTTTATTATTGTTTGTTGATTGTTGATTTATGCTTGACCAGTTTGTGAAGAATTTAGCCTTTACGACATGCATTGGGTAGACAATAATCGTGGATGCACTAAAATGAATACATTTTGAATTGAGTTTCACAGTTTGACTATAAGGCATTAGCTGACAAAGTTGGTTAGAAACTAAATTTAATAAAATATGTTTAGTATAATCTAAGGGAAAGATAAGATATTTTGTAAATAAGTAGTTGAGAAAAGATTTTATATAAGAAAGTGATTTTACGTAAGTATGGTTTATGAATAAAGAGGATTTAAACTGATATTTGAAAACATAAATCTTGGTGTTTTTGAAATTGATTTTCTAAGATTTAGGAAAATAAAAGTAGTATTATTTGAAAGTATTTGTGAATACTAGTAATTTGAAAAGAGTTTTTAGAGTTGTTTGAGTTCGAATTTGCTCTCGAAATCGACAAATCAATACGAGAACAAAGTATTTTATGTTATCTACTTCGAGTGACTCAAACGTAACAAAAAATGGACAACAGATGTGTTCAGTTGGTAAGCACTTCTCATAGGCATTACCCTTCTTAGTAAGGGAATATAGTGTACGACTTAGTCGGACCCATTTCCATGGTATCACTTTTATATGACTCGATCTATATGTATATTTTCTATCGTTTTAAAGAATATATTTAGGAAATTGGTTTATGTAATTGAGATCGTGATACTTAGTTCTATTATACTAAGTATTTATACCACTTTATTAGGATTTTGGTTAAGTCCCAATAGTATGATTGTGTACTAAATTCACTTCTATCGGTTGAAAATAATTCTGGTGATGATTGCAGCATCATCGACATTCATTTTTGGATTCAAAGTAGGGATGGTACATAGTAATTTTGGAAAAACGGTAGTTATATCCTGGAAGTACGATTAGATATATAAAAGATATGTGTATGCATTATTATTTCAACTGATTTGAAATAAAACCTGATGTTTGGTTATAAAGTTTTCTTTAACAGAAATATGATATAAAATATAGATCAATTTAATAAAGATTTTGAAATAAGCTTTCTACATGTAAAAGATTTATATGTATACTATGTCAAGTATCCAAGTGGTAGGGCACAACTCAAATGATTAAGAAACCATTTTTCCGTTTCTCTTTATAGTAAAGTGTGTCTAATAAAGAAGAGTAACTATGATAGGTTATTTTATGGATGCATGTATCCTATACCTTAGGATAGTATGATATGTGCATCATGTTATGATATGATGTTTGGCAGTTTTCGATTATTAGAATGGAACAGAATTTTCGGCGATTTTAGATAGCATGAAACTTCTGAGTCATTATAGAACTTAAAGCTAAATGTTTTTGGGAATATAAAAGTTAAGTTTTTGTAACTCTTAAATTGAGAAAATAGTAGAATTTAAACAAGTTTTAAATTGGTTTGAACATTCTTGTGAAGTAACCATTCGATGTTATTGGGCTAACTAATAAACATCTTTACCATAGGGTTGTCTAAGGAAAGTAGACTCTTGTCTTGAGTTTGTACACTAGTACCCTTCTCTTTCTAGCTACTTACCTACCTCGACAGTTAAAGATGTCGAACAGTTAACTTGGTTATATGACCCATAATAGTATTTGGCCTTTGTTGGAATTTAAGAAAGTAAAGTGAATTTGATGTTTTTCTCTTAGGACGTAGTAGGGTATTATACGTGTAATAAAGCGAGTTAAGTTTTTATGAAATGTTTTATAAATAAAGTTATGTCTTTATAAAATGTTTATAAACTGAAGTTATGTTTTATGAAATGCTTCATAAATGATTTTAGTAGTGATATTATGTTGTCCGTGCAAATGAACATGATAAAAAAGATATTGATATAGTTAAGAAACCAAAATGATAAAGACTTAAGTTGTGTGTAGATCGTTTTATCCACATGACTGTTCTTGATCTAGGATTCAAGTACATGATTTCAAGGTGCTTTACACGATCCGAGTTGGAATTTTTCACTCGATTCTCGATGGTGAACACTTGATATAAATTCTTAATATGATCTCAAGATTTACTATCATAGTATATGGCTATGCAAGGGAAACATATGTTTCTAATTAAGGAACATGATTGAAGTCTGCACTAGAGTGGTCAAGTGATCTATACTACTTTGGAAGTGGAATTTATGTGATTGAGCAAGTGAGCAGATTTGGTATAACATACTGATAATCCATATACATTGTACGGGCTCGATTTATAATGCATATTATGTTATGTTGGCTTATGGGGTATTTAGGAAATGACTCTTTGATTTGTTCTGAGGTAGCATTAACAATCGTCTAAATAATAACTTGACGCTATTGAACGTAAGATAAGCTTAATAGATTATAAAATCGTCCTTGTGTGATGAGAGGGTTCTTGAATCAGATAAAACCATTAGCTTCGTTTCTAGTATTTTGGCATGCTATTAAGTATTGATTGTGTTGTTTCTTTTATATATTAGTCATGTGGGAATTTCAAGGGTGAAATTTTTTAAGTGCCGGAGAATGTAACGACCCAGAATTTCTGACACTTCGTATTTAAATATCTGAATTATTTAAATATTTGAGTCTTGGATTATGATTTAATTGATTTAATAACATTGCTAACTCTCATTTTATTAATAACTAATAGCGGTAAATTTATTTTGGAAAAACATTTACAAAAATAAATACTTTGAAGAAATATCGATAATGTGAACAAAAATCGTTTCACCGATAAACAACTTTTTATTCAACCGAACTCAAATTTTTTTACATATACTAAATACCTTAAGAGATCATTAGTAGCTACAAAAAATATTTTTCACTAAGTTACTTAGGAAAATTTATAGTTGCTTCTAGAAGAAAAGAAATATATTTGTGAAGGAATTTATTTTGGGAATTATGAATGCTTAAGGAGAAAAGGCGGAATAGGGAGATGATGGGAACATGGAGGCATGAGGGGGTAAGCCTACTTGTCCAGGAATGAGGGGTGAGAGGAGGCTTAAAGCAGACCACTTTGATGCCTATATAAACACACCCCACACACTCACTCTTGAATCATTTTTACATTTTTGCAAAATTAAATCAAACACTCTTCTCCCTTTATAATTTCCTAAGACTAAATTATATCAAAATAAGATCAACTCTTCGAAAACTCTAGTATAAGCCTAAGAACAACATAACAATAACTACTAGCAACATGAAGCTTGAAGGAATAGAGCATAAACCCCAGAAGAGCATGGGTCGTGAGCAATTAAAGAGGGTTTGGGCTTGGCCGTTAGCAAGTGGTTATGGTAGGAGGTGTTTTGGGGTTTGCAACGTTGTGGTAGGAAGTAGGAGCTTGTATTTGGTTGACAAATTGGTTTTGGGTGAGCTAGCTCACCACTTACATGAATATGAAGATTATATTTTGTTGTTTAAACCATATATATGCTGCTTAAGTTTATGTCGTGATATTTGTTTTGGTTTTTGCTTGGAAAGAAAATGGCATATGTAATTGATGTGTTTGGACTTGTACGACTTTCTATGAATTTTTTCATAGCCTTGAAACAAAGAACATAGGGTTACATTGAATAATAATTTGAGTAAGACTTGATTTGGTTATGGTTTATAGCGATAGTCGCTATAAATGCACTTTGAAAATGCCTTGTGTTTGGAATTTTCTATGACCTTTTATAGGGAGATCCTTATGGCTTTCTCACCATATTTGTGATGTATTATGTATATGGTAGTTACTATAAAAAGAATGGATTTTAAAAAGTTTGTTAGCATATCGAAAATCGACCAAACATTCAAGATATTAAAACTGGCCAAGGTCGCAATCTTTTATAACCGTATTCCATAACACTTTAAAAATGTTGTTTTTGCCTCTGTGCTACTTTTTACAACATTATGGAAATGTTATCTTTTTATTTTGAGAGTGTAAATTGCTTTTAAATGACTTTAAATTTAAGCATTCTTCTTATAATGGCTGACCTTTCTTACACCTGGAGACGACACTTAAACATCTACGGAATTCATGTGTCGATCATTTAAGTGTCCGAAAGTCAGGTCATTAGGGGAAAAGAAGAAGACAGAAGATAGAAGAAACAAAAAAAATCATAGAATCTCACAATACAACGGTATAACATATATTAATCAAAATAATACTTCACAAAGTCATTTCAAAAATGATACATCAGAGTCATACTAATACAATTCTACCTTCGGACAACTATAACAACATGTCCCTACCTAACTGATACAAAATACGTATAATACAGCGGAAACAAGAAAATAACTAGCTATAGATCAAGCCTCTTGCTCCAAACTCCTCTAGAATGCATCCATGGAAAACCTGAACTACTTGGCTACTCTTACAAATTTCAACACCCAAGAGTTTTATTTTCATTATAATATCTTTATTTGAATATTTAAAATTAATTAAATATTCACAAATCAAAGTAGTGAAATTTCGAGTCATTACACTCTCCACCCTTAAAAGAATTTCATCCCCGAAATTACACCTTAACCTATCCTAGAAAACACTTAACATGATACATCAGTTCGTATGATGTACATAGATCATTCTTAAATATGATTCGATCATTACTTAAATACATAACTTAACTTCTGAACTAGTGTTGCTCACCGGATTTTCTAGTGCAGACTCCGATCAGGCCCCTTGATTAGGAATCTCTTTTTCCTTACATAGATGTAACTATGATAGAAAACATTGGTCCCATACCAAAAATCCTCACCAAGTGTTTGCCATCAAATACAGAGTAATAGATCCTTATTTGGAATGATGTGAAACACCTCAAAATCATGTCCTCGAATGTTAGATCAAACTATATAAAACGAGGAATAATCCACATCCAATTTAGCACTTAGTTAATTGATTCTCCCTAATGCCAATTCTATTCCCACTAAAGTATTTATGAAACATTTCATAAAAGCTAAATTTAGATTCAACTTATATAATACTCCTCTACATCTTGAGAGTATATACCCCAATTAGATTCAACTATTCAAATTTGCATTTATTTCCCTAAGAAAACTCAAGATCCAAATACCCGGTCTTATTTCAAAATCTTTATGAAATGATACTATAATTTAAATTCTTAGAAAATTTACATATAGCCTGAGTAACTCCATAATGATATTAAGGAACTGGGTGCTACCAAACAGTATAATTGTAATAACCCTTGTTTGGAGATTACCTTTCAATATTGAATTATAATAATAATTATAATTTAATAAGTAAAATTGGAGAAATCAAATTGTTTCTTTGGAATAAATAATGAAATTTAAAATGAGAAAATGAAATTTTGAGCTTTATTCTATTTTTTTGGGAGTGTTATTAAATGGAATATGAGTTTATTTAAGTGGAAATGCAATAATTTTATTAATTATTATTCATTTGTTTATTAAATAGTTTTTAAAAGAAGTAGGAAAATTTCAAAGGTGGTTCATTGAAATAAAAGATGGAAATTGGGTTAAAAATAGGTTTTGGCTATAAATAATGTTTTGAAATGGTTAGAAATATTTTTCTAAGTGAGAAAATAAATTTTGTGGAATTTTAGAAGTTAAGATCAATGTTTTTTTCATTTTTTTTAGTAAATGGTGTATTTTTGTTAAATTAAAATTTTTAATAATAAAACTATTTTATTATATATAAATTAATCTTTTTATATGGTAAGAAATGTTTTATTTTACAAGTACGTAAATTTTCATGGTTTTATTTCGTGTAAGTAAGAAGAAAAATTGATTTTTTATTTATTTGGGTATATGTGATATATACACTTATTTCTTTGTTAAGTTTTATTTGTTAACCTAACCATATTATTTCTTTTTATTTTCAAACCCAACTCAGCCTAATTTATCCTTAGCCTGGTTAAGAAAAGAGGAAAAAGAATGTACGTTCATTTCTTATTACCTTCTACTTCTTCCTCCTTTAGCCTAAAAGCAAAGCCAGCAAACCAACTTTTCAAATTCAAAAATCAAGCTCAATTTCCAATTAAGTTCAACCAAATTTCAAGTCTTTTTACAAGATAAAGACAAATCACAGGTATACAACTCCAAATCATATAAATTCTTTTACAGTAAATAGGTTTCTAATTTTTTTATTGTATGTTGTTTGCATGTTTTGTATTTGCTCCCTATAGGTGCTTAGAGCTTCTTATCTCCTCTAAAAAATCATTCTTTCTAAAAAAAACTTTGTTATATCATCAAGGTTAGTAAAATACTCACAAAACGCTAGCTAAATCTTAAATTGCTGTAAGAAATTGCTCTGTAAAAGCCTCAGTTTATGTACATATCTCTGTCACTTGTTTTATTGAGTTTCTTATTTCTGGTTGCCACTTTGAGTGGCCATACTTCTTGATTTTTAATTCAAATTGCTGCCAAATATTTTTCAAATTATAATTTAGTTGTCAAACTCTGTGCATGTCAATTTCGCAGCAAAACTTGATCATTTGCTATGTTAATCTACTGAACAAACTTGAGAAAGGAGCAAAAAACTCAGGGGAAAAAAGTGCGTAGCTTGGGTCGTGTAACAACCCGCATATTTTCGATTGTATATTTAAATATTTTATTTAAATATTTCATCGTTCATCGGATTTTAGTCTGAAAACCTACTTTTTGCAAACAGTCGAATTAGGACTCGAGATCCCTTCCATTGAGTTCAAAATGTCGTTTGCAACCTTTTTGAGTATAAACTTTGTTATGTTTGGAGCTAGCTAAAAATTTGACCTTTTTCACTTTGGGTTTGGGTTTGGGTTCAGCCCACTAGACAACTTAATACCCCAAACTGAACCACTTCTCTTCATTCATTCCCTCTTCCTTATCTTTTCAGTTCTAAAGAGAATAATGGGGAAAATAAAAAGAATTAAAATCCTAAGCCCTAGTTTCCATTTGCAAATCAAGTTCTTGCTCCAAATTCAAAGAGAAGCATTGGTAAGTATCATCTCCTTCTTCTCCAACTCATTCTCTCTTTGATTTCAGAAAATTCCTAAACCTAATTTGAGAAATGTTTCTCTTTTATGCTTAGATTTAAGCTTCTTGTGTTAAGATTGAAGTGTGGTTGATCTTTCCTTGTCTTTAAGCTTCTCATTCATTTGTTTTGGGTTTAAAGGTGAGATTTTTATCTCACATCTAAGTCTATGATTATCTGTGATTGTTAGGTATGAATTTCCTAACACTTATTCATGTGCATTTGATTTTGACTTGGATTGGTTTTGTGAATATTTCAATTTTTGGTGTTTTGAGTTCAAATCTTCAAAAAAATCATAGCTGTGTTGTTTGAACATGCTTTTGGTGATGCATCGAAAAGCTATAGGGCTAGGTAGCTGATTCGCGTAAATCCCTAGTGTCGTTGCTCGACCGAATGCATTTTGGAAGGAATTTGCCTTCATTTAGATAGGCTTGGAAGTGCAATAAACAGGTTCCAGTCGACTGGAATTTTGGTCCAGTCGACTGACCTGCTACCTGAGCACATCCTAGGTTCTGGTCCAGTCGACTGGCGTACTGAGTCCAGTCGACTGACCAACATCCCGCGAATATTCCGGGACTGAGTTCAGTCGACTGAACTCAGTGAGCAGTTCGACTGACCTGCTCTTAAATGCCTATTATGCCTATTTTTGTCTATTTCTCTTGTGTTTCCAAATTTAATCGATTCGGGTTTATTCCCACTTGTTGTATCAATTGTTATTCGACTTTGATGGCTTCTATTTTGGGATATTTGGGAAATATCCATTTTGATGGATTTGATATCGATTTCTTTGGAATTAATTCACATCTCCGTATGTGAATTCTAGTGATTGATTGTTTCTACAATCATTTCTGTGATATGTCACTTTAAAAATATAAAGGTTTCAATACTAGTAGTAAATATCAAAACTTTTCCATTAAAACGATTTCAACACTATTTTATTACAAAGCTCGTTTTCTCAAACCCTTTTCCAATCTACTAGCATATACAAACCTTTACCTCACTCATATGAGAAATCTAATTAATCGACTTAGCAAAACAAGTAGTATGAAACGCTTGTGTTTACTTCACTGGTTAATTCTTGGACTTGTTCGATTGACTCTCTTGTGACAATTTTCGAGTGGAGACTTACAGTTTGTTCGTAAATATTTAAGTTAAGCTAGTGGTTATGGGACATGAAGCTAAGCTCATATATTTACTAGCTTAGTGTAATTGACACTTTTTGATGATCGATGATGATCATTTTGTGATTTAGACTAGCAATGTGCGATGTCTCTTTGTTTAAGAGGGAGACTAAACCCCGTTTCTGTGGAGCTTCTGCTCAATTTGGTGGGGTAGCAACCCATGGTCTTCTTGCCGTTTTATGGAGCTTCGGCTCAAAACTAATGGTTAGCAACCATGGAACAACGTTCCGTTTTGTGATACACGTGTTGGTGAGTTTTCGTACTCCCGTTTTGTGATAGGCCTCCCCCTTTTTGTGATTTCTAGATTTCCATTGATGATTTTTAGAATTTGCGTCTCACCAATTTTCGTGATTTACATTGATAAGTTTTATCAATATTTGTGCATTGGTGAATTTGTGTGTCATTAACTTTTGTGATTGGCATTGATATTATTGTCAATATTTATGGTTTGGTGAATAAAAATAAAGAGTATGACATTCCTTTTGATCTTTGAGAAGATTCTTGTGATATTGATTAATCCCTAGTTGATTTTCAATTGCATACTTATCCCAACATGGCTTTATGGTTATCATATGTTTTTGTCATATCTCTTATTTTATATCATTTCATCTGATATTTATAATTAGACAGATCCGTTTATTATCTTCTTATTAAATAATACTCGGATCAGACCGAGATGTTGCAGGTGCTTCTACTTGACTCCTCTTCTGGAGTTATTATTCTTACTTTTGGCTAACTACTTAGATTAGTAGTTTATTTTATTGTATACATTTGAGATATAGATTTCTGAATGTATACTTATTATTTTGTCTAGCACTTGTAACTATTGTGGGTCTTGTTTGACCACTACTCTGATGTACACTTCTATGTGTAATATTCATATCTTTTTCCGCCTTTGTTATATGGATATCTGTGACTGATTTATGTTATGTTTGTTTCTATGTTTGTTTCCGAAGAATATATATAGCCACTGTGTAGTAGTTTTGAGTTTGTATTGGTAGTCAGATTCCCTCTTGAAAAGAAAATGCATGTTACACTATCTGACATATCGGTGCTCGCACTAAGCAATTACACGGATGAACGCTCCTCAACAGCCTTATTCTCCACCCTAGTTAACGGCATTACCCCGTAGTGTCCTTGGCTAGCATGGGTATAGAGGTGGGGCGTCACAGGTCGACTAGGCAACCGACCCAGCAAGCACCAAGTCGACCTAGCCTCTTGGCTAGGTCGGCTCCTGGTTGGCCCAGGTGCGTGCAATAGTGGTCAGTTGTTCCCTATGCTTTGTAGCTTGTTTTGAATTAATTACCTAGAAATTGTGATGGTTTTGTCACTTGTTTTGTTGCAAATATTTGAGACAATTTTAGGCCATGATGTCTATCAATAGACTAACCAAATTTTGGAGATTTTAAAATTCAAATTTTAAATTATTTTGAATTTAATCTGAATTTAAATTCGAATATCGGTTTGAGTGATTTTCCTTGTTTTTATTTGTTTTCGAGAACGGTTTTCTCTAAATCTTTTTTAAATGATATTTAAAATTAATGATCATTTCAAAATAATTCTTGTCTAGTATTTTGAAGAATTTTCAAGTGTAAAAACAGTTTATTCTCTATAATAATGGAATTTTCAAATATGGATTTCAAATTGATTTCGAAAATTAGTTTCAAAGCTTGTTTTTCCAAAGTAAATTATTTTATATATAAATCACACATTTTTGCACATTTCGAGCGAATGGGAAGGTGGATTAAAAGGTTTGGTAAAACACGTGGTATGGGACACGTGCGTTTATCTTATCAGTTAACTTGTCTGTTTGATCGTTTTGACATGCGGTTCGAGTTTACTGATGAGATGAGGTAAACTTTTTACTGATTTGGGTGTGAAATTTACTAGCGCTTAGTAAACTGTTTAGTGCGAGCGTGTGGGTGTGGGACGTATGTTGACACTATTCGGGTTCCTATCCGAAAGTTTGTCATACATTTGTTTAAGAGATGTATAAGCCAGTTCTGGATCTTCGGGTCATTTGTCCTTCGGGATGTTTGTCTAAGGGACGTTTGTCATTGCGACGTATTTGTCCTTTAGGATGTTTGTCTAAGAGACGTTTGTCATTGTGACGTATTTGTCCTTCTGGATGTTTGTCTAAAAGACGTATTTATTTATCCTTCGGGGCATTTTTCTAAGAGACGTGGCGACCTATTTTGAGAGAGCAGTACTTGGCAGGCTTGGGCTATATGCACATGCTATATCTTTGAGATGATTTCATTAATGTTTTTGATTTCCCTAGGGTATCGCCCTTTTTTGAAATTGGTCCTTCAAACCATTCGATATATATTTGCGACGATTACCTTTCGAAAATTTGAACTCTTGTGAGTTCTATCTTTGAGATTTCAGTTGCCTACATTGGCATTATATGCGATTTGCCTTTTAGAGTTTACTTGAGATTTTATTCTCCTCTTTGGAGATATATTTGCCTTATGGCATGTTTGAAATGGGATCTCTTTATGCATGTTTTGGGTTTGCCAAGATGGCGGGTTTAGGATATCCCCTAAACAATATTTGATGCGTTATAAATGTCAATAATATGAGGCTCGCTGCTTTTAGTGTTTTATCGGTTATTTTATCTCTTTTGAGATTATATGTTGTGTAGTGATACCATATTATCACTTAAAGTAGTCATACATTTTAATTTTCCCTAATCACTTGAGAATATTATCACATTATCCTTATGCTCATATTATCGCCTATCCTTGTAAACTGATTTATTTAGCTAGACCAACCCGTGTATTTATACTCGGGTCAGACCGATGTGTTTCAGGTTAGGTACATTTGGACTTAGCCTATTCGGCTTATGTATGGACTATTCTGCTAGCTCCTTTTGTTATAGTTTTTTGTGTAGTCTTTTTGTTGCTACTCTGATATGTATATTCTTTTAACTCACTTGTATATTGTGGTTGCTATACCACTTGACAAGTATCATTTTGTATACTCTGTGATGTATCTGTATATGTATATCTATGTGATGATCTACTGTTCCATGATGTGTTTTGCATTCAAGTTGTTGTATTTTATTCTGATAGATCCTATCGCCACCTATGGCTTTGTATTAAGTATTTATTGGATACGTCGATCCACTTGAGATAGAAAAAAAATATGGCATTGTCGACGTATTAAATAGATATTTAAGACAAGGCTATAGATGATCGCTCCTATCCATCCCTATTCTCTGCATTAGTAGACAGTATTACCCGATAATACACTTTGTTAATGTGGGTCTCCTGGTGGGGTGTCGCAGCTTGGTATCAGAGCTAAATTCAAAACACAATATGATAAACACATAATAAAACACATATTATGGTACATCTAAGTGTTATACAAGTGTTAAGAATCTCTAAATCATTGTGCCTTGTCTTTTTCGTGTCCTTTGGTGTAACGACCCGGAATTTTGGGCAATATCGATTTAATAAACTATAATAATAATTTAATTGGTTTGATAAATTTTCTTTATAATTTTAATTTAAATTAGTGAAATTAATCTTATTAAGGATAACAAATATTTAATCTAGTAAGTGTGATCGATATCTTTTAACAATTTAAAATTTGATAAGAATTGTTCTTCAAAAGCTAATGAAATTTTATTCTATTTATAATATATATGTTTGATATATTGTGAATAGGAATATCTTTTGTTTTAAATTAAAAATTGAATTTTCAAATTGTAATATATGTAAGCATATGTTATAATTTGATATTGTTTTGAAAATTTAATTTAATCTATTAATAATTTATGTATGAATGAATATTGCAATTTTAAAGTTTTGTTTTAAATTCAATAAGATTTTTCAAAAGATAATTTAGTTTAATTCAATGGTTTCAAATATAAGATTGTTATTTATTTTTAAATAGGATAGTTTAAAAAGGTTTTAAACAAAGTTTTGTTTTGTCTTTCTTTTAAAGTATTTAAAATGTGATAGTTTCAAAAGAATTTAAACAAGCTTTGTTTTGTTTTCTTTTATAATGATTAAAATTTTAAATGGTTATAAATGTTTATGTATAAGTTTTAGATTTTTAAAATACATGCATAAGAAAATATATTTGTACTATAATTGGCTTTAGGATATTTCTTTAAAAGTAAACTTATTTACATACATGTAAGTATTTATTAATAAAGTAAGTAAATATGAAAGTTTATATTTACATTTAAAATTAAATAAAATTCAATTTAAAAATACTTAATGACATGTGTATTCATATTAACTTATCTTAATAACACTTGTAAGCTTTTAAAAATAGGTTAGTGACATTTGTTCAAATTATTAACAAATGGCAACATATAATTTTAATTTTTAATAAATGTCTTTTAAGAAAACAATCTTCTTTCAAAACATTTTCATTTTTCATTGTTTTTTTTTCTTTCAAATGTTAATGGCAAAAATCAGAAAACAAATTTCCAAAAAAATCTGAGAATAAAATCCAAAAGTAAATCTGAAATTCTTCACAACAATTAGATCTACAATCTTCAACCTGTTTTGAAGATCAATCTGCAAAATCAATTCTGCAACCTTTCAAATCTACAACTAAATGAAATTTCAACCTGCAAATGAAAGCCTGCAATTCAAATAATGTTCAAACCTGCAACATAAAATCTTTAACCTGCATTTTCTAAATGAAGATCTGTTTCAATCCTTTAAAGCATCAAATAGAAGTCATTTACAACAGCATGCAAAGGATTTTCTTCAGCAAATGCATTTCTAAATTAAAGTTCAAGCCTGGAAGTTAAAAAAACTTCCTCTGTGCTGTGCTCTGCAATTTATCAAGTGAGTAAATGTTTTAAAAAACAGTTGATTTAAATTTTACTGCTATGCATGTGTTGATTGACTTGAATTAAAATACTATAGTTTAAATTTATATAAATTGTTTGTTATGTTTATGATGGGTGAGCTTGTCTGTTCATATACATGCAAGAGTTTCTCTGTTAATTTACTATGAAGGTTTTGATAAAAGAAAAAATTCAATACCAACAACTCAAATCCATACTAGCCTTTAATATTTGAATGAAATAGATTTGTAATTGTATAATAAAGATTTTAAAATAGTCCGATAATTCGAAATATCATAAAATTTTGATTAAAATAAAAATTTACTGAGGAATTTGAATTTTGGTTAAAAAATTATTTTCTTAAATTCAAAATTTGACTACCTATATGAAATCCTGATGTAAAATCAAGAATTTAGATATGAAGTTTGTAATTTTTAGTGTGATAATTTATTCGAATTTTGGGTTTGAACTTTTCTGAGTTTTTGATGAATTATCGTCGAATTGCTTGATGAATGGAGTTGAAATTTGGATCGAGGCTAGCTTGTAGGTTGTTGACATAGGGAAAAATACCAGAGAATTTTTCCTATGCTTGATTTGTTCGGAATTGAGTGAATTAGGTTTTATGTGTGTTTGAGGTTAGGTCTGCTGTTGAATTGAACTGCGACTTGGGATATGGACTTGAGGCTATCGCGATGGTGTAGTTATGTGCTGGAGGTCGTGACGCATCGATGTGGTTGTCGGCGTGGTTTAACGGCGACATGGTGATGAACGTGGATGGATTTTGTTTGGATGGAGGCAGCTGCTTTTGTTTGAATTTTTGGGTTCGAAGGGTTGAATTTCGAATCGAGCTGGAATTTTTGATTCTGGGTAGAGAGGGCGATCGACGTGGTCGCCGCCGACTTGGTAACGGCCGGAGGAAGGTTCGCCGTTGGTTGATTCACGGTGCAGTGTGCACGCGTGTACGATCTGTACACTGAGAGTTGTGTTGGGGAAGACGAGATGATGTCTCGGGTGGGTTACCGTGTTATGCTCGTGAACGACTCGGAGATGATGGGGGCCAAGTTGCTTCAGGGTTGACGCGGGTGGTGCCTGGGTTTGTACTCGGGTTTTGGAGTGGGTGTTTTCTGGTTGATCTGGTAATGGTAGTTGTTAGTAAGTTCGTGTTTATGCAGTGCTTGACTCGGTTCTGTAGTGTTTTAGTTGTAGATTAAAACTTGTTGTTTGAAACAAAATATATCAAATTTTAAAAAAAAAAGGTGTAAATTGAAATTATTTTATAAAATGCTTTCTCATAAAAGTAATTTAACTGAATTAAATTTGAATTTTGAATTTAAAAGGGGAATGTTTTGCATTTGAATATAGAATCAAATTTTGAGTTAAAGAAATGTTCAAAACTTAAGTTTCAATTTATATTGAAAGTTAATAAGTTAAATTAGATGTTTAAAGTATTTTAAATTTTGATTTCTATATGCCTTAATTTTAAATAAGGTTATTATTATTATTATTTGAAAACCAAATAGGATGAGTTGATTAAGTTGTTTTAATTTTGATAAATTTCAAATAACTTAATTATAAAGATAAATAATGTTAAATTATTTTGATATGAATTTGAAAGTACTTAATAAATATGATTTGTTAATTAAGATTTAATGTTTTCTTAATTAATTAAGGATTTTTAAATATAAGAAATTTATTAATTAATTAATTTTAAATAATTAGTTAATTGTTTATTAATTTTAAATAATCACTTAATTTGGATAAATTAAGTGAGATTACTTAATGATGTAGTCAATGATTAATTTTTGAATATAATTAGAATGGTAATTACTTAGGGAAGTGATTAGAGAAGTTACTCAAGGGGGTAATTAACTGGAGTAATTATTGGGTAATCACTTATTAATATCAATTAGGAAATTGATTAATATAATTGTTGAAGTTAATTAATTATGAAATAATTAATTAATAGAAGAATTAAGGATTTTGGTTAATGATAGAATAATTACTTATTAAAGTAATTAATTAAGTAAGTAATTAAGATTTATTAATGAAAGTAATTAGAGATAATTACTTATGTAAGTGATAACGAGTTAATTACTTAATTAGTTTAGTTAATTAATTAACGTGATTAAGTAAGTAATGAATGAGTTTAACTCAAGATTAATTACTAAGTGTAATTAATTAAAATGTAATTAATTAATAAGGTAACTAATTAAGGATTTATTTATTAACTTAATTGTTTAATAGTTACTTAATGAAGTGATTAAAGATTAATTAATTAAAGTAATTAATCAAGGTTAATATAATTAGTTAAGAAGTTAATTAATTAAGATAAGTAATTACAAGTTGTTAATTACTAATTAAAGAAATGAGTAATTTTAAGTTAATTATTTAATTAATTAAAGGGTTAATTAATTAATAAGGATTATTTAATTAATGAATTAATCAAGGTTGATTAATAATAATTGAATTAAGTATGATTAATTAATTGTAATTAATTAAGGATTAATGTAATTAATTATAGTTAATTAATTAATGAAGGATCATTAATTATTGCAATTAATGATAGTAATTAAATGTTAATTACTGAATATGGTTTAGGATAGTTACTTGAATGTAATTAAAGGATAATTAATCAAGGAAGATTAATTAAGAAAGATCATTAAGAGATGATAATGAATTTGATTTGTAATAAATCAATAAACCAGGATTAAGATAATCCAAGCGATTAAAGGATAGTAATTAATTTAATTAGAGATTAATTAAATTGATTAAGAGTAAATAAATTCTGCTATGGGTGATTGATTAATATTGAATGGATGATATTGGATGTTGAATGATATTGATTGGTTGATATTGGGTGTGGTTGATATTGGATGATTTGGATGACTATGATATTTGTGAGATGCTGCTTTGTGAGATGAATGTTGATATGAATTATCTATTGTGATAATGTTATTCATCTATGTGTTATATCATCCTGAAAAAGTTAATTGTTAAACCCTTAAGTACAACTTGGACATTAAAATGGCGTTTGGTTTCGATGAGACCGGGATCGGGTTTCCATATTTGGATATTATGAAAACCACATCGATTCCAATTAAACGTTAGGTCGTGAATCCAAGTGGAGCAAGTGAAGACTCGAGGTGTAAGGGCTATACGTCAGTAACTCTGTAGGTGATTCCGTAATGATTTTGACGGAATAGTACTTATAGGTTCGAGATGGAGATTAGAGTGCAAGGGCTTTGGTCGTTGACTCTGAGGGTGATTCCAATAATGAGTGCAACGAGATAGTGCCTTCGGTTTCGTTCGAACCCAGTACAAACTTGTATGGATTGAATGCTTTCAGAACATCGTCAGGTGGACGATGAGAATTCTAAGATTGATGTGTTCTCTAAAGGTAATCGCAGCCTCAAGCCTCATCAACCGGGAATGGCTAAAACAGGGGAGGTGCAGCAAGGCTTCGTGGGTAGCTCCCACTGGAGAGCAAGATTTACTCCTGTCTAGAAGTCCCTTTTTATTCGGCTGTGTGAGGCGGTTGAATTCCGGACAACCGCCGGGGTTGTATTGTTTGGGACTGTTCAGTAAGGAATGGTCCCGGCCTTGTGTTGCAGGGGAGTGGGAGTACTCCTCGGTACGGTGATCTAGGCCACGTACTGTGACGGGCGGTACCCCAGTAGCCCTGCCATTGATGGAAACCCATTCTTCCTACGAGACCCTACGGTTTTGATTGTATTACCCACTTTTGTGGCTAGTAGCTGGAATTTAATGAATGTAACAATTTCGGCTATTTCATATTTACTTGAGAACCCTAGACACTATTATAATATCACTGGATTTCCTATCAAATGTTTTGGTTAGCGTAAGGTAAAAACTTTTCCATGTTTATGTGTGGGAAGTCTTACGTGATACCTTTTCTTTCAAAAGTTTCCAAAGTTAAGCAATTTTAACCCGTTTACTCACACCAGACCCCTGTCTGACCCGAGTGTTTATTTTCTGTTTTATTAAACTCTTGGGTACTCATATTATGTATGAGTAGTCAAGTGATTCAGGTTAGCTTGACGAATTCTGGAGGAGTAATGGAGCAGGAGGCTTCCACGTGTAGATATATTGGTTCCGCTGTGTTTGGTTGGTATCTATATCTTATATACTTGAGTTGTATGAATTAGACAGATGTTTATAACTGTCTAATATGTGTTGTATAGTTGTGTACTCTGATGTATTGTGATACTATGTAATATTTTTATTTGATATATTACATTTCATCCGTTCCGCTGTGAGTTCTCTGATGTTGTTGTCTTTCTTCTTTCTCTTTCTTTCCTTCTTCTATCCCTTTCTTTCTTCAAGATGATGCGATTTCCGGGTGATAGGAAGTCGGGTCGTGTTATTTGGTATCAGAGCATTAGGCTGAGCGAATACCTAAGCTCTGAAGTGTGTCTTTCATTAGGGAGCATTAGGTTGAGTGAATACCTAGGCTCTTTAGTGGTGTCTTCCTTGAGAGAGCGTACTTGTAATTTTTATATATAACTATATATATATATATTTATACCTACCTGATCTGTTGGGTTATCTGTTCGGATTTTCCAACAAGTTTTAGAGGTAGATGGATGGAGTAGTGAGGTGTGTGTGTAACACGACTACCACTGATGGAAGAGGTCCAGATGTTGAGGTTGGAAGTATTTGTCGAGACTGTAGACCTAATACCGTCTCGAGTGAGTTTTGTAGTTTGGAGTAAGGATTTCTCTGGTATTCGAAGGAAATCTTTTTAAAGATTCGGAATTTATCTTTGAAGAATAAGTTTGGATTTCGCTCGGGTGAGCGAATTATTCTTGAGTTTGGATTTTATGGAAGTGCAGAAGTAAGTGATGATATCTTGATAACCGCGTGATGAAATGCAGTATCCTTGGATATTTTCCGGAGAAGTTTTCTCTTGAAGTAGTTTTAGATGTGGTTGAGGAGCAGTCATTACCTGCCTCAGGGAAGGCTCGTATGTGTAGAAGTTATCTGGATCTTCGGTATGGAGGTTAGTTGTTCTGGAATATGAGACTAAGGTCTATAAGTTATTCTTCTCGGCATGGCCTCATTTTTCATTCCTTAAGGGGAGCGAGATGTTGATGCTTGGTTTGGAGGCTGAGTTTCTTTGGGTGTCTGCCATCTCGAAGGTTCTGTTGTGTGGTTTGTAGATAGTTTTGGTTTTCGAGAAGCATTTGGATTAGAAGTCTTTGGATAGCTGTGGTAGCAGTTTCAGCTCGAAGAGTTTGGTGTGCTGACGAGAAGGTCTTTTAGCCTTTGCAGTATCATCGAGTAGAGTTGGAAGCAGCAGTGTTGGTTGTTTCTCTAATGGTTCAGGAATCTTTGTGGTTCTTCTTTTAGCAGTCCGAGCAGTTGGTGGAAGTAATCTTGAAGAGTTAACCTTGTTTGGAAAAGCTTTAAGCTGTTCTAATTGGTAAAGAGAGGACAGTTCCTTTGGAATTCGAATTAGGTTGGATCACAAAAGTGACTTGCGATTGGTTTGGAATTTTCTTGAGCATTCTTTTGTTCGAACCCGAGGATTCTCATGAGGAAGTAGGAGCTGCTGATGTAATCAGAAGGTTATCTGCATCTGATGTTAAGTTTCATATTGTTTTGGTTCCAGAAGCAATTTTGGGTGATTAGCCTAGTAGGAAGAGTTGGTGTAGCAGCTCAGGAATTTATTTTTGGAATTTGTATTTGGTTAGATCTAGCTTTAAAGTTGGATTATGTGTAAGGTTGTGTGACCAAGTCAGATGAATCGCTCAGATTTTATGGATTTGATGAACAAAGTTCCCGGATATATTGGATAAGTTTGTACTCATGTTCATCAACAGTATTCTCATCTATTTTAGAATCTGAGTTGTGCAGCGGAAGCAAGGTAGCAGCTGTACGAAGAAGGAAGTAAGTTCTGTTTGCTATTGCTTGAGTAGTAGTGTTTGTGTTCTGGTTTTCGACGGATTTTGGGAGACTTTTCTGTTGAATAGGATCTAGAAGCTAGTTTGCTTTGGTCTAGTTGTTTCTGTAAGTATCTGCATAGGTTGAGCTGATCAGGAAGAAATTGGGTAGTCCAAGATTATCTGTTGAGTTATGCAGATATGAGATTAAGAGTTGGTATTCGAAGTTGGAGACTTCAGTGTTGTTAAGATTTCTCTGGTTAAGAGAAACAAATAATTGAGTAAGATTGGTTGATTAGTGCCATGGCATTTGAGATTTCTCATCTGTGTTCTGATAAGATAAGATCTGTTGACTATAAGATTGAATTGCCAGTTTTGATAGCTGGAGTTCATTTTATTTCACGTACCTCTGAGGGAGTATGTGTATGATTCATTGTTGCTTGTTGAATCGGTAGTTCAGTTGGATTTGGATGTTGAGCTGGATTTGAGAGTAATCTGATATTCTGTTCAATTTTGTGGATCTAGAGAAGAGAGGAGCTCTGGATTTTGATGGTATAGTTTGTTAGTTTAGCTTCTGTAGAGCGAGTCTCCCAGTGATTTATACTTGGGAAACTCGAAATAGTATTAGAGATTTATTCTGATTTATGTCAGGATAATTAGTTAAGTTTGTTTGTGTGATTGATTGTTTTGGTTGTTAGTTACTGATTGTTAGGAATGCTTTGCTAATTGAAATTAAAATCTTTGTTGGATTATTAAATTACCTTTGCTTTTAAATTTCGGGGACGAAATTCTTTTAAGGGGGAAGGATTGTAACGACCCGGAATTTTGGGCAATATCGATTTAATAATCTGTAATAATAATTTAATTGGTTTGATAAATTTTCTTTATAATTTTAATTTAAATTAGTGATAAGAATTGTTTTTCAAAAGCTAATGAAATTTTATTCTATTTATAATATATATGTTTGATATATTGTGAATAGGAATATCTTTTGTTTTAAATTAAAAATTGAATTTTCAAATTGTAATATATGTAAGCATATGTTATAATTTGATATTGTTTTGAAAATTTAATTTAATCTATTAATAATTTATGTATGAATGAATATTGCAATTTTAAAGTTTTGTTTTAAATTCAATAAGATTTTTCAAAAGATAATTTAGTTTAATTCAATGGTTTCAAATATAAGATTGTTATTTATTTTTAAATAGGATAGTTTAAAAAGGTTTTAAACAAAGTTTTGTTTTGTCTTTCTTTTAAAGTATTTAAAATGTGATAGTTTCAAAAGAATTTAAACAAGCTTTGTTTTGTTTTCTTTTATAATGTTTAAAATTTTAAATGGTTATAAATGTTTATGTATAAGTTTTAGATTTTTAAAATACATGCATAAGAAAATATATTTGTACTATAATTGGCTTTAGGATATTTCTTTAAAAGTAAACTTATTTACATACATGTAAGTATTTATTAATAAAGTAAGTAAATGTGAAAGTTTATATTTACATTTAAAATTAAATAAAATTCAATTTAAAAATACTTAATGACATGTGTATTCATATTAACTTATCTTAATAACACTTGTAAGCTTTTAAAAATAGGTTAGTGACATTTGTTCAAATTATTAACAAGTGGCAACATATAATTTTAATTTTTAATAAATGTCTTTTAAGAAAACAATCTTCTTTCAAAACATTTTCATTTTTCATTGTTTTTTTTCTTTCAAATGTTAATGGCAAAAATCAGAAAACAAATTTCCAAAAAAATCTGAGAATAAAATCCAAAAGTAAATCTGAAATTCTTCACAACAATTAGATCTACAATCTTCAACCTGTTTTGAAGATCAATCTGCAAAATCAATTCTGCAACCTTTCAAATCTACAACTAAATGAAATTTCAACCTGCAAATGTAAAGTCTGCAATTCAAATAATGTTCAAACCTGCAACATAAAATCTTCAACCTGCATTTTCTAAATGAAGATCTATTTCAATCCTTTAAAGCATCAAATAGAAGGCATTTACAACAGCATGCAAAGGATTTTCTTCAGCAAATGCATTTCTAAATTAAAGTTCAAGCCTGGAAGTTAAAAAAACTTGCTCTGTGCTGTGCTCTGCAATTTACAAGTGAGTAAATGTTTTTAAAAACAGTTGATTTAAATTTTACTGCTATGCATGTGTTGATTGACTTGAATTAAAATACTATAGTTTAAATTTATATAAGTTGTTTGTTATGTTTATGATGGGTGAGCTTGTCTGTTCATATACATGCAAGAGTTTCTCTGTTAATTTACTATGAAGGTTCTGATAAAAGAAAAAATTCAATACCAACAACTCAAATCCATACTAGCCTTTAATATTTGAATGAAATAGATTTGTAATTGTATAATAAAGATTTTAAAATAGTCTGGAAATTCGAAATATCATAAAATCTTGATTAAAATAAAAATTTACAGTGGAATTTGAATGTTGGTTAAAAATTTATTTTCTTAAGTTCAAAATTTGACTACCTATATGAAATCCTGATGTAAAATCAAGAATTTAGATATGAAGTTTGTAATTTTTAGTGTGATAATTTATTCGAATTTTGGGTTTGAACTTTTCTGAGTTTTTAATGAATTGCCGTCGAATTGCTTGATGAATGGAGTTGAAATTTAGATCGAGGCTAGCTTGTAGGTTGTTGACATAGGGAAAAATACCAGAGAATTTTTCCTATGCTTGATTTGTTCGGAATTGAGTGAATTAGGGTTTATGTTGGTTTGAGGTTAGGTCTGCTATCGAATTCAACTGCGACTTGGGATATGGACTTGAGGCTATCGCGATGGTGTAGTTATGTGCTGGAGGTCGTGACGCATCGATGTGGTTGTCGGCGTGGTTTAACGGCGACATGGTGATGAACGTGGATGGATTTTGTTTGGATGGAGGCAGCTTCTTTTGTTTGAATTTTTGGGTTCGAAGGGTCGAATTTCGAATCGAGCTGGAATTTTTGATTCTGGGTGGAGAGGGCGATCGACGTGGTCGCCGCCGACTTGGTAACGGCCGGAGGAAGGTTCGCCGTTGCTTGATTCACAGTGCAGTGTGCACACGTATACGATCTGTACACTGAGAGTTGTGTTGGGGAAGACGAGATGATGTCTCGGGTGGGTTACCGTGTTATGCTCGTGAACGACTCGGAGATGATGGGGGCCAAGTTGCTTCGGGGTTGACGCGGGTGGTGCCTGGGTTTGTACTCGGGTTTTGGAGAGGGTGTTTTCTGGTTGATCTGGTAATGGTAGTTGTTAGTAAGTTCGTGTTTATGCAGTGCTTGACTCGGTTCTGTAGTGTTTTAGTTGTAGATTAAAACTTGTTGTTTGAAACAAAATTTATCGAATTTTTAAAAAAAAGGTGTAAATTGAAATTATTTTAAATTTAAATTGGTTAAAATGCTTTCTCATAAAAGTAATTTAACTGAATTAAATTTGAATTTTGAATTTAAAAGGGGAATGTTTTGCATTTGAATATAGAATCAAATTTTGAGTTAAAGAAATGTTCAAAACTTATGTTTTAATTTATATTGAAAGTTAATAAGTTAAATTAAATGTTTAAAGTATTTTAAATTTTGATTTCTATATGCCTTAATTTTAAATAAGGTTATTATTATTATTATTATTATTATTTGAAAACAAAATAGGATGAGTTGATTAAGTTGTTTTAATTTTGATATATTTCAAATAACTTAATTATAAAGATAAATAATGTTAAATTATTTTGATATGAATTTGAAAGTACTTAATAAATATGATTCGTTAATTAAGATTTAATGTTTTCTTAATTAATTAAGGATTTTTAAATATAAGAAATTTATTAATTAATTAATTTTAAATAATTAGTTAATTGTTTATTAATTTTAAATAATCACTTAATTTGGATAAATTAAGTGAGATTACTTAATGATGTAGTCAATGATTAATTTTTGAATATAATTAGAATGGTAATTACTTAGGGAAGTGATTAGATAAGTTACTCAAGGGAGTAATTAACTGGAGTAATTATTGGGTAATCACTTATTAATATCAATTAAGAAATTGATTAATATAATTGTTGAAGTTAATTAATTATGAAATAATTAATTAATAGAAGAATTAAGGATTTTAGTTAATGATGAAATAATTACTTATTAAAGTAATTAATTAAGGAAGTAATTAAGATTTATTAATGAAAGTAATTAGAGATAATTACTTATGTAAGTGATAACGAGTTAATTACTTTATTAGTTTAGTTAATTAATTAATGTGATTAAGTAAGTAATGAATGAGTTTAACTTAAGATTAATTACTAAGTGTAATTAATTAAAATGTAATTAATTAATAAGGTAATTAATTAAGGATTTATTTATTAACTTAATTGTTTAATAGTTACTTAATGAAGTGATTAAAGATTAATTAATTAAAGTAATTAATCAAGGTTAATATAATTAGTTAAGAAGTTAATTAATTAAGATAAGTAATTACAAGTTGTTAATTACTAATTAAAGAAATGAGTAATTTTAAGTTAATTATTTAATTAATTAAAGGGTTAATTAATTAATAAGGATTATTTAATTAATGAATTAATCAAGGTTGATTAATAATAATTGAATTAAGTATGATTAATTAATTGTAATTAATTAAGGATTAATGTAATTAATTATAGTTAATTAATTAATGAATGATCATTAATTATTGCAATTAATGATAGTAATTAAAGGTTAATTACTGAATATGGTTTAGGATAGTTACTTGAATGTAATTAAAGGATAATTAATCAAGGAAGATTAATTAAGCAAGATCATTAAGAGATGATAATGAATTTGATTTGTATTAAATCAATGAACCAGGATTAAGATAATCCAAGCGATTAAAGGATAGTAAATTTAATTAGAGATTAGTTAAATTGATTAAGAGTCAATCAATTCTGCTATGGGTGATTGATTAATATTGAATGGTTGATATTGAGTGATTGATATTGGATGTTGAATGATATTGATTGGTTGATATTGGGTGTTTGGTTGTTACTAGATGATTTGGATGACTATGATATTTGTGAGATGATGCTTTGTGGGATGAATGTTGATATGAATTATCTATTGTGATAATGTTATTCATCTATGTGTTATATCATCCTGAATAAGTTAATTGTTAAACCCTTAAGTACAACTTGGACATTAAAATGGCATTTGGTTTCGATGAGACCGGGATCGGGTTTCCATATTTGGATATCCGAAAACCACATCGATTCCAATTAAACGTTAGGTCGTGAATCCAAGTGGAGCAAGTGAAGACTCGAGGTGTAAGGGCTATACGTCAGTAACTCTGTAGGTGATTCCGTAATGAGTTTGACGGAATAGTACTTATAGGTTCGAGATGGAGATTAGAGTGCAAGGGCTATGGTCGTTGACTCTGAGGGTGATTCCAATAATGAGTGCAACGAGATAGTGCCTTCGGTTTCGTTCGAACCCGGAACGAACTTGTATGGATTGAATGCTTTCAGAACATCGTCAGGTGGACGATGAGAATTCTAAGATAGATGTGTTCTCTAAAGGTAATCGCAGCCTCAAGCCTCATCAACCGGGAATGGCTAAAACAGGGGAGGTGCAGCAAGGCTTCGTGGGTAGCTCCCACTGGAGAGCAAGATTTACTCCTGTCTAGAAGTCCCTTTTTATTCGGCTGTGTGGGGCGGTTGAATTCCGGACAACCGCCGGGGTTGTCTTGTTTGGGACTGTTCATTAAGGAATGGTCCCGGCGTTGTGTTGCAGGGGAGTGGGAGTACTTCTCGGTACGGTGATCTAGGCCACGTACTGTGACGGGCGGTACCCCAGTAGCCCTGCCATTGATGGAAACCCATTCTTCCTACAAGACCCTACGGCTTTGATTGTATTACCCACTTTTGTGGCTAGTAGCTGGAATTTAATGAATGTAACAATTTCGGCTATTTCATATTTACTTGAGAACCCTAGACACTATTATAATATCACTGGATTTCCTATCAAATGTTTTGGTTAGCGTAAGGTAAAAACTTTTCCATGTTTATGTGTGGGAAGTCTTACGTGATACCTTTTCTTTCAAAAGTTTCCAAAGTTAAGCAATTTTAACCTGTTTACTCACACCAGACCCCTTTCTGACCCGAGCGTTTATTTTCTGTTTTATTAAACTCTTGGGTACTCATATTATGTATGAGTAGTCAAGTGATTCAGGTTAGCTTGACGAACTCTGGAGGAGTAATGGAGCAGGAGGCTTGCACGTGTAGATATATTGGTTCCGTTGTGTTTGGTTGGTATCTGTATCTTATATACTTGAGTTGTATGAATTAGACAGATGTTTATAACTGTCTAATATGTGTTGTATAGTTGTGTACTCTGATGTATTATGATACTATGTAATAATTTTATTTGATATATTATATTTCATCCGTTCTGCTGTGAGTTCTCTGATGTTGTTGTCTTTCTTCTTTCTCTTTCTTTCCTTCTTCTATCCCTTTCTTTCTTCAAGATGATGCGATTTCCTGGTGATAGGAAGTCGGGTCAATTCATTTGGGGTAGATAGAAGTTTAGGAACACGTCTAGGAATGCACTTTAATTCCGTAGAATTCCTTATTGAATTAATTATATCTACCCTGTGAATAATTTTTATCTTATCTTAACATTTAGCTAATGGCTGGAAGAGGTAGAGGATGACGCTCGGATGCTAAACAATCCAGCGGCTCGCATCCGGATGGCGTTTATATGTCTTCCGATCATTTTGTGGAGTTATTTAAGAGCACTCAGCCTCTAGCTCTTACACGAGCATCTCTTCCATGCAAGTCTGTCTTTGCGCGTTTGTGTTGTGATTTCTCTCATCTCAGAGGAAAGCCGTTCAAAGGCTCCGAGTCCGTTCTAGAGGTCCAAGCTTGGATTCATATGTGCGAGCGCATCTTCTCTCGCATGGATCTTTCTGACCACGACAGAGTTCCTGTAGCATCTAGCCTGTTGCAAGAGCATGCCCTTGATTGGTACGACCTTCTTATAGCCAAGATCGATGAGTCTACTCTTTCTTGGACTCAGTTTCGAGAACGGTTCGAGCTCAAGTTCGTTCCTGAATCCGAGAAAGCTTTATTGGCCCGTCGCTTCCTTGGGTTGAAGCAAGGAAAGTCCTCCATTTTTGATTATGTTTCATCATTCGAGGCCTTATCTAAATATGGACTTGAATAAATTTTCAATCCATATAAGAAGAATCTGATGTTTGTCTCTGATCTTAAGAAATATCTCAAGAAGTCTTTGATGCTCCAGCTCAAGCTTTCTTTCGAGGAGTTAGTTGACTCGGCACTTCATCTTGAAGCCGTCGAGAAGGAGTGCGAGAGTGGTGATGAGGTTGAGGTTTGCAAGAACCCCAATAAGAAGAAGTTCCCATTTCATAAGCCGAAGTTTTTCCCTTCTAAGAAGAAGAAGCCCATTGGATCTAGTCCTAGTTCTCAACCCAGTCACCTCCTACTCAGAATGGGTGTTTCAATTATGGTTCTCCTGACCATATGATCCATGACTACCCTAAGCCTATTATTTTCCTCTATTGCAAGAAGAAGGGTCATCAAGTTACCACTTGTTCTATTGGTCCAAATACTCTGCCTGGCATGCTGAATGTGGTGGATGCTTCTAGAGGGTCTTCTCAGCGCAGAGGTATTTTTCCTTTTATTCTTGAAGGTTCATTGTTGTTCCATGATCATTCTATTTGAGTCCTCTTCGATATGGGTGCATCTCATTCATTCGTATGTAAGAAGCTTTTCGATGATTTGTCTTTGGATGATTCTTGTATGGTTACTTTATTAAGGATTGCAAATCCTATCGGGAGATCCGCAACCCTTAGCATGCTTTGTGATGATGTTGGGATTGTTTTATGTGGATTTTCTTTTTGTGTGAATCTACACGTTATTTCTTATTTGGGTTTTGATATTATTTTGTATGGACTGGCTAGTGCGATACGATGCTAGGATTATTTGTTCTGAGAAAATTTTATATCTTCGTCATCTGGATTCGTTTGCTCCGCTATCACTTTTTCTTTGGAATGTGGATAATTCCAAAGTGGCTTTATTTTCTCTAGTCTCATGAGATGATGATGATGATATATCTCGTATTCCTATTGTTTGTGATTTCTCTGATGTATTTGAGCCTGTTTCGATTTCACCACCTAAGTGGCGATTGAGTTCCACATTGATCTCATTCTAGTCGCACAGCCAATTAGTCGTCCTCCCACGAGGATGTCTACAAAGGAAAATGAGGAACTCAAGAAGCATCTTTTAGAGCTTGAGTCCAAGCAGTTGATTTAGTCAAGTTTTTCATCATGGGTTGTCGTGGTCATCATCATGAAGAAGTCCGATGGAACTCTTAGGCTTTGCATCGACTATTGCAAGCTTAACGAATTGACCATCAAGAATAGGTTTCGATTTCATAGGATCAACGATATGTTCGATCATTTAAGTGGTGCTAAGGTCTTCTCTATGCTTGACCTTGCCACTGGTTTGCCACTGGTTTTCATCAGCTCCGAGTCGTGAGCATATCGCTTACAGCTTTCCGCATGCGATATGTATCTTACGAGTGGCTCATTATGCCATTTGGTTTGACGAACGCTCCTATTTTCTTTGTCAATCTTATGAATCGAGTATTCCGAGAATATCTCGATAAGTTCATCCTTGTGTTCGTCGACGACATCCTTGTTTATTCGAAGTTTGAAGCCAACCATGCTAATCACTTGAGAATTGTTTTGAGTGCTCTTCGTCACCATCAGCTTAAAGCCATATTCTCCAAGTGCCCATTTTAGGAGACAAAGGTTAAGTTCTTAGGCCATGTTGTTTCTTCCGAAGGCATTTCGGTTGATCCTTCGAAGTTCGAATCCATCCATAATTGGAAGAGGCCTGAGAATGTTCAGGAGATTCACAGCTTCCTTGGATTGGCGGGTTATTACTGTCGGTTCATTAAATATTTATCTTGTATTGTGCTTCCTCTCACCAGCCTTACTCGGAAAGGCATTCAATTTATCTGGTCTAATAAGTGTGAAGCTTATTTTCAGCAGTTGAAGAAGCTTCTCACTAATGCTCCTATACTTGTAGTTCCCGAATGGAATCAAGATCTTGTTGTCTACACCTATGCTAGTCATTGTGGCCTCGATGTCATGTTTATCTAGAAGGATCGAATAGTTGCTTATGCTTCTAGGAAGCTATGACCGAATGAAGTACGCTATGCCACTCATGACCTCGAGCTAGCCGGCATTGTCTTTGCCCTGAAGATTTGGCGCAATTATTTATTAGGCGAGCACTTTATTTTATACACCGATCACAAGTCCTTAAAATATCTATTCACTCAAAAGGAGCTCAATATGAGGCAACAACGTTGGCTCCAGTTCCTTGCCTCCTATGACTTCGATATCTAGTATACCCCTAGTAAGTGTAATCGTGTTACTGATGCGCTTAGTTGCAAACATTCGGCTGTTGTTTCTATGATGTTAGCCGAGTTGGATGTTCCAAGGACCTTATCCCTTTGTGATATTCATGATCGAGCTCCATCTTCTGATTCTCCTATATTTATTATTCAGTTTGGAAGCTCGACCCAGTTTATTGGATCGTATTCCCGATTCTCAGTGGCGTGATCCCAAACTTGTGCACCTCATTCAAATTTGTGAATCCGAGTCCCGTGATAAGGAGTTACGGGGTTTCAGTATTGATTCTCATGGGTGTGTTTGTAAGAAGAACCATCTAGTCATGCCTTCTGATTTGCACTTAGGCGTGACACTCTCGATGACTATCACCGTTCTAAGTATACCATTCATCCTGGTAGTAATAAGATGTATGCCGATATGCATCGCCTCTATTATTGGAAAGGCATGAAGCACGATGTGGCAAGTTATGCGAGTAATTGCATGACTTGTCAACTTATCAAAGCCGAACATCAGCACCCTTCTAGTCTCCTTCAGCCTTTAGAGATTCTACTGTAAAAATGGGATCAAATTTCCATGGATTTTATTGACAGCCTACCTCGTTCGAAATGGGGCCATTCTAGCATTTGGGTTATTGTTGATCGCCTCACCAAATCAGCTGATTTCATTCCTATTACATCTAATAGGAGTGCTTCTCATATGGCTAAGTTATATATCAAGGAAATCGTAAGACTTCATGGTGTTCTTAGTTTGATTGTGTGTGACCGTAACCCTCTTTTTACTAGTCATTTCTGGTAGAGTCTTCAGCAAGCTTTGGGAACAAAGCTTAATTTCAACACAACATATCATCCCCAGTCTTATGGACGGACTGAACGAGTGAATCGTACTTTCGAGGATCTTCTCCGGGATTAAATTCTAGATTTCGGTGGTAGTTGGGAGGATCGCCTACCTCTCGTGGAATTATCCTACAACAGTAGTTTCTAGTCTAGTATCGGTATGGCTCTTTTCGAAGCCTTTTATGGAAGGCCATGTCGATAACCTTCGTGTTGGTTGGAATCTGGAGAGAATTTTATTCTTGGCCCAAATTCCATTTGTGATTCTTCTAAGAAGATTTTTCTTATTCGGCAAAGAATGAAAGAGGCACAAACCCGCCAAAAATCCTATGTGGACAACCATAAGAAGCCTCTCTAGTTCTTTGTTGGTGATCTAGTCTTTATTCGTGTTTCTCCTCTGAAAGGGGTTATGCGCTTTAGTACGACTAGGAAACTGGCTCCTCGCTTTATAGGACCATTTCCTATTACTGAACGTATTGGTCCTAGGGCTTATAAAGTTTCACTTTCGGCTCATCTATCGGGCATTCATGATGTATTTCACGTCTCTTCACTACTGAAATGTCTTCAAGAGTCGATTCTGTTACCGATTCTCCTGATTTGCAAGAGCTTGAGATCTCACCGACCTTTCTGTTATGCAACAGCCTATTCGCCTACTTGCTTCGGAGGTGAGATGCCATCGAGAAAAGGACGTGTCGCTCATTAAAGTTTAATGGTTCACTAATCCCATTGACTACACTTAGGAAACCGGAGAGTTTATCGAGTAATCCTATCCTAGTTTTCTATCTTTGCATAGCGATGGTGAGAATATCTTTTTATCTCAAGCTTATTTTCTTTTCTTTTGAGTGATGAAATTAAATAATTGAATAAAAATTCTTCTTTAGGAATTGCAAACACACAATTTTATTAAGGGAGGGGGGAGTCTGTAACAACTCTGGTTTAGGGATTACCTTTCAATATTGAATTATAATGATAATTGTAATTTAATATTGTAAGTTAAAGTAAATTTGGAGAAATTAAATTGTTTATATGAAATAAACAAAGAATTTTGGAATTTAAAATGAGAAAATGAAATTCCAAGCTTTATTCTATTTTGTTTGGAGTGTTATTAAATGGAATATGATTTTATTTTAGTGGAAATGCAATAATTTTATTAATTATTATCCACTTGCTTCTTATAATTGTTTTTAGAAGAAGTAGGAAGATATTGAAGGTGGTTCATTGAAATAAAAGATGGAAATTGGGTTAATAGGTTTTGGCTATAAATAATATTTCGAAATGGTTTGAAATATTTTTCTAAGTGAGAAAATGAATTTTGTGGAATTTAAGAAGTTAAAATCAATGTTTTATTCACTTATTTGAGCAAATGGTCTATTTTTGTTAAATAAAGGATTTTAATAATAAAAATGTTTTATTATACATAAATTTATCTTTTTATATGGTAAGATATGTTTGTTTTACAAGTATATAAATTTTCATGTTTTTATTTTGTGTAAATAAGAAGAAAATGGATTTTTTATTTAGGTATATATGATATACACACATATTTCTTTGTTAAATTTTGACTTTTAGCCTTAACCATATTACTTCCTTTTATTTTCAAACCTAACTCAACCCAAATTATCCTTAGCCTGGTTAAGAAAAGAGGAAAAAGAATGTATATTCAATTATTATTACCTTCTCCTTCTTCCTCCTTTAGCCTAAAAGCAAAGCCAGTAAACCTACTTCTCAAATTCAAAAATCAAGCTCAATTTCCAATTAAGTTCAACCAAATTTTAGTCTTTTTGCAAGATAAAGATAAATCAAAGGTATACAATCCAAATCATACAATTTTATCATAAAAATTCTTTTACAGTAAATAGCTCTCTAATTCTTTTTACCGTATGCTGTTTGCATGTTTTGTGTTTGCTTTCTGTAGGTGCTTAGAGCTTCTTATCTCCTCCAAAAATCGTTGCTTGTTAACAAAACTTTGCTATATCGTCAAGGCGAGTAAAATACTCATAATATGTTAGCTAAATGTTAAGCTACCGTAAGAAATTGCTCTGTAAATGCCTCTGTTTACGTATATATCTTTGTCTCTTGTTTTATTGAGTTTCTTGTTGTAACATCCCAGAATTTTGAGTATGGGATTTGTGAACATTTAATTCATTTTAAATGTTTACTATGGGTTTAAAATTTATTTTAAACTAAAGGAATTGGTTTAAATTATATTAACAAGTTAAAATTTCTAAGGTGTGGATTTAATTTGAAAATTGAACAATAATAATATAATATTCAGAATTGAAATAAAAGAAATTCTGGATGTAAATAGTGATAAAATGGTTTTAAAAATTTATCTTGGGCTATCTGAGTGTAAATAGCATGGTGGAAATTATAGGTGAATTTTGAGGTCAATAAATTAAAATTTGAATTTTATAATAATTTAAAAATGAATTTAATATTATTCAAATGCAAATAATCTGATTTTGGTCCGGAATGAGCCAAAATGAATTTTAATGTGCTTATAAATGTTATATGAATTATTGTTAAGTTAATAAAATTTTAAAAGTGAAAATTTTGAGTGATTTCGATAATTTCGAAAATCGCTGGATTTAATAGACAAGTTAAAATAGCCTTCCGGGGCACAGTCTCAGAATTCGACGAAACCAGTTCCATTGGATCCGTAATAGTTAGTTATTATCGGATTTCAATTTTCGTAGCAATCGGAGTTGTCGTTTGACCCCGGCAGCTCGAAACGCATAGAAATCGATTGAATCGGTTTAATTTAAAATTGATCGTTTAATTCTGTAACTTGCACATACGACCGAATTAGCTTACGAAACTTGTTCCATTGTGTCTGGAACGCGGAAAAACCTTAGAATCGCCTATCGGAACGTATGAATCGGAGTTCGTTTGCATGTGTGGTTATATTGAGATATTTGTTGATTAAAATATTATTAAATTTATATTATATATTCATTATAATCTCTCTAAACCCTAGCATTAACATCAGGCCGCCGCTTATATTTCTATGGCCGAAAATAGACGATTTTCTCTTCCAATTATCTCTCAATCCAAGCAACGATTTTCAAAAATTCCAACTAGGAAATCGAAGAACTAGTCGAGCTCTTCGAAGTGAACGGTGGAGATGGAGTTCTGTGAAGCGGAGGGGGAGATAGCGGGGCCCGTTCGTGGCCGGTTCGTGCTCAGGTTTTGAGCAACGAGAGTGACCGAGTTTCGTCGTGTTCGAGCTGAGGGTGCGTGGCGCTTTGCTCTTCGGGGTGACGAGCTCCGATCGAGCTGGATGCGACGAAGGAGGCGGCGAATTCGAGCCCTAGTTCGTGTACGGTGGGTTCTTTGTTCGGTTATGTCCTGATGCTTGCGCGCGTGGCAAGGAAGAAGATGTTGAATATGCGCTTTGCGCTATATGATTTTTGTTTGATGATAATAAACATATATACATTCATATAAATGTATTTGGTAATGTACTATTTTGTTTTTCATAGTTTAAATAAATATTTGTTGAATAAAATTAAATTACACAGAATTCGAATTTGAATTCAAACAGAACAAGTTAAACAGATTTTGAATTCAAACAAAAAATTTTATTCAAACAAATATTTATTACAAATTGTAAATAGTACAATTTCATGCTCTCACTATACATGTACATTTTTGATTACAATCACATCACATTTACATCACGACCTTACTACATATCTCTCACACTCATATTTTTGTCTTCAACTATAATCCGGTTTGAATCCAGCATCTGAGTAATCTGCAAAAATATTTTAAACGCAGTAAAATTGAAAGAGAAATATTTTTGAAATTTGAAAGAAACGATGATTTTGAAAACATTGTTTGCCTCAGTTATTTGGGTTGTTCGTCATCATTTTTGACTGTGCAATATCTGTGCATATCGATATTTTTTATCAGGGACAGGTAATTACAAGTGGCTGCAGTACACACGTGTACATTCGTATACGTGTGCACTGCCTCGCCAACTCGTGTGCAAAAATCAAACAAAAGCACAGAAATCAAAAACAAGGTCAAACCCAAGATAGGTTCAACTCAAAGCACCACTGACCAGACATTGCAAACACAGTCTCAAGCATGAAACAAGGTGCACCAGACCAGATTGCAAAAATAATCAAATATACACAAATGCAGCCCAATAGACTACAGCAACACAGTAGTAAGACTGCATCCACAGAAATACACAACTACAAGGCATTTTCATTGCAACTGCATAGCTACACAACAAAGCAAAGACCAGAAACTCAAGCTTCAAAAAGCTACAGCAACAATGCACCAATAAAGTCGAGATAAAGCAACTGTTCTTAACAGCAAGTTCAAACCAAAGCACAAAAGTGCACAGCAACACAAAACTGCAGTGGACAGCAAAGACCACATGCCACAATATCAAAAAAAAACAGCAAGAATATGAGTGCAAGCCAGAGTGAATGCAGACAAGCACATGAATACATAAAGCTACAAGTGATGCAGCATCAATCAAGAAGTGATATGGTGAAGCACTAACTCAAGATTACAGGGCAGTGGACAGTACAAGACTGACCAGAATACAAATGAATCAAGTCAGGCATGAAGACAATGCCAACAACAAAAACAGCAAGTCAGTGGCAAGACCTCAGTGACACAGTGAAAGTTGCACAAGATATAGAGCCACAACAAGTCCAGCAACAAGTCCAGTTGCAACATGGTGAACAAGACACAGTGCTGAGCACATGCAAACTGCAATGAATAATGCAACATGACCAAATATACAAACTGAAGACTGCACGAAATGTATGCAAACATAATGCAAGTTTATATGTGCAGAAAGTTACAAGTATCAACGAATTGGATGAACAAAACTCGAGAGCAACAGTGAAAGTGCAAATCATGTCAACAAGACAAATGTATGGATCAGTGCCAAAGTCGAAAAATAACAATGCAGACGTACAAATGTAACGCAGTGATAAATTCACGTACGAATACAGTATTGACGAAGTTCAACATTACAGAGATGATCGAAGTAAAATACTAATCAAGTCAGAACTCAGTGAAGTCAGTGAAGTCGAAAGCAACAGGGATGAACATTGTAAACATTGAAGCCGTGGATATGATTCAAGAAATCAAAACAGTGCAGTGATGATCAGGACACAAAACCAAGTAAGAAATTCAAGTGTGTAAATTTGATAAAGTCAAATATCTCAAATCACGAAATCAATTCAAGCCGTGTGAAACAAGTTACTACAAATACGAAATTGACAAAGTCAGATTAATCCTCAGCATCAAAGCGTAATCGAACGGCAAAACAAGAATTTTTGCAGCAATCAGTCGAACGCAAAAATAGGAAATCAAATCCTATTAAAACCCTAATCATCATCGGCATTTCAATTCGATCGAGTTCAAGTATCAAATTAGAAAAGCAAAAGGAGACAGCACATACCGAATTCACAAGCATCAAAACTCGATCGAGCAACTGCAAGCAAGCTAGGGCAACCAATCACAGATCAATTGAAGAAACCAGAGCCATAATTTCAACGAAGAACCGAAGCCCTAATTGCAACGAAGAGCCGAAGCCCTAACTGGATCAAAAGGGAACGAAGCCCTAACTGGAACGAAGCCGCCATTATTTCTCACGAACGAAGATAAAAAAAAAAAGGATCGGGTGAAATAAGGAAGTGGGCCGGTGTTCAAAAAACAAAAGGGGTTTCTTTTGTTATTAATTAATATTGTTAATAAACTTATATTAATAATGTTAATTAGTTTAGGGCTATTTTGTTCTTAATTATTGTTTTTTTTTATTCTACGAATCAAAGAGTTTAGGTAAATCACCACCTAGGTTTTAGGTTGTGTCTGATTGTCTATTTAGAGTTAGTTCAGTAAGCAGGGGTTGCGAGTTTGCAAAACTCTATAGGCGGTAGCAGGGTTTGCAAGTCTGTTAGAGTGTTTGTAAGCGTGATACTGTTTAATTCTAATAGAAATCTGGGAATGCAGCAGTAGGCAGGGGTTGCCGAAGCTGGGTAAATCTTGTGTGTGATTTACTTTTCAGTATATTTATTTCTGCAGTTTATTTTTGTGTTTAAATTAAGAAAATTTGCTATAACCCTATTCACCCCCCTCTAGGGTTAATTTAGATCCTACAAGTGGTATCAGAGCCTGGTATTTTTAACTCTAGAGTCATGAGTCTACAAAATAATGCTTTTTCTGAGGGGCAATCTATTGCTAGGCCACCCATGTTTAACGGGAACGATTATGCTTATTGGAAAGTTAGGATGGGTATCTATCTCAGTTCTGTTGATTATGAAGTTTGGGATATTATTGAAACTGGCTATAAACCCCCCACTATAATCGTTGGTGATACTGAGATTCCTAAACCTAAGGATAGGTGGGATGCAAACGATAAGAAATTGAAAACGACAAATGCTAAAGCCATGAATGCTTTGATATGTGCTCTAGATAAAAATGAATTTAATAGAATTTCTCATTGTACAACAGCACAGGAAATATGGCATACTTTGGAGGTGACACACGAAGGAACTTCTCAAGTCAAGAAGTCTCGGCTAGCCCTGTTCAGCAATGAATACGAAAACTTTGTGATGGACAAAGGCGAGAGCATAAAGGATATGTTTGGACGTTTTTCAACCTTGGTATACAATGCTAGAGCGCTTGGGAAGGTATTCACTGAGGTAGAGCTTGTGCGAAAGATACTACGAGTTTTACCAATGAACTTTGAGGCAAAAGTCACGGCAATCCAAGAATCGAAAGATCTGAGCAAACTAAGCATGGAGGAGTTGATTGGAAACTTGATGACATATGAGCTTGAGCTAAAAGCAAAGGAAGAACGCAATAACTCCGAACCAAAGAAGAAGACGATTGCCTTAAAGAGCAAAGAAGAAAGCGATGAAGAAGAAGAAGATCCAATTGAAGAGCTTGCTATGGCTGTCAATAATCTTAAAAAATGGTCAAGATTCAAGTCACGAAAGAAGAAAATAAGTGGTAATAAGTCAAAGAATTCTGACGATTCCGATAATGAATTGACATGCTATAACTGCAAGAAGCCTAGCCACTTCAAACAAAAATGTCCACTTCTCAAAAACAACAAAGGAAAGAAAAAGAAAAAGAAGGCTTTTGCAGCAACTTGGGATGATGAAGAAGGAGAGGAAGTTTCAAATAATAGCTCAGAGGAGGCTAACTTGTGTCTTATGTCAAAATCGGATTCAGAAGCAAGCTTAGAGGAATCTAGTGAGGTAAGTAACTATTCTTATAAAGAACTTGTTTCAATGTGTTGTGATTTTACTAAAATGATTGATACTCTTGAATCTAAAATTGAAAAACTAAAATCTGATAGGAGAGAACTTGTCCATGAAAATTCTAGGTTAGAAACTGAAATTGAAAATATTCAAAACCTAGAATGTAAAAAATGTAAGATTTTAGATTCAGAATTATCAAAACTGAGGAATAACTTTGAAAGTCTTGAAAGTGAAAACTTGAATCTTAAGGAAACCATCGACACTAGGAGAAAGGATTTTATTAATCGATGCACCTCACTTGTTACTGAAAACTCAACATTAAAAACCAAAGTCCAAAGTCTTGAGAAATCTTTGAATAACTTTTCAAGAGGCGAAAAATCTTTCAACATGCTATTGGGAAATCAAATTTTTGCTAACAACGGAAAAGGACTAGGTTTTGGGAAAACACAAGTTGATGATAATGCAAAATATAAGAATGTCTTTGATAGATGTGAAATATATAGATGTTGTGATGAAAATGATAGTCATAGGAACAAGAACACAAAATTTATACAAGTTTGGGTTCCTAAGAATTCTAAAAACAAATTTCATGTTTATTGGAATAAAAATAAAAGGACTAAACAAGTATGGATTCCAAAGGGATTTTTTATTCACAATGCTTCTATCACTAATAACATTGGACCTAAGAGTTTCTCTAGGTCATCTTCCTCTCTTCTTATGTAGGTCTGTTGGCGGGCTAAGGAACAACAAGAATGGTTTCTAGATTCAGGTTGTTCTAGACATATGACAGGTGACAAATCGAAGTTCCTTAGCTTAGAGAATTTTAAAGGTGGAAATGTGATCATGGGAGACAATAGCAAGTGTAAGATTATTGGCAAAGGTGAAGTTGGTAACGGTATTTTTTCTTTGACTAATGTTTTATACGTTGAAAATCTGCATCACAATCTCATTTCTATTAGCCAACTATGTGACAAAGGTATGAACGTGATTTTTGATAGTGATACTTGCAAAATTATTGATAAATCTTCTAGTAACATTGTTTTTATGGGCAAAAGAAAAGGGAATGTTTACTCACTTTCATTTGATAATCTAAAACTTTCTAGATGTTTGGTAGCCACTGACGAAGAGGCATATTTATGGCATAGGAGACTTGGACATGCTAGCATGAGTCTCTTAGAAAAACTCGAATCAAAAGAATTAGTCAGAGGGTTACCACATCAGAAATTTAAAAATAATAAAGTGTGTAAAGCATGTTCCTTGAGCAAGCTTAGTCGATCATCATTTCGTCCTAAAAACATTGTTAGCACATCAAGGGTCCTTGAACTAGTTCACATGGATTTATTTGGACCAAATGAAATTTCAAGCTTGAATGGAAAACGTTATTGTTATGTATTGGTTGATGATTATTCTAGATTTACATGGGTTTACTTTTTAGCCAAAAAGTCTGAATCTTTCGAATATTTTTCAAAATTTGCAAAACTTGTTCAAAATGAAAAAGGAGTTACAATTAAAACCTTGAGAAGTGATCATGGAGGCGAATTTGAAAATTTTGAATTTGAAAATTTTTGTGAAGAAAACGGTTTAAAACATGAATTTTCTTCTCCACGAACACCTCAACAAAATGGGGCGGTTGAAAGGAAAAATCGTACATTACAGGAATTGGCTAGATCCATGTTAAGTGTGTATAAGCTACCTCTAATCTTTTGGGCAGAGGCAGTGAATACTTCGTGCTATGTAATGAATAGAGTAATGATTAGACCAATACTTGGCAAAACGTCTTATGAACTGTGGAATGAAAGGAAACCTAAAATTTCTTATTTTCGTATATTTGGGTGTCCTTGTTTCATTCTTAACACAGGTGATCAACTTGGAAAATTTGAATCAAAGGCTGATGATGGAATTTTCATGGGCTATTCAACAAGGAGTAAGGCTTACAGGATATATAACAAACGAACAAAGACAATTGTTGAGTCAATCAATGTGAAATTTGATGAATCTGATCTGGAAAAAACGACTGAAAGATGGTTGACGATGGAATAGATCCTGAAGGCACTGAAGAAGGGACATTTAGTAAGAAAACTGAAAGGAGGACTGTTGATGCTGATAAATTAAGGTTCAAACCTAATCATCCTCCTGAATTAATTATTGGTGATCCTACGGAAGGTATACGTACTCGTTCCTCATTTGATGAAAATTTATGTGCGTTTTGTTGTCATAGTGGTTTTATTTCTGAAATTGAACCTGATTCTGTTGAAATGACTCTTAATGATGAAAATTGGTTTTTAGCAATGCAAAATGAACTTAATCAATTTGAGAGAAACAAAGTCTGGAATTTAGTTCCTAGGCCTAATGACTATCCAATTGTAGGGACTAAATGGGTGTTTAAAAATAAATTTGATGAATCAGGAAATGTAATTAGAAACAAGGCTAGGTTGGTTGCAAAAGGTTATAACCAAATAGAAGGCATAGACTTTGATGAAACATTTGCTCCAGTTGCTAGGTTAGAAGCCATTAGAATCTTGCTAAGTTTTGCATGTTACAAGGGTTTCAAACTTAAACAAATGGATGTAAAAAGTGCCTTTTTGAATGGTGATTTAAAAGAAGAAATTTTTGTTGAACAACCACCCGGTTTTGAAAATCATGAATTTCCAAATCATGTGTATAAGCTAGAAAAAGCATTATATGGTCTTAAGCAAGCACCAAGAGCTTGGTATGACTGCCTCTGTACATATCTTTTGGAAAATGGTTTTAAAAAGGGAAGTGCTGACACGACTCTGTTTCTATTACATAAAGAACATGATTTTTTGATTGTTCAGATTTATGTGGATGATATTATTTATGGTGCTACTAATGAGCTTTTGTGTGAGAATTTTGAACAAGTCATGCAGGCTAAATTTGAGATGAGTTTGGTTGGTGAATTGAAATACTTTCTTGGATTTCAAATTAAGCAAAGCAGTGATGGTATCTTCATTTCACAATCCAAATATGTGTTGGAGCTATTGAAGAAATTTGGAGTCGAAAATTCCAAACCATTGAGAACTCCTATGAGCCCATCAACAAAGTTGGACAAAGATGAGAAAGGAATTGCAATTGATCAAAAGAAATATCGAGGGATAATCGGTTCACTTGTCTATCTTACTGCTTCTAGACCTGATATTATGTTTTCTGTATGCTTGTGTGCACGTTTTCAAGCTAATCCCAAAGAATCTCATTTAAAAGCTACTAAACGAATTTTGAGATATCTTTCACACACACACAAATTTGGACTATGGTACCCCTCTTGTGAAAATTTTGATTTAGTAGGTTATTCCGATGCTGATTATGCTGGTTCATTAGTTGACAGAAAAAGCACTAGTGGGACATGTTTCATGCTAGGACATTCATTAGTCTCATGGTCAAGTCGGAAACAGAATTGTGTTGCATTATCCACCACTGAAGCAGAATATATTGCTTTGGGAAGTTGTTGTGCTCAAATTCTATGGATGATGCAAACTCTTTCTGATTTTGGCTTAGTCTATAAACAAGTCCCATTAAAATGTGATAGTAGGAGTGCTATAGATTTGTCAAATAATCCTGTTCATCACTCTCGCACAAAACACATTGATGTGAGACACCATTTTCTTCGAGATCACATTGCTAAAGAAGACATTTGCATTGAATATATTTCAACAGAAACTCAACTTGCTGATATTTTCACAAAACCTCTCCCCGAAGACAGATTTTCCAAATTACGTTTAGGTTTGGGAATTATAGAGGTTGACTAATCATTTTTTTTTTTTTAAATTTTTTTTTTTTTTTTTGAATTTGATTCTAAATCTAATCTAACTCCCTAATGATTATCGAAAAGATGAATAGTGATTGAAAAAGTGATGAGTGTTGATATTTATCATATATTAAAACTCGAGAAAATATAATTAGGAAATTTCTTTAGAATTTCATAACAAGAGTTATAAAAACTTTTTGTTGGGTAATAATTCCATGACCATTTCTATTTCTATCATCTTTCTATCAAACATTACTCATCAAGATCATATTTAGTATGTAAATTTGTGGTAGTTTACAAAGGAAATCATTTGTTCTTCAATATCTTTAAATCAGTGAAGGAAATTATTTGTGCTTCAATTTATTATATTCAGCAATTAAAAATAAATACCCAAAGTATTCACTCTCATTTAAAAGTCCTCACGGTCATGCATGGGTGAATTACTTGGATTTTTGATTATGTGCTTCCATGCTCATTTAAAAGTCCTCACGGTTATGCATGTATGGAACACATATTAAAAATAATTGATTTAATAGACAAGTTGATTCTAATCCCATTTAAAAGTCCTCACGGTCATGCGTGGTTAGAAGATACTTGATTTCATTTTTTAAAATTAAATTGGAATACTACTAATCTCATTTAAAAGTCCTAACGGTTATGCATGGTTAGTAGATATTCAAATTTCCAGAAATAAATATACCACAAATAGACATAACTATATGAATTTTTGATGATTCTATCTTCATCACTTCTGAAAGTGGAATATGCGCTTGACAAGGGTAATTATGATTTTTGTTTGAATTTTATTGAATTTTGATATTTATATTTAATTGAGTTAAATGTTTGATTCATGTCGATCATTTCATCCCTATTTTATAACACTATTATTCTTTTGCTGATAACAAAAGGGGGAGAGAAAAGTTAAGATTTTTGTCGAATAGAATCAAGCAAAGGTCAAATAATTTTCATTGTGCATATAGGCTCTCTTATATATTTCTATGCATATATGTAGGGGGAGCATTGTGTAGAGAGGGAGCATTCAAATAGGGGGAGCAAATGAAATTATCAAATACATTTAATATGTTCAAAATCTTAAATATATGTTTGTTATCATCAAAAGGGGGAGATTGTTGAATATGCGCTTTGCGCTATATGATTTTTGTTTGATGATAATAAACATATATACATTCATATAAATGTATTTGGTAATGTACTATTTTGTTTTTCATAGTTTAAATAAATATTTGTTGAATAAAATTAAATTACACAGAATTCGAATTTGAATTCAAACAGAACAAGTTAAACAGATTTTGAATTCAAACAGAAATTTTTATTCAAACAAATATTTATTACAAATTGTAAATAGTACAATTTCATGCTCTCACTATACATGTACATTTTTGATTACAATCACATCACATTTACATCACGACCTTACTACATATCTCTCACACTCATATTTTTGTCTTCAACTATAATCCGGTTTGAATCCAGCATCTGAGTAATCTGCAAAAATATTTTAAACGCAGTAAAATTGAAAGAGAAATATTTTTGAAATTTAAAAGAAACGATGATTTTGAAAACATTGTTTGCCTCAGTTATTTGGGTTGTTCGTCATCATTTTTGACTGTGCAATATCTGTGCATATCGATATTTTTTATCAGGGACAGGTAATTACAAGTGGCTGCAGTACACACGTGTACATTCGTATACGTGTGCACTGCCTCGCCAACTCGTGTGCAAAAATCAAACAAAAGCACAGAAATCAAAAACAAGGTCAAACCCAAGATAGGTTCAACTCAAAGCACCACTGACCAGACATTACAAACACAGTCTCAAGCATGAAACAAGGTGCACCAGACCAGATTGCAAAAATAATCAAATATACACAAATGCAGCCCAATAGACTACAGCAACACAGTAGTAAGACTGCATCCACAGAAATACACAACTACAAGGCATTTTCATTGCAACTGCATAGCTACACAACAAAGCAAAGACCAGAAACTCAAGCTTCAAAAAGCTACAGCAACAATGCACCAATAAAGTCGAGATAAAGCAACTGTTCTTAACAGCAAGTTCAAACCAAAGCACAAAAGTGCACAGCAACACAAAACTGCAGTGGACAGCAAAGACCACATGCCACAATATCAAAAAAAAACAGCAAGAATATGAGTGCAAGCCAGAGTGAATGCAGACAAGCACATGAATACATAAAGCTACAAGTGATGCAGCATCAATCAAGAAGTGATATGGTGAAGCACTAACTCAAGATTACAGGGCAGTGGACAGTACAAGACTGACCAGAATACAAATGAATCAAGTCAGGCATGAAGACAATGCCAACAACAAAAACAGCAAGTCAGTGGCAAGACCTCAGTGACACAGTGAAAGTTGCACAAGATATAGAGCCACAACAAGTCCAGCAACAAGTCCAGTTGCAACATGGTGAACAAGACACAGTGCTGAGCACATGCAAACTGCAATGAATAATGCAACATGACCAAATATACAAACTGAAGACTGCACGAAATGTATGCAAACATAATGCAAGTTTATATGTGCAGAAAGTTACAAGTATCAACGAATTGGATGAACAAAACTCGAGAGCAACAGTGAAAGTGCAAATCATGTCAACAAGACAAATGTATGGATCAGTGCCAAAGTCGAAAAATAACAATGCAGACGTACAAATGTAACGCAGTGATAAATTCACGTACGAATACAGTATTGACGAAGTTCAACATTACAGAGATGATCGAAGTAAAATACTAATCAAGTCAGAACTCAGTGAAGTCAGTGAAGTCGAAAGCAACAGGGATGAACATTGTAAACATTGAAGCCGTGGATATGATTCAAGAAATCAAAACAGTGCAGTGATGATCAGGACACAAAACCAAGTAAGAAATTCAAGTGTGTAAATTTGATAAAGTCAAATATCTCAAATCACGAAATCAATTCAAGCCGTGTGAAACAAGTTACTACAAATACGAAATTGACAAAGTCAGATTAATCCTCAGCATCAAAGCGTAATCGAACGGCAAAACAAGAATTTTTGCAGCAATCAGTCGAACGCAAAAATAGGAAATCAAATCCTATTAAAACCCTAATCATCATCGGCATTTCAATTCGATCGAGTTCAAGTATCAAATTAGAAAAGCAAAAGGAGACAGCACATACCGAATTCACAAGCATCAAAACTCGATCGAGCAACTGCAAGCAAGCTAGGGCAACCAATCACAGATCAATTGAAGAAACCAGAGCCATAATTTCAACGAAGAACCGAAGCCCTAATTGCAACGAAGAGCCGAAGCCCTAACTGGATCAAAAGGGAACGAAGCCCTAACTGGAACGAAGCCGCCATTATTTCTCACGAACGAAGATAAAAAAAAAAGGATCGGGTGAAATAAGGAAGTGGGCCGGTGTTCAAAAAACAAAAGGGGTTTCTTTTGTTATTAATTAATATTGTTAATAAACTTATATTAATAATGTTAATTAGTTTAGGGCTATTTTGTTCTTAATTATTGTTTTTTTTTATTCTACGAATCAAAGAGTTTAGGTAAATCACCACCTAGGTTTTAGGTTGTGTCTGATTGTCTATTTAGAGTTAGTTCAGTAAGCAGGGGTTGCGAGTTTGCAAAACTCTATAGGCGGTAGCAGGGTTTGCAAGTCTGTTAGAGTGTTTGTAAGCGTGATACTGTTTAATTCTAATAGAAATCTGGGAATGCAGCAGTAGGCAGGGGTTGCCGAAGCTGGGTAAATCTTGTGTGTGATTTACTTTTCAGTATATTTATTTCTGCAGTTTATTTTTGTGTTTAAATTAAGAAAATTTGCTATAACCCTATTCACCCCCCCTCTAGGGTTAATTTAGATCCTACAGAAGAGGATTTTGTTTCTTACGGCCTTGATTTCTGGCTCTGGATCCTACGGTCTGGATGATGTGTGGGTAAAATAAATTAAAGTTTAAAAGGAAATTGTTTTAAATTAGTATTCAAACTTTGAAAATTCATATCTAGTTCATTCGTGATCAGAAATTTATGAAACTAGCGACATTGGAATCGCAGAAAAGATTTCTACGCGATGATGCAAATCTGGAATCGTTCCGGGCAAGTAGGAATTTGAGTTAAATCGAACATCGTTCGGTTTAATTTAAATTTCGAACGCTCGCCGAAACTCAAGGTGAGTTATTCTCACTCACATCTGGATACTAGTAAAGTAGACAGCTAGTATTGATTGTTTGTTTGGATGTTTAGCTGAATATGTTAATTATTATCAAATTAAATCGATATATATTTGGTTGTGCTAATATTTGTGGATGCAGGGAAAAACAGGTTGGAGGGATCCAACTGGATTCCTCACAATGTAGTATTATTTTTATAATCGATGATGATGCCTGTTTATATATTGTGGATGATAATTTTGGAATTAACTGGTATTGTGATATTGTGGTATAAATTACCAATCCCGAATATTAATTATAAGAAATTTGGAGTTTAATTATAAAGGAATTGAATTGAGTTTCAAAGGAAATTAAGAAAAGTAATAAATAAGGAATTTTAAAAGAATATAAAAATTTGGATCTATTGGATGGAAAACTGAAATAAAATTCAATTGGAATAATGCTGAGTAAATTATAAATCCATAATTAATTGTAAATGGATAAATTGAATTTTTGAGAAATAAAAGGTATTGTTAGATAATGGATTTAAAAGAATTAAAATCTGAAATCTATTTAAAAATGGAAATTGAATATTTGTAAAGATAAACAAAGAGAAATGTTATAAATTGACAAATGTGAAAGTAAATTTATGTTATTAAACCATAAAACTAAATTGAATAAATAAACAGAAATCGTGAGAAGGATTTCTGTGATGTTTAAGAGGATATGAGATTCCCTGGGAAGAACCAAGTTCGAGTTTAAACTGATTTTATAAAAAGAAAGTTTTGAAGTTTAAACTTGTTTAAAAGAGTGTTTGGAAATTATTATTTTTAAAGTAACTATTTATTAATTAGTAATAGTAAAGTAATTATTCTTTTACAAATGGATTTGTTTAAAAAGCTAGTTTTGACCTAAGTATATTGCAATAAGTCTTAATCTTTTTACAACTCTATTTTTAAAATATAGTTTAACTAAAACCTTAAGTTAAATCAAGTTATATCCTATAAAATAGTTTTGCTTTAAATATTTTGAAATTATATTTTGAGTATATAATTAGTAGTAAATTTACATATTTAAAGTTATTTCAGAATAAAATGTTTTAATTATTTTAAATCTAAAATGTTTTGAACTTGGATATTTCCAATGGGAATATATGGTAAAAGATTTACCTTGTAAGGAAAGAACTTTGGGAATTATTTTCAATTGGGCTTTGAAAATTTGGAAATATATCTTTTTAAAGATATTTGAGGCAAATAAATAATTTGGGAATTATTTATCGTGTGATGGATGTTATGGATGTCTATGAATATAAATTGATAGTTAAATCACCGACTATCAATATTGGACAAATGCGTTGATCGTTTCGAAGAGACCGGGATCGAGATTTATTTCTCGAAAACCACTTCGATCCGGTTTATACGTTTCGTGCGGAAAACGTGTTCGGAGTCGAAGATGGAGCAGTGAAGTGCAAGGGCTAGTCGCTACTAATCCTGAGCATATTTCCAAAATGGATGTAGTAGGAGTAGTGCCTTCGGTTCCGTTCGAACCCGGGACGGACTTGTATGGATGAATGCTTGCGAAACATCGTCAGGTGGACGATGGGCATTCTAAGTGAAAACGTTCTAAAGGTAACGCTTAGCCTCAAGCCTCATCAACCGGGAATGACTGAAAATCAGGGGATATGCAGCAAGGTTAGGTGGGTCATGCCCAAGCAGGACAAGATAATTCCCCTGTCTAGATGTCCCTTATATATTTCGGCTTAGTGGGTGGTTGGTCGCGCCAACCACGGGGTTTATCTTGTTCGGGACTGTTCAGTAAGGAATGGTTCCGGCCTTGTGTTGCAGGGGATGAAGGGAGTAGTCCTCGGTACGGTGATCTAGGCCCCGTACTGTGACAGGTGGTACCCCAGTGCCTAGTCATTGTTGGAAATCCATTTTCCCTACGAGCCTTGTACGAGTTTTGTTTGTATTACCCACTTTGTGGCTAGTAGCTGGAATTTAATCATGTAACAATTTCGGCTATTTTATAAGTATTTGTAAATAGACCCTATTATAATATCAGAGGATTTCTATAAAAAGTGTTTTAGCTATCGTAAGGTAAAAACCCGACATGTTTATTTGTGGCGTGGTCTTACGAGATGCTTTTTGTTTTTTTAAAGGATTTTGAAACTTTAATAATCAAGTTGGATGCATATTTAGTATCAGCTGGTATTCCAGACTGACTCGGGTGTTATTTCATTATAATGCTCGGGTCAGACCGAGTATTATTTATACAGGACTTGATGCTTTGGAGCAGGAGAGGAGTTGGAGCCGAGACGTATTATCTATATATATGTATGGTCCGCTGCTGTGATTGTATGGTATGTCTGATTTGTGATTGTTGAGGTATGAGAAACTCTGATGATGTGATGTATAAACAGTTATAGATTTCATTTTGTGTAAAGTTCTATATTTACTATTATATTTTATACCGCTGCGACTGTGAGATTCTGATATTGTTTAGTCTCTTCTTCTTCTATCTCTTCTTCTTTAACCCTAATGGTTCGTAATTCTGTGCCACTTGAGTTAATGGAGGTAGAATAGTGTTGATTCAAGGGGTACGGATTTGCGGGCTGTCACACTTGTTTCTAGCTGCCACTTTGAGTAGCCATAACTTCTTGGTTTTAAGTCGAATTGCTGTCGAATCTTTTTTGGATTATAGTTTAGTTGTCAAACTCTATGCATGTCAATTTTTGCTGAAAAATTTGATCATTTGCTATGCTAATCTACTAAACAATGATGAGAACGGAGTAGAAAACCCGGGGGGGAAACAAATGCGTAGCCCGGGTCGACCAGGCAGGAGACCCAGCAAGCACCACGTTGACCTAGAGGTTGACCTGGCCTCTTGGCTGGGTTGGCTCCTGGTTAGCCTAGGTGCGTGCAATTGTGGTCAGTTGTTCCCTATGCTTTGTAGCTTGTTTTGAAGTAATTGCCTTGAAATTGTGATGGTTTTGTCACTTGTTTTGTTTCACATATTTGAGATGATTATAGGCCATAATGTCTATCAATAGACTGGCCAAATTTTAGATATTTTGAAATTCAAATTTTGAATTATTTTGAATTTAAATTCGAATATCGATTTATGTGAATTTCCTTGTTTTTATTTGTTTTCAAGCACGATTTTCTCCAAATCTTTTTGAAATGATTTTTAAAATTAATTGGCATTTCAAAATAATTATTATCTAATATTTTGAAGAATTTTCAAGTGTAAAATCTATTTATTCTCTATAATAAGGGAATTTTCATATTGATTTCGAAAATTGGTTTCAAAGCTTGTTTTTCTAAAGTAAATTATTTTATATATAAATCACACGTTTTTGCACATTTCGAGCGAATGAGAAGGAGGATTAAATGGTTTTTACCAAAAAGACACGTGCGTTTATCTTATCGATTAATTCCTGACTTATTCGTTTGATCGTTTTGACATCCGGGTCGAGTTTACCGATGAGATGAGGTAAACTTTTTACTGATTTGGGTGTGAAATTTACTAGCGATTAGTGAACCGTTTAGTGTAAGCATATGGTATGGGACAAACGTGAACACTGTTCGGGTACCTATCCGAAAGTTTGTGACACATTTGTCTAAGAGACGTATAAGCCAATACTGGACGTTTGGGTCATTTGTCCTTCGGGATGTTTGTTTAAGAGATATTTGTCATTGCAATATATTTGTCCTCCAGGGTATTTGTCTAAGAGACGTATTTATTTGTCCTTCTGGACGTTTGTCTAAAAGAAGTTGCACCTTATTTTGAGAGAGCAGTACTTAGCGGGCTTCTACCATATGCATGTGCTATATCTTTGAGATGATTTCATTGATGTTTGTGATTTCCCTAGTGTATCGCCCTTTTTCGGAATTGGTCCTTTGAACCATTTGATATATATTTGCGGCGATTACCTTTCAGGATTTTGAACTCTTGTGAGTTCTATCTTTGAGATTTGAGTTTCCTACACTGGCATTATATGAAATTTGCCTTTTGGCGTTTACTTGAGATTTTATTCTCCTCTTTTGAGATATATTTTCCTTATGGCTTGTTTGAGATGGGATCTCTTTATGCATGTTTTGGGTTGGCCAAGATGGCGAGTTTAGGTTTTCCCCTAAACCATATTTGATGCTTTATAAATGCCGATGATACGAGGCTCGCTACTTTTAGCATTTTATGGGTTATTTTATCTCTTTTGAGATTATATGTTGTGTAGTGATACGATATTATCACTTGAAGTAGTCAAACATTTTAATTTTCCCTAATCACCTGAGAATATTATCAGATTATCATAATGCTCATATTATAGCTTATCCTTGTAAACCAGTTTGTTTAGCTAGACTGACCCATGTATTTATACTCCGGTCGGTGTTTCAGGTTAGGTACATTTAGGCTTAGCCTATTTCTGCTTTCGCATGGACTATTCTGCTAGCTCTTTATGTTATAGCTTTTTATGTAGTCATTTTTTTGCTACTCTGACATGTATATTCTTTTGACTCGCTTGTATATTGTAGTTGCTATACCACTTGACATGTATTATTTTGTATACTCTATAATGTATTTGTATATGCATATATGTGATAATCTACTGTTTTGTGATGTGTTTTGCATTCGAGTTGCTGTATTTCATTCTGATAGATCCTATCGCCACCTATGGCTTTGTATTAAGTGTTTAGTGGATACATCGATCCACTTGAGATAAAAAAATATGGCATTGTCGACGTATTTAATAGATATTTAAGATAAGGCTATAGATGGTCGCTCTTATCTGGCCCTATTCTTTGCATTAGCAGACATTATTACTAAGTAATACTCTTTGTTAATATGGGTCTCAGTGTGGGGTGTTATAATAATACACTCCCTTACTAAGAAGAGTAATACTCAAGAGAAGTGTTTACTATCCGAGCACATAACTTCCCACATTTTAAGTTATTTTCGAGCCACTTGAACTAATTAACTTAAGAATATTACTTTTATATCAAAATCCAATTTTTGAAACAATACTTCTTATATTTCCAACATAACATTTATCATCAACATGTTTTGGGTTCATTCGGGTTTGAACTTGTTTCGATCATACAATAATGAAGAGAATAATTAACTAAGTTCACCAAAACGTTCACCTAAGCAAACATCCGATCATCACTTAGAAGACTATTCAGATCGTCACAAAACAAGCAAGACTTATTTTTCCCGACTAATCCAAAGTAAACACTTTTTACTTAACCTTTTCATTCCTAAAATCTAATACTTGAACCAAAAATATATTCAAATAATACTATTTTTTTCAAATCATTGAAAACCAACTTTCAAAAGTCCTAGGATTTTAGTCCTCAAGTTTCAACTTAAATACTTTTAATTAAAATACACCTTCTTATAGATTCAATTTATAAGTTCAACTTTTATAAAAAAAATCCAAATATTTTTTTCAAAATATTCAAACTTTTAAATAAACATCTTTTATTACATCAAGTTTTACCTTAACATTAACATCGAGCGCCTTATAGTCAAATTGTGAAACTTAATTCACAAGGAGTTTGTTTCAATGTTTTTTTTTATTTCTATCTACTAATCCCAAATTTTAAAAAGGGAAGCTACCTATACACACTAACAATAGTCAATGATGAAACAACAATAGCATACTAAACAAAATACTAATTGATAATAATAGAATGTTATTATCTCCTAACAAACAACACCTTAACTAACTATACCATAATATACTATTCTGAAAATCGTTCTTTACATATAAAAATATATTCCTAGATAAGATTATTTCATTTACCAGATTTTAAAAAATATTCCACTGAATGGCCTTGTTCAACTGTTTAGAGATCCCTATCAACAATTTTAGCTACTCGTATTGACCAGAATCCATAAGCCACTCAACAGTTCAATTGAGACAATATAGATTTTTTTATACCACCAACAAATACGCACTCTTATATATATACACTAGAACTCATAATAAGGCATTTCCTTACGTTATCTCTTAGTGAATCGCCCCACCAGCCAAGGTTCTCCCTTAACCTTAAGCTCCGATACCAAAGGTGACATACCGGGTTTCTGACCCTTGAAAATCGACCCTAATACGTCCACTGTATTGCATGTCGAGCATTCAAGTGCCAGAAAGCTGATCCTTGAGGGAAAGAAAGAAGATAGAAGAAGAAACTAAACAATCACAGAATTTCGCACATGGAATAACATGTATAATCAACAAGATACTTTACAAAATCAATTCAAAAATGTTACATCAGAGTCATACTAATACAATTCTACCCTTGGACAGTTATAACAGCCTGCTCTTACTAACTGATATAAGATAGATATAACACAACGAAAACAATATAATAACTAGTTATCGATGAATCCTTCTGCTCCAAGCTTCTCCAAAATGCATCCATAAAAAACTTAAACTACTAGGCATCCCGTACAAATTTAAGCACCCAAGAGTTTTATTTTCATTATAATATCTATTATTTGATATTTAAAATTAATTAAATATTCGCAAATCAAAGCAGTGAGATTCTGGGTCGTCACACTTCTCCAATCTTTTTTGTTGCCTTATCTAACATATATTAGAGTAATCTAAAAGTCTGTTGAAAATTTTATGATTTTTTAATAGTTTTTATGAATTATTGAAGAAGAAGGTTTATTTTAAAACAAATGAAAACATGCTTTTTGGAGTTTTTAAATAAATTGTAAGATAGTTATTTCTAATGAATATATTAAATAAATGTTTTAAACCATATTATGAGTAATTTAATGTTTTTTAATCTATATAGTTTTTAGTTGGTAAACATTGTATAAAGTATTAAGAGCTTATGTAGTATAATATCATTTAAATTGTTTTAAGAATTCTATTAAATATCTTAGCTTTATAAATAAATTAGGATATATATATAATGCTCCCAGTTAATATATAAGACTGGAAAAGTAAGCTAAGACTTTTACAAAAGGATAAAAGAAGTTTTGGATTATTACACTTAAGTTATAATAAATGATTTTGTAATGTTAACTAAATGTACTACCTTGTTTAATAAGTGTAGATATACTTAGATCTTTAAAATGAATGTTTTAAAGATAAATGACAAGTATAAAATGGTTTTGGGTTTATATTAATAATGTTTAAAAAACATTTGTCTCCAACCTATTTAAATATACTTTTGAAAATGATTAGATCTTTAAAAATAATGTTTTAAAAATAAATGATAAGTGCAAAATTGTTTTGGGTTTATAGTAACAATGTTTAAATGACATTTTTTAGCCCGTTTAATTATACTTTTTGGAAATGTGAAATCTTGTTAATATTTTGAATATTCTTATACCATTTAGGATAAGAATATGAATACACTTCTAAGCACCAAAAGGAGAGGAAATGAATAGTGGAATAGTAGTATGCATGTATATAACTTTTGTAATGGTATTTTAAATACATATACAAGTACTTACAAAGAGGTTTTAATTAATAAAAGAACTAATTAAATAAAAAGCGATTATGAGTTGCTTATGTGGCTTAATCGTTCTTTCTGTGACTTAATCTTGCTTTCTGTGCTTACTTGTTTATGAAAATTATTTAGTCATGTACTTAACACTAAAAGAAGATAAAGTAGACTTGTCTATTTATAAGAGTTAAGAATGATGTTCGAATAGGGTTTAGAAGCAACATTGCTTTAACCTACATGCTTCACTCCTGACCGAGGGATAGTGTAAGTTGAAATGGTCGAAAAAGTTATAAGTATACGAGTTTCCATATTCAGTCATTTTCATTGTACTAAATATTTGACTAGTCAACTATTGAAATTCACCAAGCTTAACTTAGGAAATATCTAGAAAAAACATGAGGATTATATGGTACAGTTATCTTCAGTTATGCTATACTGCACGTATAAATTCTTCTTGCTCCTCTAGGACAAATGATAAGGAAATCCATCTGGATAGGAGATGATCTCCACCCTTATGTATTATCGGTTTATTTCTGAAAGACTCGAAGTTAAGTTGAATGGAAATATATTGATTGGTTTACTTCTGGTTAGTAAGGCAGTGTACTCACATGAGATGACTTGAAACCATAATCACTTCAAAACCATATGCCTGATATATGTTCTAGAAGTAGTTGTGAAGCAGAATGTTATCAAGTTACATTGTCTATCCTATGTGAAAGTGTGTTATGGATCGTATAATATGGATATACGATAATACAGAGTATAGTGATGATAGTTGTATAGTAAATAATGCGGAATATAAAAGCAGTATAACAAAAATGAAACCATAGATTTTTATACTGGTTTGGAGCACCGTCCTACGTCTAGTCCCAGACTCCTTTTGGAATTTCACTAAAACAATAACCTCACTTAACCCGGAGGAACATGACTATACAACCCCTGAGCAGCCAAACAGGAACCTGAGCAGCAGAATAGGATTTCGCCTCAGCAGCTAAAGAGGACTTCACACGTCCGAGCAGAAAAACAGACTTCAACAAATACAAAAGATTGTTTTTGACTTTGTGTGTTCTAATAATATGGACTTGTCACTTGTAGTACACCCTTCCTATAATCTTCTCCTCGAGTATAAATATATTTTGAAGTTTATGAAGAATAGAAATATTGCTTTAATGCAGAATAATTGAAAGTATAATTGCAAGTAGATTTAAGAGAATTAGATAAGGATGATAAGAAAATTCTGTTGTTTGGAATCAAGTTAGATTATGTATTTATAGATGTTAAAAAGTAGCAACTGTTGATGAAGAGTTCCGGTTAAAGTATTGCGTCCAAATCTTTTCGTAGAGGTTCGTAACTCTTCACAATTAGTCATGTTTTTCAGAAAATAGCTGTTGTAGAAATTCAGCCAACTGAACCTCTAGGTCAGTCGACTGGATATTCAAACGTATTTTTCAATATATATTTGTTTACTTATGCACCTGTGCATGTTGCATAGAAATTGACAGGTCAGTCGACTGATCTACCGGGTCAGTTGATTGACCTGGTAATTTCTGTGCAATTTGCACGGTTTTCACAGGTTATACATATATATATATATATTATATGTGTAACGATCCAGAATTTCCAGTCGTTAATTTTGAACATTTAATTCATTTTAAATATTAAATTTGGATTTTGAATTGATTATGAATAAAAAGATTTTGGTTAAATTAATAAAATAAGTTATAATTTCAAATATGGTAATTAAACTGGATTTGAATAATAATAATTAACTATTTGAAATTGAAATAATTTGTGAATCTGGAGGCAAATGGAACGGAAATGGTTTCTAAAATTTATTTTAATACTATTTGGATTTGAATTATAATATTGGACTGTAGGATGGAATTAAAAGCCGATAGGTTAAATTTGGGATTTTATATTAATTTAATGATGGAATTCAATAATATAATAAAGCAAATAATCAGATTTTGGTTCAGAGTGAATCAGAATGGTTTCTAATGCGATTATAAATTCTATATGATTTATAAATGAGTTAGTAAAATTTTAAAGGTGAAATTTTAAATGATTTCGACGATTTGGAAATCGTTCGAATTAATCGACGAGTTAAAATAGCCTTCCAGGGCACAGTCTCGGATTTCAACGAAACTAGTTCCATTGGATCCGTAATAGGCTATTTTCGAATTTCAATTTTCGTAGCGTTTGGAGTTACCGTTTGCTCGTACGGGTGAGAAACGCTTTGAAATTAAAATCGATAATTTAATATTTAAACTCAATTCAAAAAGTTATCTTCTACATATGATTAAATTAGGCTCTGAAACACGTTCCATTGTGTTCGGAACACGGGTAAAACATTACAAACGCCAGGCGGCATGTGTTGTTTGGAGTTCGTTCGAAAAGCAGTTTATAATTGAGATATATTATTAAAATAATATATAATATTGCGTATATATATGTTTGCACTGTAGCAAAACCCTAGCTATCTTTGCCAGCTGCCACTTTATCTATGTAGGCGCTGAAAACAAATCGCCTTCCTCATCCAATCTTCCTCCATCTATCGACTTTTAGCAAAAGTCTTTAACTAGGATATTAAAGTACTCGACGAAGGTTTCGCATCTCTACGATGGACTTCCGCGAGGCTTGACGAGGCGACCAGGAATCGGCCATGTAGGCAGTAGTTTCATCCGCGTTTTCCCAAGCATGGAGGTGGCCGTGCTCGACGACGCTTCGGCCGTAGGTGGGGCTCGTTGGGACTCACACGGAGGAGATGGCCGATCGCTTATGAGAAGGTCGCTGGGAGGGTCTTGATCGGTCAAAGTTTTGATCGATTGGGTTTTTATTAGCCTGGGAGCATGCGTGTAGAAGACAGAGACAACGACCTGATTTTATCTCAGCTCTTATGGCCATGATCTGATAGGTTAGGGTTTCATAATTACAAGATTAATATTAACGATGGTAATTAAAATGGGTGATTTAGTTTAAAATCCTATTCAAAAGCTTTAAAACTGAATATATCTTACATACATTATCAGATTTTGACGAAACGAGAAGCGCCGGAACCGCAGCGACGCGATCTACGCTGTAGTGTAAGTTTGTAGACGATCGGAGCTAGCAAAATTTTATGTTAAATCGATTGTGGTTGATTTAATTCAAAATTTTAAACGCTCAACAAATTCATGGTGAGTTAATCTCACTCACATCTAGAATTTCAGCTGTTTAAATAGTTAATATTTAAATGATTGGTTGATTAGTTTAATATGAAAATTATTATCAAATTTGATCGATATCTATTTGTTTTGTTAACATCTGTGGATGCAGCGAAAAAAAGGTTGGAGGGATCCAACTGGATTCCTCACAAATAGAAATTTTATTTATATTCTGTGATATATTTCATTAATATCCTGTGATAGATTGATTTGGAATTTTGTTATGCTGTTTTATGGTTGGATAATATAATTTGGTATCTTAAAATATCAATAAATTGAAATGGGAGTAAAAAGAAAATAAAAAGAATTTTTAAGTAATGAATTTAAGAAATTAAATTTAGGAAATTGGTTTGGAATTGAAGTGTTTTTGAAACTGTGATTTAAAAAGGAAATGAGGAATGGAAATTTATAAACTAGGTTTATAAATGAAATGGAATATTTATCGAGGGATAAATTTGAAAGATAGATTTCCGGTGGGAACTTCTATAAGAAGGTGCAAATTGTTTTAAAAGTAAAGATGAAATTATCTTTAAAGGATGGGAAGTGTACTTTTTCAGGGAAATTTAGTATATGTTAAAGAAAAGCTTTCAAAATGTAAATGTCCTGTTTAAAACATGTATTAAAATATTTTATAAATAAAATATTATTTTAATTGTTTAAAGTATAAGCAAACATTTATTTAAGTGGTTATGGTATTTAATTATCTTAAAGGTAAAGTAGTATTAAGTTTTCAAAAGGAAATTTTAATATAAATATATAATATAACAACTTCATATAAAAAGGAAATTTTTGATTTAAGTTACTCAAGAAACTTTTATAGATTTCAAGAGTATAATTTGGATAAAGAATTTAGTAATCATATTTTAAATATTTTAAGTATATTTTGGAAGTGATTTCCAGGAAATAGAAATGTGTATAAAAATAAAAGGAGTTTATTTTTAAAGTGTTGGAAGAAATTTATGGGATTTCAACGTAAATTTGAATTGAGATAAATCCAGCTGGATTTATAAAATAATTAATTGGTTTATTCTAACATGGAAGTGTATATTCCTTGAAAAGCCAAGTACGTTTTTAAAGTAGATTTTTGAGTAAAATACTTTTGAAGTTGTTTTAAAAGAATGGCTTCAAGAAATTATTATTTACGTGGTAAAATTTTCAAAAGTAAATATTTACTAAATTAGTTATAGTAGTAATTATTTTCAAGGGGTTAATTGGTAATGCTTTAAAAGAATATCATTAATATTTATATTTTATAAAATAGTTTTAGTGTAAAGATAGTTTGGTTAAAGTTTTAGTTGAAAACTTATATAGGATTTCATAACTTTATTTTAAAATTTAGCATGACTTAACTTTATTTGAAGAAAAATAGTTTATATTTTATAAAGGAGTTTTATTTGAAACATTTAAAAAGTATGTATATATTTCAAATAAAGTATGTAAATTGTTTTAATTTAAATTATTATAAATCTAAAGTATTTGGCTTGGATGTTTTTGGTGGAAATCAATATTTGGAAATTTATTCCATAAGAAGTGTGTGGTTTGAAACTGTTTTCATGGGATTGAAAATGGAAATATACCTTATGAAGATATCTTGAGGTTAATAAATAAATAATGTGGGAAATTATGTATTGTGTGATGAATGTTTGTGAATGTTAATTGATAGTTAAATCACCGACTATCAATATTGGCCAATGTGTTGATCGTTTCAAAGAGACCGGGATCGGGATTAATTTCTCGAAAACCACTTCGATCCGGTTTGTACGTTTTCGTGGGAAAAACGAGTTCGAAGTCTAAGATGGAGCAGTTTAGTGCAAGGGCTAGTCCTTACTAATCTTGAGGATATTTCCAAACGGATGTAGTAGGAGTAGTGCCTTCGGTTTCGTTCGAACCCGAGACGGACTTGTATGGATGAATGCTTTCGGAACATCGCCAAGTGGACGATGGGCATTCTAAGTGAAAAGTTCTAAAAGGTAACGCTTAGCCTCAAGCCTCATCAACCAGGAATGACTAAAAATTACGGGATATGCAGCAAGGCTATGTGGGTAGCACCCATTAAGGTAAGGTCATCCCTGTCTAGATGTCCCTTTTATTCGTCTTAGTGGTGCGGTTGCCGATCCCAACCGTAGGGTAATCTTACACGAGATTATCCAGTATGAGGTAGTCCCAGTCATGTGTTGTAGGGGATTGGGAGTAATCCTCGATACTATGATCTAGGTCACGTACTGTGACAGGTGGTACCCCTATGCCTAGTCATAAGTTGGAAATCCATTCTCCCTATGCGCCTTTTACAAGTTTTGTTTGTATAACCCACTTTGTGGCTAGTAGCTGGAATTTAATCATGTAACAATTTCGGCTATTTGAATAAGTATTGTGTACAGACCCTATTATAATATCCGAGGATTTTTATAAAAAGTGTTTTGGCTATCATAAGCTAAAAACCCGACATGTTTATTTGTGGCGTGGTCTTACGAGATGCTTTTGATTTTCAAAGGATTTTTGAACCTTAACAATCAATTTTGGTGTATTTTTATCAGCTGGTATTCCAGACTGACTCGGGTATTATTTCATTATAATGCTCGGGTCAGACCGAGTATTATATATATACAAGACATGCTTGCAAGCCCAGAAGAGGAACTAGAGACCGAGACGTATTATCCGTACTTGTTATATCCGCTGCTGTGATTGTTGATATTTCCAAGCTGGTAATTGTTGTTTGTTTGAGATATACTCTAATGATATATTGTATCAAACAGATATAGTTTTCATTTTGTGTAAAGATCTGTTATTAACTATTATATTTTTTCCGCTGCGATTATAAGATTCTGTTATTGTTTAGTTCCTTCTTTCTTCTATCTTCTTTCTTTTTCCTCAACAATCTGTCTTATCCGACACTTGATCGTCGGCATATTATATCGTGGAGTATTTTGTGTCGATTTTCGAGGGTTGAGATGGGCGGGTTGTCATACTTGGTATCAGGGCCAGGTTGGCGATAACCTTTGCTCTGGTTGGGAAATACTCATTAAACAGAGTCAATAGTACTCTATAATGAGTTGAGTGTATTCATAGATATGAGAGCGTACTTGTTAGTGGATATAAAAATTGTTTTTATACTGTGTTAACTTATCGGTTGAGTGTTTATTACTTTTGGTCGGTACGGGAAGTACAACCGTATCGATAGGGTTTCTAAACTTTTAAACAAGATAAACCGACTTAATATTGTTTTTAAAGTAGCTAAATGAAATAATTTTACCTAAAATTATATTTTGATATAAAAGGAATAATTTTTATGGAATTATTATATATTTGGATGATTGGTTGTTTATACTATAATCAAATATAAGAATCTAAAATTTGAAATGGTTTATAACCAAATAGAATTATCTAAGTATGGTTTAAATAAAAAGGAGTATAGATAAAATTCGATTTAAACCAGAATTTAAATCCAAAAAATTTCAAAAAAGGTGTTTCAAATGAATTTAAACAAAAAAAGTTTGGAAATATAAAATCTTGGGAATGTTTGAAAAATATTTTCCAAAAATTTGAAGGAAATAATGGAGTATTATTTTGGGAAATATTTTTGAATGGAAATTGTTTTGAGAGGAATTTATGGAAGTAAGGAAGCACTGAACCCACTTCAGTCGCTGGAAAATAATCCTGATGATGATGGCCACATCATCAGAATTCATTTTCGAGTTTCTAAAGTGATAAATTGCTACCGTGGTGATTGGTTATGATATTTGTTTGAATTTGTTGGGTATACAGGTGGTTTTAGAAATTTCAAAAGGGAAATTTATCTTGGTGAAAACAATTTGTTTGGAAATTCAAAAGATTTTGATTTGATATACCAGGTGTGTACGAGTTATTTATGATTTCAAAACGGTTTTGAAATAAAACCGGGTAATTGAATTTTGGGAATTCTATTTAAAAATGTGAAAGTTAAAAATGGATCAATTATTTAACTTAAAGTGAAGTTGATCTAATTAAGAAAGAAACTAAAAATTTTAATTCTGGAATTAAAATTTAATTTGAGTGAATGGTAGTGAATACAATATATTTGAATTTAACTGGAGATAAGTTAAATAAAATTGAATATAGAATTGAAATGTAAAATGATTATAATTGTGTAACGATATTTTATATCCTTAAGCTGTTAAGTTATATATATATATATATATATATATATATATATATAGTCCACAATTGTGATTATAAGATAAAAATGGACTTAAATGAGCAACATAAGGTCTTAAGTAAATAAGTAAGTTGAACTTATGAATAGAGGATGGAATTATAATCATAAATGGGAAATAGTTTAATGGTATGGTAAATTCAAAACATAATCCGAAATAAAATGTGAATTGAAGTAAGGTGAAGGAAAACATAGAATGTGAATGGACTTAAGTCAGCAAATAAGGCTTGAACTTATATATGGAGAAATAAAAATTGGATCGAATTGGATTTAACTTAAATTAAAGGGAATTGAGTTAAATTTGGATTGAATTAAAATCAAAATTCAGTTGTGTTATAAATATTATTGAATGGAATTAACTCTTATTTAAATTAGTAAAGGAAATGATATGAATTTAGATGTTTAACTCAAATTTGGTTGAACTTGAATTAAAATCAAAATTCAGTTGTGTTATAAATATTATTGAATGGAATTAACTCTTATTTAAATTAGTAAAGGAAATGATATGAATTTAGATGTTTAACTCAAATTTGGTTGAACTTGAATTAAATTTGGAAAAGAATTGAATTGAAAGAAAATTTAATTTAGTTGAAATGATATTGAATGGATAAAATTATCACTCAACTAAATTCAAAGGGTATTGTTTGAAGATGAATTTAGCGTAAGCTAAATTAAATGAAATTCGACATATACGGTAAATGAATTAATTATGATGTGAATATTGGCGAATGGAAGGAAGTTGGGTTAAAATGGATATGGTCCAAATCGCAAATAAATTCGGTTTGGGTATAAGGTAATTGGAAATGGTCATATTAATAAAATAAATTCAGAAATGTATTGAGAAGGTGAATTAAAATTTTAAATGGGTTGAGTAAGTAAAAAAATTGAATAAAATTTGTAATAGATTGGAATATGATTGGATAAGAATCAAATTAAATTGAAATAAGATTGATGCAAGAAAGAAAATGGGATGAAATAGAGTTGTGATAACTTAAGAAAATTGTGAAATGGTTGTTGTCGAGCTTAAGAAATGATTTTGAATGAACCCGTATGGATAATGAATTTGAAATGTAAGAATAGGACTTTAATTTGACCATTGTGATGAAGTAAAAATGTATGGATTGTAAATAATTCAGAATGGAATGAAATTAATATAAATTTAAGTTGAAACTAATTTAAAATGGCTTTAAGCTTAAGTTATGGTTATTTGCATGAATAATATCAAAATGAGCATAGAAATTTGTCATTGGACATAAAAGAAAGCAAATAAATTGTTTAAAGAAGCAAATTAAGCTGGTTTTAGAATAAACTGGATTAAGGGAAATCTAATTAAATGAATTTGCATATGAATGAAAGTGGATCATTAAAGAATTGCAAATATATCAAATTGAAAATAAAATTTGATTGTAAATCAATTTGGAATTAAATTGAAATAAATTGATGTAAGCAAAGCATATGTAGCCATATTGAAGTGCAAATAAATTGGTTATGGTGAATATGAATTGAGTATAGCAAACTTGGATGTAAATTTTTTTGAGTATAATAAATGAAATATGGATTTGCAAAGGAGATTAGAATATTATTAAAATGTGTGGTTTACTTATATACATTGATAACTTGTAGGATTTCGAAAATTGTTGTGTGGGATTTGAAATTGACATGTTTGATTTAGATAAATGAATGGAATGTTGTTAAATTCTCATATTATTGTAAACTCGTGTGTTTGTTTGAGTAAGTACAGGTACGGGAGGCAATCGATAGAGTTGGAGCGCGTATATGCATTATAATTAGCCGCTTGCTTTTAAAATGCTAATCTAAGGTACGTCTATGCAATAAAATTGGGAAAATGATATATATATTGTGGTATATTTTGTTTTCCGACCATGTGGGTCGACGTATATATATTTATGTCTATTGTGATATTGTAAAATCTCCTCCGTGCAAGGGAGACTCTGCGAAAAATCGTAAATTTTGGGAATTAGAAAATTTTCGAAATTTTTTGAAACGTTTCGTTGACAACAAACTGATTTCAAATTAAAATTAAAATAAAAGGATGTTGGAATAGGAATCAAAACTAGCATTTTTGATTTGAAACTAAAAAGTTTAGCCAAAGTGAATTTGAGATTTTCACTAAGTGGGTTTTGCTATTGGGTTGGGAGCATTCTTTCTACCTTAGCAAATTTCGGAGATGAAATTTTTATAAGGGGGGAGGAATGTAACGACCCAGAATTTCTAGTCGTTAATTTTGAATATTTAATTCATTTTAAATGTTAAATGTGGATTTTGAATTGATTATGTATAAAAAGATTTTGGTTAAATTAATAAAATAAGTTATAATTTCAAATATGGTAATTAAATTGAATTTGAATAATAATTAACTATTTTAAATTGAAATAATTTGTGAATCTGGAGGCAAATGGAATGGAAATGGTTTCTAAAATTTATTTTAAGTCTATTTGGATTTGAATTACAATATTGGACTGTAGGATGGAATTAAAAGTCGATAGGTTAAATTTGGGGTTTTATATAAATTTAATAATGGAATTTAATAATATAATAATGCAAATAATCAGATTTTGGTTCGGAGTGAATCAGAATGGTTTCTAATGCGATTATAAATTCTATATGATTTATAAATGAGTTACTAAAATTTTAAAGGTGAAATTTTAAATGATTTCGACGGTTTGGAAATCATTCGAATTAAATCTGCGAGTTAAAATAGCCTTCCGGGGCACAGTCTTGGAATTCGAAGAAACCAGTTCCATTGAATCTGTAATAGTTAGTTATTATCGGATTTCAATTTTTGTAGCGTTTGGAGTTACCGTTTGCTCGTACGGGTGAGAAACGCATTGAAATTAAAATCGATAATTTAATATTTAAACTCAATTCAAAAATCTATCTTCCATATATGATTGAATTGGGCTCCGAAACACATTCCATTGTGTTTGAAACATAGGCAAAACATTATAAATGCCAGGTGGCATGTGTTGTTTGGAGTTCGTTCGAAAAGCAGTTTATAATTGAGATATATTATAAATAATATATAATATTGCGTATATATATGTTTCCACGGTAGAAAAACCAAAGCTATCTTTACCAGCCGCCACTTTATCTATCTAGGGCCAAAAAAAATCGCTTTGCTCGTTCAATCTTCCTTCATCCATCGACTTTTAGCAAAAGTCTTTAACTAGGAAATTAAAGTACTCGACGAAGGCTTCGCATCTCTACGGTGACTGCCGCGAGGCTTGACGAGGCGGCCAGGAATCGGCCATGTAGGCAGCAGTTTCATCCGCGTTTTCCCAAGCATGGAGGTGGCCGTGCTCGACGACACTTCGGCCGTAGGTGTGGCTCGTTGGGACGCACACGGAGGAGATGGTCACTGGGAGGGTCTTGATCGGTCAAAGTTTTGATCGATTGGGTTTTTGTTAGCTGGGAGCATGCGTGTAGAAGACAGAGACAACGGCCTCGATTTCATCTCAGCTCCTATGGCCACCATCTGATAGGTTAGGGTTTCATAATTACAAGATTAATATTAACGATGGTAATTAAAAAGGGTGATTTAGTTTAAAATCCTATTCAAAAGCTTGAAAATTGTATATATCTTGCATACATTATCAGATTTCGACGAAACGAGAAGCGCTGGAATCGCAGCGGCACAATCTACGCTACAGTGCGAGTTTGTAGACGATCGAAGCTAGTGAAATTTTGGGTTAAATCGATCGCGGTCGATTTAATTCAAAAATGTAAACGCTCAACTAATTCAAGGTGAGTTAATCTCACTCACATCTGGAATTTCAGCTGTTTAAATAGTTAATATTTAAATGATTGGTTGATTAGTTTAATATGAAAATTATTATCAAATTTGATCGATATCTATTTGTTGTGTTAACATCTATGGATGCAGGGAAAAACAGGTTGGAGGGATCCAACTGGATTCCTCACAAATTGAAATTTTATTTATATTCTGTAATGTATTTCATTGATATCATATGATAGATTGATTTGGAATTTTGTTATGCTGTGTTATGGTCAGATGACATAATTTGGTATTTTAAAATATCAATAAATAGAAATGGGAGTAAAAGGAAATGAAAAGAATTTTTAAGTAATGATTTTAAGAAAATAAATTTAGGAAATTGGTTTGGAATTTGAAGTGTTTTGAAACTATGATTTAAAAGGAAACGAGGAATGGAAATTTATAAACTGGGTTTATAAATGAAATGAAATATTTATAGAGGGATAAATTTGAAAGCATAGATTTCCGGTGGGATAAGAAAGTGCAAATTGTTTTAAAAGTAAAGATGAGATTATCTTTAAAGGACGGGATGTGTACTTTTTTGGGAAATTTTGTATGTGTTAAAGAAAAGCTTTCAAAGTATAAATGGGCAGTTTAAAATGTGTTTTAGAATATTTTAGAAAGAAAATATTATTTTAACTGTTTAAAGTATAAGTAAACATTTATTTAAGTAGTTATGGTATTTAATTATCTTAAAGGTAAAGTAGTATTAAGTTTTCAAAAGGAAATTTTAATATAAATATATGATATAACAACTTCATATAAAAAGGAAATTTTTTATTTAAGTTACTCAAGAAACTTTTATAGATTTCAAAAGTATAATTTAGATAAAGAATTTAGTAATAATATTTTAAATATTTTAAGTATATTTTGGAAGTGATTTCCAGGAAATAGAAATGTGTTTAAAAATAAAAGGAGTTTATTTTTAAAGTGTTGGAATAAATTTACGGGATTTAAACGTAAATTAGAATTGAGATAAATCCAGCGGGATTTATATAAGAAACTCTTTGGTTTATTCCAAAATGGAAGTGTATTTCCCTGTAAAGCCAAGTACGTTTTTAAAGAAGATTTTTGAGTAAAAGTTAGAAGTTTTGAAGTTGTTTTAAAAGAATGGTTTCAAGAAATTATTATATACGTGGTAAAAATTTCAAAAGTAAATATTTACTAAACTAGTTATAGTAGTAATTATTTTCAAGGGGTTAATTGATATATGCTTTAGAAGAATATCATTAATATTTATATTTTATAAAATAGTTTTACTGTAAAGATAGTTTTTTTAAAGTTTTACTTGAAAACTTGTATAGGATTTCATAACTTTATTTTAAAATTTAGCATGACTTAACTTTATTTTAAAGAAAAATAGTTTATATCTTATAAAGGAGTTTTATTTGAAACACTTAAAAAGAATGTATATATTTCAAATAAAGTATGTAAATAGCTTTAATTTAAATTATTATAAATCTAAAGTATTTGGCTTGGATGTTTTCAGTGGAAATCAATATTTGGAAATTTATTCCATAAGGAGTGCGTGGTTTTAAACTGTTTTCAAGGGATTGCAAATGGAAATATATCTTACGAAGATATCTTGAGGTTAATAAATAGATAATGTGGGAAATTATTTATTGTGTGATTAATGTTTGTGAATGTTAATTGATACTTAAATCACCGACTATCAATATTGGCCAATGCGCTGATCGTTTCGAAGAGATCGGGATCGGGATTAATTTCTCGACAACCACTTCGATTCGGTTTGTACGTTTTCGTGGGAAAAATGAGTTAGGAGTCGAAGATGGAGCAGTGAAGTGCAAGGGCTAGTCGCTACTAATCCTGAGGATGTTTCCAAATGGATGTAGTAGGAGTAGTGCCTTCGGTTCTGTTCGAACCTGGGACGGACTTGTATGGATGAATGCTTTCGGAAATTGTCAGGTGGACGATAGGCATTCTAAGTGAAACGTTCTAAAAGGTAACGTTTAGCCTCAAGCCTCATCTACCGATGTAACGACTCGGTATTTTCAACCATTCGCATCCATTATAAATGTATAGGTAGACACTCATGCCAGAATTGAATTGCTCAAAATACCGCGTTGTAAATAAATTTTTGGCAAACCTCAGAATATACAGTAAATAAAAATCACACATCACAGACACAGAGTATATAAAAATGCAGCGGAAGAAAAAGAGATAGTAGTTCATGAAGCTACTATATAAATATGAGATACATCAGAGTTAAATAAGATACAACAGAAGAGTAACATGATACATCAGGTACAAATCAGATACATCGCTGAACTACTGGATACTGAAACAAAATAGATGGCTGGGTCTTCAAGGAAAGCTCCAACGCCGAAGGTGAATCTTGAATGCTAACTCAATCAATCTGACCCGAGCGTAAAGCAAAACACAAAACCCTCGAGTCAGGACATAAATACTTATAAACTGTAAATCAACTCAAGTGAACAGTAACAAAATGCATCAGTAACTTAAAGGATGCTTGGGACCGCCCATCCTCTAAGGATCCGTTAAACTATTTACTATGTAGTAATATACGCTATATACGGTAGTGTCTAATCAGTAAAGTATAATCATATAGAAAATAGCGTTAAGGGGATGGTGAACCTTAACGCGGTCGGATCTTTAAAACCAAAATCGTAGTGGGCTCGATATAAGGATATGACACGACACGCGAGGCAATGCCAGGGTGGATACGCCGTTTGCACTCCCGGACCGGTGGTGACGGCAAGCCAGCAGCTTCCGCCCACCTCGAACAATACCCCCGAATCAAAGTGGCGCCACTGAATCGAATCACAAAAGTAATAGAATAGTTTCCGATGGAGCATGCTCGATGAAAGGGGGCGACCCTTTGTGTAGCCCGGTATAGCTCCTGTTTTAGTCATATATGCCAACTCACGGGAGTTGGGTCCACGTAACATACCTCGAGAACGTCGCCACCATCCTACTTCATTCTGGAATCTCCACCGCGTACATAGTTGTTAAAGTGGTTTTCGGTATTGTCCGGCTATAGGACAATATCCGATCCCGGTCTCTTTAACAACCAATCGTTATTATAACCCATGGATATTTATTTCAAATAATTTATGCTTTCAAGACCAAAATATCATACTCATTTCAAAACAATATCACAATTGTATCATTTCCATTTCAAAAAAAATTCAATATTATATCATTCAAATAAAACCCAAATTTTCAAATCATTGAATATTTCTTTAAATTTATTAAACTTGAAATATTCCTTTAAATTATCATAGCATTTTGGAAATGTTACCTTAAGGAACCATAGCATTTTTGGAATGTACTACTTTCCACTTTACATTGTATATAATCAAAGTATTGATAAGCTTAAAATTTTAACATGTCAATTTATCATAGCCTTATAGTTAAATAAACTTTCTTACTGTAACATACAATTTAAACCGAAATTCTTATGTTAAGTTAAAAGCACCTTATTAACTTACATTATTATTACAATAAAGAAACTTTATTATTTTAATCATTTAAAGTATGCCATTCACATAAATTAAAACTTGCTTATCAAATGTATGTTATCAACTTACATTTTATTATTACAGTAAGTAACATTTATCATTTTAATCAATTTAAAATACACCATTACATTGATTAAAATCTACGTGTCAAATGTACGTTTTAAATTTTATATTCCTATTACAATAATGAACATTTATTCATTAAATCAATACCACACTACTTAAAACTTTACATGTTTCTTTCTTAATTAAAACTTTACATGTTCTTGCATTAATTAAAACTTTCATGTTCTCTCATAAATTAGGACTTTACACGTTTCTTTCATTAATTAAAAGCTTATACGTTTCTTTCATTAATTAAAACTTATAACTTTCTTTCATTAATTAAAACCTATACCTTTCTTTCATTAATTAGGAATTTACATGTTCCTATCATTAATTAGAACACCATACGTTATTTCATTAATTAAAACCTATATGTTTCTTTCATAAATTAAAACCTATATGTTTCTTTCATAAATTAAAACCTATACGTTTCTTTCATAAATTAAAACCTATACGTTTCTTTTCATAAATTAAAACCTATACGTTTCTTTCATAAATTAAAACCTATACGTTTCTTTCATAATAAAAGAAAAAAAAATTAAATTTTTAAACTTTTAAAATTTTAAGTTGAAAGTCACAGTTTGACTTTTTTAACCAAAATCAGCATTTCAGGCAAATATTTCAACTTACACAAGTTTGGGATTATAACTCATAAAAATCAAGATTATATTTAAATAATAAATTTAATCATTTCAAATAAGTAAAATAAGTTTTTAAATCAAAATCTTACATTAAAAATAATTAAAATATACAATAAAATAATTATAAAATACAGGGTTGTTACAACCGAGAATGACTGAAAATCAGGGCATATGCAGCAAGTCTATGTGGGTAGCACCCATTAGGGTAAGGTCATCTCTATCTAGATGTCCCCTTTATTCGGCTTAGCGGTGCGGTCGCTGATCCCAACCGTGGGGTGATCTTACTTGGGATTATCCAGTAAGGGGTAGTCCCAGTCTTGTGTTGCAGGGGATTGGGAGTAATCCTCGGTACGGTGATCTAGGCCACGTACTGTGACAGGTGGTACCTCAGTGCCTAGTCATTAGTTGGAAATCCATTCTCCCTACGCGCCTTTTATGAGTTTTTTTGTAAAACCCACTTTGTGGCTAGTAGCTGGAATTTAATCATGTAACAATTTCGGCTATTTGAACAAGTATTTGTATATAGACCCTATTATAATATCAGAGGATTTTTATAAAAAGTGTTTTGGCTATCGTAAGGTAAAAACCCGACATGTTTATTTTTGGCGTGGTATTACGAGATGCTTTTAATTTTCAAAGGATTTTTGAACCTTAATAATCAATTTGGGTGTATTTTTATCAGCTGGTATTCCAGACCGACTCGGGTGTTATTTCATTATAATGCTTGGGTCAGACCGAGTACTATATATACAGGACATGATGCTTGGTAGCTCAGGAGAGGAACTGGAGACCGAGGCGTATTATCCGTACTTGTTATATCCGATGTTGTGATTGTTGATATTGCCAAGCTGGTAATTGTTGTTTGTTTGAGGTATACTCTGATGATATGTTGTATAAAACAGATATAGTTTTCATTTTGTGTAAAGATCTGTTATTGACTATTATATTTTGTTCTGCTGCGATTGTGAGATTCTGTTATTGTTTAATTCCTTCTTTCTTCTATCTTCTTTCTTTTTCCTCAACAATCTGTCTTTTCCGATACTTGATCGTCGGCATATTATACTGTGGATTGTGCTGACTTTCGAGGGTTGAGATGGGCGGGTCGTAACAATATGATTTTAAATAAAAACTTTGATAATATTTTTTTTCTATGCTTATATGTATAAATCATTAGGAAGATTACATATAAGCTAATATACCCCATGTATTATAAATTCTCTATTTGTAGTAGTGGTCATCAAATCTATATGTCATAGTGATAGCTTTGTATCATGAATCAAAATCAAGTCTCAACATTCTCCCCCTTTTTGATTGATGACAACCTGTAAATTGATATAAATTTCGACTATATATAATATAATATGAATACTTCTCCCCTTGAATCTTTGGCGATATATATCCTGCATTCTTAATGTTAGTGACAAATTTATCCCCCTTTGTTATCGGCAAAATGGAATAAAGAACATGAACAATATAGAACAAAATAACTACTACTTATAATGTAAGGTATCATAAAAAGTAACATTTAAAGCATGCGATACCCAAGGTTCTTATAATTTTCTAATTTTTAGGAAACCATACCCATTTGGGTGCAAATGAACCTTTAGCGATATAATTTCATTATTAACTACCATATCAAAATAATCATCAATGTATTTTTCTCTATTTTTCCAATTAACAGGAATCCAAATATTTAGATAATTTTTATTCATATTTCCCGTCAATGATTTTGTACTTCTAAAGAAATAATAAACATTATTGGTCATAGTAGTATTTGAATTTCTATAAAAATTAGATTTAGACTTTACTCGTAATCTAGTACTAGCACTAACATATCTACTTTACATGAAAGCGTATCTAGTGCTATTTCTATGATCAGTTTTATTATATCCTAGACCACTTTTATCATGTAAAGGTCTACAACTACATAAAATCATGTTTAAATCATTTTGACCTTTATTAAATTTTGTGACTTAAGTGTTAAGTTTATCAAATTTAGCTTTAAAGTCACAATTATTATTTTCAAAAGAAATATTACTATTTTTCAAAATATCAATTTGCTTGTTTAATTCAAAATTCTCCTTTTTGAACGTACAATTCTCATTTTCGAGAAGAAAAATTCAAGATTCTGAATTATCTAAAGATGATTGTAATAAATAATTTTGTTTTTCAAATCCGTAATTTCTTTTGAAATTTTTTCTCTCTCTTTTTCAAATATGGTGTTTTGTTCATCTAGATTATTCTTTAAACACGATATTCTAAATTTAACTTCTCATTTTTCAATTTCTCGTTTTCAAGTTCAACAGATTTCATCTTTTCTAAAATAATAAAATTAAGCTTTGAAATCTTATTGCTTATACTAACTAATTCATTATTATCTTTTACTGAAATTTATAAACTAGAAAGTACCTTTTTGTAGTCTTTACTGGCGGCTTTGATAGGGATTTTGCTTGTTGTATTTCGACTGGATCATTTGCTAGTCATTATTTTATTATGTTGTGACAATGGATAAAATTCCAGGCTTTGATACCAAATGAAAGTGTGCTATGGATCGTTTGATATGGATATATGATAATACAAAGTGTTGTGATGATAACTATAAACTAAATAGTGCGAAATATAAAAGAAGTAAAGTAAAATGAAACAAGGAATTTTTATACTGGTTCAGAGCTCCGTCCTACGTCCAATCTCAGACTCCTTCTAGAATTTCACTAAAACAATAACCCTCGCTTAACCCAGAAGAACAGGTCTATATAACCCTTGAGCAGCCGAACAAGGACCTGAGCAGCAGAACATGATTTCACCTCAACAGCCGAAGAGGACTTCACACGCCTGAGCAGTAGAACAGGACTTCAGCAAATACAAAAGATTGTTTTGACTTTGTGTGTTCTAATTACATGTTTTTGTCACTTGTAGTACACCCTTCCTATAATCTTCTCCTCGAGTATAAATATATATATATATTTGAAGTTTATGAAAAATAGAAAGGTGTAATATTTCTTTAATGCAAAATATTTGAAAGTATAATTGCAAGTATATTCAAGAGAGTTAGATAAGAAAGATAAAAAATTCAGTTGTTTGGAATCAAGTTAGAGTATGTATTTATAGATATTAAAAAGAAGCGACTGCTGATGAAGAGTTTCGATCGAAGTGTTGTGTCCAATCTTTTCATAGAGGTTCGTAACTCTTTACAATAGTCGTGTCTTTTTCGAAAATAGCTGTTGTAAAAATTCATTCAGCTGAACCTCTGGGTCAGTCGACTGGATATTCAAACATTCTATTTGTTTATTTGTGCATCTGTGCATGTTGCACAGAAATTTACAGGTCAGTCGACTGACCTAATGATTTCTGTGCAATTTGCACAGTTTCACACACACACACACACACACATATATATATATATGATTTTAAAGAAAAACTTTGATAATATATATATATATATATATATATATTCTATGTTTATATGTTTAATCATTAAGATTATATATAAGCTAATATATACGTTAAACGAGGAGAGATCTTAACAAAATTGACCTAAGACTCAAAAACAAGATAATATAATTGATGCACCGATTTTGATGTCATGTCTCCATGTAGTATATATTCTCTTTTTGTCGTAGTAGTCGTCAAATCTGTATGTCGTAGTGATAGCTTTATGTCATGAATCAAAACCAAGTCTCAATATTATCCCCCTTTTTGATTGATGACGATATGTAAATAGATATAGATTTCGACTATATATAATATAGTATGAATACTTACTCCCCCTGAATCTATGGCGATATATATCTTGCATTCCTAATGTTAGTGATAATTTTCTCTCCTTTTATCATCGACAAAAAGGAATAAATAATCATGAACAATATAAAACAAAATAAGTACTACTTATAATGTAAGGTATCAGAAAAAAATTAACATTTCAAGCATGCGATACCCAATGTTCTTATAATTTCCTAATTTTTAGGAAACCATACCCATTTGGGTGTGGTTGAATTTTTAAAAATATAGTTTTCATAATTAACTACCATATCAAAATAATCATCAATGTATTTTTCTCTATATTTCCAATTAACAGAAACCCAAATACTTAGATAATTTTTATATATATTTCCCGTCAATGATTTTGTACTTCTAAAGAAATTATAAACATTTATGGTCATAGCAGTATTTGAATTTTTATGAAAACTGAATTTGTATTTTACTCATAATCTAGTACTAGCACTAACATATTTATTGTACATGAAAGTGTATCTAGTGCTATTTCTATGATCAATTTTATTGTATCCTAAACCACTTTTATCATGTAAAGGTCTAGAACTAGATAAAATCATGTTTAAATTGCTTTGACCTTTATTAAATTTTGTGACTTCAGTGTTACATTTATCAAATTTAGCTTTAAAGTCACAATTATTATTTTCAAAAGAAATATTACTATTTTTCAAAATATCAATTTTCTTGTTTAATTAGAATTCTCCTTTTTTAACGTACAATTCTCATTTTTGAGAAGAAAAATTCGAGATTCTGAATTATCTAAAGATGATTGTAATAAATCATTTTGTCTTTTCAAATCCGTAATTTCTTTCAAAAAAATTCTTTTTCTTTTTCAAACATAGTATTTTGTTCGTCTAGAAAATCTTTAAGAGCCTCAAAATTACTTTTCAAAACACCTTGTTGATTTCTAAATCTAATTTCTCATTTTTTAGTTTCTCATTTTCAAGTTTGATTGATTTCATCTTTTCTAAAATAAGCAAATTAAGCTTTGAGATCTTATCACTTATACTAACTAATTCATTATTCTCATTTACTGAAATTTGTGAATCACAAAGTACCTTTTACAGTCCTCATTGGTCGTTGCTCTGATAGTTTCAGGCTTTTTTCTTGTTGTATTTCGACCGGATCTTTTTCTGGCCATTATTCTATGATGTTGTGACGATCGATAGAGTTCCAAGCCATGATACCAAATGAAAGTGCGCTATGGATCGTATAATATGGTTATACGATAATACAGAGTATAGTGATGATGGTTATATAGTAAATAGTGCGGAATATAAAAGCAGTATAATAAAAATGAAACCAGAGATTTATATACTGGTTCAGAGCACCAACTAACGTCCGGCCCTAGGATCCTTTTTAAATTTCACTAAGACAACAACCCTCACTTAATCCAGAGGAACAGGTCTATAAAACCCCTGAGCAGCCGAATAGGGACGTGGGCAGTGGAGCGGGGTTTCGCCTTAGCAGCTAAAGAGGACTTCACACATCTGAGCAGCAAAACAGGACGTCAACAAATACAAAAGATTATTTTTGACTTTGTATGTTCTAAAAACATGGATTTGTCACTTGTAGTACACCCTTCCTATAAACTTCTCCTCAAATATATATATATATATATATATATATATATATATATATGAAGTTTATGAAGAATAGAAAGGTATAATATTGCTTTAAAGCAGAATAATTGAAAGTATAGTTGCAAGTAGATTCAAGAGAGTTTGATAAGAGTGATGACAAATTTTGATTGTTTGGAATCAAGTTTAGAGAATGTATTTATAGATGTTAAAAAGCAACGACTGTCGACGAAGAGTTCCTGTTGAAGTATTGCGTCCAAATCGTTATGTAGAGGTTTGTAACTCTTCACAAATAGTCGGGTTTTTTCAGAAAATAGATGTTGTAGAAATTCAGTCAACTAAACCTCTAGGTCAGTCGATTGGATATTCAATCGGATTTTTTAATATATATTTGTTTACTTGTGCACCTGTGCATGTTGCACTGAAATTGACAGGCCAGTCGACTGATCTACCAGGTCAATCGACTGACCTGGTGGTTTCTGTGCAATTTGCATAGTTTTCACAGGTTAAATATATATATATATATATTATATGATTTTAAATAAAAGCTTTGATTATATATATATATATATATTCTATGCTTATATGTATAAATCATTAGGAAGATTATATATGCGTTAAATGAGGAGAGATCTTAACAAAATTGACCTAAGACTCAAAAACAAGATAATATAATTGATGCACTGATTTTGATGTTTTGTCTCCATGTGGTATATATTCTCTTTTTGTCGTAGCAGTCGTCATATCTGTATGTCATAGTGATAGCTTTGTGTCATGAATCAAAACCAAGTCTCAACACTATGGTTTAAGTCCAAGGGAGAGGTTAATATTAACATTTTGAACAATGCTACATAGGGAATTGTTAACCTTGACTGTGATCCCAAGAGAGAGGATAGGGTTAGCATTCGTCAGAGAACATATGCAGGAATCCATATGGGGATTCGTGAACTGTTCGAAATGCTGAAATCTAGAGAGAGATTTGAGATCTGTTCGAGTGATGAACACTTGTTTGATAAGATGTTGAACGTGACTTCACCATCGATAATGACAAAACCAGGGTAGGGGCATAGCCAAAGGGTTTAGCGAACCCAAGGGTTATCGTTCTATATCTAGTGATGGTTTTGGAGATGCTTGCGGGAGAGATGATACTCGAAACCACGTGATCAGGCATGGACCAGCTATTGTTTTCCTACGGCATATTATCTCTAGAGGTAGGCGATGCCTAGTAGGATATATCTAATCTTTTGCAAGAGGTCTGATTTGGTTTGATCCAAGGAGACCTCCACGAAAATCCTTACACATATATGAACGCGCCTTAGCGGAATTGATTGTATACCTAATATTGTTGTAGTGTACATGCATTATAGCTATTTTTTGACCTATATTATCATCCTAAACATTATCTATTGTATATTAATCAGATGGTTTGTCTTTTTTGAAGGGAAAACTATACAGTGATTCGTACAGTCTCAAAAGTTAATGTTATATGTTTAACACATATTTCTTAAGTTTCTCACACCAGACTTATGTTTGACTCGTGGTTTTACATTTTCCTTATTTCCATGTGTGCTCTTTCGAGTAGTTTGGAAATGGCAGGTTTTTATTGATGGGGCTCGAGGAGACGAGCTCGATGCTTTCACCTACCGTAGTATACTTATTTCTAATGCATTACTATATTGTTTATATCAACATGTGTGACTATGTTGTTATAACTGTCCAGGTTGATGATAGTACTTATGGTTATAATTTTGAAATGTTGTGTATCTTAGAGTGACAGTCTGTGCTCTCCTTTTGATATTATATGTTATATTTCCATTGTCATATTATGATGTTATTCTCTCTTCTTCCTTTTTTTTTGTTTCTTTTTTATTTTATTTTACCCTAACAATTTGTCTTTTCGACAATTAAGTACACGATACATGAATACCGTAGATGTATTAGTATCGACATTTATGGGTCGAAAAGGCAGATCATTGCATAAACTATGCTTTTGATGAAATTAATATTAATCTTATGTACTTACTCTTAAGCACCTGACCTAACAGAAAGAAGTTAACTCAACCTCACCTGAGATCCTTCGTTATTTGTCCAATAAAGTTCGTTTACCCTTATCGTTACATCATTATGAGTCATCGAAAGGAGTGACTTCTGAGATAGAATATTTCATTTTAGGTACATTAGGAACACTTTTCAATATACTTACTTATTCGATGAAATCAATTTATTTTATTGCTTTTACATATTATATTTTGTACATTTTGTTCTATATTAAGAGAACTTATGATAAATACATTGCTCGTTACTAAATACGCATGTTCATTTCTATGATAGTTCATCTGTGTATTTAAACAAAGTAGGTGGATCTATTTCTATATCATTAGACTTTTAACTACATACATCTTTATGTATTAGTTTGAAGTGTTTGCCAACTCTTTTCTCACCCCCACTGAATGGATGCATTTCCCTTAATCTTCTAAGGTATAATTCATCAATACCATATGCTTCATAATCATTTGATTTAAAGAATTATTCTTCCGAGATATGACTTAGTCCATAATCCCAAATAATCGTTAAAATTTTAGATACTTCTATGTTATATAGCTAATGCAATAAATATCATTACTCTTATAAATTTATTTCATAAAGAATATTCAAAATATTCCTAAAATAAAACTATATTTATCCTCAGCCAATACTGAAAACAATTATTTCATAAATAATTGGCATATTTATGAGAACAATTTTGTGTATTTTGATGCATCCATTGTTAAGTATTATATGGTATGCTCCCGTTATTTCTTCCATTACTATAATAGCATGTAAAATACGAAGCTTCATTTAAATACTTACATGGGCTATTTATTTAATTTACTGTAACTAGATTTTAACCAAATATTTTAAACTCATAGGAATATGCTTTACAGTAAACACATTTCTATATTATAACACAATTGGAATAGAAATTACATTTCTCATTCCATATTAAGTATCTTTTAGTATTTTATACAATTCTCGTTCTGATGTCGCTTTATGAAGTAGAGGTGAACATTCACTTACTTCATACCAATTATGCCTATACATTCGCTATCGTTTCCAAAACGGTCGAACAATTCAAAGGAGATCCTTACTGTAATCAATTGTACTAAATATATTTTCTTATGTCTAATGAACTAATTTCATTAAAGTTTTGTACATTATGAACCACAACCGTTCGTCATATAAAATTTATATATGATTGAATATAGATCGAATATCCATATTCTTGTATTGCTATTATAGTTAGACATTCATAAAAGACAATACATAGTCTTATACAAATAAACAATTATGCGACCAAGGCACGAATGTTTTAGTAGTTATACAAATTGCCCCTTGCATGGGTCTTGAAGCGACAACATGCCAAAGGATTTAAATGTAAGTATATTGTAATTTCATTATCAATTTTTAATTTGATTCATCTGGATATCATAACCGATTAACATTTTATCAATATTAGCCGCACAAATTTTTCGATGTAGAGTATTTTAACTTTAGGTAGTAGGTGTTCTTTACAATATTAAAAAGGTTAAATATTACCATTTCATTCTTCTAATAAAGCCCCATCTAGATTTTTATATTTTTCAAAACCCAAAGAAAAATATGAAAATCTTTCGAGTTCTCTAGTGGACATTAGGATTTGCTTGCCTTGGGATTCGGACCTTGAGGCATATCAACAAATCATAGGTCCGTAAGCGATGGATAGCACTTCATCAATTTTATCAAATACAACTCCTAACACATGGTCTTTATCCTAATCTCATCTTGACCTCGAGGAATATCAATAAATCAAAAAATATTATTCATTTATACCACCATTTCATGATGGCCTAAGTATAATGCACTTACCTTGAGGAATATCAATAATTATGTGCATGTATCTTACCTCTTCTAATCATTAAATTAATAGTACTACACATATTATTTCTAGCCTGAGCAATATCAACAACTAAAGAGAATACAAGTAATCTATTAATTTATAAATTTTAATACTCTGGTTATTGATTTTGATGACAACAGCCATATAGTACAGAATATTACATTGGTACTAAATCGAAGACTATATAGTATAAAGGCTCAAGATAAAGATATGAAGACTCATGAGTTAAAAGACAAAGAAATAAAGATCTTAAGGCTATAAATTAGTGCATAGAGTCATTAATAAACATTGTTAAAGTCCTTGATAGTAATTTCTGAGCTCTATCTCCAATTTCTTATCTTTGATATTTAAAAGAAAAATAAATTACTTTAATTTTAAATATATATTTTAAATACTTTATAAAAGTTTTTTAAGGTTCAAAAATATTTAAAATCTATGTTAATATTTTATAAAGTATAGAATTTTCAAAACATTTTAAAGAAAACAATCTTCATTTTTTACTAGCATATGTTGACATACATATCCAGGATATGTAATGACCTGGAATTTTACAGCTTTAATTTTGGAATATTTAATTAATTTTAAATATTAAAGTAATATATTTTAAATGTACTTATTTACAAAAATATATAATTTGAATAAAAATCGAAAATGTGACCAAAATACGTTTTTCAAATTTTTCGTCTTTTCATTGGCTGAAATTTGTCGGATGTGTGTAAACCTTTTTAGTATATATATACATATAAATATTTAAAATGAGATAGTATATACAAATGTATATATAGTTAAGTATGTAAGGTTTAAAAAAAAATTAAAAGATGTAAAAAGTAAAGTGAAAACATGAAATGACATTAGCAAAAATGTGTTTAAACACAAGTGCATTTATGCAATTAATGCTTGTTGGGTTAGCATGTGTGGGAGGGTTAAAAATTTCAAAATTTGCACGGTAAAAGAGGGGAAAAACTTGATGATGTGGCAAGCAAGGAGAGGAGGGTATGTAGCCAGGGTATTTAAGTAATTTACATATTTTTTTATATAAAAGAAAATTCCCTTATTTTCTTCTCATTTTTCATTTTCTTATTTCTCACATTTCAAAACTTCCTCTTCTTCCTTAGCTTTTTCAAAAGAATTTATGGCTACTCTTTTAATTTCCAAAGTTTTAAAATTTTAAGTTTCTCCTTTCAAATTCGTTTCAAATTTTATTTCAAAACTTCTCCATTTTCCTCCTCTTCCGTCTATCCTATCTTCCTCATCCTTGAACCAAATGGAGCTTTTATTTAATTGTATACATACAAAATTTTAGTGGCTACAAGTTTTATTTGTAGCACATTTTCAAATTTTGAGTGTACCCGTGTCAAAAATGCATTTCAAGCAGACATGTTTTTGGACTCAAAATTTTTCAATCCAAAAACACCCCTTCTTCTATTGACCATATCTACCTCAAAAACCATTGAAATTGAGTGATTACTTATTTGAAAGTGTAGAGAAAATAATTTCCAAAAACTTTTATTTTAAAAACATTTCCAAAATCCAAGAGTAACATGCCCAAAAATCAAGGAGAAGCTAATTCATTTTCGAGATGATTTTTTGTGGGTTTCCAAGATTTAAAAGTTCTAAAGTATTTTAAGTTTTCAAAGCTTCTCGATGAGTAAATTTCTTAACTTTTTTGAGAAATAATTTACCTTTATATGTATGGTTGTTATATGGTTATATAAATGATGTTGTTGTTTCGATTATGGTATGGTTTGGATGTATATGTATGTGCTAATTTGTGGTTTAGCATTAGAACTTTGAATTATGATTAAAGTGATGTTTTGGTTATAAAGGTGTGATCTTTGTCTTGTGATTGGAAGTGATATGGAAAGTTAGTAAGTAAAGTTAGTAAATAGAAAAGTAGTGAGCAAGGTTAGCACTTGAAATGTGTTGTGTTCGACATAGCGATCGTTTGAGTTTCAAATTGATTTCTTACTTTGTTTTAAAAGAAAAGGTTCTCTACGAGTTTTCTAACCTTTTGTTTTGCTTTAAAAACTTTATCCCTAGTTCATGAAGTAAAATAAAGTTAAAAGTAAGTGTTTTAGGATTTATTTGAGATGCGACAAATTTTGAACTACGGGTACTCATAGCGATTGTTGCTATGGATGTAGTTTCGCTTTAAAAAACCGAAATTTTCAAATTTACGTTTTATACTTAAAATTGTTTTATAAATGTTTTACAAGCCTAATTAATTTTATTTAATCAATTATTAAGTAGAATTAATTTTTAATTAATTATAAGTTAAGTATATGATTTACTTTTTATAATTACTAATTAAATATAGGTTCAATTATTAATTAGTTATTAACAATGTGTTTAATTTGAACTTAATTAAGGTTTTAATTTATAAATTATTTATTAAGGTTTAATTTCTAATTTAAGACTTTATTAAAGATTATTTAATTGATATTAATTAACATTGAATTATTAATTTACGTTTTAAATGATTATTTAATAATTAACAAAGGATTAATTAGTGTTTAGTTATTTATTAATAGGTAATTACTGTTTTATCATTATTTAAAGGTTTAATTATTTCTTAATTTATTTATTTAACTAAATTAAGATTTAATAAAGTTTAATTATGACTTTTAAGAGTTTAACTTCCAATTAATTATTTTACAAAGAGTTTTAAAGTTTTAAGTCCTTTGTTTTTCCACGAATCAAATTGTTTTAAAGGAACTTCTTTTTCAAAGATGGTTTTGAATTCAAGGGTCGATACCATTAAGCGGTAATATGACTATGAATGAGTTATAATATAGATTCTTTGATTGTTGGGACATATATTAGCAGAATAAATCTCGTTCTGCTACAAATTGATTGAATTGTTTGGACACCTATTTAGCATGACAAATCACCATCCTACTATTATGTTATTTGGACATGTATATGCTAGTTAGCTTCTATTGACATGTTACTCCTTGATTTGGATATGAGTTGTATTTATATACTTGTTGACCTTTGTAAATAACTGTTTAGTGAATCGAAAATGGAATTGAAATAAAATGGTAACTTAAATTAGTACCATTGGGATTGCTAAGCCTCCTTTTGAATTTATAAGTAGGTTTTTGAATTAACTTAAATTCTATAAAACTATTTTACAAATGATATTCTATAAATGATGTTTTATAAAGGAAATTTTATAAATGTTGTTTTATAAAAGAAATTTTATAAAGGGAATATAAAAGAATTTTATAAATAATTTTAAAAATATTTGAATGATGTTTTATAAAGTTTTATAAAAATATTTAAAAATATACTTAAAGTAAGGTGTGATCATTCGATAAATGATGTTTTATAAAGAAAATTTTATAAAGGGATTATAAAAGAATTTATAAATAGTTTTAAAAACGAAAAGAGATTTTATGAATCATTTTGGAAGATTTTAAAACGTAGTTTAAATATAGTTCGAAGATTTGTAAGCAGGTTTGAAATATGAAGTGAACTTATAAAAATAATTTTTATAAGGGATAGGTGAATGGGTTTTATGAAGTGAATGGGTTTTATAAAGTGAACGGGTTTTATAGTAAGTGATGTTTTAAAAAGGGAATTTCTTGGCCATTTAATATGGAATTTGAGAAGAGGGAATTTTCCAAATGTTTTTAGTAAATACTTATATTTTTTAGATAAGTAAAAATGTTTTCCAAGTATAAAAGGAATGTGAAAGTTTTTGGGAATAGTGTTTTAAAAAGATCTTTTGATCAAGTTTTGCAAAGATTTTTTAATTAACCGACTGTCAAATATGGACAAAAATATAACTCTGGAAATATCTAAGAGAAATACGTGAGTTATACGGCATAGTCATCTTTGATGATGTTGTACTGTATTTATAAATATTGTTTTGTTCTCCTTGGACAAATGATAGGGAGGTTCATCCACTTAAACGGTTTGGGAGCGATCCCTGCTCCTATGTATTGTCTGATTATTTCCAAAAGAACCAGGGTTGAGTTTACCAAAACTATCGAATGTTGTTTCAAAGAGACTGGGATAAGATAAGTATAAATTATTCTAAAACCACTTTGATCAAACTCAAGTATTTCGAAATGAAGACATCGTCAAGATGATTGAAGATGGTGCTTTTGAAGTGCAAGGGCTACTTGCTACTAATCCCGAGGGTGATTCCAAAATTAATGTAGTAGAGGTAGTGCCTTTAGTTTCATTTAGACCCATAATGAACTTTTATGGATGAATGCTGGCACTACATTGCTGTCTAGAGGGTAATGTTAGCATTCTAAGATGTTTGCTATATAAAAGTTAACCGTAGCCTCAAGCCTCATCAACCAGGAATGATTAAAATATGGGAGATGCTTCAAGGCTATGTGGTTCGCTAACATTAGGGTATGGACATCATCCAATCCAGATCGATATTATAGATCATGTATGCTCAGGGCCCATTTAGGTTGTTGATCCCAACCAAGGTGATAACATATTCGGTTCTATCCAGTAAGGGGTAGGGCCGATCTTAAAAAGCATGGAGTCCATGTGAGGCTCTCGGTGTACTTTATCTAGAGATGAACGTGACAAGAGGTATCCCAATTGCCCAATCATTGTATGGAATCCATTCTCCAATAAGTGCCATACATTTTTAATTATGCCTAAGTGTGTTGGAATGTGAGATGCAAACATTTCAACTATTTTATATATTTAATTTGAACCTATTGACATTATTATAATATGACTGGATTTTATATAAATGTGTTTTGGTTATCGTAAGCTAAAAACTCGTCCGTGTTTTTATGCAGCGTGATCTTATGAGATACCTTTGCTTTTAAAAGATTTTACAAGTTATAACAAGTTAATTCCTTGTAATTTTAGTTTCTCATGCTGGTTTTGCTAGACTGACCCAGGCGTTGTTTTTCCTATAATGCTCGGGTCTGCCCGAGCATATTTTCTAGATTTAGCTGGATTCTTTGGAGCTTTCAGGTGACGAGCTACATTCTTCAAGACATATTCACATAACTTATATTCCTACACTATTCTATTTTGTTTTGTTCTTGTCTATATTTGTCAGCAATCGTAAGAACAGGCTGTTATAACTGTCCAAGCTGATAATAGTTAGTGTACTCTACTGTTGTTTATAATAAAGATGATTTCTTTTTGTAAAGACTTATTCGTATTATATATTACTCGTCACGTCTTGTGACATTCTGTTCTTTCTTTTTCTTTCTTTCCCCCCTAATGACTATCTTTCGGACACTTAAATGATCATTACATGAATACCGAGGATCTATAAAGTGTCATCTTTAGGTGCAAGAAAGGAAGATTGTTACAACGTGGTATTAGAGCTTAGGATGAGCGAATCCCTAGGTTTTGGTGGGGTTGACTCATTTGAAAAAGGCCAAGTAAGACCTAGAATGATTTGAGTATGTATATTGAGGGCATATCTTGTAGTGCTATAAAAATATTTTATATTGTGTTGGTTTATCAGTTGAGTGGTTTATGAATTTTGTTTGAGAAGAAGGGCACCACGGTGTCGATAGGGTTTCTAAACACTTAAAACTAGGCAAATCAGCATAGTATTTTTTTAAATAAGCAAATAAAATAATTTTACCAAAATTATATTTTATATATAAAAAAATAATTTTCAAAACAAAATTTAGTTAAGCATAATGTGATTGTTGGCAAGAGTTTATAATATTTAATTCTTATCATAAAGGATTTGATTAATCATGCTCGTCCATTTTTTAGCACTGACTATTTTAATCTATTAGTAGTTTTTCCTTTTAAGTACAGGATAGGTAGATAGAGTTGTGGGAACAATCAATCAAACACCTTGCGAATTAAGTTTCACAGTTTGACTATATGGTGTTCGATGTTAATGTTGGGTTAAAATTTTGGAATTTATTAAAAGGTGTTTATTAAAAGAATATTTTAGATGATTTTATAAAAGTAGATTTTTATAAATCAGAATTATAAAATATGTTTGGAAATAAGATGAATTTTTAGAAGATTCAAATCTCTATGGCTTTGATAAAGTTTTCAAACGATACTTGGAAAAGTATTAATAATTTTACTTAAAAGTACTTTAAGGTATAAATATTTTGAAAAAAAATTGAGATGTTTGCTTAGGCGAATGTGGTAGTGCAATTAGTAAATTATTCTATTTGTCATTGTACGATCGAAACAAATTCGAATCCAAATGAATCCGAAAAAAGTGGAGGATAAATATTTTTTTAAAATCTATTTAGTTGAAAATTTATATAATATTGTTTCAAAAAGAAGGTATTTTTATAACTAACTAGTTCGAGTGACACGGAAGTGGCTAAAATTGGGTAGGAATGTGTTCGGATGATAAACACGTCTCTTGAGCATTACCCTTTTGGTAAAGGGATTTATGATACTATTCGGTAGTACCCAGTTTCATGATATCATTTTAAAGTTACCCAGACTATATATATATTTTCTAAGGATTAAATATAAAGTGTCATTTTAAAAAAAACTGAACCAAAACCTAGATATTTGGCTCCTAAGTTTTCAAATATTTTGATTACAGAATGGATGAGTAATGAAGGTTTTAAGTTGAACTAATTTAATAAAAAGGTTTAATAAACTTGGTTATATTAAAGCGTGTCTTTTGATTTTAACATCTAGAAGTGAAAAATTATTTGATGTTGTTGGGCCAGCTAATAAACGTCTTTACCTTATAGGTATCTAAAAAAAAGTAGACTCTAGGATGGAGTTTGGATACCAGCATCCTACTCTTCCTAGCAACTTACGGGACCGATTAGTTAAAGTAGTTGAATCGGCCGACTCGGTTTTAATACCCAAAATTACTTTAGATCTACATTTGAATAGTTAAAAACTGAATAGAATTAAAAATCCGATATTTGTATATATACTTTTAGGACGTCGGAGAGTATTATGCAAGTAATAAATTAAAGTAATCGCATGAAAAGGATTTTATAAATCAAGTTGTATCATTTGAAAATTTTTGAACCTCAATTGGAATCATTATGAAATGTTTTCATAAATATTTTGGGGAGGATAGTAAGAATCTGTAGATGAGTACGTAAGCATTACGTAGATCATTTTCACTTTTCACATAATTCTCGATCCGAGATTTGAGTACATGACTTAAGCTGTTTCACACCATTCTAAAGAAGAATTTATCACTTGATCATTGACAGCGAACACTTGGTTAGCGTTCTTAATATGTAAACAAAAGTTTTCTATCATAGTATTTGGTTATGTTAAGGTGGACGGAGGTTCCAAATTGAGAAGCCAGATCGAAGTCAACACTAGAGAGTCGAGCGAGCTATGCTAGTCGAAAGTAAAGCTATGTATTCGAGTGAGAGGTTGAATAAGACTTTGCATGGTAGTGATCTATATACATCTTATAGATTGATGAGTAGTGTTAAGTATTTCCAGGTTAGGGCTGCGGAAAAATTTCGGGGTCGAAATTCTTTTAAGTGGAGAGAGTGTAATGACCTAAAATTTTACCCCTTTAATTTTGGAATATTTAATTACTTTTAAATATTCAAATTATAGATTTTTGTAATTAAAATAAAACTCTTTTAAATATTAAATAATGAAGGGGAAATATTTTTTCAAATTTAAAAAAGAAATATAGTTCGAAGGAAAATCAAAAATGTGACCGGAATTCGTTTTTCAAATTTTCATCTTTTCGTCGGCTGAAAGTTGTCGAAAATGTGTAAACCTTTTTAGTATAAATATACACATATACACATTTACATTTATTTACAAATGAGATGGTATATACATACGTATTTATACAAGTATGTAAGGTTTAAGATAAAATTTAAAATAAGTAAAAAGTAAAGGGAAAACATGAAATGACATTTGCAAAAACATGTTTAAACACAAGTACACTTATACAATTAATGCATGTTCGGTTAGCACGTGTGGGATGGGACAAAATTTCGAAATTTTGATGGTAAAGGAGGGAACAAACTTGATGATGTGGCAAGCAAGGCGAGATGGGTATGTACCTAGGGGTATTTAGGTAATTTCCATATTTCTTCTTATATAAAAGCAAATTCTCTTATTTTCTTCTCATTTTTCATTTTCTTATTTCTCACTTTTCCTCTTATTCCTTAGCTTTTGATAACATTTTAATGGCTCCTCTTTTAGTTTTGAAAGTTTTAAAATTTTAAGTTTTTCCTTTTAAATTCATCTCAAACTTTGTTTCAAAACTTCTCCATTTTCTTCCCCTTCCTTCTATCCTGTCTTCCTCATCTTTGAATTAAATGGAGATTTTCTTTTATACAAACCATACAAAATTTCAATGGCTATAACTTTTATTTGTACCAGATTTTTAAATTTTGAGCGTAGCTATGCCAAAAATGCATTTCATTCAGACATGTTTTTATACTCAAAATTTTCTAATCCGAAAACACCCCATCTTCTATTGACCATATATCCCTCAAAATCCATTGAATAAAGTATTTCATGTTTTCAAAGCTTTTCGGTGAGTAAATTTCTTAACTTTTTTTAGGAAAGAAATTACCGTTATATATACGGTTATTATACGGTTGTATAAACGATGTTGTTGTTTGGATCATGGTATGGATTGGATGTATATGTATATGCTAATTTGTGGTTTACCATAAGAACTTTGAATTGATGATTAAAGTGATGTTTTGGTCATAAAGGTGTGATATTTGTCTTGTGATTGGAAGTGATATGGAAAGTTAGTAAATGGAAAAGTTAGTGAGCAAGATTGCACTTGAAGTGTGTTGTGTTCAACATAGCGATCCTTTGTGTTTCAAATTGATTACTTACTTTGTTTTAAAAGAAAAGGTTTTCTAAGAATTTTCTAACCTTTTGTTTTTCTTATAAAACTTTATACTTTGTTCATAAAGTAAAATAAAGTTAAAAGTAAGTGTTTTTGGATTAACTTGAGATACAACGAGTTTGATTCATGGGAACTCATAGCGATAGTCGTTATGGATGTAGTTTCGTTTTAAAATCTGAATTTTTCAAATTTAAGTTTTATACTTAAAATAGTTTTGTAAATGTTTTACAAGCCTAATAATAATATTTTTAAAAGTTAATTAAGGATTTAATAATTAACAATTAACTAATTAATTTTAAATAATTATTAATTAATTAAGTGTTAATAAGGTTTATTAACTTTAATTAAGCGAAGATTAGCCATTAACTAATTGCCTTTTTAAGGATAATATTAATTTTAACTAATCAATTATTAAGTATGATTAATTTTTAATTAATTATAAGTTAAGTATATGATTTACTTTTAACTAATTGCAGATTAATTTTTAATTAATTATAAGTTAAGTATATGATTTATTTTTAACTAATTGCTAATTAAATATAGGGTCAATTATTATTAATTATTAACCATGTGTTTAATTTTAACTTAATTAATATTTTAATTTATAAATTATTTATTAAGGTTTAATTTCTTATTTAAGACATAACTAAAGATTATTTAATTGAGGTTAATTAATATCAAAATTATTAATTAAGGTTTAAATGATTATTTAATAATTAACAAGGAATTATATAGTGTTTAATTATTTATTTAATAATTAATTATTTTTTAATCATTTATTTAAAGGTATAATTATTTATTTATTTATTTATTTATTTAAATTAAGATTTAATAAAGATTAATTATGATTTAATAAGAGTTTAACTTATAATTTATTATTTTAAAAAGTGTGTTAAAGTTTTAAAGATTTAATATAGGGTCATAAGGTATTATGTGGGGCGTATAGTGTCTCATCCGCTCCAATCGGCGGGAATATTCAATCCAACTACTAATATATATACTAGTATATGTAGAAATGTAGATTACGGATCTTAAGGCAGAATTATCATTAGAGGGGGGTGAATAGTGTTTAATTAATTTTATGAATCTTTTTGAAATCTTTTCAAATTAAATCCAAATAGATGCAATTCAAAAACATAGAAACAATCACAGAATCAGACACAGATGCAAATAGTAAATAAAAGCAGTAAATGGAAGAACACATCAGAATTTTATACTGGTTCGGAGTTACTCTACATCCAGTCCCATACAATTTCTTGTGCATATTTATTTTCAAATATAATGTTGATATTATAACCTCGATTTCAAGGCCACAAGATACACCCTCCTGTCTCCGAGTCTAGGGAAATCTCTCTTGATTTAAGCAGGCTACAAAATCACCTAATTGATTTACGGGCTACAATCACACCCAATTGATTTACGGGCCATAATTACACCGTTTCCAATCACACTTTGATAGAGAGAGACTCGATACACTTCGATTTTTCGATCTTTGATTACAAATGATCCTACAACTCTAAATAGCATTGAGATCTTTGAGAGTGAGTGGTAGAGAATCAAACTAGAGATGATCGAGTTTGATTCACTTAGAATTTTGACAGAGTTTTGCTAAAGCATTTGAAATATAGGAGAATATTTGAGTGGAGAAGAAGGAGTGAAGAAATGAAGAAAAACTACTTGAAATTCGTTGAAAACAACTGGTATTATAGGAGAACAATGGTCATGTCCATTCTTAAAAGATTATGACGAATAGACACTTCTTTTGAAAATTTGAATTTTAAATTCTACGACTACCATGTCGACATGTGGGGAAGAGTGATGTCGACATGCCTATGTTAATTTTGAAAATAGTTTAAAATTATAAAAGAGTTTTAGAAAGTAATCTTAAAATACTTAATCTATAATATAAAAGTAATCTTAAAATACTTAATCTATAATATAAAAGTAATCTTAAAAACCAAGTGTAGATTTCTTTAAATATATTAAAGCTAAAATATTAAAATCAAGAGATAGTTTAAAAAACAAGAGATGATTTTGAAATTAATATGATTAAAAATAGTTTTTGAATTAAGGCTAAAATATTTAAATTGATAGACATGACTTTAAAAAGATAGTTTCGAAAAAATAAATCATTTTGAAAATTTCATGGATTCCATTCCACTAGAGAAGGTCGTGGGTTCCATCCTACTAAAGAGGTCGTGGGTTCCATCCCACTATTAAAGCAAGAAGGTAGATTCCATTCCACAATTAAAATCCGAATAAAGATTTTAGTGCTATTATGAAATTTTAACATAAATTTAGACTTAATTACTTATCTTGATATCTTGAACTCTTGATACTCATGAGTCTTAAGTCTTGATTTCTTAAGTCTTGAATTCGTCGGTCTTGAATCTCTGTATTCAGGCTTGAATCTTTATATAGTACAATCTACATTCTCAGCACCTATATATATATATATATATATATATATATATATATATATATATATATATATCCAGCATATACACATATATCTAGACAAGAATATTAGTATTTATATTTTATAATAAGTTCTAAGGTTGTTGTCATCAAAACCATCATCTCAGGAACTAACAATCTCTCCTCTTTTGATGATAACATCCTATGTTTATAAAGTATACTCCAACAAACTTCGATTCTACTTCGACTTCCCTTTATTACAACAACCCCCCTTAATCTAAGCCTATCTAACCTATTTTATAATTCACCCCCTTTGTTATCAACAAAAACTAAGCTAAAACTATGTAACACCCCACCTCAATACTCACACTAGCCATGGACACTATGGGGTAATGCCATCGACTAGCACGAAGAATAAGGCCGTTGAGAAGCGACCATCTGTGTAATTGCTTTGTGCGAGTACCGATATGTCAGATAGTATATCATGCATTTCGTTTCAAGAGGAAATCCGACATATCAAATACAAACTCAAAGCTACTACATAGTGGCTATGTGGCCTTCGAAAACAAATATAAAATAAGCATAACACAAAATCAGTCACAAATATTCATATCACTAAGGCAGAAGCAGATATGAATACAACACATAAAAGTGTACATTAAAGAAGTGGTCATATAAGATCCACTGCATCACAAAAGAATAGATACAAGTGTTGGACTAAATAATATGTATACATCAAGGAGTCTCTATCTCGAATGTATAAAACAAAAACTACTAAACTAAGTAGTTAGCGAAAAGTCAAAAGCTAGTCCCAGCTAAGAAGTTAAGTGGAAGCACTTGTAACACCTCGGTCTAGCCTGGGCATTATTTAAGAAGAAAATAATAAAGGGATCGGTCTAGCTATAAATATCACATAAAATGAGATAGAATAAGAGATATGAAAAATAAGTATGATAACAATAATGCCATACTGTGACAAGTATACATTAGATAACAACAAAAATCATACAATATCTCGAATATTCTCACACACCAAAAAGAAGGTTATATTCTTTAACATATTCACCAAACCACAAATATTGATAAAACTTATCAATGTAAGTCACAAAAATTGGTGAAACACAAATTCTAGAAATCATCAATTAGAAATCCAGAAAACACAAAGGGGGGAGCCTTATCACAAATGGGAGCATGAAAACTCACCAACATGTGCATCCCAAACAGAACTTTATTCCATGGTCGCTTACCATTAATTTCGAGTCGAGGCTACACAAACGGCCCGAAGATCATGGATCGCTACCCCACCAATTTTGACCCGAAACTCCACAGACGGGGTTTAGTCCCCTAGACAAACAAGGAGACATCGCACATCGCTAGTCTAAATCACAAAATGATCATCATTGATAGATAAGTGTAAATTACACTAAGCTAGTAAATAAATGAGTTTCGTTTCATGTCCTATAACCACTGGCTTAACTTAAATATTTACGAACAAATTGTAGATTTCCACTCGAAAATCGTCATGCGAGTTCAATCGAACAAGTCCAAGAATTAACCGACGAAGTAAACGCAAGCGTTTCATACCACTTGTTTTACTAAGCCGTTTAATTAGATTTCTCATACGAATGAGGTAAAGGTTTGTATATACTAATAGATTGAAAAATGGTTTTAACAACGAGCTTTGTATTAAAAATAGCGTTGAAATCGTTTTGGAGAAAGAGTTTGAGTATTTACCACTAGTATTAAAACCTTTATATTTTAAAGTGACAAATCACAGAAATGATTATAGAAACAATCAATCGCCAAAAATCCACATTCAAAGATTGAAGCGATGCCAAATTGGAAGAGACCGGAGAGTGTGATGGAAATCCATAGTTTCTTTGGATTGGCAGGCTATTACCGTCGGTTCATAAAAGACTTTTCTAAAATTTCCATGCCTCTTACTAGTTTGACAAAGAAGGGAGTTAAGTATATTTGGTCAGACAAATGTGAAGCTTCTTTTCATAAATTAAAAGAACTCCTTTCTGATGCTCCTGTTCTTGTGATTCCCGAAGGGAATTGAGACTTTATTGTTTATACTGATGCTAGTCGTGTTGGTGTGGGAGCTGTTCTCATGCAAAGGAAATGTGATATCGCTTATGCTTCTAGACAATTAAAGCCTGCCGAGACTAGATATACCACTCATGATTTAGAGCTCACGGCTATTGTTTTCGCCCTTCGAATTTGGCGTCATTATCTTTTGGAAGAGAAATTTGTTCTCTACACCGATTATAAATCTTTGAAGTATTTATTTTCTCAAAAGGAACTTAATTTGCGTCAACAACGTTGGCTCGAATTCCTTGCATCTTTTGATCTTGATATTCTTTATACTCCCGGAAAGGGGAATTGTGTTGTTGATGCCCTTAGTCGTCTGAACTTTTCTGCTAGGCAAAAAAATAGCCTAGCCCAAAAAGGGGAAATCCAAACCGAAATGCGATCGAACGAGCGATTGATGCTTGGGATTTATGCCAAATGACAACCCAGCTCTCTAAGCTCTTCGATACACCACCAAAAGCATGTCTAAACATCTAAGATAGGATCTTTATAGATTTTGACTTCAAAACACAAAAATTGGAAAATTCACCAAACCAATTCAAATCAAAAGTAGTTGAACATGAATAGATATTAGGAATTCATTCCTAACAACAATGAAAGCTATAGATGTAGGTGTGAGTTCAAAAACTCACCTTTAAACTCAAAATCAACAAATGAGAAGCTTTAAAACAAAGCAAGACCAATTCCACTTCAATACACCTCTAGAATCTTCAATCTATTATCAAAGGTGGAGTTTTTCCTAAGTTAGGTCATAGGAATTTCTGAAAATTGAAGAGAGATTGAGATGAAGAAGATACTTACCTAAGCTTCTCTTTGAGTTTAGAACAAGAACTTGAATTTCCTAGCAAAACTAGGGTTTAGGAATTTCTAATTTCCTATCTCTTCCCCCATCTTTCTTTTAGCATGGATGTTAGGAAATAATAGAATGAGTGAAGAGTTGTTGGACAAAGAGTTGGGGCATTAGAAGATTTTAAGGGCTGAAACCCAGAACCAAAGCCCAATAGAAAAATAGCAAAATTCTACTCAACTCTAAACATATCGATGTTTATACTCAAAAAGGTCGCAAACGCCGTTTTGGACTCAATGGAAGTGGTCTTGAATCCTAATTCGACTGTTTACAAAAAGTAGCATTTCGGACCTTAATCCGACTAACGATACTTGTTGAATATGCGCTCATCTGATTTTTGTTTGATGATAATAAACATATATACATTCGTTTAAATGTATTTGTTAATGTGCTATTTTATTTTTTATAGATTAAATAAATATTTATTGAATAAAATAAATTACACAGAATTTGAATTCAAACAGAAATTTTATTCAAACAAATATTTATTACATTTTTGAATAGTACAAATTCAAGCTCTCACTATACATATACAATTTTGTTTACAATACATCACAATTTCAATTTACATAAATTCCTCACTACATATAACTCACACTCGTAGTTTATCTTTAACTTCATTCCAGTTAGAATCCAGCATCTGAGCAATCTGCAAAAATGTTCACTAACGCAGTAAAATTGAAAAAGAAATATTTTTGCAATATAAAATAAAATATGGTTTTTTGAAAATATTATTTGCTTCAGTTATTTGGGTTGTTCGTCATTCATCATACACGAACAATGTGACATGCACAGTGTATCACTGTACATGCCACAAGGCCGTGCACATCTATATACACTTGATAATGCTACAGGGACAGGTGAGCACAGGTCAAACCCAAATGAAAAGCCGGGTTCAACTCACGTGCAATATAAATAAAATCACGACACGAGCACAAGGTCAAACCCGAGTTTTTAAAACTGGGTTCAACACAAGGCACAATAAAACTGAAGCATGGCAGATCATAAATGAAACAGCACCAAACTGCAACAAGACCAACTACAGAAGCAAATCAGACTAGACTTTAAATGGAAGCCCAACTAAGAAGACTTGAACCAAATAAAAAAATGAATCAGATGAACACAGACTTTAGCCACAAAATGTATGTGCTCAAAGCTAACAACAAAGAAACACTTCAGGACAAGGTGTAGACAATCAATAAACTTCAAGTGCAACAGACACACAATGAAAATTAGTGCAACCCGAAGTCTCGACCAAAATCAATGACTCAATGCAAACAATATGAATGCACAAACTGTAAAAACTGAAACTCCAGAAAAATCAGGCAGTACAAAGAATGACCACTTCAGTGATAATCAAAAATGCACCAGTGAAACCAATACAAAAATCAAGCCTGGCTGAGAACGGATACAAGTGACTCAGGCAAATGAAATATAATTGAACACAGCAAACTGTCACATAACCAAAGTCAAACAGAGGCATATACATATATGCACAGGAACAAAGACAGTGAGCTACATGATAATCAAAGTCACTCAAGTCGACAATATCAAGTACAAGCCAACATATCAAATATGAATCAATTCATATGAGGAATGGCCAGAGATGAAGCTCACAGGGGCCAGAAAATCAAAGTCATAATTCACAGTGAAATCGAAAGAGATAAACAAGCTATAGTCAAAATTCATGAATGCAATGCTCAAGTGAAGTTCAGGTTAAACCAACCAGAGAAGATGAACCAAACAGTACGAGCTCGAGGCAATATGAGTGTAATGAAATTATGAAGTGAATGCAACAGAAGTATGATGAAATCCAGAAACTAAACAAGGTAGACATGATTATCCACAACAAACAAGTCAGTGCAGCAAAGAGCAACTACACAAACCTCAAAGACCAGTGATGCAAACAATGAACCACAATATGAAATTATCCATATACAATGAAGACAGTAATTGAAGCCGAGAAACAATGTACCAAAGATCAGGTGACAAATTCGATGTCAAAGCAGAAGTAATCAAGTCGAAGTTAACAAAAGAAATATAAATGCAGACCAACTAAGTAATATTGTAAAATAAAAATTCAAGTGCGTATCTTTGAAATAGTCAAAGAAAATCAAAAGAGGAAAGTTTTTGCTGTATCATTCAAGGAAAATCAAACGTTTCAAAATCAAGACCGTGTGCATCAAGTAAGTCACAGATATCAGGAAAGCAAGAATTAGGAAAGTGATGAAGTCAAGTAAATGAATACGAACAAATTCAAGGGTCTCGGAATTCATATAAATACCACACCCGAAATCATCATAGGCGGTGTGCAAAAAGAACAATCAAATTCAAGCAATCAATCCAGAAATCAAAAGAAACAAAAAATGTACTAGAAGAAAAGTCGAATTCGATCACCTCGAAGCAACCAAGCCCTAATTTAACAAAACAATCAAGAGGAACAACTGCGAACGAGCGCAAGTGAAGCAAGCAGCCGATCATCAGAGAAGCAGCGAGCAACACACTCGGTCGAGCAAAGCAACACACTCGGTCGAGCAAGGCAACACACAAACCAGATAATCGAATTTGAGAAAGCCCTAATTTTCGCAAGGGAACGAAGCCCTAATTCAGTTCGAACGAAGATACAACAGAGCCGCCATTATCACAAAGGAACGGGCTAGAGAATAATAACAATTGGGCCGGCCTTGTTTTAATATAAAAAGGGATTTTGTTTATTTCAATTAGGGTTTTAGTTTTAAAATTGTTTTTAAGTTTGTTTTAAATTTAAATTCTCTTTTAAGATTGTACCTTTTGAATCAAATCTTGGTAAATCACCACCTAGGATTTAGGTTGTGTCAGATTGTCTAGTTAGGATTAGTTCAGTGAGCAGGGTTTGCGAGTTTGCAAAACTCTATAGGCGGTAGCAGGGGTTGCGAGTCTGTTAGAGTGTTTGTAAGCGGGAGATTGTTTAATTCTAATAGAAATCTGGGAATGCAGCAGTAGGCAGGGGTTGCCGAAGCTGGGTAAATTTTGTGTGTGATTTACTCTTCAGCATATTTACTTCTCTGCAGTTTAATTCGATAAAATTTGCTATAACCCTATTCATCCCTCCCTCCTCTAGTGTTAATCTAGATCCTACAAGTGGTATCAGAGCACGGTATTTTTTTTTAACTCTAGAGTCATGAATCCATCAAATAATGCTTTTTCTGAGGGGCAATCTATTGCCAGGCCACCCGTGTTTAATGGGAATGATTATGCTTATTGGAAAGTTAGGATGGGTATTTATCTTAGTTCTGTTGATTATGATGTTTGGGACATTATTGAAACTGGCTATAAATCTCCCACTATAACTGTTGGTGATACTGAGATTCCTAAACCTAAGGATAGGTGGAATGCTAACGATAAGAAATTAAAAACTACAAATGCTAAAGCCATGAATGCTTTGATCTGTGCTCTTGATAAGACTGAATTTAATAGAATTTCTCATTGTAAAACTGCACAGGAAATGAACTTCTCAAGTCAAGGAGTCTCGTCTAGCCCTATTCAGCAATGAATACGAGAACTTTGTGATGGACAAAGGTGAGAGCATAAAGGACATGTTTGGACGCTTTTCAACTTTGGTGTACAATGCTAGAGCGCTTGGGAAGGTATTCACTGAGGTAGAGCTTGTGAGGAAGGTGCTATGAGTCTTACCAATGAGCTTTGAGGTAAAAGTCATGGAAATACAAGAATCGAAAGATCTGAGTAAACAAAGCATGGAGGAGTTGATCGGCAACTTGATGACGTATGAGCTTGAGCTAAAAGCAAAGGAGGAACGCAACAACTCCGAATCAAAGAAGAAGATGATTGCCTTAAAGAGCTAAGAAGAGAGCGATGAAGAAGAAGAAGATCAAATTGAAGAGCTTGCAATGGCTGTCAATAATCTTAGAAAATGGTCAAGATTCAGGCCACGCAAGAAGAAAACAAGTGGTAATAGGCCAAAAGATTCTGACAATTCCGATAATGAACTGACGTGCTTTAACTCCAAGAAGCCTGGCCACTTCAAACAACAATGCCCACTTCTCAAAAACAACAAAGGAAAGAAAAAGAAGAAGAAGGCCTTTGCAGCGACTTGGGATGATGAAGAAGGAGAGGAAGTTTCGAATAATAGCTCAGAGGAGGCTAACTTGTGTCTTATGGAAAAATCAGATTAAGAAGCAAGCACAGAGGAATCTAGTGAGGTAGGTGACTATTCTTATAAAGAACTTGTTTTGATGTGTTGTGATTTTACTAAAATAATTGATACTCTTGAATCTAAAATTGAAAAACTGAAATATGATAGAAGAGAACTTGTCCATGAAAATTCTAGGTTAGAAACTGAACTTGAAAATATTCAAACCTAGACTGTAAAAAATATAAAATTTTAGATTCAGAATTATCAAGACTTAAGAATAGCTTTGAGAATCTTGAAAAAGAAAACTCGAGTCTTAAGGAAACCAGTGACACTAGGAAAAAGGATTTTATAAACAGATGCACCTCACTTGTAACTGAAAACACAACACTAAAACCAAAGTCCAAAATCTTGAGAAATATCTGAATAACTTTTCAAGAGGAGAAAAATCATTCAACATGTTATTGGGAAATCAAATTGTAACAGCCCGCAAATCCGTACCCCTTGAGTCAACACTATTCTACCTAATTCAACTCAAATTATACGGAAATACAAACCATTTGGGTTAAAGAAGAAGAGGTAGAAGAAGAAAATAGAAAGCAACATCAGAATCTGACCATCGCAGCGGAATAAAATATAATAGATACTAAATAATCTTTACTCAGAAACAAATATTTCTGTTTATATATAATACATCATCAGAGTACATCAATCACAGCTCAACATCAACATCATACAATGTATACACAACTCAAACAGCGGAATATATAAATATACAAGTATGAGAATACGTATCGTCATTCAGCTCGTCTCCTGAGCTCCACAGCGTCATATCCTGTATTCTATAATGCTCGGTCTGACCCGAGCATTACAGTTAAATAATACCCAAGTCAGTCTGCAATACCAGCGTGAGAAAATCACACCCAATTAATTATTAAAGTTTCAAAAAAATTCTTTGAAAACAAAAGCATCTCGTAAGACCACGCCACAAATAAACATGTTGGGTTTTTACCTTACGATAGCTAAATCAATTTTTTATAGAAATCCTCTGATATTATAATAGGGTCTATTTACAAATACTTATAAAATAGCCGAAATTGTTACATTCATTAAATTCCAGCTACTAGCCACCGAAGTGGGTAATACAAACAAAACTCGTACAAGGCTCGTAGGGAAAATGGATTTCCAACAATGACTAGGCACTGGGGTACCACCTGTCACAGTACGGGGCCTAGATCACCGTACCGAGGGTTACTCCCTTCATCCCCTGCAACACAAGGCCGGAACCATTCCTTACTGAACAGTCCCGAACAAGATAAACCCCGTGGTTGGCGCGACCAACCACCCACTAAGCCGAAAGATATATAAAGGACATCTAGATAGGGGAATTATCTTGTCCTGCTTGGGCATGACCCACCTAACCTCGCTACATATCCCCTGATTTTCAGTCATTCCCGGTTGATGAGGCTTGAGGCTAAGCGTTACCTTTAGAACGTTTTCACTTAGAACGCCCGTCGCCCACCTGACGATGTTTCGCAAGCATTCATCCATACAAGTCCGTCCCAGGTTCGAACAGAACCGAAGGCACTACTCCTACTACATCCATTTTGGAAATATCCTCAGGATTAGTAGCGACTAGCCCTTGCACTTCACTGCTCCATCTTCGACTCCGAACACATTTTTCGCACGAAACGTACAAACCGGATCGAAGTGGTTTTCGAGAAATAAATCTCGATCCCGGTCTCTTCGAAACGATCAACGTAGTTGGCCAATATTGATAGTCGGTTATTTAACTATCAATTAATATTCACAACATCCATCACACAATAAATAATTTCCCTAAATTATTTATTAATCTCAAAATATCTTTCCAAGATATATTTTCTATTTTCAATCCTTTGAAAACAGTTTCAAAACCATTTTTCTTTCCAGAATAAACTTCCCAAATATTTCCTATCTCCTCTGAATATTACCAAGCACAAAACTAGATTTTTAAAATAATTTAAAACACTTTGTTTTGAAATATATATACTGTAAAACATTTAAGTTAAAAACTACTTTGATAATTTGTTAAAAATACATACTATATAAATATCAGAAAATAAAGTTACTTAATAAAATATAAAACTAGATTTCCACTTTTGAAACAAAATACCAAGTCACTTTTTTTCAATAATTACCACTATAATAGATTTGAGGAAATACTTACTTTAGAATTTAAATATTAGAAATAATAAATTTTCAAAACATACTTTTTTTAAAACAAAATTTAAAACTATTAACTTGTATTTAAAAATTTACTTGAGGATGTACTTAGTTATCCAGGGAGAATTCCAACTTCAACCACTTAAATCAATTTTCCAAATTGATTCCCAATTTATTTACTTTGAAATAAATTTCTTCGCTTATCAGTTCATTTCGAAATTCAATTAATTATGGACTTTATTATTATTTTCAGTTTGATTTTTAACTCCTTTAGCTGAAATATACAAGTTCAGGTTATTCCCAATTCCTTCTTTATTTTTCTTAACTAATTTAAATCTTAAATGTAAAATAACTATTTTATTCTTTAAATAGTAACATTGAAGTTTAAATTTTTACTTAACTTTCTGTTTATTCATAAATTTCTTTCCACACACATAATTCATTAATTAGCGGTTTTGAAAACACTAATATTCTTATCCAATTCATTTTAGCTTATTCACATTCTTTATAATTATTTTCTTAAACATTTACTTCTTTTATTATTTCTTTCCAAAAATCCAATGCTATATAATTTGATAACTCAGAGTCCAGAATATATCCAAGCCACTATAGCATTCAATATTTCAATATAATTCATCACAGAATATCCACAAAGCATAACAGAGAATAAATAAACAATATATATATATATATATGATGAGGGACCCAGTTGGATCCCTCCAACCTGTTTTTTTCCTGCATCCACAAACGTCAGCACAATATAATATATCAATTCGAAAATATCATACTATCTCATCAATTCTTTCAACCGTTCAAACAATTGTTTAAATTTAATCACTTTAAATTCAATTTTAAACTGAGTGAGATTAACTCACCTTTGCTTTTGATTTGCAGTCTATTCCACCTTGACTTGTTTTCCATTGTTGTTTTCAGACCTTGTAAAAAAACATTTTTCATTTTAATAACACCTAAAGCAATCGAACAGTCATTTACCAATTATTATATTAAATTTCAACCAATTTTCCCTCAATAATTCTATTCTTTTAAGTGCCTAAGATAATTAAATAGATTAGTTAGACAATTAATATCCATAATACATTATCTTAAAATTAACTAGTATGTGAAAATGTGTATATATATTCTTATATAGATAATTGACCTTTATACATATTTTATTTGAACCCATACACTTATAAAATTCTATTTGTAGAGATTCAAAAATCAAATTTTATATAAACTTCCAAACAATTTAAAACTCCTAATTTCCTTTCCTCAAAATCTTATATATATATTCATATATTTTCCTAATCTACATATATTCTCATATACAATCCAATTACAGTAAATAACAAGGTTAAAATGTTACTTTGTTTTAATACGTATTTATATATATATATATTTTTTTTATAACTTACTGTATAAATATATGTATGAAAATTACATAGGAAAAAAAATACCTTCAACCCAGAATTACAAATGAACTGCCCACCAAATCACGTCGTTCGCGGATCGCGACTGCTGCCCTCCCCTCTCTGTCACAACGACGCACCCCAAATGCACGAACGACCCTTAGCTCCCAAATCCACGAACCCTAGCTCGAAGACGCGACTCCAAAACCCTACCGACGATCGTGCTCGAGCTCTTCTCGTCCTCCTATCATCGATCGCCTCCATCTCGTGATGCCGCTCATCATCGCGAGGTCCCCAAACGACATCAAACGCCAAGCACGCGTCGAGACCCTAGCTCACCCAGAAAATTGGAACGATGCGAAGCTTCAACAAGCACTGCACTAGAGACGACGAGTATCGGCCACGAGAATAAATCAATCTGCCCTCCTTAACTTGAAAACGATTCGGTTTGGATTTTTACCCGAGGTCGCCTCTTTTTTTTCGAACGACATGAATTTGTATGAAAAAGGGAAAAGGGGGAATGGGTTTCGAACTCGTGAAATTGGAAGAGAGAAAAAGAAGTAGGGCCTTCAATCTCTGAAAGAATTTTGAGAGAAAGCTCGGCCATTTTTTTTTCGTTTGATGATGACTGGAAATGGAATTGAATAAACGAAGAAGGAACATGCAACTTTTAGAAGGAACGAGAAGTGTACCATAGACGATAAGGATGGAACGAAATAAAAATGGAAAGGAGTGGCGTATAAGAGAAGACTTCGATTTTAATTAAATTAAATTTCATTAGATTAATATCAATTTGATTTTCAACGCGTTTATATATCGTGCTCTCACACCACAACCCCGATCAATACGAAATTTGAAATCCGATAATAATTCAATATTACGGACCCAATGGAACTGGTTTCGTCGAATTCCGAGACTGTGCCTCGAAAGGTTATTTTTAAATTCGATTTAAACGATATAAAATTTCAAACTTAACAAACCATTTTTAAATTTGATTTCATCACTTCTATCCTCTTCAGTATTATTAATATAAATTTTACAAGCCTTCAAATTATTTTTAACAAGCTTAACATTCTAGATTCAACAATTTACTCAACTTCTAATTATTAAATTCTATTATTTAAGTATCAAATAATTAATGATATTTGTAATTCAAGTTAAAATTTTTATATTGAATATTTAAAATCGATTTAATATTCCAATTTAAATTGCTTAAAAATTTCGGTTCGTCACATTCCTCCCCCCTTAAAAGAATTTCGTTCCCGAAATTACTAGTTAGGAATAATGATTCAATACCCGTTACTTTTCCTCAAAACCAAACAATTCAATATCAAACCAACTATCTTCTATAAAAGACTATTATCATTCTTATTAACCTTCCAACCCTTTCCCTAGTTTGCAAACCATTCTATTCACTTAATCATTCAAGTTTTATTCTTAAAACCAGTTTTGAATTATCAAAATTTCTCAAAAATTTTCTAACTCTCTAATTTTCCGAAAATTTTTGCCAGCGTCTCCTTTGCGCGGCTAGCTCGGTACAACTACAAAATGGCTCTACGGCCTCCCAAATCCAAAAAAGAAACAAAAAGCCAAGTGGCTCAATCCAAATCCAAATCCAAATCCCAATCAAATTCCATACCAACTTTAAATACATACCTTTTGTCGGGCAATTCAAATTTATCTCCTGAAATCAAAATCAATTCTCTTTTCACTTTATATTACCTGCATACCTGCTTAGCACCAATATCCAAACACAATATTCCAAAACATTTTATTTACTTCCCCACAAAATGTCAACATCTATTCATTCCAATATTGACTTAAATTACATTGGTAGTATCAATTTCCATTTAAGACTTCACCATTCCTTCTTAAGTTTTAGTATAAGCATTTTATATACTTCTTTATTTATTTTCATCCTACCATTTTAGTTTATATCCATTTCTATCCACAACGATTCTTTCATTTCCATACGAATTCAATTTATTTCCAACTCTAAACTTTAAATTTTATTTTTCATTTATAACTAATTCACGTCATTATTTTAATTAGCTCCATTTGCTAACTTATTTCAATTCTTAGTTTGAAATTATTTTGTCGTTAATAAATTTTCCAAAAATTTTCAAAAATTTTCTAACTCTCAAAATTTTCAAAAATTTTTGGCAGAGTCTCCTTTGTACGGAGGAGCTTTTGCAATTTGACAAAAGAGATAAATATATATACATCGACCCACACGGTCGAAAAAACCAAAAACAGTTCATATTTCCTATTTTAATTGCGTAGGCGTACCTTATTTAGAATTTTAAGCAAGCGGCTTATTATTTTAGCAAATAGCCTAACCCAAATCCAGCCATACGGCTTCCAGGTACCTGTACTTACTCAATTCAAACACGTAAGAGCCAAATATAAAAAGTTTAACACATTTCACTATTTAGCAATAGTTAAAACATATGAATTCTAAAAGCAATTCACACCAAACATTTTTCCTTAAGCAATATATATAGTTTCCAAGCAAATTCAACTGTTTCAACTTATTTACAAACCATTTTCATTTAATTTGAATGGTCTTCCATCTATTCGTACACAACTTCATCAATTCGAATAATTTAAAACTTAGTTGCTTATATTTAATTTATTCTTAAGCAAACTGAACTCATATTTAATTCAATTGCTTTCAAAATCAATTTATTGTACTATTCTCACTCATAGAATGTTTAATTACCCCATTTACATCCAATGACAATTTATTCTATGCAATTTAACAAGATTTATGTGAATAAATAAGTATTTATTTTTATAATCAATTTAAATTGACTCCAACTCAATTTATACTTAATTATATTCCATTTCGGATTTGTTCACAATCCATATATTCTCAGTTTCGTTGCATTTCAATTTTATTAACCAAACTAGTCCATTCAAAACCATTAACAACTTAAGTTCCATCTCCATTACCAATTAAATTTCCTTTTTATTTTAATCCATTCATAATCATTTATTTTGCTCGACACATTCCATTTAAATTTTATTTACAATCCATTTATTTACATTTCATTCCAAACTATTTTATTTAGCTCAAAAACAATCCAAGCTATTTCATTTAATAACCATTTCTCAACTTATTTAAACCAACACCTCCTTTGGTTCTTATTTATCCCATCGATTCACTTATTCAATATAATTAACTTATCCACTCAATCCATTTCGAATTTTCCATTTTCTTAAATATTATTACAACCTACCCGGTTCTATTTCAATCCATATTTATTTTTACTTGATTCAAATTTAATCCAACATCATTAAACTTGGTTTAAGTTGAATTAAATTCAACTCTCTTCGATTTATTCAGCTTAAGTCAATTTACTTCAATTTACGTAAGCTCATTTTCGTTTCAAGTGAATTTTTCTCTTCCATTCAATTTAATTCTATTTCAGTTAAATCTCATTTTAAAATCTACGATTTCATTTGATTTGTTATTATCGAATTTAACCTTTCAGATTCAGTTCATTCAATTTATTACATGGCCATATCCAATTTATTTCCACTTAGTTGGATTTTATTTACAATTCAAACCATTATTATTTAAATCCAATTCCATTCTTATTCGATACATTTCAATTATATTTAATTTTATTAACACCTCAACTAAATTTAATTTATAACTCAAGTTCTGAATCCACTAGCCATTTTTTTTTAAATTCACCATTCACTTTTATGAACTCACAATTCAACTTCATTCTCAATTACTTTCACTTCATCAACAATTTAAGTCAAATTCAATTTATAACTCGAGTTTATTTCCAAACTTCACCACAAACTCACAATTCAATTTCATTAACTAATTTATTAACGAATTTGTTCCTCCTTTATTTATAATCCAATACTTGAATTTTGTTATTCCAAATATCACTTCATTTAATTTTCTTAGTTCAATTTAGTTTATGATTCAAGTTTTGATTTTATTTCTATTCTCCAATTCATCAATACTATTTATTTTGGATTTTCTATCCCAATTTTCAATTTATAAGTCACGACTTATTATTTACTTAATTCCATTCATCATAAGCTTGAATATATTCTTCTTTTATTTTTAACTGAAGCCTGCTATTTATTTATAATCCTTACCCAATTTAATTTCCATTTATTCAGGTAAGAATCTAATTCCATTCTATATCTTAATTGAATTCCTATTCCAATTCAATTTAATTTTAATTCAGATTTATTTAATCCAATTCGATTTCAACTTAATTCGAATACACTGGATATTATTTTCAACTTATTCAATCAATTTCAATCCAATCAAATCTTTATTTCCAAATCCAAGTTAATTCCATTTTTAACCTTTCTTTTAAATTTAAATTCCAACATTCAAAGCTTATTTATCCTTCCTGATTTAAAAGAATATCCTAACTTATAAGCTCATAACCCATCTTATCAGGATTTTTTTTTTAGAATACCGGCTTTTGGTTTCAAAACATTTTGAAATCTCCAACATCTCAAATCACACTTCTCAAAATTTAAACCAATCCTGGTTTTTTTTTTTTACTTCCCAACAAATTTCCTTTGAAATTTTCAAAAACAACTAACTTTTCTAAACAAATCAATTTTTGGTAGCAATCCATCACTTAGAAACTCGAAAATAAACATCGATGATGCTGCAGTCATCACCGAAGTTATTGTCCAGTAACTGAAGTGAATTCAATGCTATTTCACTTCCAAAATCCATTTGAAAACAAATTTCCATTCAGAATTACTTCCAAAACAATAATGCCATCATTTATCATTAAAGCATAATCTCCGGGATTTTAAACTTCTAAAACCTGCTTAGATAAATTTTAACTATAATTCATTTGTACACTTTATTTGTATAAATTCTTATTTAATTGTAGTTTAATGCATAAATTACATTTATAATACATATTTATAAATTCCATTTTATAATGAATTTATTTCCTTAAATTTTTAGTTATATTTCCATTTCTAGTCAAATTCTCACTTATCAATGATAATGCTTTAACATTATTCTTCCTAACATCCAAGCAACCATATATTAGCTAAATAGTTGTCAAAAACTATTCGTTATATCAAAATATGTTTTTTTTTGGGTAAAATTATTTCATCCACCCATATTTAAAACAATATCGTGTCGATTGTTCTATTCAAGTGTTTAGAAACCCCTTCAATACAGTTGTACGGACTGTGCCGATGAAGGTTCATATGCCACTCAATAAACCAATCAACACAATATTAAAACAATTTATATTCACTAACAAATACGCGCTCATATATATTAATATGCTCAAACTCATTCTAGAGTACTATAGACTCTATTTTATGAGTAATTCCCACCAGAGCCAAGGTTATTTCCAACCTAAGCTCTGATACCAAGTGTAACAGCCCGCAAATCCGTACCCCTTGAGTCAACACTATTCTACCTAATTCAACTCAAATTATACGGAAATACGAACCATTTGGGTTAAAGAAGAAGAGGTAGAAGAAGAAAATAGAAAGCAACATCAGAATCTGACCATCGCAGCGGAATAAAATATAATAAATACTAAATAATCTTTACTCAGAAACAATATTTCTGTTTATATATAATACATCATCAGAGTACATCAATCACAGCTCAACATCAATATCATACAATGTATACACAACTCAAACAGCGGAATATATAAATATACAAGTACGAGAATACGTATCGTCATTCAGCTCGTCTCCTAAGCTCCACAGCGTCATATCCTGTATTCTATAATGCTCGGTCTGACCCGAGCATTACAGTTAAATAATACCCGAGTCAGTCTGGAATACCGGCGTGAGAAAATCACACCCAATTAATTATTAAAGTTTCAAAAAAATTCTTTGAAAACAAAAGCATCTCGTAAGACCACGCCACAAATAAACATGTCGGGTTTTTACCTTACGATAGCTAAAACAATTTTTTATAGAAATCCTCTGATATTATAATAGGGTCTATTTACAAATACTTATAAAATAGCCGAAACTGTTACATTCATTAAATTCCAGCTACTAGCCACCGAAGTGGGTAATACAAACAAAACTCGTACAAGGCTCGTAGGGAAAATGGATTTCCAACAATGACTAGGCACTGGGGTACCACCTGTCACAGTACGGGGTCTAGATCACCGTACCGAGGATTACTCCCTTCATCCCCTGCAACACAAGGCCGGAACCATTCCTTACTGAACAGTCCTGAACAAGATAAACCCCGTGGTTGGCGCGACCAACCACTCACTAAGCCGAAAGATATATAAGGGACATCTAGACAGGGGAATTATCTTGTCCTGCTTGGGCATGACCCACCTAACCTTGCTGCATATCCCCTGGTTTTCATTCATTCCTGGTTGATGAGGCTTGAGGCTTAGCGTTACCTTTAGAACGTTTTCACTTAGAACGCCCATCGCCCACCTGACGATGTTTCGCAAGCATTCATCCATACAAGTCCGTCCCAGGTTCGAACGGAACTGAAGGCACTACTCCTACTACATCCATTTTGGAAATATCCTCAGGATTAGTAGCGACTAGCCCTTGCACTTCACTGCTCCATCTTCGACTCCAAACACGTTTTTCGCACGAAACGTACAAACCGGATCGAAGTGGTTTTCGAGAAATAAATCTCGATCCCGGTCTCTTCGAAACGATCAACGTAGTTGGCCAATATTGATAGTCGGTTATTTAACTATCAATTAATATTCACAACATCCATCACACAATAAATAATTTCCCTAAATTATTTATTAATCTCAAAATATCTTTCCAAGATATATTTTCTATTTTCAATCCTTTGAAAACAGTTTCAAAACCATTTTTCTTTCCAGAATAAACTTCCCAAATATTTCCTATCTCCTCTGAATATTACCAAGCACAAAACTAGATTTTTAAAATAATTTAAAACACTTTACTTTGAAATATATATACTGTAAAACATTTAAGTTAAAAACTACTTTGATAATTTGTTAAAAATACATACTATATAAATATCAGAAAATAAAGTTACTTAATAAAATATAAAACTAGATTTCCACTTTGGAAACAAAATACCAAGTCACTTTTTTTCAATAATTACTACTATAATAGATTTGAGGAAATACTTTCTTTAGAATTTAAATATTGGAAATAATAAATTTTCAAAACATACTTTTTTTAAAACAAAATTTAAAACTATTAACTTGTATTTAAAAATTTACTTGAGGATGTACTTAGTTATCCAGGGAGAATTCCAACTTCAACCACTTAAATCAATTTTCCAAATTGATTCCCAATTTATTTACTTTGAAATAAATTTCTTCGCTTATCAGTTCATTTCGAAATTCAATTAATTATGGACTTTATTATTATTTTCAGTTTGATTTTTAACTCCTTTAGCTGAAATATACAAGTTCAGGTTATTCCCAATTCCTTCTTTATTTTTCTTAACTAATTTAAATCTTAAATGTAAAATAATTATTTTATTCTTTAAAAAGTAACATTGAAGTTTAAGTTTTTACTTAACTTTCTGTTTATTCATAAATTTCTTTCCACACACATAATTCATTAATTAGCGGTTTTGAAAACACTAATATTCTTATCCAATTCATTTTAGCTTATTCACATTCTTTATAATTATTTTCTTAAACATTTACTTCTTTTATTATTTCTTTTCAAAAATCCAATGCTATATAATTTGATAACTCAGAGTCCAGAATATATCCAAGCCACTATAGCATTCAATATTTCAATATAATTCATCACAGAATATCCACAAAGCATAACAGAGAATAAATAAACAATATATATATATATATGATGAGGGACCCAGTTGGATCCCTCCAACCAGTTTTTTTCCTGCATCCACAAACGTCAGCACAATATAATATATCAATTCGAAAATATCATACTATCTCATCAACTCTTTCAACCGTTCAAACAATTGTTTAAATTTAATCACTTTAAATTCAATTTTAAACTGAGTGAGATTAACTCACCTTTGCTTTTGATTTGCAGTCTATTCCACCTTGACTTGTTTTCCATTGTTGTTTTCAGACCTTGTAAAAAAACATTTTTCATTTTAATAACACCTAAAGCAATCGAACAGTCATTTACCAATTATTATATTAAATTTCAACCAATTTTCCCTCAATAATTCTATTCTTCTAAGTGCCTAAGATAATTAAATAGATTAGTTAGACAATTAATCTCCATAATACATTATCTTAAAATTAACTAGTATGTGAAAATGTGTATATATATTCTTATATAGATAATTGACCTTTATACATATTTTATTTGAACCCATACACTTATAAAATTCTATTTGTAGAGATTCAAAAATCAAATTTTATATAAACTTCTAAACAATTTAAAACTCCTAATTTCCTTTCCTCAAAATCTTATATATATATTCATATATTTTCCTAATCTACATATATTCTCATATACAATCCAATTACAGTAAATAACAAGGTTAAAATGTTACTTTGTTTTAATACGTATTTATATATATATTTTTTTATAACTTACTGTATAGATATATGTATGAAAATTACATAGGAAAAAAAATACCTTCAACCCAGAATTGCAAATGAACTGCCCACCAAATCACGTCGTTCGAGGATCGCGACTGTTGCCCTCCCCTCTCTGTCACAACGACGCACCCCAAATGCACGAACGACCCTTTGCTCCCAAATCCACGAACCCTAGCTCGAAGACGCGACTCCAAAACCCTACCGACCATCGTGCTCGAGCTCTTCTCGTCCTCCTATCATCGATCACCTCCATCTCGTGATGCCGCTCATCATCGCGAGGTCCCCAAACGACATCAAACGCCAAGCACGCGTCGAGACACTAGCTCACCCAGAAAATTGGAACGATGCGAAGCTTCAACAAGCACTGCACTAGAGACGACGAGTATCGGCCACGAGAATAAATCAATCTTCCCTCCTTAACTTGAAAACGATTCGGTTTGGATTTTTACCAGAGGCCGCCTCTTTTTTTTTCGAACAACATGAATTTGTATGAAAAAGGGAAAAAGGGGAATGGGTTTCGAACTCGTGAAATTGGAAGAGAGAAAAAGAAGTAGGGCCTTCGATCTCTGAAAGAATTTTGAGAGAAAGCTCGGCCATTTTTTTTTTCGTTTGATAATGACTGGAAATGGAATTGAATAAACGAAGAAGGAACAGGCAACTTTTCGAAGGAACGAGAAGTGTACCATAGACGATAAGGATGGAACGAAATAAAAATGGAAAGGAGTGGCGTATAAGAGAAGACTTCGATTTTAATTAAATTAAATTTCATTAGATTAATATCAATTAGATTTTCAACGCGTTTATATATCGTGCTCTCACACCACAACCCCGATCAATACGAAATTTGAAATCCGATAATAATTCAATATTACGGACCCAATGGAACTTGTTTCGTCGAATTCCGAGACTGTGCCTCGAAAGGTTATTTTTAAATTCGATTTAAATGATATAAAATTTCAAACTTAACAAACCATTTTTAAATTTGATTTCATCACTTCTATCCTCTTCAGTATTATTAATATAAATTTTACAAGCCTTCAAATTATTTTTAACAAGCTTAACATTCTAGATTCAACAATTTACTCAACTTCTAATTATTAAATTCTATTATTTAAGTATCAAATAATTAACGATATTTGTAATTCAAGTTAAAATTATTATATTGAATATTTAAAATCGATTTAATATTCCAATTTAAATTGCTTAAAAATTTCGGGTCGTCACACAAATTTTTGCTAACAACAGAAAAGGACTAGGCTTTGGGAAAACACAAGTTGATGATAATACAAAAGGTAAGAGTGTCTTTACTAGATGTGAAATGATTGGACATCGTGTTGATAATTGAAGTCATAGGAACAAGAACACAAAATTTATACAAGTTTGGGCTCCTAAGAATTCTACAAAAAAAATTCATGTCTATTGGAACAAGAATAAAAGGACTAAACAAGTTTGGGTTCCAAAGGGATTGTTTATTCACAATGCTTCTGCCACTAACAATCATGGACCTATAAAAACAAATAGGTCTCAAAAATCTTTCATCGTGTAGGTATGGTGGCAGGCTAAGGAACAACAACAGTGTTCTTTGGATTTTGGCTGTTCCAGAAACACAACGGGCAACAAAGCAAAGTTCCTTAGCCTAGTACAAAGGTGACAGAATCACAATGGGCAACCACGAAAAATTATCGTAAAGGTAAAACAGGTGAAGGTATATTTATTTGATCGATATATTAAATGTGATAATCTGCACCGTATTCTGAATGAAATCAGCCAATATTGAGATGTTGTAAAGATGATGATTTTGATTCTGACTTGTTCAACATAGTTGGCCAATTATATTCTCTAGAATCTTGGATTTACTTCATATATATTAGTTTGGATTAAAAATAGCGTTTTGTTGGATGATAATATTTTTGGTTATAATACGGCTAACTCTATATTCTCGGTTTTCTGATTAATTGCATGGCTTCAATCCAAATTCAAGAGAATGCCATTTAAAATGCTGTTTGAGTTTTTATGCACACTTCATGGTCTGGTCCATCAAATTTAATTAGTGATAATTTTTGAGTGAAAAAGAAGTTCAGATGCAGATTGAACTAGTAATTTAGTTGATAGAAAAATTACTAGTTGAACGTGATTTTTGAGACATTTAGTAACTGCATCATTTTTCAAAGAAAATATCTGCATATTTTTCATTTCAAATAATTTTCAAATAGCAGAAAATTTTCTCATATAACCCCCTCGAGAAAATCATTTTTAATCATATTTTCAGATTAGTCATTGTGAAAAATTGATTTCATAATTATTTTTGAATTTGATTTAAATGACAATTTTGACTAATCTGACTCCCTACTAATTATCAAAAAGATAAATAGTGATTGAAAAGGTGATAAGTGTTGATATTTAACATACATTACTCAAGACAGTATATTTGGAAAATTTCTTTAGGAATTCAAACAAGAGTTATAAAAAAAAAATTGTTGGGTAAAGATTCCATAACCATTTCTATGTCTATAATATTTCTATTAACCATCGCTCGTCAAAAATTCAATATAGTTTGTCGATATGTGGTACTTTAAACAGGAATCATTCGTTTTTCATTTCATAAAACAAAATAAAATCCAAAGTATTCACTCCCATTTAAAAATCCTCACGGTTATGCATGAGTGAATTACTTGGAATTTGTTATGTGCTTCCATGCTCATTTAAAAGTCCTTACGGTTATGCATGTATGGAACGCATATCAAAATTGATTTATTAAATAAACAAGTTGATTCTAATCCCATTTAAAAGTCCTCACGGTTATGCGTGATTAGAAGATACTTGAATTCATTTTTAAAATTAAATTGGAATACTACTAATCTCATTTAAAAGTCCTAACGATTATGCATGATTAGTAGATATTTAAATTCCTGATATAAGTGTACCACAAACAGATACAACTGTATGGTTTTATATGATGACATCATTTCCATTACTTCTAAAAGTGGAATATGCGCCTAACGAGGGTGATTTTTGTTTGATTTTCATATCGAAATTTAATATGTATATTCAATTGAGTTTTAATGTTGGATTAATATCGATCAATTTAGCTTTATTTTCTCTAACACTATTATTCTTTTGCTGATAACAAAAGGGGGAGAGAAAAGTAAAGATTTTGTCAAATAAAATCAAGCAAAGGTCAAATAATTTTCCATTTGCATCTAGGCTCATTTGTATATTTCTATTTGTATGCATATATGTAGGGGGAGTATCGTGTAGAGAGGAAGCATTTAAATAGGGGGAGCAATTAGAGTATATCATTGACCAAATACATTTAACATAGTCAAAATCTTAAATATATGTTTGTTATCATCAAAAGGGGGAGATTGTTGAATATGCGCTAATATGATTTCTGTTTGATGATAATAAACATATATACATTCGTTTAAATGTATATGTTAATGTACTATTTTATTTTTCATAGATTAAATAAATATTTGTTGAATAAAATAAATTACACAGAATTTGAATTCAAATAGAAATTTTATTCAAACAAATATTTATTACATTTTTGAATAGTACAAATTCAAGCTCTCACTATACATATACAATTTTGTTTACAATACATCACAATTTCAATTTACACAAATTCCTCACTACATATTACCCACACTCGTAGTTTATCTTCAACTTCATTCCAGTTAGAATCCAGCATCTGAGCAATCTGCAAAAATGTTCACCAACGCAGTAAAATTGAAAAAGAAATATTTTTGCAATATAAAATAAAATATGGATTTTTGAAAATATTATTTGCCTCATTGGGTTGTACGTCATTCATCATACACGAACAATGTGACATGCACAGTGTATCACTGTACATGCCACAAGGCCGTGCACATCGATATACACTTGATAATGCTACAGGGACAGGTGAGCACAGGTCAAACCCAAATGAAAAGCCGGGTTCAACTCACGTGCAATATAAATAAAATCACGACACGAGCACAAGGTCAAAACCGAGTTTTTAAAACTGGGTTCAACACAAGGCACAATAAAACAGAAGCATGGCAGATCATAAATGAAACAGCACCAAACTGCAACAAGACTAACTACAGAAGCAAATCAGACCAGACTTTAAATGGAAGCCCAACTGAGAAGACTTGAACCAAATAAACAAATGAATCAGATGAACACAGACTTCAGCCACAAAATGTATGTGCTCAAAGCTAACAACAAAGAAACACTTCAGGACAAGGTGCAGACAATCAATACACTGCAAGTGCAATAGACACACAATGAAAATCAGTGCAACCCGAAGTCTCGACCAAAATCAATGACTCAATGCAAACAATATGAATGCACAAACTGAAACTCCAGAAGAATCAGGCAGTATAAAGAATGACCACTTCAGTGATAATTAAAAATGCACCAGTGAAACCAATGCAAAACTCAAGCCTGGCCGAGAACGGATACAAGTGACTCAGGAAAATGCAATATAATTGAACACAACAAACTGTCACATAACCAAAGTCAAACAGAGGCATATACATATATGCACAGGAACCAAGACAGTGAGCTGCATGATAATCAAAGTCACTCAAGTCAACAATATCAAGTACAAGCCAGCATATCAAATATGAATCAATTCATATGAGGAATGGCCAGAGATGAAGCTCACAGGGGCCAGAAAATCAAAGTCATAATTCACAGTGAAATCGAAAGAGATAAACAAGCTATAGTCAAAATTCATGAATGCAATGCTCAAGTGAAGTTCAGGTTAAACCAACCAGAGAAGATGAACCAAACAGTACGAGCTCGAGGCAATATGAGTGCAATGAAAATATGAAGTGAATGCAACAGAAGTATGATGAAATCCAGAAACTAAACAAGGAAGACATGATTATCCACAACAAACAAGTCAGTGCAGCAAAGAGCAACTACACAAACCTCAAAGACCAGTGATGCAAACAATGAACCACAATATGAAATTATCCATATACAATGAAGACAGTAATTGAAGCCGAGAAACAATGTACCAAAGATCAGGTGACAAATTCGAAGTCAAAGCAGAAGTGATCAAGCGAAGTTAACAAAAGAAATATAAATGCAGACCAACTAAGTAATATCGTAAAATAAAAATTCAAGTGCGTACCTTTGAAATAGTGAAAGAAAATCAAAAGAGGAAAGTTTTTGCCGTATCATTAAAGGGAAATCAAACGTTTCAAAATCAAGACTGTGTGCATCAAGTAAGTCACAGATATCAGGAAAGCAAGAATTAGGAAAGTGATGAAGTCAAGTAAATGAATACGAACAAATTCAAGGGTCTCGGAATTCATATAAATACCACACCCAAAATCATCATAGGCGATGTGCAAAAAGAACAATCGAATTCAAGCAATCAATCCAGAAAGCGAAAGAAACAAATAAAATACCAGAAGAAAAGTCGACTTTGATCATCTCGAAGCAACCAAGCCCTAATTTCACAAAACAATCAAGAGGAGCAGCTGCGAACGAGCGCAAGTGTAGCAAGCAGCCGATCATCAAAGAAGCAGCAAGCAACACACTCGGTCGAGCAAAGCAACACACTCGGTCGAGCAAGGCAACACACAAACCAGAGAATCGAATTTGAGAAAGCCCTAATTTTCGCTAGGGAACAAAGCCCTATGTGATGTAATGTATAAAATGTATAGTTCTTTTGATTTATGAATATTCATTTATTATATGTTGTTCCGCTGCGAATTGTGAGATTCTGATATTGTTTCTGTTGCTGTTCTGTTTTTCTTCTATCTTTTTCTCTCTCCTTCTACCTCTTTCTTCTTCTTAAAAACCACAAAGGTTCGGTTTTTCGGCAACGAAGAATCGCGATCTTTACACCCTAATTCAGATCGAACGAAGATACAACAGAGCCGCCATTATCACAAAGGAAAGTGCTAGAGAATAATAACAATTGGGCTGGCCTTGTTTTAATAAAAAAAGGGCTTTAGTTTATTTCAATTAGGATTTTAGTTTTAAAATTGTTTTTAAGTTTGTTTTAAATTTAAATTCTCTTTTAAGGTTGTATCTTTTGAATCAAATCTTGGTAAATCACCGCCTAGGATTTAGGTTGTGTCAGATTGTCCAGTTAGGATTAGTTCAGTGAGCAGGGTTTGCGAGTTTGCAAAACTCTATAGGCGGTAGCAGGAGTTGCGAGTCTGTTAGAGTGTTTGTAAGCGGGATACTGTTTAATTCTAATAGAAATCTGGGAATGCAGCAGTAGGCAGGGGTTGCCGAAGCTGGGTAAATTTTGTGTGTGATTTACTTTTCAGCATATTTACTTCTCTGCAGTTTAATTCGAGAAAATTTGCTATAACCCTATTCACCCCCCCTTTAGGGTTAATCTAGATCCTACAATACTATATTTAAATAAAAAAAAATTAAATATACAATCGTAAAATATGCGGGTTATTACAAATTACATAACTCCCCCTTAAAATAATACTATGAAATTTAATGCTAATAACGAAGTATAATAAGCGAAACATAAATCTAATTTTATGATATATAATATTACATTACACATATATATGAAACATTGACACATATATGATTTCCTCGATCTTCATTACTCGAGCCAATGTAATTCGTTGAAATGAACCAGAATTAGGTCAAAGGAAGGAAAAGGTTGCATTTTAGTTTGATTAAGAAGAGAAAAACGTTATTTTATATTTTCAGATATTTATTACAGAGAAAATGAATTAAGAAGACCGAAAAATTCGAAATGTTGTGATTATATAACCACAAACTTATTTTAGAGGGAAAATCAAAATTTCAAACTTTACCGTTGTATGTCGACATGGGGGTAGGGGCATGTCGATATCCCTTTGAAAATTTTGACAATTTTGTTTTATTTAAATATGTATGTTAATATACCTGTATTCTATATCTCAGTTATAGAACAAAGACATAGTTCTCTTCTTAATTTAGTAAAGCTTGATTGATTCAAGGGTTTGGTCAGAATATCAGCTATTTGATTTTCAGTATTGATAAATTCAAGAGAAATAATTTCTTTACTTATATTATCTCTGAGAAAATGATATATGATATCAATATGTTTGATTCTGACACGATGAGTTGGATTTTTGGATAAATTTATTGCACTTGTATTGTTATAATAAATTAGTGATTTTGAAATATCTAATCCAAAATCCTTTAGGGTCTATTGTATATAGATAACTTGAGAACAAGCCAAAACAGTATAGATAATTTCTACTTCAGTTGTTGATAGTGTGACGGTATTTTTCTTTTTACTAAACCAGAAAACCAGAGAATGTCCTCAAAAGTAACAAGTTCCACTTGTACATTTTCGGTCTGATTTATAACCAACATAGTCAGCATCACAATATAAGATTAAATCAAATGAATCATTCTTAGGGTAAAATAGGGCATAGTCTAAAGTGCGTTTAACATATCTTAGGATATGTTTAACAGCTTCTTAATGGGTTTCTTTGGGTTGAGATTGGTACCTTGCAAAGAGACAGACACTATGCATGATATCAGGCCTACTCTTAGTTATATAGAGTAGCGATCCAATCATTCCCTTGTATAGTTTTTGATCAACACCTTTTAATGTGTGTTCTTTATTCAAGGCTTCATTGGTTGCCATAGGAGTGAGTTTTCCAGTCGCAGTGGTCGTACCGAACTTACTAACTAGATCCCTAGCATACTTTTCTTGACTAACGAAAATACCACTAACTAATTGTTTTATTTGCAATCCAAAAGAGAAAGTAAGTTCACCCATATGCTCATCTCAAACTTTTTTGTCATTATTTCAGAAAACTCTTTGTTCATGTCATTGTTTGTTGATCCAAAAATTATATCATCTACATAAATCTGTACTAATTGGATATTATTTTCGTTTCTTTTAATAAAAAGAGTATTATCTACTTTACCAATTTCGAATTTTGATTGTAATAGGTAAGATCTTAGCCTCTCATACCAGGTTCTAGGAGCTTTTTCAGATTATATAAAGCTTTCTTTAATTTGTAAACATGATTTGAAACATTTCTTCTTCAGAAAGTGGAGGTTGTTCAACATAAACATCCTCTTTAACAAAACCATTTAAAAAGCACTTTTGACATCCATTTGAAATAATTTGAAATTGTTATGGTTTGCGAAAGCAAGTAGAATTCTAATAGTTTTAATCTTGCTACGAGTGCAAAAGTTTCATCATAGTATATTCCTTCTTCTTAACAATAACCTTGCGTGACTAACCGAGCTTTATTTCTAACGACCATACCTTGTTCATTCATTTTATTTTTATAAACCCATTTAGTTCCTATTATAGTTTTGTCCTCCGGTCTAGGAACAAGTTCCCATACATCATTTATGGTGAATTAATTCAGTTCATCTTGCATAGCAAGAATCCTTGAATCATCAGATGATGATTCCTTTGGATTTTTGGATTCTATAGTTGATATAAAAGCTACATTACTCATTTTGTTTAGTTGATTTCTAGTTCTAACAATAGTTTCAATATTTTCTAGTACATTTTATATAGGATGATCTTTTGAAAGCCTGATCCTTTTATTAGGATGATCAGTTTCACAATTTGTCTCATTTGATTCATTATTTAAAGTAACAAAATCATCTTCATCATTTATTTGAACAAAATATTTGAAATTTTCATCAAAAGATAGATGCATTGTTTCTTCAACGGTGTTAGTTTTTAAATTAAAAACTCTGTATGCTTTACTTATATTAGAATATCCGATAAAGATTCCTTTGTCGGATTTAGGATCAAATTTATCCAAATTGTCCTTTGTATTTAAAATAAAGCATTTACTTTCAAAAAATTTAAGATAAGATACCTTTGGTTTCTTATTGAAAAGAAGTTCATATGGTGTTTTATTGGTTAGAGGTGTAATTAAAATCCTATTTAAAATGTAACAAGCTGTCGCGACTGCTTCAGCCCATAAATTTCTTGGTAATTTATTATCTGAAAACATAGTTCTTGCACATTCTTAAATTGACTTATTTTCACGCTCAACCACTCCGCTTTGTTATGGAGTTCTTGGAAAGGAAAAACAATGAGTTATTCCTTTTCTATTATAGAAATCCTCAAAATTTTCATTTTCAAATTCTCCATCGTGATCATTATGAATAGTTTTGATTTTTAAAGAAAGCTGATTTTGAATTCTTTTTATAAATGTTTTAAATAAATCAAAAGCATCACTTTTATGTTTCAGAAAAATTGTCCATGTAAATCTAGAATAATCATCTACAATAACAAAAACATATTTACTGTGATTTATTTACTAAATTTGAGATGGACCAAACAAATCTAAATAAAGTAGCTCAAGAGGTTTTGAAGTTGAAATCATATCTTTCAATCTAAATGAACTCTTTGTAAGTTTTCCTATTTAACAAGCATCACATATGTTATCTACTTTAAAATCCATTTTAGGGAGACATTTTACTAGATCAAGTTTTGAAAGTCTAGATAAGAGTTTGAAATTCAAATGCCTAAATCTTTTATGCCAAATCCAAGGGTCACTTGTGTGACGCCCCACCTCTATACCCACGCTAGCCAAGAACACTACGGTGTAGTGCTGTCAACTAGCACGGAGAATAAGGCTGTTGAGGAGCGGCCATCAATAGTTGGCCTTACACTAGTATTGGTTATCTCGATGGGAGTGATATAAATATATATATTCTTTCATTTTTCATCTCTGATTTATTTTCTCCCATCGACATACCCCAATTCCAGTATAAAACGAACTACGATGGTTCGTAATAGTTTAGAACAGTAAATATAAAATAACAACACAGATAATATAAATGCGGAACACAGATGAAACGGAAAGTCTCATATATATATAATAACTGATGTCAGTTACAATACATTCACACGGTACATATGATACAACTACAACAGTCAACTAAGGAAGTTACATATACAAGTACATTAACGTATATAATATACATGAATACATATCTTCCTATACAATTTTACATACTACTAACAAATGACGACGACTACTCCAAAAGATATGAAAGAACTTCATAGCTCTAGCAGCAACCCAAAGCAGAATATCTACAACCTGAAATACTCGGTCTGACCCGAGTATTAAATTCAAAAGAAAATAATACTCGGGTCAGTCTAATTCAAACTCAGTTATTAGTGCACAGAAGCAATAATAATTAAATAATGAATAGACGACAGTAATTAAACCAAATCAGAATGCAATTCAGAATATTGAATTGAAATGAACAAACAGTTCAAACCATTGAAATATCAATTAAAATATTAATTCAAGTAGGGCTGCAGTACACGCACGCGTGCACTGCCTCGCCACTATGGCATAAGGAATATGCAAAAGATCAAACAATCAAAACAAAATAAAATATCATAAAAGCCATACCGTGTGGCTGCAGTTCACGCTTGCGTGCACTGCCTTGCCACTACAGTGATGATGTACACAAACGGGCACAAGGTCAAACCCGAAATACCGGATTCAACTCAAGTGACTTCGAAAACAATCCATTTGCATCAATGCAATGCAAAACAACAAGGGCAAGATCGCATACCCAAAAAAACTGCAGTCAACAATGAATGCATCATTACATACAACAGTAATGAGTCAGGTACAAGAACATGAAGGAACCAGCTAATGAACAAAGAGTCAGCACCCAAAACAGATGCAAGTGCAGTCTGCACCTAGGTGAAGACCACATGAACTTAGTGCAACACAATTATTCAAGTGCATATACAGGAATGCAACAATGAATCACGAACCAAGTGTACCAAAGAGACAACATGTTTGCAACTGTGAAACTGGCAGTGCAAATATCAGATTCGATAACGAAGGCAGTAGCACACACAATTCAACTTCAAATGCACTGCAGCTACATGTATTCAGGTACATGAAGACAGCAAATACACACTGAACTACATGCCTCGAAGAACAGAGGACAGAACTAATGCAATCCCTACATGAAGTGGAAGTGAAACAGTGTCCACTAAATGAAACTGGAAAAATGCAAATGAAATCAGTGATCATTGCAAGGCAAGGCCCACACATCTAATCTGCCTAGGCCCGAGGCTAATGAAAATGCAATGCCTTAGCACACATGAGTGTTAACCCAGTGCGATACAAACCAACAAAGCAGACCCAAATCAATACATGCTTCCACACATACATATGTATGTGCGTACTCAGATGCACATATGCGGCAGCAGTGTAAACCATCAAGGGCGAATCAATAAAAAGAAATGATAAAAGAGGCAAGTGTTGCACTTTCAAAGTAACAAGCAACTATCAAACGAAAGAGTGCAGACCTGAATGTCAAGACACTGCAACTGACAAAATACAAGCTCAACTGCACAAACAATAGGCAGTGACAATAAAGCAGTGAGACAGTAAATGGCAACAATTAAATCAAAGAACCAAAGTTCATCAAGCAATACAAACTGTCAAGAGATACCAGTAAAGAATAAAAGGGATCAGGTACAACATGCATCATTCGAAGCTGCAGCAGTATACATATGCTCAAGGCAAGGCAAAAATCGAACAGAAAGACAAGTCTAGCCTGAAGCTCAATCAAGTCAAGTTACAGGGAAGAACAAAACAGGTCAGAGTCAAGCACCAAGAACACATGACTCAAACAACGGTCAACAGTATATATGCCAACAGAGAATGAGTAATGCATATGTACCAGTGAAACAGGATACCGGTACAAACTACAAGAAACTGGAATGCATTAGGCAGTCATAGTGCAAATGAACATACCTGAAAGAACAAAGTACAACATAATGCAAGCAGACTTTTATAAAGAGGCAGTAGTGAACTGCAATTTGCATAAAAGTGCATAAGAACAAGGTCGAAAATGCTATCAGGGATGAACAATAATGGCCAGAATCATCAATTACAGTTCAATAATGGTGATGGCCGAAGTCAACACAAAATACCAGCGGCTTCGAACCGTGGTGAACAATTAGGAAATAGTTTCAGAGAAATCAAAACAGTGTAAATCAAGTAACACGAAAAGAACAATTGAATAACTCAGTGAAATCATCAATCATTCAAGCAAAATCTATACTACTGAAGAAATGTTCAAATTAGATGTGAGTGAAGAAATCACTCAAGTTCAAAAGTCATGGAACAGAAATAGAACAAAAATCAGAAATCACTAAAACTCGAAGCAACATTAGCCAAGAATTCAAGCAACAAAATACACAGATAACTCGAGACCTGAATTAGATGTGAGCAAGCTCACCTTTGCTTTGTCGAAGTGGCCGAAACCCTGAATCGCCGTTCGAAGTGACGAAGTTGAACTCGAATGAGATGACGAAGCCGGCTCTCTCTCGAAGCCCTAATTTGGAGACGAATGAAAACTTTAAGCCGCCACCATTTTATTTTTTTCTTCATTCGATTTAATGTTTAGGGTTTGAAAAATGAAAATGATCGAGAGAGAGAGTGGAACGGTATTCCCAATTAACACGGCACAAAAAAAAGGCATGGGCCAAAATTATGAAGCCCACAAATTTTTAAACACATTTTTAAAAGAATTTACCCGATTAAAACTCCAAATAGCAATTAGCAAGCCACATTAATCGTCTAATGACGAAAATTAATTTCCACAAAAACTCGGGTTGTTACAGACTCCCCTCCTTATACAAATTGCGTCCCCGCAATTTTCATAATTAAGGTCGTCACTAACAATAAATTTTCTAACATAAACTGGTTAAGCTAGAAAACGAAGGCAGAGAATTCAAACATAAAAGAAATCTTTTAATTTCAATAAAAGAAATTCAAAAATTCTCAACTAAATCTAACTATCAATAGATAGTCAGAAAACAACAAAGGCCTAATTATCAAGTTAGAAATCTCAAATCAGCAAATATTTAATTATCAAAAGCGATGATTAAATCTCAAATCAACAAATATTCGATTATCAAAAACGATAATCAAATCTCAAATCAACAATTATTCGATTATCAAAAACGATAATCAAATCAACAAATATTCGATTATCAAAAACGATAATCAAAGCAACAAATATTCGATTATCAAAAATCGAAAATCAATCTTAAATCACAAATATTTAATTATCACAATTGATAATCAAACCTCAAATCGCAAATGTTTAATTATCACAAACGATAATTAAACCACAAATATCTAATTATCACAAACGATAATTAGAAACAATAAATATCTGATTATCAACAACTATAATTAGAAATCATAAATATTTAATTATCACAATTGATAATCAAATCTCAAATCGCAAATGTTTAATTATCACAAACGATAATTAAACCACAAATATCTAATTATCACAAACGATAATTAGAAACAATAAATATCTGATTATCAAAAACTATAATCAGAAATCATAAATATTTAATTATCACAATTGATAATCAAATCTCAAATCGCAAATGTTTAATTATCACAAACGATAATTAAACCACAAATATCTAATTATCACAAACGATAATTAGAAACAATAAATATCTGATTATCAAAAACTATAATCAGAAATCATAAATATTTAATTATCACAATTGATAATCAAATCTCAAATCGCAAATGTTTAATTATCACAAACGATAATTAAACCACAAATATCTAATTATCACAAACGATAATTAGAAACAATAAATATCTGATTATCAAAAACTATAATCAGAAATCATAAATATTTAATTATCACAATTGATAATCAAATCTCAAATCGCAAATGTTTAATTATCACAAACGATAATTAAACCACAAATATCTAATTATCACAAACGATAATTAGAAACAATAAATATCTGATTATCAAAAACTATAATCAGAAATTATAAATATTTAATTATCACAATTGATAATCAAATCTCAAATCGCAAATGTTTAATTATCACAAACGATAATTAAACCACAAATATCTAATTATCACAAACGATAATTAGAAACAATAAATATCTGATTATCAAAAACTATAATCAGAAATCATAAATATTTAATTATCACAATTGATAATCAAATCTCAAATCGCAAATTATCACAAACGATAATTAAACCTCAATTATCTGATTATCACAAGCGATAATCAGAAATCACAAATTTTCAATTAACGAGTCCGAAATTAACCGTAATAGCAAACGCACATGACCCATAACCACGAGTTTTACTAAATCGTTTAATTCACTTCATCGTTTCCTTGAAAGTGCAAAATTGTGTATTTTAAATAAATAACATTTTACGTTCTCAAACGGACAAGTCCGGAATTAAGCGAATCAGTAAAAGAAAGGGGTCATAGTCCTCGATTTTTTTCTGAAACGTTTAATTCGCTTCCTCATTCTTTTGAAAGCGCAAATCGTAAAAATTTTGAAAACAATTTTGATTTATATTTTGAAATCTTTTGAAGAATAACAAATTTTTAAAACACGTGATTAAAATAGCAATGTCAGTAGCAACTTCGACATACGTCAAAATTTCATCGAAATAATTGGCATCAAAATATAATACCAATGAATTTTCGTTCATCAAAAATGTCACAAGAATCTTCTCAAAGATAGAAAGGGATATCATACCCTAAACTTGTATTCATAACAAGTCAATAACACACGAATTCACCAATGCACAAGAATTGATAAAACTTATCAATAAAAATCACGAAAGTTGGTGAAGCACAAATTCTAGAAATCTACACAAGAAATCCAGAAATCACAAGATAAGAGTATGAAAACTCGAACGGAGTATGAAAACTCGAACGGAGTATGAAAACTCGAATGGGAATATGATATAGAATAAAAGATATGGCATAACATAAAATATCCATAATGACATACTACTATAAGTATGTAAATAATGATCAACAGGAGATCAACCGATAAGAGGTATGGCATAAATATGAAATACCCATACTGACATACAACTATAAGTATGCAAATAATGATCAACAGGAGATCAACCGACATGAGGTATGGAATAAATATGAAATATCCATGCTGACATACTACTATAAGTATGTAAATAATGATCAACAGGAGATCAACCGATTAGAGATAATCAATATCACAAGAATCTTCTCAAAGATCCAAAGAGGTATCATACCCCAAATTTGTACTCAAGACAAATCAATAACATATGAATTCACCAATACACAAAAATAGGTGAAGCATAAAATTTCCAGAAATCAACATAAGGAATCTAGAAATCACAGAAAAAGGGAAAGAGGCCTATCACATGACGGTCCGAAGACCATGGGGAGCTACCCCGCATGTGTGAATGGAATCACACAGATTGAGGTCAAGACTAACCAAAAAGCAGAAAGGTATGTGTGAATGGAATCACACAAGTGGTGTCTAGTCTGACCATCAGAACGATCATCATGATCAACGAGGAGTGTCAATTACACTAAGCATGTGTGAATGGAATCACACAGATTGAGGTCAAGACTAACCAAAAAGCAAAAAGGTATGCGTGAGTGGAATCACACAAGTGGTGTCTAGTCTAACCTCGCAATGAAAGAGACATCGCGCAATTGCTAGTCTAATTCATAAAGCGATCATCAAGATCAACGAGAAGTGTCAATTACACTAAGCTAGTAAATATAAAAGTTTAGCTTCATGTCCCATAACCACTAGCTTAACTTAAATATTTACGAACAAACTGTAGATCTTCACTAGAAAAATGTCACAAGTGGTTCAATCGAACAAGTCCAAAAATTAACCGACGAAGTAAACACAAGCGTTTCATACCACTTGTTTTGCTAAGCCGTTTAATTAGATTTCTCATACGAGTGAAATAAAGGTTTGTATATACTAATAGATTGGAAAACGGTTTAGGAAAAGATTTTGATATTGAAAATAGAGTTGAAAACATTTTGATAAAAGAGTTTTGATATTTACTACTAGTATTGAAACATTTATATTTTTAAAGTGACAAATCACAAAAATGATTGTAGAAACAATCAATCACAAGAATTCACATACGAAGACGTGAATAGAATCCAAAGAAATCGATACTGTATCCATCCAAAAGTATGTTCACGAAAATCCCGAAGAAAATGTTATCAAAGTTGCTAATAAATGATAGCAATAAATCGGGAAATTAACAAGAATCGATTAAATTTGGAAACCAAATCAATTCACAAAAATTCACCTTCGAAGACGTGAATAAAATCTAAAGAATTCGATTCTAAATCCATCAAAGTAGGAATATCCAAAAATTCCAGAAATAGAAGTTTTCAAAGTCGACAAAGATGACAACAACTAATCGGAAAAGAAGAATCGATTGACAAATGGAATAATGAAACAAAACGAGCATAAATGCATAAATGACTTCAACAAAAATAAAAATCAAGTCAATGTCGAAGTCAACAATTAATGGCCATAATCGAGTACAAAACGATTCAACTCCATCATAAAAGTACTCAACGGCAAACCAAATCAGAGTCTTGGAAATCACGAATTTAGAAATTTCTCAAACACAAAGTGACCGAAGTCGAATGGAATTCAAGCAGAGGAAAACATAAAATATCAAGTTCGGAATCGTTGAGATTCGAAAAAAATCAATCATCGGCTAAATCAAATCAAAGCCGAAAACACAAGAATCAAAATCAAATGCATATGAGTAAGCGTTAGGAATTCATACCTAACAATCAAAGACAATCATATGCAAATACGAGAGATTAAACGTCGACAAATAGTTGTAACATATGTACTATCTAAGTTATGTTTTATATTTGTTCTAAACCCCAAGCTCTGATACCAAGCTGTGACGCCCCACCTCTATACCCACGCTAGCCAAGAACACTACGGTGTAGTGCTGTCAACTAGCACGGAGAATAAGGCTGTTGAGGAGCGACCATCAATAGTTGGCCTTACACTAGTATTGGTTATCTCGATGGGAGTGATATAAATATATATATTCTTTCATTTTTCATCTCTGATTTATTTTCTCCCATCGACATACCCCAATTCCAGTATAAAACGAACTACGATGGTTCGTAATAGTTTAGAACAGTAAATATAAAATAACAACACAGATAATATAAATGCGGAACACAGATGAAACGGAAAGTCTCATATATATATAATAACTGATGTCAGTTACAATACATTCACACGGTACATATGATACAACTACAACAGTCAACTAAGGAAGTTACATATACAAGTACATTAACGTATATAATATACATGAATACATATCTTCCTATACAATTTTACATACTACTAACAAATGACGACGACTACTCCAAAAGATATGAAAGAACTTCATAGCTCTAGTAGCAACCCAAAGCAGAATATCTACAACCTGAAATACTCGGTCTGACCCGAGTATTAAATTCAAAAGAAAATAATACTCGGGTCAGTCTAATTCAAACTCAGTTATTAGTGCACAGAAGCAATAATAATTAAATAATGAATAGACGACAGTAATTAAACCAAATCAGAATGCAATTCAGAATATTGAATTGAAATGAACAAACAGTTCAAACCATTGAAATATCAATTAAAATATTAATTCAAGTAGGGCTGCAGTACACGCACGCGTGCACTGCCTCGCCACTACGGCATAAGGAATATGCAAAAGATCAAACAATCAAAACAAAATAAAATATCATAAAAGCCATACCGTGTGGCTGCAGTTCACGCTTGCGTGCACTGCCTTGCCACTACAGTGATGATGTACACAAACGGGCACAAGGTCAAACCTGAAATACCGGATTCAACTCAAGTGACTTCGAAAACAATCCATTTGCATCAATGCAATGCAAAACAACAAGGGCAAGACCGCATACCCAAAAAAACTGCAGTCAACAATGAATGCATCATTACATACAACAGTAATGAGTCAGGTACAAGAACATGAAGGAACCAGCTAATGAACAAAGAGTCAGCACCCAAAACAGATGCAAGTGCAGTCTGCACCTAGGTGAAGACCACATGAACTTAGTGCAACACAATTATTCAAGTGCATATACAGGAATGCAACAATGAATCACGAACCAAGTGTACCAAAGAGACAACATGTTTGCAACTGTGAAACTGGCAGTGCAAATATCAGATTCGATAACGAAGGCAGTAGCACACACAATTCAACTTCAAATGCACTGCAGCTACATGTATTCAGGTACATGAAGACAGCAAATACACACTGAACTACATGCCTCGAAGAACAGAGGACAGAACTAATGCAATCCCTACATGAAGTGGAAGTGAAACAGTGTCCACTAAATGAAACTGGAAAAATGCAAATGAAATCAGTGATCATTGCAAGGCAAGGCCCACACATCTAATCTGCCTAGGCCCGAGGCTAATGAAAATGCAATGCCTTAGCACACATGAGTGTTAACCCAGTGCGATACAAACCAACAAAGCAGACCCAAATCAATACATGCTTCCACACATACATATGTATGTGCGTACTCAGATGCACATATGCGGCAGCAGTGTAAACCATCAAGGGCGAATCAATAAAAAGAAATGATAAAAGAGGCAAGTGTTGCACTTTCAAAGTAACAAGCAACTATCAAACGAAAGAGTGCAGACCTGAATGTCAAGACACTGCAACTGACAAAATACAAGCTCAACTGCACAAACAATAGGCAGTGACAATAAAGCAGTGAGACAGTAAATGGCAACAATTAAATCAAAGAACCAAAGTTCATCAAGCAATACAAACTGTCAAGAGATACCAGTAAAGAATAAAAGGGATCAGGTACAACATGCATCATTCGAAGCTGCAGCAGTATACATATGCTCAAGGCAAGGCAAAAATCGAACAGAAAGACAAGTCTAGCCTGAAGCTCAATCAAGTCAAGTTACAGGGAAGAACAAAACAGGTCAGAGTCAAGCACCAAGAACACATGACTCAAACAACGGTCAACAGTATATATGCCAACAGAGAATGAGTAATGCATATGTACCAGTGAAACAGGATACCGGTACAAACTACAAGAAACTGGAATGCATTAGGCAGTCATAGTGCAAATGAACATACCTGAAAGAACAAAGTACAACATAATGCAAGCAGACTTTTATAAAGAGGCAGTAGTGAACTGCAATTTGCATAAAAGTGCATAAGAACAAGGTCGAAAATGCTATCAGGGATGAACAATAATGGCCAGAATCATCAATTACAGTTCAATAATGGTGATGGCCGAAGTCAACACAAAATACCAGCGGCTTCGAACCGTGGTGAACAATTAGGAAATAGTTTCAGAGAAATCAAAACAGTGTAAATCAAGTAACACGAAAAGAACAATTGAATAACTCAGTGAAATCATCAATCATTCAAGCAAAATCTATACTACTGAAGAAATGTTCAAATTAGATGTGAGTGAAGAAATCACTCAAGTTCAAAAGTCATGGAACAGAAATAGAACAAAAATCAGAAATCACTAAAACTCGAAGCAACATTAGCCAAGAATTCAAGCAACAAAATACACAGATAACTCGAGACCTGAATTAGATGTGAGCAAGCTCACCTTTGCTTTGTCGAAGTGGCCGAAACCCTGAATCGCCGTTCGAAGTGACGAAGTTGAACTCGAATGAGATGACGAAGCCGGCTCTCTCTCGAAGCCCTAATTTGGAGACGAATGAAAACTTTGAGCCGCCACCATTTTATTTTTTTCTTCGTTCGATTTAATGTTTAGGGTTTGAAAAATGAAAATGATCGAGAGAGAGAGTGGAACGGTATTCCCAATTAACACGGCACAAAAAAAAGGCATGGGCCAAAATTATGAAGCCCACAAATTTTTAAACACATTTTTAAAAGAATTTACCTGATTAAAACTCCAAATAGCAATTAGCAAGCCACATTAATCGTCTAATGATGAAAATTAGTTTCCACAAAAACTCGGGTTGTTACAACTTGTATTAGCCAAAAGACATAGGTTATCATTTGAGAATTTCATATTGAGGATATAAATATTTTCCTCCTAATTCCTTCAAAGATAATAATTGATTTTTTATTTCGATGTGACACTTATCTATTTTAAATACTTATCTATTTTAAATTTAATTTTGTAGCCCTTGTCACATAGTTGACTTATGCTAAGTAAGTAGTGTTTTAGATTCTTAAATTGCAGAACATCAGAAATAGTAGGAGTTTTAGAGTTACCGATATTGCCAATACTAATCACATATCCTTTTGAATAGTCTTAAAAGTTGACCATTCCTCTGTCTTCATAAATTATGTCATTTAGTAGCTTCGGATTACTAGTCATGTGTCTTGAACATCCACTATCAAGTATCCATTTATTTTTCTTGATTTGCACCATTTGTCCATCGAGTGTTGGTTCCTCAAAAGCCATATAACATATTTGTTCCTTCACAACACACCAATTTGGTAGATAACTTGATTTTCTATAATAACAATATGCAGACTTATGAGACAATGATGATTTGAACAGTTTTGAACTACTGAAAAAATCTCCAAAAATTGCCCTTTTAAACTTTTTTAAAATTCAAATTATAATAACTTTGAAAACCAATGCTCCGATACCAAATGTAGGAAATGCGGCTTATGGAGCTTAAGGCAGAATTAGCACTAGAGGGGGTGAATAATGTTTAATTAATTTTATGAATCTTTTTGAAATCTTTTCAAATTAAATCCAAATAGATGCAATTCAACAGAAACAACCACATAATCAGACACGGATGAAAATAGTAGATAAAAGCTATAGAGGAAAGAACACAACATAATTTTATACTAGTTCGGCGTTACCCTACATCCAATCACACATAATTTCTTATGCAGATTTCTTTTCAAATATAATGTCGATATTACAACCTCGATTTCAAGGCCACGAGATACACCCTCCTGTCTTCGAGTCTAGGGCAAATTCTCTTGATTTAATCAGGCTACAAGATCACCTAATTGATTTATGGGCTACAATCACACCTAATTGATTTACGGGCCACAATCACACTGTTTCCAATCACACTTTGATAGAGAGAAACTCGATACACTTTGATTTTTTGATCTTTGATTACATATGATCTTATAACTCTAAAGAGCACTGTGATTTTTGAGAGAGTGTGGAAGAAAATCAAACTAGAGATGATCGAGTTTGATTCACTTAGAATTTCGATAGAGTTTTGTTAAAGCATTTGAAATATACGAGAATATTTGAGTGGAGAAGAAGGAGTAAAGAAATGAAGAAAAAATAAATTAAAATTCATTGAAAACAATGGGTATTTATAGGAGAACAACAGTCATGTCCATTCACGAAAGGTTATGATGAATAGACACTTCTTTTGAAAATTTGAATTTTAAATTCTACGGCTACCATGTCGACGTAGGGGGATGAGGTATGTCGACATACCTATGCTAATTTTGAAAATAGTTTAAACTTATAAAGAGTTTTAGAAAGTAATCTTAAAATGTATAATCTATAATATAAAAGTAATATTAAAAACGAAGTATATATTTCTTTAAAATATATTAAAGCTAAATATTAAAATCAAGAGATAGTTTAAAAAACAAGAGATGATTTTGAAATTAATATGATTAAAAATAGTTTTTGAATTAAGGCTGAAATATTTAATTTGATAGAGATGACTTTAGAGATATAGTTTTGAAAAAATAAATCATTTTGAAAATTTTATGGATTTCATTCCACTAGAGAAGGTCGTGGGTTCCATCCCACTAAAGAGGTCGTAGGTTCCATCCCACTATTAAAGCGAGAAGGTAGATTCCATTCCACAATTAAAATCCAAATAAAGATTTTAGTGCTATTATGAAGTTTTAACATAAATGACTCTGTTACTTATCTTAATATCTTGAACTCTAGAACTCTTGATACTCATGAGACTTAAGTCTTGATTTCTTCAATCTTTAATTCGTCAATCTTGAATCTCTATACTTAGTCTAGAATCTTTATATTGTACAGTCTTCATTCTAAGTACCTGCATATATACACACACATATATATCTACATATACATAAATATCTAGACAAAAATATAAGTATTTATATTTTATAACAAGTCCTAAGGTTGTTGTCATCAAAACCATCATCTCAGGAGCTAACACTATATATAATATAACATCCCATTGATAATTATTTACCAATTCAACCAATAAATAATTTTTTATTATTTAAAATAAAACTAATTATCCAAGATGAGTGAGATTTACTCACCTTTATTCCAGTTAGCGCTTAACTGTTCCGTTTGAACTAAAATCAAACGGGCATTCAATTTTAGCTTGAAATTCCACAAGCTCCAATCTCCTTCAATCCAACTCCAAAATGAGGATAATGTTTATACAAGTGCAATGAGACGAACGGCGTCCGAATCCGATCTCGTATGAAATAGTTACGAGTTAATAAACAATCGACTAATTAATTGAAAAATGAAAATCACTCAGTTAAGTTAATTATTTAATTACCCTATACAAGCCCAAGGCCCAACAACCCATTCAAACCCAAAAGCAACAGTTCCTTTCTTCTCCCCCAAAATTACTTCGTGCCTGTACACAAACATAAACATGCAACTCTCATTTATTTTCAAAGCAATCGAGTGCACCCTCCTCGACTTCGCTCGCATGCCAATTGCCACCGCCGCCCTCCACTGCACTCGCCGCCGCTCCAATTCCTCCCCACCCACGTGTCACCCTTCGCACGACCCAAATCGTGGACGAGAAAACCCATCCCCCAAACGATCGCGGCCTTCCCTTGGCCACCATGACACGCTAAAGATGATCTCCTCCGTTGAGATGATTCATCATGGCATGCTCTACAAGTTTTCTATAGAGGTCGAAGCGTTTAAGGAGATGGATTGGTCCCTTTGATTCTCGCTCGTTGGTTAAAGAGTTAGAGAGGAAGAACAAAGTATCGACTGTGTTCTCTTTACTCGAGACATTCTTGTTTTGTTGATTAAATTTCAACTTCAGAAGAAGGGTGTTCGTTTACTTCCTTGCTTTAGGTATAAAAAATGAAATGTGTACGGGTTCGTGGCTTGGTTCAGAGTAGGGTGGGCATGAATGAATATTGGGTGGGCTGAGTGCTGACTTTTAAAAAAATTATAATATTATTTAATGCCAAAATATCTCGATTTAATTAACTTTAAATCCCGAACCCCTATCGAGGTGTGTCATCAGGTGTTCCTAATGTTATATCCCTATTTCAAACGGAATGGAACAAGTTTCGAGCCCCAATTCGATCATATGGAGAAGATAGCTTTTTGAATCCAATTAAAGTATTAGATTTTCGATATTAATATCAACGCATTTCTATTTCATATGACCAAACGATATCTACAAATGTTACGAAATTTGAAATCCGATAATAATACACTAGTTCGGATCTAATGGAACTAGTTTCATCGAAATCCAAGACTGTCCCCCGAAAGGCTATTTTTACTTGGTAATTAAAACGAGATATTTCCAAAATCGATTAAATCACTTTTAAATCATAATTTAAAATTTTATTTACCTTCATTCTTATTAATGGAAATTTAATGATCCCTTGAAATTATTTTTATCTAGCTTAAAACTTAAGATTCCACTATTTAACCAAATTTCAATTGTTAAACTCCATAATTAAATTACCCAATAAATCGTTATAATTGGAGCTCAAGTTTTAAGATCTAAAAATTTAAATTTCAAATATTTAAATGCAATTAAATATAACAATTTCAAATAACAAAAAATTTTGGTCGTTACTTTCTTCCTCCCTTAAAAGAAGTTCGTCCTCGAAATTGCTAAGGCAAGAAAAATGCCCAAACACTTTCTTTTTCTAAAAAAATAAGTTGAAATAACCTACTAAATTCTTTTAAACCTTTAACTTTTCCCAATATCAATTTGTTGAAACCTTGTTATTACCTTTACTAATTTCCAAAATTATCCATAGATTCCAAACAATATTATCTATTCAATCATTTTAGGTTATAACTTAAAAATCAATTTATAGTAAAAAAATCTAACTCTTTTAATTTTCAAATTTTTTTGCCAACATCTCCTTTGCACGACTAGATTAGAACAACTAAAAATTGCCACTATGGGCCCAATTAGCAAATAAAACAAAAGCCAAGTGGCTCAATCATAAAATCATCAATCAATCAACAATATAAACATGTAACTTTTAGTCGATTCTTATGAAATCAAAGGCATCAAACTAGCTCTTGCTTTTATCTACCTGCATCTTATTTACCGATGATATCCAATCATATAATTCAAAATCATTTTATTTTGAAAATTCCCTTTTTTCAACACTTTCCTTACTAACGCCCGTATGATGTACCTATATCGTTTGTATGCTATATCAAATATGATCGCTCATTCGATCAAACCATTTCACTTCCGAACTAGTATTGTTCATATGACTACTCTTTTGCGGACTCATATTTGGTTTCTAGATCAGAAACCATCATTCTCCTTGCATAGACATATACTACGATAGAGAATTAAAGAATCAACGAAAAATCCACATCAAGTGTTCGTCGTCGAGAATGGAGTGAAAAATTCCAACTCGGATCGATAAAAATCATCTTGAAATTCTATGTGGGAATCTGGATCAAACCATTATGCGAATAACATAATATAAGTACAACTTATGTATTTATTTTGATTTATTCTTAGCTATTCTAATTTCTCTTATTCACATTTATTTCGTAGAATTTGTTTACTTAAGTTCATTTTAAAACATTTTATACAACTTAAGCATATATCCATTTTATATCAGATCCAATTTCAATTCCAACTTCAACATTGGATTTTATCAATCAACATTTCAAACCATATTCAATCAACTAATTAATTTAATCAATTTCATCACTACTTTATTTAAGATCCTAATCAATTCCATTTTCAAAAATCATCTCATTTATCCTAACTTAGGCTATATTTCTTTCCATCATTCATTTTATACTTAAGTTAAGTTCAATTCCATAGTTCAATCCCAAATTTAATTTCCTTATTCAGCAATTTTAAACATTGTTTTAACTTGCAAATTTTCAAATTTTATAGCTTATCAAACTTATTTTCTCCCATTCCCAATAAACATGAAAATCCAAAGTTTAAACACTTTGTTTTTAAATACTCAAAATCATTTTTGAAATCATATACACATACACACACAAAATCCCTTGGTCTATCAAATCATTCTTTTGGATTTTAAAAATCAAAACTAGTTTACCAAACAAAACACCAATGGTAGTAATTCCTCTCTTGGAAACTCAAAAACGAACGTCGATGATGCTGCAGTCATCACCAAAATTATTTTCCAGTGACTGAAGTGAGTTCAGTGCTTTCATTCCTTTAAAATCCTTTAAAAAATATTTCCGGTCAAAATATTTTCCAAATAACATTATTGTTTTCCAAAACTTTGAAAAACATTTTTAAAACCAATGGAATTTAAATTCCAAATTTTCGGCTTTTAAATCCTTTGTATATCATTTTTATAAACCATATTTATATGATATACTTCAGGAATTTCCTTTCATTTCAATTTATAAATTACACTTACAAATCATATTTACATAATTCCATTTTGTTATATGAAATTATTTCTTAACTATTGATCTTACTTTCATTATAATATCAACTTTTATTCGATCATAACAACAAACAACAAATGATAATAGTTTAACATTATCATTTCCGAACAACAAAGCACACCATATACAACTATAATAATTTCTAATAAATTATTCCTTTACATATAAAAATAATCATGGTAAAATTACTTCATTTACCCAATTTCAAAACAATATCATGTCGAATTGCTCTGTTCAAGTGTTTAGAGATCCCTATCAATAATGTTAATTACTCATATTGACCAGAATCCATAAGCAACTCAATAGATCAACCAACACCATATAAAACAATTTTATATCATTAACAAATACGCACTCATATATATATATATATATATATACACAGATATACGCTCAAACTCATTATAAGGTGCTACAGACCCTATCTCTAATGAGTTTCCCTACCAAAGCCAAAGTTCTTGCTTAACCTTCAGCTTTGATACCACGTTGTAACGACCAGGATTTTCGACCCTCAAAAATTGACTGATACATTCACTGTATCACATGTCGAGCAATCTAATGTCGAAAAACCCGACTGTTAGGGGAAAAAGAAGAAGAAAGAAGATAAGATAAAACTAAACAGCAAAATAGAATCTCACAATCTCATCGGAAATAATATATATAATAGATTAAATACATATCTTTATATATAGAGAAATTATAACCGTTAATATACATACAATCATCAAAGTACAATAATCAACAAATCAATATGGACAGTTATCATAACTTGTCCTCACAAGTGATGAATATATAGCCTACACACACAACGAATTATAATCAAGTATGTGGAATACGCCTGAGAATCCTCCAGCTCGTCTCCCGAGCTCCATAGCATCCTAACCTGAATATGTGATACTTGGTCTAACCCGAGATTTATAATAAAATAACACCCGAGTCAGTCTGAAAAACCAGCGTGAGAAAAACACACTCAATTTGAATTATTACAGTTATCAAAATCCTTTGAAAATCCAAAGTATCTCGAAAGACCACGCCACACATAAATACGACGCGTTTTTACCTAATGGTAATCAAAACATTTTTATAGAAAATCCAATGATATTATAATAATGTTTAAGGGTCAAAATTACAATAATAATCAAGTAGTCGTGATGCTCGTGTTGTGTACATCACAATAATACTAGTATAAAATTAAAAAATCGTAAGGCATGTTTGCTAATTGTGTAGGATACAACGAAGGTGCCCGTGGTACTTCGGGAACGGTCCTCCTGCACAATGATTAGAGTTATCCTTTCGAAGCATCATACCCTTCTAGCTGCGGTATTACAGGAAAAACATAACTGGTTTTGCTAAGATCGAGTGCATTGCTCCGGAATGCCAAAAACAACTAAAGGTATCGGTATTGCTAGGAAAGGAGCCGATTACACCCTATGGGTTTGCCAACCCTACTGGCGATGCCTCTTATCTTTGGTTTTAGTCATTTCCATCGATAAGCCTACGTTCGACGTTCCAGCTTACGCACCACTTCAAAATTAGATCACGAAATCCCAAATGGATTCACACGCCACAATGGCCTTGGAATTGCATATAGATTCCTACATCTCAAATAGATCTTGGAATCACACACAGATTCCCATACCTAACAGTCTCGGAATAACACATGGATTTCAACATCTCAATATAACATGAAACTCCTCCGTAAAAACGTATATGGTTCTAGAGTGGTAACGGTTCTGAGTCAACTCTTACGATTACACTCTCCCGCTTCCCGGGCGCTCCATAAACCAATCATTGATTATCGGAATGCTCAATGCCGGTTCTTTAGAAAATAATCTGACAATACATAAGAATGGGGATCGCCCCTTAAGCGTTTAAGTGGACGGATCTCCTTATCATTTGTCCTAGAAAAAGAACGAGTTTATATGTACTATATAGCACCACCGATGGTAATTATACCATATAATTCATGTGTTTCCCCTAGTTATTTCCAGAGTTAAAACCCTTCGGTGTAACGTAGGAAATCATTTCATACCACCAAAATTAAGAAGGATTTCATATTTGGGCCAAGATTTGATAGTCGGTTATTTAACTATCAAATAAAAAAACATTCAACCAAATATTACATTTCCTACTGAAATTGCTAAGCTCACTTAATTTAAATTTGATAAATTTGAATTCCTCATTTAAAACAGGCATATACATATTTTCTAAATAGTATATTCACAAATCCTTTCTTTCAAAAATACTTGGAAACTCATTAAAATAGATATGGAAGCACCATTCAGTATTGACCATGGATCACAGCTCGATGGTTACATCTCTGTCCCAGAAAAACCAAAGTTAACTTAAGAAATCCCTGCCTTTTGATTTCTACCAGGCAATCAACCATAGATCGTAGTTTGCACAATGGTTACGTTGCTACCCCAGCAAAAACATCCAAACTGTAGGCAATCTCTGTCCTCGAATTACGCTATGAAAATATACCATTACTTCCCAAAAATTTCTTTATTTCGTAAATATTTCCAGAACTCTACCCTTTTAAAATAAGTATTCTAAAGTAAAATAATAATTTTCAAACACATTTAAGTATTTATTTAAAATATCACCACCACTTGTTAAATAATAATGATAGCAAATTTTCAATTCATTCATAAATAATAATAATATATTTTCAAAGCTTATTATGAAAATTAGAATTTATTTCAATCAGTATTAAATATTAAATGACTAACTTCCTGCGATATTTTAGTCCAAGTAATAGTTTAATAAATAAAAATCCTTTTCTAAAATAACTTCACTTCTTGATAAATATATATTTTTAAAATCCAATATAACCATTTTTATACTTATAAATCTCCCACGATTTATCACAATCCGATTTTCATTTCCAAATTCACAACTGTTCCCAAATTCCAAAATAGAATCCACTTCTTTCTATGCCAGCTTCCTTATCTCATTTTAAATTCACATTGTGAATTTATATTTCCCATCTATCAAATGATAATCATTCCACTTATTTATAAACATCGTTTATAAATTTTCATAAACTCATTCCTAGTTTATAAAAGGTTCATATTACAAAAACCTATTTATAAATCGATTTCTAATTAAAATTCCATTTATGAATCTATTTCTTAAATAATCCAAACTATATTCCAAAACCATTCAAATCTCGATTTTGACTTCCATTTCATACTCCATAAATCCCAATTTAAAATCCACTACCTAAGCATACTCAAATTAGATTCTCAATTTGAAACCATTTTACGGAATAGCTGAAAAATATCAAAATACAAATTGATTATTTTATCCAAATCATTTCCTTTTAAATAATCCCAAAATTCAATATAATTATTTCATTTCCAAAATCGCCTTTTGAATTTCCTTTTTAAATTCAAAATTATTATTTATGGTATTTATAATACCAAAATCAAGGCCAGTGCTACTATAACATCCAATAATTTCAAATCACATCATAATCTATCAAGACTATTCAAACACATCATATATTCTATATATAAAATTAAAGATCAACATTTTTGAGGAATCTAGTTGGATCCCTCCAACCTGTTTCCCTGCAACCATAGATGTTATATGCTATAAAATACCAATCCCGCTTTGAGGTAGGACATCACGGTAATATAGGGTCATCCGCTATTATGCGGGGTGCATAGTGTCTCATCCGCTCTAATCGGCAGGAATATTCAATCCAATTACTAATATATATACTGCTATATATAATGTAATATCCAACTGATAATAATTTATCAATTCAACCAACCAACCAATAAATAATTTATTATTATTTAAAATAAAATTGATTATCCAAGATTAGTGAGATTTACTCACCTTTATTCCAGTTAGCGCTTAAGCATTCTATTTGAATTAAAATCAAATAAGCGTTCGATTATAGATTAAAATTCTACACGCTCAAATTTCCTTCAATCCAACTCCAAAATGAAGATAATGTTCATACAAGTGCAACGGAATGAATGACGTCCAAATCCGATCTCGTATGAAATAGTTATGAGTTAATAAACAATCGATTAATTAATTGAAAAATTAGTATCACTCAATTAAGTTAATTATTTGATTACCCTATACAAGGCCAAGGCCTAACAACCCGCTCAAACCCAAAAGCAATTGTTCCCTTCTTCTCCCTCAAAATTACTTCGTGCCTATATAGGAACGTCAATGGGCGACTTTCCTCTTATTTACAAAGCAATCGAATGGGCCCTCTTTGACTTCGCTCGCACGCCAGCAACCACCATCACCCTCCACTGCACTCACCACCGCTCTAATTCCTCTACATCCAATCGTCACCCTTCGCACGACCAGAAATCACAAACGAGAAAACCCATCCGCTGAACGAACGTGACCTTCTCCTGCTACCACGCCAATGACGATCTCCACCATTGAGATGATTCATCGCGACGTGCTCTATAATTTTGCTATAGATGTCGAAGCGTTTAAGGGGATGGATTGGTGCCTTTGATTCTTTCTCGTTGGATGAAGAGTGAGAGAGGAAGAACAAATTATCGATTGTGTTCTCTTTACTCAAGTCATTCTTGTTTTGTTGATTATATTTCAACTTGTAGAAGAAGGCTGTTCGATTGTTTCCTCACATTAGGTATAAATACAAATGAAATGTGGTCGGGTACGTGGCTTGGTTTAGAGTAGGGTTAGCTTGAATGAATATAGGGTGGGCTGAGTGTTAACTTTTAAAAAAAATTATAATATTATTTAATGCCAAAATATCTCGATTTGAGTAACTTAAAATTCCGAACTCCTATCGAAGCATGCCGCCAGGTGTTCTTAATGTTATATCCTATTCCAAACAAAGTGGAACAAGTTTCGAGCCCAATTCGATCGTATGGAGAAGATAGCTTTTTGAATCTAATTGAAATATTAAATTTTCGATATTAATATCAAAGCATTTCTATTCCGTAAGACCAAACAATAACTTCAAACGTTATGAAATCTGAAATTCGATAATAATACAGTATTACAGATCCAATGGAACTGGTTTGTCAAAATACAAGACTGTCCCTCCGAAGGCTATTTTTACTTGTTAATTAAAACGAGATATTTCCCAAATCGAGTAAATTACTTTTAATCGGATTTTAAAATTTTATTTACCTTCATTCTTATTCATAGAAATTTAATAAGCCCTTGAAATTATTTTTATCTAGCTTAAAACTCAAGATTCCACTATTTGACCAAATTTCAATTATTAGATTCCATAATTAAACTACCCAATAAATCATTATAATCGAAACTCAAGTTAATAAATCTAAAAATTTAACTTTCAAATATTTAGATTCAATTAAGCATAACAATTTCAAATAATCAAAATTCTAGGTCATTACGTTTAATCATTTCGAATGGATGTCAAAAATGGCTTTTAAATGTCTTTATTAAGGAAGATGTCTATATTGAACAACCCCTACTTTAAAGATAAACTTTCAAATTATGTTAATAAATTAAAGAAGGGTTTAATAGAAGCTCCTAGAGCATGGTATGATAGACTTAAATCCTATTTATTATAATATAACTTTGAAATAGATAAAGTAGATAGTGCTCTTTTTGCTAAAAGAAATAATAATGATATTCAACTTATACAAATATATGTAGATGATATTATTTTTGGGTCAAGAAATCAACAATTAAATAAATAATTTTTATATTAATGACCGAAGAATTTGAAATGAGTCATATGGGAGAACTAACTTTCTTTTTAGGATTACAAAGACAATTAAGCAATGGTATTTTTATAAGTCAAGAAAAATATGCTAAGGATTTAGTTAAGAAATTTTGTATGTCAAATACTAGTGGTAAGCGAACTCCAATGTTAACTAATGAGAAATTAAACATGGAAGAAAACTCAAAAGATGTAGATCAAAAAATACATGGAGGTATGATGGGACATTTACTCTATATAACTTCTACTTGACTAAATATAATGCATGGTTTCTGTCTCTATGCAAGATATTAATCTCAACCTGAGGAAACTTATCTAAACTCTATAAAATTAACATTAAGATAAGTAAACAACACACTAGACAATGGACTCTTACATCCAAAAGAAGATTCCTTTGATTTAATTTGGTATAGTGATGCTTACTATGTTGGAAGCAAATCAGCCCGAAAACATGTAACGACCCGTATTTTTGACAATAAAAAATATTAAATTAAATAAGACTTTGGATTTTAATATTATCAGAAATTAAAATTTATGATTTATTAATGTAAAAAAGAATTGTTAGAATGTATAATTTGATCTTAAATGAATTCTAAAATGACAAATTTCAATGAAGTAAAGATGGTAATGTATATCAGAATATAATTTAATGATATTGATCTGAATATAATTAATAACCGTTTGAATGTAAATTCCACTGATTGTAATAATAATTGTTAATAAAGAGTGGGATTGTTGGAGCAAGAAAATTATACATACATAAACTTGAATAGTGGAAGTGTCCCTATGACTTAGAGTAAATCAAATTTAGAATCTATTATAGAAAAACAACTTGATGTTAACTGTGAGCAATCATCTCCTTATATCAATATAGCTCCACCTGCACACCTAATTTTACCACCGTGTAATTCAAAGGAAGTAAATGTAGAACAGATTATATCAGTTAGTAAAAAAAGGAAAAAAAGGAAAAAAGAAAGTTTCTTTGATTGAATCAGCTAACGATCTTAATAATGGTAGTAGCTTTAATATTGATGAAACTCAGTCAAAAAATAATAAAAAGTCTCCACTATCAATCAAAGGATCATCAATTAAATCAAGTGGAAATAGACATACTAGAAAGCATCCTACACTTCTTTTACCACCTAATTTGTTATGATGCTGAACAACAGTATTTCATGTTGGAATATTAGAGGAGGGCATTTATCCTCGAAGAAAACTTAAGTGAGGAAATTGATTGAAGATGAAAAAATTCAACTTATTGCTTTAAGTGAAACAAAGTTAAATAAGTCACTGACTGAAAAAGCTTGTAAGAATATTGCACCAAATTGGTTATATGAGGATAATCTGAAAAGTGCTCCTTATGGAAGAATATTAATGCTCTGGAACTCAGAAATCTTCAAACTGTCAAAATTATTGGAAAATGATCAAATTATGCATTTTAATGCTATATCCTTGCCTTCAAATACATCTTTTCTGATTTCTTTTGTTTATGCTCAAAATAGTTTAGACAGAAGACTTTCTTTTCTTTCCAATCTCTCTTCTCTTGTACAACCTAATCTGCCTTGGTTAATACTAGGAGATTTTAATTGTATGTTTTCTTTTGATCAAAAGGCTGGTGGTATTCCTCTTTCTATAAAAGAATAACCCCATTGAAACAAGCTCTTATCAATTTATCTCTCAGTCATATTACTTATGTTGGAGCTGAATTTGCTCGGAATAATAAAAGTAAAAATGGTCCAAGAACCTTTTGTAAGCTTGATCATGCTTTTCAAAACATTCATTCTATAAATCTATGGCCAAATTTTCTATGTAAATTCCTAAATCCTTCCATTTCTGATCACTCTCCAATCAGCTTAACATGGGGAGAGAATGCTATAAGTAGAAACCCCTCTTTTAAATTTTATAAATCTTGGACTAACCACAAAGAATTCCATAGCACTGTTTTACAGGTTTGGCAGGAAATTATTTTGGAAATCCAATGTTATATTCTAAAAGCAAAGCTTCAAAGGTTGAAGACAAAACTTAAAATCTGGTTTAAAGAAAATTTTGGTGATGGACCAAAAATATCTAATGGAATAAGAGGGCAACTTTATCACATACAACGGCGACTTCAATACGATCCAATGAACACAATACTAGCTGGCCAAGAATCAAAATTATCAAATGCATTGCATGAGGCATTGGGATTTGAAGCTTTGATGAGGAAAGAAGTTCTGCATGAAATTATTGATAAGCACGGAGATAGGAATACAAGATACTATCATAATTCAATTAAAGTAAAACAGGCCAGAGAAAGGATTTTGAGCATAGCTAATTTGAATGGAGTATTGTAGGAAAATGATGAATCCATTACTAAGGCCTTCATCGATTATTTCTCTTATATACTAGCAAATCCTAAGCCAATGATTCCAAATCTTTTACCTCTCTATAAGATACAAACTCCTTTCTTGGATAATCAACAAGCTAGCCAACTGATTCAGGAGGTATCACCCGAGGAGATTGAAAGGGCAGTCTTTTCTCTAAAGCCTGAAAGTAGTGGTGGACCTGATGGCTTTAATTCATTTTTCTATCATAATTCATGGAAAGTAACTAAAATAGATGTTATCAAGGCAGTCCATTATTTCTTCTCTCATAATAAATTACCCATTGGTGTCAGTGCTACAAATATAGCTCTAGTGCCAAAAAGTGCTAACCCAATCAATGTTGTAGAGTTTAGACCAATTTCATGTTGCAATGTATTATACAAATTTTATCCAAGATAATAGAAAGTAGACTACAAACTGTACTGCTTTCTACCATATCAAGCAATCAAGTTGCATTCATGCCTCAGAGAAATATCAGTGATAATATATTATTAACTCAAGAACTTATAAGAGGATATGGAATTGGAAAATTTTCTCCTAGATGTATGTTGAAGCTTGACATTCAAAAAGCTTTTGATTCTATTGCATGAAGCTCAATTATAGCAATTTTATCTAGAATGAATTTTCCAAAACCAATGTTGGCTTGGATTTATACCTGTATATCAGCCATTCGCTTCTCTATATTAAGAAATGGATGTACAAAAGGATTTGTCAAAGGAACACAAGGGGTACGTCAAGGTGATCCAATATCTGCTTTCTTATTTATTATTATGATGGAAATCCTAAATTCATCGATAATTGAGAAATTACACTCCAAGAAATTGGAGCGGTATCCAAAACGCAAGGACCCACTTATAACTCATCTATTATTTGCTGATGATCTAATTATTTTTACCAAGCCTACAATTAAAAATATTACTACAATTCTTGAGGTACTGAAGCAATTTTATGATATAACTGGTTTGAAGATAAATTTTAAAAAATCACATATCTTAATAGCACGACTAAGTAATAGTCTGAAAGTAGAAATTATAGCTCATTCTGAACTTAAGGAGATGAATCATAATGCCAAATACCTAGGATTACCTCTTATTGCTGCAAGAATCATAAAATCTGATTGTCTTCAATAATATGAGAAGATCACTGAAAGATTATCTATCTAGCCAAACACAAAATTAACTCAGGCAGGTAGATTGGTTATTATACAGAGTATTGCAAGTGCAATGGCAAATTACTGGATGAGACATTATATTCTTCCAAATAAACTGGTATCAATGGTTAAAAGTGCTTCGAATAGATCTATGGCATGGTGATCCTTTTTCCAAAAAGTTCATTCCAATATCTTATATGAAGATTCAGTTGCCTAAGAATAAAGGTGGTCTTGGCATAACAAATTTAAAACTATGGAATATTGCAGCTATCTCAGTTTATTATGACTAAATACTTTCAAAGAAAGATGACCTTTGGACACAGTGGGTAATAAAGAATCTTATAAAAGATAAAGACTTCTGGTCAATGAATATTCCTAATGTTAGCAGTTGGAGTTGGGCGTAATATATTAAATCTAAGAACTACTTTTCTTCCAATGATACAGTGTAATCCTTTAGAGAATAGTGAATTATTATTTTGGTCAACTCCTTGGGCAAGAACTGGTTTCATTATTCAAGATCTTCTACGATACTCTTTAAAAATGCAGACTGGAATTCCTTTAAATGCAAAAGTATCTTCCTATATTGCTGAAGGATCAGTTATGCTTCCTTATTGTAGTTCAAATCATGTTAGAAAGTTATGGCAATCCTTATCTTCTATGGCTCTACCAACTACTAAACTTAAAGTGCTCCGGTCAAGTAAAGGAAAGAAACATTCAATGTCTCTGGTGTACAAAGCTCTTTTAGAAAATAAAAATGCAGAATATTTTCCATGGGCTTCAAGAATTTAGATGAAAAATTCTGCTATAAAGGAAAATTTACTTCTGTGGAAAATAATGGCGAATGCATTAAATACAAAGCAGAAATTAGCTTGCTTGGGAGTAATAAACAATAAAGACTGTGTACTTTGTAGTAATCATTCTGAAATAAATACACACTTATTTTTTGAGTGCAACTATACATATGAAATCTGGTGCAAGCTTCTAGCTAATGGAAATTTTCATAAACCAATAAAAAGCTCAAGAATTGAATGGTATAATATATATATATATATAAGGCAACAAGGTGGAAGACTTCGAATACTATAATTCTTATGATTATATTGAAGACTTTTGCTTTCGAAATATAGAATGAAAGAAATAGAAGAATCTTTGATTTGAAGAATGAAGCTACAGCTATAATATATAGTAAAACAAACAAGAAGATTTTATCAAGATTAAGAAGGTTGAAGTGATTTAATAGATGAATTGATCATGTAGTTTTTAGTCATTTGATAGAAACGCTTTTATGTTGTGCAATTTAGCATTTGTAATAAGGATATAATGTGAATATAAACATATCTAAAGTGTTGAATGACTATGGGCAGGGATATCTTAGCCCATTGCTTTTCAAAAAGAAGAACGGGATAAACATTATTTTAAATATGTTAGCATACAATAAGAAATCAGTTATTTGGTAAGTAAATTTATAACCCGTGTGGTAAACACTAAATTAATAGATTTGAATTATAAGTTATAAAAATTATTTTATTTCACATCTTATTATTTAACCTATTTTGAAATTAATTTGGTAATCAACGGAATTTAATGTAATTGAAATATCGCAGTAAATATGGGAGAAGATGTTGACGGTAAAATAATGGGTGTAATGAATGAAAACGTACGTTTAATAAATTCATAAGGGAATTGTTGATTTAACATAAAGCACATTTAAATCAAAAGAAAAGAATTTGCTTGAAATTTAAAATATAACGATCTAGGATTTTATTACTGTTGTAATTAAATGTTAGAATTAATTTATTATTTAAATTTGGGTTTAACATGGAAAATTTTGATTTCAAAAGATTATTAAAAATTCTGTTTAATCAAGGATAATGATGGAAAACATTTAATTCAGAATTTGAAGGTGATTAAATCAGTTTAATAATAATTCGTTTTAATTAACATGTAAAAATAAACATAATTTGATTTTAGAGCTAACTTCTATATACAATAGAATAAGGGTTTGAAATTAGTTTCATTGAGTTTAAAAATATTAAAAACCTACATTTAAATATATAGGATGACCTATTTTCGTTTCGGAAACAAAATTGGTTTTCGAGGCTTTGTTATCGCTTTGGCCCAATCGATATCAGATCCAATAATTCTTGTCCCATATTTGTCTATACATAAGTTGTTATTAAACCCTAGCAGCCTTTTGTTCTATTTCATGAATGTACTTTTAAATCTAACCACTCATTTCCAATGGTGGATATCCCAAAACCCTAAATTTCCGATTTCAAATCAAATTCTAAATTCAGACTACTCAAACCCTATCAAATTATATATCGTCGTGAAGCTCTTAACAAATGGAATCAGCATCTATAGTTTATTTTGGTAATTGAGTCACGGTTTGATCAGAAATTGGTGAGGAAGTCTTGTCCATTCATTTTAGGGTTTGGATTTAACGGTGGATTTGCTACTAATCGACGATCGGGTAGTGTTGCAGTGTAAAGGAAGCTTGGTGGAACATTTCTATATAGTTGGATCGTGTCATCAATGCATGAGATTGCTAGAAATCAAGCTTCTAGTGGCGGCAGTCGTGGGGTTCTTGGTGCATTTTCCAACGATGGCAGCGTGTTTTGAGGTGGTCGTAGGTGTGGTAGGCGAGGGCGGTTCTAGGGGTGGCTTTGGATTGGCCTATGGTGGCACATGGGTGTGGCAGTTGGAGGTTGATCGTGGCGATTGTGCACATTCTAAGTCTGATCGTATTTGTTAGGGTTGAGGAAGGTTAAGTTAATTTCTATTTTTCCCCTACTTTTTTTAATTAAAATTTAAAATTTAAAATTTCTAACGTCAAGAACTGTTGCATACGAACTTCGTTTGACACACGATTTCTTCCATTGGACTCGTATCGAAATTCCAAATAGTATAAAACTAGGATGATGGATTTTGGAGACCGTTGAAATTTTGTGCTTTTATTAGATTTTTAATGAGCTATAAATCAATGGTGAGTGACTAAACCCACTCATGCAATACTAAATTTATATTGTGAGTTGAACTAAAATTATGAAGTGATAAAAATTTATTGGTTACTGTTTGGTAATTTTAATTGACATTTAAATTGAATTTGATATTGATATTGAATTGTATTAACATTTAAATTGATATTGAAAGTTAACTATTTGTTAAACATCAACAATTATTGTCTAGTAAATGTTGTGATATATTGGTTGATTTGGATGTTGAGTGCAATTAGTTGCCTATTGCTTAGTATGTTGGATGAATGATTGTTATTTATTTGGACATATTCCTGTTATTACCCTACTTATTATTTGACACCTTATAAATTGTCACCTGTAATATCCGAAATGAACTAAGAAATAGGTTGAAATAATATATACCTGTGTCATTTAAATATGTGTTGAAATGATATATATTCATCCATGTAATTAAAATTGAAATAACTAATCACTTGAACATAGGGTAGAAAATTATATACGGACATGGGATTTGGATAAATTAAATGTTTACAAATCTTAAATTGAATTGGTTTAAATGATATTGTTTTAAAGAAAATAAAATTTTGATTTATATGAATTAAATTATTTTCAAATTTGAGATTTGAAATGTTGAAATTAAAATTGTTCAAATGAAATTGTTAAAGAATTTAATTCTGAATCTTAAAGTTGAAATTGAAATATGATGTAATTTATCGAAATTGAATTATTTTAAAGGTTTGAAAATTTGAATTCAACTCTGAAGTTTATTAAATCAACGTGGTTTAAATTGATATTTTGAATCTTGGATTTGAAATTGATTTCAACTTATTTGTTTTAAATGGGAATCTGAATTGAAACTGTCAGCCATTTGATTTGAACCGTTTAAATTGAATTTGAAGTAAAGTTTGAAATCGTTTTGAATTGAGGTTGATTTAAATTTGAAATCGAATACGAAGTTGATTTAAATTGGAAGTACAAAAATTGAATTCATTGTGATTTATAATTTGAACCCGAGGTCAAATTGTTGTGAAAGAAGAAACGATTTTAATATAAACTATTTTAATATAAACTATTTTAATATATAAACTATTTTAATTATCCTAACTACTATCAATCTTTAAAACTATTTTAATTATTCAAACCCATTTACAATATTCAAACTATTTTAAAGAGGAACTATTTAGATTTAAATAGTAGATTTAAATACTAATGTTTTAATATGAAGGCATAACGTATTTTTGAACTCGAGATGACTTTGAAGTGAATCTGATATTTTGATACAAAATATGACTTGTTCTTGAACTTTAAAAGAACCAACCGGTGTGAAAAATGACGTTTGTTTGTTAAAGAGATCGGGGCTGAATATTGGCATACTCTCTATCAATACTGGAACCACTTTAACAACTATGTATGCGGTGAATGATCTAGAATGAAGTGGCTGGATTGGCGAACGTTTTCTGGATTTGAAGAAAGAAAACGATGATGGACAGACCCCGACTATAACAACCCGCATATTTATTTGATTGTATATTTAAATATTTTATTTAAATATTTCACCGTTAGTCGGATTAAAGTCCTAAAAACTACTTTTTCCAAACGATTGAATTAGGACTCGCGACCACTTCCATTGAGTTCAAAATGACGTTTGCGATCTTTTTGAGTATAAACTTCGATACGTTTGGAGATAGTAGAATTTTGCTACTTTTTCACTTAGGGCTTTGGTTTTGTTTCAGCCCATTAGACCCAAGCTTCGCCCCTCTTTTCTTCATTAGTTCCTTTCTATTTCCTAATACTCAAGCTTTAGCAAAAATGGAGAGAGGAATGGGGAATTAAAACTCCAAGCCCCGGTTTCCATTTACAAATCAAGTTCTAGCTCCAAATCAATAGAAGAAGCTTTGGTAAGCTTCCTCGTCTTCTTCTCCAACTCATTCTCTTATCAATTTCAGAAATTCCTAAACCTAACTTAGGAAATGTTTCTCTTTTTAGCTTAGATTCAAACTTGTTGGGTTGGAATTGAAGAGTGATTGTCCTTGCCTTTGCTCTATAGCTTCTTCTTCATTTGTTTTGGGTTCAAAGGTGAGATTTTTATCTCACATCTTAGTTTATAATTATCTTCGATTGTAGGTATGAATTCCTAACAATTATTCTTATGCAATTGATTTTGGTTTGGATTGATTTGGTGTATATTCCAATTTTCGGTGTTTTGAAATCAAAATTTATGAAAATCCTATCATGGATATTTGGACAATGATATTTGAGGTGTATCGAAGAGCCGTTAAGGCTGGGTTGTCGCGTGGCGTAAATCCTTAGTCGTCATTTGCTCGTCCGATCGCTTCCGATATTTATTTGGCCATTTTTGGTCGAGGTTCAGGAAATGCTCTGAATTTCAGTTTTAGACGTCTAAATCTGGAATTTTCAGACGTCTGAATTGGCTCGATTTCAAACAGAAAGGAAATAGGCTAAAAAAGCCTATTTCAGACATCTGAAACATTTGTTTCAGACGTTTGAATTTCGTTCTGGAAAACTTCTAATTTTCCAGATTCAAACGTCTGAACCACCTATTTCAGACGTCTGAATCTGATATGTTTTGCCTGCTTGCCTATTTTGTTTAAGAATTCCAATTTTTATCGATTCGTGTAGATTCCGATTTGTTGCAATCATTTATTATCGACTTTGGTGACATTTTCTTCGGGATTTTTGGGAATATCCATTTTGATAGATTCGGTATCGATTTCTTTAGATTTTATTCACGTCTTTTAATGTGAATTTTGGTGATTGATTGTTCTATAATCATTTTTGTGATTTGTCACTTTAAAAATATAAAGGTTTCAATCCTAGTAGTAAATATCAAAACTCTTTCATCAAAACAATTTCAACACTATTTTATTACAAAGCTCGTTTCTTAAACCATTTTCCAATCCATATACAAACCTTTACTTCACTCGTATGAGAAATCTAATTAAATGACTTAGTAAAACAATTGGTATGAAACGCTTGCGTTTACTTCGTCAGTTAATTCTTGAACTTGTTCGATTGAATCTCTTTTGACAATTTTCGAGTGGAAATCTACAATTTGTTCACACATATTTAAGTTAAGCTAGTGGTTATGGGACATGAAGCTAAACTCATTTATTTACTAACTTAGTGTAATTTACACTTATCGATTATGCTGATCAATTTGTTATTTAGACTAGCAATGTGCAATGTCTCTTTGTCTGCGAGGGAGACTAAACCCCGTTTTTAGTGGAGCTTCGGCTAGGTGGGGCAGCGACCCATGGTCTTCGGACCGTTTTAGTGGAACTTCGGCTCAAAGGTCTTCGGACCGTTTTTGTGGAGCTTCGGCTCAAAGGTCTTCGGACCGTTTTTGTGGAGCTTCAGCTTAAAGGTCTTCGGGCCGTTTTTGTGGAGCTTCGGTTCAAAAATTAATGGTTAGCAACCATGGAATAGCGTTCCATTTTGTGATACACGTGTTGGTGAGTTTTAATGCTCCCGTCTTGTGATAGGCCTCTTTCCCCCTTTTTTTGATTTCTGGATTTCTATTGATCATTTCTAGAGTTTGTGTTTCACCAATTTTCGTGATTTTCATTGATAAGCGTTATCAATATTTGTGTATTGGTGAGTTTGTGTGTCATTAACTTTTGTGATTGGCATTGATATAATTGTCAATATTTATGGTTTGGTGAATAAAAATAAAGAGTATGACATTCTTTTTGATCTTTGAGAAGATTCTTGTGATGTTGATTAATCTCTAGTTGATTTTCAGTTGCATACTTATTACAGTATGGCTTTAGGGTTATCATACGTTTTTGTCATATCTCTTATTCCTTACCATTTTATCTGATATTTATGACTAGACTGATCCGCTTATTATTTTCTTGTTAAATAATACTCAGGTCAGACCGAGATGTTACAGGCGCTTCTTCTTGGCGCCTCATCTGGGATTATTATTATCCTGACTTTTGGCTAACTACTTAGATTAGTAGTTTTTGGTTGTATACACTTGAGATATAGACTCACTGATGTATACTTATTCTTTTGTGTAGCACTTGTATCTAGTCTTTTGTGATACTGTGGATCTTGTAGACCTCTACTCTGATAAAAACTTTTAAGTGTTGTAATTCATATCTATTTCCGCCTTTGTGATATGGATATCTGTGACTGATTTGTGTTATGTTTATTTCTATATTTGTTTCTAAAGATTTTATATAACCACTGTGCAGTAGCTTTGAGTTTGTATCGGCATGTCGGATTTCCACTTGAAATGAAATGCATCTTAAACTATCTGACATACCGGTGCTCGCGCGAAGCAATTACACGGATGGTCGCTCTCAACAGCCTTATTATCCATGCTAGTTGACGGCATTACACGGTAGTGTTCTTGGCTAGCGTGGGTATAGAGGTAGGGCCTTACAGCTTGGTATCAGAGCCTAACTTCGGGATAGTTTAGAATAATCTAGCAAGGATCGTTGTCTTAAGTCTTTCTTAGGAGTCGTGTCTTAGGATTTTATTCGAGTCATTGGACCCGTTCTATCCTATTTTCTTTGTGATGCCTTGATTTATCAATCATTATTGTTTGATATTCATTTTAAGAATAACTTTTCTTCTTCGTTCTTTCTTTCTTTCTTAAAGAAGAAGAAATGGTTAGTTCTAGCAGTCCTAGCGCTGGACAATCCAGTAGCCCTTCTTTGGATGGCGCATTCATGTCTGCCCAACAACTTTTGGATCTTGTAAAGAATCAAGAGTTTATCTATGCTTTGAGTAAGAACCCCAAAATGGTTCTGCCTTTGAAACTTGAAGTTCCTTTCAATCAGCTTGTGGATGTTACTCTTCAACATGAAGAGATTGGTAAAGGATGTGATAGTGATATTGGGATTTCCAAGAAGAGGCATATTAGGTTCAAAAGCCCTTATCCCAATAAGAAGGTGAAGCAAGAAACTTCGGTAGTAAAGACTCCTACCTCTAGTCGTAAACAATGCTACAATTGGGGTTCCATGGACCATTATGTAATTTAGTGCCCGAAACCCCTTTGTTGCCGCTATTGCAAAGGCTCGGGTCATTACTTATCTACATGTCCAAAACTTAAAAGTAGGAGAGAGGGAAAGCTAAAAGCTCCTAGTGACACTTTCCTTGGCCAAGGTAATTTCCATTCAATCCTTGATGGCATTATTTTATTTCGTGATCTTCCTATTCTAGTTCTTTATGATACGGTTTCATCTTATCATTTTATATCAAAAGAACTTGTTGATTCTTTTACTTTAAAACATTTAGTGCTTGGTGACTTTTTTTTCAGAATTGCAGATCCGGTTGGTGGATCCGGAACACTCAATTTTCTTTGTTTTGATGTCAAGATTATTTTATGTGATCATGTTATGCGTTACTTAGGCTTCGGAATTCATTTTTGTGAAAGGATTGGCTTAATCATTATGAAGTCCATATCCTATATCTCGAGTGGACTATCTATCTTCGACATTCTTAATCTGTTAAGCAGATATCTATTTCTCTTTGTGATTTCAATTCCAATTTGGTGGCATCATTTGGGTAGTTGTGAAATTTCCGGTATTTTTGAGCTTGTCTTAGGATCATCCCCTAAGCAATCTTTTGAGTGGTGTTAAGGTCTTTTCAGCTCGATCTTGCCACCGATTTTCATTTGGCTACGAATTGTGGGAGTTAGCATTCCGCTTACCGCATTCCGCACTCGTTATGATTCTTATGAATGAACTATTATGTCATTCAGTTATCCAGCTTATTTCATCCATTTTATGAATCGAGTAATTCTATGAATATCTCGATGACTCCATTCTTGTATTTATTGATTTTGGATGGAAAAACCAATTTAAAATTTTTACAAATCTTTTTAAGAAGATATTTTATATGTATAATTGGATTTTGTTCTTGAAACGTGCAAAGAATATTCTTAAAAATTTTAAGAGACTTATTTATCATATAGAAGATGATTTTGTGATTGTATTGCCCGTTGAGTGCTTTAAGAATTCTGGTCGATGCGCTTGATCAACGTTATCGATAGGAATCTCCTAAACTCTTTGATGAGACAGTCAGACATGATATATTGAATTGTAAAAATGTAAATTTTTCTAGAAAGATAATTACATAAAGATGAATGTAATTTTGAAAGTTTTAGCTTTTCGGGAAATAAGATTATTTGAAAGAATTCTTTTCCGGTACTCTTATTCTTGTGTTTCCCAAAGGGAACCAATGTTTTATCTTTTTGTACCAATGAAATTCGTATTTGTTTGGGTGCCATCCTCTTGCGAAAGAGAATGTTCTACCACTTGTGCTTCTAAGTCATAAAAGCCTATCGAGACTAGGTATGCCACTCATGATCTAGTGCTCGCGGTTATTGTTTTCGCTTTTAGAATTTGGCATCATCATTTTTTGGGAGAAATTTGTTCTCCACCTCGATCATAAGTTTTTGGAATATTTATTTCTCATAAGGAACTTAATTTGCGTCAACAATGTTGGCTCGAGTTCATTGCATCATATGATCTTGATATTCTTTATACTCCCGAAAAGGGAAATCGTGTTGCCGATGCACTTAGTCTTAAGCAACGAGCGGTTGTTTCTATGACGATATCCGAATGGAACAATGTCGAGACTTTATCCACTAGTGAGATTCAAGATCGTGAATCCAATTTATGTGCATCTCTTGTTTTATGTAGCCTCGAGGCTCATCCCCCTCTTTCAGACCGCATTCTTGAAGCTCAAAAGCTAGATCCCGAATTAACCCTTCTTAGCCAAAATTATAGGGATAAAATTGAAAATGAAGGTTTGAAAGACTTTGGTATTGATTCTCATGGCGGTATTCGAAAATTTGGTAGACTTATCGTGCCAAATATTAGTGATCTTCGTAAAGATATTTTAGAAGATTCACGTCGTTCTAAATTTATCATTCATCCCGGTAATAGTCAAATGTATGCTGATATGAAGCGACTTTATTATTGGGATGGAATGCAATCTGATATTGCTAACTTTGTTAAGCGTTGCATGACTTGCCAACTTGTCAAGGAAGAGCATCAAAGGCCTGGTGGGTTATTGCAACCTTTAGAGATTCCAATTTGGAAGTGGTATTAAATTTCCATGGATTTTATTGACGGCCATCCCCGTTCACATTCGGGCCATGATAGCCTAGGGGTGATAGTTGATAGACTTACTAAATAGGCCCATTTTATTCCTGTTCGGTCTAACCAGATCGTTCCTCTGTTGGCTAAGCTCTTTATTAAAGAAATTGTTAAATTACATGGAGTTCCTACTTCCATTGTTTACTAGTGGATTTTGGAAGAGTCTTCAAAAAGCTTTGGGAACGAAGCTTAATTTTAGCACCGCTTATCACCCTCGGTCCGATAGATAAACCGAGCAGTGAATCAAACTCTTGAAGATCTTCTTCGTGCATGTGTTCTTGATTTTAGTGGAAGTTAGGAAGATCATATTTCTGTTGTTGAGTTTTCCTATAATAATATCTTCCAATCTAGTATTGGTAAAACACCTTTTGAGGCACTCTATGGAAGGCCATGCCGATCTCCTTCTTGTTGGCTTGAGGCCCGGGAGAAGTTGGTTTTTGTTCCAGATTTTATTCGTGATTCCAAAGAAAATATTGACCTTATACGTCATAGGATGAAAGAAGCTCAAAGTAGGCAAAAATCCTATGCCGATAAACGAAGAAGGAAATTAGAATTTTCTGTGGGAGATTTTGTGTTTGTTCGTGTTTCACCTATGAAGGGTGTTATGCGTTTCAGTCGACCGGGAAAGTTAGCACGTCGATATATTGGTCCATTTCCCATCACCGAACGTATTGGTTCCGTGGCTTATCGCCTTTTATTACCGGCTCAGTTTTCGGCTATTCATGACGTGTTTCACGTTTCTCAATTACGAAAAGTCCTTCAAGATTACGATTCTATCCTTGATCCCGGTTTTGTGGAAGAAATTGAAGTTTCGCCTAATTTAACTTATGGGCAACATCCTATTCGAAGTATTGCTTCGGAAGTCAAACGTCTTCGAAATGAAGATGTCCCGCTTGTGAAAGTTCAATGGTCCTCAAATCCTAAGGATTGCTCTTGGGAGTCTTGAGAATTCATCGAGTGAACACATCCGGACTTACTCTTTCATGCTCTTTATGGTGAACTTCTTATTTCAAATTATCTTTTGTGTTGATATGCTTTTATGGTTGTTACTATTTATTTTCTTCTTAAGTATTGCGAGGACGCAATTTCTTTAAGGAAGGGAGTCTATAACAACCCATATATTTATCGATTGTATAGTTAAATATTATATTTAAATATTTCATCGTTAGTCAGATTATAGTCCTAAAAGCTACTTTTTGCAAACGGTTGAATTAGGACTCGCGACCACTTCCATTGAGTTCAAAATGATGTTTGCGATCTTTTTGAGTATAAACTTCGATATGTTTGGAGATAGTAGAATTTTGCTACTTTTTCACTTAGGGCTTTGATTTTGTTTCAGCCCATTAGACCCAAGCTTCACCCCTCTTCTCTTCACTACTTCCTTTCTATTTCCTAATACTCAAGCTTTAGCAACAATGGAGAGAGGAATGGGAAATTAAAACTCCAAGCCCTAGTTTCCATTTACAAATCAAGTTCTAGCTCCAAATCAATAAAAGAAGCTTTGGTAAGCCTCCTCCTCCTCTTCTCCAACTCATTCTCTTATCAATTTCAGAAATTCCTAAACCTAACTTAGAAAATTTTTCTCTTTTTAGCTTAGATTCAAGCTTGTTGGGTTAGAATTGAAGAGTGATTGTCCTTGCCTTTGCTCTATAGCTTCTTCTCCATTTGTTTTGGGTTCAAAGGTGAGATTTTTATCTCACATCTTAGTCTATAATTATCTTCGATTGTTAGGTATGAATTCCAAACACTTATTCTTGTGCAATTGATTTTGGTTTGGATTGATTTAGTGTATATTCCAATTTTTGGTGTTTTGAAATCAAAATTTATGAAAATCCTATCATGGATATTTGGACATTGATATTTGAGGCGTATCAAAGAGCCGTTAAGGCTGGGTTGTCGCGTGGCGTAAATCCTTAGTCATCATTTGCTCGTCCTATCGCTTTCGATATTTATTTGGCCACTTTTGGTCGAGGTTCAGGAAATGCTCTGAATTCCAGTTTGAGACGTCTGAATCTGGAATTTTCAGGCATCTGAATTGGCACGATTTCAAACAAAAAGGAAATAGGCTAAAAATGCCTATTTCAGACGTCTGAAACATTTGGTTCAGACGTTTGAATTTCGTTCTAGAAAACTTCTAGTTTTCCAGATTCAGACGTCTGAACCACCTATTTCAGACGTCTGAATCTGTCGTGTTTTGCCTGCTTGTCTATTTTGTTTTAGAATTCCAATTTTTATTGATTCGTGTTGATTCGGATTTGTTGCAATCTTTTATTATCGACTTTGATGACATTTTCTTCGGGATTTTTGGGAATATCCATTTTGATGGATTCGGTATCGATTTCTTTGGATTGTATTCACGTCTTTGAATGTGAATTTTGGTGATTGATTGTTCTACAATCATTTTTGTGATTTTTCACTTTAAAAATATAAAGGTTTCAATCCTAGTAGCAAATATCAAAACTCTTTCATCAAAACGATTTCAACACTATTTTATTACAAAGCTCGTTTCTTAAAACATTTTTCAATCTACTAGCATATACAAACCTTTACCTCACTCGTATGAGAAATCTAATTAAACGACTTAGTAAAACAAGTGGTATGAAACGCTTGCATTTACTTCGTCGGTTAATTCTTGGACTTGTTCGATTGAATCTCTCGAGACAATTTTCAAGTGGAAATCTACAATTTGTTCGTAAATATTTAAGTTAAGCTAGTGGTTATGGGACATGAAGCTAAACTCATTTATTTACTAGCTTAGTGTAATTTATACTTATCGATCAATGATGATCAATTTGTGATTTAGACTAACAATGTGCAATGTCTCTTTGTCTGCGAGGGAGACTAAACCCGTTTTTAGTGGAGCTTCGGCTTGGTGGGGTAGCGACCCATGGTCTTCGGACCGTTTTAGTGGAACTTTGGCTCAAAGGTCATCGGGCCGTTTTTGTGGAGCTTCGGCTTAAAGGTCTTCGGACCGTTTTTGTGGAGCTTCGGCTCAAAGGTCTTCGGGCGGTTTTTGTGGAGCATCGTTTAAAAAATTAATGGTTAGCAACCATGGAATAGCGTTCCATTTTGTGATACACGTGTTGGTGAGTTTTAATGCTCCCGTCTTGTGATAGGCCTCTTTCCCCATTTTTGTGATTTCTGGATTTCTATTTATCATTTCTAGAATTTGTGTTTCACCAATTTTCGTGATTTTCATTGATAAGTGTTATCAATATTTGTGTATTGGTGAATTTGTGTGCCATTAATTTTTGTGATTGGCATTGATATAATTGTCAATATTTATGGTTTGGTGAATAAAAATAAAGAGTATGACATTCTTTTTGATCTTTGGAAAGATTCTTGTGATATTTATTAATCTCTGGTTGATTTTCAGTTGCATACTTATTATAGTATGGCTTTAGGGTTATCATACTTTTTTTCATATCTCTTATTCTTTACCATTTTATCTGATATTTGTAGCTAGACTGATCCGTTTATTATTTTCTTATTAAATAATACTCGGGTCAGATTGAGATGTTACAGGTACTTCTGCTTGACTCTTCATTTGGGATTATTATTATCCTAAGTTTTGGCTAACCACTTAGATTAGTAGTTTTTGGTTGTATACATTTGAGATATAGACTCATTAACGTATACTTATTCTTTTATGTAGCACTTGTATCTAGTTTTTGTGATATTGTGGACAATCCAGTAGCCCTTCTCTGGATGGCGCATTCATGTCTGCCCAACAACTTTTGGATCTTGTAAAGAATCAAGAGTTTACCTGTGGTTTGAGTAAGAACCCTGAAATGGTTCTGCCTTTGAAACTTGAAGTTCCTTTCAATCAGCTTGTGGATGTTACTCTTCGACATGAAGAGATTGGTAAAGGAGGTGATAGTGATATTGGGACTTCCAAGAAGAGGCATATTAAGTTCAAAATCCCTTATCCCAATAAGAAGGTGAAGCAAGAAACTTTGGTAGCAAAGATTCCTACCTCTAGTCGTAAACAATGCTACAATTGTGGTTATATGGACCATTATGTAATTAAGTGGCTGAAACCCCTTTATTGCCGCTATTGCAAAGGCCCGAGTCATTACTTATCTACATGTCCTAAACTTCAAAGTAGGAGAGAGGAAAGCTAAAAGCTCCTAGTGGCACTTTTCTTGGTCAAGGTATTTTCCATTCAATCCTTGATGGCATTATTTTATTTCGTGATCTTCCTATTCTAGTTCTTTATGATACAGTTTCATCTTATCATTTTATATCAAAGAACTTGTTGATTCTTTTTCTTTAAAACATTTTGAGCTTGATGACTTTTTTTTAGAGTTGCGAATCAGGTTGGTGGATCCGCAACACTCAATTTTTTTTTGTTTTGATGTCAAGATTATTTTATGTGATCATGTTATGCGTTACTTAGGATTCGGAATTCATTTTTGTGAAAGGATTGGCTTAATCATTGTGAAGTCCATATCCTATGTCCCGAGTGGACTATCTATCTTCGACATTCTTAATCTGTTAAGCAGATATCTATTTTTCTTTGTGATTTCGATTCCTATTTGGTGGCATCATTTTATTCTATAAGCCCATATGTTGAGTAAAGTGTTATTTCTTTCATTTGGGTAGTTGTGAATTTTCTGGTATTTTTGAGCTTGTCTTAGGATTATCCCCTAAGCAATCTTTTGAGTGGTGGTAAGGTCTTTTCAGCTCGACCTTGCCACCGATTTTCATTTGGCTACGAATTGTGGGAGTTAGCATTTCGCTTACAGCATTCCGCACTCGTTATGATTCTTATGAATGAACTATTATGTCATTCGGTTATCCAGCTTATTTCATCCATTTTATGAATTGAGTAATTCTACGAATATCTCGATGATTTCATTCTTGTGTTTATTGATTTTGGATGGAAACAACAATTTAAAATTTTTTCAAATCTTTTTAAGAAGATAATTTATACGTATAATTCGATTTTGTCCTTGAAACGAGCAAAGAATATTCTTAAAATTATTAAGAGACTTCTTTATCAGATAGAAGATGATTTTGTGATTGTATTGCCCGTTGAGTGCTTTAAGAATTCTAGTCGATGCGCTTGATCAACGTTATCGATAGGAATCTCCTAAACGCTATGATAAGACAGTCACACACGATATATTGAATAGTAAAAATGTAAATTTTTCAAAAAAGATAATTACATAAAGATGATGGTAATTTTGAATGTTTTAGCTTTTCGATAAAGAAGATTATTTGAAAGAATTCTTTTCCGATACTCTTATTCTTGTGTTTCCCGAAGGGAACCAAGATTTTATCTTTTTGTACCAATGCTAGTCATATTGGTTTGGGTGTCGTCCTCTTGCGAAAGAGAATGTTCTACCACTTGTGCTTCTAAGTCATAAAAGCCTATCGAGACTAGGTATGCCACTCATGATCTAGTGCTCGCGGCTATTGTTTTAGCTTTTAGAATTTGGCATCATCTTTTTTGGGGAGAAATTTGTTCTCCACCTCGATCATAAGTTTTTGGAATATTTATTTCTCATAAGGAACTTAATTTGCGTCAATAACGTTGGCTCGAGTTCCTTACATCATATGATCTTGATATTCTTTATACTCCCGAAAAGGGAAATCGTGTTACCGATGCATTTAGTCTTAAGCAACGAGCGGATGTTTCTATGATGATATCCGAATGGAATGATCTCGAGACTTTATCCACTTGTGAAATTCGAGATCGTGAATCCAATTTATGTGCATCTCTTGTTTTAAGTAGCCTCGTGGCTCATCCCCCTCTTTTAGACCGCATTCTTGAAGCTCAAAAGCTTGAACCCAATTGGCCCTTCTTAGCCAAAATTATAGGGATAAAATTGATACTGAAGGTTTGAAAGACTTTGGTATTGATTCTCATGGCGGTATTCGAAAATTTGGTAGACTTATCGTGCCAAACATTAGTGATCTTCGTAAAAATATTTTAGAAGATTCTCGTCATTCTAAATTTACGATTCATCCCAGTAATAGTCAAATGTATGCTGATATGAAGCGACTTTATTATTGGGATGGAATGCAATCTGATATTGCTAACTTTGTTAAGCGTTGCATGACTTGCCAACTTGTCAAGGCCGACCATCAAAGGCCTGGTGGGTTATTGCAACCTTTAGAGATTCCAATTTGAAAGTGGGATTAAATTTCCATGTATTTTATTGACGGCCATCCCCGTTCTCGTTCGAGCCATGATAGCCTAGGGGTGATAGTTGATAGACTTACTAAATCCGTCCATTTTATTCCCGTTCGGTCTAACCTGACCGTTCCTCTTTTGGCCAAGCTCTTTATTAAAGAAAATGTTAAATTACATGGAGTTCCTACTTCTATTGGTAGTGATAGTGATCCATTGTTTACCAGTGGATTTTGGAAGAGTCTTCAAAAAGCTTTGGGAACGAAGATTAATTTTAGCACCGCTTATCACCCTCAGTCCGATGGACAAACCGAGCATGTGAATCAAACTCTTGAAGTCTTCTTCGTGCATGTGTTCTTGATTTTGGTGGATGTTGGGAAGATCATATTTCACTTGTTGAGTTTTCCTATAATAATAGCTTCCAATCTAGTATTGATATGGCACCTTTTGAGGCACTCTATGAAAGGCCATGCCGATCTCCTTCTTGTTGGCTTGAGGCCAGGGAGAAGCTGGTTTTTGGTCCATATTTTATTCGTGATTCCAAAGAAAAGATTGACCTTATTCGTCATAGGATTAAAGAAGCTCAAAGTAGGCAAAAATCCTATGCCGATAACCGAAGAAGGAAATTAGAATTTTCTGTGGGAGATTTTGTGTTTGCTCGTGTTTCACCTATGAAGGGTGTTGTGCATTTCAGTCGATCGGGAAAGTTAGCACCTCGATATATTGGTCCATTTCCCATCACCGAACGTATTGGTTCCTCGGCTTATCGCCTTTTATTACCGGCTCAGTTTTCTGCTATTCATGACGTGTTTCACGTTTCTCAATTACGGAAATGCCTTCGAGATTCTGATTTTATTCTTGAGCCGGTGTTGTGGAAGAAATTGTAGTTTCACCTAATTTAACTTATGAGCAACATCCAATTCGAATTATTGCTTCGGAAGTCAAACGTCTTCGAAATGAAGATGTCCCGTTTGTGAAAGTTCAATGGTCCTCAAATCCTAAGGATTGCTCTTGGGAGTCCTGAGAATTCATCGAGCGAGCACATCCGGACTTACTCTTTCGTGCTCTTTATGGTGAACTTCCTCAAATTATCTTTTGTGTTGATAAGCTTTTATGGTTGTTACTATTTATTTTCTTCTTAAGTATTGCGAGGGCGCAATTTCTTTAGGGAGGGGAGTCTGTAACAACCCGCATATTTATCGATTGTATATTTAAATATTTCACCGTTAGTTGGATTATAGTCCTAAAAGCTACTTTTTACAGACGGTTGAATTAGGACTCGCGACCACTTCCATTGAGTTCAAAATGACGTTTGCGATCTTTTTGAGTATAAACTACGATATGTTTGGAGATAGTAGAATTTGCTACTTTTTCACTTAGGGCTTTGGTTCTGTTTCAGCCCATTAGACCCAAGCTTCACCCCTCTTCTCTTTATTACTTCCTTTCTATTACCTAATACTCAAGCTTTAGCAACAATGGATAGAGGAATGGGAAATTAAAACTCCAAGCCCTAGTTTCCATTTACAAATCAAGTTCTAGCTCCAAATCGATAGAAGAAGCTTTGGTAAGCCTGCCCTTCTTCTTCTCCAACTCATTCTCTTACCAATTTCATAAATTCCTAAACCTAACTTAGGAAATGTTTCTCTTTTTAGCTTAGATTCAAGCTTGTTGGGTTGGAATTGAAGAGTGATTGTCCTTGCCTTACAGCTTCTTCTTTATTTGTTTTGGGTTCAAATGTGAGATTTTTATCTCACATTTAGTCTATAATTATCTTCGATTGTTAGGTATGAATTCCTAACACTTATTCTTTTGCAATTGATTTTGGTTTGGATTGATTTGGTGTATATTCTAATTTTTGGAGTTTTGAAACCAAAATCTATGATAATCCTACTATGGATATTTGGACATTGATATTTGAGGCGTATCGAAGAGCCGTTAAGGCTGGGTTGTCGCGTGGCGTAAATCCTTAGTCGTCATTTGCTCGTCCGATCGCTTTCGATATTCATTTGGCCATTTTTGGTCGAGGTTCAGGAAATGCTCTGAATTCCTGTTTCAGACGTCTGAAATAGGTGGAATTTTCAGACATCTGAATTGGTTCGATTTCAAACAGAAAGGAAATAGGCTAAAAACGCATATTTCAGACGTCTGAAACATTTGGTTCAGACGTTTGAATTTCATTCTGGAAAACTTCTAATTTTCCAGATTCAGACGTCTGAACCATCTATTACAGACGTCTGAATCTGCTGTGTTTTGCCTGCTTGCATATTTTGTTTAAGAATTCCAATTTTTATCGATTCGTGTTGATTCCGATATGTTGCAATCATTTACTATCGACTTTGATGACATTTTCTTCTGGATTTTTGGGAATATCCATTTTGATGGATTCGGTATCGATTTCTTTGGATTTTATTCACGTCTTTGAACGTGAATTTTGGTGATTGATTGTTCTACAATCATTTTTGTGATTTTTCACTTTAAAAATATAAAGGTTTCAATCCTAGTAGTAAATATCAAAACTCTTTCATTAAAACAATTTCAACACTATTTTATTACAAAGCTCGTTTCTTAAACCATTTTCCAATCAACTGGCATATACAAACCTTTACCTCACTCATATGAGAAATCTAATTAAACGACGTTGTAAAACTAGTGGTATGAAATGCTTGCGTTTACTTCGTCGGTTAATTCTTGGACTTGTTCGATTCAATCTTTTGTGACAATTTTCGAGTGGAAATCTACAATTTGTTCGTAAATATTTAAGTTAAGCTAGTGGTTATGGGACATGAAGCTAAAGTCATTTATTTACTAGCTGAGTGTAATTTACACTTATTGATCAATGGTGATCAATTTGTGATTTAGACTAGCAATGTGCAATGTCTCTTTGTCTGCGAGGGAGACTAAACCCCGTTTTTAGTGGAGCTTCGGCTTGGTTGGGTAGCGACCCATGGTCTTCGGACCGTTTTAGTGGAACTTCGGCTCAAAGGTCTTCGTACCGTTTTTGTGGAGCTTCGGCTCAAAGGTCTTCGGGTCGTTTTTGTGGAGCTTCAGCTCAAAGGTCTTCGGGCCGTTTTTGTGGAGCTTCGGCTCAAAAATTAATGGTTAGCAACCATGGAATAGCGTTCCATTTTGTGAAACATGTGTTGGTGATTTTAAGTGCTCCCGTCTTGTGATAGGCCTCTTTCCCCCTTTTTGTGATTTCTGGATTTCTATTGATCATTTCTAGAATTTGTATTTCACCATTTTCGTTATTTTGATTGATAAGCGTTACCAATATTTGTGTACTGGTGAATTTATGTGTCATTAACTTTTGTGATTGGCATTGATATAATTTTCAATATTTATGGTTTGGCGAATAAAAATAAAGAGTATGACATTCTTTTTGATCTTTGAGAAGATTCTTGTGATTTTGATTAATCTCTGGTTGATTTTCAGTTGCATACTTTTTATAGTATGGCTTTAGGGTTATCATACGTTTTTGTCATATCTCTTATTCTTTACCATTTTATCTGATATTTATAGCTAGACTGAACAATTTATTATTTTCTTATTAAACAATACTCGGGTCAAACCGAGATGTTACAGGTGCTTCTGCTTGAATCCTCATCTGGGATTATTATTATCCTCACTTTTGGCTAACTGCTTAGACTAGTAGTTTTTGGTTGTATATATTTGAGATATAGACTCATTGATGTATACTTATTCTTTTGTGTGGCACTTGTATCTAGTCTTTTGTGATATTGTGGATCTTGTAGACCACTACTCTGATAAACACTTTTAAGTGTTGTATATTCATATCTATTTCCGCCTTTGTGATATGGATATCTATGACTGATTTATGTTATGTTTATTTCCATATTTGTTTTCGAAGATTTTATATAGCCACTATGTAGTAGCTTTGAGTTTGTATCGGCATATCGTATTTCCTCTTGAAAAGAAATGCATCTTAAACTATCTGACATACCCGTGCTCGCACGAAGCAATTACACGGATGGTCGCTCCTCAACAGCCTTATTCTCCGTGCTAGTTGACGGCATTACACCGTAGTTTCCTTGGCTAGCGTGGGTATAGAGGTGGGGGGTCACAGCTTGGTATCAGAGCCAAACTTCGGGACAGTGTAGAATAATCTAGCAAGGATCGTTGTCCCAAGTCTTTCTTAGGAGTCGTGCCTTAGGATTTTATTCGAGTCATTGGACCCAATCTATCCTATTTTCTTTGTGATGCCTTGTTTTATCAAACATTATTGTTTGATATTCATTTTAAGAATAACTTTTTCTTCTTCGCTCTTTCTTTCTTTCTTAAAGAAGAAGAAATTGTTAGTTCTAGCAGTCCTAGCGATGGACGATCCAGTAGTCGTTCTCTGGATGGCGCATTCATGTCTGCCCAATAACTTTTCGATCTTGTAAAGAATCAAGAGTTTATCTGTGCTTTGAGTAAGAACCCCGAAATGATTCTACCTTTGAAACTTGAAGTTCCTTTCAATCAGCTTGTGGATGTTACTCTTCGACATGAAGAGATTGGTAAAGGAGGTGATAGTGATATTGGGATTTCCAAGAAGTGGCATATTAAGTTCAAAAGCCCTTATCCCAATAAGAAGGTGAAGCAAGAAACTTTGGTAGAAAAGACTCCTACCTCTAGTCGTGAAAAATGCTACAATTGTGATTCCATGGACCATTATGTAATTAAGTGCCTGAAACCCCTTTATTGCCGCAATTGCAAAGGCTCGGCTCATTACTTATCTACATGTCCTAAACATCAAAGTAGGAGAGAGGGAAATCTAAAAGCTCCTAGTGACACTTTTCTAGGTCAAGGTATTTTCCATTCAATCCTTGATGGCGTTATTTTATTTTGTGATCTTCCTATTCTAGTTCTTTATGATACGGTTTCATCTTATCATTTGATATCAAAAGAACTTTTTGATTCTTTTTCTTTAAAACATTTTGGGCTTGGTGACTTTTTTTTTAGAATTGCGAATCCGGTTGGTGGATCCGCAACACTCAATTTTTCTTGTTTTGATGTCAAGATTATTTTATGTGATCATGTTATGCATTACTTAGGCTTCGAAATTCATTTTTATGAAAGGATTAGCTTAATCATTATGAAGTCCATATCCTATGTTCCGAGTGGACTATCTATCTTCTACATTATTAATATGTTATGCAGATATCTATTTTTCTTTGTGATTTCGATTCCAATTTGGTGGCATCATTTTATTCTATAGGCCCACATGTTGAGTAAAGTGTTATTTCTTTCATTTGGGTAGTTGTGAATTTTCCGGTATTTTTGAGCTTGTCTTAGGATTATCCCCTAAGCAATCTTTTGAGTGGTGTTAAGGTCTTTTCAGCTCGACCTTGCCATCGATTTTCATTTGGCTACGAATTGTGGGAGTTAGCATTCCGCTTACCGCATTCCGCACTCGTTATGATTCTTATGAATGAACTATTATGTCATTTCACTTATCCAGCTTATTTCATCCATTTTATGAATCGAGTAATTATATGAATATCTCGATGACTCCATTCTTGTACTTATTGATTTTGGATGGAAACAACAATTTAAAATTTTTGCAAATCTTTTTAAGAAGATATTTTATATGTATAATTGGTTCTTGTTCTTGAAACGAGCAAAGAATATTCTTAAAATTTTTAAGAGACTTATTTATCATATAGAAGATGATTTTGTGATTGTATTGCCCGTTGAATGCTTTAAGAATTCTGGTCGATGCGCTTGATCAACGTTATCGATAGGAATCTCCTAAACGCTTTGATTAGACAGTTAGACACGATATATTGAATTGTAAAAATGTAAATTTTTCTAGAAAGATAATTACATAAAGATGATTGTAATTTTGAAAGTTTTAGCTTTTCGGGAAAGAAAATTATTTGAAAGAATTTTTTACCGATACTCCTATTCTTGTGTTACCCGAAGGGAACCAAGATTTTATCTTTTAGTACCAATGCTAGTCGTATTGGTTTGGTTGCCGTCCTCTTGCGAAAGAGAATGTTCTAGCACTTGTGCTTCTAAGTCATAAAATCCTATCGAGACTAGGTATGCCACTCATGATCTAGTGATCGTGGCTATTGTTTTCGCTTTTAGAATTTGGCATCAACATTTTTGGGGAGAAATTTGTTCTCCACCTCGATCATAAGTTTTTGGAATATTTATTTCTCATAAGGAACTTAATTTGTGTCAACAACGTTGGCTCGATTTCCTTACATCATATGATCTTGATATTCTTTATACTCCCGAAAAGGGAAATCGTGCTGCCGATGCACTTAGTCTTAAGCAACGAGCGTTTGTTTCTATGACGATATCGGAATGGAACGATCTCGAGATTTTATCCACTTGTGAGATTCGAGATCGTGAATCCAATTTATGTGCATCTCTTGTTTTATGTAGCCTCGAGGCTCATCCCCCTCTTTTAGACCGCATTCTTGAAGCTCAAAAGCTAGATCCTGAATTGGCTCTACATAGCCAAAATTATAGGATAAAATTGATACTGAAGGTTTGAAAGACTTTGGTATTGATTCTAATGGCAGTATTCGAAAATTCGGTAGACTTATCGTGCCAAATATTAATGATCTTCGTAAAGATATTTTAGAAGATTCTCGTCGTTCTAAATTTACCATTCATCCCGGTAATAGTCAAATGTATGTTGATATGAAGCGACTTTATTATTGGGATGGAATGCAATCTGATATTACTAACTTTGTTAAGCGTTGCATGACTTGCCAACTTGTCAAGGCCGAGCATCAAAGGCCTGGTAGGTTATTGCAACCTTTAGAGATTTCAATCTGGAAGTGGGATTAAATTTCCATCTATTTAATTGATGGCCATCCCCGTTCTCGTTCGGGCCATGATGGCCTAGGGGTGATAGTTGATAGACTTACTAAATCCGCCTATTTTATTCCCGTTCGGTCTAACCGGACCATTCCTTTTTTGGCCAAGCTCTTTATTAAAGAAATTGTTAAATTACATGGAGTTCCTATTTCTATTGTTAGTGATTGTGATCCATTGTTTACTAGTGGATTTTGGAAGAGTCTTCAAAAAGCTTTGGGAACGAAGCTTAATTTTAGCACCGCTTATCACCCTCAGTCCGATGGACAAACCGAGCATGTGAATCAAACTCTTGAAGTTTTTCTTGTTGCATGTGTTCTTGATTTTGGTGGAAGTTGGGAAGATCATATTTCTCTTGTTGATTTTTTCTATAATAATAGCTTCAAATCTAGTATTGGTATGGCACCTTTTGAGGCACTCTATGGAAGGCCATGCCGATCTCCTTCTTGTTGGCCTGAGGCCGGGGAGAAGCTGGTTTTTGGTCCAGTTTTTATTCATGATTCCAAAGAAAAGATTGACCTTATTTGTCATACGATGAAAGAAGCTCAAAATAGGCAAAAATCCTATTCCGATAATCGAAGAAGGAAATTAGAATTTTCTGTGGGAGATTTTGTGTTTATTCGTGTTTCACCTATGAAGGGTGTTGTGCGTTTCAGTCGATCGGGAAAGTTAGCACCTCGATATATTGGTCAATTTCCCATCACCGAACGTGTTGGTTCCGTGGCTTATCACCCTTTATTACCGGCTCAGTTTTCTGCTATTCATGACGTGTTTCACGTTTCTCAATTATGGAAATGCCTTCGAGATTTCGTTCTATTCTTGAGCCCAGTGTTGTAGAAGAAATTGAAGTTTCGCCTAATTTAACTTATGGGCAACATCCTATTCGAATTATTGCTTCGAAAGTCAAAAGTCTTCGAAATGAAGATGTCCCGCTTGTGAAAGTTCAATGGTCCTCAAATCCTAAGGATTGCTCTTGGGAGTCTTGAGAATTCATCGAGCGAACACATCCGGACTTACTCTTTCGTGCTCTTTATGGTGAACTTCTTATTTCAAATTATCTTTTGTGTTGATATGCTTTTATGGTTGTTACTATTTATTTTCATCTTAAGTATTGCGAGGATGCAATTTCTTTAAGGTGGGGAGTCTGTAACGACCCGCATATTTATCGATTGTTATTTAAATATTTTATTAAAATATTTCACCATTAGTCGGATTATAGTCCTAAAAGCTACTTTTTTTCAAACGGTTGAATTAGGACTCGCGACCACTTCCATTGAGTTCAAAATGACGTTTGTGATCTTTTTGAGTATAAACTTCGATATGTATGGAGATAGTAGAATTTTGCTATTTTTTCACTTAGGGCTTTGGTTTTGTTTCAGCCCATTAGACCCAAGCTTCACCCCTCTTCTCTTCATTACTTCCTTTCTATTTCCTAATACTCAAGCTTTCGCAACAATGGATAGAGGAATGGGAAATTAAAACTCCAAGCCCTAGTTTCCATTTACAAATCAAGTTCTAGCTCCAAATCAATAGAAGAAGCTTTGGAAAGCATGCCCTTCTTCTTCTCCAACTCAATCTCTTACCAATTTCAGAAATTCCTAAACCTAACTTAGGAAATGTTTCTCTTTTTAGCTTAGATTCAAGCTTGTTGGGTTGGAATTGAAGAGTGATTGTCCTTGCCTTACAGCTTCTTCTTTATTTGTTTTGGGTTCAAATGTGAGATTTTTATCTCACATTTAGTCTATAATTATCTTCGATTGTTAGGTATGAATTCCTAACACTTATTCTTTTGCAATTGATTTTGGTTTGGATTAATTTGGTGTATATTCTAATTTTTGGAGTTTTGAAACCAAAATCTATGATAATCCTACTATGGATATTTGGACATTGATATTTGAAGCGTATCGAAGAGCCGTTAAGGCTGGGTTGTCACGTGGCGTAAATCTTTAGTCATCATTTGCTCGTCCGATCGCTTCCGATATTCATTCGGCCATTTTTGGTCGAGGTTCAGGAAATGCTCTGAATTCCTGTTTCAGACGTCTGAATCTAGAATTTGCAGACGTCTGAATTGGCTCGATTTCAAACAGAAAGGAAATAGGCTAAAAAAGCCTATTTCAGACGTCTGAAACATTTGGTTCAGACGTCTGAACTTCGTTCTGAAAAATTTCTAATTTTCCAGATTCAGACATATGAATCTGATTTTTTTTGCCTGCTTGCCTATTTTGTTTAAGAATTCCAATTTTTATCGATTCATGTTGATTCCGATTTGTTCCAATCATTTATTATCGACTTTGATGACATTTTCTACGGGATTTTTGGGAATATCCATCTTGAAGGATTCAGTATCGATTTCTTTGGATTTTATTCAGGTCTTTGAATGTGAATTTTGGTGATTGATTGTTCTACAATCATTTTTGTGATTTGTCACTTTAAGAATATAAAGGTTTCAATCCTAGTAGTAAATATCAAAACTCTTTCATCAAAACGATTTCAACACTATTTGATTACAAAGCTCGTTTCTTAAACCATTTTCCAATTTACTAGCATATACAAACCTTTACCTCACTCGTATGAGAAATCTAATTAAACGACTTAGTAAAACAAGTGGTATGAAACGCTTGCGTTTACTTCATCGGTTAATTCTTGGACTTGTTCGATTGAATCTCTTGTGACAATTTTCGAGTGGAAATCTACAATTTGTTCGTAAATATTTAAGTTAAGCTAGTGGTTATGGGACATGAAGCTAAACTTATTTATTTACTAGCTTTGTGTAATTTACACTTATCGATCAATGATGATCAATTTGTGATTTATACTAGCAATGTGCAATGTCTCTTTGCCTGTGATGGAGACTAAACCCCATTTTTAGTGGAGCTTCGGCTTGGTGGGGTAGCGACCCATGGTCTTCGGACCGTTTTAGTGGAACTTCGGCTCAAATGTCTTCGATCCGTTTTTGTGGAGCTTTGGCTCAAAGGTCTTCAAACCATTTTTGTGGAGCTTCGGCTCAAAGGTCATTGGGTCGTTTTTGTGGAGCTTCGGTTCAAAAATTAATGGTTAGCAACATGGAATAGCATTCCATTTTGTGATACACGTGTTGGTGAGTTTTAATGCTCCCGTCTTTTGATAGGCCTCTTTCTCCCTTTTTGTGATTCCTGGATTTCTATTGATCATTTCTAGAGTTTGTGTTTCACTAATTTTCGTGATTTTCATTGATAAGCGTTATCAATATTTGTGTATTGGTGAATTTGTGTGTCATTAACTTTTGTGATTGGCATTGACATGATTGTCAATATTTATGGTTTGGTGAATAAAAATAAGAGTATGACATTCCTTTTGATCTTTGAGAAGATTCTTGTGGTATTGATTAATCTCTAGATGATTTTTAGTTGCATACTTATTACAGTACGGCTTTAGGGTTATCACACGTTTTTGTCATATCTCTTATTCTTTACCATTTTATCTGATATTTATAGCTACACTGATCCGTTTATTATTTTCTTATTAAATAATACTCGGGTCAGACCGAAATGTTACAGGTGCTTCTGCTTGACTCCTCATCGGGGATTATTATTATCCTGACTTTTGGCTAACTACTTAGATTAGTACGTTTTGGTTGCATACATTTGAGATATAGACTCATTGATGTATACTTATTCTTGTGTAGCACTTGTATCTAGTCCTTTGTGATATTGTGGATCTTGTAGACCACTACTCTGATAAACACTTTTAAGTGTTGTATATTCATATCTATTTCCGCCTTTGTGATATGGATATCTGCGACTGATTTGTGTTATCTTAATTTCTATATTTGTTTCCGAAGATTTTATATAGCCACTGTTTAGTAGCTTTGTATTTGTATCGGCAAGTCGGATTTCCTCTTCAAATGAAATGCATCTTAAACTATCTGACATACCCGTGCTCGCACGAAACAATTACACGGATGGTCGCTCCTCAACAGCCTTATTCTCCATGCTACTTGACGGCATTACACCGTAGTTTCCTTGTCTAACCTGGGTATAGAGGTAGGGCGTCACAGCTTGGTATCAGAGCCAAACTTCGGGACAGTGTAGAATAATCTAACAAGGATCGTTGTCCCAAAGTCTTTCTTAGGAGTCGTGCCTTAGGATTTTAATCGAGTCATTGGACCCGTTCTATCCTATTTTCTTTATGATGCCTTGTTTTATCAATCATTATTGTTTAATATTCATTTTAAGAATAACTTTTTCTTCTTCGTTCTTTCTTTCTTTCTTAAAGAAGAAGAAATGGTTAGTTCTTGCTGTCCTAGCACTGGACAATCCAGTAGTCATTCTATGGATGGCGCTTCATGTCTTCCCAACAACTTTTCGATCTTGTAAAGAATCAAGAGTTTATCTATTCTTTGAGTAAGAACCCCGAAATTGTTCTACCTTTGAAACTTGAAGTTCCTTTCAATTAGCTTGTGGATGTTGCTCTTCAACATGAAGAGATTGGTAAAGGAGGTGATAGTGATATTGGGATTTCCTAGAAGAGGCATATTAAGTTCAAAAGCCCTTATCCCAATAAGAAGGTGAAGCAAGAAATTTCGGTAGCAAAGACTCCTACCTCTAGTCATAAACAATGCTACAATTGTGGTTCCATGGACCATTATGTAATTATGTGCCCAAAACCCTTTTATTGCCGCTATTGTAATGGCTAGGGTCATTACTTATCTACATGTCCTAAACTTCAAAGAAGGAGAGAGGGAAAGCTAAAAGCTCCTAGTGACACTTTTCTTGGTCAAGGTATTTTCCATTCAATCCTTGGTGGCATTATTTTATTTCGTGATCTTCATATTCTAGTTCTTTATGATATGGTCTCATTTTATCATTTTATATCAAAAGAACTTGTTGATTCATTTTCTTTAAAACATTTTGGGCTTGGTGACTTTTTTTTTTAGAATTGCGAATCCGGTTGGCGGATCCACAACACTCAATTTTCCTTGTTTTGATGTCAAGATTGTTTTATGTGATCATGTTATTCGTTACTTAGGCTTCGGAATTCATTTTTGTGAAAGGATTGGCTTAATCATTATGAAGTCCATATCCTATGTCCCGAGTGGACTATCTACTTCGACATTCTTAATCTGTTAAGCAGACATCTATTTTTCTTTGTGATTTCGATTCCAATTTGGTGGCATCATTTTATTCTATAAGCCCACATGTTGAGTAAAGTGTTATTTCTTTCATTTGGGTAGTTGTGAATTTTTCGGTATTTTTGAGCTTGTCTTAGGATTATCCCCTAAGCAATCTTTTGCATGGTGTTAAGGTCTTTTCAGCTCGACCTTGCCACTGATTTTCATTTGGCTACGGATTGTGGGAGTTTGCATTCCGCTTACCGCATTCCGCTTACCGCATTCCGCACTCATTATGATTCTTATGAATGAACTATTAGGTCATTCAGTTATCCAGCTTATTTCATCCATTTTGTGAATCGAGTAGTTCTACGAACATCTCAATGACCCCATACTTGTATTTATTGATTTTAGATGGAAACAACAATTTAAAATTTTTGCAAATCTTTTTAAGAAGATATTTTATATGTATAATTGGATGTTGTTCTTGAAACAAGCAAAGAATATACTTAAAATTTTTAAGAGACTTATTTATCATATAGAAGATGATTTTGTGATTGTATTGCCTATTGAGTGCTTTAAGAATTCTGGTCGATGCGCTTGATCAACGTCATCGATAGGAATCTCTTAAATGCTTTGATGAGACAGTCAGACACGATATATTGAATTGTAAAAATGTAAATTTTTCCAGAAAGATAATTACATAAAGATGATTGTAAGTTTGAAAGTTTTAGCTTTTCGGGAAAGAAGATTATTTGAAAGAATTCTTTTCCGATACTCTTATTCTTGTGTTTCCCAAAGGGAACCAAGATTTTATCTTTTTGTACCAATGCTAGTCGTATTGGTTTGGGTGTCGTCCTCTTACGAAAGAGAATGTTCTACCACTTGTGCTTCTAAGTCATAAAAGCCTATCGAGACTAGGTATGACACTCATGATCTAGTGCTCGCGGCTATTGTTTTCGCTTTTAGAATTTGGCATCATCATTTTTGGGGATAAATTTGTTCTCCACCTCGATCATAAGTTTTTGGAATATTTATTTCTCATAAGTATCTTAATTTGTGTCAACAACGTTTGCTCGATTTTCTTACATCATATGATCTTGATATTCTTTATACTCCCAAAAAGGGAAATCGTGTTGCCGATGCACTTGGTCTTGAGCAACGAGCGGTTGTTTCTATGACGATATCGGAATGGAACGATCACGAGACTTTATCAACTTGTGAGATTTGAGATCGTGAATCCAATTTATGTGCATCTCTTGTTTTATGTGGCCTCAAGGCTCATCCTCCTCTTTTAGACCGCATTCTTGAAGCTCAAAAGCTAGATCCTGAATTGGCCCTTCTTAGCCAAAATTATAGGGATAAAATTGATACTGAAGGTTTGAAAGATTTTGGTATCGATTCTCATGGCGGTATTCGAAAATTTGGTAGACTTATCGTGCCAAATGTTAGTGATCTTCATAAAGATATTTTAGAAGATTCTCGTCGTTCTAAATTTACCATTCATTCCGGTAATAGTCAAATGTATGCTGATATGAAGTGACTTTATTATTGGGATGGAATGCAATCTGATATTGCTAACTTTGTTAAGCGTTGCATGACTTGACAACTTGTCAAGGCCGACCATCAAAGGCCTGGTGGGTTATTGCAACCTTTAGAGATTCCAATTTGGAAGTGGGATTAAATTTCCATGGATTTTATTGACGGCCATCCCCGTTCTCATTCGGGCCATGATAGCCTAGGGGTGATAGTTGATAGACTTACTAAATCCGTCTATTTTATTCCCGTTCGGTCTAACCGGACCGCTCCTCTTTTGGCCAAGCTCTTTATTAAAGAAATTGTTAAATTACATGGAGTTCCTACTTCTATTGTTAGTGATCATGATCCATTGTTTACTAGTGGATTTTGGAAGAGTCTTCAAAAAGCTTTGGGAACGAAGCTTAATTTTAGCACCGTTTATCACCCTCAGTCCGATGGACAAACCGAGCATGTGAATCGAACTCTTGAAGACCATCTTCGTGCATGTGTTCTTGATTTTGGTGGAAGTTGGGAAGATCATATTTCTCTTGTTGAGTTTTCCTATAATAATAGCTTCCAATCTAGTATTGTTATGGCACCTTTTGAGGCACTCTATGGAAGGCCATGCCGATCTCCTTCTTGTTGGCTTGAGGCCGGGGAGAAGCTGGATTTTGGTCCAGATTTTATTCGTGATTCCAAAGAAAAGATTGACCTTATTCATCATAGGATGAAAGAAGCTCAAAGTAGGCAAAAATCCTATGCCGATAACCGAAGAAGGAAATTAGAATTTTCTGTGGGAGATTTTGTGTTTGTTCGTGTTTCACCTATGAAGGGTGTTGTGAGTTTCAGTCGATCGAGAAAGTTAGCACCTCGATATATTGGTCCATTTCCCATCACCGAACGTATTGGTTCCGTGGTTTATCGCCTTTTATTACCGGCTCAATTTTCTTCTATTGATGACATGTTTCATGTTTCTCAATTACGGAAATGCCTTCGAGATTCCGATTCTATTCTTGAGCCCGGTGTTGTGGAAGAAATTAAGGTTTCGCCTAATTTAACTTATGAGCCACATCCTATTCGAATTATTGCTTCGGAAGCAAAACGTCTTCGAAATAAAGATGTCCCGCTTGTGAAGGTCAATGGTCCTCAAATCCTAAGGATTACTCTTGGGAGTCTTGAGAATTCATCGAGCGAACACATCCGGACTTACTCTTTCGTGCCCTTTATGGTGAACTTCTTATTTCAAATTATCTTTTGTGTTGATATGCTTTTATGGTTGTTACTATTTATTTTCTTCTTAAGTATTGCGAGGACGCAATTTCTTTAAGGAGGGGAGTCTGCAATAATCCGCATATTTATCGATTGTATATTTAAATATTTTATTTAAATATTTCACCGTTAGTCGGATAATAGTCCAAAAAGCTACTTTTTGCAAACGGTTGAATTAGGACCCGCAACCACTTCCATTGAGTACAAAATGACGTTTGCGATGTTTTTTAGTATAAACTTCGATATGTTTGGAGATAGTAGAATTTTCCTACTTTTTCACTTAGGGCTTTGATTTTGTTTCATCCCATTAGACCCGAGCTTCACCCTCTTCTCTTCATTACTTCCTTTCTATTTTCTAATACTCAAGCTTTAGCAACAATGGAGAGATGAATGGGAAATTAAAACTCCAAGCACTAGTTTCCATTTACAAATCAAGTTCTAGCTCCAAATCAATAGAAGAAGCTTTGGTAAGCCTCCTCTTCTTCTTCTCCAACTCATTTGCTTGCCAATTTCGGAAATTCCTAAACCAAACTTAAAAAATGTTTTTCTTTTTAGCTTAGAGTCAAGCTTGTTGGGTTGGAATTGAAGAGTGATTGTCCTTGCCTTTGCTCTATAGCTTCTTCTTCATTTGTTTTGGGTTCAAAGGTGAGATTTTTATCTCACATTTTAGTCTATAATTATCTTCGATTGTTAGGTATGAATTCCTAACACTTATTCTTGTGCAATTGATTTTGGTTTGGATTGATTTGGTGTATATTCCAATTTTTGGTGTTTTGAAATCAAAATCTATGAAAATCCTATTATGGATATTTGGACATTGATATTTGAGGCGTATCGAAGAGCCGTTAAGGCTGAGTTGTCGCGTGGCGTAAATCCTTAGTCGTCATTTGCTCGTCCGATCGCTTCCGATATTCATTTGGCCATTTTTGGTCGTGGTTCAGGAAATGCTCTGAATTCTAGTTTCAAACGTCTGAATTGGCTCGATTTCAAACAGAAAGGAAATAGGCTAAAAACGTCTATTTCATTCGTCTGAAACATTTGGTTCAGACGTCTGAATTTCATTTTGGAAAACTTCTAATTTTCCAGATTCAAACGTCTGAACCACCTATTTCAGACGTCTAAATCTGATGTGTTTTGGCTGCTTGCCTATTTTGTTTAAGAATTCCAATTTTTATCGATTCGTGTTGATTTCGATTTGTTGCAATCATTTATTATCGACTTTGATGACATTTTCTTCGAGATTTTTGGTAATATCCATTTTGATGGATTCGGTATCGATTTCTTTGGATTTTATTCACATCTTTAAATGTGAGGTTTGGTGATTGATTGTTCTACAATCATTTTTGTGATTTGTCACTTTAAAAATATAAAGGTTTCAATCCTAGTAGTAAATATCAAAACTCTTTCATCAAAACGATTTCAATACTATTTTATTACAAAGCTCGTTTCTTAAACCATTTTCCAATCTACTAGCATATACAAACCTTTACCTCACTCGTATGAGAAATCTAATTAAACGACTTAGTAGAACAAGTGGTATGAAACGCTTGCGTTTACTTCGTCGGTTAATTCTTGGACTTGTTCGATTGAATCTCTTGTACCAATTTTCGAGTGGAAATCTACAATTTGTTCGTAAATATTTAAGTTAAGCTAGTAGTTGTGGGACATGAAGCTAAACTCATTTATTTACTAGCTTTGTGTAATTTACACTTATCGATCAATGACGATCAATTTGTGATTTAGACTAGCAATATGCAATGTCTCTTTGTCTATGAGGGAGACTAAACCCCGTTTTTAGGGGAGCTTCGGCTTGGTGCGGTAGCGACCCATGGTCTTCGGACCGTTTTAGTGGAACTTCGGCTCAAATTTTTTCTAACCGTTTTTGTGGAGCTTTGGCTCAAAGGTCTTCACACCATTTTTGTGGAGCTTCGGCTCAAAGGTCATCGGGTCGTTTTTATGGAGCTTCGGTTCAAAAATTAATGGTTAGCAACATGGAAGAGCGTTCCATTTTGTGATACACGTGTTTGTGAGTTTTAATGCTCCTGTCTTTTGATAGGCCTCTTTCTCCCTTATTGTAATTTCTGGATTTCAATTGATCATTTCTAGAGTTTGTGTTTCACCAATTTTCGTGATTTTCATTGATAAGCGTTATCAAATATTTGTGTATTGGTGAATTTGTGTGTCATTAACTTTTGTCATTGGCATTGATATAATAGTCAATATTTATGGTCTGGTGAATAAAAATAAGAGTATGACATTCTTTTTGATCTTTGAGAAGATTCTTGTGATATTGATTAATCTCTGGATGATTTTCAGTTGCATACTTATTACAGTACGGCTTTAGGGTTATCACACGTTTTTGTCATTTCTCTTGTTCTTTACCATTTTATCTGATATTTATAGCTAGACTGATCCGTTTATTATTTTCTTATTAAATAAATCTCGGGTCAGACCGAAATGTTACAGGTGCTTCTGCTTGACTCCTTATCGGGGATTATTATTATCCTGACTTTTGGCTAACTACTTAGATTAGTACGTTTTGGTTGTATACATTTGAGATATATACTCATTGATGTATACTTATTCTTTTGTGTAGCACTTGTATCTAGTCCTTTGTGATATTGTGGATCTTGTAGACCACTACTCTGATAAACACTTTTAAGTGTTGTATATTCATATCTATTTCCGCCTTTGTGATATGGATATCTGTGACTAAATTATGTTATGTTTATTTCTATATTTGTTTTCGAGGATTTTATATAGCCACTGTGTAGTAGCTTTGAGTTTGTATCGGCATGTCGGGTTTCCTCTTGAAATGAAATGCATCTTAAACTATCTGACATACCCATGCTCGCGCGAAGCAATTACACGGATGGTCGCTCCTCAACAGCCTTATTATCCGTGCTAGTTGACAGCATTACACCGTAGTTTCCTTGGCTAGCGTGGGTATAGAGGTGGGGCGTCACAGCTTGGTATCAGAGCCAAACTTCAGGACAGTGTAGAATAATCTAGCAAAGATCGTTGTCCCAAGTTTTTCTTAGGAGTCGTGCCTTAGGATTTTATTCGAGTCATTGGACCCGTTCTATCCTATTTTCTTTGTGATGCCTTGTTTTATCAAACATTATTGTTTGATATTCATTTTAAGATTAACCTTTTCTTCTTCTCTCTTTCTTTCTTTCTTAGAGAAGAAGAAATGGTTAGTTCTAGCAGTCCTAGCGCTGGACAATCCAATAGCCGTTCTCTGGATGGCGCATTCATGTCAGCCCAACAAATTTTCGATCTTGTAAAGAATCAAGAGTTTATTTGTGCTTTGGGTAAGAACCCCGAAATTGTTCTACCTTTGAAACTTGAAGTTCCTTTCAATCAGCTTGTGGATGTTACTCTTCGACATGAAGAGATTGGTAAAGGAGGTGATAGTGATATTGGGATTTCCAAGAAGAGGCATATTAAGTTCAAAAGCCCTTATCCCAATAAGAAGGTGAAGCAAGAAACTTCGGTAGCAAAGACTCCTGCCTCTAGTCGTAAACAATGCTATAATTGTGGTTCCATGGACCATTATGTAAATAAGTGCCCGAAACCCCTTTATTACCGCTACTGCAATGGCTCGGGTCATTACTTATCTACATGTCCTAAACTTCAAAGTACGAGAGAGGGAAAGCTAAAAGCTCATAGTGACACTTTTCTTAGTCAAGGTATTTTCCATTCAATCCTTGGTGGCATTATTTTATTCATGATCTTCCTATTCTAGTTCTTTATGATACAGTTTCATCTTATCATTTCATAACAAAAGAACTTGTTGATTCTTTTTATTTAAAACATTTTGGGCTTGATGACTTTTTTTTTAGAATTGCGAATCCGGTTGGTGGATCCGCAACACCCAATTTTCCTTGTTTTGATGTCAAGATTGTTTTATGTGATCATGTTATTCATTACTTAGGCTTCGGAATTCATTTTTGTGAAAGGATTGGCTTAATCATTATGAAGTCCATATCCTATGTCCCGAGTGGACTATCTATCTTCGACATTCTTAATCTGTTAAGCAGATATCTATTTTTCTTTGTGATTTCAATTCCAATTTCGTGGCATCATTTTATTCTATAAGCCCACATGTTGAATAAAGTGTTATTTCTTTCATTTGGGTAGTTGTGAATTTTTGGTATTTTTGAGCTTGTCTTAGGATTATCCCCTAAGCAATATTTTGCATGGTGTCAAGGTCTTTTCAGCTCGAGCTTGCCACCGATTTTCATTTGGCTACGAATTATGGGAGTTAGCATTCCACTTACCGCATTCTACACTCGTTATGATTCTTATGAATGAACTATTATGTCATTCAGTTATCCAGCTTATTTCATCCATTTTGTGAATCGAGTAATTCTACGAATATCTCGATTACTCCATTCTTGTATTTATTGATTTTGGATGGAAACAACAATTTAAAATTTTTGTAAATATTTTTAAGAAGATATTTTATATGTATAATTGGATTTTGTTCTTGAAACGAGAAAAGAATATTCTTAAAATTTTTAAGACTTATTTATCATATAGAATATGATTTTGTGATTGTATTGCCTGTTGAGTGCTTTAAGAATTCTGGTCGATGCGCTTGATCAACATTATCGATAGGAATCTCCTAAACGTTTTGATGAGACGGTCAGACACGATATATTGAATTGTAAAAATGTAAATTTTTCTAGAAAGATGATGGTAAGTTTGAAAGTTTTAGCTTTTCGGGAAAGAAGATTATTTGAAAGAATTCTTTTCCGATACTCTTATTCTTGTGTTTCCCGAAGGGAACCAAGATTTTATCTGTTTGTACCAATGCTAGTCGTATTGGTTTGGGTGTCGTACTCTTGCGAAAGAGAACATTCTACCACTTGTACTTCTAAGTCATAAAAGCCTATCGAGACTAGGTATGTCACTCATGATCTAGTGCTCGCGGCTATTGTTTTCTTTTTAGAATTTGGCATCATCATTTTTGGGGAGAAATTTGTTCTCCACCTCGATCATAAGTTTTTGGAATATTTATTTCTCATAAGGAACTTAATTTGCGTCAACAACGTTGGCTTGATTTCCTTACATCATATGATCTTGATATTCTTTATACTCCTGAAAAGGGAAATCGTATTGCCGATGCACTTAGTCTTAAGCAACGAGCGGTTGTTTCTATGACGATATCAGAATGGAACGATCTCGAGACTTTATCCACTAGTGTGATTTGAGATCGTGAATCCAATTTATGTGCACCTCTTGTTTTATGTAGCCTCAAGGCTCATCCCCCTCTTTTAGACCGCATTCTTTAAGCCCAAAAGCTAGATCCTGAATTGGCCCTTCTTAGCCAAAATTATAGGGATAAAATTGATACTGAAGGTTTGAAAGACTTTGGTATTGATTCTCATGGCGGTATTCGAAAATTTGGTTGACTTATCGTGCCAAATATTAGTGATCTTCGTAAAGTTATTTTAGAAGATTCTCGTCGTTCTAAATTTACCATTCATCCCGGTAATAGTCAAATATATGATGATATGAAGCGACTTTATTATTGGGATGGAATGCAATCTGATATTGCTAACTTTGTTAAGCGTTGCATGACTTGCCAACTTGTCAAGGCCGGGCATCAAAGGCCTAGTGGGTTATTACAACCTTTAGAGATTCCAATTTGGAAGTGGGATTAAATTTCCATGGATTTTATTGACGGCCATCCCCGTTCTCGTTCGGGCCATGATAGCCTAGGGGTGATAGTTGATAGACTTGCTAAATCCGCCCATTTTATTCCCATTCGGTCTAACCAGACCGTTCCTCTTTTGGCCAAGCTCTTTATTAAAGAAATTATTAAATTACATGGAGTTCCTACTTCTATTGTTAATGATTGTGATCCATTGTTTACTTGTGGATTTTGGAAGAGTCTTCAAAAAGCTTTGGGAACGAAGCTTAATTTTAGCACCGCTTATCACCCTCAGTCCAATGGACAAATCGAGCATGTGAATCAAACTATTGAAGATCTTCTTCGTGCATGTGTTCTTGATTTTGGTGGAAGTTGGGAAGATCATATTTCTTTTGTTGAGTTTTCCTATAATATTAGCTTCCAATCTAGTATTGGTATGGCACCTTTTGAGGCGCTCTATGGAAGGCCATGCTGTTCTCCTTCTTGTTGGCTTACGGGAGAAACTGATTTTTGGTCCAGATTTTATTCGTGATTCCAAAGAAAAGATTGACCTTATTCGTCATAGGATGAAAGAAGCTCAAAGTAGGCAAAAATCCTATGCCGATAACCGAAGAAGGAAATTAGAATTTTCTATGGGATATTTTGTGTTTGTTCGTGTTTCGCCTATGAAGGGTGTTGTGAGTTTCAGTCGATCGGGAAAGTTAGCACCTCGATATATTATTCCATTTCCCATCACCGAATGTATTGGTTGCGTGGCTTATCGCCTTTTATTACCAGCTCAATTTTCTGCTATTGATGACGTGTTTCACATTTCTCAATTACGGAAATGCCTTCGAGATTCCGATTCTATTCTTGAGCCCGGTGTTGTGGAAGAAATTAAGGTTTCGCCTAATTTAACTTATGAGCAACATCCTATTCGAATTATTGCTTCGGAAGTAAAACGTCTTCGAAATAAAGATGTCCCGCTTGTGAAAGTTCAATGGTCCTCAAATCCTAAGGATTACTCTTGGGAGTCTTGAGAATTCCTCGAGCGAATACATCCGGACTTACTCCTTCGTGCTCTTTATGGTGAACTTCTTATTTCAAATTATCTTTTGTGTTGATATGCTTTTATGGTTGTTACTATTTATTTTCTTCTTAAGTATTGCGAGGACGCAATTTCTTTAAGGAGGGGAGTCTGTAACACCCCGCATATTTATCGATTGTATATTTAAATATTTTATTTAAATATTTCACCGTTAGTCGGATTATAGTCCAAAAAGATACTTTTGGCAAACGGTTGAATTAGGACTCGCGACCACTTCCAATGAGTTCAAAATGACGTTTGCGATCTTTTTTAGTCTAAACTTCGATATGTTTGGAGATAGTAGAATTTTGCTACTTTTTCACTTAGGGTTTTGGTTTTGTTTCAGCCCATTAGACCCAAGCTTCATCCCTCTTTTCTTCATTACGTCCTTTCTATTTTCTAATACTCAAGCTTTAGCAACAATGGAGAGATGAATGGGAAATTAAAACTCCAAGCCCTAGTTTCCATTTGCAAATCAAGTTCTATCTCCAAATCAATAGAAGAAGCTTTGATAAGCCTCCTCTTCTTCTTCTTCAACTCATTCGCTTGCCAATTTCAGAAATTCCTAAACCTAACTTAGGAAATGTTTCTCTTTTTAGCTTAGATTCAAGCTTGTTAGGTTGGAATTGAAGAGTGATTGTCCTTGCCTTTGCTCTATACTTCTTCTTCATTTGTTTTGTGTTCAAAGGTGAGATTTTTATCTCACATCTTAGTCTATAATTATCTTCGATTGTTAGGTATGAATTCCTAACACTTATTCTTGTGTAATTGATTTTCGTTTGGATTGATTTGGTGTATATTCCAATTTTTGGTGTTTCGAAATCAAAATCTATGAAAATCCTATTATGGATATTTGGACATTGATATTTGAGGCGTATCGAAGAGCCGTTAAGGCTGAGTTGTCGCGTGGCGTAAATCCTTAGTAGTCGTTTGCTCGTCCGATCGCTTCCGATATTCATTTGGCCATTTTTGGTCGTGGTTCAGGAAATGCTCTGAATTCTAGTTTCAGACGTCTGAATTGGCTCGATTTCAAACAGAAAGGAAATAGGCTAAAAACGTCTATTTCAGACGTCTGAAACATTCGGTTCAGACTTCTGAATTTAGTTCTGGAAAACTTCTAATTTTCCAGATTCAAACGTCTGAACCACCTATTTCAGACGTCTGAATCTGATGTGTTTTGCCTACTTGCCTATTTTGTTTAAGAATTCCAATTTTTATTGATTCGCATTGATTCCGATTTGTTGCAATCATTTATTATCGACTCTGATGACATTTTCTTCGAGATTTTTGGGAATATCCATTTTTATGGATTCGGTATCGATTTCTTTGGATTTTATTCACGTCTTTGAATGTGAATTTTGGTGATTGATTGTTCTACAATCATTTTTGTGATTTGTCACTTTAAAAATATAAAGGTTTCAATCCTAGTAGTAAATATCAAAACTCTTTCATCAAAACGATTTCAACACTATTTTATTACAAAGCTCGTTTCTTAAACCATTTTCCAATCTACTAGCATATACAAACCTTTACCTCACTCGTATGAGAAATCTAATTAAACGACATGGTAAAACAAGTGGTATGAAACGCTTGCGTTTACTTCGTCGTTTAATTCTTGGACTTATTCGATTGAATCTCTTGTCAAAATTTTCGAGTGGAAATCTACAATTTGTTTGTAAATATTTAAGTTAAGCTAGTGGTTATGGGACATGAAGCTAAACTCATTTATTTACTAGCTTAGTGTAATTTACACTTATCGATCAATGATGATCAATTTGTGATTTAGACTAGCAATGTGCAATGTATCTTTGTCTGCGAGGGAGACTAAACCCCGGTTTTAGTGGAGCTTCGGCTTGGTGGGGCAGCGACCCACGGTCTTCAGACCGTTTTAGTGGAACTTCGGCTCAAAGGTCTTCGGACCGTTTTTGTGGAGCTTCAGCTCAAAGGTCTTCGGACCGTTTTTGTGGAGCTTCGGCTCAAAGGTTTTCGGTCCATTTTTGTGGAGCTTCGGTTCAAAAATTAATGTTTAGCAACCATGGAATAACGTTCCATTTTGTGATACACGTGTTGGTGAGTTTTAATGCTCCCGTCTTGTGGTAGGCCTCTTTCCCCCTTTTTGTGATTTCTGGATTTCTATTGATCATTTCTAGAATTTGTGTTTCACCAATGTTCGTGATTTTCATTGATAAGCATTATCAATATTTGTGTATTGGTGAACTTGTGTGTCATTAACTTTTGTGATTGGAATTGATATAATTGTCAATATTTATGGTTTGGTGAATAAAAATAAAGAGTATGACAATCTTTTTGATCTTTGAGAAGATTCCTGTGATATTGATTAATCTCTGGTTGATTTTCAGTTGCATACTTATTACAGTATGGCTTTAGGGTTATCATACGTTTTTGTCATATCTCTTATTCTTTAACATTTTATCTGATATTTATAGCTAGACTGATCCGTTTATTATTTTCTTATTAAATAATACTCAGGTCAGACCGAGATGTTACAGGTGCTTCTGCTTGACTCCTCATCGGGGATTATTATTATTATCCTGACTTTTGGCTAACTACTTAGATTAGCAGTTTTTGGTTGTATACATTTTAGATATAGACTCATTGATGTATACTTATTCTTTTGTGTCGCACTTGTATCTAGTCTTTTGTGATATTGTGGATCTTGTAGACCACTACTCTGATAAACACTTTTAAGTGTTGTATATTCATATCTATTTCCGCCTTTGTGATATGGATATCTGTGACTGATTTGTGTTATGTTTATTTCTATATTTGTTTCCGAAGATTTTATATAGCCACTACGTAGTAACTTTGAGTTTGTATCGGCATGTCGGATTTCCTTTTGAAATGAAATGCATCTTAAACTATCTAACATACCGGTGCTCACACGAAGCAATTAAACGGATGGTTGCTCCTCAACAACCTTATTCTCCGCGCTAGTTGACAACAGTACACTGTAGTGTCCTTGGCTAGCATGGGTATAGAGGCGGGGCGTCATAGCTTGGTATCAGAGCCAAACTTCAGAACAGTGCTGAATAATCTAGCAAGGATCGTTGTCCTAAGTCTTTCTTAGGAGTCGTGCCTTAGGATTTTATTCGAGTCATTGGACCTGTTCTATCCTATTTTCTTTGTGATGCCTTGTTTTATCAATCATTATTGTTTGATATTCATTTTAAGAATAACTTTTTCTTCTTCGTACTTTCTTTCTTTCTTAAAGAAGAAGAAATGGTTAGTTCTAGCAGTCCTAGCGCTGGACAATCCAGTAGCCCTTCTCTGGATGGCGTAATCATGTCTGCCCAACAACTTTTGGATCTTGTAAAGAATCAAGAGTTTATCTGCGCTTTGAGTAAAAACCCCAAAATGGTTCTACCTTTGAAACTTGAAGTTCCTTTCTATCAGCTTGTGGATGTTACTCTTCGACATGAAGAGATTGGTAAAGGAGGTAATAGTGATATTGGGATTTCCAAGAAGAGGCATATTAAGTTCAAAAGCCCTTATCCCAATAAGAAGGTGAAGCAAGAAACTTCAGTAGAAAGACTCCTGCCTCTAGTCGTAAATAATGCTACAATTGTAGTTCCATGGACCATTATGTAATTAAGTGCTTGAATCCCCTTTATTGCCGCCATTGCAAAGGCTCGGGTCATTGCTTATCTACATGTCCTAAACTTCAAAGTAGGAGAGAGGGAAAGCTAAAAGCTCCTAGTGACACTTTTCTTGGTCAAGGTATTTTCCATTCAATCCTTGATGACATTATTTTATTTCGCGATCTTCCTATTCTAATTCTTTATGATACAGTTTCATATTATCATTTTATATCAAAAGAACCTGTTGAATCTTTTTTTTTAAACATTTTGGGCTTGGTGACTTTTTTTGAGAATTGCGTATCCGGTTGGTGGATCCGTAACACTCAATTTTCTTTGTTTTGATGTCAAGATTATTTTATGTGATCATGTTATGCGTTACTTAGGCTTCGGAATTCATTTTTGTGAAAGGATTGGCTTAATCATTATGAAGTCCATATCCTATTTCCCGAATGGACTATCTATCTTCGACATTCTTAATATGTTAAGCAGATATCTATTTTTCTTTGTGATTTCGATTCCAATTTGGTGGCATCATTTTATTCTATAATCCCACATGTTGAGTAAAGTGTTATTTCTTTCATTTGGGTAGTTGTGAATTTTCCAGTATTTTTGAGCTTGTCTTAGGATTATCCCCTAAGCAATCTTTTGAGTGGTGTTAATGTCTTTTCAGCTCGACCTTGCCACCGATTTTCATTTGGCGACGAATTGCGGGGGTTAGCATTCCGCTTACCGCATTCTACACTCGTTATGATTCTTATGAATGAACTATTATGTTATTCAGTTATCCAGCTTATTTCATCCATTTTATGAATCGAGTAATTCTACGAATATCTCGATGACTCAATTCTTGTATTTATTGATTTTGGATGGAAACAACAATTTAAAATTTTTGCAAATCTTTTTAAGAAGATATTTTATATGTATAATTGGATTTTATTCTTGAAACGAGCAAAGAATATGCTTAAAATTTTTAAGAGACTTATTTATCATATAGAAGATGATTTTGTGATTGTATTGCCCGTTGAGTGCTTTAAGAATTCTGGTCGATGCGCTTGATCAACGTTATCGATAGGAATCTCCTAAACGCTTTGATGAGACAGTCAGACACGATATATTGAATTGTAAACATGTAAATTTTTTTAGAAAGATAATTACAAAAAGATGATTGTAATTTTGAAAGTTTTATCTTTTCGGGAAAGAAGATTATTTGAAAGAATTTTTTTCCGATACTCTTATTCATGTGTTTCCCGAAGGGAACCAAGATTTTATCTTTTTGTACCAATGCTAGTCGTATTGGTTTGGGTGCCGTTGTCTTACGAAAGAGAATGTTCAACCACTTGTGCTTCTAAGTCATAAAAGCCTATCGAGACTAGTTATGCCACTCATGATCTAGTACTCGCGGCTATTGTTTTCGCTTTTAGAATTTGGCATCATCATTTTTGGGGAGAAATTTATTCTTCACCTCGATCATAAGTTTTTGGAATATTTATTTCTCATAAGGAACTTAATTTGCATCAACAACGTTGGCTCGAGTTCCTAACATCATATGATCTTGTTATTCTTTATACTTCCGAAAAAGGAAATCGTGTTGCCGATGCACTTAGTCTTAAGCAACGAGCGGTTGTTCTATGACGATATCCGAATGGAAAGATCTCGAGACTTTATCCACTTGTGAGATTCGAGATCGTGAATCCAATTTATATGCATCTCTTGTTTTATGTAGCCTCGAGGCTCATCCCCCTCTTTTAGACCGCATTCTTGAAGCTCAAAACTAGATCCTGAACTGGCCCTTCTTAGCCAAAATTATCGGGATAAAATTGATACTGAAGGTTTGAAAGACTTTGGTATTGATTCTTATGGCGTTATTCGAAAATTTGGTAGACTTATCGTGCCAAATATTATTGATCTTCGTAAACATATTTTAGAAGATTCTCGTCATTCTAAATTTACCATTCATCCCGGTAATAGTCAAATGTATGCTGATATGAAGCGACTTTATTATTGGGATGGAATGCAATCTGATATTGCTAACTTTGTTAAGCGTTGCATGACTCGCCAACTTGTCAAAGCCGAGCATCAAAGGCCTGGTGAGTTATTGCAACCTTTAGAGATTCCAATTTGGAAGTGGGATTAAAGTTCCATGGATTTTATTGACGGCCATCCCCGTTCTTGTTCGGGCCATGATAGCCTAGGGGTGATAGTTGATAGACTTGCTAAATCCGCCCATTTTATTCCCGTTCGGTCTAACCGGACCGTTCCTCTTTTGGCCAAGCTCTTTATTAAAGAAATTGTTAAATTACATGGAGTTCCTACTTCTATTGTTAGTGATCGTGATCCATTGTTTACTAGTGGATTTTGGAAGAGTCTTCAAAAAGCTTTGGGAACGAAGCTTAATTTTAGCGCCGCTTATCACCCTCAGTCCGATGGACAAAGCGAGCATGTGAATCAAACTCTTGAAGATCATCTTCGTGCATGTGTTCTTGATTTTGGTGGAAGTTGGGAAGATCATATTTCTCTTGTTGAGTTTTCCTATAATAATAGCTTCCAATCTAGTATTGTTATGGCACCATTTGAGGCACTCTATCGAAGGCTATGCCGATCTCCTTCTTGTTGGCTTGAGGCCGGGGAGAAGCTGGTTTTTGGTCCAGATTTTATTCGTGATTCCAAAGAAAAGATTGACCTTATTCATCATAGGATGAAAGAAACTCAAAGTAGGCAAAAATCCTATGCCGATAACCGAAGAAGGAAATTAGAATTTTCTATGGGAGATTTTGTATTTATTCGTGTTTCACCTATGAAGGGTGTTGTGCGTTTCAGTCGATCGGGAAAGTTAGCACCTCGATATATTGGTCCATTTCCCATCACCGAATGTATTGGTTCCGTGGCTTATCGCCTTTTATTACCGGCTCAGTTTTCTGCTATTCATGACGTGTTTCACGTTTCTCAATTACGAAAATGCCTTCGAGATTCCGATTCTATTCTTGAGCCCGGTGTTGTGGAAGAAATTGAAGTTTTGCATAATTTAACTTATGAGCAACATCCTATTCGAATTATTGCTTCGGAAGTCAAACGTCTTCGAAATGAAGATGTCCCGCTTGTGAAAGTTCAATGGTCCTCAAATCCTAAGAATTGCTCTTGGGAGTCTTGAGAATTCATAGAGCGAACACATCCGGACTTACTCTTTCGTGCTCTTTATGGTGAACTTTTTAATAATTGGAAATTGTTTAAATAAAAGCCTGTAGTGATATTTTTTTCATTTCAAAATTGAAATTAAAGGAAAAGACGCACAGGCGCGTGTGGCATTCGTAGGCGATGGGTGGCGGTTAGGCGAGGTGGCACGCAGAGACTTGGGGTTGGATGGCGTACGGCAAGGCGGAGGTGGCTGAGGCGTGCGAACTTCATTCATGACTTGGAACTGAAATCATGCTCATGCAATAGAGCAGGGCTAGGCAGAAGGTGCGTAGGCGGGTCAATGGCAAGGCGACAACGTTGATTGACATAGGATGTTGGTGCATGTTCGTTCGCTTGTTTCAAAAAAAGGAAAAGAAATGGAAGGCGCGCGTAGGTGGCATTGGTAGGTGGAGGGAGGCACAGCACTGGGGGGCGAGCAGTGCCAAGTTTGGTGGTGATGGCGTTCGTTGGTGGCGTGCGATTTCTTTGTTCGCGTAAAAAAGGAAGTAAACGCGGCTTGGTAGAAGTAACCTGGAGGGAGGAGAAAGGTTTAAAATTTTGTTTAAACTTTAATTAAATTATTTGAGTTAATTATAATTTAATGATATCGAATGCTTATAAATGCGATAATTAATTCATACGTGGTCCAAATTGAATAAGACGAGTTGAGTTGCGATCGTATCGACAAAGGCTACATTATGGAGTTGGACTGGATGGATTTGGAGCTAGAGAGAATTTTCGGTTAAAATTGGTCGTTCGTTCGATTCTAATTCAAAACAAAAACGTCTTGGTGACTATAAAAATCACCATTTTAGTTATGATATATGGTTAATAAAAATCATTATTTGATATTTTGGATGAATTGCTATATTTATATTAGCAGGATTGAATATTCCTACCTATTGGAGCGGATGAGACCCTATTACATTCCCATGTAAGAGCGGCCAGTAGTGATAGAAAATCAATATTGATATTAATTAAGTGTTGGATGGTTATTAGCCTCGAATTAGTATTTTAAAAATACTATAAATTGTCGTTTGAGTCGAAATTGATTTTTGAGATTCAAATCGATTTTCAAATCCAAACTGGGCTTCAGAAATGTTTCTTTTTAAGATTATATATTTAATTAATTTAATATTGTTTTAAAATTAAATTATTACATTAATATTTTTTATAGTAATATTATTTTAAGTTTGTTTAATTATAATAGTATTGTTTCAAAGTTATCTGTTTATAGTTAATATTGTTTTAAAGTATTTATCAAAATGTGAATTATTTAAGAATTATTATGGTTTGAAATTAAAAATAAGTATTTATTTATAAGGTTTTGAAACTTATTAGTATTATTTATAAAATGGGGAAGAGTAATTTTTATTGTTTCTTAAATAATATTTTAAAATTAATTATTATGATTTTAAAGATGTTTTAAAGTTAATAATCTTCATTTATTAATAATATTTATTGTTAATGATTATTATTATGGTGTTTTGATGTAACAACCCGATATTTTCAGTCATTCGCATCCGCACATGTCGGACTTGAATTGCTCAAAATACCGCGTTGTAAATAAATTTGGAGCAAATGAAATACAATCAAAGAATCACAGACACAGAAATATCAGAATAACTCGCAGCGGAAATAAAAATACCATAGTAGTTCATGAAGCTACTATAACAAACTCTCAAAACATAATACATAATATGAGTCTGAAACATATACAATAGAAATCTCAAATACATAGAAGTTTATAAATACCAGAGCTGAAATAGAACAATAGAAACCGAAAGGAAATAGATAACTAGACAAGCAGAATCTCCAGCGATTCCTAGCTCCAGAAAAGAAATCCAAAGCTAAGCTGTAAATACTCAGGCTGACCCGAGCGTAAAGTAAAACACAAAACACTCGAGTTAGGACAATATATACTTATATAATGTAAACCAACTCAAGTGAACAGTAGTAGAAATGCACAATAACTTAAAGGATGCTTGGGATCGCCTATCCTTTAAGAATCAGTTAAACTATAAATTAAATACATCCCGTGGTTAAAATTTCAAAATGGTATTTTATACTTCAAAATCAAATATCATTTCAAAATTCAATATCATTCAAAATCCATTTCAAAATATCAAAATATAATATCTTCCAAACCACATTAATTTTTATTTAATTTAAATACCATTACAAAATACATTTCAAAATAGTTTATATTTCGAAACAAATTACTTCCTTTTAAATCATAAAATGAAGTTATTATATTTAATAATTAAATTATTAAATTTCTAAAATTTTAAATCTTTTCAAAGTTCATTCATTCCCTAAAATTTATTAAAACAGATGAAAATTCAACTTTCGCAGCATTTAGAAATTGCTACAGAAAGTTACATTCAAAACAGTTCAATTTAACAAAAGATATCATTTAAAAATGCAGTAATAGGGTTACATTAGTTTCAAATAAAACTTAGTTAAATTCAACAATTATAGCATTTACAAAAATGCAATAATAACCTTTAATTAAACTTAGCCATTTGGTTCATTATTATCAACTACAGCATTTACAAATGCTGTATTATCATTTACATTAGAATTAATAGCATTTCAGAAATGCAGTTAATTAACTTCAAGTATTCAATATAATTTCACAAACACTTATATTTTTATTTAAATCATTTTTAGCATATAAAATCATATAATTTCACTTTTAAAACAGTCATTCAAATACCTTTATATTCATGATTTTATAAAGTTAAATCTCCATTCAAAAATCAAAATTTAATAATAATTCACTTATTAAATTCCAACATTAAATTTTAAATTCATTAAATTAAATTTAACTTAACATTTAAGTTTAAAATTGTCAAATATAACTTAATTTCATTTTTATTTACTTAACTTAAAATTCACTTTTAAGCTAAATTCACAAATTTCCAATTTTAGTTATATTTCCAAATTTCAACCTAAATATTCATTCATTTCACATTTTAACTTTATTCAAAAATCATTAATATATTATAAAATCATTTTAAATTCATTTAATTCAAAATATCATAAATTTATCATATTTTCATATTTAATTTAAATTCATTTATCACCAAATTCTAATTTCCAAAATAACTTACATTTCAGATTTTCTAACTTTACCATTTATTTATTTCACTTATAAATTTTCAGAAAATAAATAATGTTTTACAAAAAATAATTTTTAATCAAATTTAAATCAAAATATTATAATATTTACATTTCTAAAATAATTTAATTTTTTTTAGAAAAACATATTTTAACAACGGGTCTGTATTTCATTTTCTAGCCTAGGTAAAGTGATACGGGTAATATATCATTTCAACCCGTAATTTACAAAGAAAACCCGGGTTTAATCTTTTCAAACCCGCAATCCCAAGTAAATGAAAATAATTGAAAATCATTCAGGCCTATCATTTCAGCCCATAATGATTTTCTCCTATTCTAAAGTCCGTTCGGGTATGTATCATTTCAACCCATAGTGATTCTAATCTAAAGGGAACTTGCACTGTGATAAACTGATAAAAATAACAAAACAACATAACATAACAGTAACAGATGTTATAACAGGTGTATAAGCATGGGTGAATATAATATAATCATAATATAGCAGGTGTAACATGATAATGCATTTTACAGATTCAAAAGAGGTCAATTTACTAGTTATATATGTACATATTGTCTGGTGAGAATAACTCACTGTATTGAGCTGGAGACACAACGACGAATGCACGAATGAGATCCAAACAAGCACGATAACACGACACGAAGATGAGTGGAAGAGCCAAAGATTAATTCTCCTTGGATACAATTCAAACAAATAATACAAACAATATAAGTTTTCAACTCAAAAATACGATTAAACAATGTTAGAGATGAATGCATAAATCATCTCCAAACCACTTGCACTTGCCTTCTACCACTAATGCTTCAGCAATAGGTCAGAAACACGTGGCTAAGGAGTGGGTTTGGATTTGGTTTGGGTTCATATGAGGTCGTCCAAGCATAGGAAAAGATGGTGCAAGGTTAGTGATGCATGAAATAACACACCAATGCAACAAAACAAGATTTCAAGGCACATAAGGCTTGTCCCTATGCAATTCTAGGCACGGCCAGGTCTGTAGTGGGCTGGAGAATGCTGTGGCAGAGGGTTTCAGGTCGTCCATGGGTGGTGGAGGTGGAGTAGGTGCTGGCGAAGGGGTGGTTGAAGGTGATGTGTGGTCATGGTGATTGGCTATGGCATATAGGGTGAAGTTTGTTCAAGTTTTGTGATGGATCATCAACCAAGGGTGCACGGATTGGGATGGTCAGAGGGTTGGAAGTGGTGGCAGCCTGATGTGGTGGTGGTGGTGGAGGCAGCTATGGTGAAGGAGGAGCTAAGGCCGAGTCTATACGTGAAGGCAAGTGCATAGAACAAACAAGACAATAAGAATTTGCATAGAAAAGAAGAAAAAAATTACCAATCTTCATGGAAATGATGGAGGCCGAAATTTTAGAGATGAGAAATGGAAAATTCACGTGAAATGATAGAGGAGTCGGCTGAAGATAGGAAGTTATGGCAGCAAATTGAATGAAAAGTAATGGTTGGAGTTGAAAAGGTGAGAATACAAAGAGCCTTAAGAAATAAGAAGTCACATAACCTTTCACATTTCTCATATATATTTATATACATTTAAATAACTGAAAATACTTATAATTTTAGTTAAAATTCGAAAATATAACAGATAAACAAAATATTAATAATTAAATATTAATTAGATATGATTAAAATAAGAAAATAGCACAGAAAATGAAAACTAGTCTAGAAAATTTGAAATTAAATGGAACAAACTCTAAAAAATTTATATGTACATGAAAAATATTTATAAATAAAGATAATAACATAAAATAAAAATGCATTCACAAAAATGAATAAATAAATTTAAATTAAATATAATTTAAATGAAGAAAATAGCAGAAAAATAGAAACTAGCCTTTAAAAATAAGAAATAAATGCAATAAACTTTGGAAAAATTATAAAGTCACTTTAAAAATATTTAGAAGAAAAAAAATATATATAATATAACATATTACACATATAAAAATATTTTTTATATAAATTAAAATAGACAAATTTTTATTAAATAAATCAATTTACGTACAATATTGTAAAAAGCATAACTTTCACAATATAAATCGGATTTCAACGAAACGAAAAGTAGTATTCTTAAATTTTAATATATTTTCATAATAAAAGATAAAATTTAAGAATTTAAATATTTAAATTTGAAATTTAAAATAAATCAAAGTTTGACCCAAATTGACCAAAGTCAACATTTCAGGAAAATATTCAATTTATACCATTTGGAATTATAATTCACATAATAATTAAAGTTTATATTTAAAAATGAAATGTTTGAAATGAAACAAGTTTAAAAATATTCAAAATAAAATAAAGTCAAAATTAAAATATACATAAAAATCTAGGGTTGTTACACTCTCCCCCACTCAAATCTTTTCGTCCCCGAAAAGGAAGGAAGCGGAGAAACAACAAGAAAGAGCAATAGGTTGGAATACATCCCCGAAAGAAGGTAGGGAAAAAAAGATAGCTAGGAGGTAAAGCAAGTTGAAAGACAAGGATGAACCATTATTTGAACCATTATACATTTCAATTTAATAATTTTTTTTTAGTATGATGAATAGTCATTTGATTCAAATCTGATGGTTCAAAGTAAACAATATTAAAAAAAATTAAATTTTTAGAAGGGAAAATAACTGATCAAAATATTCTTTATATAATACTTTATCAAAATACTTTTATAACTCGATGTCTTAACAAGTTTACTTTCGTTCCTGCAGACTCTGGCTATGCGTTGATCAGGCGCAAAGCTAGAATTCTCCAGGTACTTGGTAGACTTGTTTCAACACCTAGTGAAAATAATGAAAACACTTTTAAAAACAGATATGGAAAGTACAATCCGAACAAATCAACCAAACCGAAACTGTTGTCTAACCATGGATCGCAGATACACAATGGTTACGCCTGGATCCCCTAGGAAACAATCCGTATCCGTAAGCTTTCTCAGCCCTGCGAGTTACGCCATGATGACGAGTAGAATGCAGGATACACAATGGTTACGCCTGGATCCCCCAGGAAACAATCCGTACCCCCAGGCCAGCTCAGCCAGGCAGTTGCGCTATGTAGTCACGATCATAAGACCATGGAGATTGCCATGGAATTCGATGGACACTCGAGTATCATATCCGGAAAACCTAAATCGAGAATAATATCGATAGAATGAATCCACAGTATGGCCACAAAGCGGATATCAAGCAGAAGGCACTTTCCATATCTTTTCTTCGAAAATATGTATCATATAGTACCTTTCAAAAACACTTTCAAATATCATACTTATATAAAGTCCATTTTATATAAGATTTCATTTCAAATCAAATACTTTTCAAATCCATAGTATATCAAATCATACTTATATAGACTTTGATTATATAAGATTTCAATTTACAAATTTAGCACCTTTACAGATCAATAGTTTCAAATCACTTCTTACTTATACAAATCACTTTTATATATGTTCGATAACTCCCAAATCAAAGTATTTAAATAAACAAGGTTTTCAATTTCAAACCATTTCAATATCAATTCATCTTCAAAATCATATATGATTTCACCAAATCATTTCTTCCAAATTATATATATTCAGTTTCAAAATTTCTTAAACCAGTAGGTTTAGAAAATGCTCCTGGTTTCCAAATCAACAATATTTTTGGTCAAACACATTCATTTCCATTTTAAACCTATATTCACTTCAAAATCATAATACTTTCAAAGTTATAAATCTTTCGAAACCAAAATACTTGAAATCATTCTACTTTGAAAATTATACATTTGAAATCATAAAACATCCCTTGATTCTTTACATTTCACAAATTTATTCAATTAAACTTAAATCTAAAATTTTCAAATTTTAATTCAATTCAAACCATCAGTTCATTTCACTTAATATGTTTTTATAGATTTGATCCACAAAATAAACTATTCAGTCTTAAATATATTTCAAGGCTTAAATATACCATATTTCAAGACTAAATTTTATAATTTCGTATATCTCAAATTTTACTTCATTATTACTTACATATGTCATTATTTCGCAACATTACATTCGATCGCTCGCTTGATCACACAAGTTCGCTTTCGAACTAGTATTGTCCATTCGACTTCCCTAATGCGGACTTCGATATGGTTTCTCGACTAGAAGCCATCAGTCTCCTTGCATAGCCATATACTATGATAGAGAATACTAGAATCAAGCCCAAAATCCATATCAAATATTCGCCATCGAGACTCAAATGAAAAATCCTAACACGAAATGGTGTAATTCACCTCGAATTTGTGTACTCAAACTTGGATCAAATTAATTATGCGAATAAAACAGCATACGTACAACTTATGTATCTATTCCAACTTGTTAAATAAATGGTTTTATAAGGATGTTACTAAGTTAAAACATTTAAAACCAAATTTTTCTCAAACATTTGAAGACTAATTTTTATCCAAAACATTTCAAAACTAAATTTCATATTAGTATAATTCAAAATAGTCTTATTTATTTACTTAACAAAACAGTTTCAACTTATAAAAATCATATTATTTCATACTTGAAACATACAAACTAAACTTATATTCTTTATCAAATACCTTATACCTTTCAAAAAAAATTAGCTTTGAAAAGTTAACCTTGATTTGGAAGTGCTCAGTTCTTAAAATAGTCGAAGAACTCATATTTTCAATCCAAGAGTTGGAAATAAACACTAAATCAGTGAACCAATTTCAAAAGATAGTGTTATACCAAAGCAAATCTGAATCTCGAGGACTGAACACCAGCTTACTTTAAATCATTTCAAATGTGTATATATATATATATCTTTTGAATATCAAACCATACTTCAAAATCAAAAATCAAAATTGGTTTCACAAAATCACTCGCATAGCAAAGCTACGAGAGTGGGCTCTCCCCACTCAGAAACTCGAAAATCAATGTCGATGATGCATGCATTCATCACCAAAATTATCTTCCAGCGACATAAGTGGGTTCTGGACTTTTACTTTCTTGAAACTTCTTTAAAATCTCTTCAAAATCTTTGTAATTCATTCAAATACATTTGAAATATTTCTTATTTAGAAAATATCTATAAATCATATTATTATTATATATTTTCCAAAATCTTAAAACCGATTTCAAAACACCAGAGTTCGATTCCTTGAAATTCAAATTCAAAACCTTTTAGTTATAAATCATTTTTGTATAAATCAAGTTCTTATAAAATTTTCAAAATTTCAAATTCTTTCGAAATTTCAAATTCATTTTTGAAAGGTATATAATCCTTATCGAAAACATTTCACTTTTATATATAAAAATATGGCCATCCTTAATAATTTCGATGTATGCACAATTTCAAAATACAACCATACACAAATTTCCAAAGGATGATTCAAGGAAGGATTTCAAACAACAAAGATTCAAAATTAGAGGAACTCTAATGAAATAGAATTCTATTTCGAAGATAAACTCAAACGAAGATGAGATAATTTAATTACCAAATAGAAGATGGATAAGCCTATATAAATCGCGGGCGACCTTAACCGGTCAATCGTGACTTCAGGAATATGATCGATGCAGAAATCTAAGGAAAATCGACATTCGATCGCCGAAGATAGAATCCCGTTAGAGCAGGAGATAGATAGCATCGTAAACCGTGGATACAGAAATCTTTGGTGAATCAATTGTATTTTGTAGAGGAGTTTCACCTCTTTACAGATCATTCAAAGATTGGCGGAGTCACCGATCTTTAGAAAGGTCATTCCAAAGTGGAGTTATGGAATGCTCCAAAATCAAAAAGGTAAAATAAGAAAGACAAGACTAGACTTCGGAACAAGAGGGAGTGTTCCAAAGTTCAGGGAACCCTAATCGATAAGAATTCTAACCAAGAGGTTTCTAACAAGGTTGATACAGAAGGAATGAAGTTTAGAAAATCTTGGTTTCAAAAAAAAAAAAATATACCAAAATAATCTTTGAAACTACTTTAAAAATCATTTAGAAATCATTTTATACTTCGAAAATACGTTCTCTCACAAGGAAATGATTCTGTGATTGATTTCACCCATTCTAGGATATTTCTACCCTAGTTTTGCTCCACAGGCTAAGGTTTGTCTAAAAACCAAAGCTCTGATACCAACTGTAACAACCCGATATTTTCAGTCATTCGCATCCGCACATGTCAGACTTGAATTGCTCAAAATACCGCGTTGTAAATAAATTTGGAGCAAATGAAATACAATCACAGAATCACAGACACGGAAATATCAAAATAACTCGCAGCGGAAATAAAAATACCATAGTAGTTCATGAAGCTACTATAACAAACTCTCAAAACATAATACATAATATTAGTCTGAAACATATACAATAGAAATCTCAAATACATAGAAGTTTATAAATACCAGAGCTGAAATAGAACAATAGAAACTGAAAGGAAATAGATAACTAGACAAGCAGAATCTCCAGCGATTCCTAGCTCCAGAAAAGAAATCCAAAACTAAGCTGTAAATACTCAGGCTGACCCGAGCGTAAAGTAAAACACAAAACACTCGAGTCAGGACAATATATACTTATATAATGTAAACCAACTCAAGTGAACAGTAGTAGAAATGCACAATAACTTAAAGGATGCTTGGGATCGCCTATCCTTTAAGAATCAGTTAAACTATAAATTAAATACATCCCGTGGTTAAAATTTCAAAATGGTATTTTATACTTCAAAATCAAATATCATTTCAAAATTCAATATCATTCAAAATCCATTTCAAAATATCAAAATATAGTATCTTCCAAACCACATTAATTTTTATTTAATTTAAATACCATTACAAAACACATTTCAAAATAGTTTATATTTCGAAACAAATTACTTCCTTTTAAATCATAAAATGAAGTTATTATATTTAATAATTAAATTATTAAATTTCTAAAATTTTAAATCTTTTCAAAGTTCATTCATTCCCTAAAATTGATTAAAACAGATGAAAATTCAACTTTCGCAGCATTTATAATTTGCTACAGAAAGTTGCATTCAAAACAGTTCAATTTAACAAAAGATAGCATTTAAAAATGCAGTAAAGGGTTGCATTAGTTTCAAATAAAACTTAGTTAAATTCAACAATTATAGCATTTACAAAAATGCAATAATAACCTTTAATTAAACTTAGCCATTTGGTTCATTATTATCAACTACAGCATTTACAAATGCTGTATTATCATTTACATTAGAATTAATAGCATTTCAGAAATGCAGTTAATTAACTTCAAGTATTCAATATAATTTCACAAACACTTATATTTTTATTTAAATCATTTTTAGCTTATAAAATCATATAATTTCACTTTTAAAACAGTCATTCAAATACCCTTATATTCATGATTTTATAAAGTTAAATCTCCATTCAAAAATCAAAATTTAATAATAATTCACTTATTAAATTCCAACATTAAATTTTAAATTCATTAAATTAAATTTAACTTAACATTTAAGTTTAAAATTTTCAAATATAACTTAATTTCATTTTTATTTACTTAACTTAAAATTCACTTTTAAGCTAAATTCACAAATTTCCAATTTTAGTTATATTTCCAAATTTCAACCTAAATATTCATTCATTTCACATTTTAACTTTATTCAAAAATATTAATATATTATAAAATCATTTTAAATTCATTTAATTCAAAATATCATAAATTTATCATATTTCATATTTAATTTAAATTCATTTATCACCAAATTCTAATTTCCAAAATAACTTACATTTCAGATTTTCTAACTTTACCATTTATTTATTTCACTTATAAATTTTCAGAAAATCAATAATGTTTTACAAAAAATCATTTTTGATCAAATTTAAATCAAAATATTATAATATTTACATTTCTAAAATAATTTAAATTTTTTTAGAAAAACATATTTTAACAACGGGTCTGTATTTCATTTTCTAGCCTAGGTAAAGTGATACGGGTAATATATCATTTCAACCCGTAATTTACAAAGAAAACCCGGGTTTGGTCTTTTCAAACCCGCAACCCCAAGTAAATGAAAATAATTGAAAATCATTCAGGCCTATCATTTCAGCCCATAATGATTTTCTCCTATTCTAAAGTCCGTTCGGGTATGTATCATTTCAACCCATAGTGATTCTAATCTAAAAGGAACTTGCACGGTGATAAACTGATAAAAATAACAGAACAACATAATATAACAGTAACAGATGTTATAACAGGTGTATAAGCATGGGTGAATATCATATAATCATAATATAGCAGGTGTAACATGATAATGCATTTTACAGATTCAAAAGGGGTCAATTTACTAGTTATATATGTACATATTGTCTGGTGAGAATAACTCACTGTATTAAGCTGGAGACACAACGACGAATGCACGAATGAGATCCAAACAAGCACGATAACACGACACGAAGATGAGTGGGAGAGCCAAAGTTTAATTCTCCTTGGATACAATTCAAACAAACAATACAACTAATATAAGTTTTCAACTCAAAAATAGGATTAAATAATGTTAGAGATGAATGCATAAATCATCTCCAAACCACTTGCACTTGCCTTCTACCACTAATGCTTCAGCAATAGGTCAGAAACACATGGCAAAGGAGTGGGTTTGGATTTGGTTTGGGTTCATAATAGGTCGTCCAAGCATAGGAAAAGATGGTGCAAAGTTAGTGATGCATGAAATAACACACCAATGCAACAAAACAAGATTTCAAGGCACATAAGGCTCGTCCCTATGCAATTCTAGGCACGGCCAGGTCTGTAGTGGGCTGGAGAATGGTGTGGCAGAGGGTTTCAGGTCGTCCATGGGTGGTGGAGGTGGAGTAGGTGGTGGCCAAGGGGTGGTTGAAGGTGATGTGTGGTCATGGTGATTGGCTATGGCATATAGGGTGAAGTTTGTTCAAGTTTTATGATGGATCATCAACCAAGGGTGCACGGATTAGGATGGTCAGAGGGTTCAAAGTGGTGGCAGCCTGATGTGGTGGTGGTGGTGGTGGCAGCTATGGTGAAGGAGGAGCTAAGGCCGAGTCTATACGTGAAGGCAAGTGCATAGAACAAACAAGACAATAAGAATTTGCATAGAAAAGAAGGAAAAAATTACCAATCTTCATGGAAATGATGGAGGCCGAAATTTTAGAGATGAGAAATGGAAAATTCACGTGAAATGATAGAGGAGTCGGCTGAAGATAGGAAGTTATGGCAGCAAATTGAATGAAAAGTAATGGTTGGAGTTGAAAAGGTGAGAATACAAAGAGCCTTAAGAAATAAGAAGTCACATAACCTTTCACATTTCTCATATATATTTATATACATTTAAATAACTGAAAATACTTATAATTTCAGTTAAAATTCGAAACTATAACAGATAAACAAAATATTAATAATTAAATATTAATTAGATATGATTAAAATAAGAAAATAGCACAGAAAATGAAAACTAGTCTAGAAAATTTGAAATTAAATGGAACAAACTCTGAAAAATTTATATGTACATGAAAAATATTTATAAATAAAGATAAGAACATAAAATAAAAATGCATTCACAAAAATGAATAAATAAATTTAAATTAAATATAATTTAAATGAAGAAAATAGCAGAAAAATAGAAACTAGCCTTTAAAAATAAGAAATAAATGCAATAAACTTTGGAAAAATTATAACGTCACTTTAAAAATATTTAGAAGAAAAAAAAAATATAATATAACATATTACACATATAAAAATATTTTTTATATAAATTAAAATAGACAAATTTTTATTAAATAAATCAATTTACGTACAATATTGTAAAAAGCATAGCTTTCATATATAAATCGGATTTCAATGAAATGAAAAGTAGTATTCTTAAATTTTAATATATTTTCATAATAAAAGATAAAATTTAAGAATTTAAATATTTAAATTTGAAATTTAAAAAAAATCAAAGTTTGACCCAAATTGACCAAAGTCAACATTTCAGGAAAATATTCAATTTATACCATTTGGAATTATAATTCACATAATAATTAAAGTTTATATTTAAAAATGAAATGTTTGAAATGAAACAAGTTTAAAAATATTCAAAATGAAATAAAGTCAAAATTAAAATATACATAAAAATCTAGGGTTGTTACATTTGAAGTAAAAAATTTCTAATTATTTATAAATGTTTCCAAGACCCATGAATAGAGTTGAAAGACTTGGATTTCACAAAGGATCTTATAAAATGGTTTGAAGATGTAAGGATGATTATATACAAGGTGAAGATTTTAATAAATGATTGGATATTTATAAATGGACTTAAGAAATGGGTTATAGATTTATAAAAGAAGTTTTATAAATGGTTTAGAGATTTATAAGGGATTTATAAATGAGTTTAGAAATATACAAAAAGCAATTTATAAGTGACTGAAATGCATGAAAGAAGTTGTATAAATGGTTTTAGGAGTTTTATAAAATGGTTTATAAATGGTTTGGAGAATTACAAGGAGTTTGTATAAATAATTATTGAATCAAATTAAAAGGATGTCTTTCTCCGTTTTATGAATAAGCGTTGAGGCAAGTATATTGATATTTTCTAAGGATTGAATTGTATGCGGTTATATCTTTGTAAAAGTATTCCTTTACAATAATTTACAAGGTTAGTTTTATTTATAAAAGATTTACAAAACGAGGCTAGTGATTGCTTGTAACAACCCGGTATTTTGCATCTATTATAATCGACAATTTAAACGATTAATATTGACACAAATTTCCATTTGAAGTTTTTAAATTTTGAATTAAAATTGATTTATAAATTGTTAAAAGAAATTTAGGACTTTAAATAAAAGTTTTCTTTTTATTTTATTTGGCCTTATCCCCTCTTTTTATTCAAACCGGTCCCCCTCTCCCCCCTTATCTATTTTCGTTTGCAAAACCTAAAACCACCGAAAAATAAAAAAATGGGGGCGCTCGCATTCGTTCCCTCTTTGTCCAAATTTAGGGCTTCGGTTGATCGCTTCGTTCGTCTTCGCCCGAATTCTGGCCGGCTTCCCCTAAATTCGTCGACAATGTGAGTAATCCCTACTCACATCTAATTCAAATTCATTGTTTGGTGATTTTGTGTTCGACCTTGAATTTTTGTACCTGACTTCGGCCATTCGATTTGTTTTGATGATTGATTTTGTAACTTTGTCGCCTCGACCCTGTTTTTGTTCGATGTTGCTGCTTTTCTGCCTTGAGATGATTTCGGGGCTGTTGATTTAGATCCCATGACTTACATTGTTCATTGTACACCGTAGTATCCTTAAGCATGTTGTTGCTGGCCATTTCTTTTGTCATATTCATTATGACCGGCTTCACTGACATGTTTCGTTACTTGATTATTTTAGGCTTGCCTCGGGTCTTCGTTGCTTTTGACTCGGGTAAAACTTTGTAAGGCTCGGGTAGATTTTTATTTACATGATTTTTTAACCCTGCAAATGTTTTTAAAAGAAAAATAAAATGAAATGAAGTGAAATGAATGTGTCGAGTTGTACACAAGCTTGCTCTGTCACCAGTGTCTGCATATATGCGCATATATACATATGTTTGTGTGTATGCATATATGGGTGGATTGACTTGAATTGCAATCTGGCACATTTGTTTGTAGGCTTGTTTTTGTCCACTGTATCCCTGTACTTGTTTGTGTTCCTGAACACTTTTGGTCTCTACTCGATGCTGTTGTTTCCATGTATATAATGTATATACATGTATATGTATATACGTGAGTACTGTCACGGTTGTATTATCTATGTATTTCCATTGATATGCTGCCTTGTTTTGAACTTGAAGTAAGTATTCCTAGTTTGAGTGTTCTTGTGTTTCATGCTGTTGCATGCATCCTTGTTTGTACCTATTTATTGTGGTTTCGGTTGCTTTATTCATCCTTGCTAATTCATTTTGGTTGCTGGCACTATAACCTGAAATAATAGTTGTCGCTGGGCTTATAGCTTGATACACTCGTTTTCCTTGAACTAATTTCGAATAAGTATGAACTGTGAGCGTGTTGTATCACTAGCCTGGTCTTGTATGTCTGACCGTACACCATCTTGTGTACATATTGCATATTCACTTTGTTGAAGCTTTTCACTACTGCCACTTGCTTATTGCATTTGTTTGGACTGTGAATTCTGGAGCATTTTTGTTGTTCACTGCAACTTTGGTTTTTGCATATTTAATATGCAGACATTTGAGCATTTTTCTTTTGTTGCTTTCCTGCAACTGTGGATTGCACACTTGATATGCAGTAACCTGTAGTCTTGACTTTGAGTATTTATGTCTACGAGCACTTGTATCTCACACATGTGTTATGTGCATTTCAGTTGTACTTCTTTTATTGCCTGGTCTGGATTTGTGTTTTGGTTCTTGTTTAAGCACTGTTCACTTTGTGTTAGCATTTCACTTGTGTTGAACTCGGTTTTCGAGTTTGACCTCGTGCGCGCTTGTGAATTTTATTGTGTACGTCAGCACTATAGTGGCAAGGCAGTGCACGCAGGCGTGAACTGCAGCCTCATGGTATGGCGGGTATGATATTCTTTTTGTTTTGACTTATGGATCTTTTTGCGTATTCCATATTCCGTAGTGGCGAGGCAGTGCACGCGTGCGTGTACTGCAGCCCTACTTGAATTAATATTTAATTGATATTTCAATGGTTTGAACTGTTTTGTTCATTTCAATTCAATATTCTGAATTGCACTCTGATCTGGTTTAATTACTGTCGTCTATTCATTATTTAATTATTATTGCTTCTGTGCACTAATAACTGAGTTTGAATTAGACTGACCCGAGTATTATTTCCTTTAAATCTAATACTCGGGTCAGACCGAGTATTTCAGGTTGTAGATATTCTGCTTTGGGTTGCTGCTAGAACTATGAAGTTCTTTCATATCTTTTGGAGTAGTCGTCGTCACTTATAGTAGTCTGTATAATTGTATAGGAAAATATGTATTCATGTATATTATATACGTTAATGTACTTGTATATGTAACTTCCTGAGTCGACTGTGGTAGTTGTATCATATGTACCGTGTCATATGTATTGTATCAAATGTATTGTAACTGACATCAGTTATTGTATATATGAGACTTTCTATTTTAATTGTGTTCCGCATTATATTATCTGTGTAATATTTTATATTTACTGTTCTAAACTATTATGAACCATCGTAGTTCGTTTTATACTGGTATTGGGGTATGTCGATGGGAGAAAATATATATCACTCCTATCGAGATAACCAGTACTAGTGTAAGGCCTAACTATTGATGGCCGCTCCTCAACAGCCTTATTCTCCGGGCTGGTTGACAGCACTACACCGTAGTGTCCTTGGCTAGCGCGGGTATAGAGGTGGGGCGTCACAGCTTGGTATCAGAGCCTGGGGTTTAGAACAAATATAAAACATAACTTAGATAGTACATGTGTTACAACTATTTGTCGACGTTTTATCTCTCATATTTGCATATGATTGTCTTTGATTGTTAGGTATGAATTCCTAACGCTTATTCATATGCATTTGATTTTGAATTCTTGTGTTTTCGGCTTTGATTTGATTTAGCCGATGATTGATTTTGTTCGAATCTCAGCGATTCTGAACTTGATATTTTATGTTTTCCTCGGCTTGATTTCCATTCGACTTCGGTCACTTTGTTTTTTTTTTGAGAAATAGCTAAATTCTTGATTTCCAAGACTCTGACTTTGTTTGACGTTGAGTCCTTTGATGATGATGTTGAATCGTTTTGTACTCTATTATGGCCGTTATTTGTTGACTTCGACATTGACTTGATTTTCATTTTTGTTGAAGTCATTTATGCATTTATGCTCGTTCTGCTTTGTTTTTCTAATTGTTAATCGATTCTTCTTTTCCGATTAGTTATCTTCTTTGTCGACTTTGATAACTTCTATTTTTGGAATTTTTAGGTATTTCTACTTTGATGGATTTAGAATCGATTTCTTTGAATTCTATTCACATCTTTATATGTGAATTCTTGTGCTTGATTGTTCCTACAATCATTTTTATGATTTGTCACTTTAAAAAATATAAAGGTTTTATATACTAGTAGTAAATATCAAAACCCTTTTCTCCAAACGATTTCAAAACTATTTTACTACAAAACTCTTTTCCTAAACCGTTTTCCAATCTATTAGTATATACTAACCTTTACCTCACTCGTATGAAAAATCTAATTAAACGACTTAGTAAAACGAGTGGTATATAACGTTTGCGTTTACTTCGCCGGTTAATTCTTGGACTTATTCGATTGAATCTCTTCTGACAATTTTATTAGTGAAGATTTACAGTTTGTTCGTAAATATTTAAGTTAAGCAAGTGGTTATGGGACATGAAGCTAAACTTTTATATTTACTAGCTTAGTGTAATTGACACTTCTCGTTGATCTTGACGATCGCTTTATGAACTAGACTAGCAATTGTGCTATGTCTTTTTATTTGCGAGGTTAGACTAGACACCACTTGTGTGATTCCATTCACACATACCTTTCTGCTTTTTGGTTAGTCTTGACCTCAATCTGCGTGATTCCATTCACACATGCTTAGTGTAATTGACACTCCTCGTTGATCATGATCATCGTTCTGATGGTCAGACTAGACACCACTTGTGTGATTCCATTCACACATACCTTTCTGCTTTTTGGTTAGTCTTGACCTCAATCTGTGTGATTCCATTCACACATGTGGGGTAGCTCCCCTTGGTCTTCGGACCGTCATGTGATAGGCCTCTTTCCCTTTTTTCTGTGATTTCTAGATTCCTTATGTTGATTTCTGGAAATTTTATGCTTCACCTATTTTTGTGTACTGGTGAATTCATATGTTATTGATTTGTCATGAGTACAAATTTGAGGTATGATACCTCTTTGGATCTTTGAGAAGATTCTTGTGATATTGATTATCTCTTATCGGTTGATCTCCTGTTGATCATTATTTGCATACTTATAGTCGTATGTCAGTATGGATATTTCATATTTATGCCATACCTCTCGTCGGTTGATCTCCTGTTGATCATTATTTACATACTTGTAGTAGTATGTTATTATGGATATTTTATGTTATGCGTTGCACGTGTTGGTGATTTTCATGCTCACGTGTAGGTGAGATTCCGTGCTCCCGTTCTCGCTTTGCGTTGCACGTGTTGGTGATTTTCATGCTCACGTGTAGGTGAGATTCCGTGCTCCCGTTCTCGCTTTGCGTTGCACGTGTTGGTGATTTTCATGCTCATGTGTAGGTGAGATTCCATGCTCCCGTTCTCGCTTTGTGTTGCACGTGTTGGTGATTTTTCATGCTCACGTGTAGGTGAGTTTCCATACTCCCATTCGAGTTTTCATACTCCGGTTCGAGTTTTCATACTCCGTTCGAGTTTTTATACTCCCGTTCGAGTTTTCATACTCCGTTCGAGTTTTCATACTCCGGTTCGAGTTTTCATACTCCCGTTCGAGTTTTCATACTCCGGTTCGAGTTTTCGTACTCCGGTTCGAGTTTTCATACTCGCGTTCGAGTTTTCATACTCGCGTTCGAGTTTTCATACTCCGGTTCGAGTTTTCATACTCGCGTTCGAGTTTTCATACTCCGGTTCGAGTTTTCATACTCTCATCTTGTGATTTCTGGATTTCTTGTGTAGATTCCTAGAATTTGTGCTTCACCAATTTTCGTGATCTCTATTGATAAGTTTTATCAATTTTTGTGCATTGGTGAATTCGTGTGATATTGACTTGTTATGAATACGAGTTTAGGGTATGATACCCCTTCCTATCTTTGAGAAGATTCTTGTGACATTTTTGATGAATGAAAATCCACTTATCGAAGTTGCTACTGATGTCGCTGTTTTAATCACGTGTTTTAAAAATTGTTTTCAAAATTTTTACGATTTGCGCTTTCAAAAGAATGAGGAAGCGAATTAAACGTTTCAGAAAAACCGAGGACTATGACCCCTTTCTTTTACTGATTCGCTTAATTCCGGACTTGTCCGTTTGAGAACGTAAAATGTTATTTATTTAAAATACACAATTTTGCACTTTCAAGGAAACGATGAAGTGAATTAAACGATTTAGTAAAACTCGTGGTTATGGGTCATGTGCGTTTGCTATTTCGGTTAATTTCGGACTCGTTAGTTGAAAAAAATTTGTGATTTGAAATTTGATTACCGTTGTGGTAATTTCTGATTATCGTTTTGATAATCGGATGTTTGTGATTTCTGATTTATCGTTTTTGATAATCAGATATTTATTGTTTCTGATTATCGCTTGTGATAATTAGATATTTGAGATTTAATTATCGTTTGTGATAATTAAACATTTGCGATTTGAGATTTAATTATCAATTGTGATAATTAAATATTTGTGATTTGAAATTTGATTACCGTTGTGGTAATTTCTGATTATCGTTTTGATAATCGGATGTTTGTGATTTCTGATTTATCGTTTTTGATAATCAGATATTTATTGTTTCTGATTATCGCTTGTGATAATTAGATATTTGAGATTTAATTATCGTTTGTGATAATTAAATATTTGTGATTTAAGATTGATTTTCGATTTTGATAATCGAATACTTGTTGATTTGATTATCGTTTTTGATAATCAAATATTTGTGATTTGAGATTTCTGAATTATCTATTGATAATTAGATTTTGTGGATAATTTGTGAATTTCTTTTATGAAATTAAAAGATTTCTTTGGCGTTTATATTGTACTACGCCGGTGTACCGACTCAATTTTCCGCTATTCATGACGTTTTCCACGTCTTCCAATTACGGAAATGCCTTAGGGATTTCCGATTTCTATTCTTGAGCAACCTTATATTCACCTCATTGCTTCGGGGGTGTAGCACCTTCGAAATAAAGATGTTTCTCTTGTGGAGATTCTCAATGGTTCTCAAATTCTATGGTTTTCTCTTAGGAATCCAGAGAATTCATCGAACAAACACGTTCAAGTTTACCCTTTCATGCTCTTATGGTTGTTACCTTTTGTTAATTTATTCCTTATGATTGCGAGGACGCAATTTATTTAAGGAGGGGAGTCTGTAACAACCCGGTATTTTGCATCTATTATAATCGACAATTTAAACGATTAATATTGACACAAATTTCCATTTGAAGTTTTTAAATTTTGAATTAAAATTGATTTATAATTTGTTAAAAGAAATTTAGGACTTTAAATAAAAGTTTTCTTTTTATTTTATTTGGCCTTATCCCCTCTTTTTATTCAAATCGGTCCCCCTCTCCCCCCTTATCTATTTTCGTTTGCAAAACCTAAAACCACCGAAAAATAAAAAAATGGGGGCGCTCGCATTCGTTCCCTCTTTGTCCAAATTTAGGGCTTCGGTTGATCGCTTCTTTCGTCTTCGCCCGAATTCTGGCCGGCTTCCCCTAAATTCGTCGACAATGTGAGTAATCCCTACTCACATCTAATTCAAATTCATTGTTTGGTGATTTTGTGTTCGACCTTGAATTTTTGTACCTGACTTCGGCCATTCGATTTGTTTTGATGATTGATTTTGTAACTTTGTCGCCTCGACCCTGTTTTTGTTCGATGCTGCTGCTTTTCTGCCTTGAGATGATTTCGGGGCTGTTGATTTAGATCCCATGACTTACATTGTTCATTGTACACCGTAGTGTCCTTAAGCATGTTGTTGCTGGCCATTTCTTTTGTCATATTCATTATGACCGGCTTCACTGACATGTTTCGTTACTTGATTATTTTAGGCTTGCCTCGGGTCTTCGTTGCTTTTGACTCGGGTAAAACTTTGTAAGGCTCGGGTAGATTTTTATTTACATGATTTTTTAACCCTACAAATGTTTTTAAAAGAAAAATAAAATGAAATGAAATGAAATGAATGTGTCGAGTTGTACATAAGCTTGCTCTGTCACCAGTGTCTGCATATATGTGCATATATACATATGTTTGTGTGTATGCATATATATGTGGATTGACTTGAATTGCAATCTGGCACATTTGTTTGTAGGCTTGTTTTTGTCCACTGTATCCCTGTACTTGTTTGTGTTCCTGAACACTTTTGGTCTCTGCTCGATGCTGTTGTTTCCATGTATATAATGTATATACATGTATATGTATATACGTGAGTACTGTCACGGTTGTATTATCTATGTATTTCCATTGATATGCTGCCTTATTTTGAACTTGAAGTAAGTATTCCTAGTTTGAGTGTTCTTGTGTTTCATGCTGTTGCATGCATCCTTGTTTGTACCTATTTATTGTGGTTTTGGTTGCTTTATTCATCCTTGCTAATTCATTTTGGTTGCTGGCACTATAACCTGAAATAATAGTTGTCGCTGGGCTTATAGCTTGATACACTCGTTTTCCTTGAACTAATTTCGAATAAGTATGAACTGTGAGCGTGTTGTATCACTAGCCTGGTCTTGTATGTCTGACCGTACACCATCTTGTGTACATATTGCATATTCACTTTGTTGAAGCTTTTCACTACTGCCACTTGCTTATTGCATTTGTTTGGACTGTGGATTCTGGAGCATTTTTGTTGTTCACTGCAACTTTGGTTTTTGCATATTTAATATGCAGACATTTGAGCATTTTTCTTTTGTTGCTTTCCTGCAACTGTGGATTGCACACTTGATATGCAGTAACCTGTAGTCTTGACTTTGAGTATTTATGTCTACGAGCACTTGTATCTCGCACATGTGTTATGTGCATTTCAGTTGTACTTCTTTTATTGCCTGGTCTGGATTTGTGTTTTGGTTCTTGTTTAAGCACTGTTCACTTTGTGTTAGCATTTCACTTGTGTTGAACTCGGTTTTCGAGTTTGACCTCGTGCGCGCTTGTGAATTTTATTGTGTACGTCAGCACTATAGTGGCAAGGTAGTGCACGCAGGCGTGAACTGCAGCCTCATGGTATGGCGGGTATGATATTCTTTTTGTTTTGACTTATGGATCTTTTTGCGTATTCCATATTCCGTAGTGGCGAGGCAGTGCACGCGTGCGTGTACTGCAGCCCTACTTGAATTAATATTTAATTGATATTTCAATGGTTTGAACTGTTTTGTTCATTTCAATTCAATATTCTGAATTGCACTCTGATCTGGTTTAATTACTGTCGTCTATTCGTTATTTAATTATTATTGCTTCTGTGCACTAATAACTGAGTTTGAATTAGACTGACCCGAGTATTATTTCCTTTAAATCTAATACTCGGGTCAGACCGAGTATTTCAGGTTGTAGATATTCTGCTTTGGGTTGCTGCTAGAGCTATGAAGTTCTTTCATATCTTTTGGAGTAGTCGTCGTCACTTATAGTAGTCCGTATAATTGTATAGGAAAATATGTATTCATGTATATTATATACGTTAATGTACTTGTATATGTAACTTCCTGAGTCGACTGTGGTAGTTGTATCATATGTACCGTGTCATATGTATTGTATCAAATGTATTGTAACTGACATCAGTTATTGTATATATGAGACTTTCTATTTTAATTGTGTTCCGCATTATATTATTTGTGTAATATTTTATATTTACTGTTTTAAACTATTATGAACCATCGTAGTTCGTTTTATACTGGTATTGGGGTATGTCGATGGGAGAAAATATATATCACTCCTATCAAGATAAGCAGTACTAGTGTAAGGCCTAACTATTGATGGCCGCTCCTCAACAGCCTTATTCTCCGGGCTGGTTGACAGCACTACACCGTAGTGTCCTTGGCTAGCGCGGGTATAGAGGTGGGGCGTCACATTTCTTATTTGCTGAACCAATGTTGTTATTCCCTGTGAAATAAATTCCTGATTGAATGTTTGTTATTCATTAGTTAAATAACCGACTATCGAAAATGGGCCCAAACGTATCTTTGGAGATATCTAAGAGAAACACATGAGTTATATGACATAGTCATCTCCGATGATGCTATACTATACGTATTTTGCCAAATCAACACCACCCGAAAATCGAAAACCATGTTCAAACCCAAAACCTGCCAATCACGCCTCTCCTAAATCCCAAAACCATCATCTCCCAACAACCGAGCAAACCAGTCCCACCTAACAATCACCTCACAAATCACAGCATCACCCAATTTTCAACCATATCTGCAACCAAATCCACAACCTCACCTCAAGCCCTGCTATCAACAGCTACTACACTTATTGTCCCACAACTAAACTACACTTACTGTTGCTTCGTTGTAACGACCCATAATTTCGCTATTTCGAAAATGAGTGATTTCGTTTGTTTTAAATTTAAAAGAAATTTAAATTTTATATATAATACATATAAATGAAGAAATCATTTATTCTTATAGTTAATAATTTAAAAAGTAAAAATTTGGATTTTAGAACAAATCAACAAAAGTTAAGTTTTGGTAGAAAAATAAATAAAGGCTTGAATAAATAGGTTTAAATATTTATTTGATAAGTTAAATCTTATTTAAAAACATCTAATAAAGGTAATAAAAGTATATTAATATATTTAAAAGTATGTTAATAATCGTTTTACAAAAATAACCAAATTTTGTCGCATTTTGTCAGTTTTACATACACTGTAAAATTAGATATTTAGATATTAATTAAATATGATTTTAAATTATAAAGAGACATGTTTTAATTTATTTAAAGAAGTAAAACGTACATTTTAAAGTTTGGTTTACTTCAATATATAGCTTAACAAAAATATCAAATTTTGACTGTAAAATTTGTCGACAAAAACACCGTTTTCAACCAAACAAGTTATCGTCAAGTTCTTGCAACATGATATGGTTCCTAATACATATATGAACTTAACAAACTATGTTGCATGTTGCATTTAACTGCACTTTGAAAAGTCATAGTTTACAAATAATTCAAAAAGTAACATGATTTGACATAAACCTGTAAACAAATCTATATTAAACAACATCATTACTCTATGTCTTATCTCATTAATGCTCAAGTCTTATCAAATATGGAAATGGAGCAAGAAGATATTTATGTAATTTGAAAAGTAAGAAAAAGAGGCAAAATCATTTTGTAAGTACGTAAATCAAATCCTAACATCATTTCACATTTAATACCATTTCTTCTCCATTAAGCAAAGTTCAAATCAAGGGTACGGAAAAACGGATCGTGACATTTGGTATCAAAGCTGAAGGTTAAGCAAGAACCTTGGCTTTGTTATGGGTAAAGACTCATCAGAGATAGGATTAGTAATATCGTAGGATGAGTAACTCATTAGAAATAGGGTTAATAACACCCTAGAATGAGTTATGAGAGTATTATATATATATACATATGAGTGCGTATTTCTTAATTTTATAAAAGTGATTTTGTTTTAAAGAAATTGGTAAATGAAATAATTTTACCTTGGGTTTATATTTTAAATATCAAAGAGGATATTATTATTTTTTGTTAGAAATTAAAAATTGATTGCAATTTTGCTTAGTAAAACTAAAATATGAATATCTTGTGATTAGAATTGCATAATTTGACTATAAGATATTCCTTATAGAATCAATTAGTTGAAAGCTAGAATTTAGAACTTTAATCATATACCCTTAGATATTTAGTATTATGAAATATAATGATTAAGTGATTATCTTAATGGATGGATTTAAAAGCTAAGTACAAATATCTTGTGAAGTAAAATTCACAATTTAACTATAAGATATCTATACTATTATATTATTATTGAGTTGCATTTCAAGGGCGCACAGACCTCCTTGATTTTTTGTCAACTGAACGGTCACATTTTATATTTTTTCCTTCACCTTCGAGCTCTCCGCTTCATCCTTATCATGTAAGCTACAAATAAGAAGACTAGGGTTTTTTCCTACCTGCTCTCCGCTTCATCGTTATTCCATAAGCTAAAAATAGAAAGCCTAGGGTTTCCAGGTTATTCTTCCGCCCAATTTCTTCCACCGCGAGTATCAACTTCATGAAGAAGGTAATTTATGTTCTTTTCATCTTGATTTTTGGGTGCGGTGTGTCTATTTTTTCCTTAATGATATTATTGGGATTCAGGCATATTTTAATATTCAGTTTTTTTGGATTTGTTCGTGTTTTTCCCCTCTTTACACTTTTCTGTATACGCTAACTTGATGAAACATATAAAATATCTAGAAAAATGTATAAGATACCTGAAAAAATTGTGTGCGATCCTCATATACCGTAAAAGGATTTGATTTTGGAATTTTAATCTTAGATACTTGGTTATCTGGGTGGTCTAAATATGAATATGGTTGTGAACACTTATAGAAGCCACTAGCAACAAGCAAGTGTATTGTACTCCTACATAAACAGATATGTAGATGTTATTAACAGTTAGTGATAAACAATGCTTAAAGGTGTATGAGAACCAGACCTGTTCATGCATAACAGTTCTCCACAGTGTTTGTTGTAACTAGTGATTTCAAGTTCAACAATTGTTGCGTTGCCTGCAAAACGAAATGGCACAAAAATAATTTGCAGGTTTGTAAATACATATGGACTATTGTTAATGTATGGAATGCCATCAAGTTGGTATATAAATAGCTTGCGACATACGGTTTTCCCTAATTTAATCTTTAAAATAGCAAACTTATATTTAAAATTTATTAACCCACCAATGCTTACCAAAACAAACTATTAATTGATAATCTATACGTGGAAACTATTGGCCTAAATTACATGTACACTAATTTTGGCATTCCAGCAATGGAAATCTCTTTCTTCAGATGCTCTTAAAAACAAGTAGAACATCAAAACTAACTAGTGCACGTAGCTAATTCTTTCGACTTTATTTGATTGATTTATCTATGAAACAAAGTATGTTGCTGTAGTATGTACTCCTTTTTTGTTGTTTTCCCCCTTCTCATTCGTACTCAATTATTGAAGATAGAGCAGTCTAGCTATATAACATTACTTCATTAATTAATAAATCGATTTTTTAACTATTTTACCAACTGTCTTTTTCTTTTGCTTAACTATTACGACTTACTTTTACTACCTATTTACGTCAGTCAGTCTGGTATCATTCTTCATTAAGAAATTTTAAAATTAACTGCTACTCCTGTAAAGTTGGATAAATATGTGTTAGCATTAGCCTTAGTGATGGACTTTGAATATTACATTTATAGGAACATATAATAAGTCTGGTTGACAAGACTGGAGAAATAAAATATGGAAGGAGTAACAATGGTCATGACCTTGAATGTCAGTTATCGGTAAAATTACAGATCTTGCCTGTTTTTCAGAATTTACATTTATAACCTGTTACGTGACTGCTGTTTTACAACATTTTACCACTGTACAGCATTTGACAAAGAAGCTGAGGGATTAGTCGGACAAAGGGTTGATGAAATTCTATGCATCTATGAACTGGTAATTTGCAAATACTTACTCACCATCTTCTATGCATATATGAGCGATTACGTGGTCAGTGGAGATTAAAGTGAGCACAAATGACACTACAGTTAAGCTAGGTTGGTTATTTCGAAACCTGCTACTACAGAGGAGGGGTGCTGTTTGCAGCTGGCTGAAAATCTGCTGCTGCTATTTGCATTATGGTGCATGGGTCAGTGAACAGTGGAATGGAGGCATGTATTTGCTGTATGTGAGAAGGTGCTTTAGCTGTTGTGGATAACTGAACCATTTATTTTTCATTTTGGCAATGTATGTATTTGACCTCTGTACTTCTTTTGATGCGTAAATCTATGTTTGCATTTTTCTATATTGGTTTCCTATTACCTGCACATACAACTTCATATTATGCCTACTCTTTACCACGGCTGTTTTACAATGCAAATAAGCATGTCCTACTGTACAATTTAAAGTTTATAATTAGTCCAACTTGATATACAATAAAACATGAACCGTTACAGTGAAATATTATAAATTGAAATAATATAGTTACAGCGATTTATTGATTCTGATGGGTAAGCAAGTTGTGAAATTAGCTATTCTACCAAATTATTAATTTCCCCTGACCGGAAAAACCCAAATGAAATAAGCAATTCAAACACACTAAAACAATACACTTTTTTTCCTACCGTATATAATTCAGCTTCACGTGACAACAAATATCTTCCATACGGCTGAAGAAACACTATGTAGTAGACTATCGCTAAAGCTCTATAAGTACCCATGTACTTCCACACAGCTGAAGAAAACTATATAGTACACTATCACTAAAGATCCATATGTGGTATGCATTCTTGCTATATAATTCAAGACCAATTGTGGTATGCATTCTTTGATAATAGATTTGCTGTATGCAATTCTAAATGACACCGAGTATTAATACAATTTAGTTTCCACAATATGGTGTACACAATTTGCAATGTGCAATTACAAATAAAATCGGTCATTCAAATTATATAACCTTTAATTGAATGAATTACAGCATCCAACACAACCAGCAATTACAATTGAAAATATTATTTTTCTTTATAAGTCATGTATGTAACATGAAAAAGATGCCCTTTCACATTTCACCGTCTTCCACCTCTACACCACTTACTAATACTTTTATTATATTTTATTCTAGAATCCACACTCAGATCCACGAAGAATTGATTCAAACAGACAAGCAGCAATGTACCTATATGACTGCCAACGATAGCATGTTCAAAATCAATTGGCGAGAGGATTCTTAATGTCAAAAACATTTAGTATCAATTTGTTGCTTTCATAAATTTAATGCTTAAGATACACATATTAACAAACATTGTTTCTCTTTGTTATAATGATTATTCTCAATTGTTATGTACTTGCTTCTGATTATGACAAACTAGCTTTCTAAAAAAAATGTTTTCTGCTACCTAGAATTTTTACTATCATACAATATTATATGATATTTTCCAAACTCAACCATGGCTTGGTTTGTTGACAAGCATGCTAAATGGTGAACATATAAATGTTTTCATGGATGTAGTATTTTTTGCGACTTTGCCACATTAGATTCTATATGATTCCACCATAAATGTCACAACTGGGCTCCTAACATTTTATTAAAACCACCTCATGTGATGGCTATATTTTAGGTTATTCTATGTTGTTTTTTACGACTATTTTTCCACTCAATTCCTCTCTTTACGTTTGAAATATGAAGCACCTACTACGATTATGCACTATTACATAGATTTCTCTACGTCTAATCTTGGTATGTTTTACTAGGTCTGCCACTTATAATTGAATATCTATAGCAATTACATGTTATGTAGTTAATGCCCCGCTATTATCTTGCTATATCTCATAGCGGATTTCTACGCTATGATTTTCCAAATAGTCCCAAATATAGCCTTTCTGCTTTAAGCCCCGCTATTTCCCATTATTACCGCTATATTTCGCTATTTCCGCTATATCTTTTTTAAAAGAAATGAATTGAAAAATGACATTTATACATTATGAAAATTATGAAATTAATTTCGTTAATTGAATTTTTAATATATTTTCAGAAATGAAAATACTCTAATATTCTACTAAATTCAGTTATGTTATATAACAGTTTTATATTTATTTACAATACATTACATGATGAGAAAAATACTGTGCATTATCCCAGTCTCTTTTATAAGGGTTTTTAACTGCTAATTTTCAAATATATGCTAAATTAAATTTGTATGTGTTACTACTAACCATTACTACACTAAAAATTTATGTCAGTTTACTTTGGCCAAATCCGTGTGTGAAGCATGAGTTCGCACCAGTTTGATGATAATATTGAAGCTAGAAGTTGTAGCTAGAGAAAGTAAAGAGAAAATGCACGCTTAGAAAAAATTCTTATCAATAAGATAGAAAAAGATAAGCCGAAATTGATATTTTGGGTAAATATAATATAAAAGAATAAGTTCTATAACTTATAAAGGAGTTAAAATAATTTGAAATTTATACACTTTGATTAGGTTAAAATCAAGGTGAAATTTAGGAATAAGAGGTATAAGTACTATCATCCTAATATAAAACTTTGAATTAGTGATACATTTAGGGTAAAATTGTAATTCAGAGTGAATTAAGATTAGGAGTGGACAGTTTTGAATTAATGGTTAGTAGGTTGATTATTGGATGAAAATGTTTAAATAATAATACCATGTGAATTTAGTTTCATAATTCAACTATAAGGTATTTAAAGAGGGCTATCACGATCGGAATCGCTCACGATTTCATGTGTGGAAATCAAAAGGGGGATGGGTGATCGAGTACGAGGCTGCTCCTTTCTTCGAAGCCGAAGGAATTATCTTGGGTCAATCTCGAGTTGTCGAATGAGTGGACTTCGACTAGGGCTAGGGGTTTTTACGAATGGAGAAGGAGCTGGCTCGATCAGAGGTCGGCAATGCTTGCGTTTTGGTTGAGGTCCAGATAGTTAGGAAAAGAAGAAAAGAGATAGAAGAAGAAGAAACAGAAAACCAAACTCAGAATCTAACATTCGCAGCGGGTGAAATATAATATCAAATAATATTCTTTACACAAAGAAAGCTGTATCGGTCAATTACATTTTAATACATCGGAGTTACAACATTTTACAATCATTAGACAGTTAAAATAACTTGTTCCAGATATACAAAAATATAACACAGCGGAAACACTCCATACGTTCCTGCCATTCAGCTCACCTCTTGAGCTCCAGAACGTCCTTACCTGAAAAGCTGTAATACTCGGTCTGACCCGAGCATTACATCAACGTAACACCCGGGTCAGGCTGGAAACCAGCGTGAGTAAACTCATCTAACATGGAATACAAAAGCATACAACTTATATAAACCTGGGGTAACTTGCATCAATTTACAACTTCACAAGTTGTTATAGACATTACTTATTTCACACAACAATTTCTGAGTACCAAAAACATAGATTAAATAGTCCAGTTCACTTAAATCATTCTATTTCAGCCTATTGATTCCACATATCAACTTATAAAGAATCGAGTGGTTTCGGGTATTAGTAACACCGACTCTGATCTCTTTGAATCTAATGTAACAACCCTGTATTTTGTAATTATTTTATTGTACATTTTAATTATTTTTAATGTAAGATTTTGATTTAAAAAAACTTATTTTACTTATTTGAAATGATTAAATTTATTATTTAAATATAATCTTGATTTTTTATGAGTTATACTTCCAAACTTGTGTAAGTTGAATATTTGCCTGAAATGCTGATTTTGGTCAAAATAGTCAAACTGTGACTTTCAACTTAAATTTTTAAAAGTTTAAAATTTTAATTTTTTTCTTTTATTATGAAAGTACATAAAATTCTAAGAACACCACTTTTCGTTTCGTTGAATTTGGATGTAAATTGTGAAAGTTATACCCTTTACAATATTGTGCGTATATAGGGTTATTTAACAATGACTATTTTAAATTGTATAAGTTACTTCTTCTTTGTTATATTTTATTTTAATATGTGATAATATGTTATATTATGTATATTTTGACTTTTAAGTATTTTTAAAATGATAATATAATTTTTCTAAAGTTCATTTGAATTTATTTCTAATTTTAAAGCCTAGTCTACAATTTTAAGCCATTTTCTTAATTTAATTATATATAATTAAAATTTATTTATTTATTTTATGCACTCACTTTTATTTGCTGTGTTTTACTTTATTTTATTCATTTTACATGTATTTAAATTAAAGTAAATTTTTCCAAAGTGTATTGAAGTTATTTCTAATTCTTAAGTCAAGTTTTCATTTTCTGTGCTATTTTCTCTTATTTTAATCATATCTAATTAATATTTAATTATTAATATTTTGTTTATCTGTTATATTTTCGAATTCTAACTGAAATTTATAAGTGTTTTCAGTTATTTAAGATGTATATGAATATATATATAAAGGAAGTTTAAAAGGTTTGAAAGCAAAGAAACGTAAAACCGTTTTAACGTTTCTTCTTCCGTTTCTTTTCCAATTAATAGATTTAATTTCCTTTGACCGTTCCTTCCTTTATTGTAGCTGTGCATTTCTTACCTCATTTTCACGTGAAAACATTCCTCTCCACTTCATTTTTCACGGCTAGAAAGGTTTGATAATGGCTCCTCTTTTCCTCTTCTTTTTGCTCTTCTTTTTCCATTGTTTTCTTATATTTTGCCTTGTTTTCTCATGTGTATTGCTTGGCCTCTCCTCCATAGCCACGGCCACGACCTCCTACATCTCTTCCCAACCATCACCACTATCTACCCCATCAGATCTGGCCATGGTCGAACCCTTTTTGATGGTCAAATCCCTCAAATTACAACCTAGATGCCTAGATCCATGCTTATTTGACCTCTACATGCTCATCCACTTTAACCACCACCCAAACCACCACCATAGCCACCTCCACCACCTCTGACCTAACCTCCACCCTCTGCCACATCACCCAACACCCTCTGGAAATCAGACCATAACCAAGCCGTGCCCATCCATTGAAGCTAGCACCACAAAACTTCCACAAAACTCCTTAAAACATTGCCTGGACCACACATATCATCACCTACCCTCCATATCTTGCTTTGGCCACCCCTTAACCACCACCACCAGCCACTCCACCACCTTTGGCCGCCGCTCCAGCTACTGTCCAGACCTGTACAAGCATGGCCAAGCCACCACATGCCCATGGCCGATCCAAGAATGTCACAAAAACTCAACTTATTTAACTTTGACCCTATATATGCTTTATGTTGCACCACTACACCTTCATCTCCACTTGTTGCCTTGCCTATATGATGTTATACCTGACCTATATGATGTCATACCTGAGCCAAAGCATCATCATAGCCAAGCATAAGTGTCCCTTAGGCCAAGCATTGAAGTGGTTGAAGCAAGGTCCAATCTATCTTGTTCATTTTGTTTTGTATTTCAAAATTGTTTCAATGTTATTTTATGGTGAATGTTTATATATTGTCTTGTTTGTTTTGTTTTGGGTTGTTACAAAATCATATCTTGGCTATCTTTCAACTCAAATCAAAAGTCGTGCAATTGTGTTTGTCGTGTCTTTGGAGTCGTGCTTGTATGTTGTTTTGGTCTTCAGCTTGAAAAAAGTGAGTCTTTCTCACTCTGACATTTATACTTATGAAAAGTGAATTGATGACAAGTGTTTAGTAATAAAAAATGTTTATGCAAGTTAATGATGATCATATGATATGCTATGCCATGTTATTACCATATTATTACCATGTTAAAACTGTTAATTTTCACCTGACATCTGATATATGACTGTATATTGTGATATTGACCTTCTTTATATTATTTCTGCATATGATCACACTGCAAGTTCCCTGTTAGAAAAAAAATGTTATGGGCTGAAATGATGGGCCTGAATGGTTTTAAATTTTTCATTTTGACTTGGGATTGCGGGTTTGAAATGATAAAACCCGGATTTTTCTTTGTAAATTACGGGTTGAAATGATATATTACCCGTATCACTTTACCTAGCGTAGAAAATTTTATACAGGCCCGTAGTTAAAATATGCTTTTCTAAAAATTTTAAAATATTTTAGAAATTTAATTATTATAATATTTTGATTTGAAATTTAATAAAAATAAAAAATTTGTAAAATATTATTGATTTTCTGAATAATTGTAAGTGAAATGAATTAGTGAAAAAGTTAGAAATTTTGAACGTAAGTTATTTTGAAAATTTTGATTTAATTTTAATTGGAAATTTAATTGAGTATGAAATTATGATAAATTTATGATAATTTGAATTTAAATGAATTTAAAATGATTTTTATCATATTTATGATTTTTTTAATAAAGTTGAAATGTGAAATGAATAAATATTTCAAGTTAAAACTTTGAAATATAACTAGAATTGGAAATTTATGAAATTGACGTAAAGTGAACTTTTAGTTAAGCAAATAAAAATAAAACTAAGTTATATTTGAGAATTTGAACTTAAGTGTTAAGTTGAAATTTAATGTAATGGATTTTAAAATTGAACATTGCATTTTAATAAGTGGATTATTATTAAATCTTGATTTTTGAATGGAAATTTAACCCTGTAAAATCATGAACTTGAGGAAAATTAAATGATGTTATAAATGTGAAAATGTATGACTTTATAAGTTAAAAATGTTTTAATAAAAATATAACTGGCTGAGAAATTTTATTGAATATTTGAAGTTAATTGACTGCATTTTTGAAATGATATTAATTACAATGTAAATGATATTACAGCAATTGTAAATACTATAGTTGATGATAATGAACTAAAAAAAAAAGCTATTGAAAAAAACTATTATAGAAATTGTTGTAAGTACTATGATTTTTGAATTTAACTAAGTTTATTTGAAATTTAAGAAAATTCTATTACAACATTTTTAAACGTTGTCTTTTGTTAAATTGAACTGTTTTGAATGTAACTTTCCGTAGAGTTTTCTAAATGATGCGAAAAGTGAATTTTCACTGTTTTGATAAACTTAAGTGAATAAATGAACTTTGGAAGTTGAAATTTTTGGAAATTTAATAATTTAATTATTAAGCATAATAACTTCATTGAAATGAAAAAAAAAGAATTTTTGGAATATAAACTGTTTTAAAATATGAATTGAAATGGTATTTTAGATTGAATAAAATGAATAATGATTTGAAATGAATGAAGTTTTGAAAAGATACGATATTTTGATACATTAAGATGATTTGAAAATGAAGTTTTGAAAGGATATGATATTTTGATATATTAAAATGATTTGAAACGAAGTTTTGAAAGATATGATATTTTTGATATTAAATGATTTGAAAAACGGAGTTTGAAAGATAGGACATTTTGATATTAACATGATTTAAAAAGAAGTTCTGAAAGTTATGATATTTTGGAACTGAAAGGTAGTGTTGAAAGGGTATGAAAATTTAATATATTGAAATGGTTAGAAATGACTTGATATTTATTTTGATAAATATTTGAATTGAAAGATATTTTACGATGATATATTGAAATGGTTTTGGAAATGATTTAATCTTTATTTTGATAAAGATTTGGATTGAAAAGGATATTTTATTTTGAAGTATAAAATATTTTTCAAGTTATAACTACGGGTTATAATAACGATGGGTTGTTAAAGAGACCGAGATCGGATATTGTCTTATAGCCGGCCGATACCGAAAACCACTTTAACAACCGTGTACGCGGTGGAGATTCCAGAATGAAGTAGGATGGTGGCGACGTTCTCGAGGTATATATTACGTGGACCCAACTCCCGTGAGTTGGCATATATGACTAAAACAGGAGCTATACCGGGCTACACAAAGGGTCGCACCCTTTCATCGAGCATGCTCCATCGGAAACCATTCTATTACTGTTGCGATTCGATTCGGTGGCGCCACTTTTGATTCGGGGGTATTGTTCGAGGTGGGCGGAAGCTGCTGGCTTGCCGTCACCACCGGTCCGAGAGTGCAAACGGTGTATCCACCCTGGCATTGCCTCGCGTGCCGTGTCATCTCCTTATATCGAGCCCACTACGATTTTGATTTTAAAGATCCGACCGCGTTAAGGTTCACCATCCCCTTAACGCTATTTTCTATATGATTATACTTTACTGATTAGACACTACCGTATATAGCGTATATTACTACATAGTAAATAGTTTTACGGGTCCTTAGAGGATGGGCGGTCCCAAGCATCCTTTAAGTTACTGATGCATTTTGTTACTGTTCACTTGAGCTGATTTACAGCTTATAAGTATTTATGTCCTGACTCGAGGGTTTTGTGTTTTGCTTTACGCTCGGGTCAGATTGATTGAGTTAGCATTCAAGATTCACCTTCGGCGTTGGAGCTTTCCTTGAAGATCCAGCCATCTATTTTGTTTCAGTATCCAGTGGTTCAGTGATGTATCTGATTTGTACCTGATGTATCCTGTTACTCTTCTGTTGTATCTTATTTAACTCTGATGTATCTTATATTTTATATAGTAGCTTCATGAACTACTTTCTCTTTTTCTTCCGCTGCATTTTTATATACTCTGTGTCCGAGATCTGTGATTTTTATTTACTGTATATTCTGAGGTTTGCCAAAATTTTATTTACAACACGGTATTTTGAGCAATTCAATTCCGGCATGAGTGTCTGCCTATGCACTTATAATGGATGCGAATGATTGAAAAATATCGTGTCGTTACAGTTGGTATCAGAGCTTTGGTAGCTCTAGGCAAAACTCAGCATATGGAGTGAATGTAGTTACAGAATCACTTTCATTCGAGTTTGAATCTCTCCCTTTTGACTCGATTCCTTTGAATTTTGGAACATTCCCTACGGTTCCAAAATCCATTCGTATCCCTCACTATTCATCTTCTTTTGATTCTGGAGTAACCCATAACTCCGCTTCGAATGATCTTTCTAGTGAGTCGGCGGTCACGCCAATTTCAAATTTAATTGAAAAAGGGGGAAAACTCCTTTGCAGTTAGCATCGATTCACCAGAGATTCTTATCTATCCTTGGTTTAGATGCTAATATCTTTTGTTATTTCAAACTCTAACTCTTGAGATCGAATGTAGATTTACCCTAGAAAATCCACATTGATCTTATTCTTTAAGTCACGGTTGACCCGGTAAATGTTGCCCGTGATTTATTTAAGCTTATCCACCTCCTTATTTTGTTATTTAATCAACTTGTCTTTTGTTTCCAACCTATTTTCAAACATTTTGAATTGTACTTGTAAATCTATGTTTTGTTTATATATTGTGTTGTTTGAGTTGTTGATGTTGATTTGGGTTTCCGATCGATTCGTCTGATCAACGCTATCGATGGGATTTCTAAAACACTCTGACAGAACAAACTGACACAATATTATTTTAAAATTTGGTTAATGAAATAAATTTTGATATATAAGTAAATTTATGGAACTTAATAAACTGATTTAAATTGATTATTTGAAGTGATAATACTTGATTTGGGAACTGAAATGAATTTGGAACAAGAAATTTGAGGATTTAATTTCCGATGGTTTCAAACCTTTTGTTTAAAAAGTTTTATAAGGGATATATTATTTAAAGTATTTTCAAATAGAAATTTGTTCCAAAGAATTTTAAAGTTTAAAATTAGTGCTCTTCTCTATGTCGCTGGAAAATAACTTCGATGATGATCGCGACATCATCAACGTTCATTTTCGAGTTTTGAAGTGAAGAGACCGTCCTGTAGTCTTGCTACAGCTTTGTTTTGGGAAATTTAATTGATTTGAATTTCTAAAATATGATTTGATTTTAATATATATAGATATATGATTGAAATTTGATTTGACACACATTATGTATATATTATTACTTATCTCTAAATGGTTTGAATGTAATCGGAAATTTAGTTCTTAAATTTTATTTTAAAGAATAATTTCAATTATAAAAAAAAATCAATCAAAATTTTGGATGAATATCAAGCATGAAATGATTGAATTGGAAATTTTATTTGTATAATACAATTGCATTCAAATATAACTTACCAAAATTTTAGAAGTTAAAAATGTAATTGGATAATATACGATATAAAAAGATTTTATAAATAAAATTTGAGTGGTTATAATAAATGTTATACACTTAAATTTTAATTATAAAATGATTAACAGAGGTAAATATAAAGGGTAATTGAATGACTTACAATAAAATGATGTTAAAAGAACTAAGAATAAAAGAAAGTAGTTATAAAAAAAAGTGTAAATATATTTAACATGAGTGATAAATATATTGAGAGGAATAAATTTAATTTTGATTAGGAATAAAGAAGAATAAAATTTATTAAGTACAATGTGAGTGTAATAAATGATTATTTTTCAAACCCACGGTTCTAAAAATTGTTAATTTAAGATGATTGGATAATAAGATAATGAAATTTGAGATAGTTAAGATTTAGTTAACTTGTGTAAAGATTTATTCTCTGTTTAAGTCGAAATTTCCATGCTTTCAAATTCATTTCCTTATTTTGTTTTCAAACTATCTTTTGGTTGTCCTTATCATCCTTATCTTGCTATAGACCGGTATAGGCATCTTTCTATAATCTTTCTGTTTAGAAATCTTTCTATAATCTTTGATAGACCTTTGGTAATCATTTTGAATCCACCTTTTTCGTGCTTGTGTTCTTGATTCTGGAGGATCTTGGAAAGATCACCTCCACCTTGTAAAACTTACCTATAACAACAGTTATCAGGTATAACTTCAGTCTTCTTGTCATCTTATCTTAATCCTATTTCACTCTGTCTTTTCTGTACCCTTCCATACCTCATTTCTTTTCGGGGACGAAAAGTTTTGAGTGGGGGAGAGTGTAACAACCCTGTATTTTATAATAATTTTATTGTACATTTTAATTATTTTTAATGTAAGATTTTGATTTAAAAAAACTTATTTTACTTATTTTAAATGATTAAATTTATTATTTAAATATAATCTTGATTTTTTATGAGTTATAATTCCAAACTTGTGTAAGTTGAATATTTGCCTGAAATGCTGATTTTGGTCAAAATAGTCAAACTGTGACTTTCAACTTAAAATTTTAAAAGTTTAAAATTTTAATTTTTTTCTTTTATTATGAAAGTACATAAAATTCTAAGAACACCACTTTTCGTTTCGTTGAATTTGGATGTAAATTGTGAAAGTTATACCCTTTACAATATTGTGCGTATATAGGGTTATTTAACAATGACTATTTTAAATTGTATAAGTTACTTCTTCTTGGTTATATTTTATTTTAATATGTGATAATATGTTATATTATGTATATTTTGACTTTTAAGTATTTTTAAAATGATAATATAATTTTTCTAAAGTTCATTTGAATTTATTTCTAATTTTAAAGCCTAGTCTACAATTTTAAGCCATTTTCTTAATTTAATTATATATAATTAAAATTTATTTATTTATTTTATGCACTCACTTTTATTTGCTGTGTTTTACTTTATTTTATTCATTTTACATGTATTTAAATTAAAGTAAATTTTTCCAAAGTGTATTGAAGTTATTTCTAATTCTTAAGTCAAGTTTTCATTTTCTGTGCTATTTTTTCTTATTTTAATCATATCTAATTAATATTTAATTATTAATATTTTGTTTATCTGTTATATTTTCGAATTCTAACTGAAATTTATAAGTGTTTTCAGTTATTTAAGATGTATATGAATATATATATAGGAAGTTTAAAAGGTTTGAAAGCAAAGAAACGTAAAACCGTTTTAACGTTTCTTCTTCCGTTTCTTTTCCAATTAATAGATTTAATTTCCTTTGACCATTCCTTTCTTTATTGTAGCTGTGCATTTCTTACCTTATTTTCACGTGAAAACATTCCTCTCCACTTCATTTTTCACGGCTAGAAAGGTTTGGTAATGACTCCTCTTTTCCTCTTCTTTTTGCTCTTCTTTTTCCATTGTTTTCTTATATTTTGCCTTGTTTTCTCATGTGTATTGCTTGGCCTCTCCTCCATAGCCACGGCCACCACCTCCTACACCTCTTCCCAACCATCACCACCATCTACCCTATCATATCTGACCATGGTCGAACCCCTTTTGATGGTCAAACCCCTCAAATTACAACCTAGATGCCTAGATCCATGCTTATTTGACCTCTACATGCTCATCCACTTCAACCACCGCCCAAACCACCACCATAGCCACCTCCATCACCTCTGACCTAACCTCCACCCTATGCCACATCACCCAACACCCTCTGGAAATCAGACCATAACCAAGCCGTGCCCATCCATTGAAGCTAGCACCACAAGACTTCCACAAAACTCCTTAAAACATTGCCTAGACCACACATATCATCACATACCCTCCATATCTTACTTTGGCCACCCCTTAGCCACCACCACCAGCCACTCCACCACCTTTGGCCGCCGTTCCAGCTACTGTCCAGACCTGTACAAGCATGGCCAAGCCACCACATGCCCATGGCCGATCCAAGAATGTCACAAAAACTCAACTTATTTAACCTTGACCCTATATATGCTTTATGTTGCACCACTACACATTCATCTCCACTTGTTGCCTTGCCTATATGATGTTAAACCTGACCTATATGATGTCATACCTGAGCCAAAGCATCATCATAGCCAAGCATAAGTGTCCCTTAGGCCAAGCATTGAAGTGGTTGAAGCAAGGTCCAATCTATCTTGTTCATTTTGCTTTGTATTTCAAAATTGTTTCAATGTTATTTTATGGTGAATGTTTATATATTGTCTTGTTTGTTTTGTTTTGGGTTGTTACAAAATCATATCTTGGCTATCTTTCAACTCAAATCAAAAGTCGTGCAATTGTGCTTGTCGTGCCTTTGGAGTCGTGCTTGTATGTTGTTTTGGTCTTCAGCTTGAAAAAAGTGAGTCTTTCTCACTCTGACATTTATACTTATGAAAAGTGAATTGATGACAAGTTTTTAGTAATAAAAAATGTTTATGCAAGTTAATGATGATCATATGATATGCTATGCTATGCCATGTTATTACCATATTATTACCATGTTAAAATTGTTAATTTTCACCTGACATCTGATATATGACTGTATATTGTGATATTGACCTTCTTTATATTATTTCTGCAAATGATCAACTGCAAGTTCCCTGTTAGAAAAAAAATGTTATGGCTGAAATGATGGGCCTGAATGGTTTTAAATTTTTCATTTTGACTTGGGATTGCGTGTTTGAAATGATAAAACCCGGATTTTTCTTTGTAAATTACGGGTTGAAATGATATATTACCCGTATCACTTTACGTAGCGTAGAAAATTTTATACAGGCCCGTAGTTAAAATATGCTTTTCTAAAAATTTTAAAATATTTTAGAAATTTAATTATTATAATATTTTGATTTGAAATTTAATAAAAATAAAATTTTTGTAAAATATTATTGATTTTCTGAATAATTGTAAGTGAAATGAATTAGTGAAAAAGTTAGAAATTTTGAACGTAAGTTATTTTGGAAATTTTGATTTAATTTTAATTGGAAATTTAATTGAGTATGAAGTTATGATAAATTTATGATAATTTGAATTTAAATGAATTTAAAATGATTTTTATCATATTTATGATTTTTTTAATAAAGTTGAAATGTGAAATGAATAAATATTTTAAGTTGAAACTTTGAAATATAACTAGAATTGGAAATTTATGAAATTGACGTAAAGTGAACTTTTAGTTAAGCAAATAAAAATAAAACTAAGTTATATTTGAGAATTTGAACTTAAATGTTAAGTTGAATTTAATGTAATGGATTTCAAAATTGAACATTGCATTTTAATAAGTGGATTATTATTAAATCTTGATTTTTGAATGGAAATTCAACCCTGTAAAATCATGAACTTGAGGAAAATTAAATGATGTTATAAATGTGAAAATGTATGACTTTATAAGTTAAAAATGTTTTAATAAAAATATAACAGGTTGAGAAATTTTATTGAATATTTGAAGTTAATTGACTGCATTTTTGAAATGATATTAATTACAATATAAATGATATTACAGCAATTGTAAATACTGTAGTTGATGATAATGAACTAAAAACAAAAAGCTTTTGAAAAAAACTATTATAGAAATTGTTGTAAGTACTATGATTTTTGAATTTAACTAAGTTTATTTGAAATTTAAGAAAATTCTATTACAACATTTTTAAACGTTGTCTTTTGTTAAATTGAACTGTTTTGAATGTAACTTTCCGTAGAGTTTTCTAAATGATGCGAAAAGTGAATTTTCACTGTTTTGATAAACTTAAGTGAATAAATGAACTTTGGAAGTTGAAATTTTTGGAAATTTAATAATTTAATTATTAAGCATAATAACTTCATTGAAATGAAAAAAAAAAAGAATTTTTGGAATATAAACTGTTTTAAAATATGAATTGAAATGGTATTTTAGATTGAATAAAATGAATAATGATTTGAAATGAATGAAGTTTTGAAAAATACGATATTTTGATACATTAAGATGATTTGAAAATGAAGGTTTGAAAGGATATGATATTTTGATATATTAAAATGATTTGAAACGAAGTTTTGAAAGATATGATATTTTTGATATTAAATGATTTGAAAAACGGAGTTTGAAAGATAGGACATTTTGATATTAACATGATTTAAAAAGAAGTTCTGAAAGATATGATATTTTAGAACTGAAAGGTAGTGTTGAAAGGGTATGAAAATTTAATATATTGAAATGGTTAGAAATGACTTGATATTTATTTTGATCAATATTTGAATTGAAAGATATTTTACGATGATATATTGAAATGGTTTTGGAAATGATTTAATCTTTATTTTGATAAAGATTTGGATTGAAAAGGATATTTTATTTTGAAGTATAAAATATTTTTCAAGTTATAACTACGGGTTATAATAACGATGGGTTGTTAAAGAGACCGGGATCGGATATTGTCTTATAGCCGGCCAAAACCGAAAACCACTTTAACAACCGTGTACGCGGTGGAGATTCCGGAATGAAGTAGGATGGTGGCGACGTTCTCGAGGTATATATTACGTGGACCCAACTCCCGTGAGTTGGCATATATGACTAAAACAGGAGCTATACCAGGCTACACAAAGGGTCGCACCCTTTCATCGAGCATGCTCCATCGGAAACCATTCTATTACTGTTGCGATTCGATTCGGTGGCGCCACTTTTGATTCGGGGGTATTGTTCGAGGTGGGCGGAAGCTGCTGGCTTGCCGTCACCACCGGTCCTGGAGTGCAAACGGTGTATCCACCCTGGCATTGCCTCGCGTGCTGTGTCATCTCCTTATATCGAGCCCACTACGATTTTGGTTTTAAAGATCCGACCGCGTTAAGGTTCACCATCCCCTTAACGCTATTTTCTATATGATTATACTTTACTGATTAGACACTACCGTATATAGCGTATATTACTACATAGTAAATAGTTTAACGGGTCCTTAGAGGATGGGCGGTCCCAAGCATCCTTTAAGTTACTGATGCATTTTGTTACTGTTCACTTGAGTTGATTTACAGCTTATAAGTATTTATGTCCTGACTCGAGGGTTTTGTGTTTTGCTTTACGCTCGGGTCAGATTGATTGAGTTAGCATTCAAGATTCACCTTCGGCGTTGGAGCTTTCCTTGAAGATCCAGCCATCTATTTTGTTTCAGTATCCAGTGGTTCGGTGATGTATCTGATTTGTACCTGATGCATCCTGTTACCCTTCTGTTGTATCTTAGTTAACTCTGATGTATCTTATATTTTATATAGTAGCTTCATGAACTACTTTCTCTTTTTCTTACGCTGCATTTTTATATACTCTGTGTCTGAGATCTGTGATTTTTATTTACTGTATATTCTGAGGTTTGCCAAAATTTTATTTACAACACGGTATTTTGAGCAATTCAATTCCGGCATGAGTGTCTGCCTATGCACTTATAATGGATGCGAATGGTTGAAAAATATCGGGTCGTTACAGTTGGTATCAGAGCTTTGGTAGCTCTAGGCAAAACTCAGCATATGGAGTGAATGTAGTTACATAATCACTTTCATTCGAGTTTGAATCTCTCCCTTTTGACTCGATTCCTTTGAATTTTGGAACATTCCCTACGGTTCCAAAATCCATTCGTATCCCTCACTATTCATCTTCTTTTGATTCTGGAGTAACCCATAACTCCGCTTCGAATGATCTTTCTAGTGAGTCGGCGGTCACGCCAATTTCAAATTTAATTGAAAAAGGGGGAAAACTCCTTTGCAGTTAGCATCGATTCACCAGAGATTCTTATCTATCCTTGGTTTAGATGCTAATATCTTTTGTTATTTCAAACTCTAACTCTTGAGATCGAATGTAGATTTACCCTAGAAAATCCATATTGTTCTTATTCTTTAAGTCACGGTTGACCCGGTTAATGTTGCCCGTGATTTATTTAAGCTTATCCACCTCCCTATTTTATTATTTAATCAACTTGTCTTTTGTTTCCAACCTATTTTCAAACATTTTGAATTGTACTTGTAAATCTATGTTTTGTTTATATATTGTGTTGTTTGAGTTGTCTATGTTGATTTGGGTTTCCGATCGATTCGTCTGATCAACGCTATCGATGGGATTTCTAAAACACTCTGACAGAACAAACTGACATAATATTATTTTAAAATTTGGTTAATGAAATAAATTTTGATATATAAGTAAATTTATGGAACTTAATAAACTGATTTAAATTGATTATTTGAAGTGATAATACTTGATTTGGGAACTGAAATGAATTTGGAACAAGAAATTTGAGGATTTAATTTCCGATGGTTTCAAACCTTTTGTTTAAAACATTTTATAAGGGATGTATTATTTAAAGTATTTTCAAATAGAAATTTGTTCCAAAGAATTTTAAAGTTTAAAATTAGTGCTCTTCTCTATGTCGCTGGAAAATAACTTCGATGATGATCGCGATATCATCAACGTTCATTTTCGAGTTTTGAAGTGAAGAGACCGCCCTGTAGTCTTGCTACGGCTTTGTTTTGGGAAATTTAATTGATTTGAATTTCTAAAATATGATTTGATTTTAATATATATAGATATATGATTGAAATTTGATTTGACACACATTATGTATATATTATTACTTATCTCTAAATGGTTTGAATGTAATCGGAAATTTAGTTCTTAAATTTTATTTAAAGAATAATTTCAATTATAAAAAAAAATCAATTAAAATTTTGGATGAATATCAAGCATGAAATGATTGAATTGGAAACTTTATTTGTATAATACAATTGCATTCAAATATAACTTACCAAAATTTCAGAAGTTAAAAATGTAATTGGATAATATACGATATAAAAAGATTTTATAAATAAAATTTGAGTGGTTATAATAAATGTTATACACTTAAATTTTAATTATAAAATGATTAACAGAGGTAAATATAATAAAGGGTAACTGAATGACTTACAATAAAATGATGTTAAAAGAACTAAGAATAAAAGAAAGTAGTTATAAAAAAAAGTGTAAATATATTTAACATGAGTGATAAATATATTAAGAGGAATAAATTTAATTTTGATTAGGAATAAAGAAGAATAAAGTTTATTAAGTACAACGTGAGTGTAATAAATGATTATTTTTCAAACCCAAGGTTCTAAAAATTGTTAATTTAAGATGATTGGATAATAAGATAATGAAATTTGAGATAGTTAAGATTTAGTTAACTTGTGTAAAGATTTATTCTCTGTTTAAGTCGAAATTTCCATGCTTTCAAATTCATTTCCTTATTTTGTTTTCAAACTATCTTTTGGTTGTCCTTATCATCCTTATCTTGCTATAGACCGGTATAGGCATCTTTCTATAATCTTTGATAGACCTTTGGTAATCATTTTGAATCCACCTTTTTCGTGCTTGTGTTCTTGATTCTGGAGGATCTTGGAAAGATCACCTCCACCTTGTAAAACTTACCTATAACAACAGTTATCAGGTATAACTTCAGTCTTCTTGTCGTCTTATCTTAATCCTATTTCACTCTATCTTTTCTGTGCCCTTCCGTACCTCATTCCTTTTCGGGGACGAAAAGTTTTGAGTGGGGGAGAGTGTAACAACCCTGTATTTTATAATTATTTTATTGTACATTTTGACTATTTTTAATGTAAGATTTTGATTTAAAAAAACTTATTTTACTTATTTGAAATGATTAAATTTATTATTTAAATATAATCTTGATTTTTTATGAGTTATAATTCCAAACTTGTGTAAGTTGAATATTTGCCTGAAAGCTGATTTTGGTCAAAATAGTCAAACTGTGACTTTCAACCTAAAATTGTAAAAGTTTAAAATTTTAATTTTTTTCTTTTATTATGAAAGTACATAAAATTCTAAGAACACCATTTTCGTTTCGTTGAATTTGGATGTAAATTGTGAAAGTTATACCCTTTACAATATTGTGCGTATATAGGGTTATTTAACAATGACTATTTTAAATTGTATAAGTTACTTCTTCTTGGTTATATTTTATTTTAATATGTGATAATATGTTATATTATGTATATTTTGACTTTTAAGTATTTTTAAAATGATAATATAATTTTTCTAAAGTTCATTTGAATTTATTTCTAATTTTAAAGCCTAGTCTACAATTTTAAGCCATTTTCTTAATTTAATTATATATAATTAAAATTTATTTATTTATTTTATGCACTCACTTTTATTTGCTGTGTTTTAATTTATTTTATTCATTTTACATGTATTTAAATTAAAGTAAATTTTCCAAAGTGTATTGAAGTTATTTCTAATTCTTAAGTCAAGTTTTCATTTTCTGTGCTATTTTTTCTTATTTTAATCATATCTAATTAATATTTAATTATTAATATTTTGTTTATCTGTTATATTTTCGAATTCTAACTGAAATTTATAAGCGTTTTCAGTTATTTAAGATGTATATGAATATATATAGGAAGTTTAAAAGGTTTGAAAGCAAAGAAACGTAAAACCGTTTTAACGTTTCTTCTTCCGTTTCTTTTCCAATTAATAGATTTAATTTCCTTTGACCGTTCCTTTCTTTATTGTAGCTGTGCATTTCTTACCTCATTTTCACGTGAAAACATTCCTCTCCACTTCATTTTTCACGGCTAGAAAGGTTTGGTAATGGCTCCTCTTTTCCTCTTCTTTTTGCTCTTCTTTTTCCATTGTTTTCTTATATTTTGCCTTGTTTTCTCATGTGTATTGCTTGGCCTCTCCTCCATAGCCACGGCCACCACCTCCTACACCTCTTTCCAACCATCACCACCATCTACCCCATCAGATCTGACCATGGTCGAACCCCTTTTGATGGTCAAACCCCTCAAATTACAACCTAGATGCCTAGATCCATGCTTATTTGACCTCTACATGCTCATCCACTTCAACCACCACCCAAACCACCACCATAGCCACCTCCATCACCTCTGACCTAACCTCCACCCTTTGCCACATCACCCAACACCCTCTGGAAATCAGACCATAACCAAGCCGTGCCCATCCATTGAAGCTAGCACCACAAAACTTCCACAAAACTCCTTAAAACATTGCCTAGACCACACATATCATCACCTACCCTCCATATCTTGCTTTGGCCACCCCTTAGCCACCACCACCAGCCACTCCACCACCTTTGGCCACCGCTCCAGCTACTGTCCAGACCTGTACAAGCATGGACAAGCCACTACATGCCCATGGCCGATCCAAGAATGTCACAAAAACTCAACTTATTTAACCTTGACCCTATATATGCTTTATGTTGCACCACTACACCTTCATCTCCACTTGTTGCCTTGCCTATATGATGTTAAACCTGACCTATATGATGTCATACCTGAGCCAAAGTATCATCATAGCCAAGCATAAGTGCCCCTTAGGCCAAGCATTGAAGTGGTTGAAGCAAGGTCCAATCTATCTTGTTCATTTTGCTTTGTATTTCAAAATTGTTTCAATGTTATTTTATGGTGAATGTTTATATATTGCCTTATTTGTTTTGTTTTGGGTTGTTACAAAATCATATCTTGGCTATCTTTCAACTCAAATCAAAAGTCGTGCAATTGTGCTTGTCGTGCCTTTGGAGTCGTGCTTGTATGTTGTTTTGGTCTTCAGCTTGAAAAAAGTGAGTCTTTCTCACTCTGACATTTATACTTATGAAAAGTGAATTGATGACAAGTGTTTAGTAATAAAAAATGTTTATGCAAGTTAGTGATGATCATATGATATGCTATGCCATGTTATTACCATATTATTACCATGTTAAAACTGTTAATTTTCACCTGACATCTGATATATGACTGTATATTGTGATATTGACCTTCTTTATATTATTTCTGCATATGATCATACTGCAAGTTCCCTGTTAGAAAAAAAATGTTATGGGCTGAAATGATGGGCCTGAATGGTTTTAAATTTTTCATTTTGACTTGGGATTGCGGGTTTGAAATGATAAAACCCGGATTTTTCTTTGTAAATTACGGGTTGAAATGATATATTACCCGTATCACTTTACCTAGCGTAGAAAATTTTATACAGGCCCGTAGTTAAAATATGCTTTTCTAAAAATTTTAAAATATTTTAGAAATTTAATTATTATAATATTTTGATTTGAAATTTAATAAAAATAAAAATTTTGTAAAATATTATTGATTTTCTGAATAATTGTAAGTGAAATGAATTAGTGAAAAAGTTAGAAATTTTGAACGTAAGTTATTTTGGAAATTTTGATTTAATTTTAATTGGAAATTTAATTGAGTATGAAATTATGATAAATTTATGATAATTTGAATTTAAATGAATTTAAAATGATTTTTATCATATTTATGATTTTTTTAATAAAGTTGAAATGTGAAATGAATAAATATTTTAAGTTGAAACTTTGAAATATAACTAGAATTGGAAATTTATGAAATAGACGTAAAGTGAACTTTTAGTTAAGCAAATAAAAATAAAACTAAGTTATATTTGAGAATTTGAACTTAAGTGTTAAGTTGAAATTTAATGCATTGGATTTTAAAATTGAACATTGCATTTTAATAAGTGGATTACTATTAAATCTTGATTTTTGAATGGAAATTTAACCCTGTAAAATCATGAACTTGAGGAAAATTAAATGATGTTATAAATGTGAAAATGTATGACTTTATAAGTTAAAAATGTTTCAATAAAAATATAACAGGTTGAGAAATTTTATTGAATATTTGAAGTTAATTGACTGCATTTTTGAAATGATATTAATTACAATGTAAATGATATTACAGCAATTGTAAATACTGTAGTTGATGATAATGAACTAAAAACAAAAAGCTTTTGAAAAAAACTATTATAGAAATTGTTGTAAGTACTATGATTTTTGAATTTAACTAAGTTTATTTGAAATTTAAGAAAACTCTATTACAACATTTTTAAACGTTGTCTTTTGTTAAATTGAACTGTTTTGAATGTAACTTTTCGTAGAGTTGTCTAAATGATGCGAAAAGTAAATTTTCACTGTTTTGATAAACTTAAGTGAATAAATGAACTTTGAAAGTTGAAATTTTTGGAAATTTAATAATTTAATTATTAAGCATAATAACTTCATTGAAATGAAAAAAAAAATTTGGAATATAAACTGTTTTAAAATATGAATTGAAATGGTATTTTAGATTGAATAAAATGAATAATGATTTGAAATGAATGAAGTTTTGAAAAGATACGATATTTTGATACATTAAGATGATTTGAAAATGAAGTTTTGAAAGGATATGATATTTTGATATATTAAAATGATTTGAAACGAAGTTTTGAAAGATATGATATTTTTGATATTAAATGATTTGAAAAACGGAGTTTGAAAGATAGGACATTTTGATATTAACATGATTTAAAAAGAAGTTCTGAAAGATATGATATTTTGGAACTGAAAGGTAGTGTTGAAAGGGTATGAAAATTTAATATATTGAAATGGTTAGAAATGACTTGATATTTATTTTGATAAATATTTGAATTGAAAGATATTTTACGATGATATATTGAAATGGTTTTGGAAATGATTTAATCTTTATTTTGATAAAGATTTGGATTGAAAAGGATATTTTATTTTGAAGTATAAAATATTTTTCAAGTTATAACTACGGGTTATAATAACGATGGGTTGTTAAAGAGACCGGGATCGGATATTGTCTTATAGCCGGCCAATACCGAAAACCACTTTAACAACCGTGTACGCGGTGGAGATTCCAGAATGAAGTAGGATGGTGGCAACGTTCTCGAGGTATATATTACGTGGACCCAACTCCCGTGAGTTGGCATATATGACTAAAACAGGAGCTATACCAGGCTACACAAAGGGTCGCACCCTTTCATCGAGCATGCTCCATCGGAAACCATTCTATTACTGTTGTGATTCGATTCGGTGGCGCCACTTTTGATTCGGGGGTATTGTTCGAGGTGGGCGGAAGCTGCTAGCTTGCCGTCACCACTGGTCCGGGAGTGTAAACGGTGTGTCCACCCTGGCATTGCCTCGCGTGCCGTGTCATCTCCTTATATCGAGCCCACTACGATTTTGGTTTTAAAGATCCGACCGCGTTAAGGTTCACCATCCCCTTAACGCTATTTTCTATATGATTATACTTTACTGATTAGACACTACCGTATATAGCGTATATTACTACATAGTAAATAGTTTAATGGATCCTTAGAGGATGGGCGGTCCCAAGCATCCTTTAAGTTACTGATGCATTTTGTTACTGTTCACTTGAGTTGATTTACAGCTTATAAGTATTTATGTCCTGACTCGAGGGTTTTGTGTTTTGCTTTACGCTCGGGTCAGATTGATTGAGTTAGCATTCAAGATTCACCTTCGGCGTTGGAGCTTTCCTTGAAGATCCAGCCATCTATTTTGTTTCAGTATCCAGTGGTTCAGTGATGTATCTGATTTGTACCTGATGTATCCTGTTACTCTTCTGTTGTATCTTATTTAACTCTGATGTATCTTATATTTTATATAGTAGCTTCATGAACTACTATCTCTTTTTCTTCCGCTGCATTTTTATATACTCTGTGTCTGAGATCTGTGATTTTTATTTACTGTATATTCTGAGGTTTGCCAAAATTTTATTTACAACACGGTATTTTGAGCAATTCAATTCCGGCATGAGTGTCTGCCTATGCACTTATAATGGATGCGAATGGTTGAAAAATATCGGGTCGTTACATCTAATGTCATTTTAACCCAAGTTATTCAAGTGAATACAATTCAACTTTAAATACAAGATGTCGCTTTTTACACAGCAAATCATGATCAATAAATAATCCACATTATCACTACCCAAAAATCATATCACAAAACATTTCATATCAGGGATATCAACTAATTCAAAGCACTTATCATCATTCAATCACTCATAAGCAAGATTGATCACTTCCATTAATTACATTAATTAATGATTCTCCAATTACTTCATTAGTTAATTATTCTTAAATTTCATTTAATAATTAACCTTTTACTTAATCAACCTTGATTAATCACAATCAGAAATTAACTTTCCTTAATAACTTTATTAATTAATCAACTCCTTGATTAATTATATTAATAAATCCATTAATTATACTAAGTAATTATCACTTAATTTCTTCCACCAAATAATTATCCTTTAATTACTTCCCATCAAGTAATTTCCTTTTAATTAATTACATTCAGTAATTATCCATTAATTACTTCACTAAATAATTACACCTCTTTAATTACCTTAAGTAATTATACTTAACCCATCATCAAATGATTACCTTTAATTAATTAAACTTAATTAATTAACTAAAATTAACTTAATTTCACAAATTAATTTATCTTAATTTAATTATCCAAATTAAACATCTTAGTTAATTAAGTAATTATACTTTAATTACCTTAGTTAATAATACATGAAAAAGTAAGATAAATCATTTATTTACATTAACCCTTAACTTTCATTTAAATTAAATTAAACTTAAAGTTTGAATTTGATTTATTCAAAATCATCATCCTTTGTTGAAGTTAAATACTTTTTACTTAAATCTTAATTATATTTCAACAATTATATTTAAGTTGAAAACATTTATAATCTAATTACAAAATTACTCTAATGTAATATGTATATAAATCAAAATTATTTTTAAAACAAGATTTAAAACTTTAAATCCATACTTTTAAAAATTCGAATTTGTTAAAAATATCATTACAAGCTTGCTTTGGGTTCGACCCGCCTTTGACTCGAGACCAGACTCGAGTTTCCCTTCCTCTTCCTCTTCCTTTAACTTATCATAGTTTAATTTTTTTTTAACTTGTTATCAATTTACTTTAAGCTTGCATTCGCTTAATCCTTTTGAACTTGTTATTACTTTATTTAAACTCTGCACCTATACAAGTAACCCGAGCACGACCAAAAATTCCCGAGTTAAAACCATAATTTACCTGAGACAAACCCGGCAAATTCCCCTAAAACCCGAGTCATCGGCCCATTGGAAAATCTCGAGTCAACTCGAATACAACTTCGAGCACTACCCTAATTTCCGACCCTCGCTCTCCTTCTTCTTTCTTCTTTTATTCCTATAGCTAAATAAAATTCATCAACAGCTTTGTGCATCATGCACGTGCACACGAAGCATCGGCCACCAAGAACCTCGCCGGCCATCCACGCAAGACGCAACCGATCCCCTCTCCATGTTCCACCGCCTGGATCGTCACCACAAGTCCTAAATCGAAATTCAAACCTCCAACGCACTTGAACGAAAAACTTCGTTCATCTAAATGCCTCACTTCGCCATTCTTCCCTTAGCCGATCACCAATCCACTTCACCCGAGAATGCGCCACCCTTCCCTCTACCATTTCCACCAGTACTGCATCCCCCAATCGCCACCTCGATGCCTCAAACACTCGAAAACCCACCCTGACCAAAAACGAACAAGAAACCCTACTTTCGCCTTTCCGTGCTTCCACGGCGAAGTATAAACCCGCCGACCCATTGCTCTTTGATCATCCACCATCAAATTATCTTCGTCCCAAACCCTGAACTACAGATTCCCAAGATTGCCGTAAATTTGCAAATTTCCTATTCCCGATCATCTAACCAAATCTCGGTTTATACAAGCTTAAAATTTGTGATTATACCACTGAAATTCATCAATTCCAAATTCGAATTTGACAACATAAACAAAACTCAAGATTTAACAACTTTGATTTCTGACTTAAATGATTTATCAATGTAAAAATTTATTTTTGTCATAATTTCTTCAGATATATATATATTCGAAGTATTTTTAAAATTTCTGTTACATTCATTTTCACCTTTTATCTTCAAATATCATATCCTAATATTGATTACAAAAAGTAAATTTGAGTTTTGAAACTTGGATCAGCCTTCTATCATCCAAACAGAGACTCTTCTGTTTATAACAGACATACATATTCATATATATACATATAATCACATTAAACCATTCTGCTCACACTCATCATACTTTACTTCAACAATTTATTGCATGCATTATGATTTAAAACAGTTTTAAAACCTTAAAACAAAACTGTTTACTCACCTTTTTTGTTAAACAGAGGGACAAGGTCTTAGTTAAAAATTTTGGAACTTGATTTTCTATTTTTATTTTCTCCTACAAACCTGATCAATCGTAGTTTTAGTTTTATGAAGAGCAAATTTGGATTTTATTTAGTGGATTAAAGCCTAAAGTTCAAACAAAAAACATATACATACTCATTTCCAGTCATACACACAGTTTCCATATGCATTCATCTTAATACAAACATGCAAACATTTATACAAACATTCATCACAAATTTTTCAAGAATTAATCAACATGCACCAGGTTTTAAAACTGAAAAAGCTTCAGTTTACTCACCTTATACCTTGGAACAACGAATAGAGTTAAATCCCTGAACTTGATGTTTGATTTGGGCCTGATGTTTATGACTGAGAACTTGAACATGATTTTTTTGAAATCGATATTTGAAATTCGCTTGTGAAGAATTGCTTCAGGTTGATTTTGCTGCTAGCCCTTTTAAATTTTGAAACCGAGTTAATCTTGTTCAATTTGCTTTAATTTAATTTCTGGTTTTATTTTCTTTTAGTTTTTACATTGAAGATAGGAAAAAAAAAAGAATGAAATAGAAAGTGGAGAGGTTAATATGCTTATTTTTATCTTATGATATTAAAAATTAAAGAAAATGAAATAAATAAGTGACACTTGTTTCCTTGGTTAACATTTGTCAACTACATATGCTAATTAACTTACTTTTGTTAATTTATATGTTAACATTTCAACATTGTATTTTGCATGTGTAATTATATTTTTAAATATTTTACGTACCTTTATATTTAATTCCTATCTGGTTAATACCTTTCTTAATTCATATTTAGCAAATCTTTTAAAAGCTAATTTTATACTGAAAAGATCATATATATATATATATATTAAATTTACTTTAAGATATTTATCTTCCGAATTTCAAATTCAAATTCAAATTAAAATCAACTCATTTAAATACATATATATACATATATTTATATATATATATATATATTTAAACAAACACAAATTCAATGCTATTTAAAATTCATTTATATATAAGGAAAAAACACATTATTATTATTGTTTTGAAAATAGTTAATTTTATCAATTTTAAATAATTATAAAGGAGATTATCTCATTTATTTGTTCAATTTATAAATTAGTATTTTCAGAAGTTAAATTAGATAATTATCCAATTATCCGATGCCTGAAAATCCGGCTTATCACAATCATGGTATGATTATATAGAAAGAGAGAGAGAGAAAAACTTAGTAGAAGTTCACAAAATATATCTAAGTTTGTCCAATTTTAACATTGTACATGAGTATGGACTGCAGGTTCTGTCTGTCAGGCGAATTACAAAGTATACATTGAAAATGCAAAACACAAAACATGTTTTTGAATCAAATGCTACCTAAGTATTTTATCGATGCAAACATGACAAATATAAAAATAATACTATATATATTTATGTATATGTGTGTGTTCTTACAAGAATTAGTAGTCACCAACAAACTATAAAATATAAATATTAGATCATGAGAAGTCGGCAGTTGTTCTTAAACTGAATATACAGTTGGTCATGGAGCTTTGCTTAAGTGCTGTTATACTATATAAAAATAAGGTCTACATAAAATAAAAACGAAAGATAATCTACAAACACTTTTTCTAAGGAATTTATTCAAAATAACTGTACAAAATAGACAGAATACCATCAGTCCATAGTTCTTCAGATAACAATAACACAGTAGTAGATTTAACAATAACACAAAATAGATAAACATGGTTACAAATATTTATGAGGAAGATATTTGCTGTTAGTTTAATAAGAAAACATTAGCGGGCGGCTTAGATAAAATGACTTCTTAGCTACCTCTGTTATCGATTGAAGGGAACAAGCTTAAGAAACAACAAGCACTCACATCAGTTGCAAATAAAGTTGTTACAAGTTGTAAATAGCTGAAAAATAAGGAGAATGCAACATCACAATCCTTAATGACACATGCATTCGCTTGAATATGTAAATATCAGGTGTAATCAGTTAGTTATCAATTTATTAATCATGTTTCTTGGAAAAATTTATACTCAAACAATCAATATAGGAAGGTTAGTAGGCAAAAAGCTAATCAATTAACTTCTCTTCTTTGCTATGAAAATTTCAAATTGTTGAAAGTTAACCTTTATCCACTCTTTGGCAACAAGAAAACTCTTATTACTGGACTAGAGATCTCTTATTCCAGAAATGTGAGCAACCACAATGGTTAAAGTATCCTTAACTAAGTCAGCAATTCAAGAAACTCAACTAAATCAACTTAATTTGGATTAACGACAAATCAAAATAACCTATTTAATAATGCAGTAGGAAACAACTTAGAAATAAAACAGAAATGTAAAACTGTAGTTCATGTAATTAAGATAAGGTATGAAACTGATGCATCAATGAATTTTATTCAAAGCAAACGAAGAACAAATGCTAAGATAAAATTTGGATTGCTACAACTACCAATTGCGACCTATAAATATTAGGGTACAGAAAAGTTAGATAATTAATTAATAAAGAAATATATATATATTAAATATTTAAAATTTCTATGGAGCAACCTTCTAACTAGAAAAAACTGAACTTTCTTTATGAAAAATCTATTAATTTCATGAATTTTCAAAAGAGTTTGACGCAAATTTATCAGTAGAAATGATTCTATCTTAAACATTAAAGTAATAGCAAAACCACATGTTCCATTAGAGATCAATATAATACATCAAATTTATCACAATGGACTTGAAAATTGAAAATAAAAGAATAATTGAACATAAGAAAAACATACTTATAACAATGTAAGTACAGAAAGGCTTTTGAGCACAAATTATAATCTTTTCTTTTTATAAAATGAGAAACATATTTTTCCCATGCTCCATCCAACAAATCATTCAAAAACCCCTCAAAGAAAAGGAAAAAAGTCCTACCTATATGCAGAACCCCTAGACTCGGAATACACTTCAACAATCACCTCCCATGCCCTTATGCCTATTCTTTATGTTACCGTTTGTATAAAGGAAATTCTACAGCCAAAGGTCCTAATCCCAAATTTGAATAAGTAGCTTACTACTCTCTTTAGCTGTCGACAAACCATATAAAATCTCTTGTCTTGTACAAATCATATAAAATCAACTATTCTAGTTAGGGTTTATTCCAATTAGGCGTAAATCAACTATTCCAATTGGGATTTATGCAGAAATTCGAATAGAATACGCATATAGAATCATATAAAATGCATATAGAATCACAAAATCGGCTTATAAAATTCATACCTAAATATACCTGATAAGGGTACCGCGAGGATAACACGTTGACTGAAGGGCTACGCGACAATGTTGAGCATAGTATAATGAAGCGAGGTGGATTCTGCTAGAGGGCGAGGTGGATTTTGCTGGAGCGAAAAGGAAAACGGAAGAACATAATTTTCGAGTAACGAAGATGAAGGGAAACGTGACAATAAAAATGAAAAGTTTCCTAAAATTTTTTTAGTTAGGCGGGATGGGAGGCAACTATTGTTGCGTTAATAATATAGGGTAAAGTATTTTTAGTTGCACCTAGGTGTCACACGCCACTAATTAATGCAACCAAAAGTTAATTTTCTTGTAGTGTAGGTGAAAAGTTTTTTTTCTGAAGTGAAATGAATGCATGCATTAGTGAATAGTGCATGCAAATGAATTCATTAATTAATGCACATATGCATTTCATTTGAAATGCAAAGTAACGCCTCATTAATAATTCAATTTATGGCAAGAAGTGAGAGAACAAATAGAATGACATATGCAAAAGAGAGGGGTAAACGAAACGTGAGATGACAGCAGAATAAAGTAAGGTAATAAATTAATGAGGATGGAAGGATTAATATACTACAACAACTTTTGAAATTCAATTTCAAAACATATATTTCCTTCAATAAATAACTCCAAATATACACATAAATATATGTTAATTTAACCAATATTTTTTTTACACATAATAAATAATATTGAACACACCAATTAACTTAATATTTCTTACTAAAATAATTATTGTATTTTTAACACAAAAACGTAAGTTGTACATATCACTAATAAATTACAATTCACTTCTATTTCTTATTAATGGAAAGATTTTAATTATTATTAATTCCAATAATTAAATTTCAAAACATACGCTGATTACTGGGAAGATAGTTAATCAAATTGTTTTCCTTTAAATTGTATTCAAACATATCTATTAACATTATTGGTTACAAACATGAGTTAGAAATTTACTTACAGATAATTAATTTCTTACGCTATGCTAAAACACGTTTCAAATAAATAATCATATGTTTTCTCCTTTAATAAATTTATCATTTTGTTCTTCATCAACATTTATTATTATAATCGCCGTTATTAATTACATTCAAACAATTTCATTAAATACACCTAACGTATGTTTCATTTTTTTAATCTTACTATAATACATGTTTTTAGTATAAATTCAAATTAATATCATAAACATATCTCTTAACATATATTAACACAAATAAAATAATAAATTTTTATTTTTCTACCACTTATATTCCTAAATTATATTCCTTATTACAATTAGCCTTTGGTATTCCTATCCATTAATTGCATTTGAAACAATGTCATTAAAATACACATTATATATGTTCTAGATTCCAACCTATGTCATTAATTGAAATTTAGTTTAAGATCACAACGTTTTATTATAGTTTAATTTGTATCAAAAAAAACTTAAAAATTAAATTCCTAACATTTTATTCAAACTTTCTTATTTAATTTGATATATTCAAACAATTAAAATATGGGTCGTTACAAACACCCACACTTAAAACTTTTGTCTTCGAAAAGGAACAAGAAAGAAGGGATTAAGGAATTAATATGTCTTATTCAAAATACTAAATTTATAAAGAATTAATTAAATAATTTAAATAAAATATATCAATTTATAAACAATTAAATCCTTTAATATTCAAGTTAATAAAAGGTTGAGAACATCTTTACTTTCATAAAATTTTCCAAGTCCACAATTTACGGAAAATTTCATCAACGTCTCCTTTGTATGGAGAGGTCTGGGAGAAATAATAATATGAATAATAAAAATATATATCATATTTTTTAAAATAAAATATCCCAAACCACGAGAAAAATAATATAATATCGCTATAAAATCGTAATCTGAAAACATACCTATTTGTCGGGCAAACAAATGCTAATTTATGAAACCAAAAGCAGTAGCAATTGCTTCCATAACCTGTATTTCCTTATATAATCCAAAAGAGTTAATAATTTTATATAAGAGAAATATTTAAGTTGTTTCAATAAATAAAAACCAAAACATCACCACATAACAGTAATTATTTGAAAACAACAGTACAAACATCATTTTCAACAAAGAGAGCAATCACCCATCCATAGCAACAAAAAACAAATGGTTTGTTCGGGTTCATAACTTCTAATTATATAAAATAATAAATAAACTATGAAGTAACCATACACTCAACAATCGTAGATAAAACTTTATAGATTATTTATACATCTCTATACAAAAATAGAAGTATCCTTTCCCAACCAATCCATAAGCCAAACATATAAAGAATTCAACACACTTTTAAGTTTACTCTATTATCTTTTCACATCATTTATTGCCCTTTTTTCTCATCGTTTACTTTTCTTTTCTCATTCATATAATGTTTATTTTCATAAATTTACATTCGTTATTACTGATAAAAGTTCATTTCTCCTTTATTCATACAGTTCTTGTTAAATTTCTTTACATTTATCACTTTCAAAATTTATTTTCCATTCGTTTATGCAATAATATTTTTCTTTTCATTGCTTACACAAGTTACTTTCATTTCAATTATTAGATTATTTATAATTATGTACAGTTTAATTCATCATTAATAGATATTTCCTTTTTACATTTATTCTTCCACATATAGTATTATTGAATATTAAATCCATTTCTAATTATTTCAATGGTTTCTGAAGTTATAACCTTTCATTTTATATGGTACTCATTTTAATTATAAATGACTTCAATATTAATTCCAGTTCATAATTATTTACTTATAGTGTTTACCTTTTACTATTCAATCTGATTTTAAATAGCTTAAAATGTAACTTAAGTTTATAATCATTTTTCTTACATTATTCACTTCTGTTACATTTAATTATTAGCATTTCAAACTATTAACTTTAGTTCATAACAATTTATACTATCAGAATTCTTATTTATAGAAGTAATTCCATTGAACACTTTCATTTACCAAAGTTTAATTATATAGTGTTCTATTACATATTCTTATTTAACATTACAACTTTTAAAATTTTGGTAACACACACACACACACACACACACATATATATATATATATATCTTTTAGAGTGTAGTGGAATGTTATACAAGTTCGTCTTATTCATTTAGTAAATAAAATGTTCAATAGTTATCATTTCACATTTTTCATATCCTTTTGATTTACAGTTTACAAAATTTTCAATTTCTTATATTTTCATTAATAACTTAGCATCTAGTTTCTAATTACACATATTATAAGTTTCAAAGTATTAAAATAGTCAAGATTTCATTTCATTATAATAATTGAAATTTCCAATTTACAGAAAACTAAAGAACTAAATACCGGGTTCCTTTTTAAATATTTTAAAATAATATATGTATAATCATATCTTTTATATATATAAAATCATATTTGAAAATCAAAATTAAGATTTAATTATCAAAACAAATGTGTAGTAAACTACTACAACGGTTTTTCCACTTTGAAACTCGAAAACGAATGTCGATGGTGCGTGCACTCATCACCAAAATTATTTTCCAGCGACAAAGAGGGGAGTACAGAACTTATTTCCTTTAGAATTATTTTTAAAACATTTCTTCAATATCATATTGGAATATTTATATTAGAAAATACTTCCAAATAGTACTAATATTAAATTCCAAAATCTTTTTAAAGAAATTTTCAAAATCCTGGAACTTATGTTCTCAAAATTTCAATTTATATTCATTTTATTTGTATATCTTATTCCACAACCAACTATTCATGGAATTTCACTTCCTAACAAACAATTATATCACATCCAATTATATTGCTTTTAAAATTAATCTTTTATTTACAAAATATAATACTAGGCAAAATTATTTGATTTACACATATTCAAAACAATATAATGTGGGTCTGCCCTATTAAGTGTTTAGAAATCTCCATCGATGTCATAACTCCTATGTACCGACCAAAATTTATAAATACTAAATAGAACAAATTAACACAATATAAAAACATTTTATAACATTAACAAATACACTCTTCCATATATACACACTCAATGACTCATTCTAGGGTATTACTACCCTATTTAATATGAGTCAGACCCTACAAAACTAAGGTTATCGCTAAACCAAAGCTCTGATACCAACTGTAACGAACTACCTTTTTGGACGATTTTAAATCGACTATAAACCACACATCTGACTCAAAACGTTCAAAGGGGCAGGTAAATAAGAAAAAGAAGAGAAAGAAGAAAAAAAATATAGAGTCTCGCAGTGGAATGACAAAATATAATAATCAAATAATAGTTCATGAAGCTGTTTTATAAATACATTTGATTATTCTTTTTACAACATAAAATCAAAGTTACATAAAATAGGAATCCATAGATAAATAAATGCAGCGGAACAACATGATGTAGTGGAATACATATAATAAGTAATAATAGTACAAATTCTTCATCTTCGTCCTCCAGAAAGCAGTCTTCGATAAACTAAAAAGCTACTGAAATGCTCAGACTGATCCAAGCGAATTGATAAGACAAAACACTTAAGTAAGAACTAAAAGATCCTATGTAAGTTAAATCAACGGTAAATATGAGTGCGACGGTGTCAAAGATGTTTATGGGGTTTGACATTTCCTATCAGTGTCTAACGTGAGTGCAATAACTTAAGAGATGTTTAGGATTTACATCTCCTAAGGATCCGTTAAATTATCTACTATGTAGTACAATACACTATTATAATATGTCTACAGTAAAATAAAGTATTAAAATAGCGTTAAGGTGTTACCCATATCCCCCTTAACACATTTTATATAATGCAGTAGTCTATACAGATACTGTAAACACCACCCGCAGGTGGACTATTAGGGATCCATAGGTACGACACAAAACAAACTCATACAAGGCGTGATAGGGCATGTGAACATGACACTCGAGGCAATGCCATGGTAGAAATACCAATTGTGGATCTGAACTGGTGGTAAAGCATAATAACTACTACCGCCCACCTCGGAACATATTCCTATAATCAAAATCGAGGGGTGGCCACCAAATCATCATAAAGTCATAATATAGTGTCGAAGAAATGTGTCGGATCGGAGGTGCGACCTCACTTGGCCTGACTTGGCTGATGTTTTAGTCACATCTAAGCTGACTCACAAGAGTCAGAGTCACGTAAATACCTCATACAGAATCATTCGCCAAACCATCCTACTTCATTTCTGGAATCTCCACCACATGCACAGTTGGTGAAGTAGTTTTTAGTATTGGTAGAGAGTATGACAATATCTGATCCCGGTCTCTTTAACAACCAAGCGCTTATTTCATACCAGATTGTGACGACCGTCCATGACTCTCGCACGGAAACAAGGGAAAGGTGCGCTGAAAGTGTGCCAGGCAGCCATGGGTGACCGTCAAGGGTAAAATAAAACAGCAAACTCTATCGTATAACTCACAGCGCATGGATAAAATACAATAGAGAAATATATAGTGAAGTTCCATAACAGAAAATCATCATATAAGCACCATAGTAGTTTTATACAAACATATGAATCATTCATACATCAAAGCCTCACTACATAACACTCAAACAAATACAGCAGCGGAACACCCAGTACATATAATATGAAAGAATATGCAAAAGCCTCCTGCTCGTCTTCGTCATCATCAGCGTAGATCTCCATGAACAGCACCTGTCACCTGCTACCTAGTCTGCCCATCCCAACATGGATGAACAGCCCAAGGTAATAAGAGGAGACATAAAACCTTGAGTCAGACAAAGTCTTAGTGAGCAGTAAATCAACTATCAAACATACCAAAAGAGCATATGGGATAAAAGGAATAGGAACCAAATCATCCTACTCCACCTCTTTCTACAGTGATAGCCCCCAAACACACTAAGGAGAAGCAAGCATAACATAGCAGACAATTAAGGTAAAGCAATAACCACTCGAGTCAAGGTCGATGTTTTCCAAATACAAACCCCCAAGGCCTAAACCAAGATCAGATAAGCACCCATAAAACACCGCTCTTAAGGCCGAATGATGGTACAATCAAATATCCATGACTCTGGCTATCACTGTTAACCTTGCTTCTAAATCACCATTAATTGAATGACCGACTCCTTCCTGAGCCATCTATCAAGGGCTAATGGTAACCCCGGTTCTAGACATAACTCTGCACGTCATCATGACCCGTGCCTAGGAATTTTCGCAACTACCCAGAGTACTCGACCACCTATCTGTAGTCTTTAGGGTGTCCAGACCACCTACCTGTAGTCTTTAGGGCAACCCTTGCACTCTTGCTTTGAGTCTGCTAGAACCTTCAACAACGATGAAATCCAAGCCTTCTAGTCATCCTCCTTGACGACTATTCTCAACCTAGCCCAAACTACCTCTTGAGCCATCCATTATCAATCAACTCGAACTACCCTTCAAGTTATCAACATGCTTGGAGTAATCCTTCTCGATTATACCAAGGTTACACCACATCATGCCTCGCCTCATCTTCATCATAGCAAAGGCTCATCTTAACATCATGGTTTGCCTCATCGCATCATGGCAAAATTCCATCTCAACATCATCCAATCCATACATGTGAGCTTCAACATCCACTACATATGCCTTAAGCAACTTTCACCATTCAAGAGCCTCTTCCGTAGCTTTTGAATCGTCTTTGACCATACTTGTCCAAATCTATCAACTAGATAACTCATTCACAACAATCAAACAAGGCAAACATTAATCCAAACAAATAAGTAGTCAATCAAGATCTAAATAGGCATTTATAACTAAAATGGCAATTTCGTAAATAAATGAGAATAGGTCTATCATACATGAATCATGGGTTTTTAACATAGATCTAACAAATATAAATCATGGGTTTTGTCCCTACAACTTGATGAATGAACTTGCAAAAGTAAACATCTTCATAAGTAATGGATCTATACTTAGATCTAAGGAAAAATGCATAAAATCACTATCTACAACACTCCAACAAACCACCAAACCAATATACTCCTTTGGGTCCGCGTGAGAGATAACCACCACTCACCAAATCACCCAAACACTTCAAAAACTAGCAACTTCAGATCTGGACAGCAAGGATTCAAGCTTGATTCGTCGAAATCCCGCTTGAAACGATGAAATCTAGCTTGGTTGGATAAAGATCTTCAACTTTGGCTCTTGGATCTTCGATCTTGGATGGATGTTAGAACTAGATTGAAGTGGAGAAAAGAAGATGAAGAAATGCTGTAGTCGAGCTCTCAAAATGGCAGCACTTCGTCGCTTCGAAATCCGGTGCCAAAAAGTGAGCCAAACCCCTCTATTTATAGGTTGCAATCCCCCATGAGTCGTCCGCCCCTATGAGTCGTCCACGACTCATGACTCACGACTCAAGCCACTACGACTCACGACTCAACGTAGCTCAAGGCAAATACGACACAACACACACACACGGCACAGCATGCACACGACTCAAGCCCCTACCGACTTAACAACACACGACCTAAGATACTGCCGCATATCCTAAGTCTTAAGTCGTATGACGACTTAACTATGACACGACCTAAACTATCCTGCCGACTCAACGACCCAACTAATACGGCCTAACGACTTAACACTACACAGGGCCACACGACCTAGTTCCCTGCCGACCTAACACTAAGTCGTCTGGACGACTCAACTACCAACCGACTCAACTACCAACGACCTAGCGCCTTAACTCCTTAAGCCGCTAACCTATGAGTCGGCATCCCCTAAGCCGTTAGTTCCTTTAGGTCGGCCAATCACCTTAAGTCGTTCCATCCTATGAGTCGGTCCAATACATGAGTCAGTCACCTCTATGAGTCGGTTATCCTATGAGTCGCTCACTACCTTGACTCGGTCCAAACCTTAAGCCGCTGCCTCTCTTAACTCGCTAACAACCATAAGTCGGCAACTACCACTCACTCCTATAAGTCGGCCAACCTATAAACCGTTGACCCAATGAGTCGGCCACCTACCCTAAGTCGCTCCATCCTCTAAGTCGGTCACGACTTAAGTTCCACACGACTTAACTTTAACACGACTTATCTCTAGAACGACTCAAGCTCCAAACGACTTAATGCAACTATTATACGATTTATCGACACGTAAAATACGGGTCGTTACATTCTCTCCCTCTTAGGAATTTCGCCCCCGAAATTCCAAACAAACAAGAGCAATCAAAACTATTCAGCATGCCTACCATCCATAGCAATCAACAAACTATGCATCCAATTCTAGCCTAGCATGCAGAATTCTAAAATTAGATCAAGTTACAAGTTCATGAGATGTCACGACACCTTAGGGCCATACCTCGAAGAGTTCAGGATGAGCTGCCTTCATCCTCTCTTCCTCCTCCCATGTACAGTCGTTAACATCATCACTCCATTGTACCTTGAGCAACATAACCGTCTTCTTCCTAAGCTGTTTCGTGTCGGTTCCAACAACACGAAGCGGCTTACGAGGTCTCGTAACCACTGGATCAACCTCTAAATCTTCACAGTTATCTGCAGAAACCACCGTAGTTGGGTCGTGCACATACTTCCGTAGACATGATATATGAAAAACATTGTGCACGCCCTCCATCTTTTCCGGTAACTCCAATCTATAAGCGAGCTTTCCAATTCGCTCGATGATCGGGAATGGTCCAACAAATCTCGGGGTCAATTTTCCTTTCTTCCCGAATCTAATAACATTCTTCAGAGGAGAAATCTTCACGAAAACCATATCACCTACGTCGAATTCCAAATCCTTACGACGTTTATCTGCATAACTTTTATGACGATCCTGGGCTGCCTTCATTCGTTGCCGAATGATCTCTATACAATCTGAAGTCTGTCGAATCATCTCTGGCCCAAGTATCGGCTTTTCTCCAGTTTCCAACCAACATGTCGGAGAGTTACACGGTCTTCCATACAATGCTTCATACGGTGCCATACCAATACTTGACTGGTAGCTGTTATTATATGCAAATTCCACCAAATGAAGGTGATCTTCCCATGATCCTCCGAAATCCAAAACACATGCCCTCAGGAGATCTTCCAAAACCCGGTTGACTCTCTCAGTCTGACCATCTGTTTGAGGGTGATAAGCTGTACTCAAACACAACTCAGTTCCAAAACCTCCTGGAAGCTCTTCCAAAATCCACTAGTGAACAAAGGATCTCGGTCGCTCACTATACTCTTCGGAACACCATGGAATCGAACTATCCACTTAACATAAAGCTCAGCCAACTTCGATGCAGTCCTAGTTGATCGAACAGGAATGAACCTTGCACTCTTAGTCAAACGATCTATAATGACCCAAATCCCTTCATTCCCTGTCCTGGTTCTAGGTAGACCATCGATAAAATCCATCGACACTTGCTCCCACTTCCATGTAGGAACCTCTAATGGCTGAAGTAATCCACTGGGCTTCTTCTGCTCAGCTTTCACCAACTGGCAGTTCATACACTTGGAAATAAAATTTCCAACATCCTTCTTCATACCTTCCCAATAATAGGTTCTCTTCATATCCCGATACATCTTATTTCCACCTGGATGAATTGTCAACTTTGAGTGATGACTTTCCCTAAGAACTTCATCTCTCAATCCATCTACATCGGGAACAACTAGTCATCCTTGCTTTCGAAGCCAACCCTCTCGATCGACTTCAAATCCTTTATCCTTTTCTAGATTCAATCCAGATTCCAAATCTCGGATAATCTTGACAAGCTTATCGTCTCGCTTTTGGCTCTCGCCAATTCTCTCCACAAGAGTAGGCCTTATCGATAAGTTTGCCAACATCTCAGGTTCCAATTCACATCTAGGCCTGAAGTCAAATTCAACCAAATACTCTAGACTCTTCCATTCCGAAAACATGGCTCCCAATCCTGCATGTCTTCGACTTAACGCATCTGCCACTGCGTTGCCTTTTCCCGGAGTATAGGCTATACCAAAATCATACGATGCTAAAAACTCTAGCCATCGTTGCTGCCGAAGATTCAAATCCTTTTGGGAGAAAAGATACTTCAACGACTTATGATCCGTAAACAACTCGAATCGAACTCCCAATAGGTAATGTCTCCACATCTTCAAAGCAAAAACAATCGCTGCTAACTCCAAATCATGAGTCGGGTAATTCCTTTCATGCGGCTTCAGCTGTCGACTTGCATACGCAACAACTTTATCCCTCTGCATTAGCACTGCTCCAAGTCCAGTACCACATGCATCGGTGTAAACCACCATCTCATCATTCCCACTTGGAATAGTCAAAACAGGAGCACTTGTCAGTCGCTCTTTCAGGATTACGAAAGCTTGTTCACACTTAGCATCCCAACTGAATACCTGATTCTTTTTCGTCAACCCTGTCAATGGTGCAGCTATCTTGGAAAAGTCTTTGATAAACCGACGATAATATCCTGCTAATCCAAGAAAACTTCTCACATCAGATGCATTCTTAGGTCTAATCCAATCCTGGATCGCTGCCACCTTAGCAGGATCAACCGCTATTCCATTTCCAGAAATAACATGGCCTAAGAACCTCACTTCACTCTTCCAGAAGTGACACTTCGAAAACTTAGCCTTCAACTGATGTTTCCGCAAGATTTCCAAAACAATACTCAAGTGCGTCTTGTGCTCTTCCTCAGTTCTGGAATAAATCAGAATATCATCCATGAACACAAGTACGAATTTGTTCAACTGATCTCTGAACACTCTATTCATAAGATCCACAAAATATGCTGGTGCATTGGTCAATCCAAACGGCATTACCAGCCACTCATAAAACCCGGATGGTGTCCTGAAAGCAGTCTCCGGCACACTATCCTTAGCCACCCTCAACTGGTGAAATCCCGTTGCCAAATCCATCTGACAAAACACCCTAGCTTCGTGAAGCTGATCAAACAAGTCATCTATTCTCGGCAATGGATACTTGTTCTTCCTAGTCACTTTATTCAGCTCACGATAATCCACACACAACCTCAACGATCCATCCGCTTTGGTTGCGAACACAACTGGTGCACCCCATTCGGACACACTACGCCGAATGAATCCTTTCCGAAAAAGGTCATCAACTTGCACCTTCGACTCTTGCTGCTCCCTAGGCGCCATCCGCCTAAGAGGCATCACAACAGGTCTGGCTCCCTCAACTAGATCGATACGAAACTCGATCTCCCTATGCGGCGGTAACCCTTTGACTTCGTCAAAGACATCTTCAAATCCATTCACAATAGGCACCGATGACAGTCCATCCTGTGGAACAACCAGCGAATACATGAAGCTCATGAAGACGCCTTCCTCATGCTTACATCGTATCACAACCTTTCGCCCTTCCACATTCCCGACTGTCACCTCCAGCCTCTCACAATCAATCCTTGCCGCATACTTCCTAAGCCAGTCCATACCCAAAATAATTCCGAACCCCGCAAAGTTCAGAACAAAGCAATCACAAGCAAAAGAGCAATCATGACTCGACACAACTAGACCACGACATATCATACACAAACATGACGAACCCCCAACTGGATTAGTCACAACCAATGGCCTATCAATAATATCCGGTTTCAAACCTAACTGGCCTACAAGATCATCACAAACAAAAGAATGCGACGCTCCAGTATCAAACAACACTCTAACTGGAACACCACAAATGGAAAGAGTACCTTGAACCACCACACTCTTCCCCTTCTCTTCAGCAGTAGGAGCTTTTGAAGACGACGGCACAGCTCCCATAGCATAAGCTTGCACAATCTGCCTGTCCTTCCTCGGCTCTGGACAATTCTTCTTGATATGTCCCAGCTTATCACAGTTATAACACTTTCCCGGCACCTTGGGATTCTTGCAATCTCTGAAGAGATGACCCTTCTGCTGACAGTTGTAGCAGGTCACTTCACCCTTCGGCTTCTTCTGGCCATCCTTACCCTTCTGTTGCTGCTGCTTCCTCTTCTTATTTCCACCCTGCTGTGGCCTAGACCCTTCCTTGGTTACAGCAACAACAGATCCTTCCTTAGGAAACAAACTCTCATGCCTGAGAGCTTTCTCCACAAGCTTCTCAAACGGATCGTCCAAATGATCCACCAACTGTCTCCCAAGATAAGTGTCCAAGCCTGTCACAAACTTCTCATTCTTCTGATAGGGAGAATCAATATACGATCTGGCATACTTGGACAAAGCCTCAAACTCAGAAACATACTCAAGAACCGATCTTCCACCTTGTTTGAGCTCTACAAACCTCTTAAACAAAACAGATTTCTGAGCCGTAGAGATGAACTTAGCTTCAAATCTGACTTGGAATTGCTCCCAAGTAATCTCTTCCTCTGGAGTATCAATGGTGATAGAATTCCACCAATCAGCAGCTCTTCCCTGAAGCTGTCTCGATGCAAGCTTCCTCTTAGTTGCATCCTCAATTCCCAAATCACCAAAAATCCTTCGACAAGCATCAATCCATCTCTGCACTTCAATGGTCGATTCCGTTCCCAAGAAAATTTTTCCTCCAAGAGAAGTATAGTCCTTGCAAAGCTTAGCAAAATCCACTGGTCTTGGAGCTTGAACTTGAACTCCCACATCCACCGATGATCCTGAAACTGGTATTCTCCTCATGATCGAAGTCATCATGGCCTCAAACATAGGAGTATAATCAACAGCTTCCCTAGCAGCACGGCTTTCCCTCGCAGTTTGTCTCTCACTTCGACTCATCCTTAATATCTGTAAAAAGAATGATTAGAACACCTTAAGAAACAACTATATAAGGAGTTCAAATCCTTCTAAGCTACTATATTATATATAGTAATCATCCATCAAAATACAATTACGTCTCTCATACGTAGTTACGTCAGCGAGCGTTGGCTAAAATCGATTAACCAAAGCTCCGATACCAAATGTGACGACCGCCCATGACTCTCGCACGGAAACAAGGGAAAGGTGCGCTGAAAGTGTGCCAGGCAGCCATGGGTGACCGTCAAGGGTAGAATAAAACAGCAAACTCTATCGTATAACTCACAGCACATGGATAAAATACAGTAGAGAAATATATAGTGAAGTTCCATAACAGAAAATCATCATATAAGCACCATAGTAGTTTTATACAAACATATGAATCATTCATACATCAAAGCCTCACTACATAACACTCAAACAAATACAGCAGCGGAACACCCAGTACATATAATATGAAAGAATATGCAAAAGCCTCCTGCTCGTCTTCGTCATCATCAGCGTAGATCTCCATGAACAGCACCTGTCACCTGCTACCTAGTCTGCCCATCCCAACATGGATGAACAGCCCAAGGTAATAAGAGGAGACATAAAACCTTGAGTCAGACAAAGTCTTAGTGAGCAGTAAATCAACTATCAAACATACCAAAAGAGCATATGGGATAAAAGGAATAGGAACCAAACCATCCTACTCCACCTCTTTCTACAGTGATAGCCCCCAAACACAATAAGGAGAAGCAAGCATAACATAGCAGACAATTAAGGTAAAGCAATAACCACTCGAGTCAAGGTCGATGTTTTCCAAATACAAACCCCCAAGGCCTAAACCAAGATCAGATAAGCACCCAGAAAACACCGCTCTTGAGGCCGAATGATGGTACAATCAAATATCCATGACTCTGGCTATCACTGTTAACCTTGCTTCGAAATCACCGTTAATTGAATGACCGACTCCATCCTGAGCCATCTATCAAGGGCTAATGGTAACCCCGGTTCTAGACATAACTCCGCACGTCATCATGACCCGTGCCTAGGAATTTTCGCAACTACCCAGAGTACTCGACCACCTACCTGTAGTCTTTAGGGTGTCCAGACCACCTACCTGTAGTCTTTAGGGCAACCCTTGCACTCTTGCTTTGAGTCTGCTAGAACCTTCAACAACGATGAAATCCAAGCCTTCTAGTCATCCTCCTTGACGACTATTCTCAACCTAGCCCAAACTACCTCTTGAGCCATCCATTATCAATCAACTCGAACTACCCTTCAAGTTATCAACATGCTTGGAGTAATCCTTCTCGATTATACCAAGGTTACATCACATCATGCCTCGCCTCATCTTCATCATAGCAAAGGCTCATCTTAACATCATGGTTTGCCTCATCGCATCATGGCAAAATTCCATCTCAACATCATCCAATCCATACATGTGAGCTTCAACATCCACTACATATGCCTTAAGCAACTTTCACCATTCAAGAGCCTCTTCCGTAGCTTTTGAATCGTCTTTGACCATACTTGTCCAAATCTATCAACTAGATAACTCATTCACAACAATCAAACAAGGCAAACATTAATCCAAACAAATAAGTAGTCAATCAAGATCTAAATAGGCATTTATAACTAAATGGCAATTTTGTAAATAAATGAGAATAGGTCTATCATACATGAATCATGGGTTTTTAACATAGATCTAACAAATATAAATCATGGGTTTTGTCCCTACAACTTAATGAATGAACTTGCAAAAGTAAACATCTTCATAAGTAATGGATCTATACTTAGATCTAAGGAAAAATGCATAAAATCACTATCTACAACACTCCAACAAACCACCAAACCAATATACTCCTTTGGGTCCGCGTGAGAGATAACCACCACTCACCAAATCACCCAAACACTTCAAAAACTAGCAACTTCAGATCTGGACAGCAAGGATTCAAGCTTGATTCGTCGAAATCCCGCTTGAAACGATGAAATCTAGCTTGGTTGGATAAAGATCTTCAACTTTGGCTCTTGGATCTTCGATCTTGGATGGATGTTAGAACTAGATTGAAGTGGAGAAAAGAAGATGAAGAAATGCTGTAGTCGAGCTCTCAAAATGGCAGCACTTCGTCGCTTCGAAATCCGGTGCCAAAAAGTGAGCCAAACCCCTCTATTTATAGGCTGCAATCCCCCATGAGTCGTCCACCCCTATGAGTCGTCCACGACTCATGACTCACGACTCAAGCCACTACGACTCACGACTCAACGCAGCTCAAGGCAAATACGACACAACACACACACACGGCACAACATGCACACGACTCAAGCCCCTACCGACTTAACAACACACGACCTAAGATACTGCCGCATATCCTAAGTCTTAAGTCGTATGACGACTTAACTATGACACGACCTAAACTATCCTGCCGACTCAACGACCCAACTAATACGGCCTAACGACTTAACACTACACAGGGCCACACGACCTAGTTCCCTGCCGACCTAACACTAAGTCGTCTGGACGACTCAACTACCAACCGACTCAACTACCAACGACCTAAGCCTTAACTCCTTAAGCCGCTAACCTATGAGTCGGCATCCCCTAAGCCGTTAGTTCCTTTAGGTCGGCCAATCACTTAAGTCGTTCCATCCTATGAGTCGGTCCAATACATGAGTCGGTCACCTCTATGAGTCGGTTATCCTATGAGTCGCTCACTACCTTGACTCGGTCCAAACCTTAAGCCGCTGCCTCTCTTAACTCGCTAACAACCATAAGTCGGCAACTACCACTCACTCCTATAAGTCGGCCAACCTATAAACCGTTGACCCAATGAGTCGGCCACCTACCCTAAGTCGCTCCATCCTCTAAGTCGGTCACGACTTAAGTTCCACACGACTTAACTTTAACACGACTTATCTCTAGAACGACTCAAGCTCCAAACGACTTAATGCAACTATTATACGATTTATCGACACGTAAAATACGGGTCGTTACACAGATGGTTCTTTTACATTTCAAAGCCAATTCATAATTGATATCAAAATATCATATTCTCAAAACTATATCGCTTTCGAAATCATATTCACTTTCTAAATCATATCACTTTTAAAATCATATTACTTTCGAAATCATTTTCACAAAATATGTTAACTCTCATTTCAAAATCATAATATTTACTCAAATATGTCATTTCACAAGAAAATATTATTTCAAATCCCAACTAAAGATATAACATCATTTAAACATATTCACTTTAAAATCTAGGATTTAAATATAAACACTTATACTTTACACAATCTGAAATTTTGGAAATAGTTAGGTAGTTATTATAAAGGGTTTAATAGTTTAAAGTAGTTCAAATAAATTAAAATAGTTTATATAGTAGAAATAATTTAAATTTGATTTAATTAGATTTAAAATGATTTAATAGATTAAATATAGATAAAATAGATTTAAATTATATTAAATAGATTTAAAATAGATCAAATATAGGTTAAAAAATTTAAATTATATTAAGTAGATTTTTAATAGATTAAATAAACTTAAAATAGGTTAAATGGATTAAATAAATTTAATTAGTTTAAAAACAGGTAAAATAGATTAAATTGGATTAAATAAGTTATAATCGATTAAATTAAATTTAAAATAGTTTTAACTGATAAAATAGTTTAAATTAATTAAATAGTTTAAAATAGATTTCAAAGTTATATCTAAACATTTTCAATAACTCAATTTCCGATAAATTCATTTATATTTGACACTTCAGCTTTGGAATTCCAATTTAAATCCTTTGAACAATTCATTAAATCAATTCCAATTTCAACATTAACGCTTGGATTATCGAAAATAACTCAGTTTATATAAATCAATTTTTTATTTCAAAATTCTAGTTAACTGAATTCAAAATTTAAAGAATTTAAAATCATTTAATTTAACCGATCTAGTGTCCATATATAATTTTCTACCCTATGTCAAGTGATATGGATATTTATCATTCCAATCCACAATTTAAATTTTTACGGTTATACATCATTTCAAACCGCAATCCCGAACTGATAAAAATCCATAAAATCGCTCAAGTCTATCATTTCAACCCATAACGATTTTTCCCAAATCTATAGATCGTTCGGGTATGTACCATTTCAACCCATAGGGAACTTGCATTGGTATAACAATGTAAAATACAACATCCAGTCATCCAATATCAACAATCAAACATCCATCATAATCATCATCCAAATCAATAAATAAACATCAATAGATAACTGAAAATCAATAACAGGATTTAAATTGACAATTAAATTAAATATTCAATTAAACGCTGATTAAATGCAATAAAAGTCAAACTTAACTAGAATGACAAATTAAATATACCAAACATCAACCAATTAATTTCTAAACACATCATAAATTTAATTTAACTAACATAAGATAATTTAGTAGTTATGAGTGGGTTAAAACACTCACCTTTGATTTCAAATCGGTTTGTAATCCAAATAAAATCCCAAAATTCCAATAGAAGAAATCGCACGTGAATCAAAGTTTATATGCAAAAGATATTCATGTTATAAGAAATATTATTAAAATAATAACTAGTACGCGTTTTAAAAAAATAAACAATGTTTAATACTTACATTTTTCTCAAGATAAGGCTTCAGGCAAAGATTGAAGAACAAACTAAGATGTAGGCAGGACATGTAGGAAAAATGAAAAAAAAAACGAGACTTATGTTTCATAATAGAAAGCTTTTGAATTTGCAAAAATAAGAGCTTTTGAATTTGCAAGTTCACGTTAAAATGATTCAGGGGAAGGAAGAGTTGAAATGGAGATCTAAACATAGGAAATGAAGCGGTGAAAAAAAAATGAAGGAATAACTAAAAAACATGAATAATTTGCTGATGACATTATACCTTCAACAAAGAATAATTTGAACTAAATGAATATAAGGTGTCAGGAGAAACAAAACATAAAAGAAGAAATAAAGTGACAGGTTATTTAATAATAAAATCCTGAAGGTGAAGGGATAAAAATGAATGTCACGTTTCTAAAATGAAGACTTTAGGAAATTTAAGCTACCAAAATAAATAAAAAATATGAGGTTATGGAAGAAGGCTATAGGAAAACAAAATGAAAAGAATTGAAGAAACTATAGAAATATGAAATGAAATGGAGAAAACAACGAACTCACATTTTTTCAAGAATTGAAGATAGGACATGATGTATAGAGGTGAAGAAAGGTTAAATAAAAAACAGGTATACATATAAGATGAAACTCACGTTTGAGAAGATGTAGCTTCAGGAAAAAGAAGAAAGAACAACCAAAATGAAGAAACAAACAGAAAAATGAGGAAAGAAATGAGGCAGGTATTAAATAAAGAATGAAAAATACAGTTTGAATTTTAAAAGATATGTTTACAAAGCAAGCAATACTTTTGGTCAAAACGTGTGCTACCTGAATTAATTTCATTAATAGGAAACGTTTCAGGGCCATACTTACGTGTAAATAAATGAAACTTACAGGAAAAAGAGGCTAGTATTTAGCAAAAGAAAATAAAAACGGACATAAATAAATGAAAGGGGAGGTTGAAATTTGAGAAGATAAATAAATGAAAAGATTAATGGATGTGAATAGTAGAATATGAAATTCTAACATATTTAAGACTATTCATTACATAAAGAAAGAACGGAGCATTTAATTCAGTTTAGACTAACGTGCTACGTGAAAAGTTTTTTTTGAAGGAAAATGAATACATGCATGAGTGAATAGTGCAAGCAAACCAATTCATGAATTAATGCACATACACATTTCATTTCAAATGAAAAGTAATGCCTTATTAATAATTCAATTTATTGGAAGAAGTGAGAGAACAAATGGAATGAAATATGCAAAAGAGAGGGGTCAACGAAACGTGAGATGGCAGCAGAATAAAGTATGGTAATAAATTAATGAGGATGGAAGGATTAGCATACTACAACAACTTTTGAAATTCAATTTTAAAACGTATATTTCCTTCAATACATTTCGTTAACTCCAAATATACACATAAATATATGTTAATTTAACCAATATTTTTGTACACACAATAAATAATATTGAAAACACCAGTTAACTTAATATTTCTCATTAAAATAATTATTGTATTTTTAACACAAAAATGAAATTCGCACATATCACTAATAAATTACAATTCACTTCTATTTCTTATTAATGGAAAGATTTTAATTGTTTTTAGTTCCAATAATTAAATTTCAAAACATATGTTGACTACTGGGAAGATAGTTAATCCAATTGTTTTCCTTTAAATTGTATTTCCAACATATCTATTAACATTATTGGTTACAAACATGAGTTAGAAATTTACTTACAAATAATTAATTTCTTACTCTATGCTAAAACACGTTTCAAATAAATAATCATATGTTTTCTCCTTTAATAAATTTATTCATTTTTGACAAGCACCTTTGTCCAAGTGGTTAATTGATTCGACTTTGGTGCAGGATGTCACAAGTTCAAAACTTGCTTTCGAACGTTTATTTAACATGGGATATGTTGTCTCAATGATTTGTTGTATATAAAGTACCATTTCAGAAAAAAATTATTCATTTTATTATTCATTAACATTTATTATTATAATCTCCATTGTTAATTACATTCAAACAATGTCATTAAATACATCTAACGTATGTTATCATTATTTTTATCTTACTATAATACATGTTATTAGTAGAAATTCAAATTAATATCATAAACATATCTCTTAACATACGTTAACAAAAATAAAATCATAAATTTTTATTTTTCTACCACTTATATTCCTAAATTATATTCCTTATTACAATTAGCCTTTAGTATTCCTATCCATTAATTGCATTAACAATGTCATTAAAATACACATTAATATACGTTCTAGATTCCAACCTATGTCATTAATAGAATTTTAATTTAAGATCACAACTTTATAGTTTAATTTGTATCAAAATAAACTTAAAAATTAAATTCCTATCAATTTTATTCAAACTTTCTTATTTTGTTTAATATATTCAAACAACTAAAATATGGGTCGTTACAATTCATATATGTTTTTGAACCTAAAAATATTATGAAAAAATCTATTTTTTCTTCTAGAATCTTTGCGATTTTAATTTTGTTTTTCAATCATATCCATACGAAAATACTTAAAATAAAAAAATTGAATATCAATTTCATAATTATATGTATGAGTGGTGTATATCAAAAATATATATACTTACATATTTTATAATATATACATTATATTAAAGTAATATGTAATATTTTAAAATAAATAATATGTATATATACACATTTTATAATTATGTAAATATTTATATGTGTATATATAATAAAATTTGAAATTGTCAACATGTGTTTGATTTAAGAATATATATATATATATATATATTAATGTCAATTTTGTTTTAAAAACCTTATAAGTTATTGTTAAATTTTGAAAATTATTTTAATTTAATTTTTTTCCTAGCTAGAAACTATATGCATATATTTGCATATATTTCTATTAATCGAAATACATAAATACATATTCACATACAATGTTGACATCACACATATATAGGGATTAGTGATATCATGAGCTAAGCGAAGCATATATGATTTGACGTAATTATCAAATAAATATATAAAACTTTAAACGAATTAGTTACCTTGGCCTAATTAGTACACATTAAATGCTGAATCGATCGTCTTTGCTTGAATCTGAAATCAGATCCTTCTAAAAAAAGAGTTACCCGATTGAAAGCGCTACGCAGTGTTGTTGAATTTGATTTGATCTTATGTCCTCAAAGCTAATATTGATGGAGGGGAATGATAGTTGGCTAGTGGTAGATGTAGAAGGAAAAAAAAAGGGAGAGACACAAATACAGGGTTAAGGGTGTTTAAATTGTAGAGAAAGTGAAGATCTAAAAATGGATCCGGATCCACAAATATCTCTATCAATTCAAACTCCTTTTGAATTAAATCCAACCCCCATATTCCTACACCTACGGCCAGTTATACCTTTCCCCTTTATGGGCCTCCATGTCGCTTCAAGCCCAATCAAATAATAAACATTAAAATCTAATTTAAACATACATCGACATGGATAAAGTTAAAGGTCTTCCCTATGGGAAGTTATGTAATTTATTACATACATCTAACTCTATGGAAGGTCTTATTCAAATATAGGTGTTTTTGTTTCTATTATATACTTGTTATATAATGATATAAATAATTTGGTAATTAGTTTAAAGTATATACATGGAAAATCCTTAAACGATATGTTATGTAATAGTAATTACAAGGTGTTGTAATCATGAAATTTTTATCACATTGAAAATAACATATTGTTTTAAATATTCCTAGTCAATATGTTTCAAGAAAGAATACCAATTTATCTGTTAAGACTAGAGTACTTAACACTCTTCAAATGTTGGACAGTGTTTTTCTCATGGCTACTGGGGGTACCAAGTGGTTACGTACTGATAGCTATTGGATAACTATGGAATGACTCACTTGAGTGTTTTCTGCTGGTTAATATAACTAAGGTTAAACAGAGAATCTTAGATTGACGATGTTATAGGGTTCTCTCAAGTTGAGAATACCATTGACCTTCATTATATACACTTCACTTTGATTATAGTTAAATTATGGCATTGCAACCATCGAACGACTATAGTCAGTCTAAGTTTAAGCATTGGAAGTGAAACATTATTCAATAGAGAATTTGTTTCCTATGTTATATGAGATTAGTATCAGGTCATCTATAGTCAAATAAAAGTCAAAGTCTATGGCCAAAGTAGTACGGTTAGTAATAATTATTATTATTGAACTAAGAACTTTGTAACGACCCGCTATTTCGAACCATTCGCAACCGCCGCACATGTTAGACATGAATTGCTCAAAATGTCAGATTGCTAATTTATATTTGGAAAGTTTCCGCATATACGGTAATTAAATCAATCATAGAATCACAGACACAAAGTATTACAACAATAAGCAGCGGAATAGATAAATAGTAGTTCATGAAGCTACTATATAAACATCAAAGTCTGAACTAAATAAAATAGAAATCTCAAATACAGAGTAGTCTCAAATACAAAAGAAACCGACAAGTCTGTACATAACAACTGGAGAAGCTGAATAGATAAGACAGATCTTCGAGCAAAGCTCCAAACTTCAAAGGTGAGTCTCAAATGTTGTGATCCTCGATCTGACCTGAGCATAAAGCAAACCACAAAACAGTCGAGTCAGGATTAACATTCTTATATTAATAAGTTCAACTCAAATGAAATGTCAACAGAAATACAAGTAACTTAAAGAATGTTTGGGATTTCCATCCTCTAAGGATCCGTGGAACTATCTACTATGTAGTAATATACGCTATTATAATATGTCTATAGTAAAGTAAACTATTAAAATAGCGTTAAGGCGTTAACCATATCCCCCTTAACATATTTTATATAATGTCATAGTCTATACAGATACTGTAAACTCCACTCGCAATTGGGGCAATCAGGGAGCACTCCATAGGTACGACACAAAACAAACTCGTAGAAGGCGCGATAAGGCATGTGACAAAGCACTCGAGGCAATGTCAGGGTAGATATACCGTTTGTGTATCTAGACTGGTGGTAACGCATAGCAGCTGCTACTGCCCACCTGGTGACACACTCCCAAATCAAAATTACACCCAATCAAATCACAAAAGCAATAGAATGGTATCGAAGGAATGTGCCCGATCGGAGGAATGACCTCACTTGGCTCGACGTGGCTCCTATTTTAGCCACATCAAGCTGACTCACAGGAGTCGGAGCTATGTATATACCATGTAGAATCATCACCAAACCATTCTACTTCATTCTGGAATGTCCACCACATATATAGTTGTTAAAGTGGTTTTTGGTATTGGCAGAGAGTATGACAATATCCGATCTCAGTCTCTTTAATAACCAAACGCTTATTTCACACCAAGGTCATTTCATTTCAAATAGTTCATATTCCAAATTAAAATATCATATTCATTTCAAAACCATATCAATTCGATATAATTATTCACTTTAAATAATTTTCATTTTCAAAAATCATAACACTTTCAAAATTATAATACTTTTGAAATTATAACACTTTTGAAATCATAACACTTTGAAATCATAGCACTTCCGTAATCATAACAGTTCTACCTAAACAATTTAGATGTTGAAAATAGTATATATTAAAATAGTTATAAATTAAAATAGTTTATTAACAAAAAATACTTTATATGATAAAAATAGTTTCCTCCAATTTCACAAATCGATTCAACTTAAATTCCAAAATTTAACTTACCTCTATTCCAGTTTAACCATCTCAATTTAAAGTTCAAAAATTCAAGTTTAAATATTCAAACATTTACAATATAAATTCCATTTATATTTCAACATTTTAACTTAAATTTTTGAATATTTATTTAACCAGTTTAATAACAAGTTATTTAAATCCCAATTTATATATTTTAATCGATATTAAATATTCAATCTCAATTTCATTTAAAATTTGAGAATATTCATTTTATCACTTTTTATCAAATCAAGTTATAAATCATATTTTTCAAAATCTCAAAATCAATGAGTTCAATTAAATTCTCATTTGAATTCAATTATTAACAAACTAAATTTCATGTCAATTTTATTTTATTTTTCCAACCTTTATTTATTAAAGTTATAAAATCTATTTTTAAATATTAATATGATTTTAAATAAATACTTAAACATATTATAAACCAATTAAGTTAAATTTATTAAATTAAATCTTATTTTATATATTTTTTTTAAGAAAAAAATTGTAAGAAAAATCTTAAAAATTTAATTTCAAACGTAACTTATAATTTTAAAATTTCCAAAACATATAATTTTAAAAAATACAATTTAAACATATAAAATTAACATTTATATATATTATATTTTAAAAATCAATATTTATTAAAACCATATATATCCTTTCAAAACTTTGAAAATCATTCTCAAAATATAGACCAAAGGTGTCCGTATATAATTTTCTATCCTATGGTCAAGTAATACGGATATTTATCATTTCAATCCGCAATTTAAATATTTACGGGTATATATCATTTCAACCCGCAATCCTAAAATTTCAAATTCAATGAAAATCGCTTGGATTTATCATTTCAACCCACAACGATTTTCCCTTGTTCTATAATATCGTTCTGATATGTATCATTTCAACCCATAGGAAATTATAATTAACAAGGAACTTGCAGAGTGGGAACAAATATGATAAAATATAACATATCAATAACAGACATATATCATCAGTGATAAAATTAAATTAAATATATACAACAGGATATGGTGTCATATCACAGGTGAACAATTGCAGATAATGGCATATCATATTTAAAATTTAATAACTAGCAATTCAAATTTAACAGCATATTTCAATTGTTGTTTCAAGTGAAATCAAATTTATTAAATATAAGAATGTTAATCGTGAGTGATTGCTCGCCTTTCGAGGCTAGAAAACAAGAAGATGACACGGATACAGACACGAACTAGTGGGACAGCGACAAGCTCGTAATTGCTGGGACAAATTCAATATTGAGAAAGTAAGTCAAGATGGGCTAGACCTCGATGAAACAAAATATATTTTATATATTTATGTATAATTATTTGTTTCTAAAATAAATTTCAAAACATATATTTTCAAATCCATATTTAGTTTGAACACATATAAAATAAAACTCCCATATATATATAAGCTTACATACTTAATATATTTAAAATCAATAATTATAAAAATCAATATAAACAATATTTTTGAACTCAAAAGAGCATATATAAACTTATATTTTTATATAAACAAAAAAAATGGTTACATATAACCTATATAACTTGTATATGTTATACCCGTATAATATAGAGACTGGGTGGTTTCCTAGTGTTGTGGGAAGGCTGCGATGGCGGAGACTGGGTGTGGCGTGGGAGCACATGCGGTGAGGGATTGATCGGAGCGGATGGACGAGAAGGAAAGGCGGAGGTAAATGATGATGCAGATCCATGTTGGCGCACGGGGGAAGATGAAGCATAGGTGAGGTTGGGTGATGCCGTGGAGAGAGTTGGAGCAGGAAATTAAAATATAAAATGAATAGGTGCTAAAATATAGAAATGAAGTATAAAGAGAATAGGAACAGAGTTTATGTAACATATATATTGATTTTCATAGGAATAGGAACGAGCTGAAAATGAATAGCTAAAATTTTGAACTAGAGAATACAATCAAAGCTAGGGAAAAGCAATAGTCATGTAACAATCCGAGAATTTTCAACGATTTTATAACGTAAAAAAATAAAAAAAATAACAAAAAATTCTTAAAAAATAAATCATAAAATTTTGAAATAAAAATTTGATATTTGAAATGCGTCTATTTAACGATAGTAATTGATAAAAGTTTATTGTGAAATATGAAAGTTAATTTATTTGGGAAATTCAAATTACAATGTCAATAAGTTAAATTGGTGAAATTTAAATATTTTCGAAAAACTGAATATTTTTATATAATAAAAATGTAAATCATCTTCTGAGAATGACGTCATGATTCGTTTCGTCAAATTTGGATTTCCAGCCTTTATCATTTTACTTGCATGGTTTCTGAGTGATCTATAATGCATGCATATATACGTATTATTTTGGGCAGCTTAAACTATTTCCTTTCCTCTAACTTTATATATTTTTTGACTAAACTTTTTATGCTATGTATATATATGTTGACATATACAAGAGCACAATTCAGCCAATTCGTAGTATATATTCACTTTATAGGTGTGAACAATGTATGACAACCTATACTTTTGTGGCTATTGCATATAAAATTTGACAATATACTTTGTATTGAAATACACGGTTGTGCATGCATTTTGACAGAGATGCATTGGCCTAAAAAAAAATTTCTAAGCTTTTATATATCTTCATACATGTTATGCATATATGCGGTTGTTGTTGTATAAAAAGGGTGGCAGAGCATGCTTTGTAAATTAGTGTGATTATATATATGCTTTAGAACCGAGAGTATATATATGTCTATATATATATATGTCTATATATATATATATGTCTATATATATATATTTATCAGTGTTATAATATGTGTTTACACTTTACTTTTTTTGTCATTGTACTGGTCGACTGGATTGAATCATTTATTTATTCATCTAAGCTTATTTCTACTTGTATGCGACATTTATATATGTACTTACTTTTGACAAACTTCTTTGCATATATAATTTTTAACAACAGTAATATATATGTACGTGTATTTTACTTCGAAAAAAAGAATGAATGCATATACATATTTTTCTCTCACACACACACACACACACATATATCCATTTATTTGTTTCCATCGAATTTATCGTGTTAAATCTAATTTCGTTTTCCGTAGCTAATTGATTCGTCGTCCCTGATCCGTTCCAGTGTTAGTTGTATTGTTCTTTCTTTAGTTGTTTCCATTGTTCTCTAGCCTCGAAATGTCAGCAACTACTCACGATAAATGTTCTTATGCTGATTAAATTGATTTTAAAAAATGACAATTTCAATGTACTATTAAAAGGCAATTGATAGTTATTAACCGTTAAATATGATAAGTTGTTAATTAAATTGATCACTTATATAAACTGATATTGTTACCTGTACATTGATTTATTTTATATAATTGCTATTATTATCGAACATATTTGTCAAAAATTATCATTTATTGTTCTCACTCTGCAAGTTCCTTTAGTTTTTGAAATCAGTATGGGTTGAAATGATACATGCTCGAACGGACTTTAGAATAAAAGCACTTCGTTATGTGTTGAAATAATAAACCCAAACGATTTTCAGTTATTATTGAAATTTTGAGATTGCAGGTTTAATAATATAAACCCGTAAATTTAAACAATTGCGGATTGAAATAACAATATCCGTATCACTTGATCATAGGATAGCAAATTATATATGGACACAGTCGGTCTATATTTTGAAAAAAAAATGATTTCCAAATATGCGAAAGGAAATATACGGGTTTGATTTTGGAAATGCAGTAAGTATTCTATTTTATTATTGTAAATTTTAAAAACCTTAAAAGTTGATTTTGGAGATATAAAAGTATGAGTTTAATTTAAAGGAAATTTGTAAAGTTTTATTTATAATTTTAATTTCAAATATACATAAAATAAGAATTTAAATAGATATATAAAAAGTTTAATTTATTTTAAATTTTATAAAAGTAGTTTTACTTAATATATAATATTTTTAAAAGGTTCAATAATTTATATTTAAATAGATTTTTTATAACGTTAATAAATAAAAAGGGTTGGAAGGTGCATTTCTAATCTGATTGGTGAATTGAATTGGTTATTAATTGAATTTGAATAAAGATTCGTTCAGAACTTAATAATTTTGGAAATGATTTATAACTTATTTATTCAAAGGTGATTAAAGGAATAATTTAAAGGTTAAATATTATAAAGATTGAATATTCGTTTTGATTTTTATTTATTTGAGATTTTATTTAAATATTTATATAGTGATTTATAAATGATAACGGTGTGAAATAAACGTTTCGTTGTTAAAGAGACCGGGATCGGATATTGTCATACTCTCTACCAATACCGAAAACCACTTTAACAATTGTGTATATGGTGGAGATTCAAGAACGAAGTAGGATGGTTTGGCGAACGATTTTGTATGATATTTATGTAGCCCTGACCCCCGTGAGTCAGCTTGATGTGGCTGAAACAGGAGCTATACCAGGCCAAGCAGGGTCATTTCCCATATCGGGCACATTTCTTCGAAACCTTATCTATTGCTTTTGTGTTTGGTGTGCACACCTTTGATTGGGTGTGTGTCTCAAGGTGGACGGTAGTAGCTGCTATGCGTTACCACCAGTCTGGGAGTGCAACTAGTATATCTACCCTAGCATTGCCTCGAGTGCAATGTCACATGCCTTATTGTGCCTTCTACGAGTTTGTTTTGTACCATACCTATGGGGTTCCCTCTGCATAAACCTCCAGTTTATGGAGGAGCATACTGTACTAAATAGACTATGGGAATATATAAAATGTGTTAAGGGGGGTATGAGTAACGTCTTAAGGTTATTTTGGTATTTTACTTTACTGTGGACATAATATATGTAGCATATTGTATTATGTATATAGATAGTTTATTGGATCCTTAAAGGATTAATTCCCAACGTCCCTTTAAGTTATATTGCATTTACTTGATATTTCACTTGAACTTGACTTAGCTGCATAAGAATGTTAATACTGATTTGAGTGTTTTGGTTTTCTTTACGCTCGAGTCAGCTTGAGTGTCACATTTTGAGATTCATCCTTTGAGGCTGGAGTTCGTTGGAAGATCTAACTTATCTACTTCAGCTTTCAGTTTATTTCTTTTATTTCCAGTTGTATGTTCAGACGCGTCATCTATTTTGTACTAGAAACTTTTGTGTACTGGGATTTCTGATGTACTCTGTTTCAGACTATGTTATCTCTGTAGTAGACTGATGAGCTACTATTTATTTTATTCCTTTGTTGTTGTAAACTCTGTGTCTGTGAATGATTCATTTACTATATATTCTTAGTTATGCCAAATAAATATATTAACAATATGTTGTTTGGAGCAATTTAAGTCTGACATATGTGTATTATTATCGATTTGAATGGTTCGAGATAGCGGGTCGTTACAGTTTGTATCAGAGCTCTGGTTTTGGCAAACTTAGCCTATGGAGTAAAAACTCATTAGAGATGAGGTGGCAATACCCTAGAATGAATTGAATTGATTACTGAGTCATATCCATTTGTGCTTGAAATTATGAATTAGAGTGCTCTTTAATTAGGATTTCTTTTGAAGTTTTATCTGTATCCTTGCTCTGAAATCAAATTCTTCTTTCTTCAGATGAGTAACCATAGAAATATTCACGGTAGGGGTCATGGAAATGCTCCCGCACCACCAGTTGCCCTTGTTCCACCTGTTGTAGCTCCTATTCCACCTGTTCAGCCAGTTAGATTCATCCAGCTTTGTAAGGAGTATTCTCAACTTAGAGGTACTAAGTTCACTGGGGCCGACAGCATTATCGAGGCTCAACAATGGCTGAAGAGTATTGAGAGGATTTTTACCGACCTTGAGATCACTTATGCTCAAATGCGTCATTTAGCTACTTGGCAGTTACAGCAGTCCGCCCAGGATTGGTTGGAATCTGTTACCACTCAGACTGTTGAGGCGAACATCACTTGGCAGCAGTTCAGGTGAGATTCTTAGTTCTCTTTCCTGGTTTTCCCTGTCGAATCTGTTTCTTTGAATTTATTTGTTTGAACTTTATTGATGTGCACGTAAATATTCATATATTTACATGCATATTTTATCTCTTTTTATTTGAATAAACATCATATTTGGGCATTTTAACATGTTTAAAACCAAAATTCAATTATTTTCAAACCATCATATTTTCATCTTCATTCAGGGGCAAAATGGTTAATTTTGTGCTTGTGTCAATTTAAGAATTTTTACTTGGACATTTTTTGATAATTTTTATAGGAATTTGGATGCATATGAAAGAGGCTTATATGAAGATACATGCATGCACAAATGAAATACAAAGGAATGAAGAGTAAATAATTCAAGTTCAAGATCATGGAGGGCCTCATCCACTTACCTAAGTGTACAATTATGAGCTAATGGACAACTAAGTGGCGGTTAAAGCTTCATGCACAACAAATGATGGATTAATTAGTGGCTAATGGTTACTTAGTGGCTGCAATTGTTAAAGAGCATTTTAGGAAGCCCTCTAAAAATAGAATTAGGGTTTTATGCATGTATATATAGCCCTCTTATGTACATGAAACCATCTTCTACCCTTTCATTTTACTTAGGAAATTGAAAGATCAAAGTGTAAGCTCAATGTTCAATGAAATAAAAATGGCTTCTTAGCATCTTTCTCTTCTCTTATTTACATGTTTTACTTATTCTCATGCTATTATGCTCTTTCCTTTTCTTTGTTAGTAGATTAGTTTCATATTTATGCAAAGTAGTATAGCTTAATTCATTTTGTTGTAATTAGTTTAATTACATTCTCTTCTTTACTTATTTTTTTAATTTTCTTCTCTTTTAATGTTGAAATTTACTTGTGTTGCTTCAATGCCATAAATGAGTAGCTAAACCCCTTCAATTTAGGGGTAATGAAGCTCTCAAATATTATGTAATTTCAACATTTTATGATTTATGATCTCATTTGGTTTATGCTTCATGAAGTGGATTTTGATGCAAGTTTATACAAGTGGGTTTGATAGTTTATATTGCTTATGCAAATGAGCTATTCTTATTCAACATGAACACAAGTTGCATCATCATTTGCTAATCCATTTTTGATTGTGAAATTAAAGTGAAAATGAAAATTTATGATCTATATTACTAGTTACAATAGTAAATAGATTATACTTAAATTAGCTTTTGCTTTGGTTTCATTTTCATGAGAATTATAAGTGGGTTATTTGTCGTATTATAGTTTGATGGTTTGAGTTATGTTAATTAATAACATAAACAAACCATACTTATGATAAATACAACAATATTTCACTTAAATCAAAGCTAGAGATCATAAATTGTTTGTTTGTGGATTTACAAAAATATGAGAGTGGGTTTGCCTCTAAATCGTTCACTAGTTCAATAGTTTTTAAATAAATTTTAATTCTAGTTTTAGCTTCATTTTAGTTCTAGTCAACAATTTCTCCTCCATTTGATCTAATTTGATTGAATAGATTTTTATACTAACAACTCCCTACGGGTCGACCCGTATTTGCCACGTATTACAAGTGTACGCCGTGCGCTTGTGGTAAAATTTAATTTGAAATTTATCCATAGTCTTCTAATTTGATAGTAAATTTACCGTTAAACAAGTTTTTGACGCCGTTGCAGGGGAATTTGTTTTGATTTTATTTTCTATTCTTCGAATTATTTTAGTTTGAATTTTTGTGTGTTTGTTTGTAATTTTTTTTTAAAATTATTTCTTTGTAGCTTGCATTTGTTTGTGTGATTGTTTTTGTTTCTATTTGCACTGTATTTGCATTTCTATTTTTTTAAAAAAATCGTTGCATTAATTACATTTTCATTTTCTTAGTTTCATCCTTTTGTCTGGCTTTCACCTTTAGTTTTCTCATTTGTGTCCACTGTTTGTTTTGTGCATGACTGTAGTGTTGTGCATATTTGTTGTGTGCATTTGCACTTGTTTCATTCCATTTCTGCTTCGTGCATTTTCAAAAAGCATCATCTTAAAAAAAAACTACACATTTTCATTCAAAAAGAAAAAAAAAATCTTTTATTCCATTCCTTCTTTTATCACATTTTACATTGCTTTTGCAAAATCTTTTCACTGGTACATTACATTTTCTTTTCACCATTCTCTGTTACAACTTGTTTCTGCTCCTCCAACACCTGCCTATATACCACACTGACAACACACCAGACCCTACCGATAGCATCACAAACACCCCCATCATCTACAACTGCCTGACATCCACATACATACCTGACCATACACTGCTCCTCCCAGTGCCATCATCTATCCCTTCACCACTCCCAAAAATAGCCCTCTTCCTGCATACATACAAACTGCCCATCACATTCCATCATCTACCACTTATCTACTTTCCCTGTTGCACAAACAACAACCAAAATCCACCTGAAACTACTACCCGACCAAAATCCACACCATCATCCCATTACAACAATCAAACTTCAGCAAACTCCCTTCCTGCCTGTTGTTCATCATATAAAATAGACTGCAACTTCTTCAACTACAACTGCTACTCTAAACCTTCCTACAACACTCACTTCACAACCCACAACTAAGCAGCCGACTCCTCCTTCGACCATCGTTGACTTCTACAACATTCAACTTCCATCCAACATTCAACTCCTGTACAATAACTTCTTCACCACATTACTTTAACACCATCACCTCCTCAGCTCTCTTCTTCAACATCAAAAAACTGCCATCAAAAACTACACTCCTCCTTGCCACCCTCTGTCCAACAATATACTACTCACCACGCTTACTCAAACACTTGCATCGTTCCACCATCGTCTCACCCATGCACCTCTCCAACATCCCATAGCAGTACTTCAACCATACTTCAATCACCTACAAACAACCAAACACGCACACAATACCACCACAGTACCTTCCTTTCCACAACAGCAACGTGAAACGTGAAACTGTCACCCAGCCAACATCCCAATCCACCAGAAACAACTACCCACCCTATCACTGACTGTCGCAAACCTGCACTGTCTCCTCTGTAACACTTCACTGACCTCATCACAGCCATTGTCAACTGCTACGCCACCAGCCTACTTTTCCTCACCCCATTGCAATCGACTTCCTCCACCTGGCTGATACGAACCACTTCATAGCAAATCACCAACCACCGAAACCACTCCGCAAATCCAAAACGAGTCGCGAGTTCCTCGAAGCCAAAGCAAAGATTCGAAGTCGCCAAGTCCTTACAACCGCAATCTCAAGCGAACTGAACCATTTTACCTCACAGCAATTCACTTCGTCGTCTTCCAAGCAACATCATTTAGAAACCTCCAGTACCCATCAGACCACTCGCGACTTCAAATACCCCCAATTCAATCGCAATCTCATCCAAACCCAAACCGACCTCCATCTCAAATCGACCACCAAGCCGACCAGAAATCGACAATCTCCCAATACCAGAGCTACAGCAGCCACACCCAAGCATTCGACGTTCCAAAGACCACCTCCACCTGGTTCCGTTGTCCATTTTGATTTCGATTTTTCACAGTTAATTCTGAATTCTGTTTAATAAAACAAGATAAAAGGTAAAAAAACATTGTTTCAGCGTTTTAGGCCGGGTTTTGGTTTGTTTTTTATTTGATTTGTTTGTCTGTGTCTTTTTGTTTCTAAGTTTATTTGTTTCTTTTCAAGTTCATTCGTTTATTTTAAGCCCTTCATTTGTTCAAGTCCATTGGTTTATTTGTTTCCTCCTTTTTTTTATTGTTTTTTATCTAGGTCAACTTGAATTGTTTTCAACTTTTCTTTTTGTTTAAATCCATAAAAAGTTTTAGTTTTTCATTTGCCTTGATTTTCTTCTATAAAAAAACAAAAAAAAACACAATAATAATAATAATAATAATAATTATTATTCCAATTTATTTTATTTTCATTTTTTTTTACTGGTTTTGTTTGGTCTTCCTTTGTTATAATAAAAATAAAAAACTTGAATATATCTTGTTTTTATTTTCAGCTTGTCAAAGCAGAAAATCTCAAGGAAAAGAAGTGCCTCAATAAGTGCTTTGCTGTGCTAAAAAAATCAGCGCTTAAAAAAATCGCTGATAATCTGCACGCTTTGGTATCGTGTCATTTTCCCTTGTTTTATTTGAATTGCATTGTTGGTTGCTTGCATTTGTGTGTGTGTGTGTGTGTGTGTGTGTGTGTGTGTATAATTCAAAATCCAAAAATAAAAACAAATATCATTTTAGTTGCATTGTAAATTCACGTTTAATTTTTGTTTTGCATTCATCTCGTCTTGTTTTCTTTTCTAAGGGTAATACCCCCATTCACATAAGATGAGAGATTTCATCACCCTTTCCTTAACCCATAAACGCATTTCATCATAGAATTTGACTAATAATAAAGGTTGGATATTCGACCTAAGGGTGTCGCGAGCTCATTTAGGGCTTAATTGTATCTTCACAATTATTTTCTTTGAACAATTTTATTTCTTAATGTCTAGGCTACGACAGGGTAATAACCATTTATAAATAGTACTGTGATTCGTAATTATTATGGCAGTTGTTCCTCTGAAGGTACTTAAACCTTTAGCTGCATTGCTACGGTGATTCGTGGTGCACCATAACCCCTGCCCGTTACCTGGCTGAGAAATATTTTTGTTGATTTAAGACAAAATGTGAATATACAATTTTGGGTTAGGAGCTACCAAGGACAGGAAATTGTGATTAAGTCATTTGCATTCATTTAGTTGCATTAATTCATGCATATTTTTAAAAAAAATCAAAAATCCAAAAAAATTGTAAATTTTACTTAACTTTGTTTTCAATCCAAAAAAATCCTTTGTTTTCCTTTCCTTTGAAAATTTTCAATCAAAAACAAAAATCCAAAAAAAATATAAAATCTTTTCAAAAAGAAATATTTTTTGAAAATTCAAAAACAAAAATCAATTTTCATTTTCTTAAAAAAGATCCTTTTGGTAAATATTTGAAAATTCAAAAAAAAGTGTACAAAAACAAAAACATATGAAAAAATTGAAAAACAAAAAACAAAACAAAAATCAATCTTTCCTTTTGAAAATAAATCTCACTTGGTAAATATTTTTCTTCCTTGTAAAAACAAAGCAAATTCAAAAACAAAAACAAAATTTCAAATCTTCTTTTATTCTCTAAACTTGATTTTAACTCCTTTCTCTTCTCAACTTTCACTTGTGCATGAGTACTTGGACTCGTGACACAACAACAAATCGTTGGACTCGCGACTCAACAACTAACCGTTTAATTCGAATAGACGATCCTTCCGAAATGGTGAATGAGAATTCTCCTCTAACTCTTATGGATAGAATCTTTTCCGATAGAGTTTCTATTCCATCTTGCATTACGTTACCCACCCCTATAGGTAACCATTTTGAAAGTCACTCGAACCATATTGCAACACTTTCGAAATTTGGCAATTTCAAGGACGATGACCCATACATATTTTTAACTAAATTCGAACAAGTTTGTGCAACAATTTAACTCCAAAAACTTTCCGATGATGGAATTAAACTTCGATTAATCACATTCGCTCTTGCGGATTACGCTGAAAAATGGTTGTACAGCTTACCATCAAACTCGATTAAAATTTGGGATGAATTCGTAAAAGCTTTCTTAAAAAGTTCTACCCTTTGGAAAAAACAAGTAGAATTCGAAACGAAATTGTAATTTTTCATTAATTTAAGGGAGAACCATTTGAAAAATATTTTGATAGATTCAAGAAGCTTTTGACAAAATGTCCACACCATAACTTTGAAAATGGACAATTTGCCAAATCTTATACGATGGACCGAAAACAGCTCACGAACAATGCTTGAACCAATATACCAAGGCAACTTTCATGCCCAACATCACGAAAACTCTTGGCAATTTCTCGAAAACCTCGCTGAAAAGTCGTCCCAATGGAAACGTTCGAACGAAAAATCAATTTACCCACGATTCAGTGCAAACTCAATAGGATCTTCTTTTGCTTTGGAAGCTAAGATCGACGCAATGATTAAAAAATTTGATAATGTTTTCTCATCGAATCAAATGAACCAAGCTTCCCAACCGATGCGTTATAAATGCAACGATCCTAATCATATAGTCGATCGGTGTCCCAATCCTATCGAACAAATCAATGCTTTCAATAAAGCCAAAAACGACCCGTTTTCTCCAACGTACAACCTTGGTTGGAGAAATCGTCCGAATTTTGCGTGGAACAAAACAAGCCCAACACGAATATGATTCGTCTCAATTTTCAAACATTTCCGAATAGTGCTTCGAATCCTCCCTTTCAGCCCAACAATTTTCAACCAAACTTTGCAGGTCCGTCTTATAATCTACCGCAACAATCAAATTTTCAATCAAATTCTGCTCATTCTCCCTAAGACGATAAACGTTTAACTTTGCTTGAGAAAACTCTTGAAACATTGGCTAAGGAAACTACTCAAAGTCTTCAATCAAACAGCAATTTGCAAAATTATTGACCTCATATATGCAAAACACAAACCAATAAATTGCAAAACTCGAAATGCAAATGAGTCAATTAGCCATGTTTGTAAGCGAATTCTAAAGATGAACATTCCCAAGTCAGCCCCTTCCAAATCCCAGAAATCAAAATGCAAATTCATATCATTCTCATGTTGTTCAAGATAGCAATGTCACCCAATTGAATGCTATCACAACTCTCTATTCCGGTAAACAGATCGATAATTAACTCATTAATTCAAACGATTTACCGAAAACCTCTCTCGATGCTTCTAAAACAACATACGAATCTGAACAGAACGTGGAGCCAAATGTTGAATCGACTCCAATCAAAACTCTTCCTCTTCTAGTTGACCCGCTACCGATTATCATGTCCCATTTCCACATCATCTTCGACCAAAGAAACACTCGGACCAAATGGAAAAGATGTTGGAAATTTTTAAACAAGTCGAAGTTTACATTCCACTTCTTAACAATGTTTAACGAGTCCCCACTTACACGAAATTTCTTAAGGACTTGTGCACCTAAAAGCGACACAATCAGGTGCCCAAAAAGGTCTTCTTAGCCGCCAGTTTGAGTGAAGTCTTATCCCAATCAGTGCCTGTTAAATACAAAGATCCTTGCTGCCCTATGATTTCGTGGACAATTTGAGATAAGACGATTAACAAATGTTTGATAGACTTAGGCGCGAGTGTCAACTTGATTCCATACTCCGTGTATGACAATTAGGTTTAGATGGGCTCAAACCCACAAAATTTACGCTTCCATTCGTTGATCATTCGATTAAGAAGCCTGTAGGAGAAATCGAGGACGTGCTCATTTGAGTAGGGAAACTCATATTCCCCGTTGATTTTATCGTTCTCGAAATACAACCCATGACAAACACCGCGATTAAAATTCCGTTGATTTTAGGCCGACTATTCTTAGCCACCTCAAATGCCATAATCAATTTTTGTAATGGATCAATGAAAATCTCTTTCGAAAACATGATGGATCTTAATATTTTCAATCTTGAAAGCCAATCGAATGAACCTTGTGACCAAATGTTGGAAGTTAGTGCCTTTCACGAAAATGTTGAAAACAAAACACTTGATCTTAACGATGAACGTGAAGCCGAGTATGAAAAAATATTTCATGAAATTTCCAACGATATTGAATACACTCTTCCTTTTGAATCGCTTCCAGTTGAGTCCGAATCTCAACCCAATTCTTCGATCGAAAACATCCCAAAGTTGGACCTCAAACCGCTTCCCGACCACCTTAAGTACGTATACTTAGGTGAAAATGAAACTTGTCCTGTCATCATTTCTAATAATCTTTCTCTTGACCAAGTAGCTTCTCTTCTCTATATCCTTTCGAAAAATAAGGAAGCGATGGGATGGTCGATTTTCGATATAAAAAGAATTAATAGTCCCGCTCTTGTTCAACATTGCATCCATTTAATCGATGATGCCAAGCCTGTTCGTGATGCGCAAAAAACGCTTAATCCAAAAATGAAAGATGCGGTGTGTGATGAAATTATTAAACTTCTCGACAACGGAATCATTTACCCAATCTCCGATAGTTCATGAATTAGCCCAATTCACGTTGTACCAAAAAAGTCTGGGCTAATAGTTGTCAAGAACAATTCAAACGAGCTTATTCCAACTCATACTCAAAACGGGTTGGCGTGTTTGCATTGACTATCGAAAACTAAATGCCACAACACGTAAAGGTCACTTTCCTCTTCCTTTCATTGACCAAATGCTCGAATATGTAGCCGGCCATGAATTTTACTGCTTCCTTGATGGTTATTCTGGCTATAACCAAATTCCAATCGCTCCCGAAAATCAGGAGAAAATGATTTTCACATGTCCATACCCTACCTTTGCTTATCGATGTATGACATTCGAACTTTGTAACGCTCCTGCGACTTTCTAATGATGCATGGTTGGTATCTTTTCCGACATGATTGAACGCTTTCTATAAGTTTTTATAGATGATTTCTCTATCTTTGGCGATTCTTTTTCACAATGTTTACATCACCTCAAGTTGGTTTTGAGTCGATGTAAAGAAAAACATTTGACTTTGAATTGGGAAAATGCCACTTTATGGTCAAACAAGGCATAGTCCTTGGACATATCATCTCAAATAAAGGCATTGCTGTAGGCAAAGAAAAAATCGATGTCATTGCAAATATACCCATTCCCAAATCTGTTAAGGACATTGGATCGTTTCTAGGACACGCTAGCTTTTACCGATGTTTGGTGAAAGACTTTAGCAAAATCGCTCGTCATTTGACGACACTTCTTGAAAAAGACGTTCCTTCTGATTCTAACTCTGATTGTATCTCTTCTTTTGAACGTCTTAAGAGCGAACTCATTTCGGCTCCAATTATTTGCGCACCTAATTGGGATCTTCCTTTCGAAATAGTGTGTGATGCTTCGAACTTTGCTGTTGGTGTTGTCTTAGGGCAACACATCAACAAGATCCTACACGTCATTTACTATGCGAGTATGACTTTGAACGACGCTCAACTCAACTACAAAACAACCGAAAAAGAGTTTCTAGCTGTCGTTTTTGCGCTTGAAAAGTTTCGACCTTATTTGATAGGTTCACACATTACTGTGTATACGAATCACCCCGCGCTTCGATATTTCTTCACTAAAAAGGATGTTAAATCCCGTATGATTCGTTGGATCCTTTTACTCCAAGAATTTGACCTTACAATCAAAGAAAAAAGGATTCGATAATGTCATAGTCGATCACTTATCTCGTCTTCGGAACGCACCATCTTCTTTGCGGATCAATGAAAACTTCCCCGATGAACAACTTCTTTCGATTTCTATCGATCCATGATACACTGATATAGTGAACTACTTAGTCACTAAAGAAACTCCTTCATTTTGGTCCAAACAGGACAAATGCAAATTCATGTCCCAAGTGAAATATTTCTATTGGGATGATCCATACTTGTTCAAATATTGTCACGACCAAATCATCCTACGTTGCATTACGGATAACGAGATCAGGAGTATTATTTTGTTTTGCCACGATCAAGCGTGCGGTGGACATTTCGATCCTCGAAAAACAGCTGGAAAATGTCCTTGAATGTGGTTTCTATTGGCCTTCTCTTTTCAAAGACTCGTTTGAATTTTGTAAAACTTGTGATCGACGTCAAATGCTTGGACGAATTTCTCAACGAAATATGATGCCTTTCAATTCCATTCTTATGATCGAAATCTTTTTATGTTTGAGGTATCGACTTTATGGGACCTTTTTCTAATTCTTTTGGAAACTTGTATATCCTTCTCATTGTCGATTGAGTTTCAAAATGAGTCGAAGCCATTCCTTGCAAAAACAATGACCATAGAATTGTTGTGAAATTTCTCAAAGAAAACATCTTTTCGAGCTTCGACACACCTGCACAATAATCAGTGATAACGAAACCCATTTTTGTAACCATTCTTTTGAAACTTTAATGAATAAATACTTGATAACCCACAAGTTATCCACTCCGTATCATTCTCAGACTTGTGGGCGAGTTGAAGTTTTGAATCATCAAATAAAAAAAATCTTGGAGAAAACTGTCAACAAAAATCGAAAACAATGGTCTCAGAAATTGATCGACGCACTTTGGGCTTACCATACTGCTTTTAAAACAGACCTTGGGATGTCCCCATTCCGCTTAGTTTACGGTAAAGCTTTCCATTTACCCATTGAAATCGATTATAAAGCATTGTGGGCAATAAAGAAATTAAACTTTGATCTTGAAAAAGCTGCCGAAAACCGAAAACCACAAATCAATGAACTAGAAGAACTTAGGAACGATGCGTATGAAAATGAGAAAATTTACAAAGAAAGAACCAAAGTTTTTCATGATAAATCAATCCTAAAGAAAACATTTTCGTCTAGACAGAAAGTTCTTTTATATGACTCGAGACTTCATTTATTTCCAGGGAAACTCAAATCAAGATGGACCGGACCATTTGTGGTACGAACTGTTTTTCCACATGGTGCCATAGAAATAGAAAACCCCAAGGATGGATCCATTTTCAAAGTCAACGGTCATCGTTTGAAACCTTTCTTGAAATTTCCAAATAACCAAGAGGAGGAGCTCATGATCCTTCATGAGCCAAGCTACGTCTAGTAAGAATGTTAACCCTCTTTTGTAAATATGTAAATATGCGTCGACTGTGGGGACATAATCAAAATTAAATGTAGGAGGAGTCTCATTTTCATTTTTTTTAGTTTTTCATGGCATTTTGAATTTTCGTTTTCTTCAAAAAAAAATCTCAGAACTCCTAAATCTCAAAAACATTTTCTTTTTACCATTTAGATTTATTTTTGAAGAAACGCTATGGTATAAGTATAAGTTTTGGTTAATAAATTGAATTTTTTGAAAAATTATTTGTCTTAACAAAAATAAAAATGAAGTTTGATTACAAATAACAATGGTTTAACTATTACATAGGAAGGTTCATCTATGTTAATTATGAAGTATGTTCTAATTGAAAATCTTTGTTTAAAAAGTGGTAAATTTAAAGTAAAGGAAATAACATTTTTGTCTTCTAAGTTAAATGATACTAAGATGATTTTGCAAAACTCTCTCTCTTAAAAAAATATACAAAAAATAACATCCAAAGTATCCACTCTCATTTAAAAGTCCTCATGGTTATGCATGGGTGAATTACTTGAAATCTTTGATTATGCGCTTTCATACTCATTTAAAAGTCCTCACGCTTATGCATGCATGGAACACATATAAAAATAAGAACAGACTTAATAAAAACCACCTACGGTCGATAGGTGTATGCACGAAAATGTGTGCACTCGCCATGCTCTGTACTCCCCTCATATAAGCCCGAAAGGCAGTGCATGGGTGGTATATCTGGCCTCGGTTTATCTTAGCTAGGTGTGTAATTTTTCTTGCAAATAATGAGAGAGCAAGCAATTGAAATCCTAGCACTATTTTAACTTGTTTGATTTAACTTGTTGTTGAAAAGAAATGTAAACACCACTTTAATAAACTTTGATAATTAACTAAGCATTCATTTCATAATTACATTGCGTTATCAACCGAAACAACTAGCCAAACTATGGTCTATCTATTATGACAACTTGATTTTTATTGGAAATTTTGACGAGTAAATGACTTAAATTTTCAAGACAATGACCAAAACTTATATTTAACTCATTCGTGTCAATTTAAAAATAAATCCTTCATTTGAAAATATCTTCAAAAATTCGCATTCATCTCTTTGTAAATAGATCTTGCATTTTGTAAATATTTTCATCCTGCATTTGGATTTTGTGGGTATTATCCGCTAAAAACACTCACAAGACAACACTCGTCCTACTGGGGACACCCAAAGGTTTAACGGCTTGTTGCATACGCTCGATGTAATCATGCTTCCTACGAAAACGGATTTATCTTAGTTTTTCTTTATTCGAGGACAAAAACAAAGCTAAGTGTAGGGGTATTTGATGTGCACGTAAATGTGCATATATTTACATCCATATTTTATGTCTTTATATTTAAATAAACATCATATTTGGGCATTTTAACATGTCTAAAACCAAAATTCAATTTTTTCAAACCATCATATTTTCATCTTCATTCAGGGGCAAAATGGTCATTTTTGTGCTTGTGTCAATTTAAGAATTTTTACTTGGACATTTTCTGGTAATTTTTATAGTAATTTGGATGCACATGGAAGAGGCTTATATGAAGATGCATGCATGGACAAATGAAATACAAAGGAATGAAGAGGAAATAATTCAAGTTTAAAATCATGGAGGACCCCACCCACTTACCTAACTCTACAATTATGAGCTAATGGATAACTAAGTGGAAGTTAAAGCTTCATGCACAACAAATGATAGATTAATTAGTGGCTAATGGTTAGTTGGTGGTCACACTTCCTAAAGGGCATTTTAGGAAGCCCTTTAAAAATAGAATTAGGGTTTTATGCATGCATATATAACCCTCTTATGTACATGAAATCATCTTCTACTTACTTAGAAAATTAAAAGATCAAAGTGTAAGCACAATGTTCAGTGAAATAAAAATGGCTTCTTAGCCTCTTTCTCTTCTCTTATTTACATGCTTTTACTTACTTCTCATGCTTTTATGCTCTTTCCTTTTCTTTGTTAGTAGATTAGTTTTACATTTATGCAAAGTAGTGTAGCTTAATTCCTTTTGTTGTAAGTAGTTTAATTAAATTCTCTTCTTTACTTATTTTTTAATTTTCTTCTCTTTTATTGTTGAAATTTACTTATGTTGCTTCAATGCCACAAATGAGTAGCTAAACCCCTTCAATTTAGAGGTAATGAAGTTCTCAAATATTAAGTAATTTAAACATTTTATAATTTATGATCTCATTTAGTTTATGCTTCATGAAGTAAATTTTGATGCAAGTTTATACAAGTGGGTTTGATAGCTCATATTGCTTATGCAAATGAGCTATTCTTATTCAACATAACTACAAGTTTCATCATCATTTGCTAATCCATTTTTGACTGTGAAATTAAAGTAAAAATGAAATTTGATGATCTATATTACTAGTTACAATAGTAAATAGATCATATTTAAAATAGCTTTTTCTTTGGCTTCATTTTCATAAGAATTATAAGTGGGTTATTTGTTGTATTATAGTTTGATGGTTTGATTTATTTTAATTAATAACATAAAAAACCATACTTATGATAAATACAACAATATTTCACTTAAATGAAAGCTAGAGATCATAAATTGTTTGTTTGTTGATTTACAAAAATATGAGAGTGGATTTTCCTCTAAATTGTTCTCTAGTTCAATAGTTTTCAAATCAAATTTTAATTCTAGTTTTAGCTTCATTTTAGTTCTAGTCAACAATTTATCCTCCATTTTGTCTAATTAGATTGAATAGATTTTTAAACTCTAACAACTCTCTACGGATCGACCCGTATTTGCTAAGCATGTAATTGGATGCAGTCGGATACAGATAGTGTTGTATCCGTATCCGTATCCGAAAATGAATATCCGTATCCGAATCCGTATCTGATATCCATGAATACCCATTGAATATTATCCGTATCCGCTAATATTTTCGGATATCCGAAAATATCCGTATCCGGCTTAGCGAATACAGATATTTTTGGATATCCGAAAATATCCGTATCCGAACCTCAAAATGTATCCAAAAATATCCGAAAATTAATAGATATAATGCATATTTCATTTTTTTTGACTGAAAAAATGATGAAAAAACATTGTAATACATAAATTACATCAAATTAATAATAGGTAATCCAATCACACTAAATCCGTATAATAAATTAGTGTATTTGTATTAAATTTATGGATATAAAATAACATATTAATATATAAATATTTAATTTCAAACCGGACGGATATTTATCGGATATGGATACAGCCATATCCGTATCCGAAATATGTTTCGGATATCGAATATCCGCATCCGCTTTTCGGATATCGGATATTTTTCATGTTTTTGGATACATATGCGGATGGATTTCGGATATTCGGGTATTCATTAGCAGGCCTAGTATTCGCCACGTACTATAAGTGTACGTCGTGCGCTTGCGGTAAAATTTAATTTGAAAATTATCGGTAGTTTTCTAATTTGATAGAAAATTTTCTATTAAACATTTATCTCTGTCTTATCTTGGATCCATTCTTTCCAGATATGCTTTTATGGCCAAGTGGATGCCCGAAGCCGGGAAATCCTAGTTATATAGAGCATTTATGGATCTTAAGCAAGGAGACATGACTTTTGCTGAGTATGAGAGGAAGTTCAATGAGCTTTACAAGTTTGGCCCCAGTTTGATTGACACTCAGCTCAAGAAGAATGAGAAGTTCATTCATGGTGCTTGCGCAGAGTATTATGACCGCTCGATTAGTCATGTTCACGACACCTTCACCTCTCTGAATGATATGGCCACTAGATTTGAGAAATCTACTTCCAAGGCTAAACAAGCAGTTTTAGCATCTCAGGGTACATCCAGTGGTTCTAATAAAAGGAAGCCCAACTTCCAACAGCAGAAGAAGAAGTGGCAGGATACTCATGGTATTACATCTGCTCCTCAAAAGTTATCTCCTGACCTTTCCTTTATCACTTGTTTCAAGTGCAACCAGCAGGGTCACTATGCCAACAGCTGTCCATCTCCTGCCAGTGCTGCTATCCCTCCACCTCAGGCCACCAGAACCAACCTTTGCCACCTGTGTCTTCAGCCTGGTCATTTCAAGAATAATTTTCCCACTCAATAGAGAGGCAAGACATCTGAAGTCTTTTCCATGACTTCTTCTACTCCTCTACCGCTGCCTTCCAGTGACAACCAAGGTACTCTTCAGAGTTCTTTTTCTTCGTAAGACTATCATGTTCGTGTTTTATTTGACACTGGTGTGTCCAATAGTTTTATATCTGTTGATCTCTGTAATAAACTCGAGCATATTTTACAAACGCAATTGGTGACTTCGCCATTATGTGTAATTAATCCCATCGGCGGTCCTGCCAATATCTATATGATTTGTAAAGGAGTGAAATTCCTCTACAACATACACCGATTCACTAGAGATTTCTATGCTTTGGGTTTCGATGCATTTTATATTTTACTTGGAGGTGATTGGTTAAAGCGCTTTGAGGTTGTAATTCCCCGTAAAGCCTGGACTGTTTCCCTTATGGACGACCAGGGCAATCCTCCCATGATTGAATGTCGAACGCCTTAGGATGTCACAGGCAGCTTCATCTTTTCTCTTGATGCTCAGCCAAGTGATCTGGACTTCACCTCTATTGTTAAGAACTTCCCTGATGTATTTGGTGAAGTCACTTCTCTTCCTCCTAAGCGGGAAATTGAATTCCGCATTAATCTTATTCCGGGTGCTCGACATGTTGTTCTCCCTCTTAGACGGATGGCACCAAAAGAGAAGACTGAGATGAAGAAGCAGATTTTGGATTTGTCCTCTAAGGGTTTGATTAGGCATATTTTTTAGGAATGGGGAGCTGCTGTGGTTTATGTCACCAAATCTGATGGTTCATTGAGGATATGTGTTGATTATCGAGAGCTGAATAAGCTTACTCTCAAGAACCGATACCCGATGCTTCGCATCAATGATATGTTCAATCATCTCTATGGGGATAAAGTATTCTCTCAACTTGATCTTGCCATTGGTTTCCACTAGCTTCGTGTTGCTGAGGAAAGCATTCCCAAGACTGCTTTCTGAATGGAAAATGGTTTCTATAAATGGTTAGTCATACCTTTTGGATTGACCAATTCTCCTGCCTTCTTTGTCGATTTTATGAATCGCGTTTCCCACGATGTTCTCAATAAATTTGTCCTGGTTTTCGTTGATGATATCCTTGTCTTTTCTAAGTCAATGAAGGAGCACAGGGAGTATTTGGATCATGTTCTTAAAACTCTTAGGAGTCATCAGTTGATAGTAAAATTTTCTAAATGCCATTTCTAGAGAAATGAAGTCAGATTCCTTGGGCATGTTGTTTCATAGAATAGAGTCTCGGTTGACCCGGCTAAGGTCGCCGCGATTAATGTAAGTCTATCCGCCCTCTCTCTTTTGAATTCATTTACTTATCTATCTTTGAACTTATCCTCTCATTCATTTACAAGATTGGGAGATACCTAAGCCTCGACTGATGTCCGTAGCTTTCTAGGCCTTGCCGGTTATTATCGGAGATTTACAGAGAATTTTTCCCGTATATGTAACATCCCACCTTTTTGGACAGTTTTAAGCAGACACACGTGCCAACTCAAATAATACAAAAGGGTGGATTGCTATTGGGGTAAATAAGAAAAGTAGATAAATAAAAAAACAGAAACTCGTAGTGGAATGACAAAATATAATAATCAAATAACATTTCATGAAGCAGTTTACAAAACATTTGATTATACTTGTACAACACAGAATCAGAATTACACATATCAGAGATAAATAAATAACAATGCAACGGAGCAGCATGATTGTAACAACCCGCATATTTTACCATTGAATATTTAAATATTTGTATTTAAAATAATTCATCGTTAGTCGGATTATTGTCCGAAAAGCTATTTTTTGCAAACAGTCGAATTAGGACTCGAGACCACCCCCATTGAGTTCAAAATGATGTTTGCAAACTTGTTGAGTATAAACTTCGATGTGTTTGGGGTTAGAGGAATTTTGCTACTTTTTCACTTAAGCCTTTGGTTTTTCAGCCCATTAGACCCAAGCTTCACCCTCTCTTCTCTCCATTCCTTCATAATTTTCCTAATACTCAAGCTTAGCAACCATGGAGAGAGGAATGGGAAATTAAAACTCGAAGCCCTAATCATCTTTGCAAAATCCAAGCTTTAACTCTAAATTCATAGAAGAAGCTTTGGTAAGCCTTCTCTTCATCTTCTCCAACTCGTTCTCTTTTCAATTTCAGAAATTCCTAAACCTAACTTAGGAAAGGTTTCTCTTTTAAGCTTAGATTCAAGCTTGTTAGATTGGAATTGAAGTGTGATTGTTCTTGCCATTGCTCTATAACTTCTTCTTCATTGTTTTCGGTTTAAAGGTAAGATTTTTTATCTCACATCTAAGTCTATAATTATCTTTGATTGTTAGGTATGAATTCCTAACATCTTTACGTGTTCATTTGATTTTGATTTGGATTGATTTGGTAAGTATTCCAATTTTTGGTGTTTTGGTCTAATTTTATGAAATCCTACTATGGATATTTGGACATTGATAGAGGCGTATCGAAGAGCCTTTAAGGCTGAGTTGTCGCTTGGCATAAATCCTTAGTCGTTGTTGCTCGTCCGATCGTTCCCGATAATCGTTTTGGCCATCATTGGCCTAGGTTCAGAGAATGCCCTGAACTTCGTTTCACACGTCTGAAACGTAGGATTCAGACGTCTGAATATTATACTGGGAATTTTTTCCCCCAGTATTCAGACGTCTGAATTGGTTCGAATTGAACCAGAAAGCAAATAGGCTAAAAAATGCCTATTTCAGGTCTGAAATCAAGGGTTCAGACGTCTAAATTATGCTCTGGAAAACTTTTATTTTTCCAATTTCAGACGTCTGAATCCTTGATTTCAGACGTCTGAATCTGCTGTCTGGGCTCTATTTTGCCTATTTAGCTTGAATTTCGAAATTTAATTGAATTGTGTTGATTCCCATTGGTTGTTATCATTTATTATCGACTTTGATGATATTTTCTTCGGGATTTTTGAGAATATCCATTTTGATGGATTCAACGTCGATTTCTTTGGATTTTATTCACGTCTTCGAATGTGAGTTTTGGCGATTGATTTTTTCTACAACCCCTTTTGTGAGTTGTCACTTTAAAAATATAAAGGTTTTCTATACTAGTAGTAAATATTAAAACTCTTTCAACACTATTTTATTACAAAACTCTTTTCTTAAACCGTTTTCCAATCTACTAGTATATACAAACCTTTACCTCATTCGTATGAGAAGTCTACTTAAACAGCTTAGTAAAATAAGTGGTATGGAACGCTCGCGTTTACTTCGTCGGTTAATTCTTGGACTTGTTCAATTGAATCTCTTGTGACAATTTTCTAGTGAAAATCTACAATTTGTTCGTAAATATTTAAGTTAATCTAGTGGTTATGGGACACGAAGCTAAGCTCATATATTTACTAGCTTAGTGTAATTGACACTTCTTGATGATCAATGATGATCATTTTGCGATTTAGACTAGCAATGTGCGATGTCTCTTTGTCTGCGAGGGAGACTAAACCCCGTTTCTGTGGAGCTTCGGCTCAATTTGGTGGGGTAGCGACCCATGGTCTTCGGACCGTTCTGTGGAGCTTCGGCTCAAAATTAATGGTTAGCAACCATGGAATAACGTTTCGTTTTGTGATACACGTGTTGGTAAGTTTTCATGCTCCCGTTTTGTGATAGGCCTCCCCCTTTTTGTGATTTTTGGATTTCCATTGATGATTTCTAGAATGTGTTTCACCAATTTTTGTGATTTACATTGATAAGTTTCATCAATATTTGTGCATTGGTGAATTTATGTGTCCTTAATTTTTGTGATTGGCATTGATAAAATTGTCAATATTTATGGTTTGGTGAACAAAAATAAAGAATATGACATTCTTTTCTGTGTTTTGAGATTTCGTGAGATGTTGTATGGTTTTCGTGTTATCTAGGGTATATTTGTCATTTTATGGCATTATTGTTACCATACGTTTTTGTCACATCTCATATTATATCTCATTTTATCTGATATTTATAGCTAGACTGATTCGTTTATTATTTTATTATCAAATAATACTCGGGTCAGACCGAGATGTTACAGGTGCTTCTGCTTGACTTCTCATCTGGGATTATTATCCTGACTTTTGGCTAACTACTTAGATTAGTAGTTTTTGGTTGTATACATTTGAGATATAGACTCATTGATGTATACTTATTCGTTTGTGTAGCACTTGTAACTATTCTTTTGTGATATTGTGCATATTGTTTGACCACTACTCCGATGTACATTTTTATGTGTAATATTCATATTTGATTCCGCCTTTGAGATATGAACTTCTATGACTGATTTGTGTTATGCTTATTTCTATATTTGTTTCCGAAGATATTTTAGCCAATGTGTGTAGCCTTGAGTTTGCATCGGTATGTCGGATTTCCTCTTGTGATGAAAAGTTATATTTTTATCTGGCATATCGGTACTCGCACAAAGCAATTATATAGATGGTCGCTCATCAACAGTCTTATTCTCCGCACTAGTTAATGACATTACTCCGTAGTGTTCTTGGCTAGCATGGGTATAGAGGTGGGGCGTCACAACTTGGTATCAGAGCCTAACTTCGGAACAATGTAGAATAATCTAGCAAGGATCATTGTCCTAAGTCTTTCTTAGGAGTCGTGCCTTAGGATTTAATTCGAGCCTTCGTACCGTCTTATCCTATTTTCTATTGTGATTCCTTGTTTTATCAATCATTAATTGTTTGATATTCATTTTGTGAATAACCTTTTTCTTCTTCTTTCTTTCTTTCTTAAAGAAGAAAAATGGTTAGACCTGGTCGTCTCAGCGCCGGTCAATCTAGTGCTACTCCCCAGGATGGAGTATTTATGTCTACACAACAGCTTCTTGATCTTGTAAAGAATGCTCAAGCAGCCGCACCCATTTCTGAACCTACTCACCCTAAATCTGGATTTACACGCTTGTGCACTGACTATACCAACTTGGGTGGGAAGCCATTCTTTGGTTTTGAAAGCGTTATTCAAGTCCAAGCTTGGCTTAAATCATGCGATCACATCTTTTCTCGCATGAATCTTATTGATCTTCACCGAGTTCAGGTGGCCTCTAGTATGCTCCAAGAAAGAGCATTAGATTGGTATGAGCTTCTGATTTCTGAAACAAATGAAGCGGATCTTACTTGGGAGAAATTCCGGGAATGATTCGAATTAAAGTTTGTGCCAAAAGCTGAGAAGGTGACATTAGCTCGTCGTTTCATTGACCTTGTTCAAGGTGAATCCTCTATGGCAGATTATGTCGCATCCTTCGAGTCACTTTCTAAATACGGGGTCGAATACATAAATACCCCATTGAAGAAGAACCAAAGATTTGTCTATGGTTTGAACAAAAATCTCAAGAAGCCATTACTTCTAAAATTAGAAGGTTCTTTTGATCAACTCGTTGATATCACTCTTCGTCTTGAAGAGGCGGATAGGGAGAGTGATGTTGAAGTTGGGTGTGCCAAACTGAACTTCAACAACAACAAGAAAAGGCCAAATAAATTCAAAGGTCCTTATCCCAATAAAAATGGGAAGCAAGCAACTCCGGTGGCAAAGGCTTCTACTTCTAGTAGTGGGCAATGCTACAATTTTTGCTCTAAGGACCATTATGCGAATAACCGTTCAAAGCCCAGCGCTTGCCGCTATTGCAAAAGCCCGGATCATTATTTGTCTGCATGCCCCAAACTCCAAAACAAGAAGGAAGGAAAGCTTAATGTGGTGCAAACTCCTAGTAACACTTCTTGTGGTCAAGGTATTTCTCATTCTATCCTTGATGGCATTATTGTGTTTCGTGATCATCCTATTCGAGTTCTTTTTGATACGGGTGCGTCCCATTCTTTTATATTAAAAGAACTTGTTGATACTTTTTCTTTAAGTGTTGTTGCTTTAATGACTTCTTTGAGAATTGCGAATCTGGTTAGTGGATCTTCAACAATTAGTTTGCTTTGTAAAGATGTCGAGATTATTTTGTGTGATTTTTCTTTCCAAGCCGATTTGCATGTCATGCACTACTTAGGCTTTGGAATGATTTTGGGAATGGATTGGCTTAACCGCTATGAAGCTCAAATCCTATGTCTTGAGCGGACTATTCATCTTCGACATCCTCAATCTTTTAAGCAGATTTCTATTGATCTTAAAGATTCAGATTCCAACTTGGCTGCATCTTTATATTCTTTAAATCCTCATGATGACGATAATGATGATGAGGAAGATGTCATTTCTCTTATTCACGTTGTTCGTGAATTTTCCGACATATTTGAGCCCGTTTTAGGATTACCACCTAAGCGAGCATTTGAATTCAAAGTTAATCTAATTCCTGGAGCTTTGCCTATTACTCGTCCTCCTTATCGTATTTCCAATAAAAAAAATGAGGAGATGCGCAAACAATTATCTGAATTGGAGACGAAACAAATTATTCGTTCCAGTTCCTCCCCTTGGGGAGCTTCGGCTATTTTTGTGAAAAAATCCGATGGTATACTTAGGCTTTGCGTTGACTACCGCAAGCTTAATAATCTGACTATCAAGAATAAATATCCTTTACCTTGGATTAATGATTTATTTGACCAACTTAGTGGTGCTAGAGTCTTTTCACAATTGGACTTGGCCACCGGTTTTCATCAGCTTCTTATTGTAGAGGATAGAATTCCTTTGACATCATTCCGTACTCGTTATGGATCTTATGAATGGCTTGTTATGCCATTTTGTTTAACGAATGCTCCGGCTTATTTCGTTGACCTCATGAATAGAGTTTTCAAAGACTTTCTCGATCGATTTGTTCTCATCTTTATTGATGATATTCTTGTCTATTCTAAAACCGAGGAGGAGCATGAAAAGCATTTTCAGATTGTGTTCGAAACTCTTAGGAGAAATCAATTGAAAGCAAAATTTTCTAAATGCCACTTTTGGCAATCTCTGGTGAAGTTTCTCGGTCATATCATTTTCGAATCTGGAATTTCCGCAGATCGTTCAAAGATTGAAGCGATTCAAAATTGGAAGAGACCGAAGAGTGTGACGGAGATCCGTAGTTTTCTTAGATTAGCAGGTTATAACCGCCGTTTTATAAAAGATTTTTTCAAAATTTCTGTGCCTCTTACTAGTTTGACAAAGAAGGGAGTTAAATAATTTTGGTCGGACAAATGTGAAGCTTCTTTCCAGAAATTAAAAGAACTCCTTTCCGATGCTCCTATTCTTGTTATTCCCGAGGGGAATCAAGATTTTATTGTTTATACCGATGCTAGTCGTGTTGGTTTGGGAGCCGTTCTCATGCAAGGAGAATGTGTTATTGCTTATGCTTCTAGGTAATTGAAGCCAGCCGAGACTAGATATGCCACTTATGATTTAGAGCTCGCGGCTATTTTTTTCGCTCTTAAAATTTGGTGTCATTATCTTTTGGGAGAGAAATTTGTTCTCTATACCGATCATAAATCTTTGAAGTATTTATTTTCTCAAAAGGAACTTAATTTGCGTCAACAACATTGGCTTGAGTTCCTTGCATCTTATGATCTTGACATTCTTTGTACTCCCAGAAAGGGAAATCGTGTTTTGGCGCCCTTAGCTGAAAGCTACAAGCGGTTGTTTCCATGATGATATCCGAATGGAATGATCTCGGAATTTTATCCACCTGTGAGATTCGAGACCGTGAGTCCGATTATGTTCATCTTTGGCTTTATGTAATCTAGAGGCTCATCCTTCTCTTTTAGACCGCATTCTTGAAGCTCAAAAGCTAGATCCCGAATTGGCTCTTCTTAGCCAAAGTTGAATTGGCTCTTCTTAGCCAAAGTTGTAGGGATAGAATCGGTTTTGAAAGTTTGAAAGACTTTGATATTGATTCTCGTGGCGGTATTCGAAAATTTGGTAGACTTATCGTGTCAAATATTTGTGATCTTCGTAAAGATATCTTAGAAGATTCTCATCGTTCTAAATTTAACATTCATCCTGGTAATATTAAAATGTATGCGGATATGAAGCGACTTTATCATTGGGATGGAATGAAATATGATATTGCTAACTTTGTTAAGGTTGCATGACTTGCCAACTTGTCAAGGTCGAGCATATAAGGCCTGGTGGGTTATTGCAACCTTTAGAAATTACATTTTGGAAGTGGGATCAGATTTCCATGGACTTTATTGACGGCCTTCCCCGTTCTCGTTCGGGTCATGATAGCCTAGGGGTGATAGTTGATAGACTTACTAAATCCGCCCATTTTATTCCCGTTCGGTCCAATCGGACCATTCCTCTTTTGGCCAAGCTCTTTATTAAAGAAATTTTTAAATTACATGGAGTTTCTACTTATATTGTTAGTGATCGTGATCCACTGTTTGCTAGTGGATTTTGGGAGAGTCTTCAAAAAGCTTTGGGAACGAAGCTTAAATTTAGCACCGCTTATCATCCTCAGTCCGATGGACAAACCGAGCGTGTGAAACAAACTCTTGAAGATCTTCTTCGTACATGTGTTCTTGATTTTTGTGGAAGTTGGGAAGATCATATTTCTCTTGTTGAGTTTTCCTATAATAATAGCTTCCAATCTACTATTGGGATGACACCTTTTGAGGCACTTTATGGAATGCCATGCCGATCTCCTTCTTGTTGGCTTGAGGCCAGTGAGAAGCTGGTTTTTGGTCCAGATTTTATTCGTGATTCCACAGAAAAGATTGACCTTATTTGTCATAGGATGAAAGAAGCTCAAAGTAGGCAAAAATCCTATGCCGATAACTGAAGAAGGAAATTAGAATTTTCTGTGGGAGATTTTGTGTTTGTTCGTGTTTCACCTATGAAGGGTGATGTGAGTTTTAGTCGATCGGGAAAGTTAGCACCACGATATATTGGTCCATTTCCTATCACCGAACGTATTGGTTCCGTGGCTTATCGCCTTTTATTACCGGCTCAATTTTCTGCTATTCATGACGTGTTTCACGTTTCTCAATTACGGAAATGCCTTCGAGATTCCGATTCTATTCTTGAGCCCGTTGTTGTGGAAGGAATTGAAGTTTCGCCTAATTTGACTTATGAGCAACATCCTATTCGTATCATAGCTTCGGAGATTAAACGCCTTCGAAATAAAGATGTTCCTCTTGTGAAAGTTCAATGGTCCTCAAATCCTAAGGATTGTTCTTGGGAATCCAGAGAATTTAACAAGCGAACACATCCGGACTTACTTTCTCGTGCTCTTTGAGGTGAACTTCTTATTTTCTTCTTTTGTGTTGATATGCTTTTATGGTTGTTACTTATTGTTTATTTATTTCTTATGATTGCGAGGATGAAATTTCTTTAAGGAGGGGAGTCTTTAACAACCCCATATTTTACGATTGAATATTTAAATATTTTTATTTAAAATAATTCATCGTTAGTCGGATTATTGTACGAAAATTTACTTTTTGCAAACAGTCGAATTAGGACTCGAGACCACCCCCACTGAGTTCAAAATGACGTTTGCAGCCTTTTTGAGTATAAACTTCAATATGTTTGGGGTTAGAGGAATTTTGCTACTTTTTCACTTAGCGCTTTGGTTTGGTTTCAGCCCATTAGACCCAAGCTTCACCCCCTCTTCTCTCCATTCCTTCATAATTTTCCTAATACTCAAGCTTTAGCAACAATGGAGAGAGGACTGGGAAATTAAAACTCCAAGCCCTAATCATCTTTGCAAAATCCAAGCTTTAACTCCAAATTCATAGAAGAAGCTTTGGTAAGCCTTCTCTTCATCTTCTCCAACTCGTTCTCTTTTCAATTTCAGAAATTCCTAAACCTAACTTAGGAAAGGTTTCTCTTTTAAGCTTAGATTCAAGCTTATTGGGTTGGAATTGAAGTGTGATTGTTCTTGCCATTGCTCTATAACTTCTTCTTCATTGTTTTGGGTTTAAAGGTGAAATTTTTATCTCACTTCTAAGTCTATAATTATCTTTGATTGTTAGGTATGAATTCCTAACATCTTCACGTGTTCATTTGATTTTGATTTGGATTGATTTGGTAAGTATTCCAATTTTTGGTGTTTTGGTCTAATTTTATGAAATCCTATTATGGATATTTGGGCATTGATATTCGAGGCGTATCGAAGAGCCTTTAAGGCTGGGTTGTCGGTCGGCATAAATCCTTAGTCGTTGTTGCTCGTCCGATCATTCTCGATAATCGTTTTGGCCATCATTGGCCTAGGTTTAGCGAATGCCCTGAACTTCAGTTTCAGACGTCTGAACGTAGGATTCAGACATCTAAATATTATACTGGGAATTTTTATTCCCCATTATTTAGACGTCTGAATCCAAACCTCTAGACGTCTGAATTGGTTCGAATTGAACCAGAAAGGAAATAGGCTAAAAAATGCCTATTTCAAACGTCTGAAATCAAGGGTTCAGACGTCTGAATTATGTTCTGGAAAACTTTTCTTTTTCCAATTTCAGACGTCTGAATCCTTGATTTCAGACGTCTGAATATGTTGTCTGGGCTCTATTTTCCCTATTTAGCTTGAATTTCCAAATTTAATCGAATTGTTTTGATTCCCATTGGTTGTTATCATTTATTATCGACTTTGGTGACATTTTCTTCGGGATTTTTGAGAATATCCATTTTGATGGATTTGGTATCAATTTCTTTGGATTTTATTCACGTCTTCGAATGTGAATTTTGGCGATTGATTGTTTCTACAATCCCTTTTGTGATTTGTCACTTTAAAAATATAAAGCTTTTCTATACTAGTAGTAAATGTTAAAACTCTTTCATCACTATTTTATTACAAAACTCTTTTCTTAAACCGTTTTCCAATCTACTAGTATATACAAACCTTTACCTCATTCGTACAAGAAATCTAATTAAACGGCTTAGTAAAAAAAGTGGTATGAAACACTCTCGTTTACTTCGTCGGTTAATTCTTGGACTTGTTCGATTGAATCTCTTGCGATAATTTTCTACTGAAGATCTACAATTTGTTCGTAAATATTTAAGTTAAGCTAGTGGTTATGGGACACGAAGCTAAGCTCATATATCTACTAGCTTAGTGTAATTGACACTTCTTGATGATCGATGATGATCATTTTGTTATTTAGAGTAGCAATGTGCGATGTCTCTTTGTCTGCGAGGGAGACTAAACCCCGTTTCTGTGGAGCTTCAGCTCAATTTGGTGGGGCAGCGATCCATGGTCTTCGGACCTTTCTGTGGTGCTTCGGCTCAAAATTAATGGTTAGAAACCATGGAATAGCATTCCGTTTTGTGATAAACGTGTTGGTGAGTTTTCAAGCTCCCGTTTTGTGCTAAGCCTCCCCCTTTTTGTGATTTCTGGATTTCCATTGATGATTTCTAAAATTTGTGTTTCACCAATTTTCGTGATTTAGATTGATAAGTTTTATCAATAATTGTGCATAGGTGAAATTGTGTGTCGTTAACTTCTGTGATTGGCATTGATAAAATTGTCAATATTTATGGTTTGGTGAACAAAAATAAAGAATATGACATTCTTTTCTATGTTTTGAGATTTCGTGAGATGTTGTATGGTTTTCGTGTTATCTAGGGTATATTTGTCATTTTATGGCATTATTGTTACCATACGTTTTTGTCACATCTCATATTCTATCTCATTTTATCTGATATTTATAGTAGACTGATCCGTTTATTATTTTCTTATCAAATAATACTCGGGTCAGACCGAGATGTTACAAGTGCTTCTGCTTGACTTCTCATCTGGGATTATTATCCTGACTTTTGGCTAACTACTTAGATTAGTAGTTTTTGGTTATATACATTTGAGATATAGACTCATTGATGTTGTTTGCGCCAAAATTGGCCACAAACACCCAATGTCATGAAAGCACCCGTTTATGAACACAAATTAGCAACAATCAATATAGAACTCAGATCTATGCAATAACAATCATAATAATTCACAAATAACAATCACAAACACAGGATTTATAGTGGTTCGGCGATCTTGCCTACGTCCACTCTGAAGCTCATATGTTTATTGATTAACTTGATGATTCCAATCGATTACAGCAGATTACAATTGATGATAGCTTTCAAATCTGATTACAACAGCGATAATGAAGTATGGAATTGAATCCGGCAGAGTTTGGACGTTGAATGACCAAAGATCCCCTTTTCTGAAGGCTTCAGGGTGCTATTTATAGGCGTGGGAGGCCCAGATCTCGCTCAAACTTCGGGAGACTTTTTCTGGCACGTGAGTGGGCCCACGCGACCGACCTCACCAAGTTTCGACTCGATCTGAGATCGATTCGAACTCCATTCAAATCGATCAAAAATGACCCAATCGAGCTGAAAATTGGCAGGAACAAACTTTACCTTGTATGGAAGCGACTGTGAAAATTTCATTGTATTTGGCCGTGTGGTTTGGTAGATATGATCGATTCGAGTTGACATGTTTCGGTTGGCTGTTTGGTTCGAACCCATCAGTTCGAATCGATACATTCGAATCGACCTTGTCACGTGGTTCTTTGGTGATGTGGCATGCACTCCTCGCATCGATCCTATTTTTTCTCCGAGTTGACCGCTTCGTATCCATGAATTTCGCCTCGTTCGTATCGTGTGCCACGACCCAGTTCACATCGATGGATTCGAATCATGGATCGATACGAAGGGGATCGAGACGAACCAAGTGGATACGTATAGGGCAGATTTCATGGATACGAAGTAATGATCTGGCACTCTTGATGGATGCGAGGACGATCGATACGAAGCAGTGCTTGGGCACGAGACCGATCGATTCGAAGTAGGGTATGCCGATGGATACGCATGATGGATTCGAACTGCTCGAACTCAGTGGATACGAACGTGCTGAGTGGATGTCCATCTGACCGATTCGAATTCGATCGATTCGAACTGACCGATATCATGCCTGATCGGTTCGAACTCGATCGACTCGAAGCATATGCAAACCGATGGATTCGAACAAGACAAACAGTGATGGATACGAATCCTATGGATCGTATCCATAGCATCTCCTCAACTTTTTGATGGGTTCGAACAACATACTTTGTCTAACTTTTATCGATCATATCTCGTTCATACGAACTCCAATTAACCGGAAATTTGGAACACTGGCTCTCATGGCTTTGCCTGTCATGTCCTATCAATTGTAGCCTGATCCGGGCTCGGACAAAATTCATCGATATCCATGGTGAAGCAAAGTACAACCAACCTTTGAGATGAACTGTCTTTGGTTTTCGACTGATCTTTTGGTATCACGGCTTTGCCAAAAAGAGGGATAATATTTGCCCCCCAAAATATGTCTTTGCGGTAGGAAGGTGTGTTTTGTAATGTCATGAACTGGATGTTCATATCCTGTTGATGTCTTGCAAAGGTATTTACAGTTTTATGTGACCTCAAATGACGACCGTTCGGGATCGAGATATTTGAGATGAAATACGACCGTTCATGGTCAAGCACCTAACTTCAAATGACGATCGTTCAGGATAGCCATTTGAGGTGAAGTGCGACCGTGTGCAGTCAAGTGGCGGACCTCAAATGATGACCATTCGTGATTGAGCCATTTGAGGTGAGGTGAGTTGTGCCGTTCGGGGCGAGTTTTGACCGTTCGAGGTCGGGTCCGTTCGAGGCGAATTGTGCCGTTCGAGGCGACTTGTGACCGTTCGAGGTCGGGTGCCGCTCGAGGCGAATTGTGACCGTTCGCAGTCGGATGCCGTTCGAGACGAGAAAGTGTGCCTGGGAGGGCTTCGTATTATCGATGCCAGGTTCACGTTCGGGTGAGTTCCTGGATCGTTTGTGTGCCTATTGGAGGCGAATAAGTGTGCCCGTGGGGGCTTGGTATTGTTGATACCAGGTTCACGTTCGAGTGGGTCCCTGGATCGTTTGTCAGGGTGGCATATCGTCATCTCAGAGCATGCCTAAGGACCGTTCGCGACCCCGTACATGTGTGAGTAGCTTAGCCATTTCAGAATTATCCGAACCAAATATCCACTCAACCGATGAGTTTTAAAACAGAAATGTCCAAACAAACAAAGTCTAAATGTCCAAATCAAAACGAAACAAAAGCAAAGCAAGGATGTCAAAGCGTAATTTTTCACAACGATAGGGTTAATAGCCATTAAGAGCATGCCTGTGGACCGTTCGTGATCTCGTACATGTGTAAATGATTAACCCACGTTAGTGAGAGGTTTACTACTTGTTTATCGTTATTTCAATTAATTGATAACCATACGATGTCCTGGTTCAGAGTTACCCCTATCTGATATAGACGGTGGCCGCTCTGGCTCTACCGCTAGAGCTCGTCTCCTCACATACTGAAGCAGCGTACCATTCCTGATGTGCCCTTCTACCTCATCCTTTAGATGCCTACAGTCGTTATTTTTATGACCGTTCAGTTCGTGGAATAAGCAATATCTGTCTGATTTTCTCTCATAAACAGTGCGGTCCCTTCGTATTGGCCTACGGTACGGAACTTGCTCTCGTGTATCTCAGTAGATTCGCTCCAAACTCTCATTCAGCTCTCAATAGGTGGTGAATCGTGCCTCTCTCCGCGGTCGCTTTGACCCATCACCACTATCCTCAGCCTTTCGTTTTCCTTTATCCTTGCCTGAGTCCTTTTCGAGAGGCTTTTTGTCTTTAAGCACATAGACTTCTATTCCCTCTCCTTCTTCTCTTTCTGCATTCGCATCCTCTAATTGTAAAAACTTTTCTGCCTCGTCGTAGAATTCCCCTAGATCCACTGGCGGATCTTTAGTTAATGAATTTTTGAACTCTGTGCTGTCGGCTACTCTGGACACAGCTGCCATCACCACCATAGATGGATCTGCTCGATCCACCGAAGCTGCTGCTGCATTGAATTGCGTTAGATAACTCCTCAAAGTCTCTCCAGCCTTTTGTTTTAGGGTTGCCAAAGTCATCACATTCTTGTGTCTCGCAATGTGAACCCTGAATTGCCTCATAAATATCTCAGTTAGATCATTCCATGTTCCGATAGATCCACTCTCTAGTTGTCTAAACCACAACGCTGCAATATCCGCCAAGTACAATGGAAAGCACCGGGCCATAACCTCCTCTGATGCCCCCAGTACTTCCATATGCCTCATATACTTCGTCAGATGAACCGTGGGGTCCGTTCTCCCGTTATACATGTCCAACGATGGTAACTTGAAATCCGGTGGGTTCCTAGCTCATCTGATTGCTGGAGTAAAAGGACTCCTATTAACATCCTCTAAATCTTTGTTTACCAAACCGCCTCTCATAGCTCTTCTAACCATCTCCGCCAATCTGTCACTGTCTCCGAGACGCGATCTTCGTTCATCACTTTCAACCTGCCCCCCGAGTTCACGAGGGAACTCAGGGATCTGCCCCATTGACTGAGCATTCACTCCTCTGCTACTCCCAGGCTGCGCAGATGTACCTCTCTCTCTCTCCGAGACTGGATCAACATTCTCCATGTGCGTGCCCCCTAGTTCAGGTGCTACGCCGGACGGTCCTGCTCCGTTTTGAACTCCATCCGCTTCTCTATTCTGCGCTCCAAGTTGCCCTATCTGTTGGAATAAACTCTGGATTAACTCCTCCTGTTTCTTCATCATTGTCTCCATCTCGTCCCTAGTGATGAAGATCGACGCTTGATTCGCTCCTGAGGAAGCCTCTTGACCTCCTTAATGTTCACTTCTCTCTGGCCTTTGTCTCTTACTTGTTTGTCTTGTCATAGCTTTTAGATCTGAATTCTTAAGTCTTCAAATTCAACTTCTCCCGAATCAGCTTTTCTCAGTGAAAGCACCAAAATGTTTGCGCCAAAATTGGCCACAAACACCAAATGTCGTGAAAGCACCCGTTTATGAACACAAATCAGCAACAATCAATATAGAACTCGGATCTATGCAATAACAATCACAATAATTCACAAATAACAATCGCAAACACAGGATTTATAGTGGTTCGACGATCTTGCCTACATCCACTCTGAAGCTTATGTCTTTATTGATTAACTTGATGATTCCAATCGATTACAACGGATTACAATTGATGATAGCTTTCAAATCTGATTACAACAGCGATAATGAAGTATGGAATTGAATCCGGCAGAGTCTGGACGTTGAATGGCCAAAGATCCCATTTTCTGAAGGCTTCAGGGTGCTATTTATAGGCGTGGGAGGCCCAGATCTCGCTCGAACTTCGGGAGACTTTTTCTAGCACGTGAGTGGTCCCACGCAACCGACGTCACCAAGTTTCGACTCGATCTGAGATCGATTCAAACTCCATTCGAATCGATAAAAAATATGACCCAATCGAGCTGAAACTTGGCAGGAACAAACTTTACCTTGTATGGAAGCTACTGTGAAAATTTCATTGCATTTGGTCGCATGGTTTGGTAGATATGATCGACTCAAGTTGACATGTTTCGGTTGACTGTTTGGTTCGAACCCATCAGTTCGAATCGATACGTTCGAATCGACCTTGTCACGTGGTTCTTTGGTGACGTGGCGCGCACTCCTCGCATCGATCCTATTTTTTCTCCGAGTTGACCGCTTCGCATCCATGAATTTCGCATCGTTCGTATCGTGTGCCACAACCCAGTTCACATCGATGGATTCGAATCATGGATCGATACGAAGGGGATCGAGACGAACCAAGTGGATACGAACAGGGCTGATTTCATGGATACGAAGTAATGATCTGGCACTATTGATGGATGCGAGGACGATCGATACGAAGCAGTGCTTGGGCACGAGACCGATCGATTCGATGTAGGGTATGCCGATGGATACGCATGATGGATTCGAACTGCTCGAACTCAGTGGATATGAACGTGCTGAGTGGATGTCCATCTGCTCGATTCGAAACCGATCGATTCGAACTGACTGATATCATGCCTGATCGGTTCGAACTCGATTGACTCGAAGCATATGCAAACCGATGGATTTGAACAAGACAAACAGTGATGGATACGAATCCTATGGATTCGAAATGAGCATCTCCTCAACTTTTTGATGGGTTCGAACAGCATACTTTGTCTAACTTGCATCGATCATATCTCGTTCATACGAACTCCAATTAACCTGAAATTTGGAACATTGGCTCTCATGGCTTTGCCTGTCATGTCCTATCAATTGTAACCTGATCCGGGCTCGGACAAAATTCATCGATATCCATGGTGAAGCAAAGTACAACCAATCTTTGAGATTAACTGTCGTTGGTTTTCGACTGATCTTTTGGTATCACGGCTTTGCCAAAAAGCGGGATAACAGATGTATACTTATTCTTTTGTGTAGCACTTGCAACTATTCTTTTGTGATATTGTGCATCTGGTTTGACCACTACTCTGACGTACACTTTTATGTGTAATATTCATATCTGCTTCCGCCTTTGAGATATGAACTTCTATGACTGATTTGTGTTATGCTTATTTCTATATTTGTTTCCAAAGATATTATAGCCACTGTGTAGTAGCCTTTAGTTTGCATCGGTATGTCGGATTTCCTCTTGTGATGAAAAGTTATATTTTTATCTGGCATATCGGTACTCACACAAAGCAATAATACAGATGGTCGCTCCTCAACAGCCTTATTCTCCACACTAGTTGACGACATTACTCCGTAGTGTTCTTGGCTAGCATGGGTATAGAGGTGGGGCATCACAGTGATGTAGTGGAATAATATAGTAAATAATAATAATAAAATCTTTGTCTTCGTCCTCCAGAAATAAAGTCTTCAAATCCTAAAATGCTCAGGCTGACCCGAGCGAATTGAAAAGACAAAATACTCGGGTCAGAACTAAAAGATCTTATGTAAGTTAAATCAATGGTAAATAAATATGAGTGGAATGGCGTCAGAGATGTTTACGGGATTTGACAACTCCTATCCAGTGTCTAACATGAGTGCAATAACTTAAGAGATGCTCGGGGTTCACACCTCCTAAGGATCTGTTAAATTATCTACTATATAGTAATATATGCTATTAATATATCTATAGTAAAGTAAAAATATTAAATAACATTAAGGCGTTACCCATATCCCCCTTAACACATTTTTATATATTCTCATAGTCTATACAGTACCATGATCCCACCTATACTAGGTGCCGTAAGAGGGAACTCCATAGATATGGTACAAAACAAAGTCGTAGATGGCGCGCTAGGGTAGGCGATACGGCACAACTAGGCAATGCCAGGGTAGATATACCAGTTACGCATCCAGACTGTTGGTAACGCATAGCCACAACTACTGTCCAACTCAAAACACATTCTCGAGTAAAAGAAAATCAAAGGGTGGCCCCCAAATAAATCAAAAGTCAGAATATAGTATCGATGGAGTGTGTCCGATCAGAGGAATGACCTCACTTGGCCTGAAAATCGCTCATGTTTTAGCCACCTTAAGCCAACTCATGGGAGTTGGGTCCACGTATATACCTCATATAGGATCGTCGCCACCATCCTACTTCATTTTGGAATCTCTATCGCGTACACAGTTGTCAAAGTGGTTTTCAGTATTGGCAGAGAACATGAAAACATCTAATCATGCTTTCTTTGACAACCAATCGCTTATTACACACCAGATGGTTCTTTTACATTTCCAAAATCATTGCACAATTAATATCAAAATATCATACTCGATTCAAACCATATCACATTAGAAATTATTACTTACTTTCGAAATCATATTCGCCTTTGAAATCATAGTTCTATAATTATATTTCCTTTCAAAGTCAAATTCATAATTTATATCAAAATATCGTGTTCTCAAAACTATACCACTTTCATATCATATTTCTTCCAAAAATCATATTTCCAAAACAGGTTAAGTCCTTGTTTCAAAATCATCATTTTGATTTATTATAACATTTAAAAATTCCAACTTAGGTTATGACATCACTAACCATACTCACTTTAAAAATCAAGAAATTTGAATATAACCCATCCATTTTACTTGGTTTGGAATTTGGAAGAAAATAGTTTATATAGTTATAAATAATTAATACTGATATAAAACATATTAAATATAATTAAAATAGATTAAATAGCTTTAAAATAGACTAATTAGATTTAAAATAAATTAAAATAGTTTAATTGGTTAAAATAATTAAATTGGTTTAAAATAGATTAAAATAATTCATATAGTTAATATTAGTTAAATAGTTTAATAAATTTGAAAACCTTAATGATTAGAAATTTTAAAATAATATATTTTTAAAATAGCTTATATTAAAATATGAGTTTGAAAATTTATATCAAATTAAATTATTCATTTCAATTCAACATATTTGGACTATTTCAAATTTCCAAATCGACAAACAAAATTTCAATAAACCATCGAATTTCCTATCGTTTTAATCCATGTTGAAAATATCAATATGGATTACTCCAATTTAAAAATATTTCGATGTTATTTTCAAACAAATTCAATAATTCAATTTCGATAAAATTTCATTTATACATAAAATTTTAACTTCAAACTTCCGAATTAATTTCTTAAAGAAATTCCTTTTAAAAAGTTTGCATTTCAACACAAAACCTGATTTTTCTATAATATTTCAATTTATATAAATTAAATTTTATTTCAAAACATCAGTTTATTAAATCCAAAAATTTAAGGATTTTAAAATCATTTAATTTAACCGATCCAGTGTCCGTATATAATTTTCTACCCTAGGGTCAAGTGATACAGATATTTATCATTTCAATCTGCAATTTAAAATTTTACGGTTAAATATCATTTCAAACCGCAATCCCGAATTAAATAAAATCCATAAAATCGCTTAAATCTATTATTTCAACCCACAACGATTTTTTCTTAATCTATAGATCAATCGGGTATGTATCATTTCAACCCATAGTGAACTTGTAGTTTATTACGATCTAAAATACAACATCCATTCATCTAATATCAACAATCAACATCCATCACAATCATCATCCAAATGAATCAATAAATATCAATATAGAACGGATAATCGATGACAGGTATTTAACTGGCTATTTATATGCAATAATAAATTAAATAATGATTTAATTCAAATAAATTCAAATTAACTGAGGTGATAATTAAAATATAGCCATAAATAAATTCCTAATCACCTCATAAATTTAATTTAACAAACATACGAAATTTTAGAAGTTGTGAGTGGGTTAAAACACTCACCTTTGATTTTTTTTAAATCGAATTTAAATCAATTTAAGCCCAAAATTTGAACGATCTTAGAATCCATCCAAACAAGCGCCATAATGTTCAAAATTTCGATACAATCCTAATGGATCAAACCGCATGCAAATCCGAGCTCGTATGCAAAAGTTATGCTAGTTAGATTAAATGAACAATTTAAAATTTGATTAAATATAAACAAAATAAAATTTTAGAATCTTACGCATCAACACATGCAACCCAAGGGTATGCATCTACCTCCACAACACCCCATACTTGTCACGACCCGCCCTTCTCGACCCTCGAAAATCGACAAAAAATACACCACAGGACAATATGCCGACGCTCGAGTGCCGGAAAAGATAGATTGTTAAGGGAAAAGAAAGAAGATATAAGAAAGAAGGAACTAAACAATAACAGAATCTCACAATCACAGCGGAACAAAATATAATACATAATATCAGATCTTTACACAAAATGAAAACTATATCTGTTTTATACAATATATCATCAGAGTATCACAAACAAACAACAATTACCAGCCTGACGATTTCAAACAATCACAACAGCGGATATAAACAAATACGGTAATACGTCTCGGACTCCAGCTCCTCTCCTGAGCTCCACAGCATCATTTACTGAATATATAATACTCAGTCTGACCTGATCATTATAGTTAAATAACACCTAAGTCAGTCTGGAATACCAGCGCGAGAAAAATACACCCAAATTGATTATTAAAGTTTCAAAATCCTTTGAAAACAAAAGCATATCGTAAGACCACGCCACAAATAAACATGTCGGATTTTTACTTACGATAGCCAAAACACTTTTTATTAAAATCCTCTGATATTATAATAGGGTCTATTTACAAATACTTATTCAAACAGCCGAAATTGTTACATTTATTAAATTCCAGCTACTAGCCACAAAGTGGGTTATACAAATAAAAATCGTAAAGGCACGTAGGGAGAATGATTTCGATCTAATGACTAGGCACTGTGGTACCACCTGTCACAGTACGTGGCCTAGATCACTGTAGCGACAATTACTCCCAATACCCTGCAACACAAGACCGGGACTACCCCTTACTGGATAATCCCGAGTAAGATCACCCCACAGTTGGGATCAGCAACCGCACCACTAAGCCGAATAAAAAGGGGCATCTAGACATGGATGATCTCACCCTAATGGGCGCCACCCACTTAGCCTTGCTGCATAACCCTTAATTTTCAGTCATTCCCGGTTGATGAGGCTCGAGGCTAAGCGTTGCCTTTTTAGAACATATCACTTAGAATGCCCACCGTCCACCTGACGATGTTCTGAAAGCATTCATCCAAACAAGTCCGTCACGGGTTCGAACGAAACCGAAGGCACTACTCCTACTAGATCCATTTTGGAATCATCCTCAGGATTAGTAGCGACTAGCCCTTGCACTTCCCTGCTCCACCTTCGAATCCAAACTCTTGTTTTCCACACGAAAACGTACCGGATCGAAGTGGTTTTCGAGAATTTAATCCCAATCCCGGTCTCTTCGAAACGATCAACACATTGACCAATATTGATAGTCGGTGATTTAACTATGAATTAACATTCACAAACAATCATCAAACATAAATAATTTTTCACAAATTATTTATTAATGTTAAATATCTTCACAAGATATATTTCCATTTCAACCCTTTGGAACTAGTTCTAAATCATCTTCTTTTTTACGGAATAAATTTCCCCAAACATTTTCTATTCCCTCTGAAAATAACCAAGTCCAAATACTTTAGATTTTAAAACATTAGATCACATCACTTTATTCTAAATATACCTTAAAATATATTTAAAAATATTTAAAGCAAAAGTACTTTATACAATATAAGCTAATTTTAAAATAAAAGTTCAATTAAACTAAACTTTACAAGAAGGGTTACAAAATCCTATACAATTTTCAAATAAAACTCTAACCAATTATTTTTAAAATAAAACCATTTTATAAAATATAAATATTAATAATATTCTTTTAAAACATAATACCAATTACCCCTTTTAAAATAATTATTACTATAACTAATTTAGTACATATTTACCTTTAAAATTTTATAATTTAAATAATAATTTTCTTAAAAACATTCCTTTAAAATCAAATTTAAAACTTTTAACTTTTACTTAAAAGTCTGCTTTAAAACGTACTTGGCTTTTCAGGGAAATACACTTTCATTTCAGAATAAACCAAAGAATCCTCTTATAAATCCTGCTTGATTTATCTTAATTCGAATTTACGTTAAAATCCCATAGCATTCTCCCAACACATTAAAAATAAACCCTTTTTATTTTTGTACACATTTCCCATTTCCTAAAAATCACTTCCAAAATATAATTAAAATATGATTACTAAATCCTTTATTCAAATTGTACTTTTGAAAATCTATAAAAGTTTCTTAAGTAACTTAAATCAAAAAATTCCTTTTTATATGAGGTTATTATATCAAATATTTATATTAAATTCCATTTAGAAAACATAATACTAAATTACCTTTTAAATAATTAAATACCATAATTACTTTAATAAATATTTACTTCCACTTAAACATAATTAAAAATAATAATAATTTTCTAAAATATTCTAAAAACACCTTTCAAAACTTTCTAGTTTATACTTTGAAAACTTTTCTTTGAAACATGCTTAGCTTCCAGGAAAAATACACTTCCCATCCTTTAAAAATAATCTCGCTATTATTTTTAAAACAATTCGCACTTCTTATAGAAATTCCCTCTGGAAATCTATATCTTCAATATTTGTTCCCTATAAATATTCCATTTCATTTATAAACCCAGTTTATTAATTTCTATTTCTCATTTCCTTAAATTCATTGCTCAAAAATCCCTCTTCATTTCCTTTTAATCCCGATTTACTTTATTTTCCTTTATATTTTAAAATTCTAGATTATACTTATTCAGTCATAGCACAGCACAGCTTAATTCCCAAATTAATCTATCACAGTATATAAATGAAATACATCATCAATTATGAAAATAATTTCTATATTGTGAGGATTCCAGTTGGATCCCTCCAACCTATTTCCCCGCATCCACAGATATTAGCACAACCAACAAATATCAATCCAATTTGATAACAATTATCTCATTCAACTAATCAACCAATCAACTAATCAATCATTTAAATATTAGCTATTTAAATTTAACGACATCTAGATGTGAGTGAGATTAACTCACGTTTAGTTGGCGTTTAAGATTTTAAAATAAATCGAGCCCATTCGATTTATTCTAAAATTTTCACTTGCACCAAACATCTCTAGATCTGTAGTGCGTCGTAGATTGCGATGTTGTGATTTTGGCGCTTCTTGTTTCGTTTGAATCTGGTAACGTATGCATTAGATATGCTATTTTAAAGTTTGTAAATATATATTGATATAACTTAAATTAAATTTCAATTTTAATATATTTTACCAAAACAAAAATATCGACTGCACATCAACTCCACATCGTCTAGAACGAAGAACCAAAACTACCCAACGAACACACTGTCTCCCCACCTCTCGTTCCACCTGAGCTCGATTAGGCGCCGTGAATTTGAAGCTATAGGCGAGCAACCCCAATGGCAGAAATCTTGACAGACTCGGCACACCCATTCCTTCGAAAAAGCGAACAAACCCTCAGCCTTTGTCGACGATTTCTGTCCACCTTGACGAATTTCATGCCACTCCACCGCATGGATGTGTAGATCTCGCCATGATCTACAGCTTTCCTTTAGAAAGCATTTGGAATTAAAGCGTGGATTAAGAGTAAAATCGAGATGAAGTTTCGAGGGTTTTCGGCCATTAAAAGAAATAAACGGCGACCGTGAAAGGAATAGGGTTTTGACCTTAAAAACGTGTACATATACGTGTGTGTGTGTATATATATATATTAATTTAATAATATTTTCACAAATCACTTGACTTTTCAAATGAATTCCAAATCGCACGTGCCACCTGGCGTTTATAAGGTTTTACCTGCATTACAGACACAATGGATCGTGTTTCGGAGGCTAATTCGATCATATGTGGAAGATAGCTTTTTGGATCGAGTTTAAATATTAAATTATCGATTTAAATTTCAACACGTTTCTCACCCGTACGAGCAAACGGTAATTCCAAACGCTACGGAATTTGAAATCCGATAATAATACAATATTACGGATCCAATGGAACTGGTATCGTCGAATTCCAAGACTATGCCTCGGAAGGCTATTTTAACTCGTCGATTAATTCGAGCGATTTCCAAAATCGTCGAAATCACTTAAAATTTCACCTTTAAATTTTTACTAACTCAATAATAAATCATATTGAATTTATAATTACATTAGAACTTATTCTGATTCATTTTGAATCAAAATCTGATTATTTACGTTATTAAAATATTAAATTTCATTATTAAAATGATATAAAATTCCAAATTTGACTTATCGACTTTCGATTCCATCCAAAAATTCAATATTAAAAATCAAATCAAACAAGACCAAAAAAAATCTAAGAAACCATTTTCATAACCATTTACATCCAGATTTACTAATTATCCCAATTTCAAATAATAATTATTATTATTCAAATCCAATTGAATTGCCATATTCGATATTTTAACTAATTATATTGGTTTAACCAAAATCTTCTTACTTCAAAATCAATTCAAAATCCACATTTAACATTTGAAATGAATTAAATGTTCAAAATCTAACGACCAAAATTCTGGGTCGTCACATTCCTCCCCTTTATAAAAATTTCGTCCTCGAAATTTGCTAAGGTATGAAAAATGCTACTAAACTCATTTACTTACCCATATTTACTTACTTAAAAACTTACATTCATCTCGCCCAAAACTTTTAGCCCAATTCCAAAACCATTTGCTTCATTTTTGACTCAAAAGCTTGTTTTCAATATCGCTTCAAAAATCACTTTCCTAGTTAATCCAAAATTTTTGAAATTCCCAAAAAAATTTCTAACTCCCTAAATTTTTGAAATTTTTTGACAGCGTCTCCTTTGTACGGAGAGCGTTTCACAATATCACAAAAGACACGAATATATATACATCGACCCACACGGTCAGAAAACAAAATATACCACAATATATCACAGCATATTATCATTTTCCAATTTTATTGCGTAGGCGTACCTTTGATTAGCATTTTAAAAGCAAGCGGCTAATTAATATTGTATTTACGCGCTTCAGCTCTATCGATTGCCTCCCGAACCTATACTTACTCAAACAAGTACATAAGTTTCCAATAATATGATATTTTACAACCTTCCATTCATTAATCTTAGCCAAACACATCAATTGCAAAGCCTAAACAACAAATTTTCATAATTCAACAAGTTAACCATCTTTATAAGCAACCACAAGTTTCAACACTATTTTATTCCTTTTACAAATCCATATTTCATTTTATATCACTCAAAAGGATTTACAACCAAGTTTGCTACATTGAATTCATATTTTTCACAACCAACTCAAAATTACTTCAATATGATCAACATATGCGTACTTATATAAACTTACTTATATGCAAATTCCAAATTGAGCCACAATCAATTTTATCTCCAATTTGATTTATTTGCATCATATTCATAATTCACTTCATTTATATGCAGATCCCCTAAATTAAATTCCGACCCATTCCAATTTATTCAAAAACCAACTTTATTTGCTTTCCTTAATTTATTAGCTTTGTTTACAACAAAACAACTAATCTCAATGCAAATTTGATGTCATTCAAGCAAACAACAATTACTTATGTTTATAACCATTTTAAATTAATTCCAACTCAAACTATATTAATTTTACTCCATTTGAAATTATTGACAACCCAAACATCCTCATTTTTATTCCATTATCAAATTAAATTCCTATTCTTATGCTTCCAATTCATTATCCATAGAGGTTTATTCAAAACCATCCCTTAAAACTCAACAACAACCCTTGCACAATTTTTTAAGTTATTTCAACTCCAAAATAACTCCATTTCTTCTTTCATCAGTTTTATTTTCATTTCAATTTGATTCTTACCCAATCAAATTCCAATCCATTACAAATTTTAATCCAATTTGTTTACTTACTTAATCCATTTTAAATTTTAATTCACCTTCTCAATTCATTTCTGAGTTTATTAATAACATAACCATTTCAATATCCCAAACCAGAACTGGGTTTTATTTTACTTTTCAAATTTTACAAGCTACCAAAATTTTATTCGTTCCAATACAAATACATTTAATTTAGCTTACACTAAATTCATCCTCAACATTTCTTTTGGATTTAGTTGAGTGAGAATTTACTTCATTCAATATCATTCTTACTTAATTTAAATTCCATTTAATTCAATTCTTTTCCAAATTTAATTCAAGTCCAACTAAATTTTATTTAACCAACTCAAATTCATACCATTTCCTTTACTATTTTGAATAAGAATTTAATTCCTTTCATTATTATTCATAACACACTGAAATTTGATTTTAATTAAATTCAAATTCAACTCAATTCCTTTTTAATTTAAGTTAAATCCAATTCGATCCAATTTTATTTCTCCATTCAATTTAAATTTTTACTTTCTAATATATAAGTTTTAAAACTTATTTAGTAACCTAAGTCCATTCATCCTTTTATATTTAACTTTGCCTTATCTCACTCTACATTTCATTTAGGATTTAAATTTTGAATTTTCCATAAAATTCAAACCATTTTATTTTGGTTTTACAATTTCATTTCCTATACTTAAGTTCACCAACTTATTTACTTAAAAGCTTATATTGCTCATTTGGGTCCATTTTCAACTTAAAATCACAATTTCAAATTATATATATATATGTATCACTGAATTCTTAAGGATATAAATTTTCATTACAAAAATTTTAATCCACAATTTCAGATTATAAGTATAACACTTAGTAGCTTATGGGAACAAATTCATTTCACAATTATAACTCTCAATTACAAAGTCATTTTACATTTCAACTTTATCCACTTTAATTCGATCTCAATTTCAATTTTATTTAACTTATCTCCAGTTAAATTCAAATATATTTTATTCACTTTCATTCACTCAAATTAAATTTTAATTCCAAGATTAAAATTTCATTTTCCCTTCTTAATTAAATCAACTTCACTTTAAAGGTTCAATAGTTGATTCATCTTAACTTTACACAATATCTAAATAGAATTTCCCAGAATTCAATTGCCCGGTTTTATCTCAAAACCATTTTGAAATAATAATCAACACATACCCATTTGGTATATTAAATCAAATCTCCAGATTCCAAAACAACTTGTTTTTACCAAAACAAATTTCCCTTTTGAAATTTCTAAAACAACTTGTATACCCAACAAGTCCAAACAAATATCATAACCAATCTCCCCTGAGCAATCCATCACTTTAGAAACTCGAAAATGAATTCTGATGATGTGGCCATCATCATCAGGATTATTTTCCAACGACTGAAGTGAGTTTAGTGCTTCCTTACTACCACAAATTCCTTTCAAACAATTTCCAATCAAAAATATTTCCCAAAATTATACTCCATTATTGCCTTCAAACACTTTGGAAAACATTTCAAACATCCCAAGATTTTAATTCCGAAACTTTTTGTTTAAATTCATTTTAAACACCTTTTAGAATTTCTGGGATTTAAATTTTGGTTTAAATCAAATTTTAGTTATACTCCTTTTTATTTAAACCATACTTAGATAATTCTACTTGGTTATAAACCATTTCAAATTTTAGACTCTTATATTTGATTATAATATTAACAACCAAACATCCAAATATATATAATAATTTTAGAAAATTGTTCCTTTTATATCAAAATATAATTTTGGGTAAAATTATTTCATTTACCCACTTTAAAAACAATACCATGTCAGTTTATCTTGTTTAAGAGTTTAGAAACCCCAATCGATACGGTTGTACTTCCCGTGCCGACCAGAATTCATAAACACTCAACCGATAAGTCAACACAGCATAAAAACAATTTTATATCCACTAACAAGCACGCTCTCATATCTATTATTACACTCAAACTCATTTTAGAGTACTATCGACTCTATTTATAATGAGTCATTTCCCCACCAAAGCCTAGGTTGTCGCTAGCCTAAGCTTTGATACCACTGTCATGACCCGCCCTTCTCGACCCTCGAAAATCGATACAAAATACACCACAAGATAATATGTCGACGCTCGAGTGCCGGAAAAGACAGATTGTTGAGGGAAAAGAAAGGAGATAGAAGAAAGAAGGAACTAAACAATAACAGAATCTCACAATCGCAACGGAACAAAATATAATACATAATATCAGATCATTACACAAAATGAAAACTATATCTGTTTTATACAATATATCATCAGAGTATCACAAACAAACAACAATTACCAGCCTGATGATTTCAAACAATCACAGCAGCGGATATGAACAAATACGGTAATACGTCTCGGACTCCAGCTCCTCTTTTGAGCTCCATAGCATCCTTTCCTGAACATATAATACTTGGTCTGACTCGAGCATTATGGTTAAATAACACCCGAGTCAGTATGGAATACCAAGTGAGAAAAATAGACCCAAATTGATTATTAAAGTTTCAAAATCCTTTGAAAACAAAAGCATCTCGTAAGACCACGCCACAAATGAACATGTCGGTTTTTACTTTACGATAGCCAAAACACTTTTTATTAAAATCCTCTGATGTTATAATAGGGTCTATTTACAAACACTTATTCAAATAGCCGAAATTGTTACATTTATTAAATTCCAGCTACTAGCCACAAAGTGGGTTATACAAACAAAAATCGTAAAGGCACGTAGGGAGAATGTATTTCCAACTATTAACCAGGCACTGGGGTACCACCTGTCACAATACGTGGCCTAGATCACCGTATCGAGGATTACTCCCAATCCCCTGCAACACAAGACTGAGACTACCCCTTACTGGATAATCCCGAGTAAGATCACCCTACGGTGGGGATCGGCAACCGCACCACTAAGCCGAATAAAAAGGGACATCTAGACAGAGATGACCTCACCCTAATGGGCGCTACCTACTTAGCCTTGCTGCATAACCCCTGATTTTCAATCATTCTCGGTTATCGAGGCTCGATGTAACAACCCGCATATTTTACGATTGAGTATTTAAATATCTTATTTAAATATTATAACGTTATTCGGATTATAGTCTGCAAAGTTACTTTTTGCATACGGTCGAATTAGAACTCGAGACCACTTCCATTGAGTTCAAAACGCCGTTGGCGATCTTTTTAAGTATAAACTTTTATGTGTTTGGAGTTAGTGGAATTTTGCCACTTTTTCACTTAGGGCTTTGGTTTGGGTTGAGCCCATTTACCCCACTTATTAGCTCAGTCCCAACCCTCTCCACTTTATTACTTCATTTCTAATTCCTAACATTCAAGCTTCAACGAAAATGGAGAGTGGAATGGGAAATTAAAATTTCAAAACCCTAGTTCCATTAGCAAATCCAACATCTAACTCCAAATCCAAATAGAAGCTATTGGTAAGCATCATCTTTTTCTTCTCCAACTCATTCTCCTTTCAATTTTTAGAAATTCCTAAACCTAACTTTGGGAATGTTCTTCTTTTGAGCTTAGGTTCAAGCTCATTTGGGTTGTGTTGAAGTGTGGTTGATTCTTCCTTTACTTTCAAGCTTCTCCTCATCGATTTTGTGAAAAGGTGAGATTTTTAACTCACATCTATGCTTATATCTATCTCTGTTGGGTATGAATTCCTAACACTTATTCATGTGCATTTGATTTTGGTTTGGATTGAATTGGTGAATATCCCAATTTTTAGTGTCTTGGGTTCAAATCTTTAAAAATCCTAACTTTGATGTTGGAACATGTTTTTGGTGATGCATCGAGGAGCCAATAGGGTCGGGTTGTCGATTGGCGTAAACCCCTAGCGTCTGTGCTTGCCCGATTGCAAATTGATTGAGTTGAACTTTATTTAAAATGGGATACAAAATGCAGGACATCAGGTTCGGTCGACCGAACTCCCTGAGTCGGCCGACCGAAGTTGTAGCCGAAACAATTCTGGCCTATTTTTGGTCGACCGACTCAGTGGTTTAGTCGACCGACCTGCTCCTATTTCCCTGTTTGCCTATTTATGCTCATTTTGCTTTGTTTTTCCAATTGTTAATCGATTCTTCTTCTCCGATTAGTTGTTATCACCTTTGTCGACTTTGATAACTTCTATTTTTGGAATTTTAGGGTATTCCCACTTTGATGGATTCGGTATTGATTTCTTTGGATTTTTATTCACGTTTTCAAATGTGAATTTTAGTGATTGATAGTTTCTACAATCATTTTTTTGATTTGTCACTTCAAAATATAAAGGTTTTCAATACTAGTAGTAAATATCAAAATTATTTCATCAAAACGATTTCAACACTATTTTATTACAAAGCTCGTTTCTTAAACCGTTTTCCAAATTAGTATATACAAACATTTACCTCACTCGTATGAGAAATCTAACTAAACGACTTAGTAAAATGAGTGGTATGAAACGCTTGCGTTTACTTCGTCGGTTAATTCTTGGACTTGTTCGATTGAATTTCTTGTGGCAATTTTCGAGTGGAGACTTACAGTTTGTTCGTAAATATTTAAGTTAAGCTAGTGGTTATGGGACATGAAGCTAAGCTCATATATTTACTAGCTTAGTGTAATTGACACTTCTTGATGATCGATGATGATCATTTTGTGATTTAGACTAGCAATGTGCGGTGTGTCTTTGTCTGTGAGGGAGACTAAACCCCGTTTCTGTGGAGCTTCGGCTCAAATTGGTGGGGTAGCGACCCATGGTCTTCGGACCGTTTTGTGGAGCTTCGGCTCAAAAATTAATGGTTAGCAACCATGGAATAGCGTTCCGTTTTGTGATACACGTGTTGGTGAGTTTTCATGCTCCCGTTTTGTGATAGGCCTCCCCCTTTTTGTGATTTCTGGATTTTTATTGATGATTTCTAGAATTTGTGTTTCACCAATTTTCATGATTTACATTTGATAAGTTTTATCAATATTTGTGCGTTGGTGAATTTGTGTGTCGTTGACTTTTGTGATTGGCATTGATATAATTGTCAATATTTATGGTTTGGTGAATAAAAATAAAGAGTATGACATCCTTTTGATCTTTGAGAAGATTCTTGTGATATTGATTAATCTCCAGTTGGTTTTCAATTACATACTTATCACAGTATGGCTTTATGGTTATCATATGTTTTTGTCATATCTCTTATTCTATATCATTTCATCTGATATTTATAGTTAGAATAATCCGTTTATTATTTTCTTATTAAATAATACTTGGGTCAGACCGAGATGTTACAGGTGCTTCTACTTGACTCCTCTTCTGGGGTTACTATTTTGACTTTTGGCTAACTACTAAAAGTAGTAGTTCATTTTGTTGTATACATTTGAGATATTGACTCTATGATGTATACTTATTCTCTTGTGTAACACTTGTAACTATTCTTTTGTGATATTGTGGATCTTGTTTGACCACTACTCTGATGTACAATTCTATGTGTAATATTCATATCTTTTTCCGCCTTTGTGATATGGATATCTGTGACTGATTTGTGTTATGTTTATTTTTATGTTTGTTTTCGAAGAATATATATAGCCACTATGTAGTAGCTTTGAGTTTGTATCGGTATGTCGGATTTCCTTCTGAAACCAAATGCATGTTATATTATCTGACATATCGGTGCTCGCACAAAGCAATTACACGGATGGTCGCTCCTCAACAGCCTTATTCTCGACCCTAGTCGACGGCATTACCCTGTAGTGTCCTTGGCTAGCGTGGGTATAGAGTTGGAGCGTCACAGCTTGGTATCGGAGCCAAACTTCAGAACAATGTAGAATAATTTAACAAGGATCATCGTCCTAAGTCCACCTTAGGAGTCGTGCCTTAGGATTTTATTCGGGTCTTCGAACCATCTTATCCTATTTTCTTTTGTGATTCCATGTTTTATCAATCATTATTGTTTGTTATTCATTTTGTGAATAACCTTTTTCTTCTTCTTCTTTCTTTCTAAAGGAAGAGAAATGGTTAGACCTGGCTGCCCCAACGCCGGTCAATCTAGTGCTACTTCCCAAGATGGAGTATTTATGTCTGCCCAGCAGCTTCTTGATCTCGTAAAGAATGCTCAGGCAACCGGTTCAAATCCGGAGTCTACTTACCCTAAGTCTGGATTTGCGCGTTTGTGCAAGATTATACCAATTTGGATGGAAAGCCATTCAAAGGTTCTGAAACTATTATTGAAGTCCAGGCTTAGCTGAGAACGTGCGATCGAATCTTTTCTTGCATGAATCTTATTGATCTTCACCGTGTTCAGGTGGCCTCTAGTATGCTCCAAGAAAGAGCATTAGATTGGTATGACCTTCTTATTTCTGAAATATTTGAAGCGGATCTTACTTGGAAGAAACTCCGGGAACAATTCGAATTAAAGTTTGAGCCAGAAGCTGAGAAGGTGACATTGGCTCGTCGTTTTATTGATGTTCAAGGTGAATCCTCCGTGGCAGACTATGTCGCATCCTTCGAGTCACTTTCTAAATACGGGGTCGTGTACATAAACACCCCATTGAAGAAAAATCAAAGATTTGTCTATGGCTTGAATAAAAGTCTCAAGAAGCCATTACTTCTAAAGTTAGAAGTTTCTTTTGATCAATTCATTGATATCGCTCTTCGTCTTAAAGTGGCAGATAGGGAGAGTGATGTTGAAGTTATGGGTGCCAAATCAAACTTCAACAACAAGAAAAGGCCTAGTAAGTTCAAAGGTCCTTATCCCAATAAGAAAGGGAAGCAAGCAACTTCGGTGGCAAATACTTCTACCTCTAGTCACGGGCAATGCTACAATTGTGGTTCTAAGGACCATTATGCGAACAAGTGTTCAAAGCCTCGTGCTTGTCACTATTGTAAAAGCTCGGATCATTATTTATCTTCTTGTCCCAAACTTCAAGGCAAGAAGGAGGGAAAGCTTAATGTTGCTCAAGCCCCTGGCAACACATCTCGTGGTCAAGGTATTTCTCATTCTATCCTTGATGGCATTGTTTTATTTCGTGATCATCGTATTCGAGTTCTTTTTGATACGGGTGCGTCCCATTCTTTTATATCAAAAGAACTTGTTGATACTTTTTCTTTGGATTTTATGTGTTTAATGACTTCTTTGAGAATTGTGGATCCGGTTGGTGGATCCACAACAATTAGTTTGCTTTGTAAAGATGTCGAGATTATTTTGTGTGATTTTTCTTTCCGAGCCGATTTGCATGTTATGCGCTACTTAGGCTTTGGAATAATTTTGGGAATGGATTGGCTTAACCACTATGAAGCTCAAATCCTATGTCTTGAGCGGACTATTCATCTTCGACATCCTCAATCTGTTAAGTAGATTTCTATTGATCTTAAAGATTCGGATTCCAGCTTGGTTGCATCTTTATATTCCTTAAATCCTCATGATGACGATAATGATGATGAGGAAGATATTATTTCTCTTATTCACATCGTTCGTGAATTTTCCGACATATTTGAACCCGTTTTAGGATTACCACCTAAGCGAGCAATTGAGTTCAAAATTAATCTCATCCCTGGAGTTCAACCTATCACTCGTCCTCCTTATCGCATGTCCAATAAGGAAAAATAGGAGATGCGCAAACAATTATCCGAATTGGAGACGAAGCAATTTATTCGCTCTAGTTCCTCGCCTTAGGGAGCTTCGGCTATTTTTGTGAAGAAATCCGATGGTACACTTAGGCTTTGCGTTGACTACCGCAAGCTTAATGATCTTACTATCAAAAATAAATACCCTTTACCTCGGATTGATGATCTATTCGATCAACTTAGTGGTGCTAGAGTCTTTTCACAATTGGACTTGGCTACAGGTTTTCATCAGCTTCGTATTGCAGAGGATAGCATTCCTTTGACATCGTTCCGTACTCGTTATGGATCTTATGAATGGCTTGTTATGCCATTTGGTTTAACGAATGCTACGGCTTATTTTGTTATCCTTATGAATAGAGTTTTCAAAGACTTCCTCGATCGATTTTTTCTCATCTTTATTGATGATATTCTTGTGTATTCTAAAACCGAGAAGGAGCATGAAAAGCATCTTCGGATTGTGTTGGAAACTCTTAGGAGTAATCAATTAAAAGAAAAAATTTCTAAATGCCACTTTTGGCAATCTCGTGTGAAGTTTCTTCGTCATATAATTTCCGAATCCGGAATTTCCGTGGATCCTTCAAAGATTGAAGCGATTCAAAATTGAAAGAGACCGGAGAGTGTGACGGAGATCCGTAGCTTCCTTGGATTGGCGGGCTATTACCGTCGTTTTATAAAGGACTTTTCCAAAATTTCCGTGCCTCTTACTAGTTTGACAAAGAAAGGTGTTAAATACATTTGGTCGAACAAATGTGAAGCTTCTTTCCAGAAATTAAAAGAACTCCTTTCCGATGCTCCTATTCTTGTGATTCCCGAGGGAAACCAAGATTTTATTGTTTATACCGATGCTAGTCGCGTTGGTTTGGGTGTCGTTCTTATGCAAAGAGAACGTGTTATTGCTTATGCTTCTAGGCAATTGAAGCCAGCCGAGACTAGATATGCCACTCATGATTTAGAACTCGTGGCTATTGTTTTCACCCTTCGTATTTGGCGTCATTATCTTTTGGGAGAGAAATTTGTTCTCTATATCGATCATAAATCTTTGAAGTATTTATTTTCCCAAAAGGAACTTAATTTGCGTCAACAACGTTGGCTCGAGTTCCTTACACCTTATGATGTTGATATTCTTTATACTCCCAGAAAGGGAAATCGTGTTGCCGATGCACTTAGTCGCAAGCAACAAGCGGTTATTTCTATAATGATATCCGAATGGAATGATCTCGGGGTTTTATCTACTTGTAAGATTCAAGATCATGTTTTCGAATTATGTTCATCTCTTGTTTTATGTAGCCTTGAGGCTCATCCTTCTCTTTTAGACCGCATTCTTAAAGCTCAAAAGCTAGGTCCCGAATTGGCTCTTCTTGGCCAAAATTTTAGGGATAAAATTGATATTGAAGGTTTGAAAGATTTTGATATTGATTCTCGTGGCGGTATTCGAAAATTTGGTAGACTTATCGTGCCAAATATTAGTAATCTTCGTAAAGACATTTTAGAAGATTCTCATCGTTCTAAATTTACCATTCATCCCAGTAGTAGTAAAATGTACGCAGACATGAAGCGACTTTATTATTTGGAGGGAATGAAATCTGATATTGCTAACTTTGTTAAGTGTTGCATGACTTGCCAACTTGTCAAGGCCGAACATCAAAGGCCCGGTGAGTTATTGCAACCTTTAGAGATTCCAATTTGGAAGTGGGACCAAATTTCAATGGATTTTATAGATGGCCTTCCCCGTTCTCGTTCGGGTCATCATAGCTTATGGGTGATATTTGATAGACTTACTAAATCCGCCTATTTTATTCCCGTTCGGTCCAGTCGAACCGTACCTTTTTTGGCCAAACTTTTTATTAAAGAGATTGTTAAATTACATGGAGTTCCTACTTCTATTGTTAGTGATCGTGATCCATTGTTTACTAGTAGATTTTGGAAGAGTCTTCAAAAAGCTTTGGGAGCGAAGCTTAATTTTAGCACCGCTTATCACCCTCAGTCCGATGGACAAACCGAGCGTGTAAATCAAACTCTTGAAGATCTTCTTCGTGCATGTGTTCTTGATTTTGGTGGAAGTTGGAAAGATCATATTTCTCTTGTTGAGTTTTCCTATAATAATAGCTTCCAATCTAGTATTGGTATGGCACCTTTCGAGGCGCTCTATGGAAGGCCATGTCGATCTCCTTCTTGTTGGCTTGAGGCCGATGAGAAGCTGGTTTTAGGTCCAGATTTCATTCGTGGTTCCACAGAAAAAATTGACCTTATTCGTCATAGGATGAAAGAAGCCCAAAGTAGACAAAAATCCTATGCCGATAACCGGAGAAGGAAATTAGTATTTTCTGTGGGAGATCTTGTGTTTATTCATGTTTCACCTATGAAGGGTGTTGTACATTTCAGTCGATCGAGAAAATTAGTGCCTCGTATATTGGTCCATTTCCCATCACCAAACATGTTGGTTCTGTGGCTTATCGCCTTTTATTACCGGATCAGTTTTCTGTTATTCATGACGTGTTTCACGTTTCTCAATTACAGAAATGCCTTCGAGATTCCGATTCTATTCTTGAGCCCGATGTTGTGGAAGAAATTAAAGTTTCGCCTAATTTAACTTATGAGCAACATCATATTCGTATTATTGCTTCGGAGGCCAAACGCCTTCGAAATAAAGATGTTCCGCTTGTTAAAGTTCAATGGTCCTCAAATCCTAAGGATCGTTCAAATTTAATAATTTACCATTTCCTTCACTTTAGATTACCTAATTTTTTTTATCCTTACAGCAAGTTTCTATGTTAATTTATTGTTTAATATTCCACCAATTGCAATGTTTAATTTCAATTTCAGTAAATTCAGTAATTATAAATTAAATTTCCAATAATCCCATTTAATTGAACTTTCATCCTATTATTCAATCCATTGTTGTCAAATGGATGAAAATAACATTGTTTCATGATCTATTACACTTAAGTTTAATTTCAACCAATTATTTTAATTACTTACACAATATTGAATTCATTCAATTACCATTAGTTATATTATTTCATTAGTTAATTCAATATTCACATTTGTTTTATTATATAAAATTCATAACCAAGCATAACAATTTACAATATTTCAACTAATTGTAATTTCAATCAAATTGTTAATTATTAGTTTTAATTGCCATTATTACATTTCATTTTAGCATTCAGTTCATTATTAAATTACAAAGCTTTATTTCTTTCCATATTAAATTACCAAAACTCATTACTTTAACAATTTAAATAGTCGAAAATTTATGGGTCGTTACAGTATAGCTGCACCACACACTTTTTTGACTCGTAAGAAGGCCAAGTTTAATTGGAACGAGAAGTGTGAGGCCGCATTCAATGAGTTGAAGCAAAAGCTTACCTCCGCTCCGGTACTTACTGTTCTGAACGGGGATGAAGGATTATCGATTTATACCGACATAGTAAGAAAGGATTGGGCGCTGTGTTGATACAAGATAGGAAGGTCATAGCTTACGCTAGTTTTCAGTTGAAACCCCACGAGGCCAACTATGTCACCCATGATTTAGAATTGCTTGTTGTTGTGTTTGCTTTGAAGTTATGGAGGCATCACCTTTTGGGAACCAATTTTGAGCTTTTCGCCAATCATCAATCTCTTAAGCATATCTTCAACCAGAAGGATTTAAACCAGATGCAAGTTCGATGGCTTGAGTTCTTAGCATCTTATGATCTCGACATCAACTATACTCTGGGAAAGCCAATATTGTGGCTGATGCTTTGAGTCGTAAGAAAGCCTTGATGTATCTAATTGTTGTTACCCCATCTCTTATGGATCGAATTATAGCCAAGCAGGATGAGGATGCAATGCTTAGGCTTATGAAGGAGAATATTTGAGATAGGAAAGGTGATGGTTAGAATGAGTTAGGAGCACATATTGATTAGAATGGAGTTTTGAGGATTAATGGCTGGATTTGTGTTCCGAATGTTGATGGTTTAAAGCAAGAAGTTCTAAGTGAGAATCACCAGTCTAGACTCTCTATCCATCCAGGTGTTATAAAGATATTTCAAGATATGAAGAGGTTGTATTGATGGAGTGGTATAAAGAGGAACATCCCCATCTTTTTCAGTAGATGTGTCACTTGTCAACAGGTTAAGGCTGATCACCAGAAGACCCCTGGATTATTGCAACCCCTTGAGATTCCCATTTGGAAGTGGGACCAAGTCTCTATGGATTTTATCGATGGTCTACCGAGGACTAGAAGGGGGAATAAGAGTATTTGGGTAGTTGACGGTCGATTGACCAAGTCTGCCCATTTTATTTCGGTCAAGTCGAATCGAACAGCTCCGAGCCTAGCTGAGATCTATATGAGGGAGATTGTCTGCCTCCACGGTGTTCCTTCTAGCATTGTTTGTGATCGTGACCCTATCTTTACCAGCAAGTTCACGAAAGTTTTTCAGGAAGCTTTGGGTACTCATTTGAACCTTAGTATGGTTTACCAACCCCATACTGATGGTCAGACGAGAAAGGTGAATTAGATTTTAGAAGATCTTCTTCGGGCTTGTGTTCTTGATTATGGAGGTCTTGGGAAGATCATCTCCATCTCGTTGAATTCACCTATAATAAAAGTTATCAGGTATAACAATATCTTTGAATCTGAATCTTTTTAAGCTTAATCCATTTATAAGTCCCAATCCTTTGAATTCAGACAAGTATCGAGATGTCTCCATTTTCCGCTCTTTACGGACGATCCTGCAAATGTCCATCTTGTTTGATTGAGTCCGGTGATCGCTTGGACTTGCATCTGATATGATTCTGGAAGTATCAAAGAAGGTTAAGGTGATTAGGAGGAAGATGAGGATTGCTCAGGATAGGCAAAAGAAGTATGTAGATAGGCGTAGAAGGGATTTGGAATTTTGAATGGGAGATTATGTCTTTCTCAAGATCTCGCCGTTGAAGAATGTGGTTCGTTTGGGTCGCAGAGGGAAGCTTGCTCCCAGGTTCATTAGTTGTTTCTGCATTTTGGAAAGAATCGGTCCTTTGGCTTATATAGTTTATTTGCCGAAGAAACTAACGGGTGTGCACAACGTGTTTCACATATCTCACCTTCGTAAGTATCTCCATGATCCATCCTTGATTGTTCAGCCAGCTTTGTTAGAGAATTTGGACGTTGAGCTAAATCTCGTCGTCGAGAGAAAGCTACTTCGTATTGTCGATAGAGGTACGAAGCAGCTTCGAAGGAAATCTACCAGTTTAATCAAGGTACAGTGGAGTACGGATGATTGGGATTGCACCTTGAAAACTGAGGAATCCATACATGCTTCAAATCCTAAATTGTTTGACTCAGGTACCGTCCAATTGAATTTATTCTATCTTTCGGTTGTTTCTATTCTTCTGTCTCATTCCTTTTCGAGGATGAAAAGTTTTGAGGGGGGGAGTGTAACGATCCGAGAATTTTCAACGATTTTATAATGTAAAAAAATAACAAAAATTTCTTAAAAAATAAATGATAAAAATTTGAAATAAAAATTTGATATTTGGAATGTGCCTATTTAATGTTAGTAATTGGTAAAAATTTATTGTAAAATATGAAAGTTATTTTATTTGGGAAATTTAAATTATAATGTCAATCAGTTAAGTTGGTGAAATTTAAATATTTTCGAAAAACTGAATATTTTTATATAATAAAAATGTAAATCAACTTCTGAGAATGACGTCATGGTTCGTTTCGTAAAATTTGGTCCGTCGGTCTTATTTTCTGCGTTTTAGTAGCATTTCCGGTAGCGGAAATTAGAGTTTTTACAATTTGATCGTATCGCTGATATTTATGTGCCATTCTATCCGCCTCGTCGTGCTGATCCACGCAGTATATTTATTTGCGTATTTTGAGGTTCGGTACGCGATGCAAACGATAAAGCAGTTTACCGTAGCGGTACCAAATTATGACCCTCAACTTCTCTTTGATTTTCAAATTTGAAACGTGCAGGACCAAAATAATAACCCTTGATATTACATTTATTTCTATATATTGCGTGCCATTTTCTTTGTCAAGCTCTATTCACAAACCGGGTGTGCCATTTTATCCTCTTGTAGCTTCTATGTCCATTTTTTTTCGCTTCTTCTTCCCGGATCTAATCTGATCTTCCCTTCCCTTCCACCACGTCTAAACTGAAACGACTACCACCTCTGTTTCTCTTCATGTTGCATATACAAGGCATGTGTATACATGCGTATTACATCTTTGCTTCCATTTTTATGTGCTGTCCAAAACATATAAACTTGCGTGTTTTCCCTTCTATGTCCATTTTTTTTTATTTCCAGCCTTTATCATTTTACTTGCGTGGTCTCTGAGTGATTTGGAATGCATGCATATATACGTATTATTTTGGGAAGTTTAAACTATTTCCTTTCCTTTGACATTTACATATTCGTTTAACTAAACTTATACACACACACATATATATATAGACACACACGTGTGTGTGTGTGTGTGTGTATATATATATATGTTGACATATACAAGAGCACGATTCAACCAAATTCTAGTATATATTCACGTTATAGGTGTGAACAAATGTATGACAGCCTATACTTTTGTGGCTGTTGCATAATATATATATATATATATATATATATATATATATGTCCATTTGTTTGTTTTCATCAAATTTATCGTGCTAAATCTAACCTCGTTTTCCACAGTTAATTGATTCGTCGTGTCTGATCTATGCCAGTATCAGTTGTATCATTCTTTCTTTAGTTGTTTCCATCATTCTCTAGCCTAGAAATGTGAGCAAACACTCACGATAAATGTTCTTATGCTTATTAAATAAATTTCATAGGAAATGACAATTTAAATATACTGTTAAAATTTAATTGATAGTTATTAATTGTTAAATATGATAAGTTGTTAATTAAATTGGTCGCTTATATAAACTGACACCGTTACATGTTCATTTATTTTTATATAACTGTTACTGTTATCGATCATATTTGTCAGAAATTGCTATTTATTGTTCCCATTTTGCAAGTTGCTTTAGTTTTTGAAATCACTATGGGGTTGAAATGATATATACCTGGACGGACTTTAGAATGGGAGAACTTCGTTGTGGGTTGAAATGATAAACCCAAACGATTTTCAGTTATTATTGAAATTATGGGATTTCGGATTTAATAATATAAACCCATAAATTTAAACTATTGCGGATTGAAATAACAATATCCGTATCACTTGACCATATGATAGAAAATTATATAAAGACACTATTGATCTATATTTGAAAAAAAATGATTTCCAAATATGTGAAAGGAAATATACGGGTTTGATTTTGGAAATGCAGTAAGTATTCTATTTTATTATTGTAAATTTTAAAAACCTTAATGTTGATTTTGGAGATATAAAAATATGAGTTTAATAGAAGGAAATTTGTAAAGTTTTACTTTTAATTTTAATTTCAAATATAAAATAAGAATTTAAATAGATGTATAAAAAGTTTAATTTAATTTATTTTTTATAAAGTTAGTTTTACTTAATATGTAATATTTTTAAAAGGTTCATTAATTTATATTTAAATAGATCTTTTATAACGTTAATAAATAAAAGGGCGGGAAGGTGCATTTATAATTTGATCGGTGAATTGAATTGATTATTAATTGAATTTGAATAAAGATTCATTCGAAACTTAATAATTTTGAAAATGATTTATAACTTGTTTATTCAAAGGTGATTAAATGAATACTTTAAAGGTTAAATAGTATAACGATTGAATATTCGTTTTGAGTTTTATTTATTTGAGATTTTATTTGTATATTTATAAATAGATATATAAATGACCACGGTGTGAAAGAAGCGTTTGGTTGTTAAAAAGACCGGGATCGGATATTGTCATACTCTCTGCCAATACCGAAAACCACTTTGACAACTATGTACATGGTGGAGATTCCAGAACGAAGTAGGATGGTTTGGCGAATGATTCTGTATGCTATTTACATAGCCTCGACTCCCGTGAGTCAGCTTAATGTGGCTAAACATGAGCTATAACGGGCCAAGGGGGGTCATTCCCTCTATCAGGCACATTTGTTAGAAACCTTATCTATTGCTTTTGTGATTCGATTTGGTGTGCACACCTTTGATTGGAGGCGTGTCTCGGGGTAGCGGTAGTAGCTGCTATGCGTTACCACCAGTCCAGAAGTGCAATTGGTATAACTACCCTAGCATTGCCTCGCGTGCCATGTCACATGCCTTATCGTGCCTTCTATGAGTTTGTTTTGTACCATACCTATGGGGTGCCCTCTATGTAAACCTCAAGTTTATGGAGGAGCATACGGTACTGTACAGACTATGGGAGTATATAAAATGTCTTAAGAGGAATATGGGTAACGTCTTAACGCTATTTTGGTATTTTACTTTACTATAGCATTATATATATGCGTATTGTATTATGCATGTAGATAGTTTATCGGCTCCTTAAAGGATGGAATCCTAACATCACTTTAAGTTATATTGCATTTAATTGACATTTCACTTGAACTTGATTTTTTCTGCATAAGAATGTTAATCCTGATTCGAATGTTTTGTTTTGCTTTACGCTCGAGTCAGCTTGAGTGTCACAGTTTTTAACAACCAGGTATTTTCAACCATTCGCATCCACACATGCCGGACTTGAATTGCTCAAAATATCAGATTGTTAATTTATATTTAGCAAAACTCAGTATATGCAGTAAATAAATCAATCACAGAATCACAGACACCGAGTAATATAATGCAACGGAATAGATAAATAGTAGTTCATGAAGCTACTATATAAACATCAGAGTTATAAATAAAACACAGCAGAATATCTCAAATACAGTGAAGTCTCAAATACACCAGATGACATCTCTGACCAAAGCAACTAGAAAAGCTGAAAGCTGAATTGATAGTTGGATCTCCAAGCGAAGCTCCAACTCCAAAGGTGAGTCTCAAATGATGTATCACCCAGTCTGACCCGAGCGTAAAGTAAAACACTAAACACTCGAGTCAGGATTAACATCCTTATATCAATAAATCCAACTCAAGTGAAATATCAACTGAAATACAAGTAATATAAAGGATGTTTGGGATAACCATCCTCTAAGGATCCATGGAGCTATCTACAATGTAGAAATATACACTATAACACCGTGGTCATTTCAAATTAGATATCGTTTTCATTTCAAATATATCTAATTCCCAAAGTAGTGTGTGTGTGTGTGTGTATATATATATATATATATATATATTAGATAATTTATAAGCTAAAGTATTTGAAGTTTCCTCAAACCTCACAAATCGCTTCAAAATCAACTCGACTTTCCCATTCAATTTTTTTTCAATCTCAATTTATCAATTTCCATTCGATTCAGTCTCTGACTAAACAAATTCTAATTTTATCGATTTCAAATGCCAACTTGAACCACAAATAAACTATTTAAATTTCAATGCAATTCAAAGTCAATATATTTCAAAGCTTTAAATATTTAACATTTCAAAGACTAAATTTGATAATTGCATTTATCTCCAAATTTGACTTCACTATTATTTAGTTTTGAATATTCTCTTAATAAATTCAATGTATGAACAAACCACCTTATCTATATTCGAACTCAGGGAAATGTCCTTATGCGTATAAGTGGATCAATATAACATATGTATTGATATGATAAATATAATACAACATATACAACAACTTAAAAAAACTTTATAAGGAAATAGAGGACACATGTATATACCAAAACAAGTATGCAACATATATATACAGGCTAACCAAGAATCCGGACATAATCTACTGTATGCAACTGTTAAAATTTTATATAAATATGCAATACCATATATATAAGCTAGCATATACATAAAATAGAAAGGACGGTTCGAAATTTTGTGACATTAATACACTGATGAGCTAATATTTTTATAATAGTTTACATATATATAAACTACTATACTAATATATAATATATTAATACAAACTAGACTCACGCTATATAATATATATTATTGTTTAAAGCAATACTTGTAAACATCATATGAAACTAGTTTGTACAGATAAATTTTTCACAAGCCTATATATAAATATGTTTTACAAAACCTATTTCAAAATTATAAATATAAACTCAAAAGTAACCGAGCATATTATATACGTACACTTCAAAACCAACCCAACAAATCTTACATAAAGAAATATCAACCCAACAGATCTTACATCAAGAAATATCTCATACATATTATAACTATGTATTCACACTTCCAAGCTAATATATTAACTTAGAAATATGCATATTTAAAGTTATATGTAAGATATAACATATACATATAACATATCAAATATATTTCCCATTAAAATGTAGCTTTTACTTTCCTATAAAAAAACATAGACATTATTTATAATACTATATGGGAAGAGGCAGCAGGTCAAAAGTAACAGCTAAAGTAAATCTAAGATAATATTTCTCACCATCACGTAAACTAGAGGAGTATGGGTCACAAGGAAGGGGGACGCACTGAGGGACAGTGCTAGCTGTGGTGGGCGAGTAGGGGTTTGGCCGGCCACGGATCTGTGGCCGTGAGTTGGTGCGGCGCGGTAGGGAAGTGGATGGGTTCGGCTGGAGGAAGAGGTAGCAAGGTGATGGACGAAGACTGGCGGAGATAATCTCGGTTGTCAGGGACGTGAGGGAGGAGAGGAATTGGTGGAAAAAGATATTGTCTGGTTTGAGAGGAATAAAGAATGAAATAGAAGATGTGGAGGAGGAAGATGGAAGAGTGACAATACGTAAGTTTAAAAAGGCAAAAATGAACTGTTTGAAAATAAAAAGAAATGAGGGCAATGGAAACAGCTTTCCCTTGAATTCCGCAAAATAAACTATTAAAGCAATTGATTGTTGCATGGTAGTCACGTTTAAAATTTGAAACGCAAAAGAAATCAAATGGTCTCGGATCCGGTACCGATACCGTTATCGGTTTCGTGGATTCCGCTACGTACAGAACTTCAAAACACAGAAATAAATATACCGTAGAAATCAGCACGACGAGACGATCAAAACGGTATACAGATATTAATGGTACGATCATCCAATCAAAAGTCGATAATCGGTACTAGAAATGCTGCTATTTTGCAGAAAATAAGATAAACGGAGCAATAGAAGTCCAAATTTGAAAAAACGAAAGATGACGTCTCATTTAGAAGAGGATTTAAAAATTTTCTATAGAAAATTATTCAGGTTTTGAAATTAATCTATTACCATCAATTATTAACTGTTTTTAATAGAATGAGAATTACACAATAAAATAAACTTCAATATTATCAGGTGAAAATTTACCAGTTGCTATGTTTAAGTAGACGTATTCCAAATAATAAATTTTTATTTTAAAATTTTATTGTTTAAAATTTTGCAAAATTTCAATTAACTACGTAAATAAAACCTTTAAAATTTACGAATTGTTACGCTCTCCCCCGTTCAGAATTTTTCGTCCCCGGAATGGAAGAAAGTAGGAGAATAGAAACAACCAGAAAGAAAAATAGATTAAACAACAAGGATAAAAAATTAATTTAAAACCATATACATTTTACTTGAAATATTCATTTGAAAACTTCATTTGCAATTCAATTATCTTAATACTTTAAAACTTTTCAAAACCCATTTGTAAAATTTCTTACTTCCTTTATAAATACCATTTATATATTTAAATAACACCTATATAAATATATGTAAACTATTTGAAAACAATTATTTACATCATCACTCGTATTTACAAAGAGCTATTGAAAACATTCAATCCATAATTCGTAAATTTATTAATTTTATCTCAAGATACTTTTCAAATATTATTAATAAACCAATAATCATTTACCTTAAATATGTTGTATTTAATTAATAACTTCTAAAATATTTAATTATTTTCAGTTAACCCATGTAGTGTATAAATAAACAGTATTTCAAATGGATATATTCAAAAGGGAAAAGAAGGTAGATTCGAAAAAACAGAATATAAGTGAATAAATAAAGCTGAGCAGATAAGGTAGATTCAAAGAATAGTATCGGGTACAAATAATTAATTTAGAACTATAAGAATTTCGATTTCAAATATTAATACAAAATTTCTTTGTTGGAAATACTTTTATAATCAAATACCTTTATAATAAAATACTTCTATATCGAACCAATTTTCCTTTCGAAAATACTTTTATAACTCGATGTTTCAACAAGTTTATCCTCATTCTTGCAGACTCTGACCATGCGTTGATCAGGCGCAAAGCTAGAATTCTTCAATACTTAGTAGACATGTTTCAACACATAGTGAAAATACTTGAAAAACCTTCAAAACTGATATGGAAAGTACAATCCAAACAAATCAATCAAATCATGTATCGCAGATATACAATGGTCACGCCTGGAGCCTCCAGGAAACATCCGTACCTTTAAGTAATCACTGCCTTATGAATTTCGCCATGATAACCAAAACTGTGGACCGTAGGATACACAATGTTTACGCTTGGATTCCCTAGGAAACATCCGTATCGTTTAAGCAATCTCTGCCTTGCAGATTACGCTACGACAACAAAACTGGTAGACCGCAGGAAACACAATGGTTACGCCTGGATCCCCTAGGAAACATCCATACCCTTTAAGCAATCTCTGCCTTACGGATTACGCTACCACAACAAAACGACCATGGGTAACGCCATGGAAGGACACTCGAGTACCACATCTGGAAACCAAAATCAGAGAGAATAATATCGACAGAATGAATCCACAATGTGGCCACAAAGCGGATATCAAGCAGAAGGCACTTTCCATATCTTTACTTCAAAAATATGTATCATATAGTAACTTTTCAAATCAATTTCAAATATCATACTTATATAAAGTCCATTATACAAATGATTTCATTTTCAAATCGAATACTTTCCAAAATCAATAGTATATCAAATCACACTTACATAGACTTCGATTATATAAGATTTCACTTTTAAAATTAAGTACCTTTCCAAATCAATAGTTTTCAAATCAGCTTCATACTTATGCAAATCAATTTTATATAAGTCCGATAACTCCCAAATCAAGTATTTAATAAAACAAGGTTCTCAATTTCAAGTCGTTTCAATGACAATTCAGTTTCAAAATCATATATAATTTCACCAAATCATTTCTTCCAAATTTAATATTTCCAGTTTCAAAGTTTCCAAAATAATAGGTTTAGAAAACAATTCTAGTTTCCTAATCAACATATTTTAGGTCAAACAAATTCATTTTCAAAATCATCATATAAATACTCGGTTTTAATTCCAATCTATTTTCAAAACCAAATATTTTTCTCAAAATCAACTATACCCAGAATGATTACCAACTTTATAGCCATCCCTTTTAAAATCCTTAAACTATTTCTATTTAAAGAGATCCAATTTACGTTTGCAAATTATTTAAAACTAAATTTTATTCAAAACATTTCAAAACTTCATATTAGTATAATTCAAATAGTTTTATTCATTTGCTTAACAAAATAGTTTCAAACATATTTAAATCACATTACTTCTTACTTTAAACATACAAAACTGAACTTACTTTATCAAATACTTTGTATCTTCCAAAATTACTTAGCTTTGAAAAATTAAGCCTTGATTTTGAAGTGTTCGAACATTCAAAATAGTCAGAGAAATCAAATTTTTAAATCCAAGAGTTGAAAATCATCAACAAACGGTTCAATTTCAATATATAGGGTCAAATCTGAAACTCGAGGACCGAACACCGGCTCACTTCAAATCGTTTCAAATGTATATGCATATATCTTTCGAATATCAAATCATTCTTTGCAATTTGAAATCAAAATTGGTTTCACAAAATCACTCGCATAGCAAAGATGCTAAAATGGCCTCTCCCTCACTCTGAAACTCAAGAATTGATGTCGATGATGCATGCACTCATCACCGAAATTATTCTTCAGCAACATAAGTGAGTTATGGACTACTATTCTCTTGAAAACTTCTTTGAATTTTCTTTGAAATCATTGGAATTCATTTGAATTCATTTGAAACATTTCTTATTCGAAAAATACTTTCAAATCGTTTTATTATACATTTTCAAAAACTTAAACCAATTTCAAAATGCCGGAGTTCAATTTCTCAAATTTCAAATTGAAAACCCTTCAGTTATACATCATTTTATATAAATCAAACTTCTTATAAGATTTTCAAAATTTCAAGCCCTTTCGAAAATTCAAATTCTAGTCTTAAAAGGTATACAACCCTTATCTAAAACATTTTCACTTTTATATATAGAATAAAATCACACTTATCAAAATAATAATTTTGACATATAAAACAATTTAACCTGATTTTCAAAGGATGATTCAAGAATGGATCTCAAAATAAAGATAGAAATTCAAATTAGAGGGACACTAATCAAATAGAATTCTGTTTCGAAGTTAGGATCGAACGAAGATGAGATAATTAATTTCCAATATAGAAAAAGGATATACTTACATAAATCGTGAGCGACCATAACCAGTCAACCATGATTTAAAAATAAGATCGGTGCAGAATTCTGAGGCAAATCGACCTTCGAACGCTAGAGACAGAATTCGGCATAACAAGAGATAGCAGCATTTAAACTGAGGGATATATAAATCTTCGGTGAATCGCTACCAATTGTAAAGGAATTTCACCCCTTCACAAATCGTTCAAAGATTGGCGGGATCGCCTATTCTTATAGAGATCATTCGAAGTGGAGTTATGGAATACTCTAGAATCAAGAAACACGAACAGGGAGAGAAGATAATGGATTTTGGAACCGCAGGGAACGTTCCAACGTCCAAAGGAATACCAAATCAAAGAGGGAGAAATTCAAGCTCGAACGAAAGAGATTCTGCAAATAAATTTACTATATACGCTAAGTTTGCTTAGAGCCAAAGCTCTGATACCAACTGTAACAACCTGGTATTTTCAACCATTCACATCCACACACGCTGGACTTGAATTTTCTCAAAATACAGATTGTTACTTTATATTTGGCAAAACTCAGTATATACAGTAAATAAATCAATCACAGAATCATAGATACAGAGTATATAATGCAGTGGAATAGATAAATAGTAGTTCATGAAGCTACTATATAAGCATAAGAGTTAGAAATACAATACGGCAGAATATCTCAAATATAGTTAAGTCTCGAATACAACCAGATGACATCTCTAACCAAAGCAACTGGAAAAGCTGAAAGCTGAATCGATAGTTGGATCTCCAAGCGAATCTCCAACTCCAAAGGTGAGTCTCAAATGCTGTATCACCCAGTCTGACCTGAGCGTAAAGCAAAACACAAAACACTCGAGTTAGGATTAACATTCTTATATCAATAAATCCAACTCAAGTGAAATATCAACTGAAATACAAATAACTTAAAGGATGTTTGGGATAACCATCCTCTATGGATCCGTGAAACTATCTATAATGTAGAAATATACACTATAACAACATCGTGGTCATTTCAAATTAATTCATACTTCAAAACCAAGATATCGTTTTCATTTCAAATATATCTAATTCCCAAAATAGTATATATATATTAAATAATTTATAAAGTACAGTATTTGAAATTTCCTAAAACCTCACAAATCACTTCAAAACCAACTCGACTTTTCCATTCAAATTTTTTTTCAATCTCAATTTATCAATTTCCATTCGATTCAGTCTCTTACTAAAAAAATTCCAATTTTATCGATTTCAAATACTGATTTGAACCACAAATAAACTATTTAAATTTCAATGCAATTCAAAGTCAATATATTTCGAAGCTTTAAATATTTAACATTTCAAAGACTAAATTTGATAATTGCATTTATCTCCCAATTTGACTTCACTATTATTTAGTTTTGAAATATTCACTTAATAAATTCAATATTATTTATACGACCTTAAATTACATTTCTATATATTCCCTTCGGTTTCTTTAGACAAGAAATATCCATTAAATTGCTTAAATCAAAACCAAGTTATGAGATCATATTGTAAAATTTCAAATTTAATAGCTTCAAATCGATTTAATTAAGTCAATTTCTTAATTAAATGTCATTTCAATCAATTCAGCTTTATCTTCCTTAATTTATTCAAATCATTGAAAATCTATTTAAAAATATAATACTTAACATATTATATTAATTAAGTCAAACTTTATTAAATTTAAGTTTATTATTGAGTCTACATTATATTTACACATACTTATATAAAATATTTCAATATTACACAAACCATATATATTCCCTCTCAAAACCATAGAAATCATTTTTAAAATATTTATATATAGACCAATGGTGCCTGTATAATTCTCTATCCTATGGTCAAGAAATACGAATATTTTTTTCATTTCAATCCGCGATTTAATATGTACGGGTATATATCATTTCAACCCGCAATCCCAAATTCAATGCAAATGAAAATCGCTGGGGTCTATCATTTCAACCCATAATGATTTTCTCCTATTCTAAAGTCCGTTCGGGTATGTATCAGTTCAACCCATAGGAAATTCTATACTAACATGGAACTTGTAGAGTGATAACAGATATTATGATAATAATAATAACAGGAATATATCATCAATAAAAAATAAACAAGAGGATATGGTGTCATATCCCACAGGTGAACAATTTCAGATAATGGCATATATAACAATTTAAATAATTACAGCAGCATATTTCAAATGTCGTTTCAGTTGAAATCAAATTTAATAAATACAAGAACGTTAATCATGAGTTATTGCTCACCTTTTGAGGATAGATATGGACAACAATAAGATGAGTTACATATCTAAGCGCGAATTTCGAAACAAAGCACGATGGACAAGGGTTCGGCTATCAAAGCTGATAATAAGGAATAGACGAAATCAAACAAGAATTGGATCAACGAAGATAAACAGTATGAGTGAACTTATATCTAAATATGTATATAACTATGTATATGACGATTTACATGTATATCAAAATCATATTCTAAATTCAATGCAAATTAGATTTTAATATGTAAGTAATATTTTTTCAAAATCACTTTTTAAATCAAAACGCATAAATAAATCAAACATGAGTTTAAGGTAATACCTTATTGAAATCAATATATACTAATTATAAGAGGAAATTACAACAAAGCTTTATAACTAATATATATATATATATATATATATATATATATATATATATATATATATATATATATAACAAGCTGGAACCTACATGTACAGGGTGAACAAATATATCATATTCATATACTTAAACCCAAAAGATCGAACTTTAAAACATAATATATATATAGGTATATATAAAATACCAGTACATTACTACACACTTGGAACTTATATGTGTGTGTGTATACATACATACATACATACATACATACATATATATATATATATTATTTAACAACTTTATGTATAAACAAACCACCTTATCTATATTCGAACTCAGGGAAATGTCCTTATGTATATAATTATGTATATAAGTGGATGAATATAACATATATATTGATATGATAAATATAATACAACATATACAAACAACCTAAAAAACTTTATAAGTAAATAGAAGACACATGTATATGTCAAAACAAGTATGCAACATATATATACAGGCCAACCAAGAATTCAGATATAATCTACTGTGTGCAACTGTTAAAATTTTATATAAATATGCAATACCATATATATAAGCTAGTATATACATAAAATGGAAAGGACAGTTTGAAATTTTGTGACATTAATACACTGATGAGCTAGTATTTTTATAACAGTTTACATATATATAAACTACTATACTAATATATAATATACTAATACAAACTAGACTCACGCTATATAATATATATTATTATTTAAAGCAATACTTGTAAACATCATATGAAACTAGTTTGTACAGATAAATTTTTCATAAGCCTATTTATAAATATTTTTTACAAAACCTATTTCAAAATTATAAATATAAACTCAAAACTAAACGAGCATATTATATACCTACACTTCAAAACCAACCCAACAGATCTTACATAAAGAAATATCTCATACATATTATAACTACATACTCACACTTCCAGGCTAATATATTAACTCAAAAATATGTATATATAAAGTTATATGTAAGATATAGCATATACATATAACATATCAAATTTATTTCCCGTTAAAATGTAGCTTTTACTTTCATAAAAAAAAACATAGATATTATGTATAATACTATATGGTAAGAGGCAGTAGGTCAAAAATAATAGCTAAAGTAAATCTAAGATAATATTTCTCAACCATCACGTAGACTAGAGGAGTACGGGCTACGAGGAGGGAAGGGATGCACGAGGGGACAATGCTAGCGGTGGTGGGCGAGTGGAGGGTTTGGGCGGCCATGGATGGTGGGTCGCATGCTAAGGTCGAAGGGAATCTGTGGCAGTGAGTTGGTGCGGCGCGGTAGGGAAGTAGATGGGTTTGGCTGGAGGAAAAGGTGGCAAGGTGATGGAGGAAGGCCGGCGGAGATAAGCTCAGTTGTCAGGGACGTGAGGGAGGAGAGGAATTGGTGGAAAAAGATATTGTCTGGTTTGAGAGGAATGAAGAACGAAAAAAAAGATGTGGAGGAGGAAGATAGAAGAGTGACAGCACGCAAATTTATAAAAGGAGAAAATAAACAGTTTGGAAATAAAAAGAAACGAGGGCAATGGAAATAGCTGCTCCTTGAATTCCACGAATTAAATTATCAAAGCTATTGATTGTTGTGCGCCAGTCACGTTTAGATTTTGAAATGCAAAAGAAATCAAATGGTCAAAGATTCGGTACCGATACCGTTACCGATTTCATGGATTCCGCTGTAACGACCCGTTAAGTTCGACCATTTAAAATTGTTTGTTTAATAGGATTTTTGTAATTTATTTTAGTTGAAAGAATAAAGGTGGTAGATAAATATTAAAATGAAGGCTAGAATAAATTATATAGAAGTGACTTAGAAACCTATTTAAAGACATTTGAATAAAATTCAAATGAATTAAGTAGAGAAAGAAAGAAAAATTCTTACCTGGACATAATATTTATTATGGGAATATTAAACCAATTTAATGCAATAAAAGATTGTGAACGATAAATTGAATAGATTAAGAAACCCTGTTATTGCAAGTCAATAAATTTGTAAACCCTAATGAACATCTCAAAATTTATAAATTTATTGAAATTTAAGACATAGCATAAGCGTAGAACTATAGGTATGATGACAAACTTTTATAAATTGTCTAATTAAGGGTCAGCAAATTTATTTGGAAATCAAACTCAATTAAGGGTAAGTAATTATGATGGATTGATGGCATAAACGTTACTAATTTTTATCATAGTAACGGAAGTGCAGATGGAAGGCAACTGTAGAAATTTAAGTACGTATTAACAATTGAAAAGGGACTGTCGATTGAATGGAGTACTTTAGGTTGTCTTACTAAATTTAGAATTTAACATAAGACAAATAGAAATAAATCAATAAACGTATAGATTTTAAGTTTATTATGATGAATTATTTTAGTGATATGACTTAGAATAAATGAAATAATTTGGGTTAATTGGTATTTAATGGAATTAAAGGTTGCAATATTCATAGGTAAGGATTTAGATGAAATAGATTGATGTATGAAATTTAATTGGATAAATGGCAATTAATTCCTTTAATTTGTGCAATTAATATATGTTAATTGATAACGATAAAAAGTTGATTTTTTCAGTGTAACCAACGTAAAATATTATCATAGCATGATACTTGGTTTGAATAGAAGGATTTGATTTAATGTGAAAATTTTTGTTCTAAGTATTGAATAAAATTGGGAAGCAATTTTTTTATGATAATAACGTTAGTATTGGTTAATAAATAGATTTCAATGCATTGCATAGAAATGAAATGTAAATTGTCACATTTGGTTGGAGCTAATTTTTAGAAACATATAAATGTTGAATCAGTAAATATTAAATTCCATTTAATATAAGAATTCAAAGGTGGAAGATTTACATTTGGATTGGAAATTTGATAGTTATTAATTAAAAGTGACCATTGAATAAATTTATGCAAACGTGATATAATGTAAATAGATGGGGATCAACTTTTATTTATGTGGTTAAGGGAATTTAATTTCTATAGTATGATAATCGAAATTAATGGAAGTTGGAATAGCTAATTTATATGTTAGTTGAAATTAGCTAGAATGTGTAGATATTGAATGATAGTAAAAAAAAAAAAAATTTTAAGGGATATAAAAGTTTCAATTATACATGGAAATTCATACTCGCCATAAAAGGTTAATTGAGACCAAAGAAGTAGTATAGGAATCTAACCTTCTTTATAAATTTGGATTTATTGCAATAGTTAATTTCATAAAATAAAGGTAAAGCTAATTCAAATTTAACTGGACCATTGTTGGTATAACTTTAGAAGCAAGATTTATTTATGATTTGAGTATTTAATTCAACAAGTGGTATTTACGACAAATGAAATAGAATTGAACGTAAAATATTACGTTATTAAATGGAAATGGAATTTGTAAACATTGAGTGAAATCTTAAACTAATGTTAGTATTCGTCGTATTTACAACAATAACTTTGAATAATAGAAAGGAAGTGAATATAATAAATTAATCAAATTTATAGTGTTGAATTCAATTGGATTGGAATTAATAAATAGTTAAGAAAAATAAGGGTTATTAATAATTTGGAATTTAATTATGGTAAAAAGGCTAATTGCAATCAAGATAATGAGTTGAAATGGAAATCCAATTATTTATTTAGTTAGATTTTGTTGAGAGTATAAGGGTATAAGTTTTAATAATTGGGTTTTAGAATAAAATTTTAAATTTCCTAATAATAAGAAAGTGCGGATATTAACGCTGCAAATTAATATACTTATACATTTTAATTCAAATTCAAGCGTGTTAAATCAATTGGAACTGATTGAATTATCTTAGTAATGAAATTTGGCTAATAATAGAAGTTGAAAAATAAAATTTGTTTTTATGATTTATTTAATTTATTTAATAAATATTAAAAATAGCCATTTTTGTCACGGACTCGGATTTCGACGAAACCAATTTCATCGGATCCGTAACGTTGAATTATAATAATGTTTCAATTTTCGTAGCGATCGGACTTGTCGTTTGATCGTACGGACTCGAAACGCCTTGAAATTTACGCATTTTGAAATCAATTTGAAATTTTTGTTTTTTTAGCATAACTTCTTCATACGATCGAATTTGGTCGCGAAACTTTTTCCATCGCGTTCAGAATATTTTAAAACACCTATTTGGATATATAGTTTTAACAAATTCGGCTCCGGAGGCATAGCGGGCTTTTTGGACCATGGTTTGTCACGCACGTTCGCGTATCCAGTCTAGCTACCCTACCTCTAGCCTATCTATAAATATACATCTATAAACCCTAGCTCCTTTCTTTTTCATTTGCTGTAAGTTCATTTCTTCACTCCTTTCTCTTCCCCAAATGTATACATCTCAGATCCAATTCCAGATCTATCCACAGTTCAAAATCAAAACTCAAAACTCAAAAATTTCAGAAAATTCCAGAAAAAATATATGTTGAAGTATTCGATACGCGTAATCTACTGGTGAAATTCGTTTTTCAATTGGAGCTGTCGTTCATCCAGAATAAATTCAAACAGCCCAAAACCGTTCATCATCGTCGCGCAAAACTTCGTCGGATCGAGAAACGGTTTCTGGGTTTTGGAGAGGGAACCGAGGGGATCGCATCTATGTAGTTTGTTTCGAGTTTCAACGGTTGGATTGGCAGGAATTTTTGATTGGGTTTTCGAAAATTTGGGGGCGGCTGGGTGTTTCGTGCGCATGATTTTGGGGGGACGTTATGTTGCTGACGTGGCACATATGTTAGGTAAGTGATGAATGTGTACCACTTTTGTTTATATTTAATTTTGATTTCAATCACCATTTTTCGCCATAACTTTCTCATACGAAGTCGGATTCACGCGAAATTTTTTTTGTTAGGATCGTAATTTAATTCCGGACTCGATGACGCTAGTTTGGACGAATTCTGAGACGGACGAATTTTTGGGTTTAAATCGGGTTTAAATTCGATTTAAATTCAAAAGGTGAGTGTTTTAACCCACTCACAACTACTAGAAGCTTTTATGTTTGTTAAATAAATTTTAGAAATGAATAGAAATTTATTTATGAGCTTTTGGCATGTTATTTCATTCATATCTGTAGAATTGCATTTTATTGAATTTGACTGTTAATTTAATTGTTTTATTGCGTGTTAATTGGCTGTTAGAAATTATTGTTTGCATATGAACTGCTAGTTAACAGTTATGTCAATTATCACTGAATATAAATTGTTAGATTAATAGTTGATAAATATAATTTGAAATAAAACTGCCAATTATTACCTGTTGTATATTACCAAACATATATTGTTGTTGATTGATATTGCTTGATGTTTGTGATTGGATGATGGATGTGTTATTGAATGGATGTTTTATTTGATATCATTAAACTGCAAGTTAGCATACATTTTACATTTCATTCGGGATTGTGGTTTGAAATGATAAAACCGCAAAGTTTTATTTTTTTAAATTGCGGATTGAAATGATAAATATCCGTATCACTTGACCATAGGATAGAAAATTATATACAGGCACCGCGGTCTATATATATAACTATTTTAATGTGATTTCTATGGTTTGGATTGAATACGGTCTATAAATCTTAAATTTATATTGTATAAATATTTTATTCCATATTTATATACCTATGAAGTTGAAATTTTGAAATTAAAAGGAATATAAATTTCTTTATTGAAAATGGAAGAAATTTAGAAAATGGAGTTTGGTAAATTTATATCCTATGTTTAAATGTAAAGTTGGAAATTATAAGATATGATATTTGTAATTGGATTTTTCCCAAAATAAATAGAAATGGATATTCTAGTATAATTTGAAGTGGAAAAATTCTATATATATATATATATTTTACTAGAAATTGAAGTCTTATTAATTATGGATTTTATGTGAATGGTCAAGATTAATTAATAGAATATTGATTTTGAAAGGATAAAAATCCAACTTTAGTTGAAATATTAATGCTCAAAAATGGATATAAATATATATAAAATTGAAATGGTTTTGGGACTTGAAGTAATATTTTGGATTTTGGTTTAACTTTAAAAGAAGAAATATTTGGAAAGCCATGTAATTTATTTCTTTATAAAGCAACAGTAAAGTTAAACCTTTTTAATTCGCATACCGTTGAATATCCAAACCATTTAGTTTTGAAAATAATGGTTTTAAAATACTATGGATTTTCGAAGAATTATGTTGAAAGTTACAAACAGAATATTGGTTATATGGGATATTAAATAATAAAAAGTGACATAATTTTTGAAAAGGAATATTTTATTTGGGAAATGATATCATTGATTTGGGTTTTATAAAAATAATATCAAAATGAATCTTTTTGGGTTTTAAAGAAGAAATGATATCGTAATATTATGGTTTTGAAATGGATTATATTCTGGTTTTAAAGTACAAACTATTTTTAAAATGACCGCGGTGTTATAATAACGATGGGTTGGCAAAGAGACCGAGATCGGATATGGACATACTCTCTGTCGATACCGAAAACCACTTTGACTAACCGTGTACGCGGTGGAGATTCCAGAATGAAGTAGGTGGTGGCGACGTTTCCTGTAAGGTAAATACGTGGACCCAACTCCCGTGAGTTGGCATAAGGTGGCTAAAACAGGAGCGATTCTCAGGCCAATGAGGTCATTCCTCTGATCGGACCCTCCTCTTCGATATTATACTTTGACTTGGATTGATTCAGTGGCCACTTCTATATTTTGATTTTGGGGAGTTAGTCCGAGGTGGGCGGTAACTGCGGCTACGCGTTTCCACCAGCCTGGATAGCAATTGGTATATCTACCCTGGCATTGCCTAGTTGTGCCGTGTCACCTACCATACCGAGCCTTTACTACGAGTTTCTATTTGTGTCGTACCTATGGAGTATCCTCTGGTAGCCTCCCGATCAGGAGGTATTACGGTACTGTATAGACTATTGGCATTATTTGTGTTAAGGGGAATATTGGGTCACTCCTTAACGCTATTAAAAAGTAAGTTTATTTTATAAATAGACACTATTATAATAGCGCAATATACTACATAGTAAATAGTTTAACGGATCCTTATGAGATGTAAATCCCGAGCATCTCTTGAGTTACTGTACTCATATTTATTTCTGTTTATTTAACTCACATAAGAATTTCTAGTCTGACTCGAGTGTTTTTGTCTTTTCAAATTCGCTCGGGTCAGTCCGAGCGTTTCAGGATAGCAGATTTTAGCTTTGGAGGACGAAGACGAAGAATCAGTATTATTTTATATATAGTATTACACCACACTCTTTCTATTCCGCTGCATTGCTTGTATTGGTATGTGTAACTCTGATATTTATTGTAAAAGAAGAATCAAGCTTTTGTAAACTGTTTATGAACTGTATATTTGTTATTATATTTTATCCTTCCGCTGTGAGATTCTATTTTGTTTTATTTCTTCTCTGTTTTTCTTATTTACCCCATAACAAATCCGCCCTTCCGTATGGTTTGAATCGGCATGTGTGTCGGTTTAAAGTATGCGAAAAGGCGGGATGTTACATCTGGTATCAGAGCTTTGGTTTAGCGATAAACCTTGGCTTTGTGGGGTTTGACTCTTTGTTAATAGGGTAGTAATATCCTATGGGAGTCACTGAGCGTATATATATGAGAGAGCGTACATGTTAGTGTTATAAAAAGATTTTTATATTGTGTTAATCTGTTCCGCTTTGTATTTATAAATTCTGGTTGATGCATAGGACGCTATGTCATCAATAGGGATTTCTAAACACTTAATAGGACAGACCGACATAATATTTGTTTTTAATATAGGTGAATGAAAGAATTTTGCCTATTATATTTTCTATATATAAAGATATTTTATAAAGATATATATATATATATATATATATATATATATATATATATATATTTGGTTGCTATAGATTGGGTGTTAGGCAATAAGAATATTTGTAATAAATTGAAGCTAAGTGAAATTATAATAAACCAAATTTGGAGATTTTAGAACTTAAGTCCGGGGTTTTGAAAATTTTCTTCCAAAGAATTTGTGAAATTTATTGATTTGGTTTATAAATTTTCTTGCATAAATAATTAGTATAATTCGAAAGAATTGGTTTAAAGAGGATTTTGAAGAAAATAAGTTTGTACTTTCCTCTCTGTCGTTGGAAAATAATTTCGGTGATGACGGCCGCATCATCGACTTTCATTTTCGAGTTTCGAAGGGGAAATGCCACTGTAGTAAATTCTACTGCAGATTTATTTTGAAATTTTCTAAAATTTTTCTTTTATTGTTCTAAATTAGAGATATAAAAGTTGCAAGAAATTAATTATCTATTATTTTGAAATAAATTGAAATTTAACCCGGTATTTAATTCTAAATTTTTCCGTTAATTAATTGTTAAAAATTTGTTAGTGAAATAAAAGTTAAGTAATAAATGAATTGAAACCTCTAATTGAAATAAGAGAATAACTGCAAAGCTATAAAGAGGAATTTGCATACATATGAGACAAAGGGTAATATGAATAAACATTAAATTTAATTAAAAGAATGGAGATTAAACTTGTATAAGTTCAATTGCAATTTCCTTAACATAAATAACTTACCCAAATATAAAAGTTGAAGTGTTAAATGAGAAACTGGAATTGAATATTTTACAAGTAGGAAATTAGGAAAAATGAAGTATTCAATAAATTACTGTTATAATAAGAATTCAATGGTATAAACTTAAGTTATAATTGAAATTTTGCTGAAAATAAGTTAAGAATTATTAATAGGTGAGATGAACTTAAAGCAAATAAAATGAAATTCTAAATAAGAATTGATTGTAGGATTATTAGTTTAAGATGTCTTAAGTCTCCCCTATTCCAATATAATGGAAAGTAGGAAAAATTGAAATGACTGCAATTAATAGTTAATGAATAAATAAAAACTTCCACTTATAAGAATGAATGTTAGCAGATTTAGAATTTAAGGGAAATCTTACAAGTGAAGAGTAAGGAAATGAAGATATTCAAAATATTTGTTGTTATTAATGAGAATTTATTTTATAAACTTAAGTAATAAAAAGGAAATACAAATATAATGAATTTTGTGATAGTTGGAAAATAAAACTTGTAAGAAACAAAGAAATTCCTCCATAAATGAAGGAAAGAAAATCAAACCACTGAATTATGAAATAAATGTAAATAAACTATTTTGGTGTTGGTTTGGATTGTTTGGTTGATGTATGTTTGTTGGGTAAGGAATTTGAAGTTGTTGGATGAATAAATAATCTATCCTTGTTCCATCTAAGACTGTTGAGTATAGGATGCACTTGATAATTATTTTTCATTTCGTACAATTTCAGAATTTGAACCCAAACAACAAATGGTTGTTTGATTGAATGATTGTTGTTTGTGATGTGTGCTGTTGCTAAAATGTATGGTTGTTGCATTTGATTTGGATATGAATGATTGAATCTACCCAAACATTTCACTGTAATATAGATATTTAACTTTTAGATTATATAAGTGAATACAGGGGTTGGAAGCAACTGCTACTACTTTTGGTTCCAAAATAATAAGCGTATTGCCGACAAATAGGTACGTTTTCGGATTACGATTAAAGCGCTATTTATATATTTTCCCGTGTGGCATATTTTATTTTGGAAATATATGTAATATGTTTGTATATTTGGATATTATATTTTCTCCAGAGTCCCTCCGTACAAAGGAGACTCTGCCAAAAATTTTCTGTAAATTTTGGACTTAGAATTTTGTCAAAGATATTTTGCCAACTTTAATAATTCAAGTATTAAAAGACATAATGATTATAAAACAAGTGTAATTCATTAAAGGAAATTAATTTAGTAAAATATTGTTTATAAGTTAATATTTGAAATAAGATGTACTGTTTATTCTTCCTTCTGCATTCTTTTTCCTTTTCGGGGACGAAAAGTTTTGAGTGGCGGAGAGTGTAACGACCCGTTAAGTTCGACCATTTAAAATTGTTTGTTTAATAGGATTTTTGTAATTTATTTTAGTTTAAAGAATAAAGGTGGTAGATAAATATTAAAATGAAGGCTAGAATAAATTATATAGAAGTGACTTAGAAACCTATTTAAAGACATTTGAATAAAATTCAAATGAATTAAGTAGAGAAAGAAAGAAAAATTCTTACCTGGACATAATATTTATTATGGGAATATTAAACCAATTTAATGCAATAAAAGATTGTGAACGATAAATTGAATAGATTAAGAAACCCTGTTATTGCAAGTCAATAAATTTGTAAACCCTAATGAACATCTCAAAATTTATAAATTTATTGAAATTTAAGACATAGCATAAGCGTAGAACTATAGGTATGATGACAAACTTTTATAAATTGTCTAATTAAGGGTCAGCAAATTTATTTGGAAATCAAACTCAATTAAGGGTAAGTAATTATGATGGATTGATGACATAAACGTTACTAATTTTTATCATAGTAACGGAAGTGCAGATGGAAGGCAACTGTAGAAATTTAAGTACGTATTAACAATTGAAAAGGGACTGTCGATTGAATGGAGTACTTTAGGTTGTCTTACTAAATTTAGAATTTAACATAAGACAAATAGAAATAAATCAATAAACGTATAGATTTTAAGTTTATTATGATGAATTATTTTAGTGATATGACTTAGAATAAATGAAATAATTTGGGTTAATTGGTATTTAATGGAATTAAAGGTTGCAATATTCATAGGTAAGGATTTAGATGAAATAGATTGATGTATGAAATTTAATTGGATAAATGGCAATTAATTCCTTTAATTTGTGCAATTAATATATGTTAATTGATAACGATAAAAAGTTGATTTTTTCAGTGTAACCAACGTAAAATATTATCATAGCATGATACTTGGTTTGAATAGAAGGATTTGATTTAATGTGAAAATTTTTGTTCTAAGTATTGAATAAAATTGGGAAGCAATTTTTTTTATGATAATAACGTTAGTATTGGTTAATAAATAGATTTCAATGCAGTAACCAAATAAATGGAATAAGATGAGTATATATTGCATAGAAATGAAATGTAAATTGTCACATTTGGTTGGAGCTAATTTTTAGAAACATATAAATGTTGAATCAGTAAATATTAAATTCCATTTAATATAAGAATTCAAAGGTGGAAGATTTACATTTGGATTGGAAATTTGATAGTTATTAATTAAAAGTGACCATTGAATAAATTTATGCAAACGTGATATAATGTAAATAGATGGGGATCAACTTTTATTTATGTGGTTAAGGGAATTTAATTTCTATAGTATGATAATCGAAATTAATGGAAGTTGGAATAGCTAATTTATATGTTAGTTGAAATTAGCTAGAATGTGTAGATATTGAATGATAGTAAAAAAAAAAAAAATTTTAAGGGATATAAAAGTTTCAATTATACATGGAAATTCATACTCGCCATAAAAGGTTAATTGAGACCAAAGAAGTAGTATAGGAATCTAACCTTCTTTATAAATTTGGATTTATTGCAATAGTTAATTTCATAAAATAAAGGTAAAGCTAATTCAAATTTAACTGGACCATTGTTGGTATAACTTTAGAAGCAAGATTTATTTATGATTTGAGTATTTAATTCAACAAGTGGTATTTACGACAAATGAAATAGAATTGAACGTAAAATATTACGTTATTAAATGGAAATGGAATTTGTAAACATTGAGTGAAATCTTAAACTAATGTTAGTATTCGTCGTATTTACAACAATAACTTTGAATAATAGAAAGGAAGTGAATATAATAAATTAATCAAATTTATAGTGTTGAATTCAATTGGATTGGAATTAATAAATAGTTAAGAAAAATAAGGGTTATTAATAATTTGGAATTTAATTATGGTAAAAAGGCTAATTGCAATCAAGATAATGAGTTGAAATGGAAATCCAATTATTTATTTAGTTAGATTTTGTTGAGAGTATAAGGGTATAAGTTTTAATAATTGGGTTTTAGAATAAAATTTTAAATTTCCTAATAATAAGAAAGTGCGGATATTAACGCTGCAAATTAATATACTTATACATTTTAATTCAAATTCAAGCGTGTTAAATCAATTGGAACTGATTGAATTATCTTAGTAATGAAATTTGGCTAATAATAGAAGTTGAAAAATAAAATTTGTTTTTATGATTTATTTAATTTATTTAATAAATATTAAAAATAGCCATTTTTGTCACGGACTCGGATTTCGACGAAACCAGTTTCATCGGATCCGTAACGTTGAATTATAATAATGTTTCAATTTTCGTAGCGATTGGACTTGTCGTTTGATCGTACGGACTCGAAACGCCTTGAAATTTACGCATTTTGAAATCAATTTGAAATTTTTGTTTTTTTAGCATAACTTCTTCATACGATCGAATTTGGTCGCGAAACTTTTTCCATCGCGTTCAGAATATTTTAAAACACCTATTTGGATATATAGTTTTAACAAATTCGGCTCCGGATGCATAGCGGGCTTTTTGGACCATGGTTTGTCACGCACGTTCGCGTATCCAGTCTAGCTACCCTACCTCTAGCCTATCTATAAATATACATCTATAAACCCTAGCTCCTTTCTTTTTCATTTGCTGTAAGTTCATTTCTTCACTCCTTTCTCTTCCCCAAATGTATACATCTCAGATCCAATTCCAGATCTATCCACAGTTCAAAATCAAAAGTCAAAACTCAAAAATTTCAGAAAATTCCAGAAAAAATATATGTTGAAGTATTCGATACGCGTAATCTACTGGTGAAATTCGTTTTTCAATTGGAGCTGTCGTTCATCCAGAATAAATTCAAACAGCCCAAAACCGTTCATCATCGTCGCGCAAAACTTCGTCGGATCGAGAAACGGTTTCTGGGTTTTGGAGAGGGAACCGAGGGGATCGCATCTATGTAGTTTGTTTCGAGTTTCAACGGTTGGATTGGCGGGAATTTTTGATTGGGTTTTCGAAAATTTGGGGGCGGCTGGGTGTTTCGTGCGCATGATTTGGGGGGGACGTTATGTTGCTGACGTGGCACATATGTTAGGTAAGTGATGAATGTGTACCACTTTTGTTTATATTTAATTTTGATTTCAATCACCATTTTTCGCCATAACTTTCTCATACGAAGTCGGATTCACGCGAATTTTTTTTTGTTAGGATCGTAATTTAATTCCGGACTCGATGACGCTGGTTTGGACGAATTCTGAGACGGACGAATTTTTGGGTTTAAATCGGGTTTAAATTCGATTTAAATTCAAAAGGTGAGTGTTTTAACCCACTCACAACTACTAGAAGCTTTTATGTTTGTTAAATAAATTTTAGAAATGAATAGAAATTTATTTATGAGCTTTTGGCATGTTATTTCATTCATATCTATAGAATTGCATTTTATTGAATTTGACTGTTAATTTAATTGTTTTATTGCGTGTTAATTGGCTGTTAGAAATTATTGTTTGCATATGAACTGCTAGTTAACAGTTATGTCAATTATCACTGAATATAAATTGTTAGATTAATAGTTGATAAATATAATTTGAAATAAAACTGCCAATTATTACCTGTTGTATATTACCAAACATATATTGTTGTTGATTGATATTGCTTGATGTTTGTGATTGGATGATGGATGTGTTATTGAATGGATGTTTTATTTGATATCATTAAACTGCAAGTTAGCATACATTTTACATTTCATTCGGGATTGTGGTTTGAAATGATAAAACCGCAAAGTTTTATTTTTTTAAATTGCGGATTGAAATGATAAATATCCGTATCACTTGACCATAGGATAGAAAATTATATACAGGCACCGCGGTCTATATATATAACTATTTTAATGTGATTTCTATGGTTTGGATTGAATACGGTCTATAAATCTTAAATTTATATTGTATAAATATTTTATTCCATATTTATATACCTATGAAGTTGAAATTTTGAAATTAAAAGGAATATAAATTTCTTTATTGAAAATGGAAGAAATTTAGAAAATGGAGTTTGGTAAATTTATATCCTATGTTTAAATGTAAAGTTGGAAATTATAAGATATGATATTTGTAATTGGATTTTTCCCAAAATAAATAGAAATGGATATTCTAGTATAATTTGAAGTGGAAAAATTCTATATATATATATATATTTTACTAGAAATTGAAGTCTTATTAATTATGGATTTTATGTGAATGGTCAAGATTAATTAATAGAATATTGATTTTGAAAGGATAAAAATCCAACTTTAGTTGAAATATTAATGCTCAAAAATGGATATAAATATATATAAAATTGAAATGGTTTTGGGACTTGAAGTAATATTTTGGATTTTGGTTTAACTTTAAAAGAAGAAATATTTGGAAAGCCATGTAATTTATTTCTTTATAAAGCAACAGTAAAGTTAAACCTTTTTAATTCGCATACCGTTGAATATCCAAACCATTTAGTTTTGAAAATAATGGTTTTAAAATACTATGGATTTTCGAAGAATTATGTTGAAAGTTACAAACAGAATATTGGTTATATGGGATATTAAATAATAAAAAGTGACATAATTTTTGAAAAGGAATATTTTATTTGGGAAATGATATCATTGATTTGGGTTTTATAAAAATAATATCAAAATGAATCTTTTTGGGTTTTAAAGAAGAAATGATATCGTAATATTATGGTTTTGAAATGGATTATATTCTGGTTTTAAAGTACAAACTATTTTTAAAATGACCGCGGTGTTATAATAACGATGGGTTGGCAAAGAGACCGGGATCGGATATGGACATACTCTCTGTCGATACCGAAAACCACTTTGACTAACCGTGTACGCGGTGGAGATTCCAGAATGAAGTAGGTGGTGGCGACGTTTCCTGTAAGGTAAATACGTGGACCCAACTCCCGTGAGTTGGCATAAGGTGGCTAAAACAGGAGCGATTCTCAGGCCAATGAGGTCATTCCTCTGATCGGACCCTCCTCTTCGATATTATACTTTGACTTGGATTGATTCAGTGGCCACTTCTATATTTTGATTTTGGGGAGTTAGTCCGAGGTGGGCGGTAACTGCGGCTACGCGTTTCCACCAGCCTGGATAGCAATTGGTATATCTACCCTGGCATTGCCTAGTTGTGCCGTGTCACCTACCATACCGAGCCTTTACTACGAGTTTCTATTTGTGTCGTACCTATGGAGTATCCTCTGGTAGCCTCCCGATCAGGAGGTATTACGGTACTGTATAGACTATTGGCATTATTTGTGTTAAGGGGAATATTGGGTCACTCCTTAACGCTATTAAAAAGTAAGTTTATTTTATAAATAGACACTATTATAATAGCGCAATATACTACATAGTAAATAGTTTAACGGATCCTTAGGAGATGTAAATCCTGAGCATCTCTTGAGTTACTGTACTCATATTTATTTCTGTTTATTTAACTCACACAAGAATTTCTAGTCTGACTCGAGTGTTTTTGTCTTTTCAAATTCGCTCGGGTCAGTCCGAGCGTTTCAGGATAGCAGATTTTAGCTTTGGAGGACGAAGACGAAGAATCAGTATTATTTTATATATAGTATTACACCACACTCTTTCTATTCCGCTGCATTGCTTGTATTGGTATGTGTAACTCTGATATTTATTGTAAAAGAAGAATCAAGCTTTTGTAAACTGTTTATGAACTGTATATTTGTTATTATATTTTATCCTTCCGCTGTGAGATTCTATTTTGTTTTATTTCTTCTCTGTTTTTCTTATTTACCCCATAACAAATCCGCCCTTCCGTATGGTTTGAATCGGCATGTGTGTCGGTTTAAAGTATGCGAAAAGGCGGGATGTTACATCCGCTGTGTACCAGGTTTCAAAAAACAGAAATAAATATACCGCAGAGATCAGCACGACGAGACGATCAAAACAGTATAAAGATATTAATGGTATGATCATCCAATCAAAAGTCGATAATCGGTATCAGAAATGCTGCTATTTTGCAGAAAATATGATAAACGGAGCAATTGAAGTCCAAATTTGAAAAAAACGAAAGACGACGTCTCATTAAAAAGAGGATTTAAAAATTTTCTATAGGAAAATATTCAGGTTTTGAAATTAATCTATTATCATCAATTATTAACTGATTTGAATAGAATTAGAATTACACAATAAAATAAACTTTCATATTATCAGATGAAAATTTACCAGTTGCTATGTTTAAATAGATGTATTCCAAATAATAAAATTTTATTTGCAAATTTTCATAAATTTCAATTAATTACGTAAATAAAACCTTTAAAATTTACGGGTTGTTACGCAGTTTGAGATTAATCCTTTGGGGCTGGAATTCGTTGGAAGATCTAGCTTATATACTTCAGCTTTCAGTTTATTTCTTTTATTTCCAGTTATATGTTCAAACATGTCATTTCTTTTATACTAGAACTATGTACGGGGATTTCTGATGTATTCTGTTTCAAACTATGTTATTTCTATAGTAGATTGATGAACTTCTGTTTATTTTATTCCACTGTTGTTGTAAACTCTGTGTATGTGATTGATTCATTTACCGTATATTCTAAGTTGTGCCAAATAGATATATTAACAATCTGTTGTTTGGAACAATTCAAGTCTGACATGTTTGAATTATTGTTGATTTGAATGGTTCAAGATATCGGGTCGTTACACATCATCATTCGAACAGTTAGGAATATTGAAAGTCAAAAGCTAAAATTGTTAATAGCTCATGACTTTTTGGTTTCACGTGGGTAATGGAAAGACACAACAAAACCATAAGGCTCTAATACGGAACCGATCGATTGACCGTTTTACTGATTCCGCTGCGTACCGAACTCCGAAATCCACAAATGAGTAGATTGCGAAGATCGGCACGACGAGACAAATAGAATGGTACACAGATATCAGTGATACGATCAAGTTATAAAAATTCAATTTATCCCAATTCGGCGAAACGAAATATGACGTCTCACTTAAAAGATGATAATCAAATTTATTGTATAAAAATATTCAGCTTTCGAAAACATTTTATTTTCATCTAATTTCAACGGATTAAAATTTAAATAAAATTACATAACAAAATAAACTTTCATACTATCTGATGAAAATATGACATTTGCTACGCTTAAATAGATGCATATCAAATACCAAATTTTTATTTCCAAATTCAGTTATTTAAAATTTCAAAAAATTCGGTTAATTACTTTATAAAGCTGTTAAAATTTATGGGTCGTTACACTCTTCCCCACTCGAAACTTTTAGTCCCCAAAAAGGAACGAGACAGGGGAATAGAAAAAACTAGAAGAAAAGATAGAATTGAAATACAAAATACAACAATTGAGTTGAAACCATTTAAATTGATTTAAATCCAACTAATTGGATTCCATCCCTTTTATTAAATCAATAAATATTAATTGTATTCACATTTCATTGATTTCAATTCAAGGTATTTTCATTTAGTTGATTTGATTTCAATTTATTACATTTGTTACAAAAATTTTTACAACAAAATTTGTTTTATTTAACTCGTTCACTAAATTTATCTATCTTCAGTTAAGTGGATTCCTCTTAAAAATCTAATTTCAACTGTTCATTAAATTTGGGTTCAATCAATTTTATTCAATCAATAACTATTTATCATATCCATATTTTGTTGATTAAATTTAATGTATTTAAATCAATAGATTTGATTTCACTTTATCGGCATTAGTTACAAAATCTTCTTTTCAACACAAAATTTATTTTAATTAACCCCTTTATTAAATTCATTTATCTTCCCTTCCGTTAATTTCACTTAAAATTCAATTTCAATTATTCTTAAGTTCATATTTATTTACTCAAATAACATTTTCTATTGTTATTCAATTTATAACATTTCTTATAACGAAGACTAGGTGTAAAAATATTCAGTATACAACTAAATTTCCATTTATGAATTCCCTTATCAGGATACATTTTTGGACATCTTATTATTTACATTTATTATTGTATATTATTCAACTATATTCAACCCCTTTCGAGGTAAGTTTTTATAAATGTTTTCGAATGTAATTAAACACTGTACAAATTTCTTTTGTTTACAACATTTTTATTAAGCAAAATCCCAGTTTGAACATTTTTATTGCTTAAACTTCTCTTGTATAACCTTCAATTACATTCACATAAAAATTTTAACTTTTTAAATATTTTAAGTAAGTTTTATTAATGGTTCATGTGTAATTGAGCATTATACCAATTTACTTGTTATTTAAAGTATTTTTATTAAGCAAAAGAACTTAATTTGAACAATCTGATTGTCTAAGTTTTCCATTTATATAACCTTCAGTTGTAACTTCATCTTAACGTATCAACTTTTTTAAATAATTCAAGTAAATTATACATGTTTATTAGAATGCATTTGAAATAAATTTTATCCTAGTTCAACTATTTCAAGTTATTTTAAATTCCAATTTAAATTTTAAACACTTCAAATATTTCACAAATTTTAATTTACATCAATAATTGAAAACCCTAACTTAAGACAGAATTTAAGGATTAATTTCCGGTTTCCCTTCCAACCATTTTGAAATAACTATATACATACGTGTATATATATATATATCTTTTGTGAATCAAATCATATTCAAGAAATTCAAATCAAATTCTCTTTCCAAAACAAAAGTGTAGCAAAGTTGCTACGTGGCCTCTTCACTTTGAGACTCGAAAAATGAAAGTCGATGATGCTGCAGTCATCACCGAAATTATTTTCCAGCGACAAACAAAGAAAGTACGAACTTAATTCTTTTAAAATTATTCCTTTGAAACAATTTCCATTCGAAAACTTTCAAATAATATATTCCAAAGCTTTAAAAACCAAATTTTGAAAATATCAAAAATCGAATTCTCAAATTCTTAATTTAAATTCATTCAATCCAAATCAATTTATAAACCATGTTTTATAATTTCATCTATTGATGTCATGTTGCAATGGTCAATGGTTTACAAAACAATAAATGATAATAAAATATTATCATTTTTAACAACCAGTTCATTTGACTATTTAGTTTTAGAAAAATAAACCTTTATTTATATAATATAATCATACACAAAATTATTTCATTTAGCAATTTGGAAACAATACCATGTCAGTTTGCGCTGTTCAAGTATTTTGGAATTTTTATTGATAGCGTTGGCCAGACCAAATCGATCGAAACCCCAAATCAATCTTAACATCTCAAACAACACAATATAAAATAATTTTATATTAACTACAAATACACTTCCTCGTAGAATGATTCAAAAATGGATAATAGAACAAGGATAAAGATTTAAATATAGATGAACTCGAGTCAAAGAGAATTCAAACTAGAAGATAAGTTCGAAACGAAGATAAGATCATAAAAAACAAAAGATAAAAGATATACTTGTATAAATCATGGGCGACCTTAACCGGGTCAATGGTGACTTCAAGAATAAGATCAATGCAGAATTCTGAGGCAAATCGACATTTGATCACAAAAGAATTACCCTAGTCATCTACTAGAGAAACATTCGGGTGTAGCAAGAGATAGCAGCATCTGAACCGAAAATACAAAATCTCCGGTGAATCAATGCTTGTTGTAAAGGAGTTTCACCCATTTACAAATCATTCTATGATTGCGGGACCGTCGGTTCATTATAGAGATCAACCGAAGTGGATCTACGGGATGCTCCAGAATTAAGAAGAACATGAATAGGAAAAGATAGGAATGGATTTTTGAAACGAGGGATGCCCTAAAATTCAAAGGAAATTCGAATCAAATAGGAAGAAATTTGACTTCGAACGAGGTTGATTCCGTAATTAAATTTTTACTCCATATGCTAAGTTTTTCCTAAACCAGAGCTTTGATACCAACTGTAACGACCCGCTATTTCGAACTATTCGCATCGGCGCATGTTAGACTTGAATTGCTCAAAATGTCAGATTTCTAATTTATATTTGGCAAAATTCAACATATACAGTAAGTAAATCAATCATAGAATCACAGGCATAGAGTATTACAACCATAAGCAGCGGAATAGATAAATAATATTTCAGCTACTATATAAACATCAGAGTTTGAAATAAATACAACATAAATCTCAAATACAAAGTAATCTCAAATACAAAAGAAACCGACAAGTCTGAACATAACAACTGGGGAAGCTAGATAGATAAGACAGATCTTCGAACAAAGCTCCAAACTCCAAATGTGAGTCTCAAATGTTGTGGCACTCAGTCTAACCCAAACATAAAGCAAAACAAAAAACACTCGAGTCAGGATTAGAATTCTTATATCAATAAGTTCAAGTCAAATGAAATGCCAACAGAAATACAAGTAACGTAAAGGATGTTTGGGATTTCCATCCTCCAAGGATCTAAGGAACTATCTACTATGTAGTAATATATGCGATTATAATATGTCTATACTAAAGTAAACTATTAAAATAGCGTTAAGGCATTACCGATATCCCCTTTAACACATTTTATATAATGTTATAGTGTATACAGATATTACAAACTCCACTCGCAAGTGGGCTATCAGGGAGCACTCCATAGGTATGACATAGAACAAACTCGAAGGGGCCGCAATAGGGCATGTGACAAGTCACTCGAGGAAATGCCAAGGTAGATATACCGTTTGCATATCCAGAGTGGTGGTAACGCATAACAGCTATTACCGCCCACCTCGTGACACACTCCCAAATCAGAGGTGCACCCAATCAAATCATAAAAGCAATAGAATGTTGTAACAACCCAGGGTTTTACAACAATTAATTATCGACATTTGACGATTAATATTGGTTGTTAATTGCTGTTAAGTGTTCTGATCAGTTGTAAATTTGTTTTTAAAAAAAACGAGTTGAAATTCTTTTAATTTATGGTTAAAAGTGCATGTGGGCTTTAAGAAAATGTTGGCCCGTTCCCTTCTTAATTCAATTCGACCCGCCCCCTTTTTCATTCATTTTGGTTCGAAAACCCTAGACCTAAAGGAAAAAAAAATGGCGGCTCTGTCTTCTCGTTCGTCCCTTTTAGCTCAGAGATTAGGTCTTCGAAGTTGCCGCTTGAATTGAGGGTTAGTGCTTCGATTGCGTACTTCAACGGATTCGTGCGCACCTTCGTCAACTCGATCGAGTTCGACGATTGCATGAAGCGGCGATTCAAAGGCTTCGACGGTCAAATTGGTTTTTCGTAGCCAGGTAAGTAAATTAATTTACTCACATATAGTTTAAGCTTAGGCTTGTAGAGTTTAATTTCTGTGATTTTCGTTCGTATAAAATTTGGTGAATCTTTGAACTGTTCGATTTTGATAATCTCATCTCCGACTTGATTTTGTTCACTGTATTTTTGGCTTTCACTGATCATTTTGGCTTTGATTTTGTGTGGCCCTTGTGTACTTCGGCTCTGACCATCTTCGCGTTCATCCATGAGTATTTCGATCTGCTGTTTGCATTGCTTCATTCATGTATGTTGTCACTGTTTTGTTTTGGTTTAGCTTACCGATCCAGTTTCAGTTTGCATATGGGTTGTGCACATTTGAGATTTTATTTGTTACTGACATGGTCCGAGTGGTTGTACACTTTTGGTCTTCATATTTATGTCTGTCTGGTCAGTATTCTAGCTTGCATTGATATGGGTCTTGATTTTGAGTTCATCCTGGTTCTTGCATCATGTGTCACCATTGTCTATGTATTAGTGATACCCTATTTCTGCTGTTCACCTGAGTTGATCATTGAAGTGCCTTGCCTTGAGCTTTGGTCTTGCTGGTTCGTCGTGTAGTCTAATGCAGGTGAATGTGTTGATGTTGGCTTTGCATTTCACTTGTTTAGTATCTGGGTCTGCATCCCTAGCCATGTCACTATTTTTCTGGTTTGTAGCTCATTTGCATACATCTTCTCTTTTGGATGTGTACTCAGTTTGACTTTCATTAAAGTCTGGTCTGATTCATTTCTGTAGTTGGTCTGACCTGCACTTTACCTGAGTCTGGTCATTAATTGTTGGCATTTGGTTGTATTTGGTCTTGAGTATGATTGCTGCACTATCCAGTTTACAGTGCATACTAGTTATATTTTGTTCATGTTACTCCTTTGGTTTGTGATTTCAATTCGGCCTTGACTTTGTTTTGGAAACAATTCATTTTACTTGTATTAGTTTATGCAAGAGCCTTACCATTCTGATTCATGCATTCACTTTGCATTCATTGTTTGCAAAAATTAGTTCACTACATCTCCACATACCTGTTACACTTGTAGTGTACCATGCTGGTTCATTGTATTTTGAATTGGGTTTGAGCACTACTGATCTGATAACACTTGTATCAGTCATTATTGTAGCATTGTGTACACGTGTCCTTATTGATGCATATACTTTTTCCACTGGTTGTTCGCTTCGGTTCTGCTGTGTTATGCAGTTGTCTTATTTGATGTGCATGTCACTACTGTGTGTATGCTCCTCTGAAGTCTGAGTTGCGTGTCTTGCTCTGTGTCTTTTACTGTCATGTTGAATTTGAGAACATTGAGGTTGAGTTTGTTGTTGTACATGTGCACTTGTTGTAGCAGTTTCAATGTTGCATTCATGTGTACATCATTTGTCGACTGTGTCTTTGATGCTGGCTTGCATTGTCATTTGATCTATTTGCTTTTGAATTCCTATGTGTACTGCCTAGCTGCAGTCGTATATGCATTTTTGTTTGGTTTCAGGGTGGTCCACTGTACCACTGATGTCACCTGCACTTGATATTTTGGAACTTGAACTGTTGCGTTCATATGGTGACTGCAGTTCGTATGTATGTTGTTTGCCCTTGTTGGTTTGGATTGTATTGATGCATTTGGATTTGTTTTTCTAATTACAGTTGAGTTGAATCCAGCTTAAACGCTCGGGTTTGACCTTGTGCTAGTGGGTGAACTTCTGTTGATCTTTTGGGTACATCATCACTGTAGTGGCAAGGCAGTGCACGCAAGCGTGAACTGCAGCCACACTGTATGGCTTTTATGATATTCTATTTTGTTTTGATTTATTGATCTTCGGCATATTCTATATGCTGTAGTGGCGAGGCAGTATATGCGTGCGTGTACTGCAGCCTTACCTGAATTGTCATTTTAATTGATATTTCAATATTTTGTGTCGTATCCTGATTTGGTTTAATTTGATGGTTTTGTTGGTATCTAATTATCTTTTTAATAATTAGATTATGAGTTTCTATTTATTTATTTAATAATTAGAATTTGTCGTTAATTGTCGTTTCGGCAATTCTGTTGTTTTCTAAATTATCTTCATTAATAATCTTTTAAATTATCTTCATTTATAATCTTTTAATTTATCTTCGTTGATAATTTGGATTTACTGATTCGTTGTTTAACACTGTTACGTGTTATATTTATCGTTATCCGATTTCTTTATTTAAGGATCGGATAGACGAGATTTATTGTGACTGTCGTCTAATTGCTATTTAATTATTATTGCTTCTGTGCACTAATAACTGAGTTTGAATTAGACTGACCCGTGTATTATTTTCTTTTGAATTTAATACTCGGGTCAGACCGAGTATTTACAGGTTGTTGATATCTTACTTTGGGTTGCTGCTAGAGATATAAATTTTTTTCATACTTTTTGGAGTAGTCGTTGTCTTAGTATAGGATGTTGTATATTCATGTATATTATTTACGATAATGTACTTGTATATGTAATTTCCAGAGTCGACAGTTGTAGTTGTATCATATGTATTGTATCACATGTATTGTAATTGACATCAGTTATTATATATATATGAGACATTTTTGTTTTATCTGTGTCCCGCATTCATATTATCTGTGTTATTATGATATCTATTTTCCTAAACTATTATGAACCATCGTAGTTCGTTTTATACTGGAATTGGATATGTTGATGGGAGTAAATAAATAAGAGATGAAAAATAAAAATATATACCACTCCTATCGAGATAACCAATACTAGTGTAAGGCCTAACTACGGATGACCGCTCCTATCCAGCCTTATTCTTTGTAATAACAGACAGTATTTCTTTTAATACCCTTTGTTATTATGAGCATAGAGGTGGGGCGTCATAGTTGGTATCAGAGCTTCAGGTTTTTGGACATAATATAAAACATAACTTAGATGGAACATGTGTTACAACTATCGGTCGATGTTTTATTGTGCATTGAGTCAAAACTAAAGTTTTGAAATTATGATGAAATTTTAAATTTCCTTATTTAAAAATAAAAGTGAAGTTGTGTTTTGATGATTGATCGAGTGTGTTCTGTTTATCAGAGTGCGCAGCGAAAACAGTGAGATTGTCTTCGCTGAGTACGGCTGATAACCTTTTTGATTTGAAAATCAAAATATGAAATTGAAATAAATTTCATTTTTTGTTTACATAGCTGTGTTTAATTTGTTTTCTTTGAAAATTTCGAATCCAATTTGAGAATTCGAAGCAGTTGCAGTTATGTGATTTTGTTGAGGTTTCTGCTGTTTTGAATTATCTTCATTGAAGATATATTTGAATGATTTCTTTGTTCATTTTGCGGTGTACGTGCAAATTTAAGTTGCACGTTACTGCATTAATTTTACATAAAACTGATGTTTGGTTTTAAACGTATTTTGTTGCCGTTATTTTTATAACGGGATTTTTACACCAATGCTAAATTTTTGAAACATGGTGTTTTGTTGACATTTTTGATAAACAAAAATTCACTGGTATTATATTTTGATGCGAATTACTTTGATGAGATTTTGACGTTTAAAAATTACTGTCGCTTTGACTTTAGTATCCGTCAAATTTTAAAGCGGATTTTCAAGCGGTTATCCCGCAATGCTGATTTTGTTGTCCGTTTTACGGTATTTTGAGAAGTGCAATTTCCTTGTCGAAATTGTCACTAATGTGCTGTTTTTATCATGGATTCACAAATCGTTTTAAAAATAAATGAATTGTTTTCAAAAAAAATTCAGTTTACGTTTTCAAAAGAATGAGGAAGCGATTTAAACGTTTCAACAAAATCGAGGACTATGACCCCTTTCTTTTACTGATTCGCTTAATTCCGGACTTGTTCGGTTGAGAATGTAAATTATTACTTTTATAAAATAAATGACATTATTTTCAGAAGTTTTGCAGTTTGCGTTTTCAAAAGAATGAGGAAGCGATTTAAACATTTCAGCAAAATCGGGGACTATGACTCCTTTCTTTTACTGATTCGCTTAATTCCGGACATGTCCGTTTGAGAATGTGGAATGTTATTTTTGGAATACACAATTTTGCACTTTCAAGGAAACGATGAAGAGAATTAAACGATTTAGTAAAACTCGTGGTTATGGGACATATGCGTTTGCTATTTTGGTTAATTCATGACTCGTTAATTGAAATATTTGATGTTTTGATGATTTTGATGATTTTCGTATGCTTTCGAGCCACTATGTTGGACCTTCGAGTCATATGTTGGACCTTCGGGTCAATACCAGTACCGGACCTTCGAGTCATTTGTTGGACCTCCGGGTCATTTGTTGGGCGCCAAAATTATGTTCGGTACTTGGTAGGCTTCGGCCATATGTTGATGCACGTGCGGCGTAGCTAAAACTCGCCATTTGTTGGGATCGATCCACCTTTTATGTTGATTTTCTAGATTATCTTCATTGATTTCTAGATATTTGTTGTTTCCAATTATCTGCAGGTAATTGGATATTTGTTGATATGAGTTCTGATTTGTTGTTTCTGATTATCGTTTTGATAATCGGATATTTGTTGATTTTGATTATCGTTTTTGATAATTGAATATTTGTTGTTTCTGATTATCATTTTTGATAATCGGGTATTTGTTGATTTTGATTATCGTTTTTGATAATTGAATATTTGTTGCTTCTGATTATCATTTTTGATAATCGGATATTTGTTGATTTTGATTATCGTTTTCAATAATCGAATATTTGTTGTTTCTGATTATCGTTTTTGATAATCGGGTATTTGTTGATTTTGATTATCGTTTTTTATAATCGAATATTTGTTGTTTCTGATTATCGTTTTTGATAATCGGATATTAGTTGATTTTGATTATCGTTTTTGATAATCGAATATTTGTTGTTTCTGATTATCGTTTTTGATAATCGGATATTATTTGATTTTGATTATCGTTTTTGATAATCGAATATTTTTTGCTTCTGATTAGCGTTTTTGATAGTCGGATATTTGTTGATTTTGATTATCGTTTTTGATAATCGAATATTTGTTGTTTCTGATTATCGTTTTTGATAATCGGATATTTGTTGATTTTGGTTATCGTTTTTGATAATCAAATATTTGTTGCTTCTGATTATCATTTTTGATAATCGGATATTTTTTGATTTTGATTATCGTTTTTGATAGTCGAATATTTGTTGCTTCTGATTAGCGTTTTCGATAATCGGATATTTGTTGATTTTGATTATTGTTTTTGATAATCAAATATTTGTTGCTTCTGATTATCATTTTTGATAATCGGATATTTGTTGATTTTGATTATCGTTTTTGATAATCGAATATTTGTTGTTTCTGATTATCGTTTTTGATAATCGGATATTTGTTGATTTTGATTATCGTTTTTGATAATCGAATATTTGCTGTTTCTGATTATCGTTTTTGATAATCGAATATTTGTTGATTTTGATTATCGTTTTTGATAATCGAATATTTGTTGGTTCTGATTATCGTTTCTGATAATTAGATATTTGTTGATTTTGATTATCGTTTTTGATAATCGAATATTTGTTGCTTCTGATTATCGTTTTTGATAATCGGATATTTGTTGATTTTGATTATCGTTTTTGATAATCGAATATTCGTTGCTAATATTGATTTTGATTATCGTTTTTGATAATCGAATATTTGTTGCTTCTGATTAGCGTTTTTGATAATCGGATTTGTTGATTTTGATTATCGTTTTTGATAATCGAATATTTGTTGCTTCTGATTAGAGTTTTTGATAATCGGATATTTGTTGATTTCGATTATCATTTTTGATAATCGAATATTTGTTGCTTCTGATTAGCGTTTTTGATAATCGGATATTTGTTGATTTTGATTATCGTTTTTGATAATTGAATATTTGTTGTTTCTGATTATCGTTTTTGATAATCGGATATTTGTTCATTTTGATTATCGTTTTTGATAATCGAATATTTGTTGTTTCTGATTATCTTTTTTGATAATCGGATATTTGTTGATTTTGATTATCGTTTTTGATAATCGAATATTTGTTGCTTCTGATTAGCGTTTTTGATAATCGGATATTTGTTGATTTTGATTATCGTTTTTGATAATCGAATAATGGTTGCTTCTGATTATCGTTTTTGATAATTAGATATTTGTTGATTCTGATTATCGTTTTTGATAATTAAATATTTGTTGATTTGAGATTTGATTATCGTTTTTGATAATTGAATAGTTGTTGTTTTCAAATTATCAGGTTGATAACTAGATAATTGCTAATTTTGCTGATTATAAGTTTTTTTAGTCTCTAATTGATTCTAGATTATGTTGGTTATATGGAATGGTTGTTTTCTATCTATCTTTGTTGATAGTTAGAGCTTGCTGATTATGGAGTTCGTGTTTTTCTGATTTTCTGGTTAACAACTAGATATTTGCGGTTTTGCAATTTGTGATTTGTGTTTTCTAATTATCTTTGTTGATAATTAGATTTTGTTGTTTTCTAGTTATCGTATCGATAGTTAGATATTGCTGTTTTGTGATTTCTGTATTCTAATTATCTAATTGATAATTAAATATTACAGATAATCGTATTTATTCAGTTTTGCTGTTTTCTGAATTATCTGTTGATAATTAGATTTTGTTGAGAATTTGTGAATTTCTTTTATGAAATTAAAAGATTTTGTTGGTGTTTGTGATCCCGACCTTTATTTTTCTAGCTTAACTAGTTTAGGTTAGAAAAATAATTGTTACCGACATCTTTTATTATGAAAATTGCGGGGACGCAATTTTTATAAGGAGGGGAGTCTGTAACAATCCAGAGTTTTACAACAATTAATTATCGACATTTGACGATTAATATTGGTTGTCAATTATTGTTAAGTGTTCTGATCAGTTATAAATTTGTTTTAAAAAAAAACGAGTTGAAATTCTTTTAATTTATGGTTAAAAGTGCATGTGGGCTTTAAGAAAATGTTGGCCCGTTCCCTTCTTAATTCAATTCGACCCGCCCCCTTTTTCATTCATTTTGGATCGAAAACCCTAGACCTAAAGGAAAAAAAAAAGAAAAAAAAATGGCGGCTCTGTCTTCTCGTTCGTCCCTTTTAGCTCATACATTAGGTCTTCGAAGTCGCCGCTTGAATTGAGGGTTAGTGCTTCGATTGCTTACATCAACGGATTCGTGCGCACCTTCGTCAACTCAATCGAGTTCGACGATTGCATGAAGCGGCGATTCAAAGGCTTCGGCGGTCAAATTGGTTTTCGTAGCGAGGTGAGTAAATTAATTTACTCACATCTAGTTTAAGCTTAGGCTTGTAGAGTTTAATTTCTGTGATTTTCGTTCGTATAAAATTTGGTGAATCTTTGAACTGTTCGATTTTGATAACCTCGTCTCTGACTTGATTTTATTCACTGTATTTTTGGCTTTCACTGATCATTTTGGCGTTGATTTTGTGTGGCTCCTGTGTACTTCGGCTCTGACCATCTTTGCGTTCATCCATGAGTATTTCGATCTACTTTTTGCATTGCTTCATTCATGTATGTTGTCAATGTTTTGTTTTGGTTTAGCTTACTGATCCGGTTTCAGTTTGCATATGGGTTGTGCACATTTGAGATTTGATTTGTTACTGACATGGTCCGAGTGGTTGTACACTTTTGGTCTTCATATTTATGTGTGTCTGGTCAGTAGTCTAGCTTGCATTGATATGGGACTTGATTTTGAGTTCATCCTGGTTCTTGCATCATGTGTCACCATTGTCTATGTATTAGTGATACCCTATTTCTACTGTTCACCTGAGTTGATCATTGAAGCGCCTTGCCTTGAGCTTTGGCCTTTGGTGGTTCGTCGTGTAGTCTAATGCAGGTGAATGTGTTGATGTTGGCTTTGCATTTCACTTGTGTAATATCTGGGTCTGCATCCCTAGCCATGTCACTATTTTTTTGGTCTGTAGCTAATTTGCATACATCGTCTCTTTTGGATGTGTACTCAGTTTGACTTTCATTAAAGTCTGGTCTGATTCGTTTCTATAGTTGGTCTGACCTGCATTTTACTTGAGTCTGGTCATTTGTTGGCATTTGGTTGATTTTGGTCTTGAGTATGATCGTTGCACTATCCAGTTTATAGTGCATACTAGTTATATTTTGTTCATGTTACTCCTTTGGTTTGTGATTTCAATTCGGCCTTGACTTTGTTTTGGAAACAATTCATTTTACTTGTATCAGTTTATGCAAGAGCCTTACCATTCTGATTCATGCATTCACTTTGCATTCATTATTTGCAAAAATTAGTTCACTGCATCTGCACATACCTATTACACTTGTAGTGTACCATGCTGGTTCATTGTATTTTGAATTGGGTTTGAGCACTACTGATCTGATAACACTTGTATCAGTCATTGTTGTAGCATTGTGTACACGTGTCCTTATTGATGCATATACTTTTTCCACTAGTTGTTCGCTTCGGTTCTGCTGTGTTATGCAGTTGTCTTATTTGACGTGCATGTCACTACTGTGTGTATGCTCCTCTGAAGTCTGAGTTGCGTGTCTTGCTCTGTGTCTTTTACTGTCATGTTGAATTTGAGAACATTGAGGTTGAGTTTGTTGTTGTACATGTGCACTTGTTGTAGCAGTTTCAATGTTGCATTCATGTGTACGTCATTTGTCGGTTGTGTCTTTGATGCTGGCTTGCATTGTCATTTGATCTATTTGCTTTTGAATTCCTATGTGTACTGCCTAGCTGCAGTCGTATATGCATTTTTGTTTGGTTTCAGGGTGGTCCACTGTACCACTGATGTCACCTTCGCTTGACATTTTGGAACTTGAACTGCTGCGTTCATATGGTGACTGCAGTTCATATGTATGCTGTTTGCCCTTGTTGGTTTGGATTGTATTGATGCATTTGGATTTTTTTTTTCTAATTACACTTGAGTTGAATCCAGCTTAAACGCTCGGGTTTGACCTTGTGCTCGTGGGTGAACTTCTGTTGATCTTTTGGGTACGTCATCACTGTAGTGGAAAGGCAGTGCACACAAGCGTGAATTACAGCCACACGGTATGGCTTTTATGATATTCTATTTTGTTTTGATTTATTGATCTTTGGCATATTCCATATGCTGTAGTGGCAAGGCAGTACACGCGTGCGTGTACTGCAGCCCTACCCGAATTGTCATTTTAATTGATATTTCAATATTTTGTGTCGTATCCTGATTTGGTTTAATTTGATGGTTTTGTTGGTATCTAATTATCTTTTTAATAATTAGATTATAAGTTTCTAATTATTTATTTAATAATTAGAATTTGTCGTTAATTGCCGTTTCGGCAATTCTGTTGTTTTCTAAATTATCTTCATTAATAATCTTTTAAATTATCTTCATTTATAATCTTTTAATTTATCTTCGTTGATAATTTGGATTTTCTGATTTGTTGTTTAACAATGTTACGTGTTATATTTATCGTTATCCGATTTCTTTTTTTAAGGATCGGATAGACAAGATTTATTGTGACTGTCGTCTAATTGCTATTTAATTATTATTGCTTCTGTGCACTAATAACTGAGTTTGAATTAGACTGACCCGTGTATTATTTTCTTTTGAATTTAATACTCGGGTCAGACCGAGTATTTACAGGTTGTTGATATCTTACTTTGGGTTGCTACTAGAGATATGAAGTTTTTTTCATACTTTTTGGAGTAGTCGTTGTCTTAGTATAGGATGTTGTATATTCATGTATATTATTTACGATAATGTACTTGTATATGTAACTTCCAGAGTCGATAGTTGTAGTTGTATCATATGTATTGTATCATATGTATTGTAACCGACATCAGTTGTTATATATATGAGACATTTTTGTTTTATCTGTGTTCCGCATTCATATTATCTGTGTTATTATTATATCTATTGTCCTAAACTATTATGAACCATCGTAGTTCATTTTATACTGGAATTGGATATGTTGATGGGAGTAAATAAATAAGAGATGAAAAATAAAAATATATACCACTCTTATCGAGATAACCAATACTAGTGTAAGGCCTAACTACGGATGGCCGCTCCTATCTAGCCTTATTCTTTGTAATAACAGACAGTATTTCTTTTAATACCCTTTTTTATTATGAGCATAGAGGTGGGGCGTCACAAATGGTATCGAAGGAATGTGCCTGATCAGAGGAATGACCTCACTTGGCTCGGCATGGCTCCTGTTTTAGCCACATCAAGCTGACTCGCGGGAGTCAGGGCCACGTAAATACCATATGGAATTATCACCAAACTATCCTACTTCATTCTGGAATCTCCACCATGTACACAATTGTTAAAGTGGTTTTCAGTATTGGCAAATAGTACGACAATATCTGATCCCGGTCACTTTAACAACCAAACGCTTATTTCACACTATGGTCATTTCATTTCAAATAGTTCATTCCAAATCAAGATATCATATTCATTTCAAAATCATATCAATTCGATATAATTATTCACTTTAAATAATATTCATTTTCAAAAATCGTAACTCTTTCAAAATTATAATACTTTTGAAATCATAACACTTTTGAAATCATAACACTTTGAAATCATAACACTTTCGTAATCATACAGTTCCACTTAAACAGTTTAGATGTTGAAAATAGTATATATATTAAAATATTTATAAATTAAAATATTTTATATATTAAAAATACTTTACATAATAAAAATAGTTTCCTCCAATTTCACAAATCGATTCAAATAATCCTAAATTCCAAAATTCAATTTAAATCAATTCCAGTTTAACCATCTCAATTTAAAGTTCAAAAATTCAAGTTTAAATATTCAAACATTTACAATATAAATTTCATTTATATTTCAACATTTTAACGTAAATTTTTGAATATTCACTTAACCATTTTAATAACAATTTATTTAAATCCAAATTTATATAATTTAATCAACATTAAATATTCAATCTCAATTTTATTCAAATTTGAGAATATTTATTTTATCACTTTTTATCAAATCAAGTTATAAATTATATTTTCCAAAAGATCAAATCAATCAGTTCAATTAAATTCTCATTTAAATTCAATTATTAACCAAGTAAATTTCAAGTCAATTTTACTTTATTTTCCCAACTTTTATTTATTAAAGTTATAAAAATCTATTTTCAAAATTTTAATATAATTTAAATAAATACTTAAATATATTATAAACCAATTAAGTTAAATTTTTGTAAATTAAATCTTATTTCAAAACTAACTTATAAATTTAAAATTTCTAAAACATATAATTTTTAAAAATCTACAATTTAGACGTACATAAAAATAACATAAAACATATTATAATCTAAAAATCAATATTTATTAAAGCCACGTATTTCCTTTCAAAACTTTGGAAATCATTCTCAAAATATAGACCAACGGTGTCCGTATATAATTTCCTATCCTATGGTCAAGTGATAAGGATATTTATCATTTCAATCCGCAATGTAAATATTTACGGGTATATATCATTTCAACGCGCGATCCCAAAATTTCAAATCCAATGAAAATCGCTTGGGTTTATCATTTCAACCCATAAAGATTTTCCCTTATTCTATAATATCGTTCGGGTATGTATCATTTCAACCCATAGGAAATTCTAAATTAACAAGGAACTAGCAGAGTGAGAACAAATACGATAAAATATAACATATCAATAACAGACATATATTATCAGTGATAAAATTAAATAAAATATATATAGTAGGATATGGTGTCATATCACAGGTGAATAATTGCAGATAATGGCATATCATATTTAAAATTCAGTAACTAGCAATTCAAATTTAACAGCATAATTCAATTGTCGTTTCAAGTGAATTTTTTTTGTTAAATATAAGAATGTTAATCGTGAGTGATTGCTCACCTTTCGAGGCTAGAGAACAAGAAGATGACACGGATACGGGCACGAACTAGCGGGACAGTGACAAGTTCGGAATTGCTGAGACAAATTCAATATTGAGAAAGTAAGTTAAGATGGGCTAGAGCTCGATGAAACAAAATATATGTTATATATTTATGTATATTTATTTGTTTCTAAAATAAATTTCAAAACAGATATTTTCAAATCCATATTTAGCTCGAACATATATAAAATAAAATTCCTACATATATATATTGTGTGTTTCTATGTGTGTGTGTGTATGTATATATATATATGTATGTGTGTGTGTATACATGAATCAAACTCATATATACTTATATGTTGACTAATATGTAAACATATATATAAGCTTACATACTTATTATATTTAAAATCAATAATTATAAAACTCAACATAAACTATATTTTTGAATTCAAAAGAGCATATATAAACTTATATTTTTATATAAACAAACAAAAAATTGGTTACATATAACCTATATAACTTGTAACGGTTATACCCGTATAATATAGACATAGTATATAAACTAATATGTCATATGACTAACGTAAATTATATATATATATATATATATATATATATATATATATATATATATATATATATATATATATATATAACAAACATACCATCACTTACACAAACTTCTATATCATGGGTTATGTACCACTTATGCAAAATTAAAATTAAAAATTTATGTACATTTTGAAATCAAAATATCCATATATGTCATATTTTAAAACAATACTTAGATCAAAAAAATTGTAATTAAAAAATGTATGCGCACATATTTTAAACATGGTATAAAAACGTAACACATAAAATATAAAAGAAATCAAGTTATTAAAATCTCTTTACATATTTTATAATTTACATAAAGTAACTGCAGTGAGCTGGTTTCAAGAATATACAGCTTATCACGAGAATAACAAAACAAAAGCCAAACTTATAATATAACTTATATATAGATATATATATATATATATATATTTTGAAAACAGTACTTATATACATAACCTGAAAAGAAAAGCTGCACGCCATAGGCCAAGAGGGTGGAAGAAGATGGTTGCACGGGTTATGGCCAGAGGGAGGAGAGCTAAGGGGCAAACAACAAAGGTGGTTGCAGGTCTAAGGGGCTGCTAGCGGCGGTGTCAGGCTATCGTGGTTTGGCACTGTCGAGTTGATGAGTGCGAGCTCGATCTCGGCCTGTGCTTGTCGAAGGGAGGGGCCGCACGAGTACGGTATGGTTGAGGCTACAGGTCATGTGGCTTCAGTCATGGCTGTGGAAGAGGCGGCGTTCGACGGAGAAGGTGGAGAGGAAAGGAGTTGTGGTGGCTACCTCGAGTTGTGGGAAGGCTATGATGGCGAAGACTGGGTGTGGTGTGGGAGCACATGCGGTGAGGGATTGATCAGAGCAGATGGCCGAGAAGGAAAGGCGGACGTGAACGATGATGTGGATCCATGTTGGTGCACGGTGGAAGACGAAGCATAGGTGAGGTCAGGTGATGCCATGGAGAGAGTTGGTGCAGGAAATTAAAATATAAAACAAATAGGTACTAAAATATAGAAATGAAATATAAAGAGAATAGGAATAGAGTTTATGTAACATATATACTGATTTTCACAGGAATAGGAATGAACTGAAAATGAACAGCTTAAATTTTGAACCAGAGAATATAAACAAAGTTAGGGAAAAGCAAAATTCGTTAATCGAACAGTTGGGAATATTGAAAGTCAAAAGACGAAGTTATTAATAGCTGATGACTCTTCGATTTCACATGGGTATTGGAAAGACACAACAAAACCAAAAGGCTTAAATACGGAACCGATACAATTGATCATTTTACTTTCATTCCGCTACGTACCGAACTCTGAAATGCACAAATGAATAGATTGCAGAGTTCAGCACGACGAGACAAACAGAATGATACACGGATATCAATGATAGGATCAAGTTATAAAAAATCGATTTTTCGCTGTCGAAAATGCTGCTAAAATACCGAAAATAAGATAAACGGGGTTAGAGCAATCCAAATTCGGTGAAACGAAATATGATCTCTCGCTCAGAAGATGATAAACAAATTTATTGTTTTAAAATATTCGGGTTTCGAAAACATTTTATTTTCATCTAATTTCAACTGATTTAAATTTAAATAAAATTACACAACAAAATAAACTTCCTTATTATCTAATGAAAATCTTATATTTGCTACATCTAAATAGATGCATATCAAATACCAAATTTTTGTTTCTAATTTCACTTATTTAAAATTTCACAAAAATTCAGTTAATTACGTTATAAAACTCGTAAAATTTGCGGATCGTTACGCACTTTGTATTTGGACTAACTAAGTTGAATATGGATGATGTTGGAATTTTGGTCAAAACCAAATTTCGTAAGTCTTAATGTGATATAGTGTTGACAAAGAAAATTAGTGTAAATAATCGTTACTACCATGGCCGTTTATAATAAGCAAAATAGGATTTTACCAAAAAGACGTGTAAGCAAAAATTCAGCCACAATATCACACCACCAGCTAAGGTGACGTGTGAATGTTAATATTCAAATTGTTTTGATATTAAACACTAATTGAATTTACACCTTTGAGTAACACTACCGTAATGAATAATACTCTGAAAAACCATACATATTAATTAGTTTATAATCATTGTAAATTAACTAAATTAATTAATATTTACGAAATTTTAGTTATTAAATTTTATTTGATTTGTATGAATGTAATTAGCATTTAATAAAGTTGGAATAAGGTTCCATAATTGACCACAAGTGCATGTAAGATATTAATAGGGTTATGGGTCTACCCTAGGAGCAATTATGTAATTTGTTATGTATATCTAACTCTATGACCAATCTTGTTAAAAATAGAAGCTGTTTTTATTTATATTATATACCTGTTATATAGTGATATAAATGATTACGTAATTAATTTAAAGTATATAGATGGAAAATCCTTAAATGATATGTTAGGTGGTAGTAATTACAACGTATTGTAATCATGAGATTTTTATCGCTTTAAAAATAACATATTGCTTTAAATACTTATAGTCATGATCTTTCAAGGATGGATATCGATTCATCCACTGAGACTAGAGTACAAACCCTCACCAAATGTTAGGCGGTGTTTTTACCATGGCTATTGGAGGCACCAAGACGCTACATACTAATAGTTGTTGGATAACTATGGAATAACTCACTCGAGAGTTTTCTGTTGGTTGATATAACTAAGGTCAAACAAAGAATCTCGAAGAGACATTATTACATAGTTCTCTCAACTTGAGAATACTATTGAACTTCAATGTGGACACTCCACTTTGATTAAAGTTAAATCATGACATGGCATCCATTGAACAAATATAGTCGGTCTGAGTTGAAGCATTGAAAGCGAAACATTATTTAATAGAGAATTCGTCTCCTCGGTATGAGGTTAGTATCCTGGTCAATTGTAGTCAAACCAAAGTCAAAGTTTTTGGTCATGGTAGTACGATTAATGATAATTGTTATTATTGAACTACGAAGTTTGTATTTGGACTAACTAAGTTGAATGTGGATGATGTTGGAATTTTGATAAAAACCAAATTCCATAAGTCCCAATGTGATATAATATTGATAAAGAGAATAGGCGAAAATATTCATTAGTACCAGGTTTGTTTATAATAAGTAAAATTGGATTTTACCAAAAAGACGTGTAAGTGATATATTCAACCAAAATGTTACACGACTAGTTTAAGGTGACCTGTGAACATTAATATCAAATTACTCGATATTAATCGCTAATTGAATTTATACGTTTGAGTTGCATTATCGCAATGATGAATATTTTGAAAAACAACCTGAATTAATTAATTTATAATCGTTGTAAATTAAATAAATTATTTAACATTTATGAAACATTTGTTATAAAATTTTATGTTGAATCATTGGAATACCTTATTATTTATCAAAGTGCATTTATAAAAGTTATGTATGTATATATCGATATACGATATCAATAAACATTTAAATTTGATTTAAATTAGTTAATTACTATATTGTAACGACCTATAAATTTATCGCTTGGTTAAGTTATATTTATTTTTAAAATGTTTAGATATGGGTTGAAAAGTAAGAAATAATCATGTTTAAGTGGTAAATAATAATAGTTATTTTGTTTGGGAAAAATATTTGTGAACAAATTACCGAGGTAAAATTTTGAAAATTTGTAAATAACGTCCCAAGTAAAATATCGATAAAACAGTCGGAATTATCAATAAATTTGCTTTTAAACAATAAGGATTGTCCATAGCTCTGGATTCATACACTAATATATGTGTTCAAACAAGATTATAAAATAAAATAATTTAATTTATTTTTGAAAATAAATGTATTTATGACATCGATAGTTGATATTATCGGTTTTATATATTTCTTCGGAATTCAAGTTGAGTTTAAATATTAAATAAATTGGTTTTTATTTACAAAAATCATATTTAAATCATTTAATAATGATGGTAAAATAGTTTTTAAAATTTGTTTACCAAAATAGATAGTTCGTAGAAAAATAGAAAATGTGACCGAAGAACTTTTTTGGAATTTTGACTTTTCAACACCGGTAGGTTTTGGGAACGTTGTTTGACTTTGTGCACTATACACACACACACACATGTATATAAGAGTCAATTAACCAAATAGTAATAATACACTAATAGTATATTATCTTATGTTAATTATGTTTAGCAGGTGATGTGACAAGTCATGGTTTTAAAAGTAATAACTTATAAATATAAGTATATAACATTATCTCTTGTCATATCTTAGCATTATCATCATTATCCATCATGTCGTAGAGGATGTTACTAGAGATGAGGGAGATGTGACATATAAGGGGAGGAAGGTAGCAATGTGACTTGTCAAAATATTGACAATTTAGGATATTTTAATCAAATGTTAGTTTGGTAATTTTCCTACTTTCTTTCATCTATAAATACACATCCATTTCACCATATTTTCATTTACTTCTCCATTTCCATTTCCCTAAAGCTTTCTTCATGTTTCATGGCTTATTATGTTTTTTAAGTTTTTTTAAATTAAAATAAATTGTTTTAAAGATGCAAACTTGTATTTAAATTCTTTCTTCTCCATTTTTCCCTCACTTTACTCGGCCACAACTTCCTCTATTTTATAGCAAATCAAGATTTTCTTTTTCTTTTTCAAATCATATAAAATTTTAGTAGCTACAACTTTCTTTTTTACCCTTTTACTAATTTCAAGCTTAGGTTTATCAAATCTCATTTCTTTACAGTGTACTTTTAAACTTAGAAATTTAAGTCCAAAAATAGTTCTCCTTCTTTTGACCATATCTACCTCAAATATAATCTGATTTAAGTGATTTTTTTTAAATTATAGAGAAACTAATTTTCTAAAACTTTTTATCACTTTTTCAAAATCTGGGAATAATATGTCCAAAACTCAAGTGGAAGATGGCATATTTTGGGGTGATTTTTGGTGCATCTAAGGCATTTCAAGTTTCAAAGATTTTCAGTGAGTAAAACTACTTTGTTTTGGAAAAGTATTTGCCTTCATTATGATGTGTTATTGTGGTGATAATATGATGAGAAAATTGAACAGTTATTACGTTGATCAATGACGATTTGATGGATGTTGTATTAGGTATTGAATATGAGATTTGAATGTAATGTTGTCGAGTTGGTATGTTTAAGCGAACTGGGCTCATAGCGATACGGACGTAGTTCGACAAAATTATCAATTTTTCTTTTAAAAGTTTTCTTTCGAAATGGTTTTGCAAAAGTTTTCCAAACTTAATTAGTAATATAAAATGAGATTAAGTTTAGTAAATTTGATATTTTATTATTTAATAAATTAATTAAAAGTAATTAGTACTTATTTAGTAATTAAGTAAGTGATTAGAGTTTAAGTAACACTTAAGGAAGGTTAATGATTAATTAGTGATTAATAAAGTTTTTAATTAGTGATCAGTGAAGATAAGAAGTAATTAAATGGTTAATTATTATTAAATAAAGTTAAGCAGGTTAATTAATTATTATTTAATTAAGTGATAACTAAATTAATTTTTAATTAATTAGGATTTAACTAATAATGAATTGTTTAAAACCTTAACTAAGATACATTAGGAAGTTAATAAGGACTTAACCAAGTTCATTAAGTTAATTAAAGTTCAATTATGACTTAATCTTGATTTAAATAGGATATAATTAAGGTTTAAGCTAATTGAATATACTTTAATCTTTTCAAAGCTATTATAAACTTAATCGACTATATTTTAAATCAGTTTTATTTTTAAGGTTATTGATTTCAAATCAAAGGATCCCTCGTCTGGAACATTAAGTAGCCAAATGAATTAAAGTGGTGATTATAAAACGTTGACATGTCATATGGGAAGTAACTTGGCTTGTGTTTAGCACAAATATTTAATATCGATAACGTGATAAACACAATGAAGTTAATTTCAATAAGCGGGTCATGGAAACATAAGCATATAGAATATACTACTATATGCACATTTTTCATCGATAATGGATGTATCTATATTTGTAACTTGAACATCTATCTATGATTGATTGTATGTTACTGATGATATAACTTGGATAAGTAAACCCTAATTCAATGATCCATTGTAGTCATTAAGCCTCCATTTCATTTTGGAAAGTTAATATTTCATTTTCTTTTAAAATGGTCTTCAAGGTTATTCTATTTTGAACAAGATATTTGAAGAGGTTTGACAATTATTTTGAATATTATATAAAGAAGTTTATGAATAATTTTGGGGTATTCATAAAAGGAGTTTCGAAAATGTTTTTGAATGTTTATAAAAAGATTTTATAAATGGGTTTGGATGTCTATAAAGAGAAGTTTATACAAGGTTTGAAAGTTTATAAAGATGTTATATAACCAGGTTTGAATAATTATGCAGAGTTTCATAAACGAGTATGGAAGTTGATAAATGTTTTGTAATGGGTTTGGGTTAAAGCAAAAAGTATTTCATGGGTAAGGGAATTTATAAAAGAGCTTATTGAAAATAACTACAGTAGAAAATTAGGGTTTGGGTTTCTCGAGGTTGACCTTTTAAAAAAATGGTGGTAGGGAACATCCGTTCCACACTTTACACCAAAGGAATAGTGCTTAGAGTTATCCTTTTCTCTGATTTAAATAATGTAATTAAATTCTTTTAAGAGATTTGGCAATAAGAAATCTTATAAATGTTTTGTGAATATACTTATGTCAGAAAGATAAGTATATGAATGTTCTTGAGAGAGATTTATTAAACAAATATATCTTTTGAGGCTTAGTGGTTGTTATGGATAAATCAATCTCAAATTGAATTGGTTGTTGTTTGTTTATTTGATAGTTAAATAACCGGCTATCAAGTTTGACCCAATTTGACTTAGGAAGTATGAATGTAAATTCGAGTTCCTCGATGGGGACTCGAAAACTTACTTCCCAAAGAACCGGGAATGAGTCAACCAGAAAATACCTGTTGTTGATATGGAGAGATCGGGATTGGATTTATATCCAAAAACCACTACAAATCAACATGTACGTTCGATTGGAAGACATCTTGATGATGGTCGAAGGCAGTGCTCTTTGAAGTGCAAGGGCTACTACTACTAATCCTATGGGTGGTTCCAAAATGGATGTAGTAGAGTTGTGCCTTTGGTTTCATTCAGACCCAGAATGAACTTGTATGGATGAACGTTGGCATTGCATTGACGCCTGGAGGGCAGAGTTAGCATTCCAAGATGGATTACTATTCAGAAAGGCAAAACGTAGCCTCAAGCCTTATCAATCGGGAATGACTAAAACATGGGATATGCAACAGGGCTATATGGTTCGCGTCCATTAGGGTATATCATCACCCTTCTAGATATATAAACAATCATCAATGAATCCGTGTACGTAGGAGTGCTCGGTTAAAGGTTGTAAAGCAAATGGGTGATGATATACTTGGTACTATCCAGCAAAGGTATAGTGGTCCTATGTTGGTAGGGTTGTTAGGTATGCCTTTTGTACATGTTTCTAAAGGTGTACCTTGGCAAGCGGTACCCCAGTAGCTCAGTCATTAGTTGGAATCCAATCTCCCATAGTGCTATACATTTTCGATTGTAGAGCCTAGTATGTTGGAATGTGAGATGCAAGCATTTCAGTTATTTTATCTATTTACTTTAAACCTAGTCAGCATGATAATATCATTGGATTTTGATATAAAATGTTTTGGTTATTGTAAGGTAAAAACCCATCCCTTTTTATGCATGGTTTGGTCTTATAATATCATCGAGTTTTACTCATGCTGATTTACCAGACAGACTCGAGAGTTATTCCATGTAATGCTCGGGTCAGGCCGAGCATATTTTCCTAGGTTTAGCTGGATACTTTGGAATTGGAGAGGTGCTGGATGGTCAAGATGAATTCAAGTATATTTTTTCCATTGTATTATAGAGTCCGTATGTTTGTCAATGTAAGGACGGGTTCCTATAACTATCCAAATTTAGGATAAGTCTAGTGTACTTTGATGTTATATAAACAAAGATGTTTCCTTTTTATAAAGATTATTATTGTATCATATATTATTTGCTGCGTTGTGAGATTCTATGTTGTTTAGTTTTCTTCTATCTTCTACCATCTTCTTTCACCCTGACAAATTGGTATTTCTGACACTTGAATATTCGGTATGTGATACAGTGGACATATTATTGTCGATTTTTAAGGATCAAAAGACCGATATGTTTACATTTGGTACCAGAGTAGAAGGTTAAGTGAGAAACATGGCCCTGGTGGGGTAAACTCATTTGAGATAGGGTAAGTGAGACCCTATATTGAGTCCGAGTGTATTATACATATGAGTGCATATTTGTTAGCGAGTAAAAATGTTTCATATTGTGTTGTTGATCTGTTGAGTGGCTTAAGAATTCTAGTCGATGCGTTTGGCCAATGTTATCGATAGGGATTTCCTAAACACTTGAACAAGTCCAATTGACATAATATTGTTTAAAATTGGTAAATGAAATAATTTTACCTAGAATATATTTTATATATAAGGGAATGATTTTCAAAAGTCCATATACTTATCACTGAGATGTAGGGTTAAAATTGGGTTCGGAATAGAACGCGTTTAGTTAAAAGAAAATCTTTAGGTGACCTTATAAAAACAAAAAGGGTTGTGAGAATATAAAATCCCAATAGCTTTGATAAAGATTTAAATGATTTTGGGAAAGTTGTAGTAATTGTACTTAAAGAGATTTTAAGACATAGATATTTTAAAATGGATTTGGAAGTAAATTTTTCTTTGGATAGTTCGTGAAGGAGTTTCGATATGTTTTGTGTTAATCAGAATAATTCTCTAAGTGACAATCGAATGTTTGCTTAGGCAGATATGATAATGCACTTAGTAAGTTATCCTCTTTGTCATTGTATAATCGAAATGAGTTCGAACCCAAATGAATCCAAAGCTAGTGGATGATTTTATTAAAGAACCATTTATCCATAAATAGTATTGTTTAAAAAGGGATTTTGAAAAAAGAAATATTTTTATGATTAACTAGTTCGGGTGTCTTGGAAATGACTACAAATGGGTAAGAGATGTGTTCGGATAGTAAACACTTTTCTTGAGTATTTCACTACTTAGTAAAAGGGATATATAATACTATTTGGTAGCCCACGGTTCCTTGATTTCATTTAGTTACTCAGGCTATATTTATGTTTTCAAAATGGTTATATATAAATTATCATTTTAAAGGTTTTTGAAATAAAACCGGGATATTATATTCTCGAATCCCTTAAAAGAACAGAGTTTTCAAAATAAAAAGATATCTTGATTAAGAGCGGGTTAATAAATAATAAATTTTTTGAACATCCTAGGTTAAGTAAAACCAATTTAATATTTGAAATTGTATATACTCTTTTGGATATAGAAGAGTATCATACTAAAACGAATTTGAGTTATAGAATGTTAATAAGCTTAAGTAATGTTCTTAAGTAAAACGATGATTCTTTAAAGGTAATTATAATCTTGGGAAGTAGAAACCAATAGGATTAGTACGTAGGTTGTACGTAGATCATTTTTTCTTTTCACATAGTTCTCGATCCAAGATTCGAGTACATGACTCGAGGTGTTTCACAACATTCTAAATAGGAATTTATTACCCGATTTTTTATGAACAGCATTGATGAGAGTTCTTATGTGGAACCAAAGGTTGTCTATCATAGTTTATGTCTATGCAAGGAGAACAGAGGTTTCTAATTAAGAAGCTTGATCAAAGTCTGCACTAAGAAGTCGAGTGAACGATACTAGTTCGAAAATGAAGTTATGTATTCGAGTGAGTGATCGAACTAGATGTTTACATAGGAACGATCTATGCACATCATATGGATTGATGAATAGTTTGAAGTATTTCTAGGATTAGGGTTGTGGTATAATTTCGGGGGCGAAATTCTTTTAAAGGGGTAAAAGGTTAAGACCTGTAAATTTATCGCTTTAATAAATTATATTTATTTTGAAAATATTTAGATATGGGTTGAAAAGTAAGAAATAATCATGTTTTAAGTAGTGAATAATAATAGTTATTTTGTATGGGAAAAATATTTGTGAATAAATTACCAAGTAAAATATTGAAAATTTGTAAATATCGTCATAAGTAAAATATCGATAAAATGGTCAGAATTATCAATAAATCTGCTTTTATATAATAAGGATTGTCCACGGCCATGGATTCATACACTAATATATATGTTCAAACAAGATTATGAAATAAAATAATTATTTTATTTTTTGAAAATAAAATGTATTTATGACATCGATAGTTGATATTATCGGTTTTATATATTTCTTCGAAAATTCAAGTTAACTTTAGATATTAAATAAATCGATTTTTATTTACAAATAAACCTATTTAAATCATTTAATAATGATGGTAAAAAAAAAATTAAACTTTTTTACCAAAATAGATAGTTCGTACAAAAATAGAAAACGTGACCAAAGAGTGTTTTTCAGAATTTCGACTTTTTGACACTGGAAGGTTGTCGGGAATGTTGCTCTTCTTTGCGCACTATAAACAAACATATATAAGAGTTAATTACCCAAATAGTAATAATACACTAATAGTATATTATCTTATGTTAATTATGTTTAGCAAGTGACGTGACAAGTCATGGTTTTGACTTGTCAAATTAATGACATGTTAGAATATTTTAATTTAATGTTAGTTTGGTAATTTTCTACTTTCTTTCATCTATAAATACATATGAATTTCACCATATTTTCATTTACTTCTCCATTTTCATTTCCCTAAAGCTTTCTTCAAGTTTCATGACTTCTTGTGTTAGTTTAATTAATTTTTTAAATCAAAAATTTTAAATTATTTTAAAGACGCAAACTAGTTTTTAGATTCTTTCTTTTCCATTTTTCCCTCCATTTATTCGGCCATAACTTCCTCGATTTTTTACCAGATCAAGATTTTTTTCAAGTCGTACAAAATTTTAGTAGCTACAACTTTCTTTTTTACCCCTTTTCTAATTTCAAGCTTAGGTTTGTCAAAATCTCAATTTTTATAGTGTACTTTTTAACTCAGAAATTCAAGTCCGAAAATAGCTCTCCTTCTTTTGCCATAACAACCTCAAACATAGTCTGATTTAAATGGTTCATTTTTTAAATTGTAGGGAAAATAATTTTTAAAACTTTTCTTCTGATCGCTTTTCCTAAATCCAACATTATTATTTCCAAATATCAAGTGGAAGATGACATATTTTTGGGGTGATTTTTGGTGCATCTAAGGCACTTAGATTTCAAAGATTTTTGGTGAGGAAACCTACTTTGTTTTTGAAATTTTTTTGAATTTACTATGATGTGTTATTGTGGTGATTGTATGATGAGAAAATTAAATGGTTATTATGTTGATCGATGATGATTTGGTGGACGTTATGTTTGGTATGGAATTTGAGATTTGAATGTGATGTCATCGAGTTAGTAAGCATATAACCTTATGTTTATATATATGTGTTTCATTGTGATGTTAAAAGTATGGTAGTATGGATGTATGGTTCTGATCTAAGAATCAAAGTATGTTAAGTTGAAACAAAGTTAACAACTTTGTGTTTTGCGACGAATGTGAGATCCGGTTCGAAATCAAAAACTATGTTTTCCTGTATTAAAGTTTGAAAATTATTTCAAAGTTTCTATTTTTGTTTCTAAGTCTTAAATTTTTTAGAACTTATGTTTTCTAAATAGGAATGAACAAGCATGTGTTTTCACTTAAAGTACGTTTAAGCGAACTGGGCTCGTAACGATAGTCACTACGGACGCAGTTCGACAAAATTGTCGATTTTCGTTTTAAAACATTTTCTTTTCAAATGGTTTTGCAAAAGGTTTCCAAACTTAATTAGTAATATAAAAAGAGTTTAAGTTTACTAAGATTTATATTTTATTATTTAACAAATTAAGTAAAAGTAATTAGTACTTAATTAGTAATTAAGTAAGTGATTAGAGTTTAAGTAACGCCTAAGGAAGGTTAATGATTAATTTGTCGTTAATAAAGTTTTAATTAGTGATTAGTGAATATAAGAAGTAATTAAATGGTTAATTATTATTTAATTAAGTTAAGTAGGTTAATTAATTATTATTAAATTAAGTGAGTATTAAATTTATTTTTAATTAATTAGGATTTAACTACTAATAAATTGTTTAAAACCTTAACTAAGATATATTAGGAAGTTAATTAGGATTTAAAAAAGTTCATTAAGTTAAATAAAGTAATTATGAATTAATCTTGATTTATGTAACAGCCCGCAAATCCGTACCCCTTGAGTCAACACTATTCTACATCAATTAACTCAAGTTGAACAGAAATACGAACCATTTGGGTTAAAGAAGAAGAGGTAGAAGAAGAGAAAACATGAAACAACAACAGAATATTACCATCGCAGCGGAAATAAAATATAATAGATATTCAATAATCTTTACGCAAAACCAATGCATCTGTTTATATATTACATCACCAGAGTATACATCAATAACATGCAACTGGACAATAACCATAACCCGTTCACATAATCTGAATACACAGCGGAATATTTAAACAAATACGGAAGTACGCATCGCCATCCAGCTCATCTCCTGAGCTCTACAGCATCCTTTCCTGTATCCTATAATACTCGGTCGGACCCGAGCATTATAGTTAAATAACACCCGAGTCAGTATGGAATACCAACGTGAGAAATCACACTCAAATTGATTATAAAAGTTTCAAAAATCCTTTGAAAACAAAAGCGTCTCGTAAGACCACGCCACAAATAAACATGTCGGGCTTTTACCTTACGATAGCTAAAACATTTTTATAAAATCCTCTAATATTAATAGGGTGTATATACAAATACTTATTAAAATAGCCGAAATTGTTGCATTATTAAATTCCAGCTACTAGCCACAAAGTGGGTAATACAAACAAAACTCTAAAAGGCGCGTAGGGAGAATGGATTTCCAACTAATGACTAGGCACTGGGGTACCACCTGGCACGGTACGTGGCCTAGGTCACAGTACAGAGGATCACTCCCGACCCCCCGCAACATAAGACCAGGACTACCCCTTACTGGATAATCCCGAGCAAGATCACCCCACGGTTTGGATCAGCAAACGCACCATTAAGCCGAAATAAAAGGGACATCTAGACGGGGATGACCTCGCCCTGAATGGGTGCTACCCACCTAGCCTTGCTGCATAACCCCTGATTTTAAGTCATTCCCGGTTGATGTGGCTTGAGCTAAGCGTTACCTTTTAGAACATATCCCTTAGAATACCCATCGTCCATCTAACGATGTTCCGAAAGCATTCATCCATACAAGTCCGCCCCGGGTTCGAACGGAACCGAAGGCATTACTCCTACTACATCCTCAGGATTAGTAGCGACTAGCCCTTGCACTTCACTTCTCCGTCTTCGACTCCGAACTTATTTCCCATAAAACGTTCAAACCGGATCGAAGTGGTTTTCGAGAAATAATCTCAATCCCGGTCTCCACGAAACTATCAGCGCATTGGCCAATATTGATAGTCGGTTATTTAACTATCAATTTATATTCACAAACATCCATCAACCATAAATAATTTCTCAAAATTATTTATTATTCTTACAATATCTTCACAAAATATATTTCCATTTTCAACCCTTTTGAAATCAGTTTCAAACTACCTTCCTTTTTACATAATAAATTTCTCAAATATTTTCTATTTCCACTGAAATCACCAAGAACAAAACTTAGATTTTTAAAATAATATAAAACACTCTATTGTAAAATATGCCTTAACATTTAAATTTAGAAAAACTACTCTAATACTTAATTAAAAATAATACTTTAAGAATATTTAAAATATGGTTACTTAGTAAAATATAAGACTAGATTTACTCCTTTAAAACAAAATACTAAGTTCCCTTTTTAAATAATTACTACGATAATAGATTTGAAAAATACTTACTTTAGAATTTAAACATTTGGTAATAATAAATTTTCTAAAACATGCTTCTAAAAACAACATTAAAACTTTAACTTATATTTAAAAATTTACTTTGAAAACGTACTTGGCTATCCAGGGAAATATACTTCTCTTCGCATCCTTTAAAAATAAATCACTATTTATTCTTAAAAAATTTACCCATTCCTTAATAAATTTCCATCGTGAATTTATTCTTCCAAACATCTACTGATATATTGCTTTATCTTTATAAACCAAGTTTATAAGTTTTATATACTCAACTTCCTTTAAAATTTTGATTCCAAAACACTTAGAACAATTTCCAAGTTAATTCCCGATTTACTTCATTTTGAAATAAATGTCTTCGCTTACTCAATTTATTTTTTTGGCAAAGCCAGCGGGGTTAAATGGCCCCTACCATAATTTATTGCCACAAGATATGATTACAAACAAGAAGAGCATATGCCCACAGCAAATACAACACCAAACCACCAACATTACAAACACCACAAGATCCTACATATACTTAGACAAAAAAAGGAACAGAGAGTGTTTAGAGGTGAAAATACTATTAAACACTTTATTGTTCCTCTCAGTCCATATAGCATAAATAACCTTCTTTAAAACACTTAATATTTTTGTAGCAGCATGAGTTTTCCATCTAGTATTTTGGAAGATATAATACCATTCTTCAGAGGCAATCAAAACATGCCTGTGCACCTGCAAACATCCAAGAAGACTTCCCAGACAAAGCTAGAGTACTGACATGTGAAGAAAAGGTGAGAAATGGATTCTTCCTCAACATCACACAGTAGGAAATTGGAAACAAGAACTATGCCATAATTCTTAAGTTTATCAAGATTTAAGAGGCCATTGGAGATGACCTTCCATAACATTAAGTTTTCTCTAGGTGCTGAAGATGAAATCCAAATTCGAGAATGCCAAGGAAAAATATCAAGCTCATCAGAGTTAATCAAAAATTTGTATATTGTAGAAACTGAATGGCCTTTACCATTCCAAGAGGAGGAAACATTTTCATAGTTATAAACACGATTTTTAATAATATTCCAGATCTGCTTAACCAAGAAAGAGCTTGAGTAAGGTAGGGAAATATATCCATCAGTCCAAAACATACTAACCTTAGCATTGTCAGATATACCTGTTAAGATTTTAAGGCTATGATCAAGCATATTATGAAGGATACACCCCCTTGATGACCAGGGATCATGTCAGAAGGATAATGAAGCCATGCCCTTCATACTGCTTTAAAACAATGGAAGAACAACATTCCTAAACCTCAGCAAGTTCCTCCACATCCAACTACAATCGGAAGGAGTAATCATAGTCCAAAAGTGTTGCTTCCTAATCAATTTTTTTTAACCCATCTAGCACATAGATTACCATCATTTCTAAGAAGTTTGTCTAACCAGGAAGACAAGGCAGCCTGATTCCAAAACTTAAGATTCAAGATACCTAATCCACCAAACCTATATGGGCTACAGACTCTACTAAAAGCAACAGGAATGAGCTTTTTTGGAATAAGGATTTCCATGCCATAGAAAGTGATTAAGAGCAGAATTGATCATAGAGATAAGTTTAGAAGGAAGTATAAACATTCTTGCATAATATAAACACATAGCAGTGGCAACGGATTTAACAATAATGAGTCTACCAGCCATAGAGAAGTGTTGCCCATGCCAAGAAGAGATTTTGCCAATTATTCTTTCAAAAAGTAGAAGACAATGATTGGTAGTGATTCTAGAGGAGCAGATAGGGGCACCAAGATAACTCTCATTATGATTAAAAGGAGATAGGCCAGATAAAGTGAACATATCGATCTTCAGATGATCAGGGATTCCAGCAATCCACATTTTAGACTTAGAGTAGTTGATGGACAGCCCGGTTTTGGTATTAAAATCACTCAAAATATTCATAACACCAGAAATTGATTTCCCATTAGCTTAGTAAAAACATGAGATCAACAGCAAATAGGAGATAAGAAATTTCCATACATTTGCAAAGAGGATGATAATCCATGAGGCGAAGAGACATTGCACTTTTGGCTATGACAGTAAAGAGTTCCATGACACAAATAAATAAGTAACCTGACAAATCCCTTGAGTAGCTTTGAAGTATCCAAAAATGCTACCATTAATACTCAAAGAATAGTTGACAGTGGAGATATAGGTGAATATCCAAGCAAGGAAAGGAGTAGGGAAATTCATTCTATGCAAGATATAAATGATAGTTTTCCACTGAATAGTGTTATATGCCTTCTGAATGTCCAACTTTAAAACACATCTGGGGGAGACATTAATTCTGTTATAGCCTCTGAGCAGTTCAGTGGAAAGAGTGACATTATCAGTGATGTCTCTGTTGGCCAAGAAAGCACCTAGATTAGATGAGATAATGGAAGGAAGGATCTCCTTCATCCTAGCAGCTGAAATCTTAGTTATACACTTGTATATAACATTACAACACGCGATGGGTCTGAACTGACTAACCAAAGACGGATGATCAACTTTAGGAATGAGAGCAAGTCTAGTGGCATTGATACCAGATAACATCTTATTATGTTTAAAGGAATTGAGTATGGAATTAGTGACATCACCTCCCACAATTTCCCAGCAAGACTTATAAAAGAAGGCATCAAACCCATCATGGCTAGGAGAACTAGTAGCCTTCATGCTGAAAATTGCATCTTGATCTCAGAAGCAGTAATGGGTTTAATTAAATTAGCCTTGTGATTATCAGAGATAGTAGGGATTTTGGAGTGGGAGAATAATTGGTCAGTTATATCTAGAATGACATGGCTACCCAAAATGTGTTGAAAATACTCCAAAAAACCATGATGAACAGATTCAGGAGAAGAACAGATGGCACCCCACTTGTCAGTAATACTAGTAATGTTTTCAGCAGCATGCTTGATAGTGAGGGACTCATGAAAGGTTTTGGAATTCCTATCCCCATATAAATTCCATTTAGTCTCAATTTTTGTTTATTCATTTTGTACTCCTCAACCAAAGCCTTAACTAAATTATTCTTCATGCTTATCTCAAGATCAATAAGGGACTTGTTACAAGGATTTAGTTGAATATCTCTCTGAAGGTGCTCAAGACTACCTCTCAGAGAAGAAGAGACACAATTACCTGTTCTAAAATTAACTCGTGCCTAAGTTCTGAGTTTTCCTTTGAGATGTCTTAATTTTTCCTGCAAAATGAACATTAGGTTACCAAAGATATGAATTTTCCAAGTGCCATTAACAACATTAGTAAAATCAGGGTGATCAACCCAGTTATTAAAAAAAATGAAAAAGAGGCATGTCTTCTCATTATCTTATTTCCATAGTCAAGAATCAAAGGAGAATGGTCGGACAATGAAGGAGGTAAAATGATGGAAGAAAGAAAAGGCCATTTAATAAGAGCAGGCAAGTTAAAGTAGGCTCTATCCAGTTTGCATAAAATCAAATTTCCCATTCTACTAGAATTACTCCAAGTGAAATTATTACCAGAGGAAGGAATTGGAAGTAATCTAGAGTCAAAGATTGCATTATTCAAAGGTCTAGTTTGAGTGAAAGAAAGTGGATTACCACCAAACTTGTCAGATGACTGTTGCATACAGTTCTAATCCCCCAAGCATATCTAAGGAGAGTTATGAGGATGAAGAGAGGGGATGATATCAAGGAGGATCTGCCTATGATTAGCACTATTATCAGCGTAAACCGAGGTAAGAAAAAAAGACGAAGAAGAAGGAATATGAGTTATTAAAGAGTGAATGAACTGCCTGTGAACGGTGATTGGAGACAAGGAGAATATAGTAGGATTCCAAAGAATTGGAAGCCTACCAAAAGGAGCTTGAGCTAAATTATGAATGAATTTCCATTGAGGCATAATACATGAAACTACAGTGGAAGTAGAAGAGTGGTTCAATTTTGTTTCAGCCACAGTCAAGAGGTGAATATTATGAGAAGTGATTAGATTACTAATTTCTAATTGTTTTGCAAGATTATTAGCTCCCCTTATATTCCAATAGTCAATTTTGTCAATCATCATATCTTATTGGAGGATGCTCTGGTACAAACCCCAAAGAAGGTGGAAGAAGGAATTGAAGACTGAAGTGTATGGCCTGCTGTTTGTTGAATCGAAAAAAAACAGCCATTATCCCTGTCAGAAGAATGGGAATGAGTGCTAACTTTTCTGGATCTGCCTCTTTTGCTTGATTTAGAGGTGGAAGCATAGGAAGTGAAGGTGACTGAAGAGAGATCAGTTGAAAGAGAAGGCTCAATGTCTGGGAATAAGTGAATCAGAAGAGACAATGAGGAGTAAGGGGAAACAGTAGATAAATCAACAGGGAGGTTAGCTGGTGGGGAGGAGTTCATGCCAGTGTTCTCTTGAGAACCAGTGGCCATTAGTGATATTTGATTAGGAATTCTAATATCAGAGGTAGATATTAGAGATTCAGAATTGTTGTCATTGTCCATTTCTTGAAGGACAGAGAAAGGATTATTTGTATGCAAGGACTCATCACAAGTATTTGTTTCTGATATTTGCTTATAACAAGAATCTATGTTACAAATAGTGGTAGGTGTGTCGGTTGCATGGGAGGAGCAAATATCATGCAAAGCTTCCTTAGGGGGAATGTTAATTATAACTTCGTTTGGGCCTTCTTTTCCTGTTGCAATGTTTCCAATAATCTCACGATCTTCAATTATATCATCTTCCTTTTCTATATTATTCTTTTCCAAATTAACTTTCCTCTATTCCTTATTAACTTGTTTACTCCTTCTTTTTCCTTTAATATAAAATACTCTGTTACTTTTTCTTTTTGCTACCAAATCATTTCCTACTTCCTGTTGCTCATTTTTGACCCTTCTCCCACCTCTCTTTTGTTGCCTAATTCATTATCTACCCCTGATTTAAGATCACAGAGTTTAGTTGCATGTCCAAACACTTTGCAGTGCGTACATATCAGAGGTTTCCAAGAATATTCTTCCATAACGTTCGGGCAAAACTCATTCCCCACTGCTATATGGTCAGGCAGTTCCACATCAGGTGAGACTTCAATCAAACATTTCACATACTCAAATCTCTTCATTTTCTCTGTGTTTTCATCAAAACAAACAAGTTTACCCAAGTGGCAGGCCAGCCAGTTGATGCTCAATAGAGTCCAAGTTAAAGTAGGAATTTTGTATAAGTGCACCCATATAGGAAGTGATCTGATTGAGGATTGAGCAGTAGTGAAAGCAGGATTCCATTTAGTTATAATAAACATCTGACCACGAATAAAGATGGGATCTTTCATTAGCACATACTACTTATCTTCATCATTACTAAATTTGAGGTAGTAGTTCTGTTTGTCAAAGAAGATTTCATAAGATCCTTTGAATTTTCATATTTTATCCAAATGAGCCTTCACCGCCATGAAATTAACAGTCCCGCCAAGAAAAAACCAACAAGGCAATCATACCAAATCTTTATGCCTTCATTAACAACCCCAGTAGGAGGTTCTAAAGGAGCACCATTGTAATGAAGGTCAAACTGAACTGGAGCATAAGTTCCTGCATTACGAGGTTTATTAGCAAATAAAGATGACCACTTAAGGCTGGAGGCAGAAGAAGAAGGAAGAGAAGGCTGAATGACCAGAGGAGGTGAAAGAGCAGCTGTTAGTGGAAGAAAAGGGAAGGAAGACAGGAGTGCACCAGGAGTGGCCAATGATAGAGGGTCAAGAGCCGGTGGTATAGGAGGAACAACAGGGATTACATGGGAAGGAGGGATGGAAGGAACAGTGTGAGATGGAGGAATCAAAGAAGTTGAGGGAACAAGAGGAGAGGGGGAAGGAACAGGTGGAGCAGGGGCTGGAGGAGGAAGAGGAGAAGGTACACAAGGAGAAGGAGTGGCAGGCAAGGACGGAAAAACTGAGAGTACGGGAGGGATGGGAGAAGAGATAGGAGAATGTACGGTTAGACATGGGAAGACATGGGAAGACTACTCAATTTATTCCAAAACCCATTAACTTTAAATTTTTATTTCTTACTTATGTTTTAAAACCTTTTAAGTGAAAAATAACAATTTTATATTTCCAAAAATTTCTTTGTTATCCTTTTAAAAAATTCAAACCTTAACTTTTAAAATAATTCTTTATTCCTTTAAATGGTATCACTTAAGTTTACAACTCATTAATTTCTGTTTATTCAAAATCCCTTTTTTCCATACTCGAAATTATTTATTAGCATTTTAATATCACTTCCATTTCTTTTCAGTTCATTCTTAATTTATTCAAATTCGCTATAATTATTTTACTTAAAACTCCACTCTTTTATTATCTTTCCAAAAATCCAATTTATATATTTTGATAACTTAGTGTACCGAAATATTCAAGTAAACCATAACATTCAATATTCCAATATAATTCATCATAGAATATCCGATAATCACAACAGAGAATATTAAATAATTTAAATAAATGTTGAGGAATCCAGTTGGATCCCTCCAACCTGTTTCCCTGCATCCACAGACGTTAGCACAATGTAAAATACCAATTCCACTTCGAGGTGGAATATCGCGGTATATGGGATTAATATAAATGATCCGCTATTATGCGGCGCATAGGGTCTCATCTGCTATATAATGCGGGAAATAAATCATTCCAAGATATATTATATACTATAATATAGCACATCAAATCAATTCAACCATTCAACCAATTATTTGAATTTGACCATTTAAATTTAAATAAAAACCCAAAAGAGTGAGATTAACTCACCTTTGTCCTAAGATTGCCATTCAACTCAAACTCGTCTTGTTTCCGCAATTTTTAACCTTGTACAAACCAATTTACGATTTATTAATATTCGGAATATAAATCGAACCCTTAATTACCATTCAATTAAATTTTGAACTAATTTTCCTTTATTAAATCTTTTAGTAACAATTTTTTTTAGATAGGTCATTTATACAATTTAATTCCTATAATACGTTATTATAAAATAAATCAGTGAAATTATATTTATTTTACTTATGAACTATATATTAGTGAAATACCCTATATAGATTTCAAAGAAAATCTAATTCATATAAGTTTTCAAACACATTATTATTATTATTATTATTATTATTATTATTATTATTAAAATTGTACCTTCAAAATCCTATTCCCATATATATACACATTACTGCTTACAGATATATAGAGAACCTTGTAAAATATACTTATTTTGCATCCATCTATAAAATAAACCCTATATGGACATTAAATTTAAATAAAACAAATTTCATTTTCCAAACCTAGATACATGTATTAAATTAAAAAGAAACAGAACTATATTTTTATCGTAACCGTTAAGTTTATTTTCCTCCTGCATGCATATATATTTTATTAAGTTTAAATTGGAATAGGAAAATTCGAGAATACCTCACATGCACAACGATAGAGCGAAATCAAATCACCGAATCATCCTTATACCTGCTAGCACGCGACCCTACCACCGGCTGTCCCATCGCAACCACCACTTCACGCTGCTCGCGAACGAGCCTTCGACTTCGCCTCCAGTTCGAAATCCAAATATTGACAACACGCCACCACTTAAAACAGTCACGACCTTCCGCTCACACCATAAACTTCACCCAATGTTATCGCAAATTAGGGTTCGTCAAACCCTAACGTCACGAAATACCATCGCGAGATACTCGGGAAGCTTCGGTCGCCAATTCCCTGACCCTCGTGAGCTCCTCCTCAAAGAAATTGGAAATCGTGACCTATCTCTCTCTCGAGTTCGATTAAAAGAGGCGCTTGGAAGTGAATCTGCGGCCAATTTATTTTTTCGATCACAATCTGATTTTGAACTTCGAACTAAAACTGAAGGGAAGGACATTTTCGTGATTACGAACGAAAAGGAAAGGGAAGACTGATTTGTTGCCATTAAAATTCGAAGTAGCGATAAACATTGTATTTTTGTTATCGTGACTTAACTGAAGTGAAAGAAAGGAGGCATGGTTTACACGAAAGGTAAAGGTGTGCATATCTTAGGGTGGCTGAGAAGACAATTGGATAAGATTTGATTTAATGATATATAAATATAATTTATTTCAACTATTACACATCTCAAAATCTCGAACCCCTATAGAGGCGTGCCGCTAGGCGTTTATAATGTTAAACCCTATTCCAAACACAATGGAAAAGGTTTTGAGTCCTATGGCGATCGTATGGAGAAAATAGCTTTTTGGACCCAGTTATTATATTAAATTTTCGGTATAAATTCAGCGCATTTATATATCGTACGCTCACACAAAAACTCCAAACATTAGGAAAATTGAAATCCGATAATAATACAATATCACGGATCCAATGGAACTAGTTTCGTCGAAATCCAAGACTATGCCTCGGAAGGCTATTTTTAAATTCAATTTAAACGATAAAATTCCAAACTTATCGAAACACTTCCAAATCCAAGTTTAACGATTTTACTATCTCCAGTACTATCAATATAAATTTTACAAGCCTTCAAATTATTTTTAACAGGCCTAAAACTCCAGATTCAACATTTTACCCAACTTCAAATTATTTAATTCAATAATTTAATTATCAAATAAATAGTGATATTTGAATTCATGTTAAAAATTAACTTTTAAATATTTAAAATCAATTAAACATTCCCTTCAAACGGTCAAAAATTCCAGGTCGTCACATTCCTCCCCCCTTAAAATAATTTCGTCCCCGAAATTACTAGTTAGGAAGAATGGTCCAATACCCATTTACTTTTCCCAAAACCAACAATTCAACATCCTATCAAGTAGGTTTTTATTTTTTTATTTAAGACGCACTAATCCTTTTCTAGATTTCCAAACTTATCCATAAATCCCAAACAATATTACTTATTCAACAAATTCGAATTATAATTTAAACTCAAATTTTAAATTATCAAAAAATTTCTCAAAAATTTTCTAACTCCCTACATTTCTGAAAAATTTCGTCAGCGTCTCCTTTGTACGGCTAGCTCGGTATAACTTCAAAATGCCTCTACGGGCCCCCAGATTTCAAAAGAAAACAAAAGCCAAGTGGCTAGATCAAATCCCAATCAAATTTCATACAGAAATTCAAACACATACCTTTTGTCGAGCAATTCAAATTTATATTCTGAAATCAAAACCAATTTCCTTTTCCTTTATAATACCTGTGTATCCTACATAGCAATAATAACCAGTCACAACATTCAAAAACATTTTATCGACTTCCTTACAAAATGTCAATATCTATTCATCCAAATATTAACGTAGAATATATTTGTAATATCAATTTCCAATCAAGAATTCGCCATTCCTTTCTTAAGTTTAGTATAAGCATTTTATATGCTTCTTTATTTATTTTCACTTCACCACTTTAGTTTATATCTACTTCTATTCAAATTGGTTATTCCATTTTCATATGAATTCAATTTAGCTTCAACTCTGAATATTGAATTTTATCTTCCATTTATACTGATTCATATCATTATTTTAAATTAGTTTCATTCCCAAATTTATTTCAATTTCAAATCTGAAATCGTTTTTTGGCTAACAAATTTTTTTCCCAAAAATTTTCTAACTCCCAAAATTTTCGGAAAATTTTGGCAGAGTCTCCTTTGTACGGAGGAGCTTTTGCAATTTGATAATAGATATAAATATATATACATCAACCCACCCAGTCGGAGAAACAAAAACAGTTCATATTTCCTATTTTTATTGAGTAGGTGTACCTCTATTTATCATTTTTAAGCATGCGGCTTATTATTTTAGCATTTAGCGCGACCAAATCTAGCCAAACGGCTTCCTGGTACCTGTACTTATTCAATTCAAACATATAAGTACTAAATATATGCAATTTATTAACATTTCACTTACTTTCAATAGATAACATATAAATTTCATATATAATGCACGTTATATAATTTCCATAAGCACATATAAGGTTCCGACACTTATTACAATTGCTTACAACCAATTCTCAAACCATTCCATTCGGTTTGAGTGGTTTACAACTTACTCGCGTATATTTAATTCATTTTAAGCAAAACAAACTCATATTCATTTCAATTGATTCCAAAATCATCCTATTTCACTTCTAATAACTCAAAGGATTTTATCTAATCTCGTTTACATCAAACGATCCATTTTCTTGTGCAATTTGACAATATTAATGTGAATAAATAATTACTTAAGCTTTATAACCATTTAAATTGATTCCAACTCAATTTACACTTGATTCCATCCCATTTTAATTTATCCACAATCTTTTCATTGCATTTTCTTTCATATCCAAAAAGTTTGATTCCAAACCATTTTATTAAGCTCGACAACCAATATATTAAATAACCATCTCATAATTTACTTAAGTTATTTATTTTCTTCAAACTATTCCACCCAATAATTTAAGTTTATTTTATTCAACCAACTTCCATTTAAATCTTTAATTTGATTTTCCTTTGATCATATCCCAAGCATTTTACTAATTTATTCGATTAGTTTATTCTTTTATCCATTCCTAAATTTCAATTCACATTAACAATTCATTATTGAATTTATTTATAATAAGGTCATTCAATTTATGCTTGAACTGGATTTGTTTACAATTCACACAAAATCTATTTTAATCCAATTCAATTTTATTCAACCACACTTTCAATTTATAATCACATACTTGATTTTTTTATCTTCAAAACCATTTTATTTAATTCTCTTGAGTTAAATCTTACTTTATACCCCAAGTTTGGATTTCTTTTTCATTTCTAGAGTACCAATACTTTTATTTCGGCTTATTTACTCCTTTTTTAAATTTTTATAAGCTACTCACTTATTAATATTCATTCTTCCCCATCTATTTACAATCAATCCTGTTCATATTTTATTTTTTTCAACTCGGGATTATATATTTAACTTAGCCAAGTATATCTTTTTATTTAAATTTTAACTTTTATAAGCTTTCCCACTTATTTTAATCTAATTCTTCTTAAGTTAAATTTCTATTCTAAACAAATTTCAAACTTATATAAGTTCCCAAATTTATTCTTTAAGCATTTCCAGTTTATTTTCAGATTTTTAGGCTATAGCTTAACATTCCAAAATTCTTTAACCGACACCAGAGTCTTCAATAATCACATGAGTATTTCAAAATCCCTTTTGAAATTATTTATATCCAAAATCCTTTGGTAAATTCAATTTATTTCTTTGAATTTCAAAACCAGCCCAGTTGCAAAAAATTCCAATTCAAAATAATTTGGTAGCAATTTCTCTCTTGGAAACTCGAAAATGAACATCGATGATGCTGCAGTCATCACCCAAGTTATTTTCTAGTGACCGAAAGAGTTTAATACTTTTATCTCTTTTAAAACCCTTCAAGTATTTTTAAACTCCAAATCTCTCTAGATTTTCAAATCCGGTTCAAAAATATTTCTCAGATATATTTTATTTTTCCCAGCGTTTTTAGAATCATTTTCAAATTCAAAGGAATCTAAATTTCCAAATTCCAAATCCCAAATCCTTTAAATTTATATTCACACATTACTTTGGAATTTTATCTTATTTTAATTTGTAATCACACTATAATTCATATTTATAGTTTACATTTACAAATCTCGTTTGTTTATGAATTTGTTTCTTAGTTTTTAATTATGATTTCAATTCCTTATTCAATTATGAATCACATTTACAAATTCCACTTATTTATTAATTTATTCCTTAATTTTTTTGTTATTATTACAATTTCTTATTCAATTCTCGTACAATGATAATAATTTAATATTATCACTTTTTAACAACCAAACATCCATATATAACTATAACAATTTACGAAAAATCATTTCTTTTATATACAAAAATAATTTTGGGTAAAATTATTTCATTTACCCTAGTTAAAGCAATATTGTGTCAGTTTATCTTGTTTAAGAGTCTAGAAATCCCTATCGATAATATGGCGTCCAACACATCGACCAGAATCCATAAACACTCGACCGATAAATCAACACAATATAAAACAATTTTATATTATCTAACAAATACACAGTCATATCTATTAATACGCTCAAGCTCATTCTAGAGTACCACAGACTCTATTTAAATGAGTAATCCCCACTAGATCCAAGGTTATCACCAACCTAAGCTTTGATACCAATTGTAACAGACCGCAAATCCGTACCCCTTGAGTCAACACTATTCTACATCAATCAACTTAAGTTGAACAGAAATATGAACCATTTGGGTTTAAGAAGAAGAGGTAGAAGAAGAGAAAACAGGAAACAACAACAAATTCCTACCATCGCAGCGGAAATAAAATATAATACATATTCAATAATCTTTACACAAAACCAATACATCTATTTATATATTACATCACCAGAGCATACATCAATAACATACAACTGGACAATAACCATAACCCGTTCACACAATCTGAATACAAAGCGGAATATTTAAAATAAGGTTACTTAATAAAATATAAAACTAGATTTACTCCTTTAAAACAGAATAATAAGTTCCCTTTTTAAATAATTACTACGATAATAGATTTGAAAAATACTTACTTTAGAATTTAAACATTGGGTAATAATAAATTTTCTAAAACATGCTTTTAAAAACAACATTAAACTTTAACTTATATTTAAAAATTTACTTTGAAAACGTACTTGGCTATCCAAGGAAATATACTTCTCTTCGCATTCTTTAAAAATAAATCACTATTTATTCTTAAACAAATTTACCCATTCCTTAATAAATTTCCATCGTGAATTTATTCTTCCAAACATCTACTGATATATTGCTTTACCTTTAAAAACCAAGTTTATAAGTTTTACATACTCAACTTCCTTTAAAATTTCGATTCCAAAACACTTAAAACAATTTCCAAGTTAATTCCCGATTTACTTCATTTTGAAATAAATGTCTTCGCTTACTCAATTTATTCCCAAACCCATTAACTTTAAATTTTTATTTCTTACTTAGGTTTTAAAACCTTTTAACTGAAAAATAACAATTTTAGATTTCCAAAAATTTCTTTGTTATCCTTTTAAAAAATTCAAACCTTAACTTTTAAAATAATTCTTTATTCCTTTAAATGGTATCACTTAAGTTTACAACTCATTAATTTCTGTTTATTCAAAATCCCTTTTTTCCATACTCGAAATTATTTATTAGCATTTTAATATCACTTCCATTTCTTTTCAGTTCATTCTTAATTTATTCAAATTCGCTATAATTATTTTACTTAAAACTCCACTCTTTTATTATCTTTCCAAAAATCCAATTTATATATTTTGATAACTTAGTGTACCGAAATATTCAAGTAAACCATAGCATTCAATATTCCAATATAATTCATCATAGAATATCCAATAATCACAATAGAGAATATTAAATAATTTAAATAAATGTTGAGGAATCCAGTTGGATCCCTCCAACCTGTTTCCCTGCATCCACAGACGTTAGCACAATGTAAAATACCAATTCCACTTCGAGGTGGAATATCGCGGTATATGGGATTAATATAAATGATCCGCTATTATGCGACGCATAAGGTCTCATCTGCTATATAATGCGGGAAATCAATCATTCCAAGAAATATTATACTATAATATAGCACATCAAATCAATTCAACCATTCAACCAATTATTTAAATTTAACCATTTAAATTTAAATAAAAACCCAGAAGAGTGAGATTAACTCACCTTTGGCCTAAGATTGCCACTCACCTCAAACTCGTCTTGTATCCGTGATATTTAACCTTGTACAAACCAATTTACGATTTATTAATATTCGAAATATAAATCGAACCCTTAATTACCATTCAATTAAATTTTGAACTAATTTTCCTTTATTAAATCTTTTAGTAACAACAATAGTTTAGATAGGTCGATTTACACAATTTAATTCCTATAATACGTTATTATAAAATAAATCAGTGAAATTATATTTATTTTACTTATGAACAATATATTAGTGAACTGCCCTATATAGATTTCAAAGAAAATCTAATTCATATAAGTTTTTAAACACATTTTTTTTATTATTGTTAAAGTTGTACCTTCAAAATCCTATTCCCATATATATATACACATTACTGCTTACAGATATATAAAGAACCTTATAACATATACTTGTTTTGCATCCTTCTATAAATTAAACCCTTTATGGACATTAAATTTAAATAAAACAAATTTCATTTTCCAAACCTAGATACATGTATTAAATTAAAAAGAAACAGATCTATTTTTTTTTATCGTAACCATTAAATTTATTTTCCTCCTGCATGCATATATATTTTATTAAGTTTAAATTGGAATAGGTAAATTCGAGAATACCTCACATGCACAACGACAGAGCAAAATCAAATCACCAAATCATCCTTAAACCTGCTAGCACACGACCCTACCCCCGGCTATCCCATCGCAACCACCACTTCACGCTACTCGCGAACGAGCCATAGACTTCGCCTCCAGTTCGAAATCCAAATACTGACAATACGCCACCACTTAAAACGGTCACGACCTTCCGCTCACACCACAAACTTCACCCAGTGTTATTGCGAATTAGGGTTCGTCAAACCCTAACGTCACGAAATACCATCGTGAGATACTTGGGAAGCTTCGGTCGCCAATTCCCTTACCCTCGCGAGCTCCTCCTCAAAGAAATTGGAAAGCGCGACCTATCTCTCTCTCGAGTTCAATTAAAAGAGGCGCTTGGAAGTGAATCTACAGCCAGTTTATTTTTTCGATCGCAATCTGATTTTGAACCGCGAACTAAAACTGAAGGGAATGACGTTTTCTTGATTACGAACGAAAAGGAAAGGGAAGACTGATTTGTTGCCATTAAAATTTGAAGTCGCGATAAGCATTAGATTTTTGAACTCGTGACTTAACTGAAGTGAAAGAAAGGAGGCGTGGTTTACACGAAAGGTAAAGATGTGCAGATCATAGGGGGGTTGAGAAGACAATTGGATAAGATTTGATTTAATTATATATAAATATAATTTATTTCCACTATCACACATCTCAAAATCTCGAACCCCTATAAGGTGTGCCGCTAGACGTTTATAATGTTAAACCACTATTCCAACCACAATGGAAAAGGTTTCGAGTCCTAATGCGATCGTATGGAGCAAATAGCTTTTTGGACCCAGTTATTATATTAAATTTTCGATATAAATTCAGCGTGTTTATATATCGCACGCTCACACAAAAACTCCAAACATTACGAAAATTAAAATCCGATAATAATACAATATTACGAATCCAATGGAACTGGTTTCGTCGAAATCCGAGACTATGCCTCTGTAGGCTATTTGTAAATTCAATTTAAACGTTAAAATTCCAAACTTAACGAAACACTACCAAATCCAAGTTTAACGCTTTTACTATCTTCAGTACTATCAATATAAATTTTACAAGCCTTCAAATTATTTTTAACAGGCTTAAAACTCCAGATTCAACATTTTACCTAACTTCTAATTATTTAATTCAAAAATTTAATTATCAAATAAATAGTGATATTTGAATTCAAGTTAAAAATTAACTTTTAAATATTTAAAATCAATTAAATATTCCCATTTCAAACGCTCAAAAATTCTGGGTCGTCACAATTTAATTAAGATATAGTTAGGTTTTAAGCTAATTGAATATACTTTAATCTTGTCAAAGCTATTTTAAACCTAATCGGTTATGTTTTAAATCAGTTTTAGTTTTAAGGTTAATTGATTTCAAACCAAAGGATCTCTCATCTGGACCATTAAGTAGCCAAATGAATTAAATTAGTGACCATAAAACATTAACACATTTAATGAGAAGTCAATTGACTTGTTTTTAGCACAAATGTTGATTATAGATAACGCGATAAACACAAGGAAGCTAATTTCAATAAGCGGGTCATGGTAATTTAAGCATATAGAATATACTACTATACGTACATTTTTCATCGATAATGGATGTGTCTATATTTGTAACATGGACATCTACCTATGATTGATTGTATGTTATTTATGAATCCCTTACATATCTAATGTTATCCAATAACCATGATATAACTTGGATGAGTAAACCCAAATTTAATGATCCATTGCAGTCAATAAACCTCCGTTAGGTTTTGGAAAGTTAATATTTCATTTTCTTTTAAAATGGTCTTCAAGGTTATTCTATTTTGAATAAAATATTTGAAGAATGATTTGACAATTGTTTTGAATATTATATAAAGAAATTTATGAATAATTTTAGAGTATTCATAAAAGGAGTTTCGAAAATAGTTTTGAACGTTTATAAAAACATTTTATAAATGGGTTTGGGTGTCTAAAAAGAGAAGTTTTATACAAGGTTTGAAAGTTTATAAAGATGTTATATAACCATGTTTGAATAATTATATAGAGTTTCATAATTGAGTATGGTAGTTGATAAATGTTTTGTAAATGGGTTTGGGTTAAAGCAAATGGTATTTCGTGGGTAAGGAAAATTTATAAAAGAATTTATTGAAACTAATTACAATAGGATATTGAGGTTTGAGTTTCTCGAGGCTGACCTTTAAAAAAATGGTGGTATGAAACATCTGTTCCACACTTTACACCGAAGGAATTATGGTTAGAGTTATCCTTTTCTCTAATTTAAGTAATGTAGTTAAATCCTTTTAAGAGATTTGGTAATGGGAGATCTTACAAATGTTTTGTGAATATACTTATGTCAAAAGATAAGTATATTAATGTTTTTGAAAGAGATTTATTTGAAAAGGAAATATTTAAGGCTTAGCAGTTGCTACGGATAAATAAATCTCAAATGGAATTGGTTATTGTTTATTTTTTTGATAGCTAAATAACCGACTATCAAGTTTGACCTAATTTTACGTAGGAAGTATGAATGTAAATTCGAGTTCCCAAATGAGGACTTGTGCAACAACCCAGAATTTGACCACCTTCAAATATAACGTTTAAAGTGATTTATATAAAAAAATATATAACATTTTATGATTTAAATAATATTAGATAAGACTTGCAAAGAGAAATATACACAAAAATAGGAGTAATTACTTATATCGACAAAAGTGATAAAATCCTGATTTCAGAAAAGTAAGTTTCAATGGTTAAATAAATTATTTTAATTACTTTATCAGTGTTTATATTTTTAAATAACATTATACAAATTTATTTTTAAATTTGGATTACATAAATAAATATTTTACAAAAACGTCAAAATGTGACTGTAAAACATTTTGTCGAAAATCAACGTCTTGTCGATTTAAAGTTGTCGCAACGTTGTTGCACCTTTATTTTTATATACATAAACACATATTTAAATAAGGTAAGTAATAAAAAAATTACCAAACAAGTTTACTTTCACTCATCGTGAAATATCCCACAACCTTAGTACACCCTAAAAGGGCACAATAAAGAATGTGGTGCGTTATAGGTATAGCTACAACATCACAAAAACTAAAATTCACAGGACAAATAGGTAAAAACAGTAGGAACATTTAAATAGTAATTCATTATTCATAATTAAACTTCATCAATAATTCATAAAAACAGAGTATGTCTAAAAGCCCAAATTCTCATGTCTTATGAAAAATATATCTCAGTCTCACATCATCAGAGTACATAAATATTAATAATTATCCCTCTCATAAGTACCAGTGCATCAAAAGCCAAATGAAAAGAAGAAGAATACATGAATAACTCTGGGAATGTATCTCCGAGAAATCTGAATCTACTGTCCTTGACTCTGTTGGACTATGGGGAGAAAACAGGAAATAGAGGAGTGGGTCAGAAAATAAGTCGAATGAGTGAAAGTAATTGCTAGCATTTCTAAGAAAGATAAAGATAATAGACTAAGAAATAGTTCAGTATAGAAAGATATACTAAAAAGATAAAACTGGGGTAAAATATTGTTTCAGATTCTGTTTTACTGTTTGCTTTGATTATTTCGATTGTTTGCACTTGTCTTTAACTGCTGTGATTAGGCTGAAACCCTAATCCAATTTCGGTTGCTAATTTGATTAGGCTGAAATCCTAATTCTGCCTGTTGATCGGCCTTCTACCTTTGTTGTTCCACTATGAACGAATCATGTTGGTCATCGCAAAAGACGCCTCATAGCGCTTGGAACACAACAACGATTATTTACCCTAATCGATGTCACATGCTCGGTCATCGTGGTGCACACTAACTGTCACCCCAATTGCGACCTCTTATTTACCCTAATCAGCATAAGCGTGCCTAGCCACACCTAACTATTGTGAGACCATTAGTCCTAGACCTGAAAGGGAATGCTGCCCAGCCTCACCTAGCTGTTGTGAGACCATCAATCCTAGTCTTGAAAAGGAATGTTGTCGGCACTGGTCCTAACAAACAAATTGTAGTTTGTGCCCCTTGTCCAAATCCCCATATTTGAGCTTCTATCTATTGGCCACTTATTTAACCTAATAAATACAAGGGTGTCCCAGCCTCAACTGCTGTTATGAAACCATCGGTCCTAGATTTGAAAGGGAATGCTGCCGATACGGACCGCTACTTCTATGTTTGCTTATTGACTTATTCTAAGTTTTAAAATAAGTCTCTTCTGTTATTTCTTTCTTTTTAATTATAACCTATGTGTTATAACTGTTCTTTCTCCTATTAACTTATTCCAAGATCTAAGCTATAAAATAAGGCTCTTCTGTTACTCTTATATTTTATCCTTTATAAGTTATAATCATTTGTTATAATTATGCCTGCAAATATCTCAAATTTGCCTATTTCAGTCTATCTCCATCTTATTACAGTTCTTTTTATTTTACATCCTATTTCTGTAAATTTATTTTTTCTGTTTTAATCCATATTTAGGAATTCTTCTTCTTTTTAATATTTTATTCGTGTAAAAAGAATAAAAAGAAACAAACATTTACAGGCTAAATTCCAACTTAAAACAGATGAATGCATGTAAATAACTATAAATAACTAAATAAAATAACTGAATAAAAATAACTGAATAAAATAGATTGAAAAAACCTCTAGAATTTTCTTAAAACTTAACTGTAAATAACTTATATAAAAGCAATCTCAAAACTGTAGAAAAACTACAACTACTAAGAATTCTATTATTTTAAATTACTTAAAAATCTAAAATAATTACAAAATACTCACATTTGGTCCTTAGATCCAGTCCTTGTCCTTCCTGGATCCACTCCTAGGGCGTAGAATACTTTTATCAAAAAGATCTCCTTCTTAAAAAAAAAATTCTGTTTAGGGTCCAGCCTCAAGCAATGAACCCAAATAGGAGAAAATCTGAATGAGAATAATGGCTAGGCCTAGGGTTCTATTTATAATGTAGCTTAGGGATCTCAAACCGTTAGATTTGAAGATTAAATCTAGTGCAACCACGTCATAGGTTCCTTAGGAACCGTCGGATGGAAGCACGAATGCACGAGATTGGACAAAAAGGGAATTATGAGGCGTTCGCTTCGTACTGGGTGAAATAACATCCAAGAACTAAGGCAGGTCGCCCTAACTTCCATGGGGTCGACCCTAAAGTCGATCTGACCTCTTTGGGGGTCGACCTAACCCAAACATGGGTTGACCTATGCCTTTGTTATATACTTTTTTCTTTTTCATTCCGATTTCTTATTTCTTTCGTAACTTCGTATTAACTCGAATTTCGACAATTTATATATGGAAATTATCTAGAAAATTACCATGAACACAATGTTGTAACTCTCATGGCTCAATTTTGAAAATTTCACAAACTTATTTTATTATTTAATTAATTAATTATTATAGCTCAAATTTTGGGTTATTACATTCTCCCCGACTTAAAGGATTTCATCCCTGAATCTCCAAGGATAGAAGAATGAATTAAATATTTTCATCCAAATTCTACAACCAAATACACAATCATCATCCATTACATCCATCGTTCTTAAGTTTCCTAATGCAATTTAAGATATATGCAATAGCGTAGAGTCAATGTCCTTAACCAATGAAAAAGATTAGGCGGTCTACTGATTCAGTCGGCCTCCTTTTTTTGTGCATTCATGTCTGTATCATGTATCCAAATGAATGCAAATTTCCTAATGATAACTGGTAGTTCTACATGCGTACTACAATCATCACCCAAATGCAACAATCATATGATGATAATCCATTTTATAGCAACCACGAAATAAAATAAAAATGCAAGTGCAGACACATCCATATGCATATGCTTTAGTGACCTATTTAGCTCGATCCCTAAGTTAAAATAACACCTAATGTGTATATGTGCGTCCATTAACATCCACTAGCAAACACTTGCAACCACTAGCGTCCAACATACATAACATGTTCTAGTAACATGTTTACATTCAGTCCTACCATCAATTGGTTAAATACTAAGTTCTAACCTCCCAAAGGATACTAAAGAAAAGAACCTATTCAAAAATAAAGATGAAAATAGGAAATTCTAATGTATCATCAAAGAGATGCGGATATGGGATACATATTTTCTCCTCAGCCTCCCATGTAGCGTTCTCAATACTATCTCCCCACTTCACCTTAACCAAAGGGACTTCCTTATTCCTAAGCTTCTTAATATCACGTCTAACGATTTTGGTAGGAATGCGACGTACCAATGCCTCTCTCTCCGCTTCATTTCCTCAAGTTGGCTAGATTCCACTACCTCTGCTGAATCATGTAAGCATTTTCTCAAATGAAAAACATGAAAAACATCATGAACTCCTGTGATCCTCTCTGGTAGATTTATCTGATACACCATCTTCCTTACCCTTTCCATAAGGGGGAATGGTCCTACGAATCTTGGAGCAAGTTTTCCACTTGATCCAAACCTCACTACCTTTCTTAGTGGAGACACCTTAATGAAAATCAAATCTCCTACCTCAAACTCAATATCTCTTCTTCGCTTATCTGCATAGGATTTCTGTCTATCTTGGACCATCTTCATTCTTCTTCTAATCAAATCAATCTTTTTTGAAGTCTCTCTAACCATGTCAGGACCAAGCAGCAATCTTTCGGTAGACTCCAACCAACACGATGGCGACTTACAAGGTATTCCATAAAGTGCTTCAAAAGGAATCATCCCAATGCTAGCCTGAAAACTATTGTTGTATGCAAACTCCACTAATGGAAGGTGCTCCCCTCAAGTTCCTCCAAAATCAAGAATGCACATCCTAAAAAAATCCACAAGAACTCTATTAACTCTCTCTTTTTGGCCATCCATCTGAGAATGATAAGCCGTGCTCAATCTAAGCCGTTTACTTAAAGCTTCTTGCAAGCTCCTCCAAAACTCACTAGTAAAGATAAGGTCTCTGTCACTCACCAAGCTAGAGAGAACTCCATAAATTCGGACTATCTCACGTATGTATAAAGATGCCAAATAAGGTGTTGTCCTCTTACTATTGACCAAAACGAAGTGGGCACTCTTAGTCAAATGATCTACAATCGCCTACATACTGGTATTCCCCTTTCTAGATTGGGGTAAACCATCTATGAAGTCCATTGAAACACTATCCCACTTCCACTCGGATACATCCAATGGTTGAAGCAATCTAATAGGCCTTTGCTGCTCCACCTTAAATCTTTGGCACATAAGACACTTAGCTACAAACTCTGCCACATCCTTCTTTATGCCACTCCAATAAAACACTCTCTTCTTGTCTCTATACATCTTATCACCACTCGGGTGAATAGTCATTCGGTAATGGTGTGCTTCTGCTAAAACTGCACTCACCAAATCACCCGTGCGAGGAACACTAAGTCTTCTATCTCTCCTTAGCCATCCTTTACTAACAATGGATAGTGTTGGTGATGTCTAGAGACCTTTCCATTGTTAATCCTATCCAGAATATCCACAAGCTTTGAATCCTCTCATTGCCTTGAGCCAATCTGATCTATGAGGATAGGCTTAATCTTAAGTGCTTCCAATAATCTAGGAGTAATGTCCGTAGAGGGCTTAAAATCAAAGGTGGGAATAAACTCTAGGCTTTTCCACTCCACTAACATTGGTCTAAGAGTTGCTCTCTTCCAACTTAATGCATCCACAACAACGTTTCCCTTGCCAGGGGTATAGGCCATCTCAAAGTCATATGATGCCAAAAACTCCATCCAACGCTGCTGCCTTAAGTTTAAATCCTTTTTGTGAGAACATGTACTTCAATAATTTATGGTCAGTGAAAAGCTTGAACCTCTCTCCTAACGAGTAATGTCTCCAAGACTTGAGCGCGAAAACAATAGCCACTAGCTCCAAATCATGGGTTGGGTAGTTCTTCTCATGAGTTCTCAACTGTCTACTTCCATAGCTTACTACCCTCCCTTCCTGCATCAATACTGCTCCAAGACCAGTCCCACGTGCAACAGTGTATACTGTAAAAGGCTTAGCTCTATTCAGGTAAAACTAACGCTAGTGCACTAGTAAGGGCCCTCTTTAGCATTGTGAAGGAATCCTCATAATCTACGTCCCACACGAATGCCGCATTCTTCTTAGTAAGGCGAGTAAGGGTGCTGAAATCTTAGAGAAATCTCTGATAAACTTCCTATAATAACCAGCAAAACCTAGGAAACATCTAACTTCGGTAGCGTTCTTAAGGGCCTTCCAATCTTATATTGCTACTATCTTACGGGCCTATAATAACCACTAGACCCTCTCTTGAGACCGCGTGCCCTAAGAAACGCACCTCTTTATGCTAATAGTGACACTTCGAGAATTTTGTTTTCAACTGATAAACACGAAGTGTATGAAGAACCTCCTCAAGATGAATAATATGCTCTTCCATACTCTTGGAAAACACTAGAATGTCGTCCACAAACACTACCATGAACTTATTTAGGACATTTCGAAAAACACGACTCATCAGATCTACAAAATAGGCTAGGGCATTGGTCAGCCCAAACGGCATACCCGACCACTCAAAGAATCCATCAGGTGTCCTAAATGATGTCTTATCGATGTTATCATTAGCGATCCTAAGCTGATGAAATCCAGTGACTAAGTCTGGCTAAGAAAACACTAAAGAGCCAACCAACTGATCTAAAAGATCGTCTATCCTAGGAAGTGGGAAATGGTTCTTCTTCATGAGCTTATTCAACTCTCTATAGTCTACGCAAAGTTGAAGGGAACCTTCTGCTTTTGTAGAGAAGATGACTGGCGCTCCCCACTCAGATATGCTCCGTCTAATGAAGCCTTTATCCAATAGCTGACCAATCTGCTTACTTAACTATTTCCTCTCCCTAGGCGCCATACGTTTCACGGGAAATGCCACTGGCTTAGCATTGTCATTCAGATAGATCCTAAAGTCGATCTCTCTCTTAGGGGTAGTCCCCTAACCTCTTTAAAAACATCTAGGAAATCTCTAACGGCTGGAACTGAATCTAACTCTACTAGTGATGAATCAAGAGAATTAAGGAAGCTCAACATGACTGACCCATATGAGTAACAAGAAACCTCGAGAGTCTGTCGCTACTTGTCTCTAATTTAGCGACTCTCTTCTCGCAGTCCAATATCGCACCATAGGTGGATAACCAGTCCATCCTCAAAATCATCCCATATCCCAAAAATCCCAGTGCATAGGTGTCACAATCAAACTCTATGCCTAGTATAAAAAATGTCAAACGCTTACAAATCATGGATAAATGTGTCGATCCTCCTGTGGGCTTGAAACAATTATAGGGTCTACAACTAGAGTAATATCTAAGTGCAAACAATCAACCAAGGAACTAGAAATGAAAGAATATGATGCTCTAAAGTAAAAAAGAGTTCGAATAGGAAAATCCGAAATAGAGATCAAACCTTCTATGGAGACTTTCCTACTTCGATCTGGTCCACTAGAAGTTGTTGCATCCAAAGCCCATACTTGCACTGTAGGTGCGCCAACTCTCTACTCTGCCCTTTGAGGACAAGCTCTACTAAGGTGCCCAGGCTGCCCATAATTGTAATACCTCCCCTTCATCTTGTCCTTCTTATAATCCTTTTTGAAATGCCCAACAAATCCACAATTATGACATTTTTCGCCCTTCTTGATCTACTTTTGAGGTCCTCCTCCTTTCTTCTTGTCCTTATCCTTTTTATTCTTCCACCACTGCTTCCTAGAGTTTTCTGATTTAGGAACCTGCTTAACTTCTCCTTCCTTAGCTACCTCTAACATGAGAGCCATTTCCACAAGTGACTCATATGTCGCTCCCATAGGTACATGTGTCAATGCCAATCCTTGGAGGGGCTGGTTCAAACCTTAACAAATTCGATGACTTTCTTATGAAGTGTATTAACAAGCTCCATCCCAAACCTCGATAACTCATTAAACTGATTTATATACTCTTTCACCGAAAGTCTCCCTTGTTTCGGACTAATGAACTTCTCCAGCTGCATGCTTTTCTTGGCTTTCGACAAGAACTTTCTCTCAAACCTTTCTCAAAATCCAAACCAACCAATGTCTCTACCCTCTATTTCTACGATCTCCCACCAGTAAGAAGCCTCTTCCTTCAGCTGCCAAAATGCAAGCTGAACTCTTTGTCAGTCCTCCAATCCAAACAGTCTGAATATCCACTTTGTATTCCTCAACCAAATGCATGCCTCTAAGAAATCCTTCATGTCAGAAAAAGTTCTGCCTACTAGATTAGCAAAGCCCTTACATAGTTTAGAAAAATTGGCTGCTGCTAGTGGATTAATGGGATCTCCACCCGTTGGTGTTGTATTGGGCGCTTGTCCTTAGACCTCTGGTGCCGTAGCTTGGAGGCATCTATGGAACCACACAGCGACTTGGACACCCCTGGAAGATTTAGGGCGTCCACCATACTATGCAAAGAAAACAAAATTTAGCTCGAACTAATCTAAAGAAGGTTGAGCTGGACTTTGAGAGGATTTTTATAAAAACTCTTTTATACTTGAAAACTAATTTAATAACAAGAGTTTCTTTCTGAAAAATACTTTTAGTTTGAAGATATGTTACTTGTAAAATACTTAACTTTTAAAACAATTTTTTAGGAATCCTGTAAACGTAAGCTCTGATACCAAATAAAACACCCATATCCATTAGTATACCCAAAAAGGACACACTAAAAATGTGGTGCGTTATAGGTATAGCTAAAACATCACAGAGACTAGGATTCAAAAGAAAAATATGTAAAAACAGTGGAAACATTTATATAGTAATTCATTATTAAGAATTAAACTTCATCAATAAGTCATAAAAACAAAATATGTATAAAAACCCAAATTCTCAAATCTTATGAAAAATAAATCTCAGTCTCACATCATCAGAGTACATAAATATTAATAATTATCCCTCTCATCAGTACCAGTATATCAAAAGCCAAATGAAAAAAAAATGAAAAGACGAAGAATACATGAAGAACTCCAGGAATGTATCTCCAAGAAATATGAATCTACTATACTCGACTATGCTAGCTTATGCAGGAGAAAAGGAAAAATAGAGGAGTGGGTCAGATAATAAGTCTGGTGATTGAAAGTAATTACTAGCATTTCTAAGCAAGATAAAGATAATAGACTAAGAAATAGTTATAGTATGGAAAGAAATACTGAAAAGATAAAACTGGAGTAAAATACTATTTCTGATTCTGTTTAACTGTTTGCCTTGATTGTTTCGATTGTTTTTGCACTTGTCTTTAACTACTATGATTAGGCTGAAACCATAATCCTATTTTAGTTGCTAATTTTATTAGGCTGAAATCCTAATTCTTCCCGTTGACAGGCCTTCTATTTCTCTTTTGTGCCACTGTGAACCAATCTTGTTGGTCACAGCAAAAGACACCTCTTAGCGCTTGGAACATAGTAGGAATTATTTACTCTAATCGATACCGCATGCTCGGTCATCGTCGGTACACACTAACTGTAACGTCCCGATTTTTCGACGTCCGAAAGTCGACATCGATACGTCCGCTGTATCAAATGCCGCACAGTCGAATGCCCAAAAACCAAACCGTCAGGGTTTAAAGAAGAAGAGGTAGAAGAAGAAATGGAAACAATAACAGAATCTCACATATCGCAGCGGAACAACGTATAATAGATAAATTAATAGCTTTAAAACAATGAACTATATCAGTAATTACATTACATCACATTACATTATCAGAGTGTTACAATAACAACAGCGGAAAAGAAATATTACATATATAAGTGATACGCCTCGCCATCCAGCTCCAACTCCTGATTTCCATAGCAACTTCTTGACTTCGCCCCTGAATAACTGCTAACCTGACTCTAGGCTACCCATATAGAAAATTATGGGCACCCAAATTTAGAAAGGGAACAATAAAATCCAGGTCAGTCGTGGGATTGGTGTGAGATCTTAAAAACAGTTATTTTTAAATAAACTAGATTTATAAAAGAAAATCCGGCATGCTTTTGTAAAATGAAACTACGATAAGACCTCCCGCCACACACACAATGCAATCGCAGAATTGGAGGAGGTTTCTTCTTATGATAGTCAAACGTGCTTGATACGAGAAAATTCTTTGATATTATTACTAGTGCATAGCGTAGAAAATCATTTCGTTAATCTTAGCCAGCATAGACATTCCGAACTACGCCTACTATAGCTACCATCTAAACAGTGGTGACCACCATAAGTAAATGACAGGTTTTACAACTAAAACCGTACTGGGTTCGTATTGAGAATTGGATTTCCAACAAATGGTCAGGCTAAGGAACTTCCTACCGCCACATGGGTACGCCTCTGGCAGGACGTCCCAAGAACCTACCCGGCTCTATGCCAACACAAGGCCGGGTTACCTTTGTAACTAGGTAACTACTACTCGAGTATGCCACTCCCCGGTCCTTTGGGACCTTTATCCGAGGATCCTCTACACCAACAACCACAAAGAAAAGTATTTGCAGTAACCACACAGGTTAAATATCAGGGCTCCATACCTGCACCATCCTTTTCCAGAAGGAAATGACATACCCTAAAGGGCGCGACCCTCATAACCTTGCCGCATCTGTCCTGTTTTGACCATTTCCGGGGTGTGAGGTCCGAGAAAGTCTCGTCCACAAAGCTACACTTTTCACAAAGTCATGCTTTGATCAACAAATGATCAGCAGCACTTCATGTGCCACATTACCAAATTGGGAATCTATCACTAGTAACCATCAACTACATAACCTCTAAGCTCGTACGTCTCAGAGAAGGGTGTTAAGCTAAGAGAATAAATTCTCCGCCACCAACAGAAATGTATTCAATAGAAACCAGCTTTACAACTCAAAGTGTAACGCCGGCCACACATCCATACAAGTCCGTTCCGGGATCGAACGGAACCGAAGGCACTTCAAAAGAAGCCCTTGCAAATCCGGATATTCAAAAATCACGTCCGGAATCCCCATCACAAAGGGTGATAAAATCTCTATACCGGAGCAACCCGGTGCAGAGACATTCGACAGGTAATCCTTTCGCATTCGAAAATACCCGGTCTTCAACACCGTCTTCAAATGCAATCCCATTTCGTCGTATCGTTATTCGGAATGGGTTTTATGACACAAGCTCCTCTCCCGGCTAATCCGAATAACGAGCGGTTATTTTTTTAAAAATAAGTGTTCAGTCGGATTTCAAACAAATCACAACAATTTCCACTTTGATCTTTTAAATAAAAGATCTATCACAAATCACAAAGGTTCGATGTGGTTTTCGGATATCCACTTGGAATCCGACCCCCGGTCACATCGAAATTCAAATGTCCTTTAAAGGCAAATATTGATAGTCGGTTATTTAACTATCAATAAATATTCAAAACAACACCAAGATTTAAATAATTTCCCAAATTATTTATTTCCAAAATATCTTTGCAAGATATAAATTTTTAAAACTTCATCTATTTGAAAACAGATTTCAAATCACTTACGCCTTTCAATCCTTTGAAAACAAATTTCAAATCACCATCCTCACTTGGATATATTTCCAAATATTTATTTGATTCCACTGAAAATTTTGCCGAGTTAAAGTACTTCAAAACAATTTAAATTACTTATCCAACATGTACTTGGAAATATTTAAAACAAAACTATTTTAAAACACCTACTTAAATATTAGTTATGAAAATACTATATAGAAACCTCGTGTAAAAATTTAAGTCCAAACTAGTTTTAAAATAAAATTAGTAGATAGGATATAACTATTTAAATATCCAATTTCTAAAACAATTATCAGTTTAGCTTTTAAAATAATCCCTTCTATAGTTAATTAAATAAGTCTTTTTTTTATAGGTTTAAGACAATCCCAAAAATAATTTCTCCGACAATATTCTTCCAAAACAATTCCTAGAACTTTTGATTTATACTTCAAAACTACTTAAATATATATTCGTCTTTCCAGGGAAGATTTTTTTTTTAATTTTATCAATTAATAAATCTTCTCAATTTATTTTAATTTACATTCCAAATCTGTGAATTTCTTTTCACACCTTTAAAAATAAACCAATGTTTATTTTTAAGACAAAATTCCTTTTCCTTTATAAAATTCTCATTCTGAATTTAAATCCCCAAATATCCACTGATATGTGATTTTTAAATCGATTTCCAAAAATCGTGTACACATACCAAATCAATCTCCAATTTGATTTCTAAATTAATTTACTATAAATTTTCTACTAGATTTCAAAAAAAATCAATTTTTTTTAATTTTTGGTATCCTACGATAACAAAAACATATTCACTAAATTATAGCCTACAATAATTTCAATTAAAACATAATCACACAGAGATTATCGACACACAACATATGAAACAAATTCAATATTTAAGGAATCCAGTTGGATCCCTCCAACCCATTTTCCCTGCATCCACAGACGTTAGCACAACAATTAAATACCAATTCCACTTCGAGGTGGAATATCGCGGTATATGGGATTTATAAAATATTATCTGCTATTATGCGGCGCAATAGGGTCTCATCCGCTATATAATGCAGGAAATCAATCACCCACTATATACTATATACTATTATATATAATATTATCCAATGAATAATTATTATAAATCAATTACCCAAGCACACGGTCAAAAATTAAATTTAACTATCATAATCCAATCATCAATCAATAACTGAAATTTCAATTATTAAAATTTTGAGTGAGAAGATCTCACCTTTGCTTTTATTTTGCAATCCATTTTCATTTGCAGATTGATTCCACAATTATTGACCTTGTATAAATATTTATATAATTTATTAATATTTGAATTGATCGAACAGTTAATTACTAATAACTTGGTTTTAAACAAATAATTTAATTTAACAAGTTAATCTCCTAAATAAATTATTTGAAACAAACTAGTCAATGAAAATATGTATATTTATTCTCTTTGAAACTACACCTATAAAAAAATCTATATGGGTTAAATATTTGATTTTTATATAACTTTCATCATTTTAAAATCCTACTTTTCTTTCAAATCTTACATAAGCTTTTCTGCTTCACTGCATACCCATATATATATATATATATATATATATTATTAAATTTCAAAATATGTAAAGTGTGTATATATTTTCAAAATAAAATTTAAATAGGATAAACTGGAAATATCACACTGTAAAAAAAATGCATTAGTTTCTTTATATTTTTTCCAAACCAGACTTATTAATAAAACTCAGAAAATACCTTACTCATCTCGGCCCTAGAACAATATTGAACCTCCCCACCTCGCGACTCCAAGCGCGATCGAACCCCAATGGCGCCGCCTTGGAAAACCCAACGAATGCCAACTCCTGGCTAATGCCCGCATCGAAGCTTACGACCATCTTACAAAGTTCACTCGGCAGCCATGCCATGCGCGGGTGCCTCCTCTCTTCATCGAATTCGAATTCAATTGCACGCGAGAAATTGGAACGAAAGAAATTCGATTATGCGTTGAATCGGCCATTTAGGGTTTTCGATTTTCGAGTTTCATTTTCGAATGGAAAGGAGTAAAAAAACTTGGATTTGAATGAAGGCAGTGGCTTGTCCGCTGCATCGAATTATAAGGAGTAAGTGATAACTTCGTTTTAAAAGAGGAAGCATCTTCGGTTATAAGCTTTTACTTTTATTTTATTATTTAAAGCAAGATTTAGAACTAATAGATAGGGGGCCGTCGCGTGTTATCATAGGCTAGGGCACAGTGAGATGACAGAATTGCTGCTGATGGAGAAAGAAAGTGGGCTGATGGATAGATAAATAGAATATTTTTATTTAAAATTCCAAATCGTCCTGATAGCACAGGTAAAAATCTAGAATCTCTACCAAAGCGTGCCGCTAGGTGTTTATAATGTTATGCCCCTATTTCGAACGCAATGGAAAAGGTTCCGAGGCCAAATTCGATCGAATGGGAAAAATAGCTTTTTTTTGATTTGATTATTACTAATTAAATTTTCAGCGCATTTACATATCACACAACAACTCCGATCAATATAAAATTTGAAATTCGATAATAATACAATATTAAGGATCCAATGAAACTTGTTTCATCGAATTCCGAGACTGTGCCTCGGAAGGCTATTTTTAAATATCGATTAAAACGAAAAAAATTCAAAAATGAAAAATCATTTCCAAATCCAATTCTGAAGCTTCCATTATCTTTAGTATTATCAATATAAATTTTCTAAGACTTAAAAAAATATTTTTAATCAGCTTATAACTAAAGATTCAAATCTTTATACGACTTCACTAAATTAAATTCAATAATTCAGTTGCCAAATTCATATTTATATTCGAAATTCAAGTTAAAATAACTTTTCTAATATTTAAAATCAATTAAATATTTCGATTTCAAATATTCAAATTCGTCGGGTCATCACATCCTTCCACCTTAAAAGAATTTCGTCCCGAAATTACTAGTTAAGAAGAATGATCCTCAACCCGTTAAATATTTTCCAAACCAAACAGTTTTATCAATTTATCAACCCAATTTTTTTTATTAAAGATTCATTTCAACTCACTTTCCAAGTTCAATTATAAGTTTCAAACAATATTGTTTACTTCCCAATTCAAATTTGGATTTGAACTCAAATTCAACCTTTTAAAATTTTCTCAAAAAATTTTCTAACACCCTAAATTTTCGAAAAATTTCGCCAGCGTCTCCTTTGCGCGGGTAGCTCGGTACGACTACAAAATGGCACCACAGGCCCTCAAATCCCAAAAGAAAACAAAAGGCCAAGTGGCTAGACAAGAAAATCTCCAAATTTCATACTGAAATTAAAATACGTACGTTTTGTCGAGCAATTTCAAATTTATCTTCAGAAATCAAAATCAATTTTCCCCACTTGCTTTATAATACTTGTATATCCAATTTAACCATATCCAACCACAGATTCTAAAATCATTTTATACATTTCCTTACAGGAGTTTCATATCTACTTCTATTCAAATTAGTTTTCCCATTACCATACGAATTCAATTTATCTTCAACTTTGAATATTGAATTTTATCTTCCATTTATAACTGATTCATATCATTTTTTAAATTAGTTTCATTAACTAATTTACTTAAATTTCAAATCTGAAATCATTTATCGCTAAAAAAAAAAATTTCAAAAATTTTCTAACTCCTAAATTTTTTGGAAAATTTTGGCAGAGTCTCCTTTGTACGGAGGAGCTTTTACAATTTGACAAAAGATATAAATATATATACATCGACCCACCCGGTCGGAAAAAACAAAAACAGTTCATATTTCCTATTTTTATTGCGTAAGCATACCTTATTTAGCATTTTTAGGCAAAGCAGTTTATTATTAGCATTTTAGCGCGACCAAATCCAGCCAAACTACTCCCCTGTACCTGTACTTGCTCAATGTAAACACGTAAGTGCCATATATAAGAAATTTATTTACATTTCACTCATTTTCAATAGTAAACACATAGTTTTAATAAGCAATGGACTCAAAATAATTCCCATAAGCAATTTATAGGGTTTCAACACAAATTTAATCGCTTACAACTACATACCATATCATTTTTATTAAATCAAAGCGATTTATAATACACTTTCTTTCATTTACTTCATTTTTTTAAACGAAACGAATTCATATCCATTTCAGTTGATTCAAAATCAATTTTGTTGGCTTTCCTTAACTCATAGAATTTTGTGCAATCTCGTTTGCGTCAAATGACAACCATTTCTATGTAAACTTCGACGATATTCACTAAATAGAGTATCCAATCTAGTGTATAACTAAATTAAATTAATATTAACTCAATTTACTCTTTATTCTATTTCATTTCCAATTGATTTCGTTCAACTCATTTTGCATTTCATTAATCAAGCAAGTTTCATTTAAAACCATTCCATACAACTTGACAAGGTCCATTTCACAATTTTTACTTAAGTCAAGCTTTTGTCCAATATTTACTTAAGTTATTTCTATTCAAAAATCAAGTTCATTTTCCTTGTTAACAATTTCCAATTTTAAATCCTTGATTTGATTTTTCATTTATCAAATCCATTCCATCTATTAATTTAATTAAATTAGTTTTTTTACTCACTTATCCATTTTAATTTCAAATTTCCATTCTCGATTCATCTCGAATTTATTTCATCAATAACAAGGAAATTTCCAATTCATTTCTACTAACTTAAATTTATCTGCAAATTTAACTCACAATTGAATTTTAACTTAACTAATTCAACTTTCCTATTCATGAATTAATTAATTATCATATTAGTTTACTTGAATTCAATCCATTTTATTTTTATTTTTTCCAAGGTTTGGATTTTTATTCAACTTGACCCAGTTCAAATCTCATTCCATTATTCAATTCCAATTCATTTACTCACAAATGTTAACTCATTTGTTCATTCACAATTTATTTCACACTTACTCTTATTTATCCCTTTTCACTTTGAATCTTATTCCAAGCAAATTTCAAATATATTTTTTATATGAGTTATCAAACTTATTTAGATATCGTAACATTTTAAAATTTTCCAGAGTCCTTTCGACCTTTTCCAAAACCATTATTGAAAATAATTCAAGTTATCCCTTTAATTTCATAACCAAACCCAAATTTTCCCAACAACTTCCATCTAAAACAATTTGGCAGCAGTTACTCTTTTGGAAATCCGGAAATGAACACCGATGATGTCGCGATCATCACCGGAATTATTTTCCATCGACTGAAAGGAGTTTAGAGCTTTTATCCCTTTCAAACATTTTTTCAAAACCTTTGAAAATCATTTTCAAACTAAAAAAAGATTTAATTTCCAAAATTTTCAAATTCTTTTCAAAACATTTTCTAGAATTCCAATTTCAAATTACAAATCACGTTTACAATTTATATTTACAAATGCCATTCGTATTTGGATTTTATTTCTTAACTCTTTGTTTATCATTCAATCTCTTATTTAATAATAATGATAATAATCTAATATTATCACTTCCTAACAAACAAGCAACCATATACTACTATATAATAATTACCGAAAAATGATTTCTTTTCTATACTAAAATAGTTTTGGGTAAAATTATTTCATTTACCCTATTTTTAAAACAATACTATGTCGGTTTATCTTGTTTAAGAGTTTAGAAACTCCTATCGACATAGTTAGCTAGACTGCTTCGACCAAAATCTATAAATAATCAACCGATAAGTCAACACAATATAAAACAATTTTTTATATTCACTAAAAATACGCACTCATATCTATTATTACACTCACACTCATTATAGAGTACTACTGACTCAATCTCTAATGAGTAACACCCAACAGAGCCAAGGTTATCGCTTAACCAAATGCTCTGATACCAAATTGTAACGTCCCGATTTTTCGACGCCCGAAAGTCGACATCAATACGTCCGCAGTATCAAATGTCGCACAGTCGAATGCCCAAAAACCGAGCCGTTAGGGTTTAAAGAAGAAGAGGTAGAAGAAGAAACGGAAACAATAACAGAATCTCACATATCGCAGCGGATAAACATATAATAGATAAATTATTATCTTTAAAACAAAGAACTATATCAGTTATTGCATTACATCACATTACATTATCAGAGTGTTACAATAACAACAGCGGAAAAGAAATATTACATATATAAGTGATACGCCCCGCCATCCAGCTCCAACTCCTGATTTCTATAGTAACTTCTTGACTTCGCCCCCGAATAACTGCTAACCTGACTCTAGGCTGTCCGTGTAGAAAATTATGGGCACCTAGAGTTTAGAAAGGGAACAATAAACTCCAGGTCAGTCGTGGGACTGGTGTAAGATCTTAAAAACAGTTATTTTTAAATAAACTAGATTTATAAAAGAAAATCCGGTATGCTTTTGTGAAATGAAACTACCAAAAGATCTCCCGTCACAGACACAATGCAATCGCAGAATTGGAGGAGATTTCTTCTTATGATAGTCAAACATGCTTGATACGAGAAAATTCTTTGATATTATTACTAGTGCATAGTGTAGAAAATCATTTCGAAAATAGAATATTAATCTTAGCCAGCATAGACATTCCCAACTATGCCTACTATAGCTATTATCTAAACAGTGGTGACCACCATAAGTAAATGGTAGGTTATACAACTAAAACCGTACTGGGTTCGTATTGGGAATTGGATTTCCAACAAATGGTCAGGCTAGGGAACTTCCTACCGCCACATGGGTACGCCTCTGGCGGGACGTTCCGAGAACCTACCCGGCTCTCTACCAACACAAGGTCGGGTTACCTTTGTAACTAGGTAACTACTACTCGAGTATGCCACTCCCTGGTCCTTTGGGACCTTTATCCGAGGATCCTCTACACCAACAACCACAAAGAAAAGTATTTGCAGTAACCACACAGGTTAAATATCAGGGCTCCATACCTGACACCACCTTTTTGCAGAAGGAAATGACATGCCCTCATAACCTTACCGCATCTTTCCTGTTTTGACCATTTCCGGGGTATGAGGTCCGATGAGGTCTCGTCCACAAAGCTACACTTTTCACAAAGTCATGCTTTGATCAACAAATGATCAGCAGCACTTCGTGTGCCACATTACCAAATTGGGAATGTATCACTAGTAACCATCAACTACATAACCTCTAAGCTCGTACGTCTCAGAGAAGGGTGTTAAGCTAAGAGAATAAATTCTCCGCCACCAACAGAAATGTATTCAATAGAAACCAGCTTTACATCTCAAAGTGTAACGCCAGGCACACATCCAAACAAGTCCGTTCCGGGATCGAACGGAACCGAAGGCACTTCCAAAGAAGCCGTTGCAAATCCGGATATTCACAAATCACGTCCGGAATCCCCATCACAAAGGGTGATAAAATCTCTATACCGGAGCAACCCGGTGCAGAGACATTCGACAGGTAATCTTTTCGCTTTCGAAAATACCCAATCTTCAACACCGTCTTCAAATGCAATCCAATTTCGTCGTATCGTTATTCGTAATGGGTTTTATGACACAAGGTCCTCTCCCAGCTAATCCGAATAACGAGCACTTATTTTTTTAAAATAAGTGTTCAATCAGATTTCAAACAAATCACAACAATTTTCACTTTGATCTTTTAAATAAAAGATCTATCACAAATCACAAAGGTTCGATGTGGTTTTCAGATATCCACTTGGAATCCGACCCCCGGTCACATCGAAATTCAAATGTCCTTTAAAGGCAAATATTGATAGTCGGTTACTTAACTATCAATAAATATTCACAACAACACCAAGATTTAAATAATTTTCCAAATTATTTATTTCCAAAATATCTTTGCAAGATATAAATTTTTAACACTTCATCTATTTGAAAACAAATTTCAAATCACTTACGCCTTTCAATCCTATGAAAACAAATTTCAAATCACCATCCTCACTTGGAATATATTTCCAAATATTTATTTGAGTCTACTAAAATTTTTGCCGATTTAAAATACTTTAAAACAATTTAAATTTCTTATCCAACATGTACTTGGAAATATTTAAAACAAAACTATTTTAAAACACTTACTTAAATATTAGTTATGAAAATACTATATAGAAATCTCGTGTAAAAATTTAAGTCCAAACTATCTTTAAAATAAAATTAGTAGATAGGATATAACTATTTAAGTATCTAATTTCTAAAACAATTATCAGTTTAGCTTTTAAAATAATCCCTTCTATAGTTAATTAAATAAGTCTTCATTTTATAGGTTTAAGACAATCCCAAAAATAATTTCTCCGACAATATTCTTCCAAAACAATCCCTAGAACTTTTGATTTATACTTCAAAACTACTTAAAAATATATTCGTCTTCCTAGGGAAGATTTTTTTATTTATATCAATTAATAAATCTTCTCAATTTATTTTAATTTACACTCCGAATCTGTGAATTTCTTTTCACGCCTTTAAAAATAAACCAATGTTTATTTTTAAGTCAAAATTCCTTTTCCTTTTATAAAATTCTCATTCTGAATTTAAAACCCCAAATATCCACTGATATGTAATTTTTAAATCGATTTTCAAAATTCGTGTACACACACAAAATCAATCTCCAATTTGATTTCTAAATTAATTTACTATAAATTTTCTACTAGATTTCAAAAAAATCAATTTTTTTTATTTCTGGTATCATACGATACCAAAAACATATTCGCCAAATTATAGCCTACAATAATTTCAATTATAACAAATCACACAGAGATTATCGACACACAACATATGGAACAAATTCAATATTTGAGGAATCCAGTTGGATCCCACCAACCTGTTTTCCCTGCATCCATAGATATTAGCACAACAATTAAATACCAATTCCACTTCGAGATGGAATATCGCGGTATATGGGATTTATAAAATATTACCCGCTATTCTGCGGCGCAATGGGGTCTCATCCGCTATATAATGCGGGAAATCAATCACCCAATATATACTATATACTATTATATGTATAATATTATCCAGTGAATAATTATTATAAATCAATTACCCAAGCACACGGTCAACAATTAAATTTAACTATCATAATCCAATCATCAATCAATAACTGAAATTTCAATTATTAAAATTTTGAGTGAGAAATCTCACCTTTGCTTTTATTTTGCAATCCATTTTCATTTTCGGCTTGATTCCATAATTATTGACCTTGTATAAATATTTATACAATTTATTAATATTTGAATTGATCGAACAGTTAATTACTAATAACTTGGTTTTGAACAAATAATTTAATTTAACAAGTTAATCTCCTAAATAAATTATTTGAAACAAACTAGTCAATGAAAATATGTATATTTATTCTCTTTGAAACTACACCTATAAAAATAATCTATATGGGTTAAAAGACTGATTTTTATATAACTTTCGTCATTTTAAAATACCTATTTTTCTTCAAATCTTACATAAGCTCTTCTGCTTCACTGCATACCCATATATATATATATATATATATTATTAAATTTCGAAATATCTAAAGTGTGTATATATTTTTAAAATAAAATTTAAATAGGATAATCTGGAAATATCACACTGTAAAAAAAAATGCATCAGTTTCTTTATATTTTTTCCAAACCAGACTTATTAATAAAACCCAGAAAATACCTTACTCTTCTCGGCCCTAGAACAATATTGGACCTTACCACCTCGCGACTCCAAGCACGATCGAACCCCAACGGCGCCGCCTTGGAAAACCCAACGAACGCCAACGCCTGGCTAATGCCCGTATCGAAGCTTACGACCATCTTACAAAGTTCACTCAGCAGCCATGCCATACGCGGGTGCCTCCTCTCTTCATCGAATCCGAATTCGAATTCGATTGCATGCGAGAAATTGGAATGAAAGAAATTCGATTATGCGTTGAATCGACCATTTAGGTTTTTTGATTTTCGAATTTCATTTTCGAATGGAAAGGATTAAAAAAAACATGGATTTGAATGAAGGCAGTGGCTTGTCCGCTGCATCGAATTATAAGGAGTAAGTGATAACTTCGTTTTAAAAGAGGAAGCATCTTCGGTTATAAGCTTTTACTTTTATTTTATTATTTAAAGCAAGATTTAGAACTGATTGATAGGGGGCTGTCGCGTGTTATCATAGGCTAGGGCAGAGTGAGATGAGGGAATTGCTGCTGATGGAGAAAGAAAGTGGGCTGATGGATAGATAAATAGAATATTTTTATTTAAAATTCCAAATTGTCCCGATAGCACTGGTAAAAATCTCGAATCCCTACCAAAGCGTGCCACTAGGTGTTTATAATGTTATGCCCCTATTTTGAACGCAATGGAAAAGGTTCCGAGGCCAAATTCGACCGTATGGGGAAATTAGCTTCTTTTGAATTGATTATTACCAATTAAATTTTCAGCGCGTTTACATATCACACAATAACTCCGATCAATACTAAATTTGAAATCCGATAATAATACAATATTAAGGATCCAATGAAACTAGTTTCGTCGAATTCCGAGACTGTGCCTCAGAAGGCTATTTTTAAATATCGATTAAAACGAAAAAATTTCAAAACTGAATAATAATTTCCAAATCTAATTCTGAAGCTTCCATTAAATTCAATACCATCAATATAAATTTTCTAAGACTTAAAAAAATATTTTTAATCAGCTTATAACTGAAGATTCAAATCTTTATACAACTTCACTAAATTAAATTCAATGATTTAATTGCCAAATTCATATTTATATTCTAAATTCAAGTTAAAATAACTTTTCAAATATTTAAAATCAATTAAATATTTCGATTTCAAATATTCAAATTCTCCGAGTCATCACACTAAATGTCACCCTTTGTTGCGAACTCTTATTTACCCTAATCAGCATAAGTGTGCCCTATCTCACCTAACTGTTGTGAGACTATCACTCCTAGACTTGAAAGGAATGCTGTCCAGCCTCACCTAGCTATTGTGAGACCATTAGTCTTAGTCCGGAAAGGGAATGCTGCCGGTACTGCTTCTACTAAACAAATTCTAGTTTGCGCCCCTTGCCCAAATCCCCAAATTTGAGGTTCTATCTATTGGTCACTTATTTACTCTAATCAGCATAAGCGTGTCCTAGCCTCACCCACTATTGTGAGACCATCTGTAATAACCCGAATTTTTGGTCTTCTGTAATTGATTAATAAACTAGATTAATTAATATGATATTGAATTTTAAATTAAACGAATAAATCTGATCAGATAGATATTTATATTTGTAATTGTGTTGTATATATATACATAGATTTTAAATAAAATTTTTGATTACAAATTCAATTTGTGTTGCTTAATACATACATATATTTGAAAATATATATAGAGTTAAAATAAATTTTCAAAGCATATAAACTTATGACGCATTTAATCTAATCAAAGCATAAGTTAATTATTAATAAATGTTTATTTGAATTCACTTTTGTTTATTAAAATCTAGAAGCTTGTTTATATAAGATAAATACATTTTATATACATGTAGTATATGTTATAATTTGGATTGTTTTGAAAATTTAATTCAATATATTGATAATTTAAATAGGTATGAATTGTAAAGCTTTGTTTCAAAATATAAGATAATGGTTTATTTTAATATGATAGTTTATAAAAAGGATTTAAATAGAGTTTTTTTTTGTTTCTTTAAAGTGTTTAATTTTAAATGGTTAAAAATGTATATGTATAAGTTTTAGATATAAAATAACATGTATAAGAAGTATATTATAACAAGTTTTAGAATAATTTCTTTTAAAAGTAAATTTATATATACATATGTAAATTATATTTATTAATAGAATTAAATAAGTAAGTTATATTTATATTTAATTTAGGTGATAATTAAATTAAAAACACTTAAAAACATGTGTTATCATCTTAAGTTATATTAATAACATTTGTAAAGAAATGAAGCATTGCATGACATTTGTCCAATTTAAAAACAAGTGGCAACTATTTTATTTTAACTTTTAATAAATATTGTAAGAAGAAAATTGGTTTTTCTTTCACAAATACTTTTCTCTTTATTTTCACTTCTAAGCTCAAAACAGAAATTCTTCTAAAAACTAAAATTAAACCAAAATCAAAAATCTGAAGTTAATGTCAATCTGCAACATCAATTAAAACTGCAAATGCAAATGAAGTTCTTCTTAATAATCAAAGCAAATGAGATTTAAAACCTGCAATTCGATTCAAAACTGCAAATTCAAATCTTCTGCAACCTTCAACTTACAAATTCAGATTGATGATCAACTGCAAGTTTCAACCTTTAAAACCTCAAGATGTATGCATGCAAAGATTAAAGGCCTGGAAAGTTTATATAATCTGCTCTGCTTTTGTTCACCGCAAATGAACAGGTGAGTAACATCACTCTTTAAAATTTCAAGTATATAATTGTGTTGCATGTTCAACTCTGGAAACAAGTATGTTTGTGAATATAATTTAAACTTTGTGTATATATATGAATATATTGATGTGTGTATGTCTGAAATGTCTGGAACATCTCTGTCTATGTTTTAAGCCCAGTTTTTAATTTAAATTCTCTAGCTCTTGATCTAGTCATAAATCTGAGATAAGTTACAAACAAAACTTGTTTGTTTGATGTAGAGTAGGATTTAAAATTTTATGCAAGTTAAAACAAACTTAGACTTTCTCTGGAAACCATAAGAACATGAATGCTTTAGCTTTGTCAAAATTTCAAACATTTAAATTTATAGTTTCAGGTTTAGGATCTAAATCCTCATCCAAAAACTTGATTTTTAAAACTAAAATCATTATTTTTAGTAATGGGAATTGAGAGCAGTTCTGGTATGAACTGGAAGTGGGAATGTGATGATTTCTGGTGACCTTGATGGTCTGGTGGTCGGGGGTCTTCTGTGATGATGGAGGGATGATCGGAGTTTGGGGGAAAATTGCCAGGAAGTTGATCAGAGCTTTGTGGCGACGGTGGCCGGCCGAGGAAGTTTGTAACCCTAGTTTTAACTAGGTTAGGTGTTTCGATTTGCATGTCTGCTCTGGTTGATCGAGTTCAACCAAACTCGAGAGGATGGAAGTAAGGAGGTAGGCGTTGGTGTGGCCGGAGTTTCAGAGTCGCTAATGGTCGGAGATTCGTGGTCGGGGTGGTTTCCAGGCTCAGATGGATATTCCAGTTTGGGTGTGAAGCTCGTTTTCGATTTTGAGTTGTAGTCGAGGTTTTGGTGATCGGATTCTGGTGAGGGGATGGTCGCCGTCTTGCTCGATGGTGTGGTGTTGACTGGAGGCGGCGAACGGAGGCGTGCACGTGCACGGTGGGGTGTTTTGTGGTGAGGCTGTTTTTTTTTGGTGGTTTTGAATTTATGCAGGGGGACTCGAAGCAGGTTTTTGATTTCTCGGGGAAGCTTCACGTGTTGCTCGAAGTAGATAAGGGGGAGGCTCGGGTTGATGTTGTTCAGGTTTTAAACCTGTAGCAGTTTTGATAACTTTAAATTAACATTCAAATTTCTTTAACTTTCAAGGATTTAAGTTTAAATCTGTAATAAATTTTCAAGTTGTATTTCAGTTTGAAATTTAAAAGAAATTTTTAAATTGAAATTGTATTTAAATTAACCTCGAATGTTTAGGTGTGTTTTTTTTTTTTTAATTTTATTTGAATTTAAATTGAATTGGAATTTAAATTCTTTTAAATTTATTTTATAAGTGGACGTTTCTTTTAACATATGAGATAATAAGGTTTGAATTGTTTTAAAAACCTCATTTAAGTTAAATTTGTATCTTAAGTTTAAAATGAAATTTGTGAAATTTAAAGTAAATTTGAAAACAAAGTGTTTTTAAATGCTTCCAATAAGTAAGAAATGATTCTTAGATTAAGTTAGAACTTAAGAAATTGGATTCATTTAAATTATTGAGTTAATTTAAATGGGTAATTAATCATTTAATTAATTAATAATGTGGATGATTAATTAAGTAATTAATAAATTTTAAATTGATTAATTAAGATTTAAGATTAATTAAGTAAGGTTAATTAATATATAATTAGGAATGGTTAAGATTAATTGGTAAATAATTAATTTGTAATTAATATTGGATAATTTGAGTTAATTACTTAAAGGACGTAATTAAGGATTGTTAATGAAGGTCATTACCTTAAGATTATTTAACAATTAATTGATGTAAGTAATTTTTTTATAATTAATTATATTAATTAATTAATGACAATCATTTGTGAAATTGTTTATGGTTAATTGCTTAATAGAAGTAATTAATGAGTTAATTACTTGATGAAATTAATTGGGTTAATGTGATTTGTTTAGGTTAATTAATTAAGTTTAATTAATTTAAACACTTGGTCAATAATTACTTAATATAATTAATGGGATTGTAATTACTTAGGGAAGTAATTAATTGATATTTACTAAATATAATTAAAGATGTTTTAATAATGGAAGTAATTTGGATTTAATTACTTTGTAATTAATCAAGGGATTAATTGGGGAATAAATTAAGGGTTAATTTATTCAATAATGTAATTAAGGGTAGTTAATTACTGATGTTATTAATCAAGGGTGATAATCAAGGGTGATAATAATTATAATTAGCAATTAATTAATGAAATTATAAAAGGTTAATTACCGTATTGGGTTGAGGATAATTAATTTGTGAAATTAATTAAGGGTTAATTCTTAAATGTAATCAAAGGATAAATAGATCGATATTGGAAGTTTTGATTAATTAATATGTAATTTGTGATGCTTGATTTGAATTGTGATGATGGTACTATCTATTGTTGATTAATTATATGACATCCTGTATTTAAAATTGAGTTGTATTTCACTTGAATAATTTTAGTTAAGATGATTTTGGTTTCAAAGAGACCGGAGTCGGGTATTAGAAAATACCCGGAACCACTTTAATTCTATAAAGATTTGATATGTGAAATCAATAGGTTGATATGGAATGATTTAAGTAAATTGGACTACTTAATAAGTTTTGGCCCTTAGAAATTAATGGGTGAAATTGATGATGTCTATAATAACTTGTGAAGTTGAAATTGATACAAGTACCCCGGGTTATATAAGTTGTATGTTTTTATCATTTATGTTAGATGGGTTTACTCACGCTGGTTTCCAGCCTGACCCGGGTGTTACTTTGATGTAATGCTCGGGTCAGACCGAGTATTACAGATTTTCAGGTAAGGACGTTCTGGAGCTCAGGAGGCGAGCTGGAGGGCAGGATCGTATGGTGTTTTCCGCTGTGATTATGCTATGTTATAACAAGAATATGTAGTCTTACACTATCCACTGTTGTGTATGGATTGTAACTCTGTTATATAAATGCGAATATACTGATAAGTTTTTCTTTGTAAAACTATTATTTATGTGATATTATATTTTATCCGCTGCGAATGTGAGATTCTGAGTTTGAGTTTTATGTTTCTTCTTCTTTCTTTTTCTTCTTTTCACTAACTATCTGAAAATTTCTGGATCGAAATTTTCGGGTCGTTACATTTGGTATCAGAGCTGAAGGTTAAGCGAGAACCATGGCTCTGTTGGGATCACTCATTAAGGATAGGTTAAGTGATACCCTAGGATGAGTTGAGTATATAAATATGAGAAAGCGTACTTGTTATTTCTTATATAAAGTTTTTTAAATGATTTCAAAAGTAAGTGAATCTTATATAAGAAATAGATTATCTATTATATTAAGGAAATTGGTTGTAATATTAATTAAATTAAAAGTAATAGTAAGAATTAAATTAAGAAGTAATAGAATACAACCAAATTGAAGTTGGAATTAAATGAAAGACAAGTTTGAAATGGATTCAAACTGAAATTAAATCTTGAAACTGAGAAAGGTTTCACGATAAGGATAATCAATTAATTTATGTAATTAATTAAACTTTATTTAAGTAATGGATAATAATTGGAAATGATAAATAAAGAGGGAGTTACTTAATGAAGTAACTAGAGGCAAGTAATTTAAAAGACAATTACTAAATAAAGGTAATTAAGAAATAGGTTAATTACCAAATTCGATTAATTAATGACGTAATTAATTTAAAGAAATAGTAAATAATATTATTTAATGCAATTGAATGAAATGGCCTTATTTCAAACAAGAGTTGTTTGAAAATATAAAGAAATTTGTTTGAATTAAAAACAAAGGTGGTTTAAAATTTTAGAATATAACTTGGTATGTAAAAGAAATTAATATGTATATATGTGGATATACATAATATCAAAGTTGGTTTGAAATAAACTCTAAATATTGAGTTTTGAATTTGGAATAAGATGTGATATCCAAGTGATAAGTTTTGAACTTATAAATGGGAAAAATTATTAATGTGAAGTTTAGAATTTTGAAATTTGAAATGGAGAATTCAAGTTTGAGTGAGGTTAATCGAGATTGATTGAATTTAACTCGGAGGAAGTTAAATAAGTTGGAATGAACAATCTGATTTGGAAATTTCAAAATGAAATTGAGATCTAATTTGGAAAGTTAAAAGGTTAATCTGAATTGGGAGTTTGTGAGATCTCAAAATGGGTTTGAGATCTGGAAATTGTAAATTGATGGATGTTTTAAGATGAATTGAATGATATCATCCTATTGTTGTTAAAAATATTTAAGTTATGAATTAGATTTGTTTAAATGAATAAGAAATGGAGTATGGTAATCCATTGTTGGGATAAAAAGGTAAATTGATTTAAAAGAATTAAATCAACATTTGAAGTATTAACTCGAATTTATATAATTCGAGATGGTTTAAAATTTGAAATTTAGTTCAAACTGAATTTGATTTGAATTGATTGAAATTGTGATTGAAGATGTATGAGTATAAGATTCAAATGGAAATTTGAATTGGATTAATTTGAATGATTTGAAATTGAAGTGGGTTCAATTTGAAGTTAGTCCAAATTAATTTGAATAATTTGGAATTGTAATTAAAGTTGAATAGTTTTAAATTCAAATGGAATTTGAATTGAATTTGGAAGGAAGTTAAGAATAATTCAACTTGATTTGGAAATAGAGTTTGAAATTGGGATTAATTCAAGCTGGAGTTGAAATGAATTGAAATTTATTTGAATTAGTAGAATTTGAGATCAAGGTTGAATAAAATTAAATCTGGAAAGAACTGAGGTTAATTCAACTTGAATTTGGATTGAATCAATTTCAAATGGAAATTGAAGTTATTTAAAATTGGAATTGGGTCAATTTAAATGAAAGTGGAAATTTAAATTGAATTGATGAGAATGGAGATTGGGAATTTAACAGTTTTGACTCTGGACTATTTTTAATATAAATTGTTTTATTATAAACCTATTTTTCCAAGCTATTTATTATATATACAACTTTTCCTTTAAAAAGCCACATTTTATTATACTTGTTTTACAATTATTTTTGAAACTGTTTAACAATTTTCTAACTATTTTATAAACTAATTACTATTTTCAACTACTAATTACTATTTTATAGCTACTTTGCAATTATTTAAAATTTCTATGACTATTTAACTATTTTCCAATTATTTTACAATTACTGAACTATTTTACATCTATTTTACAAAATAGAAATTATTTTCCAACTACTTATCTATTTAAATTTTTCAAGCTATTTTCTAAATAAATTGGTCGGAGTTTAAACTGTTATTGGTTAAATACTCAATCGAGATAAGAATAGAGGTGATAATCCAAATGGATTGAAGTAATTCTGAGTAAGTGAATGAAAATCAAAGTGAACATGAATAGAAAGAGAATTAATTTGGCTAATAACCAATAAAGATAAATACATAGGGTGTACGTATGTTATTCTATTCGCATAGTAATTTGATCCAGATTCGAGCACAAAATTTCGAGATAGTTATATCGATCCGAGTGGGATTTTTCACTCGATTTTTGACGGCGAACCTGGATAAGGATTGTTGATTGGTTCTAGATGTTCTCTATCATAGTTAGGCTATGCAAGGAGAATGACGGTTTCTGATCAAGAAACCAGATCTGAGTCCGCACTAGAAAGTCGAGTGGACGATACTAGTTCGGAAGTGAAATTGTGTGATCGAGTGAGCGATCAGATTGGTATAGCGTACGGATGATATGTGTACATTGTACGGATTTGAATGAAAATGATATTGAAAGGAGTAATCAAATTTGAATATTGATTTTGAGTAAACAAAGTTAAATATATTTGTTATATAAGATAAAACTCCCCTTGATGAATCTTTTGCCGGAAGAAATGGTTTTTGAAAATGTTTGAAGTATAAAAAGGAGTTTATACAAATTTGGAATGATCCAAAGTTTTGAAAGATTTTATATATCTGAATATATATATATATATATAAAGGATCATATGAGGATTTTGGAAAAGGTTTTGAGAACCTATGGATTTGGAAAGGCTTTTGATTTTTGTGTAAAATCAATATTATATTTGGAAAGCCTAGTTGAGAATTATCGATCTTGGGAAAATCGATTTTGTATAAAGGAGCTTTGAATGAGATCATACTAGGTGTATGATTTAAAGATACTATATACGTATAGTATAAAATGTTTTGATGATGCTCTGGGGAAAAAGGCGCTCCCTTGGAATGGACTTCTCAGGAGTACCACCGGGTGGTGCAGCCTTGAGCCCCAAGGGGGGGTTCTAAAGTTGATCCTGTGAGGAGTCCGGACTAAACTAGTTCCTGAGGATTGTTGGGTAGCGAAAGTCGATGGCGCTGATGCCTACAGGGGCATTTGGGTTATGTTGTGACGACAGTGAAACTCGATGTCGCTGCGATCTACTGTGGGGACCATAGCGAAAATCGTGTGGAGGATGAGTGTCAACGGTCTACACTTGATTTTGCCGGAAAGGCAAGCAACATCGGTAGACTGCGATCTATGGTCAAGTGGAGTGGAGAAGTTTCATTTTTGGCAGCGAAACTCGAGGGCGCTGATGCCTACAGTTATATGGGTTTTAGCTGTGATAGCTACGTAATCCCAGTTGTAGCTGCGATCTGTAGCGGGTTCCATAGTGTAATCGTGGGGCGCAGAGGCCTACAGTTATCTGTGGATTTTGTCGGGACGGCAACATAATCATCGGGTTAACTGGGACCATGGATGGGGGTGATGATTTCCAGAGCATTCTCACCAAAGATATATCCTCTATTTTCAAAAACTGTTTTCAATAATTTCGATAAAATTATTTTTCAAGTATTTTCACTAGGTGTTGAAAATGGGTCTGCTAAGTACTTATAGATTTTCAGTCGTACGCCTGATCAACGTATGACCGAATTTCTGTGAGAATAAAGATGGACTTGTTAAAACATCGAGTTATAAAAAGTATTTTCATAAAATCTATTTTATAATATTATATTTTTTCAAAGTGTTTTAATAATGATCAAGGAATATTTTAACTGGTTTTAAAATATTTAATAAATTCTGGCTTCGATTCTTTTCGAGGACGAAAAGATTCTAAGGGGGGAGGAATGTAATAACCAGAATTTTTGGTCTTCTGTAATTAATTAATAAACTAGGTTAATTAATATGATATTGAATTTTAAATTAAACGAATAAATCTGATCAGATAGATATTTATATTTGTAATTGTGTTGTATATATATACATAGATTTTAAATAAAATTTTTGATTACAAATCCAATTTGTGTTGCTTAATACATACATATATTTGAAAATATATAGAGAGTTAAAATAAATTTTCAAAGCATATAAACTTATGACCGTTTAATCTGATCAAAGCATAAGTTAATTATTAATAAATGTTTATTTGAATTCACTTTTGTTTATTAAAATCTAGAAGCTTGTTTATATAAGATAAATACATTTTATATACATGTAGTATATGTTATAATTTGGATTGTTTTGAAAATTTAATTCAATCTATTGATTATTTAAATAGGTATGAATTGTAAAGCTTTGTTTCAAAATATAAGATAATGGTTTATTTTAATATGATAGTTTATAAAAAGGATTTAAATAAAGTTTTGTTTTGTTTCTTTAAAGTGTTTAATTTTAAATGGTTAAAAATGTATATGTATAAGTTTTAGATTTAAAATAACATGTATAAGAAGTATATTATAACTAGTTTTAGAATAATTTCTTTTAAAAGTAAATTTATATATACATATGTAAATTATATTTATTAATAAAATTAAATAGGTAAGTTATATTTATATTTAATTTAGGTGATAATTAAATTAAAAACACTTAAAAACATGTGTTATCATCTTAAGTTATATTAATAACATTTGTAAAGAAATGAAGCATTGCATGACATTTGTCGACCGACCTGCTTCCCGAGAATTTTCCAGAACAAGGTCCGGTCGACCGAGCTCTGTAGCCGGCCGACCGACCTGTTGCTATTTTGCCTATTTCGCCTATTTTGCGTGGTTTCCAAATTTAAACAATTCGTGTTCTTTCCTTATTTGTTGTTATCATTTGTGATTGATTTGATGACTTCTTTCATTCGGGAATTTTAGGAATATCCATTTTGATGGATTTGATATCGATTTTTTTGGATTTTATTCACGTCTTCGAATGTGAATTTTAGTGATTAATTGTTTCTACAATCATTTTGTGATTTGTCACTTCAAAATATAAAGGTTTTCAATGCTAGTAGTAAATATCAAAACCCTTTCTTCAAAACGATTTCAACACTATTTTATTACAAAGCTCGTTTCTTAAACCGTTTTCCAATCTATTAGTATATACAAACCTTTACCTCACTCGTATGAGAAATCCAATTAAACGACTTAGTAAAACGAGTGGTATGAAACGCTTGTGTTTGCTTCGTCGGTTAATTCTTGGACTTGTTCGATTGAATCTCTTGTGACAATTTTCTAGTGGAGATGCTCGTAAATATTTAAGTTAAGATAGTGGTTATGGGACATGATGCTAAGCTCATATATTTACTAGCTTAGAGTAATTGACACTTTCTTGATGATCATTGAGGATCATTTTTGTGTTTTAGACTAGCGCTATGCTATGTTTCTTTGTCCACGGAGGGGACGGTACCTCGTTTTTTGGAGCTTCATCTCATTTTTATTATAGGCTAACGACCTATTTATTTTGGAGTTTCGACTCAATTCTTGTGGGCTAGCGACCCATATTCTTTTATGGAGTTCGGTTCATTGGACGTACCGTTGTACTACGTCGATGTTCCGATCTATTCGAGTTTCAGGTTCCTCGGGCGTACCGATATTGTAATACGTCGTTGGACCGGCTCTATGGCTAGCGACCATGGGATAGCGTCCCGTTTGTGATACACGTGTTGGTGAGTTTTCATGCTCCTGTTTTGTGATAGGCCTCCCCCTTTTTGTGGTTGATCGTTTCTACGACCATTTTTGTGATTTTCGGATTTTCATTGATGATTTCTAGAATTTGAATTTCACCAATTTTATGGTTGGCATTTATATGTTGTCAATATTTGTGGCTTGGTGAATGAAATAAGGAGTATGACATTGAAGATTTTTGTGATATTGATCAATCTCTTGTTGATTTTCAATTACTTATTTATCACAACTTGGCATTGTGATTATTATACGTTTAGTCATATCTCTTATTCTATGTCATTTCATCTGATATTTATAGCTAGACTGATCCATTTATTATTTTCTTAATTAAATAATACTCGGGTCAGACCGAGATGTTACAGGTGCTTCTGCTTTACTTCACTTCTAGGATTATCATCCTGAATTTTGGTTAACTACTTAGAGTAGTAGTTTTTGTTGTATACCTTTGAGATATAGACTCCTTGATGTATACATATTCTTTTGTCTAGCACTTGTAACCATTCTTTTGTGATATTGTGGATCTTGTTTGACTACTACTCTGATGTACACTTTCATGTGTTATATTCATATCTTTTTCCGCCTTTGTGATATGAATTATCTGTGACTAATTTGTGTTATGTTTATTTCTATATTTGTTTTCGAAGATATTATAGCCACTGTGTAGTAGCTTTGAGTTTGCATCGGTATGTCGGATTTCCTTTCGAGATGAAAAGTTATACTTTTACCTGGCATATCGGTACTCGCACAAAGCAATTACACGGATGGTCGCTCCTCAATAGCCTTATTCTCCGTGCTAGTTGACATCATTACACCATAATGTTCTTGGCTAGCGTGGGTATAGAGGTGAGGCGTCACAGCTTGGTATCGGAGCCAAACTTCGGAACAATGTAGAATAATTTAACAAGGATCATAGTCCTAAGTCCATCTTAGGAGTCGTTTTAGGATTTAATTCGAGTCTTCATACCAATTTATCCTATTTTCTTTATGATTCCTTGTTTTATCTGTCAAGATTGCTTGATATCCATTTTGTGAATAACCTTTTTCTTCTTCTTTCTTTCTTTCTTAAAGAAGAGAAATGGTTAGACCTGGCCGCCCCAGCGTCGGTCAATCTAGTGCTACTCCCTAAGATGGAGTTTTTATGTCTGCTCAACAGCTTTTAGATCTCGTGAAGAATGCTCAAGCTGTCGGACCCAATCCAGAGCCTACTCATTCTAGATCCGGTTTTGCACGCTTGTGCAGAGACTATACCGATTTGGGTGGAACGCCATTCAAGGGATCCGAGAGTGTTATTGAAATTCAAGCTTGGCTCAAATCATGCGATCGTATCTTTTCTCGCATGAACCTTATTGATCTACATCGAGTCCAAGTGGCTTCTAGCATGCTCCAAGAAAGAACGTTAGATTGGTATGAGCTCTTGACTTCAGAGATTATCGAAGAGGCTTACTTGGGAGAAATTCCAGGAAAGATTCGAATCAAAGTTTGTGCCGGAGGCTGAAAGAGTAACTTTGGCCCGGCGTTTTATTGACCTTGTTCAAGGTGAATCTTCTGTGACGGATTACGTCGTATCTTTCGAATCTCTCTTTATGTACGAGGTCGAGTATATTAATTCCCCATTGAAGAAAAATCAAAGATTCATCTATGGGTTGAATAAGAACCTAAAGAAGCCATTACTCCCGAAACTTGAGGTTTCATTTGATCAGCTTATTGATATCGCTCTTCGTCTTGAAGAGACCGATAGAGAGAGTAATGTTGAAGTTATGGGTGCCAAACAAAACTTCAACAACAACATGAAGAGGCCTATTAAATTCAAAGGCCCCATTCCCAACAAGAAAGGGAGGAAAGAAACCCCGGTAGCAAAAGCTCCTATCTCTAGTCGTGGACAATGCTACAATTGTGGTTCCACGGACCACTATGCAAGGGAGTGTCTGAAACCTCTTTATTGTCGCTATTGCAAAAATTCGGGTCACCATATAACTGCATGTCCCATACTTCAAAGTAGGAAGGAGGGAAAGCTCAATGTAGTGCAAGTTCCTAGCAACTCTTCTCTTAGTCAAGGTATTTTACATTCAATCCTTGATGCTATTGTTTTATTTTGTGATCTTTCTATTTGAGTTCGTTTTGATATGGGTTCATCTCATTATTTTTATATCAAAAGAACTTGTCGATTCTTTTTCTTTGAATATTTTTGGCTTGTTGACTTCTTTGAGAATTGCGAATCCGGATGGTGGATCCGCAACACTCAGCTTTCTTTTATTGATGTCAAAATTATTTTATGTGATTTTTCTTTCCAAGCCGATTTGCATGTTATGCGTTACTTAGGCTTCAGAATTGATTTATGTGAAAGGATTGGCTTAATCGTTGTGAAGCCCATAATCTATTTTCCGTATGGACCATTCATCCCCGACATTTTTAATCTGTTAAGCAGATTTCTATTTGTCTTTGTGATTCCGATTTTAATTTTTGGTGGCATCATTTTATTCTTTAAGCCCTCATCATGAGAAAAGTGGTATTTCTCTCATTCGTGTGGTTTGAGAATTTTCTGATATTTCTGAGTTTGTCTTAGGATTATCACCTAAGAAATCTTTTGTGTGGTTTAAGGTCCTTTTAGCTCGACCTTGCCACCGGTTTTCATTTGCTACGAGTTGCGGCAGTTAGCATTCCACTTACCGCATTCCGCACTCATTATGATTCTTATGAATTACTTATTATATCATTTAGATTGCTCATCTTGTTTCATCCATTTTATAAGTCGAGTATTCTATGAATATCTCGATAATTCCATTCTTGTATTTATTGATTTTGGATGAAAATAGAAATTTAAAATTTTGCAAATCTTTTTCATAAGATTTATTTATAAGTATAATTAGATTTTGTTCTTAAACGAGCAAAGAATATTCTCAAAACTTTTGAGAGATATTTTCATCATATAGAAGATGATTTTGTGATTGTATTGCCCGCTAAGTGCTTTAAGAATTCTGGTCGATGCGCTTGATCAACGTTATCGATAGGAATTTCCTAAACGCTTTGATGAGACAATCAGACACGATATATTGACTTGTAAAAAATGTAAATTTTTCTAGAAAGATTTTTACGTTGAGAAAATTGTAATTTTGAAAGTTTTAGCTTTTTGGGAAAGAAGATTATTTAAAAGAACTCTTTTTCGATGCTCTTATTCTTATGTTTCCCGAAGGGAGCCAAGATTTTATCTCTTGTACCAATGCTAATTGTATTGGTTTGGATGTCGTTCTCTTGCGAAAGAAGACGTGCTATCATTTATGTTTCTAAATCATTACAGCCTATCGAGACTAGATCTGCCATTCATGATGTAATGCTCGCGGCTATTGATTTCACTTTTAGAGTTTGGCATCATCATTTTTGGATGAGAAATCTATTCTCTACCCCGATCATAAATCATTGGAATATTTATTTTCTCATAAGGAACTTCATGTTGACTCGAGTTCCTGGCATCTTATGATCTTGATATTCTTTTATTCCCGGAAGGGAAATCATGTTGCCAATGCGTTTAGTCGTAAGCAACAAGTGGTTGATTCTTTGATGATGTCTGAATGGAATTATCTTTTTACCAAGTTCATCAGACGTTTTGATATACTTCGTTTTATCGGGCTTTATCTCATTCCTTTTATGGACTAGTGTCCGATGTTCTTTTATGGTGTTCGGTTCATTGGATGTACGTATTTGTACTACGTCAGTGTTTCGAAATTATACGAGCTTTGGTTCATCTGGCGTACCGTTATTGTACTACACCGTTGTTCCAAATTATTCGAGTTTCTCGTTTCTCGTTTCTCGGGCGTACTGTTATTATACTACGTTGTTGGACCGGCTCAATTTTCTGTTATTCATGACGTTTTCTCACGTCTTTCTGCTACGGAAATGCCTTAGCGATTCCGATTTTTATTCTTGAGCCCGGTATTATTGAGGAAATTGAAGTTTCACCGGATTTGACTTATGAGCAACATTCCATTCGCATCATTGCTACGGAGGTTGAGCGCCTTTGGAATAAAGATGTTCTTCTTGTGAAAGTTCAATGGTTCTCAGATCCTAAGGATTGCTCTTGGGAATCCTGGGAATTCATCGAGCGATCCCGTTCAGGCTTACTCTTTCATGCTGCTTGTGGTGAACTTCTTATTTCAAAATTTCTTTTGTGTTGTTATGCTTTTATGGTTGTTACTCTTTATTTTCTTCTTAAGAATTGCGAGGACGCAATTTCTTTAAGGAGGAGAGTCTGTAACAACCCGCATATTTATCAATTTTATATTTAAATATTTTATTTAAATATTTCATTGTTCGTCGGATTTTAGTCCGAAAAGCTACTTTTGCAAACAGTCGAATTGGGACTCGAGACCCCTTCCACTGAGTTCAAAATGACGTTTGCGATCTTTTTAAGTATAAACTTTGATATGTTTGGAGTTAGTGGAATTTTGCCACTTTTCACTTAGGGCTTTGGTTTGGGCTAAGCCCAATAACCCCACTTATTAACTCAGCCCCAACCCTCACCTCTTCATTTACTTCCTTTCTATTTTCCTAATACTCAAGCTTTTACATCAATGGAGAGTGGAATGCGAAATTAAAACTCAAGCCCTAGTTTTCTTTTGCAAATCAAGCTCTAGCTCCAAACTAATAGAAGAAACTTTAGTAAGCCTCTTCTTCTTCTTCTCCAACTCATTCTCTTATCAATTTCAGACATTCCTAAACCTAACTTTGGGAATGTTCTTCTTTTTTAGCATAGATTCAAGCTCATTTGGGTTGTGTTGAAGAGTGGTTGATTCACCCTTTGCTTTCAAGCTTCTTCTTCATTGTTTTTGTGAAAAGGTGAGACTTTTATCTCACATCTATGCTTATATCTATCTTTGAATGTCGGGTATGAATTCCTAACACTTATTCATGTGCATTTGATTTTGATTTGGGTTGGTTTTGTGAATATTCCAATTTTAGTGTTTTGAAAGCCAAATCCTTAAAAATCATAGCTTTGATCTTTGCACATGATTTTGTGATGCATCGAAGAGCTTATAGGGCCGGGTAGTCGATTGACATAAACCCCTAGCGTCCATTGCTCGTCTGATTTAAATTTGGTGGAGGTTTGGCCCTCACTCAGATAGGCTGGGAGGAGCTGGAAACAGGCTCCGGTCGACCGAGCTCTGAGGCCGACCGACCAACCTGCTACCAAAGTGCATAGCACTTCTCTATCTCTGGTCAGGTCGACCAGCTACAGAGCTCAGTCGACCGACCTGCTTCCCGAGAATTTTCCAGAACAGGGTCCGATCGACCGAGCTTTGTAGCCGGCCGACCGACCTGTTGCTATTTTGCCTATTTCACCTATTTTGCGTGGTTTCCAAATTTAATCAATTCGTGTTCTTTCCTTATTTGTTGTTATCATTTGTGATTGACTTTGATGACTTCTTTCCTTCGGGAATTTTAGGAATATCCATTTTGATGGATTTGATATCGATTTCTTTGGATTTTATTCACGTCTTCGAATGTGAATTTTAGTGAATGATTGTTTCTACAATCATTTTGTGATTTGTCACTTCAAAATATAATGGTTTTCAATGCTAGTAGTAAATATCAAAAACCTTTCTTCAAAACGATTTCAACACTATTTTATTACAAAGCTCGTTTCTTAAACCGTTTTCTAATCTATTAGTATATACAAACCTTTACCTCACTCATATGAGAAATCCAACTAAACGACTTAGTAAAACGAGTGGTATGGAACGCTTGTGTTTGCTTCGTCGGTTAATTCTTGGACTTGTTCGATTGAATCTCTTGTGACAATTTTCTAGTGGAGTTCTACAATTTGTTCGTAAATATTTAAGTTAAGCTAGTGGTTATGGGACATGATGCTAAGCTCATATATTTACTAGCTTAGAGTAATTGACACTTTCTTGATGATCATTGAGGATCATTTTTGTGTTTTAGACAAGCGCTATGCTATGTTTCTTTGTCCACGGAGGGGACGGTACCTCGTTTTATAGAGCTTTTTCTCATTTCTATTATAGGCTAACGACCTATTTATTTTGGAGTTTCGACTCAATTCTTGTGGGCTAGCGACCCATATTCTTTTATGGAGTTCGGTTCATTGGACGTACCGTTGTACTACGTCGATGTTCCGATCTATTCGAGTTTCAGGTTCCTCAGGCGTACCGATGTTGTACTACGTCGTTGGACCGGCTCTATGGTTAGCGACCATGGGATAGCGTCCCGTTTGTGATACACGTGTTGGTGAGTTTTCATGCTCCCGTTTTGTGATAGGCCTCCCCCTTTTTGTGATTGATCGTTTCTACGACCATTTTTGTGATTTCCAGATTTCTATTGATAATTTCTAGAATTTGAATTTCACCAACTTTATGATTGGCATTTATATGTTGTCAATATTTGTGGCTTGGTGAATGAAATAAGGAGTATGACATTCCTTCTGATCTTTGAGAAGATTTTTGTGATATTGATTAATCTCTTGTTGATTTTCAATTACTTATTTATCACAGCATGGCATTGTGATTATTATACGTTTAGTCATATCTCTTATTCTATATCATTTCATCTTTATAGCTAGACTGATCCGTTTAATATTTTCTTAATTAAATAATACTCGGGTCAGACCGAGATGTTACAGGTGCTTCTGCTTGACTTCACTTCTAGGATTATCATCCTGACTTTTGGTTAACTACTTAGAGTAGTAGTTTTTGTTGTATACCTTTGAGATATAGACTCCTTGATGTATACATATTCTTTTATCTAGCACTTGTAATGTGATATTGTGGATCTTGTTTGATCACTACTCTGATGTACACTTTCATGTATTATATTCATATCTTTTTCCTCCTTTGTGATATGAATTATCTATGACTGATTTGTGTTATGCTTATTTCTATATTTGTTTTCGAAGATATTATGGCCACTGTGTAGTAGCTTTGAGTTTGCATCGGTATGTTGGATTTCCTTTCGAGATGAAAAGCTATACTTTTATCTGGCATATTCGTACTCGCACAAAGCAATTACATGGATGGTCACTCCTCAACAGCCTTATTCTCCGCTCTAGTTGACAGCATTACACCGTAATGTTCTTGGCTAGCGTGGGTATAGAGGTTGGGTGTCATAATCCTTCTTAGAAAGGATGATTCCAGATAATGAGATTATCTCTCAGGATACTCCACCATATACTTTGCAACAAAATAGTGTTTCAGAGCGAAGGAATCAAACTTTATTAGATATGGTTTGCTCATTGATGAGTAAGGCGGAGTTACCTCTATCATATTGAGGATATGCGCTGAAAACCGCAACGCATATGTTTAATTTGTTAACCACTAAATTTGTTCCTAAGGCGTCGTATGGGATGTGGCACGAGAGGGAACTCCACCTTAGTATTTGATGGTGTGGGACTGTCTGACCTATGTTAAGAATGTCGGCTTCAACAAAGTTGAGGCAAAATCAGTCTTGTGTAAGTTTATAGGTTATCCCAAGAATTCTAGAGTATAAATTCTTACAACACAGAGGAATAAATTTGTTTCTACATGCCGTATTTTAAGAAAAGGAATTTACGTCAAAAGAACTTAACATCGTAGTTGTAGACTAGGATGAGATCCGAGAAACTAACACGAAGGCTGAACCAGTGTGAGAACCATGTTCATTTGTATATGATAACATGCAACCTAGTAGAAGATATACTAGGGATTCTTGTGCACTAGAGAGATACTATGATTTTCTCATGGACGACGAGAAGGAGGACCATGTCTTAGATGATGACACTCCTATATCATTCCAAAAGCACTGTAGAATAAATAATCTGCACTTTGGCTTGGAGCTATAAAGTCCGAGATGGATTCCATGTATGAAAACAAAGTGTGAACTTCGGCTAACATACCAGAAGGATAAAACCCATTTGCTGCAAATGGATTTTTAAGGAAAAGCTAAATGCATAAGGACAAGTGGAGACTTATAAGACAGGTCTAGTTGCGAATGGATTTCATTAAATTTAAGGTGTTGATTGTGACGAGACCTTTTCACCCATAGCAATGCTAGACTTTCCGTTCAGATAATGCTAGCTATTGTTGTATACTACGACTATGTAATATGACAGATGGACATTAAGATGGCAGTTCTAAATGGTTATTTAGAAGAAATCATCTTTATGTCGGAGCCCAAAGGTTTCGAGGTTAGTGGGAGTGAAGGCAAGGCTTGCAAGTTATTAAGGTCCATTTATGGACTTAAACAAGCTGTAATAAGTGCTTTGATAAAGTAATCAAATAGTTTGACTTTTATCATAACATAGATGAAGCGTGTGTATATTGAAAAGAACAAGGAAGTGTATATATACTGTTATCAGTTTTAGTGTTGATGGTTTGTTACTGATTTCTAATGACATTGCGTCATTGCAATAAGTAAAAACGTGGTTATTTAAGAACTTCTCCATGAGAGATTTGGGAGAAGTAGCTCATATACCGAGTATTAAGATATTTAGAGATAGGTGTAAGTGGTTACTGGGATTGTCGTAATCCATGCATATATGTATCTACCATACTAAAAAGGTTTGGTATGGAGAATTCCAAGTGCAAAAACATTTTGACAGAATCCGAAAGCGTCCTTTCTAAGAAGGCAGCTCCTTATACTGATGTTGAGAAAGAGCACATGAAGAGGATACTGTATTCTTCTACAATCGATTCTATAATGTACATCATGCTACATATTGGATTAGATGTGGTTTACACATTAGGACACGTAAGCCGACATCGGTCTTATCCTACAGAATAAAATTAGACTGTTGTAAAATCTGTAACTAAGTATTTAAGAAATACTAGGACTTATTCCTTTAATATAGGGATGGAGACCTCCTTATGAAGGGGTATACTGACTCTAGCTTTCAAAGTAATATCGAAGATAGTAAGTTTGCATCTAGTTACGCTTAAACATAGGTTTGTCAGTTGGAAAAGTTCAAAACATGAACCAGTAGCTAATTCCATGATTGCTAGATACATCGTCCTCAACGAAGCAGCTAAGAAGCAGTTCAGATGTGCAAATTTATGAGTGAACTAGGTGCAATTCCCAACTTGGAGGATCCAATAACATTGTTTTGTGATAACAATGCTGCGATGCAGATCATAGAGGATCCAAGAGCACATAAGAAATCATGACATATTCTTCGAAATTTCCATCTCATCAGACAATCATTGACAAGAAGGAGGTTGATATACAAAGGGTAGATACCAAGGTCAAACAGAGAAAACCAAAGTGATGATATTACATAGCTATCTTGACTTGATATATCGTTAAACTTAAATGTGAACATTTCACTTTGATTATAGTTAAATCATGGCACACGTTCACCTAACGACGATAGTCGAGTCCAGTTGAAGAACTGTAATGAAACACTATTTAATAGAGAATTCTTTTTCTCAGTTACATGAGGTTAGTATCACAATCAACTTTGATTACCTCAAAGTTAGAGTCTTTAGCAGTAGCAATTCGGTTAATAATAATTGTATTACTTAACCAAGGAATTCATATTTGGATTATACAAGTTGAATATAGATGATACTGGATTTTGACAAAAACCAAATTCATATATCCTATTGTAATATAGTTTTCACAAAGAGAATTGGTATAAATAGTCATTACTGCCTGATATAGCATAAAATAGTGAAATTGGATTTACCGAGAAATATATAAGTGATGAATTTAGCCAAACTGTCATATCACTAGCAAAGGTGACATATGAACAAACGTTAATATTAGAATTGTTCGATATTAATCGCTGACTGAATTTACACCTTTATATCGCACAACTAAAATGTTGAATACTCTGAAGTACCACACCATTTAATTAATTTATAATCGTTGTAAAATAATTATATTGATTAATATTTATGAAATATTAAATTTTATTTTTCAATTTTTTTCTATATACCATTAATAATTAATTGAGTGCGTATATAAAAGTTATACATGTATGTATCGATATTGACAAGTATTTAAATATGATTTAAATAAATTAATAATTAAAAGGTTATGGAAATTTTAAAAGTCAATGGAGCCTCCTAGTATGATCGGACATAGCGGCTTAGGGAGAGACTAAAATGATTAAATAATGGTTTGAATGAGCAAATAAAGGTCGAGTAAAGATAGGAGAATATGTCCCCACTTTTCTCTCAATTTAGTTGCCTATTTAAGATCTCCATTTCATTCATTTGAGCCTTCACTAGCATCTACCCAAGCCAAAAATTCCAAGACATTTTTCCTTTAAATTCCAATCAAATTCAAATCAAAATCGATACAATAAGGTAATGTTTGTCTCTTGTTTGCTGAATATTCAAGAGGAATCTAGATTGGATCTTAATGGGTTATATTTAACATTCAAGGTGCTCATCATTGACTGCATTTGGTAATGATCTAATTCTTATTTATATTCCATATTATGTATGTTAATCATCTCTGTCATATTTCCTATATGCTATTATTAGAAATTTCTATATGTGTTTGTTGTCTAATTTTATAAATATATTTTTACACATACATTTGAATCAATAAAAACTTTGTATACATTTTAAAATACAAACATAAACATTCTTCCAAAATAAACTTACCAAAAATTAAAATAAAAAATTGATTTTTTAAACTTTAATCAAAATTAATTTTGAATTTTGTTATTTTTTTGACGAAAGAATTTTGTTATATACATATATACATATATATATATATATATATATATATATTTGTGTATATGTGTTTTTGAATACACACACATACATATACACATACTTATATGTATATATATCTGTGTGTGTTTGTATAATTACAATTTAAAAATACTTTTAATTCCTTTTCAAAATTCTTATATATGTTAAAAAAATTTACATAAATTTATGCAGACTTATATTATAAAAAATAATTATACGGATTTGTATAAAAGCAAAGGTTATACAAATCCATATGGATTTGTGTAATATTTTTTTCTTCCAATTTTTAACAAAATGAGGTTGCGGCCTAAAAAAATGATTTTTAAGAATATATGATTTATATTTAAGTTTAACTAATTATAATAACACACCTTGAAACGGGCCTAATTTTTGACATAGGAAAGGCTCATCGAACTTTAGACCCATTTTAAAGATGGTTGTTGCTTGGTAAAATTTATGTAAAGGACAATACACGGAGCTATCTATCTAAACATTTAGAATCTCGCAGTAGAATGATAAAATATAATATCAAAACAGTGCCCATTTATTTAAAAATTCAAATGTAAAGAAACAAACAACATAATCCAACATGACAACGCCAAATATTTATGGTAAAATATCTCAAAATACATTATATCTCAAGGGTACATCACAAATATAAAAATAACATAGATAGCTAAATAACTGCCACAAGTCTGTTTCTCCGCCATCGTCGTTGAAAATTTACATCATTGTCTATAAAATGTGTTGTAATGAGAAGAGAGCCAGAACAACAATGTTCGATGAATGAAAATATCAAGCATTTCTATAATATTACTTGGATAGTATAATTTAAATAAGAATATGTCTTACGTATCTTAACTATATGATAAATCTTCCAACTTTAAGCCCTAAGGCTTTCTCGGTCCAATTCCATAACCGTTACTCATTCAACCCAATAACCCTTATCTATCGTCAATAATGTCCCAACAATAAGTGATAACACCCAAGCCACTTAATATATTTTTAATAGGAACTAGGCAGACTCTGACCATTTAATACCTCATTCAAGGCTGATCCCCTTCATTTAATACCTATCACGAGGCGTACTCCTCTTTGGTATAGCAGGCATTGCATGAAATCTCTTCAGGTCACTTAATGCTTTTTTTTTGGAAGAGGCGGACCCCACAGTAGCCACTTAATACCTCAAATGCGTAGTGGACCCTCCCTGAGATATCATCTATCATGCCTAACCGCTAACCCTCACCATTTAATACTTCCTACACAAGGAAGAGGCGGATCCTTAATCAGCCACTTAATACCTTCAACTCCGAAGCAGGTCGTATTATGACCCGTAAACCAATCGTGATGTCTCACAATAGTCCGACTATTCACAAATATTAGTAGCCAAATTAATGGGATATTTTTACCCGATAGAATTTTAGCGCGTCCTCTACGAGTATTTATTATAGGGCATGTCTCATATCAATCCCAAAGCCACACTGTTGATAGGCTAGATTAGTTGGATAGACTTACGTGTGCTTTTAACTGACCTCTCATCCATATAACTTAGTCATAACTTATTATCACAAATCTCACTGCATTCCATATCAAGGCCTTATATTACTATGACAAAATATCTTTTTCACAATGGGCGATGCCCGTTGTAATAGATGTTTTACAACATGCATTCAACCGTCATAATATGCAGGGTTGTAATAGACCGATGAGATTTAGCAACCGACATTGACCGTTGCAAAGGCCCATTGTAGTAATTCTTTTTTACAACTGTCTGTACCCGTTGTAATATGACATTCTACATTTATTAATGACAGTTGTAGTAACTAGTATTACAACTAACATTGACCGTTGTAACTATTATTGTTTTCGCCTAATGTAAAAAAATGCAAAAAAAAAAAAATTAAAAAAAATAGCTGCAACTTTTATATTATAATTAACATGGGTATAAGCAACAAAACCACGATTTCAACTAGAATTATCTGCTTCAGATCATTATGAATGAGACAACAATCAAAATTATACTACCACCCTACCAAAAATTCCCATAAACACGATTGACAACCTCTTCAATGTTACAACTTTGCAATTACAATCTTAAAAAGTCAACAAACCAAAAGAAAAGCCTCAGGTACTTGCCATAGTTCTAGTGTTATCAGAAACACAAAGGGAAGAGTCGAGTTTTGTGTATTATGACAAAAATAGTTACTGTAATTAAACCCAAGAAGAAACAGAGTTACCATTTTAACAAGTGTATGTTAAATTAAGAGACTTGTGTTCAATATTCAGTGTGTATTATGACGAAAATAGTCCAAAATGAGACAAGGAAAAGTTGTTGGCAAACCATAGTTCCCTCCATCTCTATCGCGACCACCTCGACCACCTCTACCATAGTTTGAATACCCACCATTTTCTACAATCGTTAAAAAGCAGCATTAACATTTCAAACACATGTGTTTACTTGATCAAGAGACGCATGTCCTTCTACATCCAACACATATTTTGAATGAAGATATATCAGTAAATTTGACAAACAGAAGTATAGGTAAATAAGAGCAGCCTTCTATTGCCAGTACTTATGATACCACAAACAAGTTTAGCGAGTACACTACCTTGGTATCCTTGATCGTTATCATAGCCTTGATTATATGGTTGACTGTTCCCATAGCCTTTACTGTATCCCTGATTGTACCCATAACCCTGTTTTTATCCTTGATTGCTCCAACCCCGATTGTTCCCATACCCTTGATTGCTATAACCATATTTGTTTTCTCAAAATACCATAATGCCAATTTTAAAACATTTGTTATATCTACGTGTCACTGTAAAAATTTGTTATATCTATAGGTTTTTGTTGATGTTCAATACTGTATTTGTAGTCTTCAATACTGTTTTCGCAGACAGTATTGAAAATTTTGGTTCTGGCAATCTTTCTATCCATTCAAATTTTTGGCATGTCACTTTCTACAATGCTATTTTACATCTTTTATGATTAGTAATTGAAAATTATGTCACCTCTAATAATTATTTCACAGGTTACCTTAATAGCTGAATAAAAGTATGTACAAAACATTAGTCAACCCTATATTCCAAAAAAAACCAAGTTTAATTCCAAATTAAAGCAAAATATAATAATCGTATACGGATCAAATTCTAATCCAAGTTGTTCCTTAATTTGTATTACTTTCTATTCATTATATTCAAGATTGCATTGACTTATGTGATGTATATGCATTGACAGAAACAAATGGGTTCGCTAAACCCAGTAGTGAATAACACATACAAAGTGTATGAGTCTGTGAATACAGTGTTGTTTGAAGTCGAAAATTCTTCAGCAGACGAAGTCATAATCAAGGATGCTGGTGGAAATAACTGCGACAACTTCAATACCAGATGAAGCATATGTGGAACTATAGTAAGTGAACCAAAAAAAGTGAGTTACCTTGGATATAAACATGATTCAATCAGCTACTATCAAGTACAAATGTCAACTATTGGCAAGTAAAGGACGACTAAAGTTTACCAGCTGATAGTACTCTTCACCATACAATTTCCTGAAATAAATCTAAAATAACTAAGGCTATACGACAACACAGATGGAAGAAAATGCTGAAACCAGGAATTGGTTAGAATTGGTTGAATGATTCCACTTAAAAGAACGACAACAGAAATGTTAAAACGCATCGCATGGTAATGTACAAAACCATTTATAATGAAAATGCAAATAAAAAACCTGTCAAAACTAGCATAACTCATAACAAGTGAATAGCCCTAAATGATTAATTATTCCAATTCAAGCACTCCACAAAAGATAGGTTTTGTGACTAGATTGCTTCAGCCAAAACAATTGAAACTACTTAGGTCTACTAAAGTCATCCTAGATAAGGTATACAACATTGTGATGAAGCAGTGAAGCGTGGACAGTTGATAAATAGCACTCTTTTTGCCATGTGACAAAGAAAAGCCATATACTTAATTAATAATCACTGCAGTGAAAATTGGACCAGTGTCTAATAGTGGTGCTTTTTGGTCAGTTTCTATCTAAGATTCTGAATTGATTTGATTATGCTTAAAAATCACAAATCAGTGGAAGACTCCGTCTATTAACCCTCAGTATTTTCTCTTCGCCCCGGGTTAAAATTTTAAATTTTTTTTCCAATCATACCCTTTAATAGTTAAGTGGATATCTAATTCAATTTACTGTGTTTATTCATCTTCTTTTTTATATCTCTTCCATCTGTTGAAATTGACTTGGAGGATACGAGCACTACAGATGACTATGTATAACAAAATAAAATATATTTCCTTCATAGCTGCTACTATACTAGGAACTAACATAGCCATGGTGCCATATACACTACGAATTGCTCAAAACCTAGTTTACCATATACTAAGAAGTGATGAAAACATTATTTATTAAATATTATGCCCGATTTTTATTTTGTAGATTAGGCGGGTGGCCGAAGAAGATGAATAAATTGTTATGGATTATATTAATGAGTTCATAACATATGATGTATGTAATTTATTTTACTATTATGTAAATTAACTCATTTTCTAAATTGAAAATTTCTCACTTTTTCTATTGTATGAAGGTATTTTCTAATAGATATAAAATGAAAGAATGCATTGATTCCACGACTAGAAGAAATACGATGGTAGTGGTAGTTTTAAAATCGGATATTAACAGTAGCGATAGAAATCCAAGAATTATATTTGGATGTAAGTGAAGTGGAGTATATAAAGAGTACAAAGGCAAGAAATCTAACAGCACTAGATTAACAAGTACAAAAAAGAGCAATTGTCCATTTCATTGGAAAGGCATTAAACTTCATAGTTCAGATAATTGGAAATTAGAAGTAATATGTGATGTTCATAATCATTCTGCACTTTACAGTTTGAAAGGCCACTCTTTTCTTGGTCGATTAACGGAGGATGAAAACAAATTAGCCGTTAGATGTACAAAAACACGGTGAAGCCAAAAGCTATTTTGCACACTATAAAACAAAGCGATCCATCCAATAGTACAATAATTAAAACAGTATATAATGTGCTTTCTAGGCACAAGAAAATGGATAGAGCGGTCCTTCTCAAATACAATATCTCTTAAGCAAGCTTAAGAAAAAAAATTACTTCGAATGGCATCGTAATACCTTAGACGGAAGTGATATAATTACTATCATATTTTGGGCTCATCCTACGAGTATAGATTTGCTAAGTACATTTCCACATTTTCTTGTTATGGATTGTGCTTACAAAACAAACAAATATAGAATGTCGTTGTTGAAGATTGTCGGTGTCACGTCAACTAACCAAACCTTTTGTGTTATTATTGCATATCTCGTATCTGAATGGGAAAATTACTATCTTTGGACCTTAAATCATCTTCAATTTGTAATGATTGATTGCAATGTAAAAATACCAAGTGTCATTGTCATGGATAGAGAGATAACACTGATTAATGCCATTAACATTATTTTTCCCCAAGTAGCTCATATTCTATGCAAGTGGCATGTCAAAAAAATATTCTTGCTTTTATTCAAAAAAAGGCCATGGGTATGAAAAAAGAAGTAAAAAAATATTTTTTTCAAGATTGGGCCAATTTATGTAAGTCCGGAAATATTGAGCAATGTTACAATAATCTACAATGTTTGCATGTCCAGCATGGTGAGTATCCAAAGTTAATAAAATATATTACTGAAAATTGACTTGATACATGGAAAGATCGATACGTACATGCTTGGATCGACAATTTTATTCACTTTAGCAACTATACATCAAATAGGTAGGACACTTACTTTTATATTTATTTATTTAGTTTAGATTTATATATAACAATAACTTAATATCTATTTTCTTTTAGAGCCGAGGCCGCACATGCCAAATTGAAAAACATTTGGCCATCAGTCAGTGCAATTTCTAGAGAGCATGGGAAAACATGCATTCACTGTTTGAACTATCGTTTATCGAACTAAGAGCTTCATTTGAAACAAGTCAACTAAAAGTAGCTCATGTTTATCATAAAAAAGAATTTAAAAATTTACGTGGTGTAGGTTCACTTGCGACATTGGGGCCAATTCAATCCGAGCATCTACGGATAAATTCTTATTAAATTATAGATGATAACTTATGCGGATGTGTTGTTCGTAAGACACATGGACTTCCATGCTTTCATGCGTTAGCAAAACTCGGTCGAAATGCAGAAATACCTTTGAATTTAATTCATGTTCATTGGACTAGATTGCATATTATAAAAATGGGGGAGAAAGAGATTTTAATATGAAGAAAAAGCTTGAAGAAATGCTAAATGAAATTATGAAATTGGAATTACCTCATCAAATGTAAGTCTATAAGAAAATAAAAGAGATTGTTTATCTGCAAACGTCAACTCTTACATCTCCGATTAGTAAAGTCAAAATCCGTGGACGATCTCATAATAAAATTAATACTTTAACAAAACGGTAGCCTTCCGCATTTGATCTAGGTGAATGTGCTTCAACCCAATGTAGCGTAGCTAAAAAACAAAAGGTTGATCCTTGTATTTCGATGAAGAAAGAAAAATTGATTGTTCATAGACCTAAAAATATAAATATAGGTGTGTATGAAAATTGCATACCAAAAGAGTGGAAGCCTTAGCATGGATGGTAATTCTGGATTTAGATGTGTCGCTTCTTTTTTAGGGGATTGATGGTGGCAAGTCCGTAAGGAATTAATGGAAGAACTTGAAGAACATCGAGAGATGTATGAACAAGTGTTTATTGAAAAAGGTAGAACCACATATTTGCTAAATGTGCTTAATCACGAATTTGACGGTGCCGAAACCAAGTATGGATGATTACGCCCGAGATTGGGTACATAATAGGTACGAAATATAATATTGTCGTTTTTAGTATCAGTGAGAGTTTGAGTTTGACTATACCACCTTTAAGAGGAAAAATTCCATCTCAATTGCAACGTCATGAATTAGAGATTGTTCATGTAAACAATGACTATTTTGTCTAGGTATTATGCATTATTCATTTAATTTTTAACAAATAGATGAAGGATTTACAATTACAGTAAAATATTTTTGTTTGTATAGGTCGTCTTACAAGCGAACCATCTGGTACCACCGACGTACATCAAGTGGTTTACTAAATGTTATGCCTAACGTTATTTGTATGTAACTTTCGTTCTATACAGGGTCTTGACCATTATTTAACCCGAAAGTTTCGTACAACAAATAAGAATTTGTGGACGAGGACTACATAAAAACAACGCCCAATCGAGACGTGGTTGACTATGGCGACCACGCACGGCTCGGACGAGGTATGTAGGTTAGCGTAGCTTAGGACTAACGTTGTTTGCACGTTATCCTCGTTGTATACAGGGTCAAGAATTGTCAAGTTAACCCGAGAGTTTCAACCAATAAGAAATAAGCCAAGGACGAGGTCTACATAAAAATGACGATAGAAGTAGACATGGTATGTATATTACTCTCGTTCATGCTTAATGTTGTCATCTTTATTGACCACGTCTATCTTGAACGATGTTGCCTGGGGAATGTCATTATATACAAGGTCGACAACAAAAGAAAGCGACATATGTATACAGACAGTTAAGACAAATTCATAAATAATATGTACAGAAGAATACAACCACAAATTGCAACACAAATAATATAAACCGAATCACAAATAATAGAAGCAACAAACTGAATCAGAAATAATTTGTACATAAGAACAGAATCAAAAACAACACATGAATCAAATATTTTCCAACTGAAGCTACACTTGTTAACAAACATCCAATTAAACAAAATAACATAATCATCCGTCAAACTACAAATTAACCATCCGTAAATTATAAAATAACCATCCTATTTAACAACAACAAGAATTGAAATAGTTCCACAACAAGAAGTACACTAACTAAAAACCATTAGCTAAAACTAATCATCCTTTTTAACAAAATAAGAACAAATCTATTTAACTTTAGTGAAGGCTTTATGGATTCTACCAAGATGAGCCAAACGTGAAGTCTCCGGTTGCGATGAAGCCAGGGTTATGCCTTCACTATCACATCATTAAGCTCTTCATATCTCTAAAATGAAAATTGATAATTAGTTATCATTGCAAAATCAGATATAAAAGAATAGTATATTGACTTTTGTCGTGTATAAATGATCGTAAGAAGATCGATTGCTATAGTGAATAATATGCTCGTTAACTAGATGGACTTTTAACACGGCGCAAGGGTAATACCAATCAAAATAATCACTTGTCACTGTTTCAGTTGATTCGCGTCGTTCAACCCCCAATCACACGTCGATTTCTTTCTAAATCCGTTAGAGGATTGGGCGTTGGCTTTTTTGAACTTCTTGCAATGATAAAACAATGCATGAATGTCAATTATTTCAAATACAATGATGCAAATTGTTTTATATATAATTATTGAAGTGTTTTGTGCTTCTTAATTCATATGCATTAAAATCCGTACATATAAAATACAGCTTATTTCTTCCATAATGAACATGATATATGACTTATAGTACGTCAATAATGTTGGTATGCCTATTGTTTTAACCTACAAAACCAAAATAAAAATAGTAACAAATGCATTTGGTAAGTTATTTCATCCATAAAGCTAGTACATCCATAAACATGCATATGGTAAGTTAAGGCTCTTAAACTTAATATAAAATAAAAATAGTAACAAACATGTGTGTATAAAATAAAAATAGTAACTAACATATGCATATAAAATGAAAGTGCATATGGTAAATTAACGCTCCAAAACTTCATAGAAAGTAAAAATAAAAACAGAACAAATAAAAACATGTGCAATTTCATTATAATTTTTTTGTACAGATTCTTCGTTCCAAAATCAAATTTTCAACAACAAATCGCTTCTTCATTAATCAGACAAATGATTTTGCCAAAAAAAATATCGAAAAGAAAAAGAAAAACTGCATTTACATAAGTCATTGGACAAACAATGTTGAACAAGCAAGAAACAGCCACAAGTGAACGACCACATTCTATGCGAACGAGGTTGTTGAACCAACCTCGTCCGCGCAACACGTGGTTGTGGTCACAACCACGTTTGTGGCGGACGAGGTTAGTTCAAGAATCTCGTTCACATAGAACGTAGTCGTTCACACTAGTCTGCAGATGATAGAATACGAACTCGATTCGCATAAAATTTGATTGGTTAAATCACGTACCGTGCCGATGTTTGCTCCTTCTTTTCTTCTCCACGACGATGGTGGCTGGAAAATTAAGCATGAAGCGGGATTGATTCAAAGGCTGAGCGTGAAACAGGGTATAGGGTTTGAGAGCCTGGAACAATAGTACGGCTGCTTCTTTTTCTTTTTCTTTTTAAGAAAGAAAGGGTGGTTTTGAAAGTGGACGGAGTGCCAAGAGCAAAACATGGGATGGATATTTTTAAAAAAGATAAAGCTGGGTGGGAAAGACAACATGTGAGAATAGACGAAGTCCCATGGAAAACAACTTTGAAATAATTTAGAAATCACAAACCAGTAGAAATCAGCACGTCAGTGGAAATCACAAACCAGTGGAAATCAACAATTTAGAAATCACAAGCTAGATTTGACCGACAACAATACCCAGCAAAGAGGCCACCTGCACTAGTGATTATCGTTGCTAACAAATCAAACCCAAGTTAAAACCCTAATCCACATTATCTAGTCACCTTCGATGGCTCGGCGAACACTACCACCGTGCCTCCATCTCCACTAGTCTTTATTCGATGGCATCTCTCCGACGAACGCTAAGTTTGAGTTGACGAACAACGACTTGAATATTGTGGGGGGCTTGAATGGATGCGTTGACGAAGTAGTAGGAGTTTGATTAGGTGAAATTTTTTTTGGGTTTGGATTTGTAAGTATGAATGGATTTTAGTTACAGTTTGAGGTTTGAATAAAGGAGTGCTATAGGCAGAAGAAACTGGGTTAACATTTTGAAGGGATGGCAGAAAAATTTGATTGGAGCCAACAAATTTGTTTGGAGCCAAGAATTCAGATCTGGAGCCTAAGGGCATCTCCAATGGCTTAAGGGCTGAATATTCAGCCGCTGAATATTCAGCCCTTTATCTGGGTTGGGCCCCCAATGGCCAGGCGCCCATTAAATGGGCGACTGGCAATCTGGCGACCGTTTTATGGACGCCTGAACAAAAGCGTCCATAAAATGGGCACCTCCTTCCCTCCCTCCTCACTTTGCTCTCATTTTTTCCTTTTAAATGTTTTTTTAAAATTAGAAAATCTAAACGAAATGCTGCCGCGTCCAACCAAAAACGCGCGAAGAACGGTTCACAGACATCCAGCGGAGCAAGCTGAACCATTACACGTTCCGCCACCACCTGGAGTTTCACCAGACGATCTACATGTTCTACACGAGCTGCCAGATGGTTATCGGCATAGAGCCGAAACCGCTTTGACGACCATACAGGTATAAATTGAAAATTACTATAACTTGTTATTTTAATATGTACATTACATACTCATATTAAATAACCCTTACTCTATCAAAATTGTTAATTCGTAAATTATCTATAGGACCATTACATTCACTGTCGGGGTAGTTAGGCTAAGTGCATTACCCAGTTTTATGACTATCTTCTCGGTCCTATTATTGAGAGGCTACAGGCTAGCCCTTTTGGTCTATTTTTGTCGATTAGGCCTGTCAATCCTTTGATCGACCTCTCATTCAGGCATTAGCTGAGAGGTGGAGGCCCACCACGCATACGTTTCATTTTTCAGATTTTGAGCTTGGTATCACCTTGGTTGATTTCTATGTGTTTACTGGGATTGAGATTGGAGGACACGGTCTTCGACCTTTTCCATTTGATGATTTATACGAGTCGTCCAATCTGTTTACTTTTTTTTGCCACTGATAGATGTTACCTACGTCACTAGTGGTTCTGTTAAGTTTACTTACTTGCAGCAGTACTCACCAGTTATATAGCTAGAGCCGATATGATGGATGCAGTTACTAGAGCATTTCTGTTGTACCTGTTTGGTTCGACCTTTTTTTTGAACCAAAAAGGTACGGTTAGACTAGGCTATTTAGCATCTCTTGCCAGATTAGACCAGCTACATACTATTGACTGGGGCACAGCGATATTAGGCACCCTATATACCGCTCTAGATTCATTTGCGCTTGGCGATGTCAGGCAAATGTATGATTTTTGGTATATTTTTCCGTTACGGTATTACGAGTACACGGCAAACATGCATCCCCACATCCAGGACACGGCTAGTCAGGATGCTGAGCATTACTTCCCTATGATCAGATGATGGGAGACTATGCAGACATACATCATGTCCCACTAGGTGTACGGCATGACTTGATGGAGGCTAGGTCACAGCTTGATATGCGTAGTCGAGGTAACATCATTCGGACTCCTTGGGCCTCACATTGGACTCATCTAGCAGATGTAGGTCTTCTGGTGGACGATCATCCCTTGATGGTTGTGTATTCACCATCTAGACGCAGGGTTGCTTAGCTTACACCTGCATTTATGCCTATGTGGTATTTGAGAGAGAGATGTGCTTACGGATTATGGTTGATCGTCGTATACCATATGATCCTTTATCTTGCGAGGACATGTTTGGTAGACATAGGGTGATCGGCAATCAGTACTTCGATGCTCTACGACAGGCTGGATGGGTGGATAGTAGTACTTTCTTCATCGTTGGGGATTACGATGCTTATTGGGCTAGAGTAGCACCCCGCAGATTCATCGTACCAAATTATGTTCGTGGGGTCAACTCTGATCATATAAGACCTCATCTGGCAGCCGGTAGAGTTCAGGTACCGCAGGTTTCATTTGACCCAATTTTGTCACAGTTCTCCCAGACTCCCATGCAGTTGAAGTCTGATACTACTTTTAGAGCATATGACGTGACATGTACTTTGATTGAGCAGCCTTTAGTCTTTCCAGATCACCCTGACTATCCTGGTGTGCCTTCAGTCGGGTTATATCCTCCGTATAAGGTACGTTTGTTGTTTATTGTCATTTTTTCTTTATTTTATGCTTGGTTTCTTACTATATCAAATATCATCTTTGTGTAGTATGCTGCTAGATTAGACCAGGCCAGAGTTTCACTTGGTGTGTTTCGCGGTATGACTCTTGCACATACACACACCATGCATGATATGTACATGCAGGGTACACATATGCTAGGGGTGTAGATTGATCAGCTATCAGCTAGACTTGTTGTATATGAGCCTTTCGGATCACAAGGCGGAGGTGATGCTGGTCCCAGTGGGTATGATGCTGGTGGTTTAGATGAGGACGATGGGGATGATGAGGATGAGGGGGATGATGGTGATGGGGATGACGATGATGACGATGGAGATGATGATGATGATAGCGATGATGATGGTAATGGAGATGACGATGACGACGATGACGGAGATGATGATGATGGTGATGATGCTGACGACGACGACATTGCATCCCTTTAGTTGTATACCTTTTAGTTTATGCGTAGTAGACGTTTTATTATATGTTGCAGTTCCTATAGCTTATGTACTTATGTCAATGTTTGAGTATACTATGTATTCATTATGTTTATATACTTTCACTTTCTTGGATTTTGGATTATAATGCTCGAGTATACTGTGAATTCTATATGTCTGTGTATACTGTGAATTATACATGTTGGTGTATAATGTGAATTGTATATGTCTGTTTAACTATGAATTATATATGTTGGTGTACAATGTGAATTCTTTATGTTTGTGTATACTTATAAGCACTAACTAGTTACATGTAAACATACAAAAAAACCAATAGTGACAGTAGATAGAAAACTTATAAAAACCTACTAGTGACATAAAAGAAACTACTAGTGACATATACGAACATAGAACACTGATAAAAAACGACACAGTAATAATAGACTACAAATATGAAGAAACTAGACGTGACGATTAAACTGCTACTCCTGTATAGAAAGTCTAAGACGTGTTATCTCCTTTTCTAGTTCGTTTTCATAGGTTATGCCCCTTGGACATAAAGGATCGCCCAACCATTCTGCGTAATTGCAACCATTCGGCCAGAATTGACATAGTTGGATTCGACGACCAATATTTTCTCCATCTGCATGTACTACAACTTCAACTTCATACCCGCACTGACAACAAACTAGATGCAATTCAACTTATTGCTCAGTGAGAGGTTGAACTAATTGATAATGGTTCTCAGGTTGTTCATATGCCATACGAACAACATGTTGTTCGTATGGCGGTTCAACCCTTTCCTGAAGTCTCGGCTGCTCAAGGTTTTGAAACTGACCGCGAACATCTTCATAGTGTTGTTCTTGATAATCGATATCCTCATCAGTATGTGGACTTTCCGTAGGCACGTAACCTGCATCTGAACCGATAGAAGAAGGCCAAGAAGGCATTGCGATGAAGAATTTATTGTTGTGAGTGAGGAAGAAGATGATTATGAATGATAAATAAGTAAGCCAGAAAGAGAATATATAAACAAACATTACACTTGTGCTACCACTACTTTTTGATCTGACAACATACAATACACAAGGGCATACATAAACAAACATTACACATAGGCATTAGCTTTGACGACGACAAAACACATTATCATTTGAAAAGACAATTCAGAAAGCTCTTGACATATTAACGAACGTTACGTAACCAACTAGCAATACTGTATCTTAAGGCCATCCAAATCTTTCTAGCCAGTTTTGACGTATGAAGTACGCATCATGGGCAATGAAGGGCATGCGATATTTTAAATTGTATCGACCGTCATAAGTCGAACGTGTAGTCTCAAACATATTTTTCAATATTGCCTCATTAATAATCTTTGTGTAACGCGTGCATGCCCTAGTAAAGTTTCTATATGCAGTCATGACCTCTTGAGTCGTACGTTTGACTTGAGAGCCTACGCCGTTGTTGTAGAGTTCGGCCAGAGTGTCCCAAAAATTAATTACCATTGACTCCTGATTATCGCACATCTCATCGGTTTGAATGTAGTGCTGCATAAGCAACTTCAATTCATGAGACGTAAATGTCATGTTGGACAATGTAGTTTGAATAATGTTAGGTTTTTAAATGATTTAAACATATAAGGATTTGTGAATTTATATAATGGATGTTCCTTCTCTCCTCTCAACAAAGCAGAGAATCTTGACCGAAAAATGAACGTGGTTACAGTACGTGATTTGACCGCATACTGACACACCTTCTCTCCACTCAACAAAGTAGAGAATCTTGACCGGCAAATGAACGTGGCTATAGTACTTGATTTGACCGCACATTGATCAATCTTCTCCACTCATCATATCAGAAATTCTTGACCGGTAAATAAACGTGGCTACAGTACGTGATTTGACCGCACACTGATCCCCTTCTCTCCGCTCAACATAGCAGATATTCTTGACCAGCAAATAAACGTGGGTACAGTATGTGATTTGACAGCATACTGACCCACCTTCTCTCCACTCAACATAGCAGATATTCTTGACTAGCAATTGAATGTGGGTACAGTACATGATTTGACCGCACACTGGCCCTCCTTCTCTCCACTCAACGAAGCAGAGATTCTTGACCAGCAAATTAACGTGGCTACAGTACGTGATGGTGACCGCAAACCGACCTCCTTCTCTCCACTCAAGAATTAGTCATATATATATAGATATAACCTTGTGGATGTCATACTTGTTCACCACAATTTAGTCTAACAAAACATTCAAATATCAAACAACTATCCTCAAATATCAAACAATGTCTGGAAATTTACTAAAAGCTAGATTGCTATGCGAAAGTGACTCTCCAGAAGAAGCGCACGAGTTAGCGCATCAACAAGAGGAGGAGGAACTGATGGAGATATACCGTGAAGCATACGGATCAACTTGTGGAAAACATGGTGGTTCCGTTGTGGGTCGGAAATATATCAACTGTAACCAGCAAGCATTTAAAAAACACTTATGCAAGATTACTTTGCCCGTGATCCAATATATGGTCCAGAGATGTTTAGACGACGATTCAGAATGAGTCGTCCATTATTTATAAGAATTCTCGAAAGTATTCAGCAGAATAATAATTATTTTGTTTTTAAGCAGGATGCTGCAAAAAAAAGGTTTGAGTTGGCATCAAAAGATGACCGCAGCTTTGAGGATGTTAGCATACGGTACACCCGCTGATGCCCTTGACGACGCATATCGTATTGAAGAGAATACAACACTGGAAAACCTAGATCAATTCTATCAGTCAGTTGTGGACATTTATGGGACGGAATATCTTCATTCTCCAAACGAGGCAGATGTAACGCGCTTGCGTGAAATGCATGAAAGCAAGGGATGGCCTGGAATGCTTGGAAGTCTAGATTATATGCATTGGGAGTGGAAGAACCGTCCAAAAGCTTTTCATGGAGCATATAACGGCAAAGAAAAAAACCAACTATCGTCTTAGAAGTAGTTGCCTCTCATGATTTGTGGATTTGGCATGCTTTCTTTGGAATTCCAGGTTCTCTTAATGACTTAAACGTTGTCGAACGATCTCATTTATTTAATGATTTGGCGCAAGGTAAGTCAACTCCCGTATCATTTACTCTTGGTCATAACACATATGAGATGGATATTATTTAGGAGATGGAATTTATCCCAAATGGAGTACGATTGTAAAGACATTTGCAAAACCAATGATGGAAAAACATAAATAATTTGTTGCAATGCATGAAGGACAAAGGAAGGACGTAGAAAGGGTGTTTGGGCTCCTTCAAGCAAGGTTTGCAATGGTCAGCAATCCATGTAGATTATGGAAGAGATCAAAAATGGCTACAATTATGTTCTGTTGTATAATTCTGCATAACATGATCATTGAAGATGAACGCGGTATGGATTATCCCGATTTCGAGTATGACGGGGCAAGATAACCCCCCGAATTGTTTCGCACAGCCACGTTACAAAATGAAGGAGAGTACGCAATTCATGACGATCATCATGAAGTATATCGTAATGCAGCTATTCATAATAGACTCCAAAGGGATTTAATGGAGCATATTTGAAATTCTCATGGAAATCAGTAGTTGGGGATGGTGGATCTTTGTTTAATCACATATGTTTGCCTTTTTTATTTCTGTAACGAAGTGTAGAATGCTTCAATTTTTATGTTTGCAATATCATTTATATTTGATGAAATAAATATATATTGATATCTACATAATGCATCAAAAAAATGATATACCATTGAATATTGTAAAACTGAAAATAGCACTCGATTCCAAATATGAACTGAAGGTACATGGATATTTAAACAACAGTAACTAAAAATATCACATTAATAAGTCAACTACATATGTATTGTTCCAGATCTACTCTCAACAATGCGTTATTTGTACTCCATCCAATATTGCATTGTAATTAGGTCCATTCCGGTGACATCCTTTTCCATTACTAAGGTCTCTTGGCGTTGCCGCTCTAGCTCAAACCGGCCCTTCTCAATCTCAGTCAATTCTTTTAACACGGCAAGCTTTTCTGCACTTCCTTTTTTACGTTCTGCATTTTCTCTCGCATGTTCATGCATTAGGGCTAAACGAGAATCGATTTGAGATTGAACAGCAATTTTCTTCTTAGCCGCTCATTGCCCCATCGATCTAGCGTCTTCATCAAATGCGGGTACTGCTTCTTCGTCTTTGTTATCTGGGCATACATTTGAGTCCATATGAGAAGAGTTGCTTGGGCTAGAATTGTAATTAGATCTACTTGTTTTTTTCTTCCCCTTCGACTTCATCTGGACATCTCTTAAGCTTTTTGCGGTGTTTGAGCTCCATTTTTGTTGACTAACAAGCAAGTCATAGCAGTTTGCAAACTGATAGTAGTGGGGTTTCCTTGTACCATTTTCTCTTGGAAATAATTTCAAGAATTGATCGTTCGCCATTCTCTTCTACAAAAACAGAAACATAAAATCATATATTAACAAAGTGATCAGAAATGAATGTAAATTAAAAATCATATTTTACAAAACGCTACCAATTCAGCTTCGCCACCCATTCCACTTGGATTTGCTGTTCTTATTTTGTGGATCTGTGACTCGTAGAATTGTGTTTGTCGATTAATCTTCCCAAAATGACCCGTGATTGCAGACATTGACCTCGTCTTTTTAACATGTTTTTTATTGTACACAGTCATGACTTTTGCCAAAAAGCCTCTCCACTTTGGTCGTTCGCCTTTACCGAGTCGCTAGAAAAATGACAGTAAATATAACACAAATCCTTATTTTCATCGCCAGACCATGGAGCAGAGGAATGGAACGATAGAGAGGGGCGGTTTGGGGATGAACATTTTGAAAGGGTTGAGAATCTAAATCCCAACTATCCATATTCATCGCTTCGGTATATAATTGAAACGGATGAGACATACTTTCAATATTAAGGAATTGAGAATAGAATTGTAATAGAAGAAGAGATGTGTGTATTACAATCTGAATAATATTCTGATATATGTAGTGAAATCATAAATACGACCGTTTATAGCCGTTGTAATTTTCAATATGACCGTTTATAGCCGTTGTAATTTTAAATATGGCCGTTTATAGCCGTTGGGGTCAAAATATGACCGTTTTTAGCTGTTGGAATTCAAATGCAGGGACCGGTTATAGTCGTTGGAAGACGCGAGAGGGGATGAGAGAGGGGGGCTTGGGCGTCCATTTGATGGGCACTCAACTGGTGCCTATAAATGGGCGCCAAAGCTCTGGTGCCCGTAAAATGGGCGCCAGGGCTTGGGCGCCCATTAAATGGGCGTCCAAGCCCAGTTCAGGATTCTGAATTGAATCCTGAACATTCAGCTTAATCTTTTGCCTTAATCGAACGACTGGAGATTTTTTTCGCCCAATTCAGCGTTGAGTTGCACCACTGGAGATGCCCTAATAAAAACTTTACTTTATGTCATACAAAGTTGCAGAACATTTTGCCAAAAAAATTAAAAAATTAAAAAAAATTCATAGAGAGTTTCAAAATTTTATTTTCAAATTTTAAAAATGTTTTTAAATTTATTATAGAATATATCAAAAATATTCAATATAATTATTAAATATTAAGTACTAAATATAGTATTATATAAATTTCTATCAAATCCTATAAATGTCATCCACTCTATCCGTCCAATCAACATGTCTTTTCACCTTTATTCCTTATCCACTTCTCTCTCATATCATCTCTTTTCAGATCTCTCACCACCACTATTTCCTTTTGGACACGCTTTGTTGAGTTGCTCGTCATCGTCAATATCCGATATCACCGCTTCAGGTTGGTGTAATTATACCATTGAAATTGTGCTTTACACTATTGCCCTATCTTGCACTTTTATATTTCAATCTTATTGTACAGGAAAAAAAATCATTTTTGTGACCGCCACTTTTACTCTTCTATTTTATATTAAAAAATTGATTTACACTTTTTAGAATTTGTTTGTACTGTATATGTAAGTGGATTGCTCTATGTATTCTCAAAATAATATCATCATTACATATTATTTACGGATATAAAATCAACCGATCATGAAAATTTATTCTTTTTCATGTTATTTTTTTAGTTTTGAACATATTTCAATCTTATTATGCAGAAAAAAACATTTCTGCTACAACTTCTACGCTTCTGTTTTATAATAAAAACATAATTTGCACTTTTTTAGAATTTGTTTGTATTATTTATTTAAGTGCATTGCTCTGTGTATATTAAAAATAATTTCATGCTTACATGTTATTAACGGATGTAAAATCAACTGATCGATGAATATTCTTTTTCCATGTTATTTTTTTATTTTTAAATATACATAAAAATTAAGTTTCTTATAAAAATATTCAAAGTATATGTCAATCATCACGTAATTTTTATTTTACTCTATATATTAAGAAATTAATTTCAGCATACAACACAATTTATCAGCCAACCAATAGATACTAAACATTCTAATAAGCAAAGATCAACTCAAAAAGATGTTATATCTCCAAAAGCATCTTCAAAGAAAGATAGTGTCATGTCCAGAAATCAACAAACAACGATAAAAAATCCCCTCCAAAAGATGATTATGACTGAAATGATAAATTTACTTCTAAAGTTGTAAGTGGTATACATTCAAAAAATTTCAAAAATAATAGAATTAAATTGTATTATCTTATTAGTTTTCTCTTCTTGTTTTTTGCAAGTAAAATTTATGGGGAAAGTTGAATGGTGATGCTTATGGATGGTAATATATCATATACGTGTTCGCTCTTTATTAATTGATAGCAGAAACAAAATTCAGCCTAACAAAAAGTTAAATGTTCCAACTTAGAAGTGAGATTCAAATTGATTACACATGATTCCAATGCAAAAACATAGCTACATATTTATGAAAATCATTTCTCTTAAATATATTAAACACATATAATTTGTAAAAAATCAATTTACTCACGAAGCATGTGTTATCATCACGCATGAAGCGTGTACCATAACACTCGTTTGCATAAAGCACGTGCACTATACACGTATAAGCGTATTTGACATATATACATTATATATTATATATGTACTATTCAAAACCTTTATATTTAATTAATTAAATAAAATAAGAATTTTTTTATATTACACCCATGTTCGGTCACAATGTATGGAGCGCGGTCCAATTGACAAAAGGACCATGAAGTGTAACGGAATGATCCAAAATGCATGTAACTGTAAAGATCCGTAAATTTTAACGTTTCGAATGAGAATATTTAATTTGTTAAATATTCAAATTTGACTCAAATCTAATATAATAAGAAAATCAATTTGTAATAAAATGACTTGATTTTGATGACTTATTTTCAATTTAATTTATTGGATTTTCCCATAATTTTTAGTTTGGAAAATAATTAGATTTTCGTTTGACGCATTTTATGTCAAACGTCGATACTTTTGAAACTTCATAGATGTAGTTAACCAATCTATTTTATTATTATTTTATGATCATCTCGTACTGTTTTGCGCGATCATAGTTTTATTTCTGTCGTTCGCGGTCTGTACGCGAACATGTTGTTGTTGTTATTATTATTATTATTATTTGAAATTGTACTTTATATACAACATGTCACTGGGACAACAAATCACACGTCAATAAAAGTTCGAATCATGCTACGTAAGTATTGAATTTGTGATACCTCGCACCAAAACTGAATCATTTAACCATTTGAACAATGGTGATTGTCCGCGAACATGTTATTGTATGGCAGGGTACCTTAAAGTCTAACTTTTTTCAAAATAAAATAATTAAACAAATACCTTACCTTTGCACATGCACATGTTCTTTTACCCATACCTTTTGCCATGCACGCACGTTCTGCATTCCACTTGCTCATACCATGTCCCCTTTTGCTTCTCATTCCTTAGCTCCTAAGTATAGTTAGCCTATATATACACCTTATGCACTAACACATGAAAGGGATAAGCAAGTTTCACATTTTCTATTATGCAAAATGAGAAACACATGCATGAGAAAGAAAGCACGTAGAAAGAGGGAGACGGTCATGCATGGTTGCATGCATGAGTAGCAGGTGCAAGTGTGGAGTTTTGGACATGCGTGCGGGCTGGGCTTTGCTCTGTTGTGTGAGTGGGTTTGGTGATTGTTGGAGTGCATGTGAAGATGGAGTGAAGGGGAAGTAGAAAAGTTTACGGGCTTAGGAAATAGAAGACGGTGTGAGCAAGCAAAGAAAGAAAGAAAGAAAGAGGGAGTACTTTTCATTTCAAAAGAAATTGCAAATAGGTCGTCTTCATTGTGTTCAATTACGCGTAGGGTTTGGAGTTGGAAAAGAGAATGTGTGCGTTCTTAGACCCTGGGCCATGTGTTCTGAGTATTGTTGGATGACAGCTTATTATATTAGTTTATTTAATTAATTTAGTTATGTTAGTTTAGTTAAATGGTTGAGTTAATTAAAATGTGTTAACTTTAAAACTTAATAATTTCCTCATACGTAGTCCGTTTAATTCGCAATTTTTGACACTAGATTCGTACAGAGGAATAAAATACACAATATAATTATTTGACAGTTTTGATAAAGTATAAAATATTTATAAGTTAAATGGTGATTAGATTTAACTAAGCGATTTAATAATTATATTCCATTAGTGACATTCAAGTAGTAGAATAAAATATCGTTCTGCCATAACTAAAAGGAATAGATTATATTGAACATCTATTAAGGAAAATAAATCTCCGTTCTGCTATCATATTAACTTGAAAGTTAATTTATATGTTGATTAATTAATAAATAACGTGTTCGCTATTTATTATTGTTGATTGATTGTGTGACATATGCAGGACCAGTTTATGAGCAATTAGTTTTTATATGCATGGGTTGGCTAGATATGAACACCTTGTGATTAGAATTTCATAGTTTGACTATGGGTTGTTTGATGAAAATATTTGATTAAGTAATAGAAATAATAAAGATGTTTATTATCATTTTAAATATGTTTATTATTGAAATGAAATGGTTTATTTGAAAAGAAATAGAAATGTTTGGAAGTAAGTATTTTGAAGTGATTTTATATAAAGGTGTTTATATAATAATTATAAATATTTTTGAAGTGATTTTATGTAAAAGAGATTTATATAACAATGGTTTATCAAATATGCGCTATAAACAAAGAGGATTTAGAGAACTTAAATCCGGTTTGAAATTGATTTCGAAAAGATTTTAGGAAGAATAACAGTAGTGTGATTGAAAGTATATGTGGGATAGTATTATTGTGAAATATGAATTTGTTAGCGAAAGTATATTCATATTTATTGATTTGGACTTTTGAATATTATCCATTCAACTGGATCAGTCGTTAGTTGGTATTTGCGATTTTTCTGCTTTCATGCAGCGATTGGCAATTGCCATGATTATCTACTCGAGAGGGGTATTATCCGTAGGGACATTTATTATTTTAGTGAGAATTTGCCTTTGGTGGCATTTACCTTAAGTGATATTTCCCAATCTATTTTGATACACTGTTATATATGTATTCTAATGGAAGAATATCTGGGAAATTGGTTTATCCAAATTATAAGTTTTGATTTAAACTCGAGAGTATGATTTGTTATAAAAGATATGTATTATTATTTCAAAAGGATTTGAAACCGGGAATTTAGTTCAAAGAGATTGTTTTCGAACAAGTAGTTTCAAAAAGATTATATTTTGATTATAATAAAGTTAATTAGATTTCATAAATCTAAATGCGAGATTAAGCCTAAGTTGGTAGTTTGGGAATTGCATATTTGTTTGTCGCATCGTAAGCTCCTTGAGTCCTACTTGTGAATAGGAGAACTACGTTGGCTTGATCCTGTATCTAATTGAGTACCCAGTTAGATAGGGATACGTTGACAATCACAAGTGATAGTGAAGCAGCCACAGTAAAAATATATCTTTTTCCTGTTCATTGATTGTTATTTATCTTGTCCTGTATCTTTTCTTTATAATTTTATTTCGCCTTGACTTGTTTATTGAGTTTATAGGAATGATTATTGTTGTCTCTCACCTCAGAGTTGTGCAGTGGTATATTTACAGTATTTAAGTTTTCTTTGTATTAAAGTATACCCAGTAGAATAAACGATTACTTTGATAAGTTGTATTATTAAAAGTGTATCCTATACATTTAACGGTGGTATATATTTATTAATGACACTGTGTATCAAATTGGTAGTTTTCACTACTAGTTTAGAAAGGATGGGTTTTCAGCAATTTTTGACTGGTCCGAAAATTCGGATTGTCACGGTAACGGACTAGACAGATCCCTTGAAAACACTATGCACAGAGTTCGGTAAAATGGTGTAAACATGATAAAAAGGTCAGCCAAGCCAATAACGCATAGTAGTCTCCCTGAACATCAAGTAAGCTACCATGAAACATATCACATATATCCAAAGCATTTAAAATAACTACAATACGTTAACAAAACAAAAAATGCAAATAAGAATTGCACTGCCATAAAGCGAAATAGCCTCTCGATCTTCCCACGTTCAGTGCAGCCTACATACTAAACTGCACTGCCATCTTCGATAAACACTATATCGTCACGCCTTCAGACAGCGCCTGTCATTTCCTAGGCCACAAACCATCTCCAAAACCAATGCCGCCATTCGAAAAACCGTCTTTGCCTTATAATAAAATCACAACGTAAAACCTAAGCATAAAATGCTTCCATCAAATACAACTGTATCACGATACTAAAACAATTATAACAAACAAAACTTGAACTACTAACGTAGATATGTTTCATGATCCAATCGGTTGTAAAAATGATCAGTGCAGAAGTAGGTCACCAAGGAATATATGGTGTAGTGCCAAGGTTAAACCAAATACTTAAACAAGAATCAAACAAAGAATCTGCACTGAGCTCATCAACCAAAGTGATCGAGTACATCGACGACTCCAAAGAAAGAAACCACTTCAACAAGCAACACTTCAACCATAATTATATCGAGAAGATGTATCGCACCGCAACATCTCCAAGGTGAAACTACACCACCATGAAGAAACCGAATCACATCACTAAGAATTGGCCACCAAATGCCACTACCACAAAAATTATGGACTGTGCCACCCTTTCATATTAGAACATGGCATAAATAATTCAAGCACAAAGCACATCTCTGACCACTTAGGATGCTATGGGGCCTGAGAACCCATAAACTTATCATTCACCGATTCAATTAACAACATTTCAAATTCAAATCATCCTGCCTAAATCCTAATCTCCTCGCCAAAATCAACCTTTCCATGTTAGGGCCAACCAATTCAATAATTTGTGTACACTACAATAATCAACAGATGAAAGACACGTGGTAACATCGGAAGACAGGGGAAGAATGTTGAGGAGTGATATTAGTAAAAAAAAACCCAAATTTTCATTTTTTATAATTGTTTCCGATTCACCAATTTTTATTGTTTTTGAAGAAAATAATAAAAAATGGAAAAAAAAGGGTATGAAACTTTAATATTCTCCACGAGAATTTTATGCTATAAATAAAAAATTAATGAAACGACCCGCAAATCCATACCCCTTGAGTCAACACCATTCCACCTAAATCAACTCAAGTTGTACAGAAATACGAACCATTTGGGTTTAAAGAAGAAGAGGTAGAAGAAGAAAATAGAAAACAACAACAGAATCTAACCATCGCAGCGGAATAAAATATAATAGATATTAACATATCTTTACACAAAATCAAATATCTCTGTTATACATTACATTATCAGGGTACATCAATCGCAACTCAACAATATCATACAACTGGTTATACAAATACTCAGTATAGTGAAATATATATATATATATATATATATATATATATATATATATATATATATATATATATATATATAAACAAGTACGAGAGTACGTATCGTCATCCGGCTCGTCTCCTGAGCTCCACAGCATCAAAACCTGTATCCTATAATACTCGGTCTGACCCGAGCATTATAGTTGTTTGCACAAAAAATGGGCAAACACCTCCAAGTCGTATGAATTAGTTGATTTTATGTTGTTTCTAGTGGTTCGGGTGATTTACGCAAATATATAAAAAGTAGGGACTGAACTATAAAATAAAAGACACACAGATGTATAATGGTTCGGCCAGAACGTGCCTACGTCCACTTTATATGTTATTCTCCTTTTCTCTTCAGATTACAAGTACAAAGCTTTGATTACAAGTAACTGAAAGTTTTTTGAAAGTTCTATCCGTGCTTGAGCTCTCAAACTTGTCCGCCATTGTTGTACCCCTGCCCCTCTATTTATAGAGTGAGGTTAGGGGCAGGGGTCTCGGATGTATATAGCCGTTGGTGGGCCTGGGCCGAAGCAATCTGGTCTGGCGATGTTGGTTCGGTATCCACTTGGTCCGGTAGTGGTTGGAGTGAGTTGGTTCGGCATGGCTTGGGTGGAGAGTTGGTTCGGTGGGAAGTTGGTCCGGTAGTGGCTAAGTGGGGCTTGGTCCGGTGATGGAGGAGAGGGGATCTGGTTCGGTAAGGAAGTGGCTTGGTCCGGTTAGGATGGTTCGGTAGTGTGATTCGACAGTTCTGGTCCGGTTCTTGTTTGGTTCGGCAGTGGTAGGTCAGGAGATGGTTCGGTGGTTGTTGGAGAAGGTTTTGGACCGGTGGTAGGTGGGTTTTGGACTGGTGATGAGGTGGTTGGCTCGGTAGTGCGTAGGAATGGGGCTGGTTCGGTGATGGGTGGTTTGGCAGGGATATCCTCGCTCTGGTTCGATGAAAACACGCCCAACATTTGCCCCCCAAAGTGGGGCACGTGATGTTTGCACGTGTCGCGCTTTGTTTTCCTGCAATTGAGATAGCTTCGTTCGGTCCTGGGTGTGCCGAACCAGTTGGTCCGGTCGATAGGTTGCGCCTATAAATAGGGGTTTCAGGTTACTATTATCCTTTATCGTTTTGAGATAGCCGAACCAATCAGAGCACCGAATCAATCCGAGTACCGAATCAACCAAGTGCTGAATCAACCAAGCACCGAACCAGGTATGTTCTCTTTTGCCGAATGAGTTCTTAGTATGGACTACCGAATGAAACACATGGAGGATGAGTGCCGAACGAGATTGGGTGTTGAGTGCCGAATGGGCCTATCCCTGAATTACCGGATGAACTCTTGAGACCCCAAATACCGAATGAGCCCTTGTATCAGCTTTACCGAATGCTAGGAGTTCTGAGCGTTTTATATTACGAGTGAAATTTTCAGACTATATACACTTGCTTGCTTATATCCTCTGTTCTAACGATATGTTTTTCCGGTGTTGCAGCTAATGTCTCACAAAGCAGAAACTCAATCAGATAAAAGGAAGTCCAAGGACAGAGAAGAGTCCTCCACAGTGCCCCCAGTTCGGGCCGAACGTCATGGGCCTGCTCCGAGATCGCTAGTAGATGGTTATGGCCCCCAGGAGCTCTTGAATTCTCCACCCGACTGTTTTTCTAGCTCCCTCAAAGAGGAGCAGCTTGATGTTATATCCCGTTCCTTTGGGATCGATAGAGCGCGCATGCTATCGCCGGGGGAAGGAGTGATGTCGTATGACCCCCCTGAAGGCTACTTTGCTTACAGCAGATATCATTGCATGTGTGGTGCTATCCCGCCTCTCAAAGCCTGGATAGCTAGCTTCATCACATATCTGAAGGTGGCTCCATTTCAGCTTCAGCCTAACTCCTACGCCATTCGGGTGAGTCTTTTCGTCATCTTTCAGAGGAGATACGAGCGTCCTCCTTCCAACCGGGAGATCCGGTATCTGTAAATCTGAGGGGCTACAAGAAGGGGTCTCCGTATATCAGCTTGGAATCGGCCGTATCCTTCAAGCCCGTCCTAGACTTGTATTCGAAGTACAACATGTTTAAGAAGGAATGGTTTTTCGTCAGGGACGGCTCCGTTTCTATCCGTCGCTTCACCTCCGGATGTAAGTCAAGGATTTATTTATAATTTCCGTTCTGGTTGCAATGCTTCTACTTATGTGTTTTTATTTCTTGCTAGCGACAGGTGGTTTTGCGGTCGTGGAGAATGATCGCCTGGTTCAGACGGCAGCGGAAATAGAAGCTATTTCGGGAAGAGATAGGTCGGCTGCTTACTTGATCAGGAACGCTACACTTTTGGGGCTCAACCTGATCCTACCACATCAGTCCGTGGTCAAGCAGAGGGATACGACGGAAGAGAGGGCTGCTCAAGCTAAAGGAGGAGCCATGGCGAAGAGTGGCAAGAGGAAGCCTTTCACAAAATCTCCAGTTGTCGGAGGTAAGAAGCTCAAGAAGCCCGACGGCCCTTCCCCTAGCACGTGCCCAATTACTCCGGGGGAGGAAAAAGTGGAGGAGGATAGAGGTAAGGGCGAAGGAGGCGATGTAGGAGGAGAGGCAGAGAGTGGAGACGACAGAGAAGGTGATGGTGGTGGTGATGGCGCCGGGGCTTTGCCTCCTGGGCAAGCAGGCGAGATTCAAGAGTGGACAGATGATACATTCCGCCAAGCTTTCGAGGGGTTGGGGGAAGGGCCGGCGTTGGTGGAGAAATCGAAGAAGTCTGATAAGGCCGGGACGGGTGCCAGTCTATCTTCTGAGGGTATTTTAGCTAAGGCAACCTCGGCGGTTCAAGGTGAATTCTTAACTTTCGCAGACTCCCTTTATGATAAGGACTTAGTAATATTTTATGGCCAACTCCCTTCTTGGAATGAGATTCAGGACTTATTGCAGTATCCCACTCCCCCTCAGGGTTTGTAAAATAAGCGCGTTTTCCTACTCCTTTTAACTTAACATATTTCTCGGATCATAGTTTCATGCATGCTTGTAACACTTGGTTTTTATTTCAGGAACGGGTAAGGTGGCCAAGACATCAGATATTCGGCACCGTCTTGAACAGTATAAGCTACTCAAAGCTTCTGCCAAACCAAAGCCGTCAACTAGCCGTCCCAGAGATGTGGTTAGCTATCGCCCTCTTCTCGGAGTTATTGAAGAAGATATGCAAAAGAGGAAGAGGGGCCAATCTTTCTTTGAACCCTCACCTGGCCCCCAGGCTCCAGTCCAGCCTGTCCATGATATTACTGAGGAAGATACTGAGTTTATGCCTACCCCACATCCGGCCGAAAATCCAACCGTCACCCCGATAGACCATCCTGCTTTGGTTCGCAACCCATTTGCCGGCCACCCGGATCTAGACCCGAGTTTTCAGGACATCTCTTTTGACGAGGCCACGGGTGAGCATCTTCTTCCCGCAATGCCATGGTACGGGTGCTTGATGAGGCTAAGTCCTTAGACCTCGATTTTCTTACTACTCGGATTGTGACCATGGGGAACGAGGCCAAGGCAAACATCGATCGGGTGGCTGAAGAGACCAAGAGGCTATTGGAGCATCACGCTCGACTGGCCAAGGCTGGGGAGGAAATCGAAAGTGCTAACATTCGGTTGCGGCTAAAGGTTTCTGATCAGGCCAAACAGCTTGCCGATCAGGCTATCCAGATATCCCAGCACGAAGTGGCCTCCAGACGACTAAAGAAAACCATGGAAGAGGCTAGCAAGGCTGAGTTGCGAAAAATGGAGGTTGTTTGCAAAGAGCGAATTGACATGGCCATCGCAACGGTGGACGAGGTTCGGAGAGCGGATCTTGAGCAGGTAGAGGAGTTATCTGGGAGGCTTGAGGTCGTAGAGCTTGCTCAGGCCAAGCTGAAGGAGGAGATGGAAGTGATGCGGAAGTCCCTTCGGGCTGACTGCTCGAGATACCGATTGGAGAGAGATGCTGCTGTCGCACGGCTGTCGGCTTCTGAGGCCCGGATGAAAGAGTTTGAGGAGAACGAGGGGATGATGGACGAGATGCTCCAGGACATGTATTTTCGTACTTGGAGGCAGGGCAACCTGTCCTGGATGGACGATTATCCCCGGGTTATGGCTAGGATATATCTCCCGGCTTTGGAGGAAGCCAAGGCTGAAGAGGATAAACAGGGTGGCGCGGCCTTCAGAATGGATGTGGTTACAGCACAGTTCACCAAGGAGGAGAAGGCGGCGGTGAAGGAAGGCATGAGGCTGCTTGCCGCCGAGGAAGTGGGTGTGCAACTGGAGGATGACGACCAGGGAGCAAACGCTGGTAAGTCTTCCCTTTTAATCTTTTCATGATTTGATTGCTTATCTTTCGTGATTATTGATGGATTCTCTTCTGAATTGGGCAGGCGGGACCTCTGGAGTACATGCGGGGAGTTCTGACCATGCAGTTAAGTAGATCCGGATGGCGGGCAGGACAGAGGCGGAACCCCGATGTAGTTGACTCTTTTATTTGGTCTGTTTGACATTCCTGTATATACTAGTCCAAAACATTATTGTATTTTCAGGCTGTAATTATGTCCTTGCAATGAACGTCTTTATGTAACTTTATAACATAAGCAGATTCTGTCACGTTCGAATGTGGTTGTTATTTTGATATGTTGCATAAGAAATACAGCTGCGTGTTTATGCATGTGATTTAATCGTATTTGATGCTAAGTTTCTGCTCAAAATATTATTTCATGTCTTGCAATGTCAATACGATGTGTGAATAAATTAAAGCTACATATTTGTATACAAGAGAAGAAAGTACCGTCCTTCGTGTTTTAGTTGTAGGGGGTTGCTTCGAATGTCTTACGTGACTGAGTATGGAATGTAGCTGAGTGTTCCATCACCCGGATGTGAGTTCATATTTTCACAAGCGAGAGTTCCCCTATTTTGTGACATGTACTTTAGGGATTGTTATATAGGATAGGAGAAAAGTTTTTGAATGGAATGGAAATATGAGAAATGGTAAAACTTCCAATCACGGAAGGCCGTCGATATGCTTAAGTTCGGGGCAAACGGGTTTTGTAGTCACTTTCCCTAGATGTGGGTCTTGAAGACATTTGTCACCCATCTCACGCCTCCGCGGGGAGTTTATCTTTTTTACCACAGCCGCACTTAAGACATATCGGAGCCGAGATCGCGCACAGTAACTACCCGAGCCATTATGTCCCGTAATCGCGGGTATTTTTCGATTTACTGTGGCCGGCTAGCGTGTGTGCCGATCGTCAACCGTGAACTACCCCTGGCTTGCCACACCTTATGTTAGGGCTTAAAGTAGGTTCACAGTTGCCGGCGAGCCGAACGCCGTAATGAGCTGCCATCGGCTATAGTCGGCCTTCTTGATGGCTTATAATCGGCTCATTACAGATGGCTTTAAGGGCAGTCGCGAGCAACGAGTTAACCCACAGTAGAGGGATGCTGGAGCAAAAGTGTCTCATTGGCGAGTGTATAGATTCGCATAATACCTGTTGGGTCTTATCCAGGCGAGGTTGTGCTGTGAAGTGTTCAGGGTGGAAATGTAGGATTTTGTTCAACAGAAAAGGATAAAACTCAACAAGTAGCCAAGACATAAAGGAACAAGTTAACACGAGACAAGATTTTTAAAGTGGTTCGGCACGAAAATGCCTACGTCCACTGATTCTCTTTATTAATTCACTTCATATGGGCAGTACAAGTTAAGAAAAGTATCAACGGAGGTGTTGGATGTTCCATGCCCTCTGGAGCACCGCTCCATCCACTGTTGACAAAATATAAGCTCCGTTGTGGAGATCTCTATGAATTACATAGGGTCCGTCCCAGATTGGATCTAGCGCTCCGTGGCGTGGGAAGATCCGTTTGAGGACAAGATCTCTTTCTCGTAAGCTGCGGTGCTTGACTTTGGAGTTGTATTGTGCTGCCACTTTTTGCTTGTGAGCTGCCGCTTTATGTGCTGCATCATTTCTTCTTTCTTCAATTAGATCCAAAGACATGTGTAGGAGTTCTTAATTCTCTTCTGGGTTGTAGTGGATCCTACGGTGGAAAGGCACTACAGTTTCAACTGGGAGCATGGCCTCCGATCCGTATGCCAAAGAGAAAGGAGTATGCCCGGTTGATGTTCTGTAAGATGTGCGGTAGGCCCAAAGTGCCCTAGGAAGTTCATCCACCCAAGCGCCTTTTGACTTTTCAAGTTTCTTCTTGACTAGAGTTTTGAGAATTTTGTTGACAGCTTCGACTTGTCCGTTTGCCTGGGGGTAAGCTACAGATGAGAAGCTTTTATGAATTCCTTGCTCTTGGCACCAGTCGGCGAACTCTTCACTGTCAAATTGAAGTCCGTTGTCCGATATGATTTTGAGTGGAACCCCGTACCTGCATAAAACATTTTTGATCAAGAAGTTGATAAGTTTTGCCGAAGATATTTTATTTGGAGGTTCCGCTTCCACCCATTTGGTGAAATAGTCGACTGCCACTATGGCATATTTGGCTCCGCCTCGGCCCATTGGCAGTTCGCCAATCAAGTCAATTCTCTATATTGCAAAGGGCCAAGGGCTGGTCATTTGAGTAATTTCATTTGTTGGTAGTCGAAGAATCTTAGCAAATTTCTGACATCTATCACATCTTTTGACGAAGTCTAAGGCGTCTTTGTTTAAAGTGGGCCAGTAATACCCGTATCGGAGTATTTTCTTCGCTAAAGTCTGTCCTCCGATGTGATCTCCACAACTTTCTTGATGGATGTTGGACAAGACTTCCCTGGCTTCCCTTCCAGCGATACACCTTAATAAGGGATTAGAGAAGCCGCGCCGATAGAGGATGCCTTCTTGTAGTGTGTAGCGGGAAGCTTTCCTTAAGATTTTCTTAGCTTCGTTACGTCCGTCGGGCAGTGTGCCACTTTGTAAGTACTTCCGGATAGGGGTCATCCAAGTTTCTTCTTCAATTGCAGCTATCATATTCATTGGCTCATAGCTCGGGGCCAGTTGCTTTGAGATGGTTATTGTTCGGGAAGCAGTGCCGTCCTTCATGCTAGCTTGCTTTGCCAATTCGTCGGCCTCCTGATTCTCTTCTCGAGGAATGTGTTTGATTAAATAGTGATCCAATTGATTGAGCAGCAGCTTGGTCTTCTTTAGATATGCTGTGAGTCATTCTCCTCGAGCCTGGAATTCTCCCAGTATTTGATTTACAATAAGTTGAGAATCACTATGGAGACATAAAGAACCGACTCCAATCTCAAGGGAAAGTTCTAATCCGGCTATCACTGCTTCGTATTCTGCGTCATTGTTGGTGGAAGCGAATTCCAACCTTAGGGCGTAGTGCAGCTTCCTTCCTCTGTGGGTGATTATCACAACACCTGCCCCCGAGACTTGTTCATTTGATGCTCCATCTACGAAGAGATTCCACTTGATATCTTCTGCTATTTCAGATTGCTCCTTACCTTCGTTAGTAGTGAATTCGGCAATGAAATAAGCTATGGCTTGCCCCTTGATAGCGGTGCGAGGATGGTAGGTGATATCATATTGACTCAGTTCAATGCACCACTTAAGTAGTCGCTCAGAGGTGTCGGGCCGATGGAGTACCTGCCTTAGCGGTTGATCGGTTAAAACTCTGATGGAATGGGATTGGAAATAGTGTCGCAGTTTCCGTGACGTGATTAGCAAACAGTATGCTAGATTTTCAAGTTTAGGGTATCTGGCTTCTGCCCCCGTAAATCTCTTGCTTACAAAGTATACGGGCCGCTGCGCGCGGTCGTCTTCCCTCACCAAAGCGGCGCTTAAAGCATGGGACAATACATCAAGGTATAGGTATAGTTCCTCGCCTTCATTTGGAGTTGAGAGTACTGGTGGTCTCTGGAGGTGTTCGATTAAGTTAAGGAAGGCTGTCGAGCATTCGTCAGTCCATTCGAACTTTCCTTTGTCTTTCTTTAGTGCTTCAAAGAAAGGGATGCATTTGTCGGTTGCTTTAGAGATGAACCTGCTTAGGGTGGCCACTTTCCTGTTTAGGCTTTGCATCTCTCTTCGAGTGGATGGTATCTTGATATCTTGCAAAGCCCGAACTTGTTCGGGGTTTGCTTCAATCCACCTGGCATGGACGATGAATCCCAAGAACTTTCCCGATGATACTCCGAAAGAGCACTTTAGAGGGTTCAGCTTCATTCCATATTGGCGAAGTACTTGAAACATCTAATATAGGTGGTTTATATGATCGTTGGCTTTCCTCGATTTTACCAGCATGTCATCCACATAAACCTCCATAGTTCGTCCTATTAGTTCCGCAAACATCTTGTTGACGAGGCGCTGATAAGTGGCTCCGGCGTTTTTAAGTCCAAAAGGCATTACTCTGTAGCAGTACAATCCCCGGTCAGTGATGAAACTAGTGTGGCCTTGATCGGGGGCATGCATAGGGATCTGCTTATATCCTAAGTATGCGTCCATAAAAGATAAGAGCTCATGTCCGGCGGTGCTGTCCACGAGCTGATCGATTCGGGGGAGTGGGAAGCAATCCTTCGGACAAGCGTCATTTAAGTTAGATAAGTCGATGCATGTTCGCCACTTCCCATTAGCCTTCTTTACCAGCACCGGGTTGGCGATCCATTCTGGGTAGATGGCTTCTCGTATGAAGTTATTGGCAAGTAGTTTCTTTACTTCTTCCTCTAGGGCTACTGATCGTTCTGTCCTCATGCTTCTCTTTTTCTTCTTTACAGGCACCTTGGTGAGATCGATGTTCAGTGTGTGGCATGCTACATCTGGGGAGATTCCTGTCATGTCAGCGTGCGTCCATGCAAATACATCCATGTTGTGGCGAAGAAAATTGATGAGTTGATCCTTTAATTCTTCTTTTAGTTGAGATCCGATTTTCAATAGTCTACTTGAGTCGTGTTTGTCTACAGCTACGAATTCCATAGCCTCTGCAGGCTCGGCGGTGGCCTCCTCCTCTTTGTCCCTGGGGTCTAACTCATTGAAAGGATCACTGGTCTATCGAAGAGGAGGGGCTTTCTTTAGTTGCTATGCTTCCAAGTTTTTCATGCAGAGAGTAGTCTCTGCATTTTTCCCTTTATCCTTTCTACGGTTATTGCGAAGTTCAGTTACATAGCAGACTCGAGCAGCGTCTTGATCTCCCTCCATTTCTCATAGTCCGTTATTTGTTGGAAATTTCATCTTCAGGCACCATGGGGCTAGGACAATTTGTAAGTCGGACAAGGCTGGTCTTCCCAAAAAGGCGTTGTAGGCCGAATGATTCTCTATTAGTACAAATGTTTGTTTTCGCACAGCGGAGCGGGGATGACTTCCTATTTCGACAAAGGGATCCAGTTGCCCGAGGGGCATCTTCGCATCTCCAGTGAAACCATGTAGTGGTTTGTTGCAAGGGGACACATCCTTCATTGACAGCTTCATTTTGCCAAAAGCATGCTTGAATAGGATATTTACTGAGCTACCAGTGTCTATTAAAATTCGGAAAACTTTGGCTGGACCGAACCAGGCAGAGATGACCATAGGATCCATGTGTGGGTACTGTCTTCCCTCTAGATCACGCCTACTGAATGTGATGTCATCATTCTCTTTCCGTTTCGGGTGGCGTTCTTCCATAACAGAATTAACGTAGCCTTCGTCGTTTCTAAGTGACTTACCGTATCTTTCCATCTCTGCCCAGCTTCTATCGGCGATGTGTGGCCCTCCTGATATGGTATGGACCACTATCTTCTTTTAACTAGAGCCGCTGGTGTTGCGATTTCCTCTGCCTACTTCTGGGAGGGGTAGCCCTGGGTTTTCATTGGCGGGAGCTGGAGTCCTGTTCTCGCTTTTGACATAGCGTTCCAGTCTCTTCCTTCTGATGTGTTCTTCAATTAAGTCCCGGAGATGGTGGCATTCATTGGTGTCTTGTCCATGGGATTCGTGGAAGCGGCAGAACTTTCCAGACTTGAGTGCGTTATCTGACTCCTTCTTGTGCGGGGGCGCTTGTATCTAACTTCGTCTTGAGTGGCTAGGAAGATGTTTTCGATCGTTTCATTCAAAGGAGTGTAGGAGTCAAATCTTGGTCCTGGTCGATATAGGCGCTTTTCTCCCTTCTTGCCACCAGCATTGTCTCTAGAGTCACTTCTCCGAACCTCCTTTGCTGCAGCGGGAACCCTGTCTGGAGCTGTCTTAACCTGTTGCCCCGACTGCCTCTTGTTTGCACAAAAATTGGGCAAACACCTCCTAGTCGTATGATTTAGTTGATTATAAGTTGATCTGGATGGTTTGGGTAATTTATGCAAATATATGAAATAGATGGACTAAACTGTAAAAGACACACAGATTTATAGTGGTTCGGCCAGAACGTGCCTACGTCCACTTCATATGTTATTCTCCTTTTTCTTTCAGATTACAAGTACAAAGCTTTGTATACAAGTATATGAAAGTTGTTTGAAAGTTCCTTCCGTGCTTGAGCTCTCAAACTTGTCTGCCATTGTTGTACCCCTGCCCCTCTATTTATAGAGTGAGGCTGGGGGTAGGGGTCTTGGATGTATGTAGCCGCTGGATGGCCTGGGCCGATGCAAGCTAGCCTGGCCGAGTTGGTCCGGAATGCCTTGGTCTTTACCTTGGTTCGGTAGTGGCATTGTTGGTTTGATTCGGTGGTGAGGGCGTGGTTTGCTCTAGTGGTAGGTTGGAGGCGACTTGGTTCGGTAGATAGGAGGCTAGTTTGGTTCGGTGGTAGGTGGAGTATGTTGGTTCGGCAAGTGGGTACATGGAGTTGGTTCGGACCGGCAGTGGTTCATCCGGTGGTGGAGAGGTTGAAGGGATTGACGCCGAATGGGTTGGTTCGGTAATATGGGGAAGGAGATGGCTCGGCAGGCAGTGGAGTGCTGAACCGGTGGAGGGTGCCTGGTTCGGAAGGTAAGTGGTTCGGTTAGGGCTGGACCGGTGGTGAGAATCCCCCCAACATTTGCCCCCTAAAGTGGGGCATATGCTAGTATATGTCGCACTTTGTTTTATCTAGGGTGTTTCCATTCGGTCCCTGAGCGCTGATCCATTTGGTCCGGTATCCTATATTTGCCTATAAGTAGGGGCTACACACCTTCGTTATTCCTTACCGAACGGAGGGAGCCGAAACAGATATCTGCCGAATCAACTATACTGCTGAAACCTTTTGACAACCGGACTAGGTAATTGCCGGATGATTCTTTTGTTTATAAACTACCGAATGACGTGAGTGCCGAATGACTCTGGTGATGCCGATTACCGAATGGACCTAATACCGGATGAGCCAAAAGACTTTTAATGCCGAATATGTCTTCGTATTGGGACTACCGAATGACCTTAGAGTCTTCGATTTACCGAATGGAACCGGGGGGTTCTATGTACCGAATGAGCTTTTTTCTTTGACTTACCGGATGAGCTCCGTAGTTTGAGTGCCGAATGGCCTTTCGGTCTTGTGCTACCGAATGAACCTGAAAACCTTTATCTTTTGAGTTTTGAATTCGAGTGAAGTTGCAAACTACGCTGTTTGTATGTTCTAACGATATACTTTTCTTGAGTCGCAGACAAATGTCTCAAAGAGTGGAAACCCGATCAGAAAAGAAAAAATCTTCGGACAGAAGTGAGTCTTCCGCTATGCCTCCAGTCCAACCGGGACCAGCGCGACATGGACTTGCCCCGAGGTCATCAGTGGATGGATATGGCCCTCAGGAGCTCTTGAATTCCCCGCCCGACTGTTTTTCTAGCTCCCTCAAAGAGGAGCAGCTTGATGTTATATCCCGTTCCTTTGGGATCGATAGAGCGCGCATGCTATTGCCGGGGGAAGGAGTGATGCCATATGACCCCCCTGAAGGCTACTTTGCTTACAGCAGATATCACTGTATGTGTGGTGCTATCCCGCCTCTCAATGCCTGGATAGTTAGCTTCATTACATACCCGAAGGTGGCCCATTCCAGCTTCAGCCTAACTCCTACGCCATTCTGGTGAGTCTTTTCGTCATCTTTCAGAGGAGATACGGGCGTCCTCCTTCCAACCGGGAGATCCGGTATCTGTATAATCTGAGGGGCTACAAGTAGGGGTCTCCATATATCAGCTTGGAATCGGCCGTATCCTTCAAGCCCGTCCTGGACTTGTATTCGAAGTACAGCATATTTAAGAAGAAATGGTTTTTCGTCAGGGACGATTCCGTTTCTATCCGTCGCTTCACCTCCGGATGTAAGTCAAGGCTTTATTTATAATTTCCATTCTGGTTGCAATGCTTCTTCTTATGTGTTTTTATTTGCTAGCGACAGGTGGTTTTGCGGTCGTGGAGAATGATCGCCTGGTTCAGACGGCAGCGGAAATAGAAGCTATTTCGGGGAGGATAGGTCGGCTGCTTACTTGATCAGGAACGCTACACTTTTGGGGCTCAACCTGATCCTGCTACATCAGTCCGTGGTCAAGCAGAGGGATACGGCGGAAGAGAGGGCTACTCAAGCTAAAGGAGGAGCCGCGACGAAGAGTGGCAAGAGGAAGCCTTTCACCAAACCTCCAGTTGTCGGAGGTAAGAAGCTCAAGAAGTCTGATGGACCCTCCCCTAGCACATGTCCAGATATTCCGGAGGAGGAAGGTGGAGAGGAGGAAAGAGGCGAGGAGGAGAGCGGAGGAGATGGAGAAGGTGAAGGACAGGGTGGTAGTGGTGCCGGCGCTTTGTCTTTCGAGCAGGCTGGGGAGATCCAGGAGTGGACGGATGATGCCTTCCGTCAGGCTTTTGAGGGGTTGGAGGAAAGATCAGCCTCGGTGGAGAAGGCGAAGAAGGCTGACAAGGCTGGGACTGGTGTCGATCCATCTTCTAAGGGTCCTTCAGCTAAGGCAACTCCGGCGGTTCAAGGTGAATTCTTAACTTTCGCAGACTCCCCTTATGATAAGGACTTAGTAATATTTTATGGCCAGCTCCCGTCCTGAAATGAGATTCAGGACTTATTGCAGTATCCCACTCCCCCTCAGGGTTTGTAAAATAAGTGTGTTTTCCTACTCCTTTTAACTTAACATATTTCTCGGATCATAGTTTCATGCATGCTTGTAACACTTGGTTTTTATTACAGGAACGGGTAAGGTGGCCAAGACATCAAATATTCGGCACCGCCTTGAACAGTACAAGCTACTCAAAGCTTCTGCCAAACCAAAGCCGTCAACTAGCCGTCCCGGAGATGTGGTTAGCTATCGCCCTCTTCTCGGAGTTATTGAAGAAGATATGCAAAAGAGGAAGATGGGGCGATCTTTGTTTGAACCTTCACCTGGCCCTCAGCCTCCAGTCCAGCCTATCCATGATATTACTGAGGAAGATACCGAGCTTATGCCTCCCCCACATCCGTCCGAAAATCCAACCGTCGCCCCGATACACCATCCTGGTTTGGTTCGCAACCCATTTGTCGGCCACCCGGATCTGGACCCGAGTTTTCAGGACATCTCTTTTGACGAGGCCATGGGTGAGCATCTTCTTCCCCGCAATCCCATGGTACGGGTGCTTGATGAGGCTAAGTCCTTAGACCTTGATTTGCTTACTACTCGGATTGTGACCATGGGGAGTGAGGCCAAGGCAAACATTGATCGGGTGGCTGAAGAGACCAAGAGGCTAATGGAGCATCACGCTCGACTGGCCAAGGCTGGGGAGGAAATCAGAAGTGCTAACATTCGATTGCGGTTAAAGGTTTCTGATCAGGCCAAACAGCTTGCCGATCAGGCTATCCAGATATCCCAGCATGAAGCGGCCTCCCGACGACTAAAGAAAACCATGGAAGAGGCTAGCAAGGCTGAGTTGCAAAAAATGGAGGCTGTTTGCAAAGAGCGAATTGACATGGCCATTGCAACGGTGGATGAGGTTCGGAGAGCGGATCTCGAGCAGGTAGAGGAGTTATCTGGGAGGCTTGCGGCCGCAGAGCTTGCTCAGGCCAAGTTGAAGGAGGAGATGGAAGTGATGCGGAAGTCCCTTCAGGCTGACTGCTTGAGATACCGATTGGAGAGAGATGCTGCTGTCGTACGGCTGTCGGCTTATGAGACCCGGATGAAAGAGTTTGAGGAGAACGAGAGGATGATGGATGAGATGCTCCAGGACATGTATTTCCGTACTTGGAGGCAGGACAACCTGTCCTGGATGGACGATTATCCCCGGGTTATGGCTAGGATATATCTCCGGGCTTTGGAGGAAGCTAAGGACGATGCGCATAAGGAAGGTGGTGCGGCTTTCAGGATGGATGTGGTTACGGCCCAATTCACTAAGGAAGAGAAGGTGGCGGTTAAGGAGGGCATGCAGCCGCTTGCTGCGGATTAGGTAGGCGTGCAGCTAGATGATGATGATCAGGGAGCAGACGCTGGTAAGTCTTTCCTTTTAACCTTTTCATGATTTGATTGCTTATCTTTCGTGATTATTGATGGATTCTCTTTTGAATGGGCAGGCGGGACCTCTGGAGTACATGCGGGGGGTTCTGACCCTGCAGTTAAGTAGATCCGGAGGGCTAGCGGGATGGAGGCGAAGCTCCGATTCTTTGACTTGACTTGTACATATTTTGGTTGCTGTCTATGTTAGTCCGAAATATTAATGTAACTTGTAATTATATTATTTGTAAAGAATGACTTTATGTAATTTTATAACATAAGCTGATTCTGTCATGTTTGAATGTTGTTGTCATTTTGATATGTTGCATAAGAAATACAGCTGCGTGTTTATGCATGTGATTCAATCGTATTTGATGCTAAGTTTCTGCTCAAAATATTATTTCGTGTCTTACAATGTCAATATGATGTGTGAATAAATTAAAGCCACGTATTTGTATCCAAGAGAAGAAAGTACCGCCCTTCGTGTTTTAGTTGTAGAGGGTTGCTTTGAATGTCTTGCGTGACTGAGTATGGAATGTAGCTGAGTATTCCTTCATCCGGATGTGAGTTCATTTTTCACAAGCGAGAGTTCCCCTATTTTGTGACCTGTACTTTAGGGACCGTTATATAGGATAGGAGAAAAGTTTTTAAATGTAATGGAAATATGAGAAACAGTAAAACTTCCAATCACGGAAGGCCGTCGATATGCTTAAGTTCGTGGCAAACGGGTTTTGTAGTCACTTTCCCTAGCTGTGGGTCTTGGAGACATTTTTCACCCATCTTATGCCTCCGCGGGGAGTTTATCTTTTTTACCACAGCCGCACTTAAGACACATCGGAGCCGAGATCGCGCACAGTAATTACCCGAGCCATTATGGCCCGTAATCGTGGGTATTATTCGATTTACTGTGGCCGGCTAGCGTGGGTGCCGATCGTCAACCGTGAACTACCCCTGGCTGGCCACACCTTATGTTGGGGCTTAAAGTAGGTTTACAGTTGCCGGCAAGCCGAACGCCGTAATGAGCTGCCATCGGCTATAGTCGGCCTTCTTGATGGCTTATAATCGGCTCATTACAGTTGGCTTTGAGGGCAGTCGCGAGCAATGAGTTAACCCACAGCAGAGGGATGCTGGAGCAAAAGTGTCTCATTGGCGAGTGCATAGATTCACATAGTACCTGTTGGGTCTTGTCTAGGTGAGGTTGCGCCGTGAAGTGTCCAGAATGGAAACGTCGTTATACATGATTTTGTTCAACAAAAAAGGATAAAACTTAACAAGCAGCCAAGATATAAAAGAACAAGTTAAAAAGAGACAAGATTTTTAAAGTGGTTCGGCACGAAAATGCCTACGTCCATTGATTCTCTTTGTTAATTCACTTCATATGGGCAGTACAAGTTAAGAAAAGTATCGACGGAGGTGTTGGATGTTCCATGCCCTCTGGAACACCTCTCCGTCCACTGTTGACAAAATATAGGCTCTGTTGCATAGATCTTTATGAATTACATAGGGTCCGTCCCAGATGGGATCCAGGGTTTCGGCGCGCAGGAAGATCCGCTTGAGGACAAGATCTCCTTCTTGTAAGCTGCGGCGCTTGATTTTGGAGTTGTATTGTGCTGCAACTTTTTGCTTGTGAGCTGCTGCTTTGAGTGTTGCATCGTTTCTTTTCTCCTCAATTAGATCCAAAGACATGTGGAGGAGTTCTTCGTTCTCTTCTGGGTTGTAGTGGATGCTACGGTGTGAAGGCACTACAGTTTCAACTGGGAGCATGGCCTCCGATCCGTATGCCAAAGAGAAAGGAGTATGCCCTGTTGATGTTCTGTAAGATGTGCGGTTGGCCCAAAGTGCCGTAGGAAGTTCATCCACCCAAGCGCCTTTTGACTTTTCAAGTTTCTTCTTGATTAAGGTTTTGAGGATTTTGTTGACAGCTTCGACTTGCCCGTTTGCCTGGGGGTAAGCCACAGATGAGAAGCTTTTGTGAATTCCGTGCTCTTGGCACCAGTCGGCGAATTCCTCGATGTCAAATTGAAGTCCATTGTCTGATATTATTTTGAGTGGAACCTCGTACCTGCATAAAACATTTTTGATCAAGAAGTTAATAACTTTTGCCGAAGATATTTTATTTAGAGGTTCCGCTTCCACCCATTTGGTGAAATAGTCAACTGCCACTATGGCATATTTAGCTCCACCTCGGCCCATTGGCAGTTCGCTAATCAAGTCAATTCCCCATATTGCAAAGGACCAAGGGCTGGTCATTTGAGTAATTTCATTTGTTGGTAGTCGAGGAATCTTAGCAAATTTCTGATATCTGTCACATCTTTTGACGAAGTCTAAGGCGTCTTTGTTTAAAGTGGGCCAGTAATACCCGTATCGGAGTATTTTCTTTGCTAGAGTCTGTCCTCCGGTGTGGTCTCCGCAACTTCCTTGATGGATGTTGGACAAGACTTTCCTGGCTTCCCTTCCAGCGATACACCTTAATAAGGGATTAGAGAAGCCGCGCCGATAGAGAATGCCTTCTTGTAATGTGTAGCGGGAAGCTTTCCTTAAGGTTTTCTTAGCTTCGTTACGTCCGTCGGGCAGTGTGCCACTTTGTAAGTACTTCCGGATGGGGGTCATCCAAGTTTCTTCTTCAATTGCAGCTATCATATTCATTGGCTCGTAGCTCAGGGCCAGTTGCTTTGAGATGGTTATCGTTCGGGAAGCAGTGCCATCCTTCATGCTAGCTTGCTTTGCCAGTTCGTCGGCCTCCTGATTCTCTTCCCGAGGAATGTGTTTGATTAGATAGTGATCCAATTGATTGAGCAGCAGCTTGGTCTTCTTTAGATATGCTGTGAGTCGTTTTCCTTGAGCCTAGAATTCTCCCTGTATTTGATTTACAATAAGTTGAGAATCACTATGGAGACATAAAGAACCGACTCCAATCTCCAGGGAAAGTTCTAATCCGGCTATCACTGCTTCGTATTCTGCGTCATTGTTGGTGGCAGCGAATTCCAACCTTAGGGCATAGTGCAGCTTCCTTCCCATGGGGGTGATTATCACAACACCTGCCCCCGAGCCCTGTTCATTTGATGCTCCATCTACGAAGAGATTCCACTTGATATCTTCTGCTATTTCAGATTGCTCCTTACCTTCGTTAGTAGTGAATTCGGCAATGAAATCAGCTATGGCTTGCCCCTTGATAGCGGTGCGAGGATGGTAGGTGATATCATATTGACTCAGTTCAATGCACCACTTAAGTAGTCGCCCAGAGGCGTCGGGACGATGGAGTACCTGCCTTAGCGGTTGATCGGTTAAAACTCTGATGAAATGAGATTGGAAATAGTGTCGCAGTTTCCGTGATGTGATTAGCAAACAGTACGCTAGCTTTTCAAGTTTAGGGTATCTGGCTTCTGCCCCAGTAAATCTCTTGCTTACAAAGTATACGGGCCGCTGCGCGCGGTCGCCTTCTCTCACCAAAGCGGCGCTTAAAGCATGGGACGATACAGCAAGATATAGGAATAGTTATTCGCCTTCATTCGGAGTTGAGAGTACTGGTGGTCTCTGGAGGTGTTCGATTAAGTTAAGGAAGGCCGTTGAGCATTCGTCAGTCCATTTGAACTTTCCTTTGTCTTTCTTAAGAGCTTCAAAGAAAGGGATGCATTTGTTGGTTGCTTTAGAGATGAACCTTCTTAGGGCGGCCACTTTTCCGTTTAGGCTTTGCATCTCTCTTCGAGTGGATGGTATCTTGATATCTTGCAAAGCTCGAACTTGTTCGGGGTTTGCTTCAATCCCCCTGGCATGGATGATGAATCCCAAGAACTTTCCTGACGATACTTCGAAGGAGCACTTTAGAGGGTTCAGCTTCATTCCATATTGGTGAAGTACTTGAAACATCTCATCCAGGTGGTTTATATGATCGTTGGCTTTCCTCGATTTTACCAGCATGTCATCCACATAAACTTCCATAGTTCGTCCTATTAGTTCCGCAAACATCTTGTTGACAAGGCGCTGATAAGTAGATCCGGCATTTTTAAGTCCAAAGGGCATTACTCTGTAGCAGTACAATCCCCGGTCAGTGATGAAACTAGTGTGGTCTTGATGGGGGCGTGCATAGGGATCTGGTTATATCCTGAGTATGCGTCCATAAAGGATAAGAGTTCGTGTCCGGCTATGCTGTCCACGAGTTGGTCGATTCGGGGGAGTGGGAAGTAGTCCTTTGGGCAAGCGTCAATTAAGTTGGAGAAATCGATGCATGTTCGCCACTTCCCATTAGCTTTCTTTACCAGTACCGGGTTGGCGATCCATTCTGGGTAGATGACTTCTCGTATGAAGTCATTGGCAAGTAAGTTCTTTACTTCTTCCTCGAGGGCTGCTGATCGTTCTGCCCCCATGCTCCTCTTTTTCTGCTTCACTGGCACCTTCGTGGGATCGATGTTCAGTATGTGGCATGCTACGTCTGGAGAGATTCCTGTCATGTCGGCGTGCGTCCATGCAAATACATCTATGTTGTGGCGAAGAAAATTGACGAGTTGATCTTTCAACTCCGCTCTTAACTGAGACCCGACTCTCAGCAGTCTACTTGGGTCGTGTTTGTCTACAGATACAAATTCCATAGCATCTGCAGGGTCGGTGGTGGCCTCCTCCTCTTTGTCCCTGGGGTCTAATTCGTTAAAAGGATCGCTGGTATATTGAAGAGGATGGGCTTTCTTTAATTGCTATGCTTCCAGGTTTTTCTTGCAGAGAGAAGTCTCTACATCCTTCCCTTTATTCTTCCTGCGGTTATTGCGAAGCTCAGTTACATAGCAATCTCGAGCAGCGTCTTGATCTCCCTCTATTTCTCCTACTCCGTTATCTGTTGGGAATTTCATTTTCAGGCACTATGGTGTTAGGACAATTTGGAAGTCAGACAAGGCTGGTCTTCCCAAAAAGGCGTTGTAGGCCGAGTGGCTTTCTATTAGCACAAATGTTTGTTTTCGCACAACGGAGCGGGGATGACTTCCTATTTCAACAAAAAGGTCCAGTTGCCCGAGGGGCATCTTCGCGTCTCCAGTGAAACCATGTTGTGGTTTGTTGCAGGGAGACACATTCTTCATTGACATCTTCATTTTGTCGAAAGCATGCTTGAATAGGATATTTACCGAGCTTCCAGTGTCTACTAAAATTCGAAAAACTTTGGCTGGACCGAACCAGGTAGAGATGACCATAGGATCCATGTGTGGGTACTGTCTTCCCTCTAGATCACGCCTACTGAATGTGATGTCATCATTCTCTTTCCGTTTCGGGTGGCGTTCTTCCATAACAGAGTTAACGTAGCCTTTATCATTTCTAAGTGACTTACCGTATCTTTCCATCTCTGCCCAGCTTCTGTCGGCGATGTGTGGTCCTCCTGATATGGTATGGACCACTATCTTCTCTTGACTAGAGCCGCTGGTGTTGCGATTTCCTCCACCTACGTCTGGGAGGGGTAGCCCAGGATTCTCATTGGCAGGAGTCGAAGTCCTGTTCTGGCATTTTACATAGCGTTCCAGTCTCTTCCTTCTGATGTGTTCTTCAATCAAGTCCCGGAGATGGTGGCATTCATTGGTGTCATGTCCATGGGATTCGTGGAAGCGGCAGAACTTCCTAGACCTGAGTGCGTTATCTGACTCCTTCTTGTGCGGGGTGCGCTTGTATCTAAGTTCGTCTTGAGTGGCTAGGAAGATGTTTTCGATCGTTTCATTCAAAGGAGTGTAATAGTCAAATCTTGGCCCAGGTCGATATAAGCGCTTTCCCCCCTTCTTGCCCCCAGCATTGTCTCTAGAATCATTTCTCCGAACATCCTTTGCTGCAGCGGGAGCTCTGTCTGTAGCTATTTTAGCCTGTTGCCCTGACTGCCTCTCAGTGGCAGCGTCTTCAAGTCTCATATACTTTCCAGCTTCATGGAAGAAATCAGGTAAAGTAGCCGGCTTTTCCTTGGTTAGTCTTCTAGCAAATTTAGTATCCGGATGTACACCGCTGCAGAGAGCCATTAGGATAAGTTTCTCATCGGCATCTTGGACTGCGGCCGCCGCGGCGTTGAATCGGGTTAGATATTGTTGCACTGTCTCTCCGGGTTTCTGCTTGATATTAGATAAGGAAAAAGCGTCCTTGGGTTGTTCCACATGAATGCAGAACTGGCTGATGAACTTTTCTTTTAACATTTCCCATGAGCTGATGGACCCTTGTGGTAGGTGGCAGAACCAGGAGGTAGCTAGATCTGCCAAGAAAAGTGGGAAGCATTTACACAATACTCCCTCCGTTGCTCCGCTCATGAGCATATGCTGGGTGTATCTTTGTAAGTGTATGATGGGGTCAGAGGTTCCCTTGTAAGGTTCCATCGTTGGCATTTTCCATTCCTGGGGGGTGATGGCAGTTTCGATATTGCAGGTGAAGGGGCTGGTTACCCTAGCACCTATCCCCCGATCCCTTTGCTCCCGTTGGACGCACTCTCTGAACAATCGCGCCATCCTTTCATCAGAACTTGGAGCGGATAAAAATGAGTTTGGTTCTTCCCTGCGGGATTGATTCCGTCCAGATGACCTGTAAGGATGGTATCGTTTATCACTCCTGACATTCTCCAATGGTTGCCTCTGGTCTTCCGGGGGCATGCTGGGGTCAGACACAGTTAGCCCTTGCCTTGACCTTTCCCTGTTGGGTTCTCTTCTCAGCACTTCCTCGGGTCCAACTTCGGGCTGGACTCCAGCTCGGCCCCGTTCCTTGGTGTTTCCATGGTTAGGTAGCATGGCGGGCTCAGCTACGTCCGACCCTTGCCTGTTACCTCCCCCGTTGGGTTCGGTTCCAAGTGTTTCCACGGGTCGGAATTCGGGCTGAATCCGGGCTCGGCTCCTACCATGGCTGTTTCTGTTGTTAGCCTCTTCGAAGAAGAAAGACCTTTGTCGCCTCCCAGATCCTCCAGACCGGGACTCACCCCATGATTCAGTGTTGCGGTTGGATTCTTCAGCATCCTTAAGCGTGACATGAGTTGGTCCACCAAGGCTTCTTGTTGAGATGCGAAGCGGTTAGTTACTTCAGCCACAACCTTGTCCAGATCCGCCCTTGTAATTGGTTGTTCCGTAGCGGGGGCTGTCGGATTTGCCTGATTTAAAGTTGTTGTTGGAACTGGACGATTGTCTTGGTCTCTGGTCACTGGATCTGGGATATTGCCAGTTGCGATGTCCTTTCCTTTGTTAGCATCTTTCTTTCGTCCGGGAGCCATATTCTCCAAGCAATGAACGATGCTGACAGAAAAAGGGTTAAGTGGGAGAAGCTGAAGCTTTGAGCTCCTGGTTTTCAGTGAAAGCACCAAAAATGTTTGCACAAAAATTGGGCAAACACCTCCTAGTCGTATGATTTAGTTGATTATATGTTGATCTGGATGGTTCGGGTGATTTATGCAAATATATGAAATAGATGGACTAAACTGTAAAGGACACACAGATTTATAGTGGTTCGGCCAGAACGTGCCTACGTCCACTTTATATGTTATTCTCCTTTTTCTTTCAGATTACAAGTACAAAGCTTTGTATACAAGTATATGAAAGTTGTTTGAAAGTTCCTTCCGTGCTTGAGCTCTCAAACTTGTCTGCCATTGTTGTACCCCTGCCCCTCTATTTATAGAGTGAGGCTGGGGTAGGGGTCTTGGATGTATGTAGCCGCTGGATGGCCTGTGCCGATGCAAGCTGGCCTGGCCGAGTTGGTCCGGAATGCCTTGGTTCGGTAGTGGCAATGTTGGTTTGATTCGGTGGTGAGGGCGTGGTTTGGTCCGGTGGTAGGTTGGAGGCGACTTGGTTCGGTAGATAGGAGGCTAGTTTGGTTCGGTGGTAGGTGGAGTATGTTGGTTCGGCAAGTGGGTACATGGAGTTTGTTCGGACCAGCAGTGGTTCATCCGGTGGTGGGGAGGATGAAGGGATTGACGCCGAATGGGTTGGTTCGGTAATATGGGGAAGGAGATGGCTCGGCAGGCAGTGGAGTGCTGAACCGATGGAGGGTGCCTGGTTCGGAAGGTAAGTGGTTCGGTTAGGGCTGGACCAGTGGTGAGTATCCCCCCAACACCTCTCAGTGGCAGCGTCTTCAAGTCTCATATACTTTCTAGCTTCATGGAAGAAATCAGGTAAAGTAGCTGGTTTTTCCTTGGTTAGTCTTTTAGCAAATTTAGTATCCGGATGTACACCACTGCAGAGGGCCATTAGGATAAGTTTCTCGTCGGCATCTTCGACTGCGGCCGCTGCGGCGTTGAATCGGGTTAGATATTGTTGCACTGTCTCTCCAGGTTTCTGTTTGATATTCGATAAGTAATAAGTGTCCTTGGGTTGTTCCACATGAATGCGGAACTGGCTGATGAACTTTTCTTTCAACATTTCCCATGAGCTGATGGACCCTTGGGGTAGGTGGCAGAACTAGGAGGTAGCTAGATCTGCCAAGAAAAGTGGGAAGCATTTACACAACACTCCCTCCGTTGCTCCGCTCATGAGCATATGCTGAGTTTATCTCTGTAAGTGTACGATGGGGTCATAGGTTCCCTTGTAAGGTTCCATTGTTGGCATTTTCCATTCCCGGGGGGTGATGGCGGTTTCGATATTGCGGGTGAAGGGGCTGGTTACCCTAGCACCTATCCCCCGATCCCTCTGCTCCCGTTGGACGCACTCTCTGAACAATCGCGCCATCCTTTCATCAGAACTTGGAACGGATAGAAATGAGTTTGGTTCTTCCCTGTGGGACTTATTCCGTCCAGACGACTTGTAGGGATGGTATCGTCTGTCATTCCTAACATTCTTCAATGGCTGCCTCTGGTCTTCTGGGGGCATGCTGGGGTCAGCCACAGTTGGCCCTTGCCTTGATCTTTCCCTGCTGGGTTCTGTTCTCAGCACTTCCTCGGGTCCAACTTCGGGCTGGACTCCTGCTCGGCCTCGTCTACTGGTGTTTCCATGGTTAGGTAGCATGACAGGCTCAGCTACATCCGCCCCCTGCCTGGTACCTCCCCTGTTGGGTTCAGTTCCATGTGTTTCCTCGGGTCGGAATTCGGGCTGAGTCCGGGCTCGGCTCCTACCATTGTTGTTTCTGCTGTTAACCTCTTCGAAGAAGAAAGACCTTTGTCGTCTCCCAGATCCTCCAGACCGGGACTCACCCCATGATTCAGTGTTGCGATTGGATTCTTCAGCATCCCTTAAGCGTGACATGAGCTGGTCCACCAAGGCTTCTTGTTGAAGTGCGAAGCGGTTAGTTACTTCAGCCACAACCCTGTCCAGGTCCGTCCTTGTAATTGGTTGTTCCGAAGCGGGGGCTGTTGGATTTGCCTGATTTCCATTTGCTGTTGGAACTGGACGATTGTCTTGATCTCTGATTACTGGATCTGGGATACTGCTAGTTGCAATGTTCTTTCCTTTGTTAGTATCTTTCTTCCGTCCGGGTGGCATGTTTTCCAAATGAACGATGTTCACAGGAAAAGGTTTAAGTGGGAGAAAGCACCAAAAATGTTTGCACAAAAAATGGGCAAACACCTCCAAGTCGTATGAATTAGTTGATTTTATGTCGTTTCTAGTGGTTTGGGTGATTTACGCAAATATATAAAAAGTAGGGACTGAACTGTAAAATAAAAGACACACAGATTTATAGTGGTTCGGCCAGAACGTGCCTACGTCCACTTTATATGTTATTCTCCTTTTCTCTTCAGATTACAAGTACAAAGCTTTGATTACAAGTAACTGAAAGTTGTTTGAAAGTTCTATCCGTGCTTGAGCTCTCAAACTTGTCCGCCATTGTTGTACCCCTGCCCCTCTATTTATAGAGTGAGGTTAGGGGCAGGGGTCTCGGATGTATATAGCCGCTGGTGGGCCTAGGCCGAAGCAATCTAGTCTGGCAATGTTGGTTCGGTATCCACTTGGTCCGGTAGTGGTTGGAGTGAGTTGGTTCGGCATGGCTTGGGTGGAGAGTTGGTTCGGTGGGACGTTGGTCCGGTAGTGGCTAAGTGGGGCTTGGTCCGGTGATGGAGGAGAGGGGATCTGGTTCGGTAGGGAAGTGGCTTGGTCCGGTTAGGACGGTTCGGCAGTGTGATTCGGCAGTTCTGGTCCGGTTGTTGTTTGGTTCGGCAGTGGTAGGTCAGGAGAAGGTTCGGTGGTTGTTGGAGAAGGTATTGGACCGGTGGTAGGTGGGTTTTGGACCGGTGATGAGGTGGTTGGCTCGGTAGTGCGTAGGAATGGGGCTGGTTCGGTGATGGGTGGTTTGGCAGGGATATCCTCGCTCTGGTTCGATGAAAACACGCCCAACAATAGTTAAATAACACCCGAGTCAGTCTGGAATACCAGCGTGAGAAAATCACACCCAATTTGATTATTAAAGTTTAAAAATCCTTTGAAAACAAAAGCATCTCGTAAGACCACGCCACAAATAAACATGTCGGGTTTTTACCTTACGATAGCTAAAACATTTTTATAGAAATCCTCTGATATTATAATAGGGTCTATATACAAATACTTATAAAATAGCCGAAATTGTTACATTATTAAATTCCAGCTACTAGCCACAAAGTGGGTAATAAAAACAAAACTCGTACAAGGCACGTAGGGGGAATGGATTTCCAACTAATGACTAGGCACTGGGGTACCACCTATCACAGTACGGGGCCTAGACCACCGTACCGAGGAGTACGTCCGCTCCTCTGCAACACAAGACCGGGACTACCCCTTATTGGATAATCCCGAGTGAGATCACCCCACGGTTGGGATCAGCAACCGCCCACTAAGCCGAAATAAAAAGGGACATCTATACTGGAATGACCTCACCCTGCTTGGGTGCTACCCACCTAGCCTTGCTGCATAACCCCTGATTTTCAGTCATTCCCATTTGATGAGGCTTGAGGCTAAGCGTTACCTTTTATAGAATATATCCCTTAGAATGCCCATCGTCCACCTGACGATGTTTCGCAAGCATTCATCCATACAAGTCCGTTCCGGGTCCGAACGGAACCGAAGGCACTATTCCTACTACATCCATTTTGGAAATATCCTCAGGATTAGTAGCGATTAGCCCTTGCACTTCACTGCTCCATCTTCGATTCCAACATCGTTTTTTCACGAAAACGTACAAACCAGATCGAAGTGGTTTTCGAGAAATAAATCTCGATTCCGGTCTCTTCGAAACGATCAACGCATTTGGCCAATATTGATAGTCAGTTATTTAACTATCAATTAATATTCACAAACAACCATCAAACAATAAATAATTTCCCAAATTATTTATTTATCTCAAAATATCTTCACAAGACATAATTTCACTTTTCAAATCCTTTTGAAAACAGTTCCAAACTATTTCCCTTTCCTCAGAATAAATTCCGAGTATTTCCATTTCCATTGGGATCACCAAGCACAAAACTTTAGATTTTTAAAATAATTTAAAAACACTTTACTGTAAAAATATATTTAACATTCAATTTAGAAAATTTACTTAAATACTTAATTTATAATAATACTTTAAACAAAATACCAAATCATTCTTTAAATAATTATTACGATAATAGATTAAACAAAAATACTTACTTTGTAATTTACTTTTAAACACTTAAGTTAAAACTAGTTTAATAATTGGCTAAAAATATATATACTATATGAATATTTAAAAATAAGGTTATTTTATAGAATATAAAACTAAGTTTTCGCTTTTAAAATCAACATACTAAGTTACTTCTTAAATATTTACTGCTAATATAGGTTAAAAGAAAGTACTTACTTTAGACTTTAAATAAATTTTACAAACTTACTTTCTTTTAAAACAACTTTAAAACATTTAATTTATATTCAAAAATTACTTTTTAAAAAAAACATGTACTTAGCTATCCCAAGGAAATTTCCAATTTCAATCAATTAGATCAATTTCCCCAAATTGATTTCCAATTTATTTTATTTGAAATAAGTTTCATAAATTTCTCAATTCATTTCAAAATTCATTAGTTATGGATTTATTATTAATGTTCTTATTTTTCGTTTGATTTAAACTTTTAACTATACAAATTTCAGGCTTTTCCTAATTTCTTCTTTATTTCTTTCAATAATTTTAAATCTTAATAAATTTTTTGTTCTTTTAATTAATATTACTGAAGATTTAAAATTCATTAAACTTTCTGTTTATTCAAATTTCCCTTCCATACCCAAGATTTATTTATTAGAATTTTAAAATAACTTATTTTCTTTCAAATTCATTCTTTGAATTTATTATATAATTATTTTACTTACAATTCACTTCTTTTATTTTCTTTCCAAAATTCAATGTATATATATTTTTATGGTAATTCATTATACCCAATTATATCCAATCAAAGTATAGCGTTCAATATTTCAACATAATTTATCATAGAATATCAAATCATCACAACAGGGGCATTTAAATAATTTAAATAAATGTTAAGGGATCCAGTTGGATCCCTCCAACCTGTTTTCCCTGCATCCACAGACGTTAGCACAATATAATTTGCCAATTCCAAAATATATCGTACTATAGCACATCAATCAATTCAACCATTCAAACAATTATTTAAATTTAATCGTTCAAATTTAAATTTAAATTTTAAATTGAACTGAGTGAGATTAACTCACCTTTGTTTTTTTTTGCCAATCTGATACGATCCTGACTTGTTTTCCCTTATGGTATTAAATCTTGAATAAACATCTACAATTTGTTAACATTGGAACCAATCGATCAGCCTATAATCATCTATTAATTTAATTTTAACTAAGTACTTACTAACGATTTTTTATTTTATTTTATAAGTTTAAACATGATTGATGTTGGCAAATATGCTTTTAAAAATTAAATTACCTTCCTCCTTAACAGACCTGAACACCAAGCTCTCTAACTAAACCTTGCTCTCAAACACTGCCGCACCTTCCTCAAGCGACCAAAACTCGACGAACATCACTACCCTTCAGCTCTCAAATACAAACTCGACAACTGTAGCTCGAGCACTATACCGGCGCTTCAATCTCCACCTCCCCTTCGCTGTCCAGACTCCAGCGCTGCCGTAACCCCACGGCAACCTTCTTTTTTTTCGCACCTAGCTCTGGCATAGTCAAATCAAATTATGGCCCACGAATCGATCGATGCAGCCACAAATCGCATCCATGCCTGCCTCATTGCGACTTCCATCATCCATATCTCCGTCCATACTCCACAGATTCGACCACCGACTTCACCAACGTCTCCATCTTCGCGAGCTTCACCTCTCAATCCCAAAATCGTTCGGCCCAATCCCTTATCCAAATTCGACTTGAGAACAACACCTCGGCAGGATGATGTTGCACCCCTCCACACGTTGTCGCACCCCCCACAAACTTGGCCACGACGCGCTAACTTCAACCACAACCACAAATCCAATACCCAAATCTTAAGTTAGATTCTAAATCGAACCCAAAATGAAACCCTAGTTTTAAAGTAGGCTTGGCCATTCCAAGACTCGAAGGCGCACAACCATAGGCACATGAATTGAAGCCTTCTTTGAATCGAGATTGTTAAAGTTGTAATACATTTTTTCTCTCTCGGTCTTTAATTTGATTTCCATTTTTTTTATACACGATGTGGCCATTCGATTACTTGATTTTGAAAATGGGGCTTCGGCCGATAATAATTCCTCAAGCAAATGATTTTTGTAAGCGAGGAGGGGCCTCGAGAGTTCAGAAGACCTGACATTGATAGGGAGAAAGGAGACACGATTTGAAGTGGACGACGGTGTGTTTGAATGAAAGGGTAGCCACGATTTGAAAGAATGTAGGCTGATGTTTTGGCCTGATTAGATTTTGATTTTACATATATGTATAGAATATAAACAAAAATATCTTGAATCCAATATAGACTTCAACGCATTTATATGTCGTACGCTCACACCACAACTCCGATCAATACGAAATTTGAAATCCGATAATAATACAATACTACGGACCCAATGGAACTGGTTTCATCGAATTCCGAGACTATGCCTCGGAAGGCTATTTTTAAATTCAATTTAAACTATAAAATTTCAAAACTGAACAAACCACTGTTAATTTCAATTTTACGACTTCTATTATTTTCAGTGTTATCAATATAAATTTTACAAGCCTTCAAATTATTTTTAACAGGCATAAAATTCCAGATTTCAAATTTTTTTCCCGATTTTAAATTATTTAATTCAATAATTTGATTAACAGTTAATTAGTGATATTTGAATTCAAGTTAAAATTATTCCATTGAATATTTAAGTCAATTAAATATTCTGATTTTAAAAGCTTAAAAATTCCAGGTCGTTACATTCCTCCCCCCTTAAAAGAATTTCGTCCCCGAAATTACTAGCTAGAAAGAATGGTCCAATACCCATTTATTTATCCCCAAAACCAAACAATTCCTCATCCTACCAACTATCTTTCATAAAGACCTATTACCATTCTTACTAACTTTCCCAATTTTCCTATAGTTTCAAACAATATTACCTATTCAATCATTCAAATTTAAATTTTAAATCAAATGTAAAATCATCAGAATTTTCTCAAAATTTTTCTAACTCTCTAAATTTTCAAAAATTTTTGCCAGCGTCTCCTTTGCGTGGCTAGCTCGGTACAACTACAAAATGGCTCTACGGCCTCCCAAATCCAAAAAGAAAACAAAAGGCCAAGTGGCTATATCCAAAAACCCAATCAAATCTCATATAGAATTTTAAACACATACCTTTTAGTCAGGCAATTCTAATTTATTATCTGAAATCAAAACCAATTCTCTTTTCCCTTTTTCATACCTGCATATCCTGTTTAGCAATAATATCCAATCACAACATTCAAAACATTTTATTGACTTCTTTTACACATTTCCAATATTTGTTTTACTTAAGCCCGTACGATGTACCTATATCATCTGTACGCAATACCGAATCCGATCGCTTACTCGATCACACAATTTCACTTCCGAACTAGTATCGTTCACCCGACTTCCTAGTGCGGACTCAGATCTGGTTTCTTGATCAGAAACCGTCATTCTCCTTGCATAGCTACAAACTATGATAGAGAATTTCCAGTATCAATCAAAATCCATATCCAGGTTCGCCGTCGAAAATCGAGTGAAAAATCCTAACTCGGATCGATATTACCATCTCGAAATTCTGTGCTCGAATCTGGATCAAATAGCTATGCAAATAAAATAATATACGTACATCCTACGTATAAATTCCAATTGATTATCAATTATATCAATTTTCCTTTTTATTCACTTTCATTTTGATTGTTATTCCCTTATTCTCAATTCTCACAGTCACAAATATCAGTTTCAACCTTAATTCAATTGTTCACTTAGCATACTTTCAATACCAAATTTACTTGAGAATTCATTATTCTCTTCTTTAAGTTCAATATAAATATTTTACATACTTCTTACATTTATTTTCACTTTACCATTGAAGTTTATATTTATTACCATTCACTTTGCCCTTACAATTCCATTTAAATTCAATTTGACTTCCACTTTGAATATCGAATTAGTTTCACTTACTAATTACTTTAAATCTCACACTAAATGTTTATTTGCAAACTTTACTTTCTTTAGTCCCTTCGATTCCACTTACTTTACATTCACAGTTAAAATAGATTTCAATATTCAGTGTCAAATTCGATCTGCTTAGCAAATTTAAATCATTTGTCGTTAATGGAAGTTTTCAAAATTTCAAAAATTTTCTAACTCCCAAAATTTTTGAATTTTTTTGGCAGAGTCTCCTTTGTATGGAGGAGCTTTTGCAATTTGACAAGAGATATAAATATATATACATCGACCCACACGGTCGGAAAACAGAAAAACAGTTCATATTTGCTATTTGTATTGTGTAGGCGTACCTTATTTAGCATTTTTAAGCAAGCAGCTATTTATTTAAGCAATTAGCGCAGTCAAAACCAGTCAAACGGCTTCCAAAAACCTGTACTTACTCAATTTAAAAATGTCAGTGTCAAATATACAAGTTTATTAACATTTCACTTTATTATAAATAACTAAAACATGGATTTTATAAACAGTGCATATTATATATTTCCATAAACACACATGAAATATTTTGACACTTATTTTGAATGTTTCCAAACAATACTCAAACCATCCTATTCAATTCAAATAATTTCACAACTCTTACTTAACTTAAATTCATTTTAAATTGAATTGATTTCCAAAAGCAATCTAACTCCCATTTTTATTTGAAGTCAAATTCTCATTAATATAACTTAAGTTAATTAACTCAATTACTAATTCCATTTCATTTACCAAACAAGTTTTATTTAAAATCATTTCATAAAACTCGACACCACATATCTCAAATTTACTTAAGTCAAGCCTTTTATCTAAAATTACTTCAGTTATTTGTTTCCTTCAAGAAGTTCCAACTTCAAAACTTATAAGCACTCTCTAATATAAATTCTTAATTTGGTTTCCAATTATCAAACTAATCTCATTTACTAATTTAGTTAAATTAGTTTATTCAGTCATTTCTTTAAACTTCGAACTTCCATACCTAATTCATTCTGAATCTATTTCTATCAATAACAAGGAAGATTTTAAATTTATGACTACTTGGATTTTATTCACCAATTAAATCCACCATTGTTATAATCCAAGCTAAATTCATTTATTTTCGAGTTCATTTCCAATTTATTTTCCATCCAAACAAGCCCATTTTAATTACAATTGAATCAAAAACCAACTTCATTGGCTTCTGTTAACCCATAGAATTTTCATAATCTCGTTTACGTCAAACGACAATTATTTTTAGACAAATTCAGTGATTCTTACTTAAAAGAATATTCATTCCAGTTTATAACAATTTTATTTTTATTCACTTGAATTTTATTTACCACTCAAACTATCACTATTTCAGCTCCATTTTGTTTTAGCTTGTGTTCATTGCCAGCTCCATTCATTTAAATTAAATCAGTATATTTCATTGAATCTATATGAATTCTAATTCATATTCAATAATTTATTTCTGAATTCCCCTCTTTTTATAACGGGGCCATTTCCAATTTATCTCTACTTAGATTTTTATTTGCAATATAAATCATTTTTATGTTAATTCAATTCCATTCAACTTCAATTCAAATTTAATTCACTTACAATTTCAAGTTGAATTTCTATTAATAACTCAAACTTCACTTTCAAATTTTATCATTTATTCACAACTCCAATTTTTATTAACCAATTCGAGTTCCATTTCCATATCCCATTAATCAATCAAGTAGTCTATTTAAAATTTTACCCAACATTTGATTTTTATTTCAAAAATCACTCTAACCATTTTATTGGAGGTCAATTTATTTTATAATTTAATCATTCACTTCCCAAAATTCAAATCAATTTTATTTTAGCTTATTTAATCCACTTCTAAATTTTATAAGTCACAAACTTATTTATTTTCATACTTTCATCTATTTACAATCAATCTCATTTACCTTTCACACTTTACTTTGGAATTATACATTTATTTAGTCAAGTATATATATTTTTATTATTCCACAAACATTTTAAACAAGATTCCAGAGTTTAAACAATTCTCCCAAAATCTCAAAAATCACCTTTGAAATCAACTACATCCAAATTCTTTGGCGAATTCAATTATTCCTTTAAATTTCAAAACCAAACCCAGTTCACTAACAATTTCAATTTAAAATATTCAGATAGCAATCCCTCTCTTGGAAACCCGAAAATGAACACCGATGATGTCGCGATCATCATCGGAATTATTTTCCAGCGACCGAAAGAGTTTAGTACTTTTATCTCTTTAAAAACATTCAAATATTTTTAATTTCCAAATCTCATAAGACTTCAAATACAACTCAAAATATTTCCAAAATAATACTATTATCCTCAAAACCCTTTTGGAAACCGTTTTCAAACCCAAAGGAATTTAAATTTCTCCCAAAAATCCAAATTGCAATTCCTTTTAAATCTATATTCAAACATTCTCTGGAATTTTATCCCATTTCAATTCCAAATGTTTCTCTGGAATTCTATTTCAAAATTATAATCACCTTTACAGTTTACATTTACAAATCTCATTTGTATATGAAGTTTATTTCAATTTATAAATTACATTTATAACCTATATTTCAAATTCCATTTTGTTATATAAATTTATTCTTCAACTTTGATTATAAGTTTCAATTACTTGTTCAATTTTCTACATAATAGTGTTAATAATTTAACATTATCACTCCTTAACAACCAAGCATCCAAATTCTATAATAATTTCTGAAAATTATTTCTTTTATATACAAAAATAATTTGGGTAAAATTATTTCATTTACCCTACTTTAAAACGATACCGTGTTGAATTGTTCCATTCAAGTGTTTAGAGACCCCTATCAATAACGTTAATTACTCGTATTGACCAGAATCCATAAACTACTCAATAAACCAATCGACACAGTATAAAATCAATTTATATTTACTAAAAATACGCGCTCATATATAATAATATGCTCAAACTCAGTCTAGAGTACTATTGACTCTATTTTATGAGTAATTCCCACCAGAGCCAAGGTTATCACCAACCTAAGCTCTGATACCAAGTGAAACGACCCGCAAATCCATACCCCTCGAGTCAACACTATTCCACCTAAATCAACTCAGGTTGTACAGAAATACGAACCATTTGGGTTTAAAGAAGAAGAGGTAGAAAAGGAAAATAGAAAACAACAGCAGAATCTTACCATCGCAGCGGAATAAAATATAATAGATATTAACATATCTTTACACAAAATCAAATATCTCTGTTATACATTACATTATCAGAGTACATCAATCGCAGCTCAATAATATCATACAACTGGTTATACAAATACTCAGTACAGTGAAATATATATATATATATATATATATATATAAACAAGTACGAGAGTGCGTATCGTCATCCGGCTCGTCTCCTGAGCTCCACAGCATCAAAACCTGTATCCTATAATACTCGGTCTGACCCGAGCATTATAGTTAAATAACACCCGAGTCAGTCTGGAATACCAGCGTGATAAAATCACACCCAATTTGATTATTAAAGTTTAAAAATCCTTTGAAAACAAAAGCATCTCGTAAGACCACGCCACAAATAAACATGTCGGGTTTTTACCTTACGATAGCTAAAACATTTTTATAGAAATCCTCTGATATTATAATAGGGTCTATATACAAATTCTTATAAAATAGCCGAAATTGTTACATTATTAAATTCCAGCTACTAGCCACAGAGTGGGTAATACAAACAAAACTCGTACAAGGCACGTAGGGAGAATGGATTTCCAACTAATGACTAGGCACTGGGGTACCACCTGTCACAGTACGGGGCCTAGATCACCGTACCGAGGAGTACGCCCGCTCCCCTGCAACACAAGACCGGGACTACCCCTTACTGGATAATCCCGAGTGAGATCACCCCACGGTTGGGATCAGCAACCGCCACTAAGCCGAAATAAAAAGGGACGTCTAGACTGGAATGACCTCACCCTGCTTGGGTGCTACCCACCTAGCCTTGCTGCATAACCCCTGATTTTCAGTCATTCCCATTTGATGAGGCTTGAGGCTAAGCGTTACCTTTATAGAACATATCCCTTAGAATGCCCATCGTCCACGTGACGATGTTTCGCAAGCATTCATCCATACAAGTCCGTTCCGGGTCCGAACGGAACCGAAGGCACTATTCCTACTACATCCATTTTGGAAATATCCTCAGGATTAGTAGCGATTAGCCCTTGCACTTCACTGCTCCATCTTCGAGTCCAACATCGTTTTTTCACGAAAACGTACAAACCGGATCGTAGTGATTTTCGAGAAATAAATCTCGATCCCGGTCTCTTCGAAACGATCAACGCATTTGGCCAATATTGATAGTCAGTTATTTAACTATCAATTAATATTCACAAAACAACCATCAAACAATAAATAATTTACCAAATTATTTATTTATCTCAAAATATCTTCACAAGACATAATTTCACTTTTCAAATCCTTTTGAAAACAGTTCCAAACTATTTCCCTTTCCTCAGAATAAATTCCGAGTATTTCCATTTCAACTAGGATCACCAAGCACAAAACTTTAGATTTTTAAAATAATTTAAAAACACTTTACTGTAAAAATATATTTAACATTCATTTTAGAAAAATTTACTTAAATACTTAATTTATAATAATACTTTAAACAAAATACCAAATCATTCATTAAATAATTATTACGATAATAGATTAAACAAAAATACTTACTTTGTAATTTACTTTTAAACAGTTAAGTTAAAACTACTTTAATAATTGGCTAAAAATATATATACTATATGAATATTTAAAAATAAGGTTATTTTATAGAATATAAAACTAAGTTTTCGCTTTTAAAAACAACATACTAAGTTACTTCTTAAATATTTACTGCTAATATAGGTTAAAAGAAAGTACTTACTTTAGACTTTAAATAAATTTTACAAACTTACTTTCTTTTAAAACAACTTTAAAACATTTAATTTATATTTAAAAATTACTTTTAAAAAAAACATGTACTTAGCTATCCCGAGGAAATTTCCAATTTCAATCAATTAAATCAATTTCCCCAAATTGATTTCCAATTTATTTTATTTGAAATAAGTTTCATAAATTTCTCAATTCATTTCAAAATTCATTAGTTATGGATTTATTATTAATGTTCTTATTTTTCGTTTGATTTAAACTTTTAACTGAAATATACAAATTTCAGGCTTTTCCCAATTTCTTCTTTATTCCTTTCAATAATTTTAAATCTTAGTAAATGTTTTGTTCTTTTAATTAATATCACTGAAGATTTAAAATTCATTAAACTTTCTGTTTATTCAAATTCCCTTCCATACCCAAGATTTATTTATTAGAATTTTGAAATCGCTTATTTTCTTTCAAATTCATTCTTTGAATTCATTCTATAATTATTTTACTTATAATTCACTTCTTTTATTTTCTTTCCAAAATTCAATTTATATATATTTTTATGGTGATTCATTATACCCAATTATATCCAATCAAACTATAGCGTTCAATATTTCAACATAATTCATCATAGAATATCAAATCATCACAACAGGGGCATTTAAATAATTTAAATAAATGTTGAGGGATCCAGTTGGATCCCTCCAACCTATTTTCCCTACATCCACAGACGTTAGCACAATATAATATGCCAATTCCAAAATATATCATACTATAGCACATCAATCAATTCAACCATTCAAAAAATTATTTAAATTTAATCGTTTAAATTGAACTGAGTGAGATTAACTCACCTTTGTTTTTTGTTTTGCCAATCTGATACGATCCTGACTTGTTTTCCCTTATGGTATTAAATCTTGAATAAACATCTACATTTTGTTAACATTGGAACCAATCGATTAGCCTATAATCATCTATTAATTTAATTTTAACTAATTACTTACTAACGATTTTTTATTTTTTTATTTTATAAGTTTAAACATGATTGAGTTGGCAAATATGCTTTTAAAAATTAAATTACCTTCCTCCTTAACAGACCTGAACACCAAGCTCTCTAACTAAACCTTGCTCTCAAACACTGCCGCACCTTCCTCAAGCGACCAGAACTCGACGAACATCACTACCCTTCAGCTCTCAAATACAAACTCGACAGCTGTAGCTCGAGCACTACACCGGCGCTTCAATCTCCACCTCCCCTTCGCTGTCCAGACTCCAGCGCTGCCATAACCCCACGGCAACCTTCTTTTTTTTCGCACCTAGCTCTGGCATAGTCAAATCAAATTATGGCCCACGAATCGATCAATGCAGCCACAAATCGCATCTATGCCTGCCTCATCGCGACTTCCATCATCCATATCTCCATCCATACTCCACAGATTCGACCACCAACTTCACCAACGTCTCCATCTTCGCGAGCTTCACCTCTCAATCCCAAAATCGTTCGGCCCACTCCCTTATCCAAATTCGACTTAAGAACATCACCTCGGCAGGATGATGTCGCACCCCTCCACACGTTGTCGCACCCCCCACAAACTTGGCCACGATGCGCTAACTTCAACCACAACCACAAATCCAATACCCATTTCCTAAGTTAGATTCTAAATCGAGCCCAAAATGAAACCCTAGTTTTAAAGTAGGCTCGGCCGGTCCAAGACTCGAAGGCGCACAACCATAGGCATACGAATTGAAGCCTTCTTTGAATCGAGATTGTTAAAGTTGTTATACATTTATTTTCTCTCGGTCTTTAATTTGATTTCCATTTTTTTTATACACGATGCGGCCATTCGATTACTTGATTTTGAAAATGGGGCTTCGGTTGATAATAATTCCTCAAGCAAATGATTTTTGTAAGTGAGGAGGGGTCTCGAGAGTTCAGAAGACCTGACATTGATAGGGAGAAAGGAGACACGATTTGAAGTGGACGACGGCGTGTTTGAATGAAAGGGTAGCCACGATTTGAAAGAATGTGGGGCTGATGTTTTGGCCTGATTAGATTTTGATTTTACATATATGTATAGAATATAAACCAAAATATCTTGAATTCAATATAGACTTCAACACATTTATATGTCGTACGCTCACACCACAACTCTGATCAATACGAAATTTGAAATCCGATAATAATACAATACTACGGACCCAATGGAACTGGTTTCATCGAATTCCGAGACTGTGCCTCGGAAGGCTATTTCTAAATTCAATTTAAACTATAAAATTTTAAAACTGAACAAACCACTGTTAATTTCAATTTTACGACTTCTATTATTTTCAGTGTTATCAATATAAATTTTACAAGCCTTCAAATTGTTTCTAACAGGCATAAAATCCCAGATTTTAAATTTTTTTCCCTATTTTAAATTATTTAATTCAATAATTTAATTAACAGTTAATTAGTGATATTTGAATTCAAGTTAAAATTATTCCATTGAATATTTAAGTCAATTAAATATTCTGATTTTAAAAGCTTAAAAATTCCGGGTCGTCACAATTAATGCAGCAGAGTAGAAGATTTTTGATTAGTTCTCTAAAAAATTACCTTATATCCTTGTACTCTTTTTTGCCATTAAAACTATTATACGAGGGAGAAGAAAGATAATAAACGATTTGATCCACAGACGTAGGATTTTTTGAAATCCGAACCACGTAAATTTATGTGTCATTACTTTATTGCACTTATTACATTCCATTTTTAGTGGACTCTATTTAGCTTTATTAAAGTTTGGCACCTAAACTAACATAGGCATTTTAACAAACAATTAAAGTGTCTCTCATAATTGTGTAAGCATCCTGTAATGCAGTTACTATATCAAAGGAAAATTTAATATTATTTAAATTTGTTGATTCCAAACTAGTTGGATAGTATGAGATCTAATAACCCCATTTGAAATCTGGTGTCATGGGATGAAAAATCTCACAATAATTTAAATTTATTTTGATTTGATCTAAATTAATTTAGACATTGCGAGCTCAATAAGGTCTAAAACAGACTTTTTTTCGATTCACCAATTTATCCCGTTGTGACCCGACTAATTTCCTTCAATCACAATCAACGCCTCTATAAGAACTCGAAATCAAAGACATCAGTCCTAGCTGTTCAAGACATGATCACCATTTCTATAAATAGGAGATCATATGCACTTGTACGAGGATCGAATTTTCTTAATTTGAGAAATATATTGTAGCTTGTTTCATGTTCTTATAAAAGCCATTAGATTTTTTGTAATGAAAAACTCAAAAACAATAATAAAAGAACCATAATGGATGTAGATCTTTTATTGATCGAACAACTTTAAATTTCGGGTTATTTATTTTCTTGCACCATATTTTATTCTCATTTACTCCACATTTTTATTTTTAACAACATTTGTGAATAAGATTCGCTAAGACCTTCATTAATCACTTTTAGGTTTGCTTGAAATGTAGTCAACAAAAAGAAAGAATGATTTTCACGACATAGAAAACCATGTAAAGAGAGATAAAAAAGGTAGGGAAGATTTGCCAAACACACTACAAAAGTATCGAAATAAGTAAAATCCTATCCCAAAAACACATTCAATAGAACAGTACTTGTAGAATTTATTTTTGCGAACTATTTTTTAGCTTCTTTTTCACCCCTTAAATTTGTATAACTTATGTAACAACTCTCTTTTTTGACCCTCAAAAATCTAATACAACCATGGTATTCACGTACCGAGCTTCTAAGTGCAGGAAAGACAATGGTTGGGAGAAAAGAAAGGAAAGACAAGACATAATCTCACACCATGGCTAGCAATATGTAATATACAACAGATCTTTACAAATGAAAGCTGTAATATACATACATCAACCAGAGTTAACTAAACAATTATCAGCCTGAACAGTTATAACAACAAGTTCTTATAATGCTGATAAATACAACTAACAAATGCAACAGAAAATAAAATATATGTGAGTACGTCTTGGAGGCATCTAGCTCGTCTACTGAAGCTCCAAAGCATCAAAGCTAAATCTGAAAAACATGCTCGAGCCGGCCCCGAGCATTATAAGAAAATAACGGCCTATCCAGTCTGGTAAACCAATGTGAAAAAGACACTTCAAATGGATTTAAAGTTACGAAAACCTTTCAAAATAAAGTATCTCGTAAGACCACGCCGCACATAAATACGGAAGTTTTTTACCTTACGATAACTAAACCATTTCATATGAAATCTTATGACATTATAATAATGTCTAAGATTTAAAACAAATATTGAATCATAGCTAAATTTGTTATATTAGTCAAATTCTAGCATAATAGGTATACAACTAAGTCTGAAGGGCACTTATTGGAGAATGGATTCCATATAAGACAAGACACTAGGGTACCGCCTCCCATAGTACAACTCTAGAAAATGTACCGAGGGCCTCACATGGACCGTCTACCAACACAAGATCGATTGGCCTACCATTTACTAGATAGTACCGAATATTTCATCAACTCAATTACTTCGCAACCTTTTCCCAAGAGCTTTCATGCACAACCAAATCCACACACACACACACACACATATGAATGTATATAAGGGTGATATAACGACCCATATTTTAAATTGTTTTAAATTATTAAATTTAATATAAATTTTGAATAAAAATGGTTAAAATTAAAATTTAATGATTATCAATGTAATTTATTGAATATGAACTTTGATAAAAATTTAAATAACAAAATTCAATATGAGAAAAGATGATAACTTATATTTGAAAGTAAATTGAATAATATTAAATTGTAAGTAATTGATAAAAGAAATTGACATGATCAATTTTAGGTAAATAAAGAGTCGAATGAATGTTCATTTAAAAGTAAAGAAGAAATTTATTTATATGAAATTCTATGTATTGAATGTGTTCATAATCAATAACTGAAACTGAATTATAAATGTTGTATTATTTAAATAAAAATAATTATTAGGTAACAAATCATTTGAAGTCTAATATTGATATTCATTGAAATTCAAATATTGGAACTCATTGAAATAGGAATATTGAAATACTTTAAATAAAGAAGTGTAGCATAGTATAACCTATGTATTGAAGGTAAAAAAATTTGTGTATTAAATTAGAACGAACATTTTATTTATAAGGTGATATTTGAAATAACATATAAGTATGATTTGACTATGGTTATAATTTGTAAAGAATGGAAGTAATCGTTTTATTATTTGAATTTTTTTAAAGAGCAAATTTTATAAGCTAAATAATTTAGATTTCAAATATAGTGATTTATCTGACAATTTAATTGTTCAATTTAATATTAAATGTATAAATAATTGAATCTTGAATTTAATATGAATAAAAATGATTTTAAAAGTTGGTTTAAATTTTATTTAAACAAGAATGAAAATTTTCAACTTTTAAAATTGAATTTAGAGTGAATAAAGTAATTTTGGAAAATAGCTTGTTTTAATTAATGTGTAAAAATAGTCTTTTTGGTCATTGCCTCGGATTTCGACGAAACTGGTCTTATAGGATCCGTAAGAGTGAATTGTTATAGGATTTCAAGTTTTGTAGCGATCGGACTTATCATTCGGTCGTGCGAGCTTGAAATGCGTAGAAAGCAATTAAAGGATTTAATTAAAATTGTTTGATTTGAAATGTTATCTTCTGAAAATGATGGAATTGGCTCACGACATATGTTCCATTGTGTTCGAAATAAGGTATTTGGTTAGGAACACTAGTAGGCACAACTCATTAGGGGTCCGCAATTGTAAGATGAGCAGTGTTGAGCTGAGGTCTTTATAATATCACTATCTCCTTCATTCGTTCAACGCAGCCGACGATCAAAAATTAAAACCCTTCCATCATATGGTCGTCATCGATTGGCACCATCAGAGGCCGATTCAGGCAAAGTGCTCAACTAGAAACTTGTTGAGCTCGACGAGATGAAGGAGATATACAATTGGATTGTCATAGATCGAAACGAGGTGGCATAAAATTGCCAATCATCGTCGCAGCTAGGGTTCAACTTTTCTTTGGCGACGTTGATTGATGGCCGGAGGCCCTGAAGCAAAGATGAAGAGGAAGTCGAGGAAAACCTCCAGGTGTATTTTGGTGGTCGTTAGTTAGCTATGGCAGCCTTATTTGTGATCGATGGCGATGGAGTTTTTTGAGCCAGAGCTCGACGTCGGCGACGAATGGGGTGTCGACGATGTTCGCCGTGGCCAGACGCATCGGTGATGGTCGAAGGGCGGCAGCAGCATGATGAAGGGCGATGTTGGGTTCGGCTATGTTCGAGAGAGGGAGAGGTGGGAGAAGATTTGATTTAAATTAATTAAGTTAATTAATTTTTATTTATATCGAATGTTAATTTAACTGTAATTCTCTCATACGAGGTCGGATTCAAATGAAACAAGTTGCGTTGGGTTCGTATTGACATCGTCTACGTCGTGCAGCTGGATTGGAGTTTATTTGACAATGAAAAACTTTCATTTCTTTAAACGCTCACAAAGTACTAAATATTCTTATGATTAGCTAAATCGAAATCATGAAGTGATTTATATTAAGTGATTGTTGTTTGGTAAATTAACCGATATTAAGAATTGACATATGCATTTAGGAATTGAATTGACGGTTGAATTGAAATTGAAATTGAATTGCTAGTTAAATGCCCTTATTGATAACTAGTTAATTATTATGATTTATTGACTGAAATTGAATTGGTTGAAATTGAATTGATTGACAGTTAAAACCGACATTTAAAATTTTGATCGACAAATTTGGTACTAAAATTGTTGATGTAATTGACATTTAAAATTTGATAGAAATTTGACTGTTAAATGGATGGTTGGAATTGATGGTAAATGATACATTTAAAGTTGATAGGAAAATTTTTGACATTTTATACACTTATTAAATCGACATCAAAATTTGATATTTAAATCGATATTGGATTGCATATCACCTTTAGTTAAATTCCTAACACTGATAATTGTTGATTGTTGTGTGATACGATTGAATTGGTTGATTTGGATGTTAACTCATATTGTGATGGATGATATCGTTGACTTGCTGTATAATGCTAGTGGTTTTGATATTTCAGTGTTATCACGTTGTTATTACCATTATCAATATGATTAATCATCTAGGCATTTAAATTTGATATGAAGGTTGAATATCCTATCTATTATGCGAATTTTGATGCATGGTAGACAGATTTGGTAGAATTGAGATTTTGTGATTCTATCGTCGTTGGGCGATAATTGAGTTTTATTTATTGAATTTTAAAAGGCTTTAAAATCTAACCTTTAGGAATTTATATATCATAAAGAATTTAATTTTGTGAATCAAATTAAATTTAGTTTCTAAAATTAACTTGAATTTAATTTATAAAATTTAAATTCTAATTTTTTATAATAATATATATTTTTCTTAAAAGAGCAATAAAAGGGTTTGCAAATTTTCCAATAACTTTAATAAATAAAAAGGAAATGAGAAGGCCGGTGTTTGGATTCCAACCATTAAATGATTTTGATACGTTTGAATTGGATTATTTTCAAATTCGAGCTTTGGAAATGTAGGAATTCAAATTAGTTAAAAGAATTTGTGTAAAGAATTCAATTTGAAATTTCGAAGTTAAAATCGATATATATTTTGAATTATGGAAATTAGATTATTTTAAGGATTTGAGTCTTAAAATTCGAACATTGAAGTTAAATTGATTTAAGTAATTTAAATCGGTGTACTGAGATTAGACTCAAATTTGTACAAACCGAAATGGTTTTGAAATGAGATTTGAACTGAAACTAGAGCCACTAAATTAAATCGTTTGAATCGAAATTGAAACTGATTTAAATTGAAATCAAAATTAAATGAAATTGAATTTGAAAGGAACTTAATTGAAACATTGGTAATTCGATTCATTTGTTAGAATTTGGATCTGAGTCCAGATTTGTTGGAAATGGAAAGAAATAGTTTATTTTGAAACTATATTTCTCTTGATTTTGATTTGACTTACATGAGGATTTTTAGTCCTAACTCGAATGTTTTGTTTTTCATTACGCTTCGGTCAGAACGAGTTTTCAGTTATCGAAGACAATTATTCTAGAGCAGGAAGACGAAGATTTGGTATATCATATCCACTAGTATTTATTCCGCTGCACCGTTTCATTTTATCTATAAAAAGTGTATGACTCTGATTAATGTTGTAAATTGAAATGAGTATATATTATTAAATAGCTTCATGAACTGCCTATGTGATTATTATATTTTGTCATTCCGCTGCGAGATTCTATTGTCGTTTCTTCTTTTCTTTTTCTTTTTTAAAAGTAAACCTATTGATAATCTATCTTTTAAATGGCTTGGGTTGGACATATGTGGTTTATTGTCGACTTAAACTATTCCAAAAGGTGGGTCATCACAGTTGGTATCAAAGCTTTGGTTTAGCGTATGCCTAAACCTGTGGGATAAGCTCATTGAGTGTATGTACTTATAGGAGAGAGCATATTTGTTAGTGATATAAAAATATTTTATAGCTAACAGATGAAATGATTGTTGACTTGGATTATATATAGAATACAAAAGAATGAATTCTATAACTGATAAAATCATTCGTGACTATTGGTGATGAATGGATGTTATTTCTTTGTTGATTGATTATTTGATTAATATGGATGTACATATTATCATCTATTGATTGATGAGTCGTGTTTGGCCAGTTTATGAGCATCGACCATTGGTTGTTGATTTGAGCATTTGACTATGGTTGGAAGTTTTGGTTTTGAAATATATTTAACCAGTTTGAGAAACTACATGTTTTAACATGGATTTTGAAGTGAATATATATCGAAATTCCCCCCGTATCATTTTAAAGAGTAATGGATACCATTTGAAAGTGATATATGAAATATGGTTTATTTAGATATGGTTAATAAATAAACAAAAGTTCTTTAAACTGGAAATTGAGAGTTTGAATTTCGGGAGTTTTTGAAATTGGGTCACAAGATTCTAGAAATATATTATAGCATAATTTGAAATTATTTTCCAAATAGAAACGTTATAAATGATTTCAAAGGGAATTTTCAAAAGATTTAAAAGAAATGGAAGTCTAGAATTCACTTCTGTCACTGGAAATGTAACATCTTGCTTTTTTGTACGTTTAAATCGACGATAAACCACACACATCAGACTCAAACCACACAAAAGGGCGAATTGTTATTGGGGTAAATAAGAAAACTAGAGAAAGAAATAAAACAAAACAGAATCTCACAGTGGAATGACAAAATATAATAATCAAATAACAGTTCGTGAAGCTGTTTTACAAAACATTTGATTATGCTTACACAACACATATCAGAGTTACACATACCAAAGAATAATAAATAACGCAGCGGAACAGTATGAATACGGTGGAATAATATAATAAATAATAGTAATAAAATCTTCATCTTCGTCCTCCAGAAATAAAGTCTTCGAATCGTGAAATGCTTAGACTGACCCGAGCAAATTGAAAAGATAAAAAACTCGAGTCAGAACTAAAATATCTTATGCAAATTAAATCAATGTAAATAATATGAGTGAAACGGCGTCAGAGATGTTTACGATATTTGACATCTCATATCCAGTGTCAACGTGAGTGCAGTAACTTAAGAGATGCTCTGGTTTCCAAATAAAATATTTCCTTCAATTTATCTATACTTGAAATATTCATTTAAATCATCTTGAACAAAATCAAGTTATAAAAATCATACCTTTTAAAATTTCAAACTTAATAAATTTTAAATCAAACTTATTTGAGTTTAGTTCTTAAATAAATTTAATTTCAGAATAATTTCAAATTTATCTTCCAACCTTAATTTATTTAAATAATTATAAACTCTATATAAAATATAATTTGATTACCTAACCATACTACCTTCAATAAAATCGAACTTTATTATTAAACTCATTCTATATTGAAACAATTTATACATAGCTTAAAATCAAGAATAAAATAACGTTTATATAATATCTAAAATCAATATTGATATACAACCATATATTTCTTTACAAAACCATAGAAATTATTTCAAAAATATTTTATATATAGACCATGGTGTTTGTGTATAATTTTCTATCCTATGGTCAAGTGATACGGATATTTATCATTTCAATCCGTAATTTAAAATATAAGTACGGTTATATATCATTTCAAACCGCAATCCCGAATGAAGTAAAATTCCATAACAACTTGCAGTTTATAACAATATAAAGTACAACATCCATTCATCCAATATCAATCATCAAACATTTATCACAATCATCATCCAATTCAATCAATAACAACAATATAGAATAGATAATAAATAACAGGTATTTACTGGCAGTTTATATACAATAATAGATTAAATAACTCTTTATCCAAATAAATTCAAATAAACAGAGATGATGATTCAAAATATGCCAAACAGTCATAAATAAATTTCTAATCACATCATAAATTGATTTAACAAACATAAGAAATTTTAGAAGTTGTGGGTGGGTTAAAATACTCACCTTTTGAATTTAAACTGAATTTAAATCCAATTTAAACAGTCTTAGAATTCATCCAAACCAGCGCTAAAATGTCCGGAATTCCAAAATGATCCTGGTGGAGAGAACAGCGTATGAATTGGACCTCGTAAGTAAAAGTTATGCACGTTAGAAGCTATACGATTTAAACTAGAAATAAAAAAGAACACTCACCTATCATAGACGGCCACATCAGCACGTGAAAAACAGCGGAACCCTAGTGCTTCCTACAAAAAACGCGATCTTGAATAGCTGCCACAAACATGACCAAAACGCCGACAATCCTCGCGCCTAAGCCCAAATCAAAGGCCACCACCGAGCTTGCCTAGCCGAATCGCACCTATGCCCAAGCCGCCATCAATTCCGGTCAAGTCTTGACCATCCTCCACCGCACACGACCGCTGCCCCACCACGGCCATCCACACCACTCTGGCCCAAGCAAACCGTACAGATCTGCCCGCCTCGACACTCTCTCCAATATGGCAACCTTCGATCATCGAACGAGTGACAATCCACTGTCCAATCCATCGACCTCTCATGAATGGCCAAAAATAAACCTTCAATTTTAGGACAAACTGATGTTCAAATTGGAAAACAAATTAAAGATCTGAGATGCACTCGTCGAGAGCTATAGATCGATATAAAATTTGATATTGTTTGTGGATTTTAATAATAAAGTTGAATTTTGAATTGACATTGAATTGGATAATTTAGGGTTTGTCTGCCATTGAAATGAGAAGAAGCAAATAGAATTGTACGTACAAAATAATGAACATAAGAAATGGGCTAGGGTTTATAATGAGGTATATATAGGCAAAGCTGAAATTATAATGGGCCGGATTGATTTGGATTGAAAGTTGAACGACAAATGGCCTGAAAAGCCCGTTCTGACTCCAGAACGAAAATGGGTCAACATATATCAAAATATATTTTTTAAATATTTTAAACGCAATGGAATTGTTTCAAGTCCAAATTCCATCATATGAAGAAGTTAAGCTAGGATCAAGTTATTTCAAATTGATTTCAATTTAATTGATTTCTAGACATTTCAAGCCTGTACGATCACAACTCCGATCGTTACGAAACTTGAAATCCTACAATAATTCACCGTTATGGATCTGATAAAACTGGTTTCGTCGAAATCGAAATCAGTGGCCAAAATGGCTATATTTCACATTATTAAATAAATTAATAATTAATTAATTACATCAAATTTTCAATCCACTTCTATAATTGACAATTTTTTATCATTTTTAATTTCTTAATCATTTACACTAATTTAATAAATTTAGATGTCAATTTAGACTTGATTAATTTATCAATTTCAGTGTTAATCTCATTTCATTAAATTCAGAAATTATAAATTAAAATTCCAAAATCCATTTATTAAATTTTTAAACCTTGTTATTCAAGTCTTTTATTTCAATCAGGATATAACAAACATTGGTTTATATCTTAGTACATTAATATTTCCCAGTTTCATCTTAATTTCTATTTACGTAATAATTAAATATTGAACTTCATTTATTTGCAATTGAGCCCATTAATTCCAAATATTAACTTAATTTATATTAACATGATATTTAATTACATTTATTGAAATTCATTTTCAATTTAAATTAACAGGCCAAATGAATAGGTAATATACAATAATTTTACGTTTAACTTTTAATTACACCTATATGTTACTATTAACAAACAAATGTTACAATTTTTAATATACCCAATCTTTACTTTAATTTACATTAAGTTTATTATATATTCAACTAATTATCATAATTACTTAAATAATACTGAACTCATCCAATTACCATTAATTATACTAATTCATTTATTTACACAACACTTACCCTTATTTACTTATGTCCAATTTTATAACCAAGTGCAACAATTTACACTATTTCATTATTAGGATTCCACTTCAATTGTCAATAATTAGTTTTAATTACCATTGCTACATTTCATTTTTAACATTCACTTCATTATAAATTATAAAGTCTTTTATTTCTTTCTAATATTAATTACAAAAAAACTTATTAAATTAACCAATTTAATTATCGAAATTTACAGGTCGTTGTAGGAAAATAATTTCGGTGATGACTACAGCATCGCCGACATTCATTTTCAAGTTTCAAAGTAGGGGGAGGCCACTTTAGTAGCGTTCTGCTCGATTGTTTAATGAAACCGATTTGATTCAATTCCCTGAAGTATGATTTGATATCCGAAAGAAACACACACACACACACACACACACACACATATATATATATATATATATATATATATATATATCAAACGATTTGAAATAAAACCCGATGTTCAGTTCTAGAATTTTGAGTTGAATTATATTATGAACACATGTATCCTATGCATTAGGATTGATTGATTGATTGTGCATCTTGTGAGATGATTGATTGCTATTCCCAATTTTGAATTGGAATTGATTTTCCCGACTATTCTGAATAGTCGATACTTCCTAATTGAGAATTAATTTTCAAAGCTAAGTATTTTGGAAAGTATATAAAGTTTAGTTTGAAAATTTTAAAATAAAGACAAATGTAAGTTGAATTTTTTTAAAAAGATAAATATTTTGATAACTAAATTGTATAAGTTTATTTTGAATTATACAAGTATGAAATTTATTTTTGAGATTTTTTTAGATGGAAAGAGTTTTAAGAAATGTTTTGAACGTAGTAAATATCTATAATATCTTATTTTTGGCAAATTGATTTTCGTAAGCAGTTCTGACTTCTTTTAAGTTTGAAAATAATTTTAGAAGGTTTATAAAAAAAAAATTTAAGAAACATATTGAACCCATGTTTTATGAAATTTTTTGAAAGATATTTGATTAGGAAAGAAATTTGATTTTATAAGAATTTGATATAAATATGAAACTGAAGTTGTGAAACTATTGATCTGAAATTTTGAAAATTTTGAAATTTGAATGATATTTGATTTGAAAGGAAAAAATGATGGTTGAGATCATATACGGATTCGAAACTGAACTAATATATGAAAAATGGATTGATTTCGAAGACCTTTGACTCTATAAAAATATTTGATTTGAAAGTTTTCGATTCTTATATGAAAATGGCTTATACAAGTATGAAGTTATTTCGAAAACTATTGATTTTGAAAGTTGTTCAATCTGAAAGCGGTAATCTTATATATAATGAAATTTATATAAGAATGATATGATATATTCGAGACTATTGATTTTGGAAGGTACTTGATTTGGAAATGAGATCTTTTATATAATGGAATTTATATAAGTGTGATATTTCTAGTTATGATTTGAGAAGAGTACTATATATAGTATGATATATTTCGAAGAAAAAGATATGGGAAGTACCCTCCGTGATTTTCGACAATCCACTTGGTGGATTCGTTTTATTGATTGATTTAGGTCATCCGGACATAAACTCATGAGTTCCTTCGAATTTCATAGTGTGACCTATGGTCTTATGATTCGATTAGCATTGCGTAATTTGAGGGGCGTGATGCCTACAGTCTACTTATGATTTCGTTGGGATAGCGATGTAACCATTATGTAGCTGCGATCTATGGTCGATGTATTTGGCATAATTCGAGGTGGTAGAGATTGCCTACAGTTTACTATGTTTTCACTGGGATAGCGACGTAACCATAGGGTGTAACTACTAAGTAAACTACTACCCACATGGCGTAATTCGAGGTGGCACTGATTGGCCATAGTCTACTATGTTTTCTCTGGGATAGAGACGTAATCATTGGACGTAACCGTTAAGTAGACTACGATAATGGGCGATTTGATTTTGATTTGCATGGCGTAATTCGTGGGGTAGGGATTACCCACAGTTATAGATGTTTCCTCTGGGATAGGGCGTAACCATTGTGTAGCTGCGATCCATGATTGATTTTTGAGTTATGCTTTCTATATCTGTTTTTAAAGTTTTTCAAGTATTTTCACTAGGAGTTGAAACAGGTCTACTAAGCACTTCGAGATTTCTAGTCTTGCGTCTGCTCAACGTATTATTAGATTCTGTGAGAACGTGGATAAACTTATTGAAACATCGAGCTATCAAAGGTATTTCAATATAAATTATTTAAATATAAAAGTATTTAGTTATAAAAGAATTTTTAACAAAGAAAATTTTCAAACATTTAAGAATTGAATATAAAAACCACTTTAATTATCTATTGATGTAATTGAGAAACCAATGAAATAAATACGTAAGTTGTATATAGACAATTCTATTTGTATTTACAGTTTTGATTCAGATTTGAACACATGATTTTAGGTAATTCACACCTGTCCAATTTAGTACTGTTCGCTCGAATCTCGACGACGAACACTGATATGAATTTTTGACATGAATCAGAAGTTCTCTATCATTGTTTTTTACTATTTAAGGAGGATGGAAGTTTCCAATCAAGAAGTCAGGTTACAGTCCACACTAGGGTTGTAACGATCCGGAAATTTCAATCCCGAAAATTCCAGATAGTTATGAAAAAAAAGAAAGAGATAGAAAAAGAAGAAAAAGAAGAAGAAGATCAGAAACAACATCTCACATTCGCAGCGGATAAAACATAATAATAAATAATAACAGTTTACAGAAGAATACTATATCTGTCGATTACATTTAAATACATCATAGTTACACATATATTCAGATACTGGACATATACAAATCAACATGTCACAGATTTACAATAATATAATACAGTGGAAATACTCCACACGTTCCTGTCATCTAGCTCGACTCCTGAGCTCCAGAACGACCTTTCCTTAAAATCTGTAATACTCGGTCTAACCCGAGCATTACATCAAAGTAACACCCGGGTCAAGCTGGAAACCAGCGTGAGTAAACCCATCTAACATGGAAACAAAAGCATACAACTTATATAAACCCGGGTTAACTTATATCAATTTTCAACTTCGAAAGTTGTTATAGACATCACCTGTTTCACACATCAATTTCTAAGTGCCAAAACTTAGATTAAATGGTCTAGTTCACTTAAAACATTCCATACTAATCTAGTGATTTCTCACATCAATGTATAAAGAATCGAAGTAGTTTCGGGTACTCGTCAATATCCGACCCAGGTCTCTTCAAATCTATGTCACCTCTAATCCAAGTTATTAGGTTTTAAAACCATACAATACATATTAAAGATATCATATCACATAATTATTCAATTTAGATACGTAACACATATTATCACAGTGCAATCCATTTATATTACAGAACATCTCAATTGCCCATCAGAGATATCATTAATCCAACTTATCCAATTTCATTCAGCCATCCATAAACAAGATTTATTGGATGTATAATTCTTAATTTATTTAATTAATTTCCAATTAAATTAATTTCCAACTTAATTTCTTGGATTACCTAAATCCTGCTCACTTTATATAAATTAATTATAACCCAATTAATAAATCATTTCTTAATCATGCATCTTAATTAATCATCTTTGATTAATTGTACTTAATTACATCGAGTAATTAACCCTTATTTATCACACAGATTAATTAATCCTTAAACATTCTCATTAATTATCTATAATTAATCTCCTTGGTTAATTAATTACATTCATTAATGATCCTCTAATCACTTCCAGTAATTAATTATTCTTTTAATTAGTTACATTTAACAAGTAACCTTTAAATTAATCACATTCGTTAATTCACCTTAATTAATCTCATTCCATAATAAACTATCCCTTAATTACTTACGTTGATTAATAAATCATCAATTACTTAAGATCTTAATTGATTTTAAGGTTAAACCCTTTTATTCTTTTTCTTTCATTATTTTAACTATCTGTAATTCCTTATTAAATAAAACTTGAGAATAATTTATTACTATATTATTAACTTAAATCTCTAAGTTAGACTAAGGATTTCAGATCACTTTATTCTTTTAATCATGTAATTAAATAAAATATCTAGTTTTATTTAAAATAAACTTTCGAACAAGGATTATATAAAATTTAAAACACCTTTAACTTAATAAATTTAAACATGATTTATTTAAACCCAAAGTAACCTTTAATATTTCAGAATAAATGGGTTGAGGAATTGGTTTACGACTAATTAAATTTTAAAACTCATATTTTCATTTTGCTTTAAAGTGGATATCGACACACCCAAGCAAAAACCATATATTCTCGATCCAAACTCTAATTTTTTCGAGTTCGATCCTGAGGCCATCACAACATTCCCGTGCTTTCGTTCTTTTTTTTAAACTCGCTTACGTCTTCAAATTTTACATTTGTAAAATACTACTATGCTCGGCCCCGATTCACGACCCAAAATCTCCTTCTTCCCTCTATCTCACTTTCTCCCATTCTTCCAAAATCAATCATGAACAGGAACGTGCACGCTCGTGCACATGAACAATCACTAGGGTCATCAAATCCGACCACCAACCTCCACGCCAAAACGCCCCCATTCGTCTTCCCACAAAACGCTTCCTAACTCACGAAGTCCGGCCCTGTTCGAAAAATTGAACCTCATAGCGAATACTCGAAACCGACATCCTACCCTCGCCGCCTCGATCAACCACCATCTTCCTCCGATCAAATTCCAAAATTTCCCTAAAGCTCCGCTACTTCCTACTCCTGCCTTTCCCCTACATCCGCATTCCCCAAACATTCCCTCGTCGTCACAAATTTAACGAGACCGAACCAACCCAAAAGTCAGCCCAAAACCCTAGAGTTACCGCGTCCCTCTAATCCATCCATTAATAAAATCAAATGCCATTTTTCTAATGCTCCCCACCCCTGAAGCTATCTCCTGACCAAATCCTGAGGCCCACCATTATCCGCATTCCTGGAATTTGGCCAACGACTATTTTCCAAACAATTCAAGATTCCTCTTCATATAAACATTTAAAAATCTCGATATTATTACTAAAAATCATGATTTCTAAAGACGAATTAAATTATAAAGGTGAAAATTGAAATTAAATCAATCAATTTTTCTGATATATTTCTTCTTTACTGTAATTGCTTATTTATCAGATAATTACCTAGAAATTTTACTTGCAAATATTTTTAAAATTTGCATTACATCACTACAAACAAGTTTCATCTAAACATCATGTGCTAGAAGTGATCAGGCGAAGAGATTTTAATTTTTGAAACCTAATATAGAGCTGTTGAAAAGAAACAGGGATATTCTTATACATACATAGACATGCAAACTGTAATCCAAAACCAGACAACATTTAATCCAGCAATGCTAACCATATTTAAGTTATTGTTGTCATTATTTGTTGTATTCCCAATGTACAAATGATTTACCTAAAAGGCTTAAAGTTTATTCACAGACATTTCAAAAAGAACAGAGTAAACTAGGCATATCAATCACCTGCTTTGAACAGAGAAGTCAGGTTTTGAAAAAAACTGGAACCCATTTGATCGTTTGTTCGAGTTGAAACTTCTGTTGTATGCTTACTTGATCAAGTTGAAGTTGAATTAGTTGTTGAAGCTCAGTTGAATAATGAAATAAGCAGAAGCCTTTTTGAGAAGATTCTCTAGTTTTTGAATTTTTTTTTTACAGGCTTGGAATTTTGAAGTCTGAATATTAACATGTTTTTGATTTAAAATTTCTTTGTTTTAGCCGAAAATAGAAAAAAAATTAGAAGATAGGAAGTATATGTCTTAATAAATTAAAATATGATTTATTAAAAATATAAAAGAAAGTAAAATTAAAGGTTGACACATGTTAAAAACCTTACATTTGTCATTTACTATTTAATTACATTACACATATTCATATATTTTTACAAGTGTCTTAAAACCACCTTAATATGTTTACAAGTGTTAAACTTCTTTTATTATATAAAAAATTTCTTTTTATTAAATTATTTAAGTACATATGCATTTATGTTTTATATTTAAATGTACATAATGTTTGTCTTTTACTCTACTAACTATTTAAGTCATGTTATTAAAAAGGCCTATATAACAACACTTGTAATTAGGCATGAGTAAATTAGTTTTTAAATGGTCTAAAAAAACTTTTATAATTAATTTCCTAATTAATAAAAAATATCTTAATTTATATAAATTAAAACCCTTTTAAAAGAAAATAATATAAAACAACTATATTCTAAATAAAATCATATCAAAATATATTTAAGATATATATATCCTTTGAATTTCAATATTTTAATAAGTTCAAATTCAAATTTTATTTAAATTTAATTCACATATTAAATTATAAATAATAATTCTATTTTAAAATCTATTTATACCCATATTTAAAAACATCACATTACTATTATTGTTTGAAAATAACAATTTTGTCAAGTTTAAATAATTTATAAAGGAGATTATTAAATAATTATTTTTCCCAGATATGAATAATTTCATTCTTATTATATTTCCAAATTCATTTACACATCCAGATATCTATTATTATCGTAATTTTATCTGTTCAATTTATTAAAACAGTTAATTACCCATTTATCAGTTGTCCAAAGCCCGGGTTGTCACATTCCTCCCCTCCTAGAATCTTTTCGTCCTCGAAAAGGATCGAAGCCAGAATTTTATTAAAATATTTAATATTAGTTAAATCACTTTTGATCATTTTTAAAACATTTTAAAATCTATATAATATTGCGAAAATAGTTTTATAGAAATATCATTTTATAACTTGATGTTTCCACAAGTCAATCTTTGTTCTCATAGAAATTCGGTCATACGTTGATCAGGCGTAAGACTGAAAATCTATGAGTACTTAGCAGACCTATTTCCGACACCCCATGAAAATACTTGGAAAATAATTTTATTGAAATATAGAAAAAAAATTGAAAGTAGAGGAAATATCTTTGGTGAGAATGCTCTGGAAATCATCACCTCCATCCATGGTCGCAGTTACATCCTGGGTTACATTGCCATCGCAGCAAAAGTCCATGTAACTGTAGGCTCTCCGCAGCCTCTCGATTACGCCATGGAACCCATGACAGATCGCAGTTACATTCCATGGTTACGTTGCCATCTCAGCAAAAGTCCATGTAACTGTTGGCTCTCAGCGGCACACGCGATTTTCGCTGTCAAAATGAAACTTCTCCACTCCTACATAGGTCGCATCCTACAGATATAAAATCAAACGCAGACTGTTGGCTCTCAGCGGCACACACGACTTTCGCTATGTTACCATAGGTCGCAGTCTACCGATATAAAATCAAACGCAGACTGTTGGCTCTCAGCGGCACACACGACTTTGTCTATGGTACACACTACTCATAATCCTCAGGAACTAGTTTTGTCCGTAATCCTCACATGATCAACTTTAGAACCCCCCTTGGGGCTCAAGGCAGCACTACCCGGTGGCACTCCTGAGAAGTTCATTTCAAGGGAGTCCTTTTTCCCCAAAGCCATCATCAAAACACTTTATACTATACACATATAGTATCTTTCAAATCATACACCTAGTATGATCTCATACAAAACTCCTTTACATAAAATCGATTATCCCAAAATCGATAATTCTCAAACTAGGCTTTCCAAATTTCAATATTGATTTTACCCAAAAATCAAAAGCCCTTCCAAATTCAAAGGTTCCAAAAACCTTTCTCAAAATCATTCTCATAAGATCCTTTATATATATGTATATAGATAGGTATATATAATTTTTGAAACTTCGGATCATTTCAAACTTGTATAAAACTCCTTTTATACTTCGAACATTTCCAAAATCCCTTTCTTCCGGCAATAGATTCAACAAGGGGAGATTTATCTTACATAACAAAGATATATAACTTTATTTACTCCAAATCAAATATTCAAATTTGATTACTCTATAAAGTCATTAACCATATTACTTACTTCTAAAAAGTAAATTTCTATCATAGAAATATCAAATTTCCACCTTACTTCATCATATACTTCACAAAATATAACTTTCATTTCAAAAACCATTTCACATTCTAATCCATAAATTCCCAGTATCAATTTTATTCAAATCCGTACGATGTACACATCATCTATACGCTATACCAATCTGATCACTCACTCGATCACACAATTTCATTTCCGAACTAGTATCGTCCACCCGAATTCCTAGTGCGGACTCGGATCTGGTTTCTTGATCAGAAACCGTTATTCTTCTTGCATAGTCATAACTATGATAGAGAATATCCAGAACCAATCAACAATCCATATCTAGGTTTTCCTTTAAAAATCGAGTGAAAAATCCCACTCGGATCGATACAACTATCTCGAAATTGTGTGCTCGAATCTGGATCAAATCACTATGCGAATAGAATAATATACGTACATCCTACGAATTTATTTCCATTGATTATCAGCCAAATCAATTTCCTTTCTATTCATATTTCCTTTAATTCTCATTCACTTATTTACAATTGCCTTAATTCTCATTTGGATCATATCCTCAATCCTTATCTCAATTGGGTTTTTAATCGATAACAGTTTGAACTCTGTCTAACTTAATTTTAGAAAATAGCTTGAAAAGTTAAAAATAGATAAGTAGTTGAAAAATGATTATTAGTTTGTAAAATATTGGAAAATAGTTAAGTAATTACAAAATAGTTGGAAAATAGTCAAATAGTTATAGAAATTTTAAATAGTAGTAAAATAGTTTGTAAAATAATAATCAGTTATAAAGTAGTTGAGGAATAGTAATTAGTTTATAAAACAGTTGTAAAATAGTTAAATAGCTTAAAAAATAATTGTAAAATAAGTATAAAATAGTCTTGGGTTTTAAAAGAAAAGTTGTATAGTAAATAGTTAGGAAAATAGATTTAAAATAGTTTATATTAAAATAATTTATTTGAAAATAGACCAGAGCCAAACTGTTTAATTTCCAATCTCCATTCCCATCAATTCAATTCAAATTTCCACATCCATTTAAATTGACTCAATTCCAATTTGAGTAACTTCAATTTCCCTTGAACTTGATTTATCCCCAATTCAAGTTGAATTAATCTCAATTTCTTTCCAAATTCAAATCAAATTCCATTTTATTTTAAACCTATTCAACTTTAATTTCAATTCCAAATTATTCAAATCAATTTGGACTAACTTCAAATTGAACCCATTTCAATTTCAAATCATCTCAATTCCTGTTTGAACAAATCCCAGTTCCCATTTGAATTTGAACTTATTCAACAATTTCATTTCAAATCAATCAAATTCAAATTTCAAATTTAAAACCATCCCGAATTATATAAGTTCAAGTTAATTTTTAAATGTTGATTTAATCCTTTAAATCAAATCAACTTATATCTATAGAACCATTCAATTTTGAATCCAAATTCCTTTTTTTTAACCTATTTCATAGTTCAAATAGTAATTCAAATCTTTTTAAACAACTAAATCTTTGAAATTCAATTTATCATCAAATTACTTTAAAACATCCATCCATTCCAAACTTCCAAATCTCAAACCTATTTTGAGATCACACAAACTCCTAATTCAAATTAACCATTTAACTTTCCAAGTTAAATCTTAATTTCATCTTTAAAGTTCCAAATCAGGTTGATCATTCAAACTTGTTTAACTTCCTCTAAGTAAAATTCAATTTACTTAATTCAGTCAAATTCACACAATTTGAATTCCCATTAAAATTTTCAAAATTCTTTCCTATCTATAAGTTCAAAAACTTATCACTTTGGGTTTTTCACATCTCATTCCAAATTTCAAACTCAACATTTCGAGTTTATTTCAAACCATCTTTGATATTATGTATATTCCTCACATATATACATATTTCTTGGCCCACCAAGCCGAATTTTAAAATTTAAACCACCTTTGGTTTTAATTCAAAACAAATTCTTTTAAAGTTTACAAACAACTTCTTATTCTAAAATAAGATTACTAGTTCGAATAATATTATTTCCTTTAACACTTTGAAAACAATCTCAAATGTTTAGATTTAGAATTCAGAACTTCACAGTTGGAAACCCACTTCAAGTTATATGTCATACTTATTTAAAGGTTACCCCACTAAAACATTTCATTTTTGCTTACTCATTAACACATTTTTATTATTAAATATAACAACCATTTATGATAATAAACAAGATTATCATATTTGGAAATCAATTCATTATTATCTTATTCAAAAATTCTTCTCCAATTTCAAGATTTTAATTCCAGTTTGAATCTGTTTCAAACTTATCTTTAATTTAATTTCAATTTCAGTTTGGTTGTATTTCTATTACTTCTTAATTCACATTATTTAATTCCAATAATCAACAACCAATTTCTTTATATATATTGGAAAAACTATTGCTTTATATATATTCAAAATAAAACTTATTTAAAAATCAGTTTATGAGTAAATAACAAGTACGCTCTCTCATATATACCACACACAACTAATTCTAGGGTACTACTTACCCTATTCTTAATGAGTAATCCCACCAGAGCCAAGATTCTCGCTTAGCCTTCTGCTCTGATACCAAATGTAACGATCTGGAAATTTCAATCCCGAAAATTCGAGATAGTTATGAAAAAGAAGAAAGAGATAGAAAAAGAAGAAAAAGAAGAAGAAGAAGATCAGAAACAACATCTCACATTCACGGCGGATAAAATATAATAATAAATAATAACAGTTTATAGAAGAATACTATATCTGTCGATTACATTTAAATACATCAGAGTTACACATATATTCAGATACTGGACATATACAAATCAACATGTCATAGAATTACAATAATATAATACTGCAGAAATACTCTACACGTTCCTGTCATCCAGCTCGACTCCTGAGCTCCAGAATGTCCTTTCCTAAAAATCTGTAATACTCGGTCTGACCCGAGCATTACATCAAAGTAACACCCGGATCAGGCTGGAAACCAGCGTGAGTATACCCATCTAACATGGAATACAAAAGCATACAACTTATATAAACCCGGGTTAACTTATATCAATTTTCAACTTCGCAAGTTGTTATAGACATCACCTGTTTCACACATCAATTTCTAAGTGCCAAAACTTAGATTAAATGGTCCAGTTCACTTAAAACATTCCACATTAATCTATTGATTTCTCACATCAATCTATAAAGAATCGAAGTAGTTTTGGGTATTCGTCAATATCCGACCCTGGTCTCTTCAATTCTATGTCACCTCTAATCCAAGTTATTAGGTTTTAAAACCATACAATTCATATTCAAGTTATCATATCACATAATTATTCAATTTAGATAGGTAACCCATATTATCACAGTTCAATCCATTCATATTACAGCACATCCCAATTGCCCATCAGAGATATCATCAATCCAAGTTATCCAATTTCATTCAACCATCCATAAACAAGATTTATTGGATGTATAATTCTTAATTTATTTAATTAATTTCCAGTTAAATTAATTTCCAATTAAATTAATTTCCAACTTAATTTCTTGGATTACCTAAATCCTGCTTACTTTATATAAATTAATTATAACCCAATTAATAAATCATTTCTTAATCATCCATCTTAATTAATCATCTTCGATTAATTATACTTTAATTACATCGAGTAATTAACCCTTATTTATCACACAGATTAATTAATCCTTAACCATTCTCTTCAATTATCTTTGATTAATCTCCTTAATTAATTAATTACATTCATTAATGATCCTCTAATCACTTCCAGTAATTAATTATTCTTTTAATTAGTTACATTTAACAAGTAACCTTTAAATTAATCACATTCATTAATTCACCTTAATTAATCTCATTCCATAATAAACTATCCCTTAATTACTTACGTTGATTAATAAATCATCAATTACTTAAGATCTTAATTGATTTTAAGGTTAAACCCTTTTATTCTTTTTCTTTCATTATTTTAACTTTCTTTAATTCCTTATTAAATAAAACTTGAGAATAATTTATTACCATATTATTAACTTAAATCTCTAAGTTACACTAAGGATTTCAGATCACTTTATTCTTTTAATCATGTAATTAATTAAAATATCTAGTTTTATTTAATATAAACTTTCGAACAAGGATTATATAAAATTTAAAACACCTTTAACTTAATAAATTTAAACATGATTTATTTTAAACCCAAAGTAACGTCTAATATTTCAGAATAAATGGGTTGAGGAATTGGTTTACGACTGATTAATTTTTAAAACTCATATTTTCATTTTGCTTTAAACTGGATATCGACACACCCGAGCAAAAACCCCAAATGCTCGAACCAAACTCTGATTTCTTCGAGTTCGATCCTGAGGCCATCAAAGCATTCCCGTGCTTTCGTTCTTTTTTTAAACTCGCTTACATCTTAAAATTTTACATCTGTAAAATACTACTATGCTCGACCCAGATTCACGGCCCAAAATCTCCTTCTTCCCTCTATCTCACTTTCTCCCATTCTTCCAAAATCAATCATGAACAGGAACATGCACACTCGTGCACATGAACAATCACTATGGTCATCGATTCCGACCACCAACCTCCACGCCAAAACGCCCCCATTCATCTTCCCACAAAACGCTTCCTAACTCACGAAGTCCGGCCCTGTTCGAAAATTCGAACCTCACAGCGAATACTCGAAACCGACATCCTACCCTTACCGCCTCGATCAACGACCATCTTCCTCCGATCAAATCCAAAATTTCCCTAAAGATCCGCTACCTCCTGCCTTTCCCCTACATCCACATTCCCTCGTCGTCACAAATTTAACGAGACCGAACCAACCCAAAAGTACGCCCAAAACCCTAGAGTCACCGCGTCCCTCTAATCCATCCATTAATAAAATCAAATGCCATTTTTCTAATGCTCCCCACCCCTGAAGCTATTTCCTGACCAAATCTTGAGGCCCACCATTATCGGCATTGCCGGAATTTGGCCAACGACTAGTTTCCGAACAACTCTAGATTCCTCTTCATATAAACATTTAAAAATCTCGATATTATTACTTAAAATCATGATTTCTAAAGACGAACTAAATTATAAAGGTGAAACTTGAAATTAAATTAATCAATTTTTCTGATATATTTCTTCTTTACTGTAATTGCTTATTTATCAGATAATTACCTAGAAATTTTACTTGCAAATATTTTTAAAATTTGCATTACATCATTACAGACAAGTTTCATCTAAACATCACGTGCTAGAAGTGATCAGGCGAAGAGATTTTAGTTTTTGAAACCTAATACAGAGCTATTGAAAAGAAATAGGGATATTCTTATGCACACATAGACATGCAAACTGTAATCCAAAACCACACAACATTTAATCCAGCAATGCTAATCATATTTAAGTTATAGTTGTCATTATTTGTTGTATGCCCAATGTACATATGATTTACCTAAAAGTCTTAAAGTTTATTCACAGACATTTCAAAAAGAATAGAGTAAACTAGGCATATCACTCACCTGCTTTGAACAGAGAAGTCGGGTTTTGAAAAAAAAACTGGAGCTCATTTGATCTTTTGTTCGAGTTGAATCTTCTGTTGTATGCTTACTTGATCAAGATGAAGTTGAATCAGTTGTTGAAGCTCAGTTGAATAATGAAACAAGCTGAAGCCTTTTTGAGAAGATTCTTTAGTTTTTGAATTTTTTTACTCGCTTGGAATTTTGAAGTCTGAATATTAACATGTTTTGGATTTAAAATTTCTTTGTTTTAGCTGAGAATACAAAAAAAATTGGAAGAGAGGAATTATATGTCTTAATAAATTAAAATATAAAAGAAAGTAAAACTAAAGGTTGACACATGTTAAAAACCTTACATTTGTTATTTACTATTTAATTACATTACACATATTCATATATTTTTACAAGTGTCTTAAAACCACCTTAATATGTTTACAAGTGTGAAACTTCTTTTATTATATAAAAAATTTCTTTTTATTAAATTATTTAAGTACATATGCATTTATGTTTTACATTTAAATGTATATAATGTTTGTCTTTTACTCTACTAACTATTTAAGACATGTTATTAAAAAGGCTTATATAACAACACTTGTAATTAGGCATGAGTAAATTAGTTTTTAAATGGTTGAAAAAAAATTTATAATTAATTTCCTAATTAATAAATACATATCTTTATTTATATAAATTAAAACCTTTTGAAAGAAAATAATATAAAACAACTATATTCTAAATAAAATCATATTAAAATATATTTAAGATATATATATCCTTTGAATTTCAATATTTTAAAAAGTTCAAATTCAAATTTAATTTAAATTTAATCCACATATTAAATTTATAAATAATAATTCTATTTTAAAATCTATTTATACCCATATTTAAAAACATCACATTACTATTATTGTTTGAAAATAACAATTTTGTCAAGTCTAAATAGTTTATAAAGGAGATTATTAAATAATTATTTTTTCCCAGATATGAATAATTCCATTCTTATTATATTTCCAAATTCATTTACACATCCAGATATCTATTATTATCGTAATTTTAACTGTTCAATTTATTAAAACAGTTAATTACCCATTTATCAGATGTCCAAAGCACGGGTTGTCACAAGGGTAGTCGTGTTACCAATACTAGTTTGAAAAATAAAATGCGGACTAGAGTAGTTGGGTTACCATTACTAGTTCGGAAAATAAAATTGCGTATTCGAGTAAGAGATCAAAATTGTTATACGTACGAATGACATATATAAATCGTAAGGATTTTTACAAAATGATTGTATGTTATGATTGCCAAGTATGATTGTTTCTTGCTTATGATGCTATGTTGTTTTGGTTGCATGTAGTTTTACGTTTCATTATAAATGTGAATTGGTTGCTTGTGTGTTAGAGATAGTAAAATAAAATTGAATGTGAATGAAGTAGATGTCAATAAATTGGAAATAAACCTACTAAATGTTAATAATAATAAAAAATATTGGATGTTAATAAGGAAATATGTTTAAAAAATGATAGTGTATAAATTAAATGTTGACATTGAAAATGTAAATGAATTAATTAGATGGATATTATTTGTTGGATGATTTCTTTTGTTGCAAATCATTTTATAACCGTTTTGGTTGCATATGGTTGTTATGTTGTGTATTGATGGCATGCTTATGGTTTGGATTTAGAATTCATGTTATATAGTTCTGTAAAACTCATGTTTGGTTCTATATCTTACTATAAGTAACTAATATTAAAATTGGTTTAAGATAGGTACATTAAAGACCATTCGGAAGTACATGCGTTTTGGCTCGCTTTTGCTCGCTTTAATATGGGATAACTCGCTCGTATTAATAATAATAAGGTACATATCTCGGATTACATACCACACTTCTACATTTTTTCCTATGGAATGCCTCATCATTGAGATGAGATGCATATTTGATATATTTGTGCTATATATTATATTGTAAAAAATATCCGATCGAGTCGCGCAAAGGAGACGCTGCTAAAATTTTCCGTAAATTCGAATGTTAGAATTTTTTTGAGATTTTAAAATTTTATAACTTGTTTTTATATATAAGTTGTAATTTCCATAAAACCGATATTGGGGTGGCGTAATGGAAACATAGTAAAGATTTTGCAAAATAAAATTTTAATGATTATAAGTTGATTATTGTGAGAAAAATATATCAACTATTAAATTCTCTACTAAACCCCTTTTCGAGGACGAAAAGATCTAAGTGGGGAAGCATATAATGACCTGTATTTTAAATTATTAAATTTGATATAAATTTTGAATAAAAATGGTTGAAAATAAAATTTAATGATTTATCAATGTGATTTATTGAATATGAACATAGATAAAATTTTAAATAACAAAATTCAATATGAGAAAAGATGATAAGTTATGTTTGAATGTAAGTTAAATAATATTAAATTGTAAGTAATTGATAAAGGAAACTGAAATGGTCGATGTTAGGTGAATAAAGAGTCGAATGTATGTACATTTAAAGTAAAAAATAAATTTATTTTGTATGAAATTCTAAGTATTGAATGTGTTTATAATCAATAACTGAAATTGAATAATAAATGTTGTATTATTTGAATAAAAATAAAAATAATTATTTGATAGCAAATTCATTTGAAATGTAATATTGGAATTCATCGAAATTCTAATATTGGAATTCATCGGAATTGGATTATTGAAATATTCAGAAGTGTAGCATAGTGTAACCTATGTATTTAAGGTAAAAACATTTGTGTATTGAATTAGGACGAACATTTTATTTATAAGGCGATATTTGAAATAACATATAAGTATGTCTTATTTGACTATGGTTATAATTTATAAAGAATGGAAGTAGTCGTTTTATTATTTGAATTTGTTTTAAATAGAAAATTTTATAAGCTAAATAATTTAGATTTCAAATATAGTGATTTATTTGACAATTTAAATGTTAAATTTAATTTTTGAATGTTTAAATAATTGAATCCTGAATTTAATATGAATGAAAATGATTTTAAAAGTTGATTTAAATTTTATTTAAACAAGAATGAAAATTTTTAACTTTTAAAATTGAATTTAAAGTGAATAAATTTATTTTGAAAAATAGCTTGTTTTAATTAACGTGTAAAAATAGTCATTTTGTCGCTATCTTGGATTTCGACAAAACCAATCTCATCATATCTCAATAGTGAAGTATTATAGGATTTCGAGTTTCGTAGCGGTCGGATTTATCGTTTGGTCGTGCGAGCCTGAAACGCGTAGAAAGCAATTAAAGGAATTTAATTAAAATCATTCGATTTTGAAATTCTATCTTCTGAATATGATGGAATTGGTTTTTGATATATGTTCCATTGTGTTCGAAATAGGGGTATTTAGCTAGAAAGGCTAGTGGGCACATCTCACCAAGGGTCCGTAATCGTAAGATGAGCGGTGTTGAGCTGAGATCCTTATAACATCGCTATCTCCTTCATTCGTTCAACGCAGCGGACAATAAAAATTAAAGCCTTTTCATCCTATGACCAGTGTCGATCGGCACCACTAGAGACCGATTCAGGCGAAATGCTCAGCTAGAAACCTGTAGAGCTCGACGAGATGTAGGAGATGTATGGTTGGATCGGCGTAGATCGAAGCGAGGTGGCATCAAATCGCCAATCATCGTTGTAGCTAGGGTTCAACTTTTCTCCGGCGACGTTGACTGATGGCCAACGGCCCTAAAGCAAGGATGGAAAGGAGGTCGAGGGCTACCTCCAGGTGAAGTTTGGTGGTCGTTGGTTAGCTATGGAGGCCTTATTTATGATCGATGGCGGTGGATATTTTCGAGCTAGAGCTCGACATCGGCGATGGATAGGGTGTCTGCGAAGTTCGCCATGGCCAAACGCATTGGTGGAGGTCGGAAAGCAGAGGTGCGGCCATCGTTTGCGGTGGTAGTAGCATGGTGAATGGCGACGTTGGGTTCAGCTGTATTCGAGAGAGGGAGAGGCGGGAGAAGGTTTGATTTAAATTTAAATAAATTAACTTAATTAATTTTTAATTATAACGAATGCTAATTTAACCGTAATTCTCCCGTACGAGGTCGGATTCAAACGATACAAGTTGTGTTGGGTTCGTATCGACATCATCTACATCGTGGAGCTCGATTGGGGCTTATTTGACATTAACAAAATTCAGTTCAAATAAATGTGGTTGTTTTTAACACTCACAAAGTACTAAATATTCTTATGATTAGCAAAATCGAAATCATGAAGCGATTTATATTAATTGATGGTTGTTTAGTAAATTAACTGATATTTATAATTGACATATGCATTGAGCCATTAGGAATTGAATTGATAATTAAATTGAAATTGAAATTGAATTACTAGTTAAATGCCATTGTTGATAACTAGTTAACTAATGTGATTTATTGACTAAAATTGAATTGGTTGAATTTGAATTGATTGACAGTTAAAACCGACATTTAAAATTTTGATTAATAAAATTGATAGTGTAAATTGACATTTAAAATTTAATAGGAGTTTGACCGTTAAATGGATAGTTGGAATTGATGGTAAACATGACATTTACGGTTGATAGGAAAATTTTGACATTTTATACACTTGTTAAATCAACATCAAAATTTGATATCTAAATCGATATTGGATTGCATCACCTTTAGTTAAACACCACGACGCTGATAATTGTTGATTGTTGTGTGATATGGTTAAATTGGTTATTTGGATGTTAATTCATATTGTGATGGATGATATCGTTAATTTGTTGTATGTAGCTAGTGGTTTAGATATTTCGATGTTATCACGTTGTTGTTACCACTATTGGTATGATTGATCAGCTGGACATCTAATTTTGATATGGACGTTGAATATCCTATCTGATATGCGAATTTTCGTGCATGGTTGACTGCTTTGGCAGAATTGTGATTTGTGATTCTATAGCCGTTCGACGATAATTAAGTTTTATTAATTGAATTTTAAAAGGATTTAAAATCTAACCTTTAAGAAATATATATATTATAAGGAATTTAATTTTGTGAATCAAATTAAATTTTGTTTCTGAAATTAATTTGAATTTCATTTATAAAATTTAAATTTAAATTATTTTATAATAATATATTTTTTCTAAAAGAGCAATAAAAGGGTTTGCAAATTTTCCTATAGCTTTAATAAATAAAAAGGAAATTTTATAAGAATGCTGATGTTTGGGATCCAACCATCAAATGATTTTGATACGTATGAATTGGGTTATTTTCAAATTCAAACTTTGGGAAAGTTGGAATTCAAATTAGTTAAAAGAATTTGTGTGAAGAATTCAATTTGAAATGTCGAAGTGAAAGTCGATATATGTTTTGAATTATGGAAATTGGATTATATTAAGGATTTGAATCTTAAAATTCGAACATTGAAGTTACATTTATTTAAGTAATTTAAATCGATGTATTGAGATTAGACTCGAATTTATATACACTGAACTGGTTTTGAAATGAGATTTGAATTGAAACTAAAGCCACTAAATTAAATTGTTTGAATCAAAATCGAAATTGATTTGAAATCGAAATTGAATGAAATTCAATTTGAAAGGAATTGAATTGAAAAATAGGAAATTCGATTCATTTGTTGGAATTTGGATCCGAGTCTAGATTTGTTGGAAATGGATAGAAATAATTCATTTTGAAACTATATTTCTCTTGATTTTAATTTGACTTACATGAGGATTTTTAGTCCTGACTCGAGTGCTTTGTTTTTCATTACGCTCGGGTCAGGCCGAGTTTTCAATTATCGAAAACAGTTATTCTGGAGGACGAAAACAAAGATTTGGTATAATATATCCACTAGTATTCATTCCGCTATACTATTTCATTTTGTCTATAAAAAAAATGTATAACTCTGATTGATGTTGTAAATTGAATTTAGTGTATATTATTAAACAGCTTGATGAACTGTTTATGTGATTATTATATTATGTTGTTCCGCTACGAGATTCTGTTGTTGTTTCTTCTTCTCTTTTTTATTTCTTTAAAATAAACTCATAGATAATCTATCTTTTAAATGGTTTAGTTTGGACATGTGTGGTTTATTGTCGACTTAAACTGTTCAAAAAGGTGGGTCGTTACAGGTGATTACAATACCCTAATGGGCGCGACCCACATAGCCCTGTTGATTATCCTTTTTCATTTCGGCTATTGAGGCTAGAGGCTATGTTTTACCTTTTTAGAAAATCCCACTTAGAATGTTAACACTGCCATTCAGGCAATAATGCAACACCAACGTTCGTCCATATAAGTTGTTCATGATATGAACTAATCAAAGGCATTACTTCTGCTGCGTCCATTTTGGAATCACCCTCAGGATTAGTAGCAGGTAGCCCTTGCACTTCAAAGATCTCTATGTTCGATCATCTTTATGATATCTCCAATTTGAATGCTTATGCCGATTCAAAGTGGTTTTTGGATAAAATATCTGATCCTGGTCTCTCCGAACCACAATTGTAGTTTTAAAACCGGCTAACATTTTGATAGTCGGTTTTTTAACTATCAAATATAAACAATTCATCCAGAGATTTAATTGCATGCAAGCAACCCTAAGCATCTTTAATTAATCCTTTCATTAATTAAATTGATTTTTTAAATACTCATACCAAAAGACTCTTACACATATATATTCACAAGTCTTCTATACACTTTCCACTACTTGAAAAATATCGAAATACTTATCTCAGCTGTATAAGTATACTCACAAAACATTTCACTTTTAAAAATAAAAAAACCTTTCCATATACTTATACAGTATAGGTATATCCACAAAACACAATATTTCTAACACTTAGAAAATGGACCCATATATTTATCTCAACGGTATAAGTATATTCACAAATCATTTCACTTTCAAAACTTAGAATTTTTTTCCCAAATACCTATATTAACATTATAAGTACTATATTTACAAAACGCTGCATTTTCCATACTACCGTAATTTTAAATGATCATTCATGGAAATCGGATCTCGGTCTTTTTATAAATCCCTTCTTTATAATTGCCTTTATAAAACTCGTTATATTTACAAATTCCTTTTATAAAATATTATTTATAAATTATAAAATCTCCTTTATAAATATTTAAACATAATTATAAACCTCCTTTTATAAATCTCCAAGCTTATTTAATAAACTCGTTTATAAACATCCTTTATACAGTTTACAAAACTCATTTATAAAACATCTTTTCAAAATATTATTTATAAAACTCATTGTATAAATCCCAAAATTTATTTGCAACTATTTTTACAAAATTTCAAATTCATTTATAAAACTCCTTTTATAAATTTCTAAATAAAATTACAAAACACCTTTTTCTAAAACAAAATTTCATATGTAAAACCAAACTCCAAACATAACTATAAAACTTATATTTTTTCCATGACACGATCATTCCATATATTGCAATAAATTCACACTGTGATTTATTACTCCAACTTAACAAATATAATATTTTTCCCTTTATAGAATACCATTTATAAACCCATCCATTTATTTATAAAATACTGGTTATAACTCTCTCTTTCCTTTAAAAAATACCGTTTATAAATTCGTTCTTTTATTATAACATTTTTATATAAAATGTTTCATAAATATTTATTCCAAAATATTTCTATCTTTCTTTAGAAACAAAAATCACTTTAAAATAAAGATAAGCCCCTTTTATTTCATTTAAAATGACCATTTATTATTATAATAACATTTCCGTGAAAATAGATACTTCCCAAAATATTCTTAAAACGTTTACATATATATCCATATATTAGGAAAGAATAATTAAAGAAATTCAAGTAAAATAGAGAAGTACAAAAGACTATTTTTGAGTTAAATATCACGGAAAATCCAAATGGCCAAACTAAAAATCAATTTTCAAATCGGAATTCATCTGCAAATCAAACAACAATTAATAGTATTTTCAAATACTATAATGAGGCCAATAGTTACTATAGCACGTAACCAATGCTATTACTATCCATTTGCTCTAAAAAGGTTTAACTTTTAACAATGTCAGTGTCACATCCAATATGGTCAAACTATCAAATTTCAGCATTTAACCATTTACATAACATATGTATAACTAAAATAAAATCAACATTTATATAACAGAAAATCAAAATCACAATGTCGAGAAATTCGGATTTCTCTATAAAATATATATATTTCATTTTAAACAATATTCGTTTTTCAAAAGCTAATATTTAACCAAATCAACCAATAATTCATCCAAACACAAATATTAAATTTTATCTACTATATATATCATACTGATTATCCAATAATGTGAGTTTATCTCACCGAAATTCCAACAAATGCTTAGGCGTTTCAGTTGGAACTCTGATGTTGGCCTAAATTTTTTACTTTAACTCTAAATTTGACAAAACCAGTTCCATTGCGTAGCTATCGCCATTATGATTGCAATGCAAAAGACCGCGTCTTGGTTGGACCTTGTATGAGAGAGTTATTGCATTTATAAGATTTTTGATTTTAAATAATATAATTTAACACTAATTACATTTCTTAACTTAATTACCCAACATAATTTAAAACCCTCTAGTTCCTAAGACAAATTACTACTCAAAAGCCTGAAGATGTATCCACCATCACCGACCACCTTTCTCTTCCTCTCTCCGCCTCTAGTACATGAAATCCAAAATCGACGTCATCGACGAAATCCTCTCTCATTCCTCTCTGCGACCACCTTCAATCCCTATCCCATCCCATCATGACCTAGCTCCCCCTTGCGACCGCACAAACTGTCGCACTCCCTATCCCATCACCACATCTCGCCAAAATGGACCCAAATGTGCTATTTGTAACAACCCGTAATTTTCGTTAATTAAAAATGGTTAATTGTATAAAGTTTTATGATTTGATGTAGGAAAAAAAATAAAATTTGTGATTTAATAATAAGAATATAACTGGAATAAAATGTAATATTATTAATTTAAGGTAATTGATAAATGCTTTAAATGTAATTTCAAATTAATTGAAATGATTAAAAAGTTATAATTAGTTATAGATTGTAAATTTATTGTAATAATGTGTATTAATTGATATTGGATTTAAAAGAGTAATTGATAATTTAAATGTTGTATTAATTGATGAAATAAGGTGTAATCAATTGTAATTCATAAAAGTAGTGTTGTAGTAGTAGTTAGGACATTTGTGTGTAGATAATAAACTTACGAATGCTATTAAATGTAGAAATAGTGACAATTGTTATTTGTTACCAATTTATTTAAATCAATTGCAATTAATGTAATTAAATGTTACGTTACTGTGAGTTAAGATGATAACTGCAAAAGGTAAATGGAATAAAATGTACAGAAATGTCGATTATATTCATTAGGCAATAATTGATTTAATAAAAAGAGTGAAACAAAGATAAATCAATTTATTGGGACTTTAAATTATAATTAATGTGAAAATCGACAAAAATTCAATAATTGAAAATTTGTAATTAATAAATAAAGGATGGTGATTGTGGAATACTAACGTAATAAGATATAACCCAATGTAAAATATGCATAGAGCAATGAATGATGCAATAAAAAGGACTGAAATCAAGTACAATCAATTTATTGGTATTTTAATTTATAATTAATTGGATTTAATTATAGTTGAAATTGAACGCTGTAATTAGTGTACTATTTAACATTGAATTGATATGTAAATTTGTATTATATTATTGAAAGTGTCTAAGTAATCAAAAATAATGAAAATTGTTAGTTTATAAATATGGAACTAAAAAGTTTATTTAAGTAATTTAATAATAATATATTTAACTAACGTGAAATTAGCTATTTTCGACCACTGTCTCGGATTTTGACGAAACCAGTTTCAACGAATCCATAATGATAAATTATTGTAGGGTGTCAAATTTCATCATGATCAGAGTTGTCTTTTGATCGTAGGGGCTTGAAACGTATAGAAATCGATTTAATTAAATTCAATTGAAATCAATTTAAGATAAGCTAATTTTAAAGCTAACATCATCATACGATGGAATTAGGACTTGAAAACTATTCATTTAAGTTTAAAATTATCAAAAACATCTATTTTGATATATGAGATGACCTACTTTCGTTTCGGGGTCAGAACGGGCTTTTTGGGTCGCGAAATCGTTTCGATCTGTCCATTCATCCTTATCGGGCCTTGTCAATAAATAGCCTTTGTTTCTCAAACCCGAGCAAACTTTCCGATTTCTATACATATAATTCTATCTACCTATTCCTTTCTTCCAATGGCAGAAACAAAATTCAAATTACAAACCCTAATTAAATTCCAAATTCAAATCGAAAATCAAACTCCTTAAAATTATATCATATTATATATCGTTGGAAAGCTCTCGACGAGCGCAATCTAGATCTGCAATTCGTTTTCGCATTTGAGTCTTGGATTGGTTAGAAATTGATTAAGTTTTCACGACCGTCAATATCAGGTCTTCGATTTCAACGGCGGATTGGCATCTGATCGATGATCGGGAAGCGCTGTTGCGTAGAGGGTGATTAAAGTAGTGCATCCATGGTCTGATATCATCTCCAGCATGTTTGACTTTGCTAGAAAATGCAGTCAAAGCTCACTGCGGCACTGGCCCAGAAGGGCGCCTTAAGCGATCGCGCCCCTTGGCCCAGGGCGTCTCGACGTGGGTGTCTCGGCGGTGTTGTTCGATCGGTGATTCGTGTGTTGTAGCGGCGGCATGGAGGTCATGTAGGCGGCGGCTGTTGCTCGTATAGGTTGAGGGTGCGTGCGCTCGAGGGTTCGTCTGCGAATTTGAGATGGTGACGTGGCAGGCACGTTAGATTGTATTTAAATGATTTTATATTTTATATTCAATTTTTTGAATCGTTATAATGAGCATATCTTTTTCATACAAACTTGGATTTGGGTGCGTTTTATTTCGTACCGAAATTCCAAACATTTTGACTCTGGTTTGGACGAATTCCGAGACTGTTCAACTTTGGGCCCTATTTTGGATTTTAAATCGATTTGAAATCAAAGGTGAGTGTTTTGACCCACTCACAACTGCTAGATTTTCTTATGTTAGTTAAATTAAATTTATGATGTGATTAAAAATTAATTGATTGACGTTTGTCATGTTTAAATTATCATTCTAGTTAAATTTGACTTTTATTGTATTTACTCATCATTTAATTTAGTATCGAATTAAATTTTCAATATAATACCTGTTAATGATAATCAGTTATCTGTTGGTGTTCATTGGTTGATTTGGATGATGATTTGTGATGTATGTTTGATTGTTGATTGGATGACTAGATTTACATTTTATAATGTTATAACATTGCAAGTTCTCTATGGGTTGAAATGATACATATCCGAACGATCTATAAATTAGAGAAAATCGTTATGGGTTGAAATGATAGACTCAAGCGATTTTATGGATTTTATTTTAAATTAGGATTGCTTGTTGAAATGATATATATATTGAAATTTAAATAATCGCGGATTGAAATGATAGATATCCGTATCATTTGACCATATGGTAGAAAATTATATACGGATACCAGATTGGTTAAATTAAATGATTCAAAAGCCTTAAAATTTGAATTCAGTACAATGACATTTTGTAATAAAATTTGATTTATATAAAATGGAACTATTTGTGAAAATTCAAGCTTTAAATGTTGAATTGGAAATTGGCTTAACTTAAAATCTAAAGTTGAATTTTGAAGTATAAACGGAACTTACCGAAATTGAGTCATCGAAATGTTTGAAATTGGTAACTTTAAAATCTATTGAAATTGGAATAGCTTAAAATTGATATTTCAAGCTTTGAAATTGGGTTTTGATTTGAAATCTGGTTATGGTCCAGATTTGTTGGAATGGAAGAAATGGTTAAATATGATAATGATCTCTATTGTTATTTTTTATCTTAATATAAACCGTAAATGTTCTTTTAAATTCTAATTTTAAAATTTTCAACTATTAAAATAAGTTAATCTATTTTAAACCAACTTCATCAATTTAGACCATTTAAATTTATTTTAATCCAATTTAACCTATTTTAAACTAATTAACATATTTAATCTATCTTAATCTATTTTAATGTATTTTAATCTATTTTAAATCATTTAAACTTTATTAAATAATATTAAATTATTTTTAATTTATTTTTAGCTATTTAATCTATTTTAATTATGTTTAATCTATTTTAAATTCATTTAGTCTATTTTAAATCCAACTAAACCATAATTAACTTATTTAATCTAATTTAAACTATTTTAAATCTACTTAAAGTATTTTAATCCATTTTAAATTTATTTAATCTATTTTAAATCTATTTAACCTAATTTATATATATTTTATTCCGTTTTAAGCTATTAAACTATTTTAATCTATTTTAACCTATTAAAAATTTAGACTGTGTAAGTGGGATTTATATTGAGCGAGTATGGTTAAATAATGTTATAACCTAGGTTGGGAGCTAAATGACATATTTAATTAAATGTGATGATTTTGAACTAAGAATTTAACCTATTTGGTCGATATGATCTCGAAAGTGATATGGTTTGAATTGAATATGATATTTTGATATCAATATGAAATGGTTTTGGAAATGTAAAAGAACCATCCGGTGTGTAATAGGCATTGGTTGTTAAAGAGACCGGAATCGGATATTGTCATATTCTCTACCAATATCGAAAACCACTTTAACAACTATGTACGTGGTGGAGATTCGAGAAATGAAGTAGGATTGTTTGGCAAATGATTCTGTATGAGGTATTTACTGACCCTGACTCCCATGAGTCAGCTTAGATGCGACTAAAACAGGAGCTATACCGGGCCAAGTGAGGTCAATCCTCCTATTGGGCATATTTCATCGATAATATATTTTGACATTGTGATTGATTTTATGGCCACCCTCGATTGGTATATCTACCCTGGCATTGCCTCGAGTGCCGTGTTTACATGCCTTATCGCACCTTCGACGAGTTTGGTTTGTACCATACCTATGGAGTGCCTTCTGATAGCCCTCTAGTTTACGGAGGAATTACGGTACTGTATAGACTATGAGAATACATAAAAATGTGTTAAGAGGGATATGGGTAACGCTTTAATGCTATTTTAATACTTTATTTTACTGTAGACACTAATATAATAGCGTATTATACTATGTATGTAGATAGTTTAACGAATCCTTAAGAGACGTGAATCCTGAACATTTCTTAGTTACTGCACTCACGTTAGACAATGGATAAGAGATGTCAAAACCTGTAAACATCTTCGACGCTGTTACACTCATATTTATTTACTATTGATTTAACCTACATAAGATCTTTTAGTTCTGACTCGAGTGTTTTGTCTTTTCAATTTGCTCGGGCCAGTCTGAGCTTTTCAGTTTATCGAAGACTAATTTTGGAGGACGAAGACGAATATTTTGTACTATTATTCTTTATTATATTTATTCCACTGCATCATGTTGTTCCGCTGCAATTTATTTATTATTTACCCCTGCTGTATATTACTCTAATTTGTATTATAAAAGTATAATCAATGCTATTTGTAAATAGCTTCACGAACTGTTATTTGATTATTATATTTTGTCATTCTGCTGCAATTCTATAATTATTTTCTTTCTTTCTCTGCTTTCTCTTATTTTTCCCATAATCTGCCTTGTTGAATGGTTTGAGTCTGACGTGTGCGATTTATAGTCGATTTAAACAAAAAGGCAAGTCGTTACACTATTTGCCACGAAAACCTCCGTTAAGCCTCACATCGACTACAACTTCCACTATCTTAAACCCTAGTCTAGCCAAACTCACGACCTTCATTGTTAAGTTTCACAAAACCTCATTGAACTCAACCAAACCACCAAAGACTTGTAGATCTCTAACTCATACGAACCCAAAGATCATATATTTATATTTTTTTGTTAAGTAGATTTGTAGTTTTTTTATTTTTGATGTGCATACTTTATTTTCTTTTAATGTTGGATTGAAATAAGAGAGAGGGGAAGAAAAATAAAAGCGTTGAATTTTCCTAAGGATTTTTTTTAGTTTACATCCCAATTTCCAGCATCCCTTTGCACAAAATTTCATTTGCGTACAAACCGCGAACGATAAAAACATATGATCATGCATAAAAATGCGACACGATCACAAAACAATAATAATTTACAATAGTTGCCTGATTTTGTAAAACAATGAAAATACCATCGTTTCTTGAAAAATCATCAAACGATAATTTAAATATTTTTCAAATTAAAAATTATGGACAAATAAATTAAAATAAGAATAGGTAAATGGAAATTGAGTCATTATATTAAAAATTAATTTTCTTATTATTTATTTAATTTGAAATAAACCTGAACATTTAAATATATTAAACATTCCGACTCAAAACTTTAAAAATTCTATGTCGTTACAGCTTAGTACAAGAAAATATCAAAACAATCAAATTCTTGTCACCTATTTTTTAAATTGAAATGTGTGGTTGAAATCACGGGGAACAAAAGTGTAGCACAAATGAGGTGTAGTCTATTTTTGTTCACATAAAACACACACACATACACATACACATACATATACATATACATACACACACACATGTGTGTGTGTATGTGTATATTTTAGAGTAATTATTGCATATATTTGCTATAAAACAACATATATTTGGAAATAAAATTGCATTTAAAACTGCCTATTCCTAGAAACAAATGTTTGCGCTAATAATTGTTATTTTCGAGAATAATTTCAAGACATGCATTTTGCTCTTCAAATGGTGCAGAAGTTGATTATGTTTTGGAAATAAGAGCATCTTGGTCATTCCTTTTTAGCAAAATTATAAGGTAGTAATATTGATGTACTTTTATAAAGAGGAATGCTAGAAGGTCCGAATATGAGAATGTGTGCGGGAGGACTGAGAAAGCTGCGATGTAATTTGCTATTCTAATCCAATAGCTGTAATCGTTTCGGGCATCATCCCATACCCGTTTTTTATGCCTTTTCATCTTTTCTGAAAAATAAATGAATTTCCTCCTACTAACAAAATTATTTAATTAATCTTCTTTTTCCCCTTCTCTTATTTAAAACACTTCCCCTTTTAACATTTTTCCCTTTCATTTTAGAATAATAATAAAAGGTAGCTACGATTTGTAGACCAGATACTACAGCCCCATTCGCGCTTTATTCCTTTTATGATTTCCCAAAGTTCGGATGACAAAGATATAAGATGCACATGAATAACTTTAGTTCATCGTAACCCATTTGATCTTATCATCTGTTTTATAAAATTAAACTACGAGTCGGCTTTGCCGCAGTAGCCACGTTTTGATAATCTGAAACAAAATCAAACTAGGTTTTTTTCCGTTCCACTTTTTATGAGAATATTAGCGAAAATAATCAAACTAGGTAGCAACACTCAAAAATAAATGCACATTCCTCTAGCCAACAGGGTTGGCACAGTTGATGGTTCAGACTAGGAGATCGAAGGTCACGAGTTCGAGTCACGAAACTGACAACCCTATAACAAGTATCCGAAGTATGTGTTTGGTAGGCACATACTTCCCTAGAGTTTATAGGCAAAGCTTGGTTCTCTAGGTAATTCAAAAAAAATACACATTCCTCTATTAATAAAATTATTTAATTAATAATTTTTTTCCTTCCTGCTATTTAAAACACTCTACTTTCTAACATTTTTTCTTCTTTCCATTTTATAAAAATAATAATAATAAAAGTAGCTAGGGTTTGTAGGATGGGCATTATAGCTCAATTCACGCTCTATTCTTTTATTATTTTCCAAAGTTGGGAAACAAAGATATGGCTAATTCTATTTAAACTCAAAAAAATGTTGAATTCCTCTCGCCTTAAAAAAACACCCACACCTCCTATTTTACTGATTTTCCCAATTGTTTCCAGTTTCGCCCTTGCCTTTTTCACGTATCCAAATTTATTTATCTCAATAAGAAAAATTGCTATAATAAGAAGTTAATTTACAATATTAAAAACATTATATCTTTCAGTTGATGTACCAGATTTCAACTTCGTTTTCACCATTAAATCACAAATTTTATTATCTTTCGATTAAGATCTATATGTGACATTTTTGACGATGTTTTTAATTTTTTACAATGGCAAATATTTATCGGATTTGCTTGAAAAATATTTGCATGGAAAATATTTGTTATTTTCCTAGAAAATATTTACCGGATTTTCTTAGCAAATATTTACCGACCTTGTAAATTAAAAAAAAATTCAAGCACAAACACATTCAAATTATCAAGCACATACACATTCAAATTAAATTGCGATCAAATTACATTGTTTACATTGTCTTTGTTCTCAAACACATTCAAGCACAAACACATATATTAATATCAAATACTATTGTTTTTTCTTAAAACCAAAAAACAAAGTAAATTAATTCCATTGTGCATATTGAGTTCGTTCATCCCAAGCTTGTCTGCGGTCACTATATATATTCCCAATTGCTTGCACCTGAATGGCGAGAATGAACCATTTTACATAAATTTGTAGAACCGGATGTTTCACTTCCAACTTGACCTACAATTGAAAGAACAATAGTGTACTTACAAGAAATAAATTAGTGGAAAAAAACCAACTTTCCTATTTACTTGCATAAAATGATTATCATTAACAAATGCTAATGCTATTTTGAAATGTTGAATTGGAGGTGAGACCCTTCCTTTGATCGGTAATATAGTTAACATTAAACTTTCACTTGTGCTAAATACAACAATATTATACTTTGTCGCAACAACATAATCCATTTCTGGCATTATCATCCACTTGTCACGAGGAGCAAATCCATCTCCTTCATGCTGTAATTACCTAAGTAACTCATTGCATCTGCCGCGTTTTATAAAACTTGTCTATAAAGTTCTTGATTTTCATACAACTCTTCGTATAAATCCCGACGAACTTGAAACCAACATGACTCACCCATTCCAAGTAATGTGGCAACACAATGAAATTCATAGTTGTCGTCCGAATGAACATCAACAACATAGGTTACATATGGTTTGATCTCTAATGAGATTTGATTTATATACATCCTCATATCACTACTACAATTTTCCAACTATAAAAAATGCATTAATAAAGCAATAATGTAATAAAATATATTTAGCAATATTTTTAATTTTTACGATGGCTAATATTTGCTGGGAAATTTCAAGTAAGGTTTGCATGGTAAATTCAAGTGAAATTGAAATAGAGCACTTTTGACTATTATGGACATGCACAAGAACTGTAAACTAAAAAAATCCCCCTTACTAGTATAGGTTTTCGAATTTGAAGCCTTTCCTTCTTTGCATTGTTGACACTATGTTGACTAGAAAGATTATGCGATAAAAGACTTTCTACAAGCTCAAACGAAGAAGGCATTTTTTTTTCACGTATGAGCCGACATCTTACTTTTCCATCCTTTAGTTTTCAAATTACTCTTAGATGAACCAAGATCAAAGTTTGAGGTTGCACAACTTCCCTAATTTTTTTTAAAAATTGGTACTTGATGCGCTGTATCCATTTTTTTTAAATCATTAAACAAAATTTCTATTTTTTCCACCACTCCTACATCTTCCTTTTCACTTCGTTCAACTAGATGTAGTCTAGTCCAATGATTATCAATCAACTCAAGTGGCATGGGTGTTAATGCACTAAGACGAGCTAACTCATGTGCACATGGAAGTCCATATGTCTTTCGAATAACATAACCACAGAGAAATTCATCATCTCCAATAGATTTCATGCGAAGTAATTCCGAATGAAGTAAGTCAAGATCCACAGTACTTACCATGCCTCATAGATTTTTGAACTCTTGTATGTGAAAAATATGTTTCACCCTGCTTAAGCTTTGTTCGAAAGAAGATTTTAATCGGTGAAGGATAACTCCAATAATGAATGCATTTTACTCCAACCATGCTCGAAATTGCATTGACAAGTGGCCAAGTGTTTTTTTAACTTTGAATGAGACTATTCGAGCCTACATGTAACTAAAAAATTACTACTAACAAAAGAGACAAACAATCAGTAATGTACTCACACGTATTAAAATAGAAGTAAAAATAAAATACCTATTCGAAGTATAGTTCCCAAATGTATATACTCGTCGGTCCACTATTCAACAAATCTATCCTTATATGGATCTAACCATTGCTCATATACATATTTCAATAACAAATTGTATTTTCCATACCTTTCATACAACAAAGACAAGTTTTCATTATATATATTACTATTCTGCAAGCAAACAAGTTGATTCCAATCGCCAAAAAAGGACTTCTTATCCTCCATATCCATTTCATTCATATTCATCTTCTTTCCGTAAAAGTGATGATGTTATTTTTGATATGCCACTTGCACAACATATGAGAAGAATTTGGAAAATCTATCCCAATAGCATTAACTAATGCCAACTCTCGATCGCTTACAAATACATTAGGCATTTCTACCTCACAATCAACCATAATGGATTTCTACCGTTCCAATGTCCAAATGTAATTTTCTTCACTTTCTGCCATTAAATAAGCAAGACAATACAAAATGTGTAATCCGTAGATGTAATACCTACTATCTCTAATAATGGAATTTTGTACCTATTATTTTTGTATGTGCAATCTAATATAGTGACTGGAGGAAAAGTTCTTAGAAAACCTAAACTTGTCGGATGTGCCCATAAAATATCTTTGACAATATAACTTCCATCTAAAGTCTTACGATGCTACTCAATGTATCCAAACACTTTTAACCCACTAAGAAAATATTGTATTTGAGAACGACCTCCTCATTCTATTGAATTTTGAGCGTAAATCACTTTATATATCATTATGATGGTTGCACAATTGGAAGGATCATTTCTTTTAAGTGTATGCAAAATTTCTTTGGCTTTCACTATATTTCGATGCATTTCACTACTAATTTGATCTATCCTTCGCTTAACCTACTCGCATACAAATGCCCCTCGTTATGCTTCAACTCAGAATGGTTATGCACACCATTGATTACACCAAACGCTATTCACCCAAATTACCAAGTTTCGCACCGTTAAGCCTAAATGGACAATTACATTTTTTGATGCCCGTTAATTATAATTAGTTGAATCTTTAATTTTCTTCCTCTTATAAACACCACTACGCTCACATGCAAACATTATTCTAGGTTTTTTAGTAGATGCATCGGTATCCGATTTCAAAATAGTGATTACAAAACCAAGACGTTTTCCCGTGTTACGAACCCATTCAACTAGTTTTTCACGTGATTGGTATATTTACATAAACAAAATATCATATTAACAAATTGTATATTACATTCCAAAATTTAAAAAAAAATATCACCCACATCATATGTTGTAAACAGAGTAGTGTAGTCCAATATAATTTCATTCTCATTTTCATTTTCTTCGTTTGATATTGTCATATTTGTATAATTTTTTTTAATTATGCAACAAACTATTAGGGGATTATTTACAGTGGCAAATACTTATAAGGAAAATTTTGCAGGGTAAACGTTTGCCAGGCCTAGCAACAAGCTATTAGGGGAGTATTTACAGTGATGTGCCGGGCTTGGCAAATATTTGCGCCTTGTAAATAAAAAAAAATGTCAAACATTGTCACAAACCACACAACAAGCATGAGTGGTGTCATAATCTGTAAAAAAATATTATGCAACAAGCAGTGTCACAAACAATCACGTAGTGGCAAAGCGTGGTTGTTTCAAACAACCATGCATTGTTAGTGGTGGTTGTTTGCAGCAACCACGCATTGCTAATGTGTAGTTCCTTCAAACAGCCATGCACTATCAATGCATGGTTGTATGCTAATGCGTGGTTCCTTCAAACAGCCATGCACTATCAATGCGTGGTTGTCTAAAACAATTATGCTTTGCCACCTCCACGACGTTTGTAGTTAAAAATAAATAAGGGTCCGTCTATTGTCACCTCTTTATTTGTTGTTCACACCCCGTTTAAAATATTAAAATATCAATTTCGATTTTACCCTTTAACTGTTAATTTTTTCCTCCAACATGTCTACTGATCTGATACCTTTTCCTAATTGAAATTATGAAACAGACAGTGAAATTTTTATGTTGAGTAGAAGTGGTGATTCGATTACAAATTCTATACAAGTCGTATAACAAAATTAGTTAAGTTTTTAGATGCTATGAAATTTCTAGGGTTTTGGTTTTGGGTAAAAGAAACCAGTGAAATGTAAAGAAGGAAGAGAAGGAACTTAATAATAAAAAGATAAGGGCAGTTGTAAAGTAAAAGCTACGGTGAGAATTTTATTTTTAAGTTGCTGGGGCGTAACATTCCCCTTTTTAAGTCAAATATAAATGGGTATGTAATTTAATTTTTGGAATTAAAATTGTGGATTTAATGATGAATTAATTTAGAAAATTTTCAAAGTAAATAAAAATATGTGTTTATTTATATATATAGAAGTAGATTTTTAAATAGAATTTTGGATTAGGAATTCAATAATAAATATCTTGAAAAAATAAATATATTGGAAATAAAAATTGGATTTAAAATTATATGTTTCAAGAAACAACTATTTATATGAATATATGATTATTTATTAGTTATGTATAATTTGATTTCAAATCATTTTCTTAAGGTTATGAAAATAGTTATAAAGGTAAACATATATTGATTAATTATTTTTAATTAAAATAAGATTAACGAAAAGGTTTGTATTTAAAAGTATATAACATTTAAAGCATAATAAGTATAAAAACATATTTATAAAAACATGATTCTTAAATATACAAAAGTGTAAATTTATTAATACAAGGGTTTAGACATAATTTTTAAAGCTATTTAAGTGGAGGATTTAGACATAAAATTTCTCATTTTAACAAATGTGAAGAAAATAAACATGAGTTTGAACAAGTGTAATAAAAGTAGACAAGTGGAAAAATAATAATTTCTCTTAATTTGAAAATCATATTAACATGCATAAGAAAGAAAATAAACCAAGCTATTCTTATTTCAGTTCAAAGAGATATACTTTCATCTCTCATTTCAAAAACGGAAATCAAAACAGAAAAACAAAATTTTCAAAACCTGGCAAAAAAGAAGAAGAAGAAAATCATCAAAGTCTTCAAACTGGAAACAAAAGTAAAATTCTTAAACCTGAATCAAGCAGTAACATCAAAACCTGAGCAAAACAACAGCATGTTTCCAACTTCTTACCAGAAGAAAGCAAAATTTAAAGCATTCAAAACTAAGGCAAATCATATAGCAAATTCAAAGTTCAAATACAAAATTGATTTCCAGTTCCAGTTCTCTGCTTTATCCCAGGTGAGCGAACTTCTTGCTTAAAATCTTAGATCAGTTAAAATATATAATGCATGTGATCGGTTTTAGAAATATGATGTGAGATCTGCTTGCATATATATATATATATATATATATATATATATAGATGTATATGTGAAGATATATGTATGTATGTCTGTAGTTTTACTCTGTCTTAAGTTATAGGTTTTAAAACAGATTCAAGAAAAGTCAAAAGATCTTGTTTCAATCCCTTTCAAGTTATGATTTTCAAAAGGAAAATGTTTACAATAAGGTGAAGACATTTCTAAAAATAAAATCAGGTAAAAACATTAATTAAAATTTGTGGAAAATACAATTTACAGTAAAATTATCATAAATCAGGAAACTCGAGCATTTCAACCTTATGATCTGATTTCATAATCAAATTCGTATTTAAAAATGGTGATTTCAGATGATGATCTCGTGATTTTTAAGAAAGTAAATCACGTGTATTCATAAGTTGATCATAATTGATATATTTATCAATTTCCAGCGATTTTCGACGAGGGGTTCGTCGTGACTGAAACTGGAGATGGTCGAAGGTCTAAGAATCTTCGGAAAAATATTTGTTGGAATTCTATATGAACAAGGCGGTGATACGACGAAGATCTATGGTTTTCATTACAATTTTGTTCGACGAAGAAGATGCGGCGATTTCGTCGACTGTGGTGCATCGAGTTCGATCGCATCTAGGGGAAAAGGTTCGTGGGTCGTCGGGGCAACTTTGGTCGAAGTGGCATGCTTGACGGTGGACGAGGTCGTCAGCACAAGGTTGATATAGGAAACTAGTTTGGGTTTCCAGGTGAGCTCGATAGCTCACTTTGATTTCGTGATGAATTCGTCGATACTGGGTGGTTGTTAAGGGTGAGGAGATCATCGACGGTTTACAGGAGGTGTCGGCGGAGATCGGAAGTTGATCAGATAACTGTGCATGTGCACGCGTGGTTGGGCGTATTTGGTTTTAATTAAGGAATTTCGAAAGATGAAATCACTCGGGTTCAAGCATGAGAAAATTGAAGATCGACTCGAGGTTGGTCTCGGGATTTCTGAAGGGTGGCTCGAGTTAATTGAAATGCACCAGGATTTTAAAATTTAAAATAAATATTTGACAAAGTTTTAAAACAACGAAAAGGTTTAAATCAAGTTTTGGGGATGAACAAAGTTTAAAATGAAAAGGTAAATTTAATCAAGTTTAAGACATATTAACTATGTTTTTAAAAGCCAAATTGAATTTTAAATAGGTTTTTAACAAAGTTTCAAAGTTAATTTTTAGTTAAATATTTAAAAATTGTTTTGTTTTTAAAGTAATATAATTAATTCCTAATGTTTTTCCAATATAATTTAATGATTAATTACTTAATTAATGTGATTAATTAAAGGCTAATTTGTTTTAATCAATGTGATTAATTAACGGCTAATTTGTTTTAATCAAGGTGATTAAAGGATGTTTAATTTTAAAAAAATTACTTAATTAAAGATTAGGGATTAACTAATTAGCAATTAAGACTTAATTAATTAATGTTATTAGATAAAAAGGGTAATTATTTAAAGAATAATTACTTAGTCTAAGTAACTAAAGATTAATTAAGGATAATTAATTAACCATAGATTAATCAATTTATGATTAAGGAATGATTAAGGTTAATTATTTAATGATTAAAGGTTGAGTAATTAATAATTAAAGGTTGATTAATTTATTTTTAAAAGATAATTAATAAATGATTAAAGGATAATTAATCAAAATGATTTGTAATTAATTAATGTTAATTAAAAGGATTTGTGATTAATCTGCTATAAATTAATCAGATGATTAATTAATCTTACTTATGGATGTTTGGATTGTATGGAATGCTTTGAATTGTTTGATATCCCTAATGTGTGATGCTCTGTGATTTGAATTATTTTTATTTAAGCTGTGATGGATATAATTTATTTTATCTGTGATGCATTTATATATTTGTCTATGAATCTGTGAATAAAGATAAGCGTTATAGGATTATACCGCTTATCGATATTGTTATACTTGAATCTGTAATGATTGATGATGTGGCACTATGGTGTCAAACCCCTGGACTACACCATACACACACAAATATGGATTGCACGAGGGAATCCGTTAACTAACCGATATTTGAATGTAATATTAATCAAAATGGTTTTGAAAATTGAATTTGAATCCAAAAATGGTTTGGAATTGGAATTGTGGCTAATATGAAAAGCTTTTGAAAGGAGTTTGAAGATAAAAATTATTTTTAATAGTTTGATTTGAATTTAAATATTTGATTTGAATTTGAATTCAAGATTTTGAAGTTGTATACATATGTGTGTGTGTGTGTTTATTTGGAAATTATGGTTTAAAATGGTTATTCAAGTTATATAATTTATATATAGGTTTTAAACCATTTTGAAGTGTATTAAATAAATTGTTTTTGGGAAATTTGGATTTAATTCAAATAGAACTTGCCGATGATACCGCAGTTCATTAATTCTCTGGTTTATACTTTTAAAGGCTATAGCCCGTGTATATTTGATCGGATTTTTCCAAAATGAAAAGTATTTGTTTTCAAATGATAATAGCTTTCAAATAAAGAAAGGATTTCCAGTTTTTGTTGAAAGGGGTTTCAAATTTGAAATGGAATTGTTTTGAAAGCCATAAATGAATCTTTGTGAAAAAATGGTGAATTTTGTTTTCAAATGAAAGCGGATCTTATAAGTGTATCTTTTGATTTGAATTGTAAATAGTTTTGAAAGCTATGAATTAATCTTTATGAAAGATTGGTGAACTTTATGAAGTGAATCTTTTTGTTTAAAGATTTGAAAATGATAATTTGTTTAAACCATTTGAAGAAAGGTTTTGGGCTTTAAGTTGTGACTTAACTAAGATCCAATGTATCCATATGCTTTTAAAATTAAGCGCTCATTATTCGGTTTAGCCGGGAGAGGACTTTGTGTTATATAACCCATTTCGAATAATGATACGACGTTATGGATTGCATTTGAAGACTGACGGTGAAGACCGGGTATTTTCGAAAAGGAATGGATGACCTGTCGAATGTCTCTGCATCGAACGGCCCCGCTATATAGATTTGATCACCCTTTGTGATGGGGAGTCCGGACGTGATTAGGGATTATCCGGATTACAAGGGCTTCTTTTGAAGTGCCTTCGGTTCTGTTCGAACCCAGAACAGGCATGTATGGATGTATGTCTGACGTTACACTTTGAGATGTAAAGCTGGTTTCTATCAAATATATTTGTGTTTGGTGGCGGATAATTTATTCTTTTAGTTTAACATCCTTCCCTAAGACGTACGAGCTCAGAGGTTATGTTGTTGATGGTTACTAGTGATACATTCCCAATTTGGTAATATGGTATACGAAGTGCTGCTGATCATGTGTTGATCGAAGCATGGATTTTGTGTAAAGCGTAGCTTTGTGGATATGTGATGCAGCGTAGGAAGCGAATCCGATGATGTAAATTGAATCCGTCTAGGATCTCACACGATTAGCGGAAATAATCGGTGAATCGATGATAAGTCGATGAATTTAAGAATACCATAAGGCCCAAATCCGTTGATCACGAAGATACCGGACTTTAGCAATCTTCGACACGTTGATCACGCACGATACAATGAGAGAAGATCTTCAATTCTTCGAACGTTGATCAAGCGCACTTGATTCCGTGAATTGGCTTCAACAATCGTTGATTCAAGCGCACTCGAATATCCGAAAGTGGTGATAGGAGATTACACTAAACTACCAATTTAATGGAGGCACAAAGCTTCACAAACAAAAATTTATTCCAAAATCAACAACGCTTTTACAATGACAATGCGTCCCTATTTATAGGGAGAATACAACACACACGTCTTAACCTTGTACGACCTAACAATATACAAATTACAAATCAGCGACTTAACAAATACATCACACAGTACAACGACTTAAGAAAACAAAGATGTAACATATGCGACACAACATCTTTGGGCAGAGCGACCTAACTCCCTGAACAAAATAAGCCTCGCGACATAGGAAATTGCTCACGACCTAGCTTCATTCGCGACTTAACAAATCATCAACGACCTAAATGTCTTTGTCTTGCGAGCTAGGGCTGGAGAAATTACCGAATCAACGAAGGTCGTTCGCCATTCGCAACCTATGGTGAATCAACGAAGGTCGTTCGCGACCTTATGGTTGATTGACGTGGGTCGTTCATGACCTATGGTGGAGCAACGAAGGTCGCGTGCGACCTTATGATAGAGCAACGACTTAGGTGGAGTGTTCTGAGGCGGAGTGACGTGTGAAGGTCGGTCGCGGCCTAGGATAGGTCATTCATGACCTAAAGAGGGGCGATCAACTGGAGCTGGTTCGCGATTCACGCGACTCATGGCGGAGTGGCGACTCAAGGCGGAGTGACCTTGCGAGCTCGTTCCCGATTCCAGGTATGCTACTGCATCATCTTCCCCTTGTTGACAAAAATTCGACCTCGAATTTGCATCTTTCTCAACCTCAACAAGCTCATTCCCATGGTACGGAATCAAATGCTTAATATTGAAAACGTCTGCAGTGTGAATATGATCTGGCAACTTTAACCGATATGCATTATCGTTGATCTTCTTTAAAACTTCTACTGGACCAAATTTCCGAGCTTTCAGCTTGTTGTAAGTTCCAGCTGGAAAACGATCTTTTGTTAACACTGCGTAAACCAAATCTCCTTCATTAAATTCAGCACTTCTTCGCTTCAGATCTGCAGATCGTTTGTACTTCTCATTCGTCTTCTCCAATCATTCCTGAACGATTCTATGGCATTCTGTCAGCCCATCAACGAAATCAGCAGCCCGCTTAATTGTCCCCTTCGGTTGTGGCACTATCGTTAAATCCAACGACCCCTTTGGGAAGCTTGAGTATATAATCTGAAATGGACTAAAACCCGTACTACGGTTGATAGCATGATTATGAGCAAACTCCGCTTGACATAACTTCACATCCTAACTCTTCAGATTATCATCCACGAGGCATCTCAATTGATTGCCTATGGATCTGTTTACAACTTCAGTCTGTCCATCTGTCTGTGGATGATAAGCACTACTGAATTTCAGCTTCGTTCCCACCATCTTCCACAAACTCAACCAAAAGTGACTTAGAAATCTGGTATCCCAGTCTGAAACTATAGATTCTGGTAAACCATGCAAGCGATAGATCTCTCTAAAGAACAACTGTGCCACATGGACTGCATCTGCCGTCTTCTTACAAGCAACAAAATGTACCATCTTCGAGAAACGGTCCATCGCAACATATATAGAGTCATTTCCCCGTTGAGTCATTGGCAAGCCCAACACAAAATCCATGCTTACATCAACCCATGGTTTTGTAGGAACAGGTAAAGGCATATACAAACCTGCATTTGTAGCTGTCCCTTTCGAAATTTGACAAACATGACATCTCTGAACAAACTTTTCAACTTCTTTTCTCATTGACGGCCAAAAATAAGACCTTGAGATCAACTGCAAAGTACGATCCCGTCCAACATGTCCTTCTTCGTGCAACTCTTTTACAATTTTCATTCTCAAGCTGTAATTTGGTACGCACAATCGATTCCCCTTGAATAAGAATCCATCTACCAACACAAACTCATCAGTACTCCCATCCTTGACTTTCTCAACAATCTTCTCAAAGTAAGGATCCTCCTCAAACAACTCTGGCAATTGTTCAAATCCTGTCACTTCAACCTTCATCGTCGTTAACAAATGATTCCTCCTGCTCAAGGCATCAGCTACACGATTCGTCACCCCTGATTTGTGCTTTACAACAAAAGTAAACTGCTGCAGATACGCGACCCATGAAGCGTGTCTGGCTGAAATTTTGTCCTGCCCTTGCAAATGTTTCAAAGCTTCGTGATCCGTATAAAGAACAAACTCCTTCTGAAACAGATAATGTCTCCAGTGTTTCACAGCTTGAACAATCGCGTAAAACTCCACATCATAAGTGCTATATCTCAACTTGGCTCCAGACAATTTCTCACTGAAATTTGCAACTGGTCTTCCACTCTGACTCAATACTCCAATCCCAACCTTCGACGCATCAGTATGTAATTCAAACGACAACTGAAAATCCGGCAAAACTAGAATTGGTGCTGACGTTAAAAGTGTCTTAACCTTCTCAAAAGCTATCTCTGCTTCCTCTGTCCACACGAACTTCTTTCCCTTCATGCAATCGGTTACAGGTGCCATCACACTGCTAAAATGTGGAATGAATCTTTGATAAAAAGATACCAATCCATGGATGCTCCTCACTTCAGTAATTGTCTTGGGTTGTGGCCAACTCCTGACAGCTTCCACTTTACTTTCGTCCACTTGAATACCCTCCTTCGACAAAACATATCCCAAAAATAAAACACTGTGCGTCGTAAACACACACTTCTTCGTTGCTGCATAGAATTGCTCCTGTCGTAGAATTAATAGTACTTCTCGCAAATGTTGGACATGCTCTTCCATACTCCCACTATAGATCAAAATATCATCAAAGTAAACTACCACGAACTTCCCAATGAATGGTCTGAAAATATGGTTCATCACTCTCATGAAAGTACTAGGATCATTAGACAAGCCAAACGGCATAACCAACCATTCGTATAGACCCTCCCTAGTTTTAAAAGAAGTCTTCCACTCATCACCAGGTCTAATACGAATCTGATGGTATCCACTCTTCAAGTCAATTTTCGAAAACACAACAGCCCCACTTAACTGATCAATCAAATCATCGAACCTCGGCATAGGGAATCTGTATCTCACAGTGATCTTGTTTAGATCCCGACTGTCCGTACACATCCTCTACGACCCATCCTTCATCGGCACCAATAAAGCTGGCACTGCACATGGACTCAAGCTCTTCTGAACACGCCCTTGTTCTAACAACTCCTCCACCTGCCTTCTTAGTTCCTCATGATCCTTAGGACTCATCCTGTAATGTGTCCTGTGAGGTAATACTGCTCCTGGCACAAGATCAATCTGATGTTGTATATCCCTTAACGGTGGTAATTCTTTGGGTAGATCTTTAGGGAACACATCCTCGAATTCTTCCAACACTGGTTTGACTTCCTCTGGAACTTCAACAGATTCAGTAGCTTCACGTCTAATCAACAAAAACACCTCTGGACTCTCCTCTACTTCTCCAACAAACTCCTTCAAAGTCAACAAAGCCTTCAGCTCCTCAATCTCTTCTGACTTGCTCTCTTCTTGCTATCTCTTCTTCGAAACTAAAATGATCTTAACACCTTCAAACATAAAGCTGTGGCTATTGGTTCGACCATCATGTTGCACTGCTCGGTCATACTGCCATGGTCTTCCCAAAAGTAAGTGACAAACATCCATCTCCACAACATCACACCAGATCTTGTCTTTATACTTCTTCCCAATAGAAAATGGAACATGAACTCGCCTGTCCACCTTCACCTCTCCTCCTTTCCTTAACCACGCTAACTTGTATGGATTTGGATGCTTCTCCGTCTTCAACTTCAACTTTCTCACAGCTTCGGTAGAAATGATATTGTCACAACTTCCCGCGTCAATCACAAATTTACACACCTTTCCTAGTATAATGCATGTCGACTGAAAGATATTACTCCTCAACCAACTAGCATCTTCTTCCTGTTTTGGTGTCAAACATGATCTCCTCAACATTAGATTACATCCTTCATCTCCCGACGCGATATCATGTTTATCCTCTTCAACTGGACTAGAATGACCTTCATCAACATCCTCATCTTCAATCTCAGCAATCACTGCCCGCTTCTTCGGCTTTAGACGTTCATTGCTCTTGTGGCCAAACTCTTGACAATTAAAGCATTTGATACTATTGTTGACCTTGGTCTTTGCTACCTCATGGGCAACCGGTTTAGTAACAGCCTTTGAAACAGTAGTATTGCTACTAGCTTCTTTCACTTGATTGTTGGAATTTGTAAACACACCACCTCCTCGTCTTCCCTGCTTCTCCCAAGACAACGCTTTCTGGTGCGCTTCAGCCACAGATCTAGGGTCAAACATATTTACCATGTCCTGGATCTGGATCCTCAACCCCCAACAAATCTAGCGGTCAACTGTTCTTCCGTCTCCATGATGTCATTTTGAGCAATCAGTTGATAAAACTCATCAGCATAATCATTAACAGTCTTTGTCCCCTGCCTCAGGTTCTGCAAACGTTGGTACATTAGAGATTGATAATTGTAAGGTAAGAAAGTAGCTTTCATTAACTTCTTCATCTTCTCCCATGTAGTAATATTTGACTTCCTCATTCTCTCCTGTGTAAGTTTAGTCTGCTGCCACCATGCCATAGCTCTCCCTCTCAATCTTGTAGCAACCAACTTAACTCTGCGATTCTCGGGAACTTCTTTGAATTCAAAAATTTCCTCAACATTTGAAACCCAATCCAAAAATTCCTCCGCAACCATACCACCTTTGAATTCCGGAATTTCCATTTTCATTCCCGATTCCCATCTACGGTCATCTTCATATTCTCTAGCTCGACTCCACACTTGACCTCGATCTCGGTAATGAACACTTCCTCTATCACCATCAAACTCCTCATCAAAATCTGACGCATATTGTTGTTGATCATGACCACCAATTTCTCTACCACCACCATTTCTTTGATCTACATTCCTCTGATCACGATAATCCACATCTCTCCATTTCGTTCATCAACATTCCTTTCACGAGCGTCAACATTCCTACGATCATGATCCCCTCTTCTCTCCCGATCCGATTGTGGTGAAACTCTGTTTCCCCCATGACTAGAACAGGTGAAACCCTTCTTCTACTTTGATTCATTTCAAGCATCATTCTCTCTAATCGACCAATCCCTTCATTCAACTTCTCACTGAAACTCTCGTTGATTCGTTGCTCCATTTCATCGTCCTCTTCTCTTCCATACAAATCATTAATATTGCGATGACGTTGAGCTCATCTCGGTGGCATGATTGAACTTCAAACAAATTCAAACAATTTTCGAACTTTGACCCAAAATGATATGGATCGAAACTCCCAACTTGTTGCAACTTCACGATGAACACGATGAACACCAAACTTCTCAACAATTGCAAATCCGATCTCCAAACTTCAAATGACGCAAACTCCTTGCAATCTAGCTTTGATACCAAACTGATGCATTGTAGGAAGCGAATCCAATGATGTAAATCGAATCCGTCCAGGATCTCACACGATTAGCGGAAATAATCGGTGAATCGATGATAAATCGATGAATTTAAGAATACCGTAAGGCCCAAATCCGTTGATCACGAAGATACCGGACTTTAGCAATCTTCGACACGTTGATCACGCACGATACCGTGAGAGAAGATCTTCAATTCTTCGATCGTTGATCAAGCGCACTTGATTCCATGAATTGGCTTCAACAATCGTTGATTCGAGCGCACTCGAATATCCGAAAGTGGAGATAGGAGATTACACTAAACTACCAATTTAATGGAGACACAAGGCTTCACAAACAAAAATTTATTCCAAAATCAACAACGATTTTACAATGACAATGTGTCCCTATTTATAGGGAGAATACAACACACATGTCTTAACCTCGTACGACCTAACAATATACAAATTACAACTCAGCGACTTAACAAATACATCACACAGTACAACGACTTAAGAAAACAAAGACGTAACATATGCGACACAACATCTTTGGGCAGAGCGACCTAACTCCCTGAACAAAATAAGCCTCGCGACATAGGAAATTGCTCGCGACCTAGCTTCATTCGCGACTTAACAAATCATCAGCGACCTAAATGTCTTTGTCTTGCGAGCTAGGGCTGGAGAAATTACCGAATCAACGAAGGTCGTTAGCCATTCGTGACCTATGGTGAATCAATGAAGGTCGTTCGCGACCTTATGGTTGATTGACGAAGGTCGTTCACGACCTATGGTGGAGCAACGAAGGTCGCGCACGACCTTATGATTGAGCAACGACTCAGGTGGAGTGTTCTGAGGCGGAGTGACGTGTGAAGGTCGATCGCGACCTAGGATAGGTCGTTCATGACCTAAAGAGGGGCGATCAACTGGAGCTGGTTCGCGATTCACGCGACTCATGGCGGAGTGGCGACTCAAGGCGAAGCGACCTTGCGAGCTCCTTCCCGATTCCAGGTATGCTACTGCATCAATATGACCTCGTCAGACCTCACAACCTGGAATGGTCGAAACAGGAAGGATGTAGCAAGGTTATTTGGGGGGTAGCGCCCCTTGAGGGTATGTCCATTTCCTTCTGGATAGAGGTGGTATCATGGTATGGAGCCCAGATACTTAACCTATGTGGTTGCTGCAAATCTATTGCTTTGTGGTTGTTGTTGTTGGGGCACCGGATAAAGGTCGATTACGACCAGGGGATGGTATACTCGTGACAGTTAGTTACCTAGTTACAGAGGTTACCCGGCCTTGTGCTGGCATAGATCTGGTTAGATTCTCGGGGTGTTCCTCCAGAAGTGTACCATGTGGCCTAGGAAGTTCCTTTGCCTAACCATTTGTTGGAAACCTAATCACCAATACGTGCCTTGTACGATTTTAGTTGTAGAACCTGCCATTTAACATGGTAGCTATAGTAGGCATACTATAATGGTACGTATGTGGGATAAGATTAATACTATACTTGCAAATGTTTTCTACATTATGCACTAATAATAATATCAAAAGATTTTCTCGTATCAAGCATGTTTGATTATCATAAGGAGAAATGTCCTCCAATTGTGCGCTTGCTTTGTGTGTGTGCGGGGAGGCCTTATGGTAGATTCATTTTCCAAAAGCATTGCGGATTTCTTCTAAATTCTTTTTGTTTGTTTTGTTTAAATAAACTGTTTTTGTTTGCTCACACCATTCCCATGACTGACTTGGAGTTTATTGTTCCCTTTCTAAACTCTGGGTGTCCATAATTTTCCACACGGACAGCTTAGAGTTAGATTTTCAGATTATCAGCTAGTAAATATAGATTCGGCAGCCTTCAGCTTTCTGTTTGGAATTCTTTTGAATCTTTGGATTTTGGTGATCGCATCGATGGCTGACCTTGCTGAATACAACTTAATGGTGGTTCGAGCTTTTGGTTTGTGAGCTGTTTGCAAGGAGCTTTGGAGTATTGGATTGGAATGCAATTTTGGATTCTATCTTTATTTCTATCCTTTAGAATATCAAATTGGTGATATTGTTCCACTGCTGTCTTATATCTCTGATAGATATTGATGTCTCAATTGTATCATTGTTGTATCAAATATTGTGTATCAATGTTATATCATTCATTTTTCTTTCGGTGTGTTGTTGTACTTAATGTGTTATAAGCTCCGGCACGAATCAAATTTCAACGGTTGAATCTGCGGCATTCGAATACGGGTGAAGTATAGATGTCGATTTTCGAGCGCTGAAATTTGGATCGTGATATTTTGGTATCAGAGCTGAAGGTTGAGTAAACATTTTAGCTCAGGAATATAACACATTAGGTAACTCATTAGAGATAGGGTTACAATTGCCCTAGAATGAATATATCCCTAAGATATCTATCCGTGTGCCTCATTAAATTCTCTTACTATCCGCCGATAGTGAGTGTGAGTGCAAGAAGAGGACGAGGTAGGGGACAGAGGAGTACCACTATAAATGGTCAATACCGTGCAACAACAAGGAGACAATCTTTTCTCTATCAATCTCTTTGTTCATCATTCACTTTCCATTCTTTGAAGGCTTCGTGGCAGCTCGAGGGAGAAGCTTCGGTGTGGTGATGGCCCTGCATATCATTATAGATAAGTCCCTATTTCGTATGCTCTTCATCGGTTTCTTTTCGTTTTAACTGTAATGAATTTCAAATTTTATTGGAATAAATTGGTTAATAATGAAACCGAATTAAATCGTATCCATTTGTTTATTCTTTAGGGTCCAGATGTATTCTATGAACGGTTAGTTATTCCTTCGAACTAACCGATACCCCTGCATATTTCGTAGAACGGATGACCCGAGTATTTCATAAATTGTTGAATGAGTTTGTTCTCATAATTATTGATGATATTCTGATTTGGTAAGCCAAATGCAGAATAGATATTTAGTTCGATCTGGTAAAACATTCTCCATCTGTTCTTTGATATCTCCCTATCTAGCAAATTTCGAGAACGAAATTTTCTTAAGGGGTGAATTTGTAACATTCCCATTTTTAAGTCAATTTTAAATGGGTAATTAATTTAATTTTTGGAATTAAATTGTGGATTTAATGATGAATTAATTTAGAAAATTACTAGAATAGATAAAAATATGTGTTTATTTATATATATGGAAGTAGATTTTTAAATAGAATTTTTGATTTGGAATTTAATAATAAATATATTGAAAAAATAAATATATTGGAAATAAAAATTGGATTTAAAATTCTATATTTCAAGAAATAACTATATATATGAATATATTATTATTTATTAGTTACGTATAATTTGATTTCAAATCATTTTCTTAAGGTTATGAAAATAGCTATAAAGGTAAATATATATAGATTAAATATTTTAAATTAAAATAAGATTAATGAAAAGGTTTGTATTTAAAAGTATATAACATTTAAACCATAATAAGTATAAAAACATATTTATAATAACATGATTCTTAAATATACAAAAGTGTAAATTTATTAACATAAGGGTTTAAACATAATTTTTGAATTTATTTAAGTGAAGGATTTAGACATAAAATTTCTCATTTTAACAAATGTGAAGAAAATAAACATGAGTTTGAACAAGTGTAATTAAAGTAGACAAGTGGCAAAATAAAAATTTCTCTTAATTTGAAAATCATATTAAGATGCATAAGAAAGAAATAAACCAAACTAATTTCAGTTCAAAGAGATATTCTTTCATCTCCTGTTTCAAAAACTAAAATCAAAACAGAAAAACAAAATTTTCAAAACCTCGAAAAAAAGGAAAAGAAGAAAATCATCAAAGTCTTCAAACTGGAAACAAAAGTAAAAATCTTGAACCTGAATCAAGCAGTAACATCAAAACCTGAGAAAAACAACAGCCTGCTTCCAAACTTCAGACCCGAACAAAGCAAAATTTAAAGCATTCAAAAATGAGGCAAATCATATAGAAAATTCAAAGTTCAAATACAAAATTCATTTCCAGTTCCAGTTCTCTGCTTTATACCAGGTAAGCAAACTTCTGGCTTAAAATCTTAGATCAGTTAAAATATATAATGCATGTGATCAGTTTTAGAATTATGATGTGAGATCTGCTTGCATATATATAGATGTATATGTGAAGATATATGTATGTATGTCTGTAGTTTACTCTATCTTAAGTTACAGGTTTTAAAATAGATTCAAGAAAAATCAAATTCTCATGTTTCAATCCCTTTCAAGTTATGATTTTCAAAAGTAAAATGTTTACAATAACGTAAAGACATTTCTAAAAATAAAATCAGGTAAAAATATTAATTAAAATTTGTGGAAAATACAATTTACAGTAAAATCATCATAAATCAGGAAAATCGAGCATTTCATCTTATAATCTGATTTCAGAATCAAACTCGTGTTTCAAAATGGTGATTTGAGATGATGATCTCCTTATTTTTAAGATAGTAAATCGTGTGTATCTGTAAGTTGATCAGAATTGATATTTTTATCAATTTTCGACGATTTTCGACAAGGGGTTCATCGTGACTGAAACTGGAGATGGTCGGAGGTGTAAGAATCATCGAAAAAATATTTGTTGGAATTTTTTTTGAGCGAGGAGGCGATACGACGAAGATCTAGGGTTTTCATCATAGTTTTGTTCGATGAAGAAGACGCGGCGATTTCGTCGATTGTGGTGCATCGAGTTCGATCGCACCCAGGGGAAAAGGCTCGTAGGTCGTCGGGGCAATTTTGGTCGAAGTGGCGTGGTTGACGGTGGATGAGGTCGTCGGCACGAGGTTGATCTAGGAAACTAGTTTGGGTTTCTAGGTTGAGCTCGATAGCTCATTTTGATTTCGTGATGAATTCGACGATATTGGGTGGTTATTAAGGGTGAGTAGATCATCGACGGTTTACTAGAAGTATCGGCGGAGATCAAAAGTTGATCAGACAACTGTGCACGTGCACGTGTAGGTGGCCGTTGGTTTTAGTTAAGAAATTTGGGAAGATGAAGTCACCTGGGTTCAAGCACGAGAAAATTAAAGATCGACTCGGGGTTGGTCTCGGGATTTCAGAAAGGTGGCTCGGGTTAATTGAAATGCACCAGGGTTTTAAAATCTAAAATAAATATTTAACAAAGTTTTAAAACAATGCAAAGGTTTAAATCAAGTTTTGGGGATGAACAAAGTTTATAATGAAAGGTAAATTTAATCAAGTTCATGACATATTAACTATGTTTTTAAAAGCTAAATTGAATTTTGAACTAGTTTTTAACAAAGTTTCAAAGTTAATTTTTAGTTAAATATTTTAAAAATTGATTTGTTTTTAAAGTAATATAATTAATTCCTAATGTTTTTCCAGTATAATTTAATGATTAATTACTTAATTTATGTGATTAATTAAAGGCTAATTTGTTTTAATCAATGTGTTTAATTAAAGGCTAATTTGTTTTAATCAAGGTGATTAAAGGATGTTTACATTAAAAAAAATATTTACTTAATTAAAGATTAAGAATTAACTAATTAGTAATTAAAACTTAATTAATTAATGTGATTTGATAAAAAGGGTAATTACTTAAAGAATAATTACTTAATCTAAGTAATTAAAGGTTAATTAAGGATAATTAATTAATAATTAATATTAATTAATTTATGATTAAGGAATGATTAAGGTTAATTATTTAATGATTAAAGATTGATTAATTAGTAATTAAAGGTTGATTAATTTATTTTTAAAGATAATTAATAAATGATTAAAGGATAATTAATCAAAATGATTTGTAATTAATTAATGTTAATTAACAAGGATTTGTGATTAATCTGGTTTAAATTAATCAGATGATTAATTAATCTTACTTATGGATGTTTGGATTATATGGAATGCTTTGAATTGTTTGATATCCCTGATGTGCGATGCTCTATGGTTTGAATTATTTTGATTTAAGCTGTGATGAATATAATTTATTTTATCTGTGATGCATTTATATATTTATCTATGAATCTGTGAATAAAGATAAGCGTTATAGGATTATAACGCTTATCGATATTGCTGTGCTTGAATCTGTAGTGATTGATGATGCGGCACTATTGTGTAAAACCCCTGGACTACACCATACACACACAAATATGGATCGCACGAGGGAATCAGTTAAGTCATAGATATTTGAATTTAATATTATTCAAAATGGTTTTGAAAATTGAATTTGAATCCAAAAATGGTTTGGAATTGGAATTGGGGTTAATATGAAAAGCTTTTGAAAGGAGTTTGAAGATAAAAATTATTTTTAATAACATGATAAAGTTTTGAAATTTAAATAGTTTGATTTGAATTCAAGATTTTGAAGTTGTATACATATATATGTATGTTTATTTGGAAATTATGGTTCAAAATGGTTATTCAAGTTATATAATGTATATATAGATTTTAAACCATTTTGAAGTGTATTAAATAAATTGTTTTTGGGAAATTTGGATTTAATTCAAATAGAACTTGCCGATGATACGGCAGTTCGTTAATTCTCTGGTTTATACTTTTAAAGGTTATTACCTGTGTATATTCGATCAGATTTTTCCAAAATGAAAAGTATTTGTTTTCAAATGATAATAAGTTTCAAATAAAGAAAGGATTTTCGATTTTTGTTGAAAGGGGTTTAAAATTTGAAATGGAATTATTTTGAAAGCTATAGATGAATCTTTGTGAAAAATTGGTGAATTTTGTTTTCAAATGAAAGTGGATCTTAAAGGTGTATCATTTGATTTGAATTGTAAATAGTTTTGAATGCTATGAATTAATCTTTGTGAAAGATTGGTGAACTTTGTGAATTGAATCTTTTTGTTTAAAGATTTGAAAATGATAATTTATTTAAACCATTTGAAGAAAGGTTTTGGGCTTTAAGTTGTGACTTAACTAAGTTCCCATATATCCATATGCTTTTAAAATTATGCGCTCATTATTCGGTTTAGACGGGAAAGGACTTTGTATCATATAACCCATTCTGAATAATGATACGACGTTATGGATTGCATTGAAGATCGGTGGTGAAGACTGGATATTTTCGAAAACGAAAGAATGACATGTCGAATCTCTCTGCACTGAACGGCCCTGGTATAGAGATTTGATCACCCTTTGTGATGGGGAGTCCGGACGTGATTAGGGGTTATTCGGATTGCAAGGGCTTCTTTTGAAGTGCCTTCGGTTCTGTTCGAACCCGAAACAGACTTGTATGGATGTATGTCTGACGTTACACTTTGAGATGTAAAGCTGATTTCTATCAAATACATTTCTGTTTGGTGGCGGAGAATTTATTCTCTTAGCATAACACCCTTCTCTGAGACGTACGAGCTCAGAGGTTATGTAGTTGATGGTTACTGGTGATACATTCCTAATTTGGTAATATGGCATACGAAGTGCAACCGATCATGTGTTGATCGAAGCATGGCTTTTGTGTAAAGCGTAGCTTTGTGGACGTGACCTCGCCGGACCTCACAACCAAGAATGGTCGAAACAGGAAGTATGCAGCGGGGGTAGCGCCCCCTGAGGGTATGTCCCTTTCCTTCGGGATAGAGGTGGTATCATGGTATGGAGCCCAGATACTTAACCTATAACCTATGTGGTTGCTGCAAATCTATTGCTTTGTGGTTGTTGTTGTTGTTGGGGCCTCGGATAAAGGTCGGTTACGACCGGGGGATGGCATACTCGTGACAGTTAGCTACCTAATTACGGAGGTAACTCGGTTTTATGTTAGCAGAGATCCGGTTAGGTTCTCGGGGCGTCCCTCCAGAGGCATACCCATGTGGCCCAGGAAGTTCCTTTGCCTGACCATTTGTTGGAAATCCAATCACCAATACACGCCTTGTACAGTTTTAGTTGTAGAACCTGCCATTTAACATGGTAGCTATAGTAGGCATACTATAATGGTACGTAAGATGGCTAAGATTAATATTATACTTGCAAATATTTTTTTGCACTATGCACTAATAATAATATCAAACGATATTCGCGTATCAAGCATGTTTGACTATCGTAAGGAAAAATCTCCTCCAATTATGTGCTTGCATTGTCTGTGTGCGGGGAGGCCTTATGGTAGTGTCATTTTCCAAAAGCATTGCAGATTCCTTTCAAAATCTTTTTGTTTTTTGTTTAAAATAAACTGTTTTTTTTCTCACACCAGTCCCATGACTGGCCTGGAGTTTATTGTTCCATTTCTAAACTCTGGGTACCCACAATTTTCCACACGGGCAGCCTAAAGTTAGATTTTCAGATTATCAGCTAGTAAATATAGATTCGACAGCCTTCAGCTTTCTGTTTGGAATCTTTGGATTTTGGTGATCGCATCGATGGCTGACCTTGCTTAGTACAACATGATGGTGGTTCGAGCTTTTGGTTTGTGTGTTGTTTGGCAAGGAGCTTTGGAGTATTGGATTGGAATGCAATTTTGGATTCTGTCTTTCTTTCTATCCTTTAAAAGATCAGATTAAAAGATCAGATTGTTGATATTGTTCCGCTTTTGTCTTGTATCTCTGATAGATATTGATATCTCAATTGTATCATTATTGTATCGAATATTGTGTATCAATGTTATATCATTCAATTTTCTTCCCCTGTGTTGTTGTACTTAATGTGATATAAGCTTCGGCGCGGATCGAATTTCAACGATTGAATCTACGGCATTCGAATACGGGTGAAGTATGGATGTCGATTTTCGAGCGCTGAAATTCGGGTCGTGACATAGGGTGGGAAAAGAAATTGGTGGGATGATAATAGATGAACCCACTAAATAAATGTGATTATTTATAGCATCTGTAAACTCAACAAACTCCGCATTAGTAGTAGTAGAATCATCGAACTCCCTGATTTTGATGAAATTTTTTGACAAATGATAGAGTAAATTTGGAACTAAATTTGATAGAGGAATGAAGTTTTTAGGGTTTTGGAGGAAACTGGAAAGTGAACACGGTAAGAACATAAAAGAAGGGATGAGAGATTATTTTTGTTTATATTTTTTTTAAGCATGCTGCTATTGGCACCCCTATTTACTCTTCTAGCCACCTTTAAACATTTAATACAGATGATTATTTTTTATACACTTCTAGCCACCACACCATATTTCTTCATTCAGCCGTTCACCGCCGTACCTCTTTCTCTTAAATAGTACGACTTCTGTAAAATTACAAAATCTAAACCCTACCAGAAGAAGATATTCTGTTTTGCCTAATAGACTATGGAAGATGAAGATTAAAAAGAGGTTAGATTTGTTTTTTCATGATTTCTATTGTTTTGTAGTAAATGTTATTAGTGTTTTTATTGGTTAGGGTTTTTTATTGCATTTTAGGATGCTTTTTCCGCTTTGGATAGCTTGGAGGACATTAAATTTGACGACGTTATTATAGAGAATGACAATGTAAGTTATTGACTTTTAGGGTTTTTCTCCATACAACTTACATGTCTTGTTTTACAGTTTGATGACATTAATTTTTTTTCCATCTGTTAGACTGAAAATTTGAATGATAATAAATTGTAGAATTCCCTTATTATTTCGGATGATAAATATGTTGGTTGTGACAATATGATGCAAGATGCTCGTTCAAATGACACAAAAGACATAAATTTTGATCTGACAATTCATTTTACAACCGATCAAGTAAGTATTCATTAAAAAAATCACTAATGTTGTTATTAAAATGAATTATGTTAATTTTATGTTTAATTGTATGATTTCAGATATTTGATTCGCGGAGTACATTGATCCGATGGTGTAAAACAATAGTAAAATAGTTGAATACCGTTGTTGTAATTCTAAAGTCTAATAAATTAGGACCTGAAAGGAAACCAAGGTTACAATTGAGGCGTGAAAGGGCTGGATTTTATGGTAGTCATCAGGCAAAGTCAATAAACAAGGAAAATAATGTAAAGCAAACCAGACCTACCGCCAGTAGAAAATGGAATTGTCCTTTTAGATTGAAGGGCATGTATCTAGATGAAGATAAGTGGAAAATATGTGTTATCAACGGAGTACATTATCACGAACTATCTTATTCTTTAAAAGAACATACATATGTGGCACGGTTGATTGATATGGAGAAAAAAAATCTTAGAAGATATGAATATTGCAGGCGTTCGTCCAACAGAGGTGTTAGTAACCATCAAGAAATCATTTTCAGAAAATACATCAACTTTGAAAACCATCTACAATGCCAAATATAAAATGCAGTTGCCAGCTATGGAATGTAGATCTACCATGCAACATTTAGTGAAATTGCTTACGGAGAAGCATTATGTGTATTTTGACAGGTCTAATATGGAAACTGATCATTTGATAGATATAATGTGGTCACATCCGCAATCGCCTGTATTGTGTAAGTGTTTCCATCCATTATTTTGCTTGATTGTACTTATAAAACAAACTGGTATAATATGCCTTTACTAGAAATGGTTGGTATGACTTCTACGGGACGAACATTTAGTATTGCGCATGCATTTCTAGCACATGAGAGGGAGGAGAATTACAAATGGGTGCTATTAAAACATTTTTACTTGCCCAATAAACTACCCAAGGTAATAGTTATCGATAAAGAGTGGGCATTGATAAATGGAATTAATAAATAAATTCCACAATCAACGTTGATGATGTGTCTATGGCATATGGGAAATAATGTCATTACGAATTACAAACCAGAGTTCAAAACAAATGAAGTTTTCGAGATGTTTTTGCAAAGTTGGAAGAAGGTGGTTCAAGCGCCGACCGAAGATGAATTTTGGATATATTTGTAACAACCCGCATATTTTACGATTGAGTATTTAAATATTTTATTTAAATATTTCATCGTTAGTCGTACTTTTTGCAAACATTCAAATTAGGACTCGAGACAACTTCCATCGAGTTCAAAATATCGTTTGCGATCTTTTTAAGTATAAACTTTGATATGTTTGGAGATAGTAGAATTTTGCTACTTTTTTACTTAGGGCTTTGGTTTGGGCTGAGCCCATTAACCCCACTTAACTCAGTTCCAACCCTCTCCTCTTCATTTACTTCCTTTCTATTTTTCTTTATATTCAAGCTTTTATAACAATGGAGAGTGGAATGAGAAAATAAAACTCAAGCCCTAGTTTTCTATTTGCAAATCAACTTCTAGCTCCAAATTCAAGAGAACCCATTGGTAAGCCTTCTCTTCATCTTCTCCAACTCCTTCTCTCTTGAATTTCAGAAATTCCTAAACCTAACTTTGGGAACGTTCTTCTTTTAAAGCTTAGAATCAAGCTTCTTGAGTTGGATTTGAAGAGTGGTTGATTCTCCTTTGCTTTAAAGCTTCTTCTTCATTAGTTTGGGTTCAAAGGTGAGATTTTTATCTCACATCTATGTTTATGATTATCTTCGATTGTTAGGTATGAATTCCTAACACATATTCATGTGCATTTGATTTTGGTTTGAATTGGTTTGGTGTATATTCCAATTTTTGGTGTTTTGAAATCAAAATCTATGAAAATCCTTTTATGGATATCTTAACATGTTTTGGTGACGCATCGAAGAGCCATAAGGGCCGGGTAGTCGATTGGCACAAACCCCTAGTGCCATTGCTCGAATTCGGTTGCGAATTGGTTGGGTTTGCACACCTTGTGCAAAGGCAGGGAAAACTGCCTTAGCTCCAGTCAGTCGACTGGACTTCTTGGTCAGTCGACTGGCTGAAGCTAATAATCAGGGTGAAGGCTTCCTGTAGAGCCTTGGGGGCTCTGTTTACTGCAGTCAGTCGACTGAACTCAGTGAGTCAGTCGACTGACCTGCTCCTATATGCCTAGTATGCCTATTTTTGCTTGTGATTCCAATGTTTATCGATTTGTTTTGATTCCTAGTTGATGCTATCAATTATTCGACTTTGATGACTTCTATTTGGAATTTTTGGAAATATCCATTCTGATGGATTTGATATCAATTTATTGGAATTAATTCACGTCCTCGTATGTGAATTTTTATGATTGATTGTTTCTACAATCATTTCTGTGATTTGTCACTTTAAAAATATAAAGGTTTCAATACTAGTAGTAAATATCAATACTCTTTCATCAAAGCGATTTCAAAACTATTTTATTACAAAGCTCTTTTCTTCAACCGTTTTCTAATCTACTAGTATATACAAGCCTTTACCTCACTCGTATGAGAAATCTAATTAAACGGCTTAGTAAAACGAGTGGTATGAAACGCTTGCGTTTACTTCGTCGGTTAATTCTTGGACTTATTCGATTGAAACTCTTGTGACAATTTTCTAGTGGAGATCTACAATTTGTTCGTAAATATTTAAGTTAAGCTAGTGGTTATGGGAGATGAAGCTAAGCTCATATATTTACTAGCTTACTGTAATTGACACTTCTTGATGATCATGACGATCATTTTTGTGATTTAGACTAGCAATTGTGCGACGTCTCTTTGTCCACGTGGAGAACTGTAACTCATTCTATTGAGCTTCGTCTCATTTCTTTGTGGGGTAGCTCCCCATGGTCTTCGGGCCATTCGTGTGTCAAAAATTAATGGCTAGCTACCATCAGATAGCGTCTCGTTCGTGTGATACATATGTTGGTGAGTTTTCATGCTCCCGTTCGTGCGATAGGCCTCTCCCCCCCTTTTTGTGATTTCTGGATTTCGTGTGTTGAATTCTGGAATTTATGCTTTACCAATTTTAGTGATTTTCATTGATATGATTTGTCAATTTTTGTGCATTGGTGAATTCGTGTGTCATTGACTTGTTGTGAATACAAGTTTTGGGTATGAAACCCTTTTTGGATCTTTGGGAAGATTTTGTGATATTGATTAATCTCATGTTGAGTTCCAATTACATACTTATTGTAGTATGCCCGTATGGTTATCATACGTTTATGCCATATCTCTTATTCTATATCATGTCATCTAATATTTATAGCTAGACTGATCCGTTTATTATTTCTTATTAAATAATACTCGGGTCAGACCGAGATGTTACAGGTGCTTCTGCTTGACTTCTCCCCATGGATTCATTACTCTGACTTTTGGCTAACCACGTAGATTAGCAATTTTTTGTTGTTGTATACACTTGAGATATAGACTCATAGTTGTATTCTTTTGTATAGCACATGTTGCTATTCTTTTGTATTATTGTGGATCTTTTTGACCACTACTCTGATATACACTTTCATGTGTTAGTTATAAATTCATATCTTCTTCCGCCTTTGTGATATGAATTATTTGTGACTGATTTGTGTTATTTTTTTATTTCTATATTTGTCTCCGAAGATTATTATAGCCACTGTGTAATGGCTTTGTGTTTGTATCAGTATGTCGGATTTCGCATGTTATACTATCTGACATATCGGTGCTCGCGCAAAGCAATTACACGGATGGTCGCTCCTCAACAGCCTTATTCTCCGTGCTAGTTGACGGCATTACACCGTAGTGTCCTTGGCTAGCGTGGGTATAGAGGTGGGGCGTCACAGCTTGGTATCAGAGCCAAACTTCGGAACAATATGGAATATTATAACAAGGATCATCGTCCTAAGATTCTCTTAGGAGTCGTGCCTTAAGATTTAATTCGTGTCTTCGTACCGTTCTATCCTATTTTCTTTTATGATTCCTTGTTTTATTTATCAAGGTTGCTTGATATTCATTTGGTGAATAACCTTTTTCTTCTTTCTTTCTTTCTTTCTTTCTTAAGGAAGGGAAATGGTTAGACCAGGCCGTCCCAGCGCCGGTCAATCTAGTGCTACTCCCCAAGATGGAGTTTTTATGACTACCCAGCAGCTTCTTGACCTTGTCACGAATGCTCAAGTAGCTGGTTCTAATCCGGAACCTACTCATCCTAAGTCTGGATTTGCACGCTTGTGTAACTATTATACCAACTTGGGTGGGAAACCATTCAAGGGTTCTGAAACTATTATTGAAGTCCAGGCTTAGCTGAGATCATGCGATCGAATCTTTTCTCGCATGAATCTTATTGATCTTCACTGAGTTCAGGTGGCTTCTAGTATGCTCCAAGAAAGAGCATTGGACTGGTACGAACTTCTTATTTCTGAGATTAATGAAACGGATCTCACTTGGGAGCAATTCCGGGAATGCTTCGAATTAAAATTCATGCCAGAAGCTGAGAAGGTGACTTTGGCTCGCCGTTTTATTGACCTTGTTCAAGGTGAATCTTCCGTGACTGACTATGTCGCGTCTTTTGAATCTCTCTCTAAATATGGGGTTGAGTATATTAATACCCCATTGAAGAAAAATCAGAGATTTGTCTATGGCTTGAACAAGAGTCTCAAGAAGCCATTACTTCTAAAATTAGAAGTTTCTTTCGACCAACTCATTGATATTGCTCTTCGTCTTGATGAAGAGGATAGGGAGAATGATGTTGAAGTGGTGGGTTCCAAACCAAACTTCAATAACCAGAAGAGCTAAACAAATTCAAAGGTCCTTATCCCAATAAGAAAGGGAAGCAAGCAACTCTGGCTGCAAAGACCTTTTCCTCTACTGAAGGGAAATGCTTTAACTGTGGTTCCAGAGACCATTTTGCGAACAAGTGTTCAAAGCCTCGTACTTGTCGCTATTGCAAAAGCCCGGATCATTATTTATCTTCTTGTCCCAAACTTCAAAATAGGAGGGAGGGAAAGCTTAATGTTGCTCAAGCCCCTGGCAACACATCTCGTGGTCAAGGTATTTCTCATTCTATCCTTGATGGTATTATTATATTTCGTGATCGACCTATTCGAGTTCTTTTTGATACGGGTGCATCCCATTCTTTTATTTCAAAAGAACTTGTTGATACTTTTTCTTTAAGTGTTGTTGCTTTAATGACTTCTTTGAGGGTTTCGAATCCAGTTGGTGGATCCGCAACTCTTAGTTTGCTTTGTAAAGATGTCGAGATTATTTTGTGTGATTTTTCTTTCCTAGCTGATTTGCATGTCATGCGTTATTTAGGCTTTGGAATGATTTTGGGAATGGATTGGCTTAACCGTTATGAAGCCCAAATCCTATGTCCTGAGCGGACTATTCATCTTCGACATCCTCAATCTGTTAAGCAGGTTTCTATTATTCTTAAAGATTCAGATTCTTATTTAACTGCGTCATTATATTCTTTAAATTCTGGTAATGACGATAATGATGATGAGGAAGATATTATTTCTCTTATTCACGTTGTTCGTGAATTTTCTGACATATTTGATCCCGTTTTAGGATTACCACCTAAGCGAGCAATTGAGTTCAGAATTAATCTTACCCCTGGGGCTCGACCTATTACTCGTCCTCCTTATCGTTTATCCAATAAAGAAAATGAGGAGATGCGTAAACAATTATCCAAATTGGAGACGAAGTAATTTATTCGCTCTAGTTCCTCGCCTTGGGGAGCTTCAGCTATTTTTGTGAAGAAATCCGATGGTACACTTAGGCTTTGCGTTGACTACCGCAAGACTAATGATCTTACTATCAAAAATAAATATCATTTACATCGGATTAATGACCTATTAGATCAACTTAGTGGTGCTAGAGTCTTTTCACAATTGGACTTAGCTACTGGCTTTCATCAGCTTCGTATTGCAGAGGATAGTATTCCTTTGACATCGTTCCGCACTCGGTATGGATCTTATGAATGGCTTGTTATGCCATTTGGGTTGACGAATGCCCCGGCTTATTTCGTTGACTTAATGAATCGAGTTTTCAAAGACTTCCTCGATCGATTTGTTCTCATCTTTATTGATGATATTCTTGTGTATTCTAAAACAGAGGAGGAGCATGAAAAGCATCTTCGGATTATGTTGGAAACTCTTAGGAGTAATCAATTGAAAGCAAAATTTTCTAAATGCCACTTTTGGCAATCTCGTGTGAAGTTTCTCGGTCATATTATTTCTGAATCTGGAATATCAGTGGATCCTTCAAAGATTGAAGCGATTCAAAGTTGGAAGAGACCGGAGAGTGTAACGGAAATTCGTAGTTTCCTTGGATTGGCGGGTTATTACCGTCGTTTTATCAAAGACTTTTCTAAGATTGTCGTGCCTCTCACTAGCTTAACGAAGAAAGGTGTTAAATACATTTGGTCGGACAAATGTGAAACTTCTTTTCAGAAACTAAAGGAACTTCTTTTTGATACTCCTATTCTTGTTATTCCCGAGGGAAATAAAGATTTCGTTGTTTATACCGATGCTAGTCGCGTTGTTTTAGGTGCCGTTCTTATGCAAAAGGAACGTGTTATCGCTTATGCTCCTAGGCAATTGAAGCCGGCTGAGACTAGATATGCACTCACGATTTAGAGCTTGCGGCTATTGTTTTCGCCCTTTGCATTTGGCGTCATTATCTTTTGGGAGAAAAGTTTATTCTTTATACCGACCATAAATCTTTGAAATATCTATTTTCTCAAAAAGAACTTAATTTGCGTCAACAGCGTTGGCTCGAGTTCCTTGCACCTTATGATCTTGACATCCTTTATACTCCCGGAAAGGGAAATCGCGTCGCCTATGCGCTTAGTCGCAAGCAACAAGCGGTTGTTTCTACGATGATATCCGAATGGAATGACCTCGAGGTTTTATATACTTGTGAAATTCGGGATCGTGTCCCCGATTTATGTTCATATCTTGTTTTATGTAGCCTTGAGGCTCATCCTTCTCTTTTAGACCGCATTCTTGAAGCTCAAGGGCTAGATCCCGAATTGGCTCTTCTTGGCCAAAATATTAGGGATAAAATCAATGTTGAAGGTTTGAAAGACTTTGATATTGATTCTCGTGGCGGCATTCGAAAATTTGGTAGACTTGTCGTGCCAAATATTAGTGGTCTTCGTAGAGATATTTTAGAAGATTCTCATCGTTCGAAATTTACCATTCATCCCGGTAGTAGTAAAACGTACGCAGATATGAAGCAACTTTATTATTGGGAGGGAATGAAACTTGACATCGCTAACTTCGTTAAGTGTTGCATGACTTGCCAACTCGTTAAGGCCGAACATCAAAGGCCCAGTGGGTTATTGCAACCTTTAGAAATTCCAATTTGGAAGTGGGACCAAATTTCTATGGATTTTATTGATGGCCTCCCCCGTTCTCGTTCGGGTCATGATAGCTTATGGGTGATAGTTGATAGATTCACTAAATCCGCCCATTTTATTCCTCTTCGGTCCAATCGAACCGTTCCTCTCTTGGCCAAGCTTTTTATTAAAGAAATTGTAAAATTACATGGAGTTCCTACTTCTATTGTTAGTGATCGTGATCCATTGTTTACTAGTTGATTTTGGAAGAGTCTTCAAAAAGCTTTGGGAACGAAGCTAAATTTTAGCACCGCTTATCATCCCCAGTCCGATGGACAAACCGAGCGTGTGAATCAAACTCTTGAAGATCTTCTTCGTGCATGTGTTCTTGATTTTGGTGGAAGTTGGGTAGATCATATTTCACTTGTTGAATTTTCCTATAATAATAGCTTCCAATCTAGTATTGGTATGGCACCTTTCGAGGCACTCTATGGAAGGCCATGTCGATCTCCTTCTTGTTGGCTTGAGGCCGGTGAGAAGCTGGTTTTAGGTCCAGATTCTATTCGTGATTCCACAGAAAAGATTGTCCTTATTCGTCATAGGATGAAAGAAGCCCAAAGTAGACAAAGATCCTATGCCGATAACCGGAGAAGGAAATTAGAATTTTCTGTGGGAGATCTTGTGTTTATTCGTGTTTCACCTATGAAAGGTGTTAAACGTTTCAGTCGATCGGGAAAATTAGCGCCTCGATATATTGGGCCATTTCCTATCACCGAACGTATTGGTTCCGTGGCTTATCGCCTTTTATTACCGGCTCAATTTTCTGCTATTCATGACGTGTTTCACGTTTCTCAATTACGGAAATGCCTTCGAGATTCTGATTCCATTCTTAAGCCCGGTATTGTGGAAGAAATTGAAGTTTCACCTAATTTAACTTATGAGCAGCATCCTATTCGAATTATAGCTTCGGAGGTCAAACGCCTTCGAAATAAAGATGTCCCGCTTGTGAAAGTTCAATGGTCTTCAAATCCTTAGGATTGTTCTTGGGAATCTAAAGAATTCATCGAGCGAACACATCTGGACTTACTTTCCCGTGCCCTTTGAGGTGAATTTCTTATTTCAAATTTCTTTTGTGTTGAATATGCTTTCATGGTTGTTACTATATATTTTCTTCTTAAATATTGCGAGGACGCAATTTCTTTAAGGAGGGGAGTCTGCAACAACCCACATATTTTACGATTGAGTATTTAAATATTTTATTTAAATATTTCATCGTTAGTCGGATTTTTTTCCGAAAAAGCTACTTTTGCAAACAGTCAAATTAGGACTCGAGACCACTTCCATTGAGTTCAAAATGTCGTTTGCGATCTTTTTAAGTATAAACTTTGATATGTTTGGAGATAGTAGAATTTTGCTACTTTTTTACTTAGGGCTTTGGTTTGGGCTGAGCCCATTAACCCCACTTAACTCAGTTCCAACCCTCTCCTCTTCATTTACTTCCTTTCTATTTTTCTTTATATTCAAGATTTTATAACAATGGAGAGTGGAATGGGAAATTAAAACTCAAGCCCTAGTTTTCTATTTGCAAATCAACTTCTAGCTCCAAATTCAAGAGAACCCATTGGTAAGCCTTCTCTTCATCTTCTCCAACTCCTTCTCTCTTGAATTTCAGAAATTCCTAAACCTAACTTTGGGAATGTTCTTCTTTTAAAGCTTAGAATCAAGCTTCTTAAGTTGGATTTGAAGATTGGTTGATTCTCCTTTGCTTTCAAGCTTTTTCTTCATTTGTTTGGGTTCAAAGGTGAGATTTTTATCTCACATCTATGTTTATGATTATCTTCGATTGTTAGGTATGAATTCCTAACACATATTCATGTGCATTTGATTTTGGTTTGAATTGGTTTGGTGTATATTCCAATTTTTGGTGTTTTGAAATCAAAATCTATGAAAATCCTTTTATGGATATCTTAACATGTTTTGGTGACGCATCGAAGAGCCATAAGGGCCAGGTAATCGATTGGCATAAACCCCAAGCGCCATTGCTCGAATTCGGTTGCGAATTGGTTGGGTTTGCACATCTTGTGCAAAGGCAGGGAAAACTGCCTTAGCTCTAGTCAGTCGACTGGACTTCTTGGTCAGTCGACTGGCTGAAGCTAATAAGCAGGGTGAAGTCTTCCTGCAGAGCCTTGGGGCTCTGTTTACTACAGTCAGTCGACTGACTCACTGAGTTCAGTCGACTAACCTGCATCTCGAGAGTTTTTTAGGACTGTGATCAGTCGACTGAACTCAGTGAGTCAGTCGACTGACCTGCTCCTATATGCCTAGTATGCCTATTTTTGCCTATTTTTGCTTGTGATTCCAATTTTTATCGATTTGTTTTGATTCCTAGTTGATGCTATCAATTATTCGACTTTGATGACTTCTATTTGGAATTTTTGGAAATATCCATTCTGATGGATTTGATATCGATTTATTGGGATTAATTCACGTCTTCGTATGTGAATTTTATGATTGATTGTTTCTACAATCATTTCTGTGATTTGTCACTTTAAAAATATAAAGGTTTCAATACTAGTAGTAAATATCAAAACTCTTTCATCAAAGCGATTTCAAAACTATTTTATTACAAAGCTCTTTTCTTCAACCGTTTTCCAATCTACTAGTATATACAAGCCTTTACCTCACTCGTATGAGAAATCTAATTAAACGGCTTAGTAAAACGAGTGGTATGAAACGCTTGCGTTTACTTCGTCGGTTAATTCTTGGACTTGTTCGATTGAAACTATTGTGACAATTTTCTAGTGGAGATCTACAATTTGTTTGTAAATATTTAAGTTAAGCTTGTGGTTATGGAACATGAAGCTAAGCTCATATATTTACTAGCTTACTATAATTAGCACTTCTTGATGATCATGACAATCATTTTTGTGATATAGACTAGTAATTGTGCGATGTCTCTTTGTCCACGTGGAGGACTGTAACTCATTCTATTGAGCTTCGTCTCATTTCATTGTGGGGTAGCTCCCCATGGTCTTCGGGCCATTCGTGTGTCAAAAATTAATGGCTAGCTACCATGAGATAGCGTCTCGTTCGTGTTATACATATGTTGGTGAGTTTACATGCTCCCGTTCGTGTGATAGGCCTCTCCCCCCCCCCCTTTTGTGATTTCTGGATTTCATGTGTTGAATTCTGGAATTTATGCTTCATCAATTTTAGTGATTTTCATTGATATGATTTGTCAATTTTTGTGCATTGGTGAATTCGTGTGTCATTGACTTGTTGTGAATACAAGTTTTGGGTATGAAACCCTTTTTGGATCTTTGGGAAGATTTTGTGATATTGATTAATCTCATGTTGAGTTTCAGTTACATACTTATTGCAGTATGCCTGTATGGTTATCATATGTTTATGCCATATCTCTTATTCTATATCATGTCATCTGATATTTATAGCTAGACTGATCCGTTTATTATTTTCTTATTAAATAATACTCGGGTCAGACCGAGATGTTACAGGTGCTTCTGCTTGACTTCTTCCCAGGGATTCATTACTCTGACTTTTGGCTAACCACACAGATTAGCAGTTTTTTGTTGTTGTATACACTTGAGATATAGACTCACAGTTGTATTCTTTTGTATAGCACATGTTGCTATTCTTTTGTATTATTATGGATCTTTTTGACCACTGCTCTGATATACACTTTCATGTGTTAGTTATATATTCATATGTTCTTCCGCCTTTGTGATATGAATTATCTGTGACTGATTTGTGTTATTTTTTTATTTCTATATTTGTCTCTGAAGATTATTATAGCCACTGTGTAGTGGCTTTGTGTTTGTATCGGTATGTCGAATTTCGCATGTTATACTATCTGACATATCGGTGCTCGCGCAAAGCAATTACACGGATGGTCGCTCCTCAACAGCCTTATTCTCCGTGCTAGTTGATGGCATTACACCGTAGTGTCCTTGGCTAGCGTGGGTATAGAGGTGGGGCGTCACAATATTGCAATGATTTTCAAAAAGATTGGGTAGGTTACCCCGAAAGCATGAAGTATATTTGTAATAATTGCTTGGAATACAAAGAGTATTTTGCTTATGCATGGACAAATAAAAATAAACATCGTAATAATAGGACAATTACTGGAGCTGAATCTTCCCATGCGCAATTGAAAAAACATCTTGGTATGTCTAGATCAACATTTGCTTGGTCGAAAATGGATAATATATTGTGTCTACAACATACAGAAACAAAAGCCAGTTTTGAAAGAAGTTTAGGAGCCGTACGGGCTGCATATCAAATTCATTGTTAAAACATCTACAAGGTAAGACATCTTTTTTTGCATTATATTTGATTGTGAAAGAAATGGGAAAAATTAGTTGTGTTGCTTTGGATGCTTCCGCCTGTGACCATTTGAATCGTTTAGTATATGGTCTTCCATGTGCATATCAAATATACCAATATCACATTGATGGTCTTCCAGTCCCAATTGAACTAGTAGATGGACATTGGAGACAATTTAACTATACTCCACAAGTTGAAGAGTCACTTGAGTTAATCCATACACTCGAGTTTGCTTATGTAAAAAAACTTTCTAATTCGAGCACGCCTGAGAAGAAGAAAGTGATATTATTGTAGCTAAGAGAAATTGGATTGCCCGCCACGACATCTACTCTGGAACCGAAAGTAGAGAAACACAAAGGTAGACCAATTGGTAGTAAGAATAAATTAACTAGCAAACAAGCCAAACGTCAAACATCTACAAAAAGGAATCCCTCCGCGTTTGCGAAAACTAGTAATGAAATTCTTTCTCAAGCTAGCGTGTACAAGAAACTGCCTCCAAAACGGAAAAATCCCAATGTGAAGTTCGATAAGACTGATGTAAATGCAACAAATACCGGTTTCACGTATTTAGCGTATCTACCAGCTTTCCTATACCAACATATTGTTAACGTTAAAGATGTTATAGCAAATGGCAATTGTGGATTTCGTTGCATAGTTGAACAAGTTAAGGAATTAAATTCTGATTGGAGAGAAGCAAGAAAATAAATTTTAAAGGAGTTGATGAAAAATTGGGATTTATATGTTATACATTTTGATATAACAAACTGCGAAGAATTAAAGTCAGCTACAGATTGTAAATCTAGTCCTTGTTCTAAAGCTAATTGGATGGTAATGTCTGAAACTGGATACTTGGTTGCAAATGCATTCAACCAAGTTGTTGTTTATATATCCACTCTTCAAAGTTTGACATTTTTTCCACATGAAAGAGGCCATAGTCTTGGATATGACAACAATTCATTATTTTTGCAAATATTTTAGACTATCACTTTATTAAATTGGCGTTGACGAAAAATGCACCCATTCCATCAGTTGCTAGTTTTTGGCTTAGATTGGCTACTGATGAAGCTAAACAATGGAGCGAGTTGTACGTTGATCGGCAAATTGAGTTTGTTAAACTTTTCGCACCAGATATGGCCACAAAGGATGCTCACTTATAACTCAAATGTACTTGCTTATTATTTTCAGCAAATAACACCAATGTAATTGCATGTAAACTTGAAAATTTTGTGTACTGATTCAAGTTTAGTGAAAGTTAATTATGTTTTGGTGTTTAGATTAATTTTTTGTTTACTGAAAATTAATTGATGTAAGGGAAAATTAATTGTGCATTCACATATGAAATGGTCAAAACATAGAAAATCACAATAGTCACATCAACTAACAGTGGCTAGAAACAGCCAAAATTTTTCAAAATACACGGTTGTTATCAACCGAATAGAACAACCAATGTACTATGAATTGAAAGTAATATCGTCACGGTGGTTAGACGCCGTACTAAATAATTAACTTCAGCCTAACACCATAGTGGTTTTATATTGAAGAGCACAAGAGTTTTTCTGTTTGGTGGTTACACACTGAGATTAACCGAGAACGGTTGAACACTACCAAACAAAGGAATTCTCTATTATTAAGTAAAAAAATTGGCACGAATGTTATAAAACGAGTTTACATATATATTTTGGTTGTTGTTAACCGTATAGAAGACAGACAAATAAAATGGTTAAGCAACTAAATTGGCACGGTTGTATACTTTCGAGGATTCCCAAAAAAATTCGACCACTAACGACCGAACAGTTGATTTGTTTATTTTCCAGTAAAGAACTACATGGCTATTATAAAATGAGTTTATACACATATTTCGGCTATTTTTAACCGACCAGAAGATGGACAAATAAAATGGTTTGGCAAATAAATTGGCACGGTTGTATACATCCGAGACTTCTTAAAAACAGTCGACCACTAACGATCGAACGGATGATTTGTCTATTTTTCAGTCAAGAACTACACGACTGTTATAAAACAAGTTCACACACATATTTCGGTTGTTGTTAACCGACCAGAAGGTGGACAAATAAAATGATTTAGCAACTAAAATGGCACGGTTGTATACATCCGAGGCTTCTTAAAAACAGTCGACCGCTAACAACCGAACAGAGATTTAAACCTGTATTACTTCAGCTAACATGCACAACATACATGTAAATATATATACCTGATAAATAATGATCAACCAACAGAAATTACATCCAAAGCATATAAAGTAATCAAAACATATAAACCGATCGTACATATACAATTATCAAACTGATCAAACATATACACTTATCATACATTAAGCAGATATAACATACAGTGGTTCATCGCAAGTTCACCCAAAATTACATCGCTAGTTCATCCACGATTTTATCAAAAGCTAACACAGTGAAACAGAAACAACTTACAATGGTTAATTCAATGCTTCCTCCAACAACATACAATCACATCCTGCGATCATTCTTTCCTTTTGCATGTTTTTTTTCCTTTTATCTGGTTCATTCAATGCTTCCTCCAATAAGTCAACTGCTGCACGTTCTGCATCAAGACACCGACCAATGGATTTTTTTTGAGAACTTAGCTTTTCTTTCAACTTTTCTACCACTTTCCCAGCAGAAATTCTCTACAAAATTTGCAAATAAATTAATAAATAAATATATAAATTGATTTTAATTTCATTGGCAATTACATAACAAAATATTATTATTCTTACCAACTTCTCATTGTTGTCCACTTTCCTTAAGCTACTTTTCCTTACATCCAGGTGCTGAACAATGGGATGAGAAATACTCAAATACCATGACATATATTTAGCGGTACAATCCCACGGGTCAATTACACGAGTAGACCGTGATTTCATAGATAGGACATGATCTTGCCAATTTTTCGAATACCAATAACTGTTGTCAAATTCAATTTTGTATTGGTTAGCGTTATTACCTCTACGTCATTTACGTGGCGCCATTGGATTTGTCGGAATTCATTAAGCGATACAAATTGACGGAGCACTCGGTTAGGATAGTATGGTTCAGCAGTATCAAAGTAGAGAATGGCACCATTATAAAAAGCAACTTCGGGCAAGGGTACTTCGACCTCAAGTTATGATATGGATCCCAACATACCTAATAATTTATTTAAATAATAATTCCTTTAACTACTAGTTATTTTATAATTTTATTAAAGTAAACAATTGACATACTTACATCTTGTACGACTAAATCATCTAACTACTCTCGTAGCCGTATTATAGCCGAAGTTGTATCACCGGACTATTTGATAGGTTGCCATCTGCACATCCTAGGCATCATGTCATTATAATCTTTACTGGGAATGGCATTTGGAAGCATAGGAAAGTGATCATGAATCCAAGCCTTCATGAAAATGCATTTATTTTGGTATAGGATTGATAAGATTAAACAATAATAGAAATACTTACAGTCAACGGTGTCATGTAACCGACCATTTGTCTGACATCCCGTCTAGAAGCGAGGCCTAACTGTCGATATAAAATGGCTAATGCTCCCATCCCCAAGCTTGTTCATTTAATTGATTGACGTTCTCCAAACATTCCAAGTAGTTAGCTAGAACTTTAGTGCCTGACTTATCGCAGAACAAAGTACAACCTAATAAAAAAAGAAGGTAGGCACGGACAACAACTTCATAATCACCTTCAGTTGCATCTTCTTTCTTTGTCTTGTCTTCAAATGTGTCCAATAAAAAGTTAAGCTTCACTGAATTCGAATAATTTAATTCTTCTATAGCTACATCTCATGCAACGCTAAGATAATCAACTAAAAGATCGATCGGGTTACAATCATCCGAGCCTTTATATATACAAGTACCAACAATAGGAATTTTCAAAATTTGTGCCACATCATCTAATGTTATTGTCATTTCTCCAAAAGGCGTGTGAAAAGAATTAGTTTCTGGACGTCATATCTCTACGAAAGCGAACATAGTTACATAGTCAACATGCTTGTATGAGTATTGTGTCAATGAATACAAAACAGAATTTTTAATTTTATGTGCAACTTGAGTTGGCATATCGTCAATACTCCATTACTTCAACTTCATTGTATGTGAAATGCATTTGAGTGGGCCTCTCTCCTAAATCAAAACAATTATAATTTGAAATATATTTAAAATATTATATGACAAAATGCTTGTGAAATCCACCTAACCTATTCTTTGCTCCAAATAGCAAATGCAATATGCGACTCAAAGCTTTTTAATATGGAAGTGTTCACCAGTATAGGAGCAATAGCTTGGCTAGAAGAGAGACCACCTGAAGGAGGAAATTTTGTTTCCATTTTCGTTTGTGCATTGTCCGAACCATCTTTCTCTAATCCATCTCCAGAACCATCAGAACCAGACTCATTTCCCGAATCATCTTGACCAGACCCGTTTGTCAGTTCATTGTCAGTCCTAATTTCTACGTTTTCAGTTTTTACCGATCGCTCCATGTTTTTCTTCTCTAGTTCCGCAGCACGTTTCAGTCTCAACATAGCTGTTATGGCTTGCTTCTCCTTTTCTACAACCAATATAATGACATTTACAATTATATTCCATGATTGCTACAATTAGAAACACAAATAACTACTTGGAAATTACCTAACAGTAGAAACAAAACAAACATTACCCTAAATAAAGCATGTTATGTGCACATAAAAATCCACACGATATGCTAATCATTATATACCAGTCTACATGAAAAAAAATTTAAACCATGTTATATTCATCACACAAAAATCCATTACATATTATGTTCACATGAATACATCATAACAGAATATATAATTGAAATTCAAATGAATACATCATAACATGTTCACATGAACTAATATAAAATCCCCAAAGAAAAATAAATTCAGCTGGCAACTTCATTTATCTTATTGTAACAATGGTACGAACATATATTCCTGTTCGGCCATGTTCAACCGAAGAAAACATCATATTCCAGCTACATACAACCGAACCAACATTAAATCCCCAAATCATATCGAATCGAATCACATAAATAATCGATCATTGCTTGAAAATTAGGGTTTAAACAAATCAAACCGAATCAAATCATCGATGAATTTAGGTATGCTTGAAACGGAAACACTCATTCGAGGTCGTGGGCTGTTGAGAAGCGGTGATCATCTGCTACGAACTGCGGTTCTTCATGTTCGGCAATGGTGGAGGCGGTGGACGAGAACTCAACGAAGAAGGAAGCTTTCGTTTAGACTGTTGGTGCCTATCCATTTTAGCGTGTTTGAATTTGAGGTGGCCGGAAGAGGTTATGCTAAGTAAACTAGGTGGCCTTTATTATTGGTAGCTAGTAGTGCAAATAGGTATGAATAGTAGCACACTTTTTTAATGAGGAAGGGGAAAATCAGAATTAGACCGAAGATACAAGGTGCAACTGAATAACTTTAGTCCATCGCAGTCCATATGATGATATCTTTCATAAAATTAAATGGCGAGCTGCTTTGCCGCTGCAGCCGCTCGTTTTGATGATGTGAAAATGGAACAATGTCGAACTAGTTTTTTTCCCTAACTATTGGCGATTCCATTTTTCAATTGAGAAACCATGGGCGTGGGGAACTGACTCAAAACTGTTAGTATGAATATTTCATGGCTATTAGTTCAGAGCCAGCATTTTTCTCTAACTTAGCTATTTCCTTGCAGGTATTACAGTGAAATTAGACCCATCAACGGATACTTTCGGATGCGGATAGTGCCATATCCACATTCGCATTCGAAATGATTTTCGAATATCGGATATCTGCATCTGTGGATACGGACGAATATCGGATAATTGTCCTATCCGCTAACGACTGATAAATCAACAAATATAAATATAAATTTTAACTTTAACATACATTTTTTTCAATCCAATTGATTATAAAAGTGTTAAATATAAACAACTATGGCAATAATATATAGTTTTGAGCAGTTAATAAGCAGTGCATATAATATATACTACTAACTTAATAAAACAATAAATAAATATCTTTCATTATACTAAAATACACATAATTTATACTATAATCTTGACAAAGACAGGACGGATAATTTTTGAATGCGGTGCATCCGCATTTATTTTTTCGGATATTGGATATTATCCTCTTTTCAGATACAGATGCGGACGGATTTTGGATTTTTCGTGTATCCATTGACGGCCCTAGGTGAAATTGCTAAGGTATTACCGCTTGTTTAGAACAAACCCATTGTAAATGAAAATAGTGATGCAAGCTTAATGGTCTATTATGTTGACATATTATTCACCGTTGAAGAGAGAGGAAATATGTAATATGAACTCTTAAATCTTACACTAAGAAAATCTGATAATTTCCTTTATCTATCCGATACGAGTTTTGTGTACCGGATATTCATTAGGATCATTCTACTTCTGTATCCATTTCATTTTAAATATCTATCTGAGTTTGTTGACATTTCATCCTCCTTTATAGTGTTTTATGTAAACAACCTTAGTACTGTTATATTTTAAGAGAACTTATTCTATTCTCTTATGGTTATGGATACCATATTTGCTCGTTTACTATATCTCTCCAATTGGTTTTTTCGGTCCACATACTTTTCCATGATCCCCAAAATATTTTTAATGGTGAAGCTCGGTAGATAATCAAGTTTGTGAAATGACATGGAAACCTTGGTTTTTTCTGCTACTATAAATTGAATCTAGCTTATAATATTATTGATGATTGCGCTTGCAGCCATGATTCTTTGTGTGGCTATGTGTGTGCATACTGCATATATGTATATTTATGTCTTTATGATCCAAAGAATGTGGAGTGGAAAGTTTAAAGAGCCTCTCACATGTTTTTATAGTATTTACCACTTCATCCATGCATTGGTTATAATCAGTTTAATCCTAATTTTTCTTCACTTGAAGTGATCTGGATATGGATAATCCTAAATGACTTAAAAGTCAGAGTTGAAATATGGGTAATTATATCCAAATCTTACTTAATTGGGGGTAATTATTTGAATTTTTCTTTGAATACTATGAGCAGTGAAATACATAAACTGACTATAAACAAAACAAACTAAAACCAGTGAATACCGGTCTATTGAGGTTTCTCTCTTGCAGAAATTGTTGCATTGAACTATTTTCTTCTTCAGTTCAGTGTATATGAATACATATTTATTTGGCTCTTCATGGGATGAGTGCATTCCAATATATATTTTTTTACTTATATTCTTCTCTTTGGTGGTATGCACAAGTTTTAACCACTAATTATTTTAATGCTCAATACTCAATAGAGAGTTAACAGTAACTTATTCAATTTTCATACTAACAGTTACATCCACCATCTTATTATGTACAACGTGTTAGAATTCTCAAAAATTGGTGAATGAGATATGTCCCACATCGCCAAAAATAAGTCCTTATTCTTGTTTATATAGTGTATTATCAATTCCTATATTGGCTCTTAGGGTCAGGTAATTTTATGCGAGGGGGAGGCGCGACTATTGCGGACGGTAACGCTTTTTGGCCTTGCAAATGAAGGGATGCTACTTTTCTCAATGGGTGTAGCCATTGGGAATTCAGCTATAAATAAGAAGGAAACCCAATCACTTTCCTTACTCAATTAACTCCAAATTTTCTCTTCTTCCTCTTCGTTTCTTAATATCTACAATCCGTGTGCTTTTGCATATCGCACAGAAGATCATACACATCACAATCTCGAGTAGATCACGTCTTTTGTATCTTGGGAGACTTTGAATAAAGTCTTAAGGAAATTGTTACGACAAGCCTCAAACGTAATTTCCCTCTTCAATTGGTTAGATTTCTATCTGATTTATATAGTTATATATATATAAATATCGTTTTCTTTCTACGTTGTACTATTTCTTTAAATAGTATAACGTTTGATTTAGCACTATAGTTATTATTTCTATAGTTGTTACTTTGTTGTTGTAATTAATTACAACATACTTAGTGTTAAAATAACTAATACAAAATTCCAGAGTAGTGGAAATCTGAGTTGTAAACTTGTGAGACAAGTTTATTATTGATTACTCTCTGTTTTGGTATACTAGACGTATAACATCCTAAGACTTTCCTGTTTTCGTTAAAACAGAGATGGCAACAGTTGAACTATCAACAAAGGCTACTACACACAACATGTCTGATTCGTTCAAAGGAAATGGTGATGACTTCATAACATGGCAAAATCAAATGCTATTTTATCTCACCACACACGGTCTGCAACGGTATCTCGAGGAGGAGGAACCGATTCCTGCACCAGGCAAGGAATCAGATGTTTATATGTGGAAGCATTCTGATTTTCTATGTTGAAACTATATCATAAATTGTCTCGACAAGGTGCTATACAAAGTATATCAGCCTCTAAAGACAGCAAAAGCACTCTGGAATGCAATTGCCATGAAGTATAAAACGTAGAATATCAGTCTTAAGAAATTCATTGTAGACAAATTCATGGACTACAAGATGGTTGACTCCAAACCGGTGACTTCTCAACTGCATAAACTGCAAATCATCATTCATGAACTCGAAGCGGAAGGTCATAAGGTAAGAGAATCATTTTTGGTTGAAGCCATCACGGGAAAACTACCGCCATCGTGGAAAGATTACCGCAACTATCTAAAGCATAAGAAGAAGGAAATCTCTTTACAGGATCTCATAGTCCGACTGAAACTTGAGGCAGATAACCGTAGAGTTACAAAACCAAGCGAGGAGACATTTGTGACTGAAGGCTGAAAGACCAAAAACATAAAGAAGAATTTCCAGAATAAAAGGAAAGCTCCACAGAACAAACCAAAAGACAACAAACGAACCAAAAAGTTTAATGGCGAGTGTTGGGTTTGTGGAAAGGTTGGTCATGCCGCTAAAGATTGCAGACACAAAAAGAAACGGAACAAAGAGGCAAATATAGTAGACAACATGGAAGTAGACGAGTCCAACTTCTCGGCAGTTGTATATGAATGCAATTTGGTTCAGAATCCTAACCAATGGTGGGTAGACACAGGCGCTACGCTTCATGTCTACTCTGACAAATCCATGTTTTCTACATACCAGAAATTCGATCACGAAGAAAAACTCTATGGGTAATTCTGCAGTATCCATGATCGAAGGTAGTGGCACAGTAATCCTCAAGTTTACTTCTAGAAAAACTGTCAAGTGGAATGACGTGCTCCACGTTCCAGACATACGCAAGAATCTCATCTCTGGTGCAGTGCTATCAAAGAAAGGATTCAAAATGGAGTTCGAGTCAGACAAGATGGTTCTGTCCAAGGCTGGAATGTATATCGGAAGGGGATATTTATGCGATGGCCTATTTAAGGCAAATGTAGCCGTTATCAGCAACAAAACTATGTATTCTGATTGTGCTATTAATAAAATTGAAGTTTCTTACTTGCTTGAGCACGAAATTTTACTATGGCATGATAGATTGGGACACATAAATTTTCGAAAAATGAAAATATTATCACACTTGGGATTAATTCCGAAATTCCAAGTAGATAAGAACTACAAATATGAGACATGTGTAGAAGAAAAAATGGTTAAAAAAACCATTTCAATTTATTGTTAGAAGCACCGAACCACTAGGTTTGGTTCATACAGATTTATGTGATTTTAAATCATTACCTACAAGAGGTGGGAAAAAGTACTTTATCACGTTTATTGACGATTATACGCGATATTGCTATGTATATCTTTATAATAGTAAAGATGAAGCAATTACATCATTTATAAAGTACAAGGCTGAGGTAGAAAATCAGTTAAATAAAAAGATCAAGATATTGGGATCTGATCAGGGTGGAGAATATGAAGCACCATTTGAACAGTTCTATGCCGAAAATGGTATAATTCATCAAACAACGGTTCCATACTCACCACAACAAAATGGTGTAGCCAAGAGGAAGAACAGAACGTTAAAAGACATGATTAACGCCATGCTTTTAACCTCTGGTCTACCGACGAACTTGTGGGGGGAAGCCTTAAATATGTCAAATCACATATTAAACAAAGTCTCTCACAATAAAACAAGAACAATTCCATATGAGTTATGGAAAGGACACAAACCAAGTTTTAAATACCTCAAAATGTGGGGATGTTCGGCAAAAGTTCTAGTTCCGCCTCCCAAGAAAGCCAAACATGGACCAAAAACAGTAGATTGTTACTATTTAGGGCCAGCCCAAAATAATAGTGCCTACAGATTTTTGGTATTCAAGTCTGATATAGCTGATATTCATGTAAATACAATCATGACATCTAGAGATGCTTCATTGTTTGAAGACGTGCTTCCATACAAAAGGAATAAAGGGAATAATGTCGCTAAAAGGACAAGAGAAGAATCAAGAAATTCACATGAAGATGGAACTCATCATGAAATTGAGAAAGTTGAACCAAGATGAAGCGTAAGGGCTAGGACTTCCAAGACACTTGTTCAAATTTTTTCACATATGTGTTAGAACACGAACCTCAAACGTACAAGGAAGCAATGTCATCTTCTGAATCTTCATGTTGGAAAGAAGCAATCCAAATTGAAATTGATTCAATTCTAAGTAATAAAACTTGGGAAATTATTGATATTCCACCAAGAATAAAACCTATTGGCTGTAAATGGATTTTCAAGAAGAAAATGAAAGCAGATGGCTCTATCGACGAGTATAAAGCTAGATTAGTAGCCAAAGGATATCGTCAAAAAGAAGGAGTAGACTTCTATGATACATATTCACCGGTAATATGAATAACCTCTATAAGAATGCTAATAGCAATTTCATCGATCTATAATCTAGAAATTCATCAAATGGATGTAAAGACAGCATTCTTAAATGGAGATCTCGATGAGAAGATCTACATGGAGCAACCTGAAGGTTTTGTTTCCAAAGGAAATGAAAACAAAGTCTATAGATTAGTAAAATCATTATACAGACTAAAACAAGCTCTAAAACAATGGCACGCAAAATTTGATAGTGTCATGATGAGAAATGGTTTTCGTATAAATGAATGCGATAAGTGTGTTTATTATAAACAAATTGGACAATCATACATGATGATTTGTTTATATGTAGACGATATATTAATATTGGTCCAAATACTCCGGTAATAGAGACCATAAAGAAGATGTTAATTAGCAATTTCGATATGAAAGGCTTTGGAGTTGCAGACGTTATTTTGGGAATCAAAATAATAAAAACACCTAATGGAATTGAATTATCTCAATCACACTATGTAGACAAAGTGATTGAAAAATTTCAAAATTTTGGAATTAAAGGAGTAAGAACACCTTTTAATCCATTAGAAACACGACATAAATGAGAATGTAATGCAACTGGAATACTCTCGTGTAATAGGATGTCTCATGTATCTCATGAATTGCACAAGACCAGATATAGCTTATGCAGTAAGTCGACTGAGCAGGTATACAAGCAATCCAGGAAAGGAACACTGGAAAGCAATAATGAGAGTGCTTGGAATATTTAAAAAATACCACAAATTATTCCTTACATTATGGAAAATATCATACTGTGTTAGAAGGATATAGTGATGCAAACTGGATTGCTGATTCAGGGGAATCAAAATCAACAAGTGGTTATGTATTTACCTTAACAGGGGCAGCAGTGTCATGGAAATCTACTAAACAAACATGCATAGCTCGATCCACTATGGAATAGGAGTTCATCACTTTAGATAAAGCAGGCGAAGAAGCAGAATGGCTTTGTCAATTTTTAGAAGATATTCCATTTTGGCCTAAACCTGTATCGGCCATATGCATACACTGTGATAACCAAGCCGCACTAAGCAGAGTGCACAACTTTGTGTATAATGGAAAGTCACGAGACATTCATCGACGCCAAAACACGGTTAGGCAGTTACTCTCAAGTGGAACTATTTTCATAGATTATGTGAGAACAAATGATAACCTAGCGGATCCATTTACTAAAGGTTTATCAAGAGAGAAAATTGACTGCGCATCGAGGGGAATGGGTTTAAAAGCCTAAATCACCAAGAGTTATCTTATACGAAAACCTGTCCTAGCGACTGGAGATCCCACGGACTAGGATCAACAGGCAAACCAGTTCTGAGTAACTCAATACGTAATGCATTTGCTTGGACATAGTCCAACTCCATTCCTATGGTGCATAATATAAATGCATGCCTACAGAAGTATTTAAAGGTTAAAACTATGTTTTTAATGATGACCATATCTTGAAAATAACAAGTGGATTATATGTAGGATATTCTTAATGGTTGCGATCACCTATGTTAGTGTGAGCTGGGTCGGCTCTATGAGAATATTAAAGGCTTTTATTCTCTAAAAACATTCACAGAACAAAAATTGTTCAGGACCAAAATGAACACAACCAAGAGATTGGATGTGAAGGGAAATAATGCTTTGTAAAGCTTATTGTCTGGTTATACAATAACGGCTGACGGTTCATGATGAAATAATTTACCGATTAGCCAAGAATATCCGATAAGTTTTAACTAGGAAAAGTTCAAAGTGAAAAATCTACTTATCCTCGATATAGCATTATTTTCATATGAACTGTGTGATATTACACTTTGTGTGGGCGGAGACATATATCGTCATTCGTGTGGGGGATTGTTAGAATTCTCAAAAATTGGTGAATGAGATATGTCCCACATCGCCAAAAATAAGTCCTTATTCTTGTTTATATAGTGTATTCTCAATCCCTATATTGGCCCTTAGGGTCAGGTAATTTTATGCGAGGGGGAGGACCTATATAGCCATAGAATAACACACGCGCGTGCGCCGCCGCTCGCTCGTTCGACCGATCGAAACGGGGCGGGTCGGATGCGGGTACGGGTCCAATAAGAGTGGACCGTGTTATATTTTTGATGTACAGAAGTGAACGGTTTTTCTACTGTTTAAATTCAAAAAGAAGCGATTATTAGATTGGACGCGACTATTGCAAACTGCAACAGTTTCTGGCCGTTGCAAACGAAGAGACGCGACTGTTGCGAATAGCAATAGTTTTCGGCCCTTGTAAAGGAAGAGACGTGACTATTGCGAAGCGCAACATTTTTCGGCCATTGCCAATGAAGAGGCATGAATATTGCAAACAACAAAAGTTTTCGACCGTTGCAAAACGAAGAGGCGCGACTATTGCGAACGGTAACGCTTTTTGGCGTTGCAAATAAACAGATGCTACTTTTCTCAAAGGGTGTGGCCATTGGGAATTCGGCTATAAATAAGGAGGAAACCTGATCACTTTCCTCACTCGATCAATTTCGAATTTTCTCTTCTTCCTCTTCATTTCTTAATATCTACATTACGTGTGCTTTTGCATATCACACAGAAGATCATACACATCACAATCTCGGGCAGATCACGTCTGTTGTATCTAGGGAGACTTTGAATAAAGTCTTAAGAAAATTGTTACGACAAGCCTCAGACGTAATTTCCTCCTTCAACTGGTTAGATTTCAAGTTGATTTATATTTTTATATATATAAATATCGTTTTCTTTCTACGTTGACCTATTTATTTAAATAGTATAACATTTGATTTAACACTATAGTTATTATTGCTATAGTTGTTACTTTGTTGTTGTAATTAATTACAACATAATGTTAAAATAACTAATACAGAGTTCCAGAGTAGTGGAAATCTGAGTCGTAAAATTGTGGGATGAGTTTATTATTGATTAGTCTTTGTTTTGGTATAACAGACGTATAAAAACTTAAGACTTTCCTATTTTCGCTAAAACAGAGATGGCAGCGGTTGAACTGTCAACAAAGGCTACTACACACAACAAGCCTGATCCATTCAAAGGAAATGCTGATGACTTTAAAACATGGCAAACTCAAATGATATTTTATCTCACCACACTCGGTCTGCAATGGTATTTCGAGGAGGAGGAACCAATTCCTACACCAGGCAAGGAATCAGATGTTGATATGTGGAAGCATTCCGATTTTCTATGCAGAAACTATATTCTGAATTGTCTCAATAAGGTGCTATACAAAGTATATCAGCCTCTAAAGACAGCAAAAGCCCTCTGGAATGCACTTTCCACGAAGTATAGGACGTAGAATATCAGTCTTAAGAAATTCATTGTAGACAAATTCATGGACTACAAGATGGTTGACTCCAAACCGGTGACTGCTCAACTGCATGAACTGCAAATCATCATTCATGTACTCGAAGCCGAAGGTCATAAGGTTGGGGAATCATTTTTGGTTGAAGCCATCACGGGAAAACTGCCGCAGTCATAGAGAGATTACCGCAACTATCTAAAGCATAAGAAGAAGGAAATCTCTTTACAGGATCTCATAGTCCCTCTGAAAATTACGGCAGATAACCATAAAGTTACAAAACCAAGTGAGGAGACATTTATGACTGAAGGCTCAAAGACCAAAAACAAAAAGAAGAATTTCCAGAAGAAAAGGAAAGCTCCACAGAACAAACCAAAAGACAACAAACGAACCAAAAAGTTTAATGGCGCGTGTTGGGTTTGTGGAAAGGTTGGACATGCCGCTAAAAATTGCAGACACAAAAAGGAATGCAACAGAGAGGCAAATATAGTAGACAACATGGAAGTAGACGAGTCCAACTTCTAAGCAGTTGTATCTGAATGCAATTTGATTCAGAATCCTTACCAATGGTGGGTAGACATAGGCGCTACTCATCATGTCTGCTCTAACAAATCAATGTTTTCTACGTACCAGAAATTCGATAATGAAGAAAAACTCTATATGGGTAATTCTGCAGTTTCCATGATCGAAGGAAGTGGCACAGTAATCCTCAAGTTTACTTCTAGAAAAACTGTCAAGTTCAATGACGTGCTCCACGTTTCAGACATACGCAAGAATCTCATCTCTGATGCAGTGCTATCAAAGAAAGGATTCAAAATGGTGTTCAAGTCAGACAAGATGGTTTTGTCCAAGGATGGAACATCGGAAGGGGATATTTATGTGATGGCCTATTTAAGGCAAATGTAGCCGTTATCAACAATAAAACTATGTATTCTGATTGTGCTATTAATAAAATTAAAGTTTTTATACTTGCTTAAGCACAAAATTTTACCATGGCATGATAGGCCGGGACACATAAATTTTCGAAAAATGAAAACATTATCACACTTGGGATTAATTCCCAAATTCCAAATAGATAAGAACTACAAATGTGAGACATGTGTAGAAGCAAAAATGGTTAAAAAAAACCATTTCAATCTATTATTAGAAGCACCGAACCACTAGGTTTGGTTACAAATTTATGTGATTTTAAATAATTACCTACAAGAGGTGGGAAAAAGTACTTTATCGCGTTTATTGACGATTATACGCGATATTGCTATGTATATCTTTTGAATAGTAAAGATGAAGCAATTACATCATTTATAAAGTACAAGGCCGAGGTAGAAAATCAGTTAAATAAAAAGATCAAGATATTGAGACCGGATCGAGGTGGAGAATATGAAGCACCATTTGAACAGTTCTGTGCCGAAAATGGTGTAATTCATCAAACAACAGCTCCATATTCACCACAACAAAATGGTGCAGCCGAGAGGAAGAACAGAACGTTAAAAGACATGATTAATGCCATGCTTTTAACCTCTGGTCTACCGACGAACTTGTGGAGGGAAGCCTTAAATATGTCTAATCACATATTAAACAAAGTCCCTCATAATAAAATAAGAACAATTTCATATGAGTAATGGAAAGGACACAAACCAAGTTTTAAATATCTCAAAGTGTGGGGGTGCTTGGCAAAAGTTCCAGTTCCGCCTTCCAAGAAAGCGAAACTTAGACCAAAAACAGTAGATTGTTACTATTTAGGGCCAGCCCAAAATAGTAGTGCCTACAGATTTTTGGTATTTTTGGTATCCAAATCTGATATAGCTGATATTCATGTAAATACAATCATGGCATCTTGAGATGCCTCATTCTTTGAAGACGTGTTTCCACACAAAAGGAATGAAGGGAATAACGTCGCTAAAAGGACAAGAGAAGAATCAAGCAATTCACATGAAGATGAAACTCATCATGAAATTGAGGAAGTTGAACCAAGAAGAAGCGTAAGGGCTAGGAATCCAAGACATTTGGTTCGGATTTTTTCACATATGTGTTAGAACACGAACCTCAAACGTCAAGGAAGCAATGTCATCTTCTGAATCTTCATGTTGGAAAGAAACAATCCAAACTGAAATTGATTCAATTCTAAGTAATAAAACTTAGGAAATTGTTGATATTCCACCAGGAATAAAACCTATTGGCTGTAAATGAAGTTTCAAGAAGAAAATGAACGCAGATGGCTCTATCGACAAGTATAAAGCCAGATTAGTAGCCAAAGGATATCGTCAAAAAGAAGGAGTAGACTTCTTTGATACATATTCACCGGTAACACGAATAACCTCTATAAGAATGCTAACAGCAATTGCATCGATCTATAATGTTAGTCCCGGAGAAGATGTTTTTGATGATAATAACTTTAGAATAAGATTATAAAATATAAATACTAACATTATAGTTTAGATATATATGTGTATGCAGGATATAACCATGCAGGTACCAAGAATGAAGACTATACAGTATAGAGATTCAAGACTGAAGATATCAAGATTGAAGACTCATGAATATCAAGATTATCAAGAGTTCAAGATTTCAATATAAGTAATTTAGTTAGGAATTTTGTTAAAACTCCTAGAAAAGCACTGGCATCTTAAAATCCATTTTATTCGTGGAATGGAATCCACTTCGAGTCCGTTAAAGGGATGGAACCCTAAGTAGGATGGAACCTACGAAAAATCTAGTGGAACATTGTTTTGTATCCACTAACTTTTATTCAAATGTTTTACAAAATTATATCTTGTTTTCAAAATGATTTCAAAATCTTCCTTTTAAAAGAATTGAAAACATCTCTCCTGCTTTTAAAATACTTTTAGCCTCAAAATAATCTTTATTTTCAAAATCAAATTATCCTTGGTTTTAAACTATCTTTTAATTATAATATATTTAACTTTTAATATTTATACTTAGATTTAAATATAAAATTATAGAAAATTTTATATATACCAAAATATTATTCTCTATACTTATTTATGTATTTTAACTATAGTTAAGTATATTTATAAAGTTTAAAAATAGTTTAAATACAAGATGAAAGTTATTTTCAAAGAAAAAAAATTATCAAAAATTACATAGGCCTGTCGACAACCCCAATATACCCTTGTCGACAACCCCAATTGAGTGAGAAAAGGTGTGATTTTAGCCTGTGAAATCAATCAAGCGAGAAAAGGTGTGATTGTAGCCTAGGAAATCAATTGGGTGAACTTGTTTCCCGTAAAATCAAGTATCTCTACCCAAAGGATTGTGAATCTGGAGTGGTGTACCTCATGGCCTTGAATCGAGGGTGTAATTGTAAGAATTGATTTTGAAAGGAAATCCGTACTTGTGTTGCGAGATTGGATGTAGGGTAACTCCGAACCAATATAAAATCTGGTGTCTTCTTTCCTTTATTGCTTTTACTTTAATTCTACATCTGTGTTTGCTTATGTGATCATATCTGCGTCTGAATATTGTATATATTTGTGTTCAAATTAATATAAACTCAAAAAGAATTAGTAATTCCTTAAAACACTATTCACCCTCCTCCCTCTAGTGTTAATTGTAGCCTTAAGATCCGTAATCCGCATTTCTCACATTTGACATTAGAGCAAGGTTTTCAAAGTTTCATAATATGATTTTTGAAAAAGCTTTTAAAATGGCTATGTTTAAAAAAAATTGTTAATTCATGTTTAGAAATATTCAGATCATCATTGTCTCTTGAGTCTGCATATAATCAATATTCAAATTCAAGTTGTCTACCAAAATTGTATGATGTGCAAGAAACATGCTTTATGGGTGTTGAGGAATCAATTTACAATAGACAAATTATGCAGATCAAAAAGAATAAATGGATACTCGATAGTGGATGCTCTAGATACGTGACTGGTAATCCAGGTATGCTGAATGATATAATATACAAAAACGGAGGACTGGTTAACTTTGGAGACAACTCAAAAGGATATGTGATTGGCATCGGCAAAGTCGGTAACTCTGAAACTCCTATTATTACTAATGTTTTGCTAGTTAATAATCTGAACATAATCTGCTAAGTATTAGTCAACTTTGCGATAAAGGATATAAAACTAAATTTGAAAAAGATAAGTGTCACGTTGAAGATAATAATTCAACCATAATATTTGAGGGAATTAGAAAAAAGAATATTTATATTCTTAGTATGAAAGTTTCAAATGATAACCTGTGTCTTTTGACAAATACAAGTGACCCTTGGATTTGGCATAAGAGATTTGGGCATTTGAATTTCAAACTCTTATCTAGACTATCAAAACATGATCTAGTAAGAGGTCTCCCTAAAATGAATTTTAAAGTAGATAGTTTATGTGATGCATGTCAATTAGGAAAACTTAGAAAAAGTTCCTTTAAATTAAAAGATATGATTTCAACTTCAAAATCTCTTGAATTACTTCATCTTGATTTATTTGGTCCATCTCAAATTCAGTCAATAAATCATAGTAAATATGTTTTTGTAATTGTAGATGATTATTCTATAATTACATGGACAATATTTTTGAAACATAAAAGTGATACTTTTGAATGTTTTAAAAACTTTACAAAAAGAATTCAAAATCAACTTTCTATAAAAATTATAACCATCCGTAGTGATTATGGTTGTAACAACCCTATTTTTGATTACCGTCGAAATAAATATTTAAAATAGAAATTTTAAATTGAGAATTGAAAAAAAAATGCAAATGATTTGCAAAGTCAGTTGGAAAAATAACGAAGTTGTGTTGTAATTTCTTGTTGCCTTCACGTGTATGTAAAAGAAAGTCCATTCAAAAGCAAGTTGGAACGTGTTGTCACCACTATGTTTTTAAAAACAACGTTTGAACACTTTGCCTTTGCCGTTACCATTATCTTTAATGCTAGTGTTTCCTTTCTTTCATTATGCACGTCTAACTTAAATGCATTTGTACCATAAAGTTTTCCAGCACACTTTGCATTGACTTGTACACAATATTGGAAGAGAAAAGTATGTCTGCATCTTTCATTTTGTTTCATTTTTCAGTAGCTGTGAAAAAAAGCATTAATGGCGTTTTCAAATTTCTTGCTTCCTTTGGATCTTGGTGCTAACTGGTTCTGAAACAAAGTATAGGTGAGTGCAAAACTCACACTTTTAATTTATTCATCATTCCATTTTTGGGTGCGAATTATATCGCTCTGGCCACCTCATTTTCTTTAGACTCGTGTGTACAAGTAGCTTTGCCAGTCATGTGTGCAAGCATATTACGCACGACCTGGCATTTGTTTTTTTTCTTGCGTGCAAATGGGTAGCATAAAAATATGTTCAGGTATACTATTTATAAAAAAAAATTCGTTTCATTTTGGTGTGTGCAAAGGTACTTTGGTTAATTCATTTTTACGTGTACACTAAAATTCATGCCCACGTTACTATATTTTTGTGATTCATTTATGAGTATTCATGCAACATAAAAAATCTAGGGCCATCATTTTTTTAAATGTGTGCCAACGATATTGCCCAGGTACCTATATTTATTTGATTTCGTGCATGCATATAGGTGTGTCCAGACCAATTTTTTGTGTGTGCAAGTATGCGTGTAAGTTGTATTGCACAGAAATCCATGTCCAGGCATTGTTGTGTGCGTGCGTGTATATTGTAGTGTGCGTGCGTGCAAAGTGTAATGTGCGTGCGTGAAAAATTTCAGTGTGCGTGTGTAAAAATTTTATGGCCTGATCACCTAAAAATTTTTATCAACTTCATTTTGAGTGCAGATTATATAGCATGAACTAAGTTCAATTTATATTTTGCTTAAAAATTATTACGTGTATGCATGTAATATTGCCAGAGCCGAGTCACTTTCTTTTGCAATTTTGTTCGTGCGTACGTGTAGTTGTATTTAGGCCTATTTGGTTGCATGTATGTGCAATAGGGGACACGTGAATATTTTCCACATTAGTTATATTTTGCCCAAAAGTGTTACGTTCCTTGATTTTTTAAATGGTCATCCTTTGAGTTCATTTCGTGCACGTAGGTGTAGTCTAGACTATTTTTCAATTCATTTGTGCAAGAATGTTTTGCACGTTTGGTCACAGTCCAGGTTGTTTATTTCTTATTTTCTTTAGTTGCGTGCAAGTAAACTTTGCACCAAACTCAAGTCCAAGCATTGTATCTTACATATTGTATACGTGTGTGCATGAAGTATATTGTCTAGGCTATCCAATATTATAAATATATATAAGTAGTGTAGACCAATGTTTAATTTATTTTGAACCGGTGTTTTATTTTGGAACGTATTTTGTCGACGTTATTTTGATAACGGGTTTTTACCCCGGTGTTTATATTTGAGGCGTGCTGTTTTGATGGGATTTTTGACGAATAAAAATTATTGTTGTTTTGACTTCAGTAACCGTCAACTTAATATGAATTTTCAAGCGGCTATCTTGCAATCAAGAAAACCCGCAACGCTGATTTTTATATCCGTTTTTACGGTGTTTTGTGAAGCGCAATTTCCTTGTCGAAATTGCTATAGAAGTTGATGTTTTAATCACGTGTTTTTAAATCATTTTAAAATATTATTGTTTCCAAAAATTTCACGGTTTACTCTTTCAAAAGAATGAGGAATCGATTTAAATGCTTCAGCAAAATTAAGGACTATGAACCCTTACTTTTACTGATTCGATTAATTCTGGACTTGTCCATTTGAAAACATAAAAATTATTTATATAAAATACACAAATTTTGCACTTTCAAGGAAACGATGATGAGATTTAAAGACTTAGCAAAAGTGTGGAATATGGAACCACGCTTTTACTAATTTGGTTAATTCCAGACTCGTTAATTGAAATATTTGCCATGGAATTTCTGTTTAAAATTTTTGATGATTTTGTTGGTTTTTCGAGCCACTTTGCTGGACCTTCGGGTCAATTACCAGTACTAGGCCTTTGGGTCATTTGTTGGACCGTCGGGTCATTTGTTGGACCTTCGGGTCATTCGTTGGGCGCCAAATATTATACTGACAGTACTTGGTAGGCTTCGGCCATTTGAGATGCACGTGCGGCGTAGCTTAGACTCACCATATGCTGGGATTGATCCATTTTATGCTGATTTTTCTAGTTATCTTATTTTGATTTTTAGATTTTTTGTTTTCAATTATGAATTTGGGAGTTGATTTTGATGGTGTTTAATGAAATTTCTTCATTTACACTATGTCGATTATTTATGCTGAATAGTCTCATTTGAGATTATAATTAATTTTCTTAAGTGTTGTTTATCATGCACTTATTTCTGAGTTTAAATTAGACTGATCCGTTTATTATTTTCTTTTAAATAATACTCGGGTCAGACTGAGCTATTTCAGGATAATCGCTATCTCTGATTCAGTTGCTGCTTCCACTTTTGGGATTTCACCTAATCTTTTGTTTAGGCTTCGGGGTGTCACTTTTGGTGTATTGACTCTCATCTCATGTATGTATTGATGGTTATGTATATGTAAATTTGGTTCATGTGAACCATCGAGTATTGTAGCATGTATCCAGACTTACCTTCCTCTATATATGATATTTCTGTTCTGATGTGATTATATCTATCTGTGTTGTTGTTGTTATGAGTTGTTTTGAATTTTTCATAAGCCACCGTGGTTTCTTTTTAGATTTGGACTGAATGTATATCGTTGGGAGTAATTACACAACTCCTATCGATGTAATCAATACTCGTCTAAGGCATAACTTACGGATGGTCGCTTCTAACAAGCCTTATTCTTCGTAATAGCAGATGTTATTACCTTTTAATAACCTTTGTTATTGTGAGCATAGAGGTGGGGTGTCTCAGCTTGGTATCAGAGCTGAGATTCAGAACAAATTATAATAAACATGGAACAGAAGCAGAATGGAACATGTGTTACAACTATTCGAGGGTTTTATTCGTGCCTTTCTAATCTATTCCTTCGTTGTTCTTAAACTTTTATCCTCTTTAACACGTTGAAAAATGTCTAGGAATAATTCTCATATTTCCGTAGTATTCCATTTGTTAAACTCCTTATCAATTTTGTATTGTTTTAACTGATCCTTATCCTCTCTTGTTCTCTCAGCCTATGGCTGGAAGAGGTAGAGGGAAGCGTTCTACTACAGGTCCGTCTAGTGGTTCTTATCCGGACGGAGTCTATATGTCAGCTGATCAGTTTATGGAGCTATTTCGGGGAACTCAACCTTTTGTTGCTACTCCCGCAGCTCCTACTCACAAGTCTGCCTTCGCCCGCATGTGTAGTGACTATTCCCGCCTTGGAGGCAAGCCTTTCAAGGGATCGGAAAGTGTATTGGAGGCTCAGACTTGGTTGCACGCTAGTGAGCGCATATTTTCTCAGATGGATCTTCCAGATCGTCATCGCGTTCTCGTGGCATCTAGTATGTTGCAAGAACGTGCGCTTGATTGGTATGAGCTTTTGATTGCGGAAGTTGATGAGTCTTCTCTCTCGTGGAATCAGTTTAAGGGACGATTCGAACTTAAGTTCGTTCCTGAATCAGAAAAGGCCAATCTTTCTCGTAGTTTCCTTGAGTTAAAACAAGGAAAGTCCTCTGTTTCTGATTATGTTGCATCTTTCGAGGCCTTGTCCAAATATTGAGTTGAGTTCATTAACACTCCGCGTAAGAAGAATCTTAGATTTGTAGAAGGTTTGAAGAAGTATTTGAAGAACTTGTTGATTCGGCACTTTACCTTGAAGCTGTCGAAAAGGAACGTGATGGTAGTGATGAGGTTGAGGTTTCTAAGAACCTTAACAAGAAGAGGTTTCCATTTCATAAGCCTAATTCTCCTTCCAACAACAAGAAGAAGAAGCAAGCTACCTCTAGTTCTCAGCCTAGTAGTGCACCTTCTAATCAGAGGGCATGCTATAATTGTGGCTCTCTGGATCATCTTCTCTGTAGTTGTCCTAAGTCTCGCATTTGCCGCTATTACAAGAAAGAAGGTCATTGGGTTTCTGATTGTCCTACTGCTCCTAAGGGTTTCAAATCTGGGAAGCTTAATGTTGCTAAAGCTTCTGGTGATTCTTCTCAGCCCAAAGGTATTCTTCCTTCTGTTTTGGAAGGTTTTATTTTATTTCATGGCCGTTCTATTAGAGTTCTTTTCGATACGGGTGCATCACATTCATTCGTATCAAAGGAGCTTGTTGATGTTATTCCTTTGGATGTTGTTAGTCTTTGCGACCCTTTGAGGATTGTGAATCCTATTGGTGGATCCGCTACTCTTGGTTTGTTATGTGTTGATGTTGAGATTATGTGGTTTTTCCTTTCATATGAATATGCATGTTATGGATCATCTTGGTTTTGATATGATTTTGGGAATGGATTGGCTCGTTCGTTATGAAGTTCAAATCCTATGTCTCGAAAGAACTTTATATCTCAAGCATCCTAATGCTATCGAGCAGTTATCTATTATATTTCGAGACATGGATCATGCTTCGAATGCTCTCATTTCTTCCTTCAAATCGGAGGATGTCACAGCTAATATTTCGATTGTTTGTGATTTTTCCGATGTCTTTGAGCCTATTTCGAGTTTGCCGCCGAAGAGGGCAATTGAGTTCCATATTGATCTTATCTCTGGTGCTCATCCTGTCAGTCGTCCTCCCACGAGGATATCTGCTAATAAAAATGAGGAACTCAAGCAACAATTATCTGAATTGGTAGCCAAGCAATTTATTCGTTCTATCTTATCTCCTTAGGGTGCCGCCATTGTCTTTGTTAAGAAGCCAGATAGTACTCTTAGGCTTTGCATTGATTATCGCAAGCTTAATGAGCTCACTATCAAAAATAGGTATCCATTACCTAGGATCGACGACATGTTCGATCAATTATGTGGCGCTAAGCTTTTCTCCCAACTCGATCTTGCTACCGGTTTTCATCAATTACGAGTTGCGGAAGATAGCGTCCCTCTTACCGCATTCCGCACTCGTTATGATTCTTACGAATGGCTTGTTATGCCATTCGGTTTGACGAATGCTCCAGCGTAATTTGTTGATCTTATGAATCGGAAATTCCGAGAATATCTCGATAAGTTCGTCTTGGTTTTCATAGATGATATTCTTATTTATTCCAAATTTGAAGCCGATCATATTCAGAATTTGGAGATTGTTTTGAGCACTCTTCATCAGCATCAGCTTTATGCCAAATTCTCCAAGTGTCACTTCTGGGAGAATAAGGTGAAGCTTCTCGGTCATATTGTTTCTTCCGACAGTATCTCTGTCGATCCTTCCAAGTTAGAATCTATTCAAAATTGGAAGAGGACCGAGACCGTTACTGAGATCCGTAGTTTCCTTGGATTGGAGGGATATTATCGCCGGTTCATTAAAGACTTTTCTCGTATTGCTTTACCGCTTACTACTCTCACGAGAAAAGATGTTCCTTTTACTTGGTCTGATAAGTGTGAGATTTCTTTCATGAAGTTAAAAGATCTCCTTACTCATGCTCCTATCTTAGTGGTTCCCGAAGGGAATAATGATCTTGTTGTTTATACCGATGCCAGTGGTTATGGACTCGGTGCTGTTCTCATGCAAAAGGATAGAGTAGTTGCCTATGCTTCTAGACAACTAAAGCCTAACGAGATTCGTTATGCTACCCACGATCTGGAGTTAGTCGCTATAGTTTTTGCTCTAAAGATTTGGCGACATTATTTATTGGGCGAGCGTTTTGTTCTCTTCACTGACCACAAATCTCTGAAGTACCTCTTCACTCAGAAGGAACTTAATGTGAGGCAACGGCGTTGGCTCGAATTTCTTGCTTCATCTGATTTCGATATTCAGTATACCCCTGGTAAGGGTAATCGAGTTGCTGATGTGCTTAGTCGCAAGCAGCAAGTTGTTGTTTCCATGATGCTAGCAGAGTGAAATATATTGGAAGCTTTATCCATTGTGATATTAGAGACCATCCTTCAGTTTTCGATTCCCCCGTGCTTTTATTTAGCAGGGAAGCTCGTCCTAGTTTGTTGGATCGTATTGCCGATGCCCAAAAGCAAGATCCAGATCTCTCTTATCTTATTCAGAGTTGTAAATCGAAACCCCGAAGTGATAATCTAAAGGATTTCGATATTGATATTCATGGTTGTATTCGGAAGAAGGGAAGGTTGATCGTGCCTATGTTTCTAATCTTAGAAATGACATTCTTGAGGACTGTCATCGTTCTAAGTATACTATCCATCCAGACAGTAGTAAGATGTATGCCGACATGAAAGCTTATTCTTTTGGGAGGGTATGAAGTGTGATGCTGCAAGTTATATGAGTCGTTGCATGACTTGTCAACTTATTAAGGGTATGAAGTGTGATGTTGCAAGTTATGTGAGTCGTTGCATGACTTGTCAACTTATTAAGGGTATGAAGTGTGATGTTGCAAGTTATGTGAGTCGTTGCATGACTTGTCAACTTATTAAAGCGGAAAACCAACATCCTAGTGGTCTTTTGCATCCTCTTGAGATTCCATTATAGAAATGGGATTAAATTTCTATAGACTTCATTGATGGTCTACCTCGTTCGAGGTCGGGCCATACTAGTGTTTGGGTGATTGTTGACCGATTTACCAAATCAGCCCATTTTATTCCTATCAAGTCCAATCGGACTGCTCCTTTGTTGGCTAAGCTTTTTATTAAAGAAGTCGTTCGACTTCATTGAGTTCCTAGTTCCATTGTTAGTGACAGAGATCCGCTTTTTACTAGTGGTTTCTGGCAGATCCTTTAGAAAGCTTTGGGTACTAAGCTCAATCTCAGTACAGCTTATCATCCATAGTCTGATGGTCAGACTGAAAGGGTGAATAAAGTCTTAGAAGATCTCCTTCGCGCTTGTATTTTTGACTTTGGGGGAAGTTGGGAAGATCACTTATCTCATGTTGAGTTCTCTTATAACTATAGTTTCCAATCCAGTATCGGTATGGCTCCTTTCGAAGCCCTTTACAGAAGGCCATGTCGATCATCATCTGTTGGTTGGAATCCGAGAAAAAGTTAGTTCTCGCCCCCGATTATATTCGTGAATCTTATGAGAAGATTGATATTATTAGACAAAGAATGAAAGAGGCTCATAATAGGCAGAGATCTTATGCCGATCATCGTCGGAAGCCTTTGGAATTTTCTGTTGGCAATCGCGTGTTCATTCGTGTATCTTCGATGAAGGGGATGGTGCGTTTTACTAGCTCCGGGAAATTGGCCCATCGGTATGTTGGACCATTTCCTATTACGGAACGCATTGGCTATGTTGCTTATCGTGTATCGCTACCTATTCAGTTCTCGAGAATTCATGACGTATTTCATGTATCCCAGCTTCGTCGATGCCTTCGACATTCGGATTCTATCATTGATTTTCATATGTTGCAAGATCTTGAGATCTCACCCGACTTGTCTATGGTGCAAAATCCTATTCGTGTGCTAGCTTTGGAGGTTAAAGCCTTCAAAATAAAGAAGTCCCGCTTGTAAAAATTCAATGGTTCGCAAACCCCAAAGATTGCACCTGGGAAACCAAAGAATTCATCGAGCATTCTTATCCCGGTTTTCTCTCCTCTTCGGGTGGGGGTGAGCATTCTTGATCTATCTTTTCTATTTAAATCTTTGTTGTGAGGAATTATTTGTGTGATAGACTGCTTCTAGTATGAAAATTGCAGGAACACAATTTTTATAAAGGGGGAGTTTGTAACAACCTAATTTTTGATTACCGTCAAAATAAAAGTTTAAAATAAAAAATTTAAATTGAGAATTGAAAAAAAAAATGCAAATGATTTGCAAAGTTAGTTGGAAAATAACAAAGTTGTGTTGTAATTTCTTGTTGCCTTCACATGTATGTAAAAGAAGGTCCATTCAAAAGCAAGTTGGAACATGCTGTCACCACTAAGTTTTCAAAAACAATGTTTGAACACTTTGCCTTTGTTGTCATCATTATCTTTAATGCTAGTGTGTCCTTTCTTTCATTATGCACGTCTAACTTAAATGCATTTGTACCATAAAGTTTGCCAGCACACTTTGCATTAACTTGTACACAATATTGGAAGAGAAAAGTATGTCTGCATCTTTCATTTTGTTTCATTTTTCAGTAGCTGCGGAAAAAAAGCATTAATGGCGTTTTCAAATTTCTTGCTTCCTTTGGATCATGGTGCTAGCTGGTTCTGAAATAAAGTATAGGTGAGTGCAAAACTCACACTTCTAATTTATTCATCGTTTCATTTTTAGATGCGAATTATATCGCTCTGGCCACCTCATTTTCTTTAGATTCGTGCGTACAAGTAGCTTTGCCAAACATGTGTGCAAGCACATTACGCACGACCTGGCATTTGATTTTGTTTTTTTTCTTGCGTGCAAATGGGTAGCATAAAAATATGTTCAGATATACTATTTATAAAAATTTTGTTGTTTCATTTTGGCATGTGCAAAGGTACTTTGGTTAATTCATTTTTACGTGTACACTAAAATTCATGCCCAGGTTACTATATTTTTGTGATTCATTTACAAGTATTCATGCAACACACAAAATCTAGGGCCACCATTTTTTTAAAGCGGAAATTAGGTTGAAGGGCTTCTATTTAGAGGATAATAAGTTTTAAGGACAGAACTTATGAACAATTAGTTTTAAGGACAATTTATAGCATAATGATAAATTTATTTATCTTTTTAAGTTATACATGAAAATGGTAAATCCTTTTATCATTATTTCTGTGTAACTAAAAATGATAAATTCTTTTATCTATTTTCTATAAAATGTCCTAAAAAACTAATTTTCAGAAGTAGTGTCCTTAAAACTTATTATCTGTACAAATAAGCCCTTGAAGTGAAAATCTCCTTTTTTAAATGTGTGCCAACGATATTGCCCAGGTACCTATATTTATTTAATTCTCTGTGTGCATATAGGTGTGTCCAGACCAGTTTTTTTTTTTTGTGTGCAAGTATGCGTGTAAGTTGTATTGCATAGAAATTCAAGTCCAGGCATTGTTGTGTGCGTGTGTGTATATTGTAGTGTGCGTGCGTGCAAAGTGTAGTGTGTGTGCGTGAAAAATTTCAGTGTGCGTGTGTAAAAAATTTGTGGCCAGATCATCTAAAATTTTTTATCGACTTCATTCTGAGTGCAAGTTATATAGCACGAACTAAGTTCAATTTATATTTTGCCTAAAAATTGTTACGTGTCTGCATGTAATATTGCCGGCTGCCAAGTCACTTTTTTGCAATTTTGTTCGTGCGTACGTGTAGTTGTATTTAGACCTATTTGGTTGCATGTATGTGCAATAGGGGACACGTGTATATTTTCAACATTAGTTATATTTTTCCCAAAAGTGTTACGTTCCTTGATTTTTAAATAGCCATCCTTTGAGTTCATTTCGTGCATGTAGGTATAGTCTAGACTATTTTTCAATTCATGTGTGCAAGAATGTTTTGCACGTTTGGTCACAGTCCAGGTTGTTTATTTCTTATTTTCTTTAGTTGATGCAAGTAAACTTTGCACCAAACTCAAGTTCAAGCATTGTATCTTATGTATTGTATTACGTGTGTGCATGAAGTATATTGTCCAGGCTATCCAATATTATAAATATATATAAGTAGTGCAGACCAATGTTTAATTTATTTTGAACCGGTGTTTTATTTTGGAACGTATTTTGTCTCTGTTGTTTTTATAACGGGTTTTTACCTTGGTGTTTATATTTGAAGCGTGTTGTATTGACGGGATTTTTGACGAACAAAAATTACTGTTGTTTTGACTTCAGTAACCGTCAATTTAAAGTGAATTTTCAAGCGGCTATCTTGCAATCAAGAAAACCCGCAACGCTGATTTTTATATTCGTTTTTACAGTGTTTTATGAAGCGCAATTTCCTTGTCGAAATTGCTATAGAAGTTGCTGTTTTAATTACGTGTTTTTAAATCGTTTTAAAATATAATTGTTTCCAAAAATTTCACAGTTTACGCTTTCAAAAGAATGAAGAATCGATTTAAACGCTTTAGCAAAATTAAAGACTATGAACCCTTACTTTTACTGATTCGATTAATTTCGGACTTGTCCATTTGAAAACGTAAAAATTATTTATATAAAATACACAAATTTTGTACTTTCAAGGAAACGATGATGAGATTTAAACGACTTAGCAAAAGTGCGGAATATGGAACCACGCTTTTACTAATTCGGTTAAGACTCGTTAATTGAAATATTTGTCGTGGAATTGCTGTTTAAAAATTTTGATGATTTTGTTGGGCTTTCGAGCCACTATGTTGGACCTTCGGGTCAATTACCAGTACGAGGCCTTCGGATCGTTTGTTGGACCTTCGGGTCATTCGTTGGGCGCCAAATATTATGTTGACAGTACTTGGTAAGTTTCGGCCATTTGAGATGCACGTGCGGCGTAGCTTAGACTCGCCATATGCTGGGATCGATCCATTTTATGCTGATTTTTGTGTATTGCTGTTTTGAATTCAATTATGAATTCGGGAGTTGATTTTGATGGTGTTTAATGAAATTTCTTCATTTAAACTATGTTGATTATTTATGCTGAATAGTCTCATTCGAGATTATAAATAATTTGCTTAAGTGTTGTTTATCATGCACTTATTTCTGAGTTTAAATTAGACTGGTCCATTTATTATTTTCTTTTAAATAATACGCGGGTCAGAACGAGCTATTTTAGGATAATCGTTATCTCTGATTCAGTTGCTGCTTCAACTTTTGGGATTTCACCTCATCTTTTGTTTAGGCTTCGGGGTGTTACTTTTGGTGTATTGACTCTCATCCCATGTATGTATTGATGGTTATGTATATGTACATTTGGTTCATGTGAACCATCGAGTGTTGTAGCATGTATCCAGACTTACCTACCGCCATATATAATATTTCTGTTATGATGTGATTATACTTATCTGTCTTGTTTTTATTATGAGTTGTTCTGAATTTTTCATAGGCCATCGTGGTTTCGTTTTAGATTTGGATTGAATGTATATCATCGGTAGTAATTACACAACTCATATCGACGTAATCAATACTCGTCTAAGGCATAACTTACGGATGGTCGCTTCTAACAAGCCTTATTCTTCGCAATAGCAAGCGTTATTACCTTTTAATAACCTTTGTTATTGTGAGCATAGAGGTGGGGCGTCACAACGGTGGTGAATTCGAAAATGAAAAGTTTGAGGAATTATGCAATAAAAAAGGGAATAACTCACAATTTTTCATTTCCAAGAACTCCACAACAAAAAGGAGTAGGAGAACGTAAAAATAGGATGATTCAAGAGTGTGCGAGAACTATGCTTCCAAATAGTAAATTACCAAAATATTTTTGGGCAGAAGCAGTTGCTACCGTCTGTTGTATTTTAAATAGAATTTTAGTTAGACCTTTAATTGATAAGACATCTTATGAGCTTCTTCACACAACGAAACCTAAGGTATCTTATTTTAGAATTATTGGAAGTAAATGTTTTATTTCAAATACAAAAGATAATTTAGATAAATTTGATCCTAAATCCGACAAAGGTATCTTTATCGGATATTCTAACAGAAGTAAAGCATACAGAGTGTTTAATTTAAGAACTAACACCATCGAAAAAACAATGCATGTTTCATTTGATGAAAGTCTCAAAATTTTTAAAGATACAAATAATGAAGAGGATTTAATCACTCAAAATCAAGAGTCAAATGAAACTAATAATGAAATTAATCATGCTAATAAAATGATTAAACTTTTAAAAGATCATCCTATAGAAAATATACTTGGAGATATGCAATCTGTTGTTACAACTAGAAATCAACTAAGTAAAATGAGCAATGTAGCCTTTATATCAACTATTGAACCCAAAAATCCAAAAGAAGCATCAACTGATGATTCATGAATTTTGGCTATGCAAGAAGAACTAAATCAATTCACTAGAAATGATGTTTGAGAACTTGTTCCTAGACCTAAAAATAAAACTATAATTGTAACTAAATGCGTTTATAAAAATAAAATGAACAAACAAAGAGAGGTTGTTAGAAATAAAGTCCGGTTAGTCGCTCAAGGTTATTGTCAAGAAGAAGGAATAGATTTTGATGAAACCTTTGCTCCCGTAGCAAGATTAGAAGCCATTAGGATTCTACTTGCTTTCGCAAATCATAATAATTTCAAATTATATCAAATGGTGGTTAAAACTGACTTTTTAAATGGATTTGTAAAAGAGGAAGTATATGTCGAACAACCACCACTTTTTGAAAATGAAAAATTACCAAATCATGTTTACAAACTTAAGAAAGCTCTATATGGTCTAAAACAAGCTCCTAGAGCCTGGTATGATAGACTAAGATCTTACTTATTACATTCAAACTTTGAAATTAGTAAAGTAGATAATATTATTTTTATTAAAATAAATGAAAATGATATTCAACTAGTACAAGTTTATGTAGATGATATCATTTTCGGATCAACTAATTTTGAAATGAATACGGAATTTTATGAAATAATGACAAAAGAATTTGAGATGAGTCATATGGGTGAATTAAACTTCTTTCTAGGATTGAAAATAAAACAATTAGGTAATGGTATCTTTATCAGTCAAGAAAAGTATGCTAAAGACCTAGTTAGTAAATTTAGTTTGACTACTGCAAGTGGAAAACCCACTCTCATGGCAACCAATGAGTACCTAAGTAAAGAAGATCTCTCGAAAGATGTAGATCAAAAATTATATAGAGGAATGATTGGATCACTACTCTATATCACTGCTAGTAGACATGGTATCATGCATAGTGTTTGTCTCTGTGCAAGATATCAATCCCAATCTAAAGAGACCCTCTTAAAAGCTGTAAAACGTATCATAAGATATGTTAAACACACCTTTGATTATGACTTATTTTATCCTAAAAAAGATTCTTTTGAATTAATATCTTACTGTGATGCTGATTATGCTGGTTATAAATCAGACCGAAAAAGTACAAGTGGAACTTGTCACTTTTTGGGGCATTCTCTGATTTCATGGTTTAGTAAAAAGCAAAACACGATTTCTTTATCAACAACCGAAGTAGAGTATATTTTTGTTGCTTTGGCTTGTGATAATACTAGTGCAATAAATTTATCCCAAAAATCCTACTCATTATGCTCGAACTAGACATATTGATATCAGACATTATTTTCTCAGAGATAATATAAGTAAGGAAGTAATTACTCTCGATTATATCAATTTCGAGCTGTGCAGTTAATGCGCTCGGTAGATTCAAAGCGGTGGAGGTGCAAAAAGTCATAGCGGGGATACAGCGAGGATATAGCGGGATATAGCGGATGACTCTAAAATAGCATATAAAACTCGTACTTAATGTTTTTACAAATATATAAATGGTAATTAAATGAAAAAATATCATCCAATTGAATTATAAATAATACATAAATAATTCTAAATAAAAACACGTGCGAATATAATTTAAATAAACGAAAAACTGTTATATAACATAATTGAATTCGGTAGAATGTTAGAGTATTTTCATTTCTACAAATATATCAAAAATTAAATCAAATAAATTAATTTCATAATTTTATAATGTATAAATGCAAATTTTCAATTCATTTTATTAAAAAAGATATAGCAGAAATAGCGGAATATAGCGGAAATAACGGGATATAGGGGAAATAGCGGGGATTAAAGCGGAAATGTTATATTTTGGGGCTATATGGAAAAATCGTAGCGGTAGAAATCCGCTATGAGATATAGCAGGGTTGTAGCGGGCTAATAGCGGGGCATTAACTACCCAGATTCCAAGAACCAAATTGTTGATATCTTAACAAAACCCTTAAATGAATCTATATTTACTAAATTAAGAAGAGAATTCGGTATTTGTTCAATAACTGAAATGTAGAATATATAAAACAAAGTATTATTAAAAAATTAAATTAAATTAAATCAAATAGTAAAAATATAGGTACCATGTTGACAACCCTCCCTTACCCTGTCGACATATAACGATTTTTTTCTTTTGAAATTTTCCACCAAAATTCAAATGGTTAGTTATTTATTCTTCTTATTTCGAAATTTTGTTCATTCTTTCTGTTCTTTCTCTAATATAACTTCTAAAAACAATAAAACAATGGCCTCCTCCTCCAAATCAAATAAAAATTCAACATTTTCATTCCTTTCTCCTTCTACTGGACCATTTCAACGAACTACGCTTGCACGAGTGATGAAAATGGAGGATTCCTTAAAGGATGCACTGCAACTAATGACTGAAATTCAAGTAGTGCAACTCAGAATGGCCAAAGAACAAGAACGGCAAGGCCAAATCCTCAGAAACTTTCAAAAGTTTCTAATGGGAAATCACGTCAATCCCATCTTGATTGATGAAGAATCTTCAGGAGATGAAGTGCAAGAGGACATCGAGGAAGAAGAAGAAGAAGAAGCCCTCATAGAAGAGAGCATGTTGAAGATGACGACAAAGTTGTTTGCGTTGGCGAAGTGTGCTTTGACAAGGATGGAAATCTAGTCGAACAACGTGGAAAATTTTGTTTCCACTACCCAAATTGCTCGGTTCATAGATCTCCCATTTTCAAGGACACACATTAGTTTCTTTTCTTCCTTTCTTATCGTTGTATGATTTTACTTATGTTTTCTATGCAAATGTAAATATAAAAATATATAACTAATAAATGATTTGTGTTCTTAGATTATCACTATTATAAGTATTATCATATATCGATTCTTACTTAGGATAGTTAGTAATTAAGGACAAAGTTTTAGTTTAATAATTAAGTGTTGATTATTTATGATAACACTATCACTGTAATCACATGTCATATAGTATTAGATTAAGATGGAGTTATATAGTTTGGAGTTAGTTTTTGTTGATGAAAAAGGGGGATAAGTATAAAATAGGACAGTTAGGCATAAATTAAGGGGGAGTTATTAGTTTTAGGGGAGTTATTAGAAGTAATATTTTATAAAACAAAGGTTGTCATCTTCAAAAAGGGGGAGATTGTTAGTCTTGGAGAAGATGGTTTTGATGACAACAACCTTAGAATAAGATTATAAAATATAAATACTAACATTATAGTTTAGATATATATGTATATGCAGGATCTAACCATGCAGGTACCAAGAATGAAGGCTGTACAGTATAGAGATTCAAGACTGAAGATATCAAGATTGAAGACTCATGAGTATTAAGATTATCAAGAGTTCAAGATTTCAATATAAGTAATTTAGTTAGGAATTTTGCTAAAACTCCTAGAAAAGCACTGGTATCTTAAAATCCATTTTATTCGTGGAATGGAATCCACTCTGAACCCGTTAAAGGGATGAAAACCTAAGTAGGATGGAACCTATGAAAAATCTAGTGGAACATGGCTTTGTATCCAATAACTTTTATTCAAATGTTTTCCAAAATTATATCTTGTTTTCAAAATGATTCCAAAATCTTCCTTTTAAAAGAATCAAAAACATCTATCCTGGTTTTAAAATACTTTTAGCCTGAAAATAATCTTTATTTTCAAAATCAAATTATTCTTGGTTTTAAACTATCTTTTAATTATAATATATTTGACTTTTAATATTTATACTTAGATTTAAATATAAAATTATAGTAAAATTTTTATATACACCAAAATATTATTCTCTATACTTATTTATGTATTTTAACTATAGTTAAGTATATTTATACATAGATTTAAACATAGGCCTGTCGACAACCCTAATATACCCTTGTCGACAAGGTAGCGATTCATTTCAAAAATTTGAATTTCAAAGAAAGTGTCTATTCGTCATATCTTTTCACGAATTGACATGGTTGTTATTCTACTATAAATAGGGGCTGTTTTAAACGAATTTGTATTCATTTATTCTCTGATTTCACTCCTCTTCTTCTTCCACATTTCTTTACATATATTTTTACCATTACTCTGTCGAAATCACCATTGAATCTAACTAGATCATCTCTGGTTTGATTCTCTATCACTATCTCAATAAGATCCCAGTGTTATTCAGAGTTATAGGCTTCTTATTAACTGAGTGATAAAAGGTGTGATTATAGCCTGTGAAATCAATCAAGCGGGAAAAGGTGTGATTGTTGCCTGGGAAATCAATTGGGTGAACTTGTTGCCCGTAAAATCAAGTATCTCTACCCAGAGGATTGTGAATCTGGAGTGGTGTACCTGTGGCCTTGAAATCGAGGGTGTAATTGTAAGAATTAATTTTGAAAGGAAATCTGTACTTGTATTGCCGGACTGGATGTAGGGTAACTCCAAACCAGTATAAAATCTGGTGTGTTCTTTCCTTTATTTATGCATACATGTTTGATTCTGTGATCATATCTCTCTCTGAATATTGTATACATTTGTGTTCATATTAATATAAACTCAAAAAGAATTAGTAATTCCTTAAAACACTATCCACCCCCCTCTAATGTTAATTCTAGCCTTAAGATTCGTAATCCGCATTTCTCACATATAATCTAGAAATTCATCAAATGGATGTAAAGACAACATTCTTAAATGGAGATCTCGATGAGGAGACCTACATGGAGCAACCTGAAGGTTTTGTTTCCAAAGGAAATGAAACAAAGTCTATAGATTAGTAAAATCACTATACGGACTAAAACAAGCTCCAAAATAATGGCACGCAAAATTTGATAGTGTCATGATGAGAAATGGTTTTCGTATAAATGAATGCGATAAGTGTGTTTATTATAAACAAATTGGACAATCATATGTGATGATTTGTTTATATGTAGATGATATGTTAATATTTGGTCCAAATACTCAGGTAATAGAGACCATAAAGAAGATGTTAATTAGCAATTTCGATATGAAAGAGTTAGGAGTTGCAGACGTTATTTTGGGAATCAAAATAATAAGAACACATAATGGAATTGAATTATCTCAATCACACTATGTAGACAAAGTGATTGAAAATTTTCAAAATTTTGGAATTAAAGGAGTAAGAACACCTTTTAATCCATCAGAAGTACTGCATAAAAAAACTAATGAGAGTGTAATGCAATTGGAATACTCTCGTGTAATAGGATGTCTCATGTATCTCATGAATTACACAAGACCAGATATAGCTTATGCAATAAGTCGACGGAGCAGGTATACAAGCAATACAAGAAAGGAACACTGGAAAACACTAATGAGAGTGCTTTGATATTTAAAAACTACCACAAATTATTCCTTACATTATGGAAAATATCTCGTTGTCTTAGAAGGATATAGTGATGCAAACTGGATTGCGGATTCAGAGGAATCAAAATCAACGAGTGGTTATGTATTTACCTTAGCAGGGGAGCGGTGTCATGGAAATCTACTATACAAACATGCATAGCTCGATCCACTATGGAATCGGAGTTCATCACTTTAGATAAAGCAGGCGAAGAAGTAGAATGACTTCGTCATTTTTTAAAAGATATTCCATTTTGGCTTAAACCTGTACCGGTCATATGCATACACTGTGATAACCAAGCTGCACTAAGTAAAGCGCACAACTTTGTGTATAATGGAAAGTCACGACACATTCGTCGACGCCATAACACATTTAGGCAGTTACTCTCAAATGGAACTATTTCCATATATTATGTGAAAACAAATGATAACCTAATAGATCCATTTACTAAAGGCTTATCACGAGAGAAAATTGACTGCGCATCAAGGGAAATGAGTTTAAAAGCCTAAATCACCAAGAATTATCTTATACAGAAACCTATCCTAGTGACTGGAGATCCCACGAACTAGGATCGATAGGCAAATCAATTCTGAGTAACTCAAGACGTAATGCATTTGCTTGGACATAGTCCAACTCCACTCCTATGGTGCACAATATAAATGAATGCCTATAGAATTATTTAAAGGTTAAAACTATGTTTTTTAATGATGACCATATCTTGAAAATAACAAGTGGAGTATATGTAGGACACTCTTAATGGTTGCGATCACCTATGTTAGTGTGAGCTGGGTCGGCTCTATGAGAATATTAAAGGCTTTTATTCTCTAAAAACACTCGCAGAACCAAAAATTGTTCAAGACCAAAATGAACATAACCAAGAGATTGGATGTGAAGGGAAATAATGCTTTGTAAAGCTTATTGTCTGGTTATACAATAACGGCTGACTGTTCAAGATGAAATAATTCGCCGATTAGCCAAGTATATCTAATAAGTTTTAACTAGGGAAAGTTCAAAATGAAATATCTACTTATCCTCGATATAGCATTATTTTCATATGAACTGTGTGATATTACACTTTGTGACATATATCGTCATTCATATGGAGGATTGTTAGAATTCTCCAAAATTAGTGAATGAGATATGTTCCACATCGTCAAAAATAAGTCATTGCTCTTGTTTATATAGTGTATTCTCAATCCCTGTATTGTCCCTTAGGGTCAGGTAATTTTGTGCGAGGGGGAGGACCTATATGGCCTGGACTAACAAACGCGCGCGTGCTGCCGCCCGCCCGTCCGACCGACCGAACCGGGCCGGTGCGAGTGCGGGTCCAATAAGTGTGGACCGTGTTATATTTTTGCTGTACAGAAGTGAATGGTTTTTATATTGTTTAAATTCAAAAAGAAGCGACTACTGGATTGAACGCGACTGTTGCAAACCGCAACCGTTTCTGGTCGTTGCAAACGAAGAGACGCGACTTTTGCGAATAACAACAGTTTTCAACCGTTGCAAACGAAGAGGCGTGACTGTGCGAACAGCAACAGTTCTCGGCCGTTGCAAAACGAAGAGGCGCGAATATTGCGAATAGTAACGCTTTTTGGCGTTGCAAATGAAGCGATGCTACTTTTCTCGGCGGGTGTAGCCATTGAGAATTTGGCTATAAATAAAGAGGAAACCCGATCACTTTACTCACTCAATCAATTCCGAATTTTCTCTTCTTCCTCTTCATTTCTTAATATCTACAATCCGTGCGCTTTTGCATATCACACAGAAGTTCATACACATCACAATCTCGAGCAGATCACGTCTGTTGTATCTTGGAAGACTTTGAATAAAGCCTTAAGGAAATTGTTACCACAAGCCTCAGACGTAGTTTTCTTCTTCAGCTGGTTATATTTCTAGTTGATTTATATATTTATATATATAAATATCATTTTCTTTCTACGTTGTTGACGCAGCGTGGGAAGCGAATTCGATGATGTAAATCGAATCCGTCCAGGATCTCACACGATTAGCGGAAATAATCGGTGAATCGACGAAGAATCGATGGATTTAAGAATACCGAAAGGCCCAAATCCGTTGATCACGAAGATACCGGATTTTAGCAATCTTCGACACGTTGATCGCGTACGATTCCGTGAAGAAAGAACTACAATTCTTTGAGCGTTGATCAAGTGCACTTGATTCCGCGAATTGGCTTCAACGTTTATTGATTCGAGCGCACTCGAATGCCGAAGTGGAGATATGAGTTAACACTCGACTACCAATTTAAAAATGGAGGCATAAAGCACAAAACCAAATTTTATTCAAATTTCAACAACCTTCACAAATGAAACGACTCGCCTATTTATAGGCTTACAACACCACAACACTACACAAAGTACAACACATTACAAACAGCACAAACAGTTACAACTTAACACGACTTGACATAAGAAAACACCAAACAAACGACTTAAGAAACAACGCACGCGACCTAAAAAAAATTAAACAATAACGACCTAAGTTCGCGACCTAAAATAACCCATTACGCGACTTAAAATTAGGTCGTTCGCGACTTAATAAACTCGGCAGCGACTTATGGAAGGCGGCACGCGACATAAGAAGGAGATGGAAACTCGGCAGCGACTTATTGGAGAAGGCACGCGACATAAGGAGGAGATGCCGCGATTTTTAGGGGGAGACGCGCCCTTCCGCGACCTGGGGCAAGGTCGTTCACGACCTACGCTTGCCGCGACCTAGGCAAGGTCGTCCACGACCTAGGCAAGGTCGTCCACGACCTAGGGCTTGCGATTCTTCAACTTCGTGGCTTCGATCGCGACCTGAGGTTAGTCTCTCTTCTCCTTCCTCTTCTTTGCGAGTTCGTGCTACATCATCCTCCCCTTGTTGGAAGGAATTCGTCCTCGAATTCACACCCTCGTCACCTTCGACAAGCTCCTTCCCATAATACGGAATCAAATGTTTAATGTTGAAAACGTCTGCAATGTGAATATGATCTGGCAACTTTAACTGATACGCATTGTCATTGATTTTCTTCAAAATTTCCACTGGTCCAAATTTTCGAGCTTTCAACTTGTTGTAAGTTCCAAATGGAAAACGATCTTTTGTCAAAACGGCATATATAAAATCTCCCTCTTTGAAGACAACTCTTCTTCGTTTCTTATCCGCCATTTGTTTATACTTCTCATTTGATTTAAGTAATCGTTCCTGTACAACTTTGTGGCATTCCTGTAACTCATTCACCAAATCACTAGCCCGTTTAACAATTCCCTTCTGATACGGCACTGTTGTCAAATCCAACGGTCCCTTTGGTAAGCTTGAATATACAATCTGAAATGAACTGAAACTTGTACTCCGGTTAACTGCATGGTTGTGAGCAAACTCAGCTTGAAACAATTTTGAATCCCAACTCTTCAAATTATCCTTCATAAGACATCTCAATAAATTTCCCAACGATCTGTTAACCACCTCCGTTTGCCCATCAGTTTGCGGATGGTAAGCGCTACTAAAATTCAGCTTTGTTCCAACCATCTTCCACAAACTTAACCAAAAATGGCTTAGAAATCTAGTATCTCGATCAGAAACAATAGATTCTGGTAAATCATGCAATCGATACACCTCTTTAAAGAATAATTGAGCTACTCGAACTGCATCCGCTGTCTTCTTACAGGCTATAAAATGTGCCATCTTCGAAAATCTGTCCACCACAACAAATATAGAGTCATTTCCCCTTTGAGTTCTAGGCAAACCCAACACAAAATCCATACTAATATCAACCCATGGTTTAGTAGGCACAGGTAACGACATATATAATCCCGCACTCGTAGCGGTTCCCTTCGAAACATGACAGATATGACATCTCTCCACAAATCTCTCTACCTCTTTTCTCATTGACGGCCAAAAATAAGATTGAGAAATCAACTGTAAGGTACGATCTCTGCCTACATGACCTTCTTCATGTAACTCTTTGATAATCTTCATTCTCAAGCTGCAGTCTGGTATGCATAATCGATTTCCCTTGAATAAGAATCCATCAACCAACACAAATTCATTAGTACTCCCATCCTTAACTTCCTCAACAAACTTTGCAAAGTAAGGATCCTCCTCAAACAACTCTGGCAATAATTCGAATCCTGTCACTTCAACCTTCAACGTTGTCAACAAATGATTCCTCCTGCTCAAAGCATCCGCTACACGATTTGCCACCCCTGACTTGTGTTTTACAATGAAAGTAAATTGTTGTAGATATGCTATCCATGAAGCATGTCTTGCTGAAATCTTGTCGTGCCCTTGTAGATGTTTCAATGCCTCGTGATCGGTATAAAGAACAAACTCTTTCTGAAACAAGTAATGTCGCCAGTGCTTCACAGCTTGAACAATCGCGTAAAACTCTACATCATAAGTGCTATATCTCAACTTGGCTCCCGACAACTTCTCACTGAAATAAGCAACTCGTTTTCCATTCTGGCTCAATACTCCACCAATTCCCACTTTCGAAGCATCAATATGCAATTCAAATAGCAACTGAAAATTCGGCAGTACCGGAATTGGTGCTGTCGTCAAGAGTGTTTTGATCTTCTCAAAGGCAACCCCTGCTTCCTCTGACCATACAAACTTCTTTCCTTTCATGCAATCGGTTACAGGTGCCATCACGCTGCTAAAGTGTGGAATGAATCTTCGATAAAAAGACACCAACCCATGAAAACTTCGTACTTCAGTGATTGTCTTCGGTTGTGGCCAACTTCTGACAGCTTCCACTTTATTTTCATCTACTTGAATACCTTCCTTTGATAGAACATACCCCAGAAATAAAACACTGCCGTCATAAACACACACTTCTTTGTTGCTGCATAAAACCGCTCTTTTCGTAGAATCAACAATACCTTTCGTAAGTGTTGGATATGTTCTTCCGTACTCCCACTATAAATCAGAATATCATCAAAGTAAACAACTACGAACTTCCCAACAAATAGTCTAAAAATCTGGTTCATCACTCTTATAAAAGTACTAGGAGCGTTTGACAAGCCAAATGGCATAACCAACCATTCGTATAAACCCTCCCTGGTTTTAAAAGCAGTCTTCCACTCATCACCCGGTCGAATACGAATTTGATGGTATCCACTCTTCAAGTCAATCTTGGAAAACACAACAGCCCCACTCAACTGATCAATCAAATCATCAAACCTCAGCATAGGAAATCTGTATCTCACAGTGATCTTGTTTAGAGCCCGACTGTCCGTACACATCCTCCACGTCCCATCCTTCTTCGGTACCAATAAGGCTGGCATGGCACATGGACTCAAACTCTCTTGAACACGCCCTTGTTCTAACAACTCCTCCACTTGCCTTCTCAGTTCCTCATGCTCCTTGGGACTCATCCGGTAATGTGGCCTGTGAGGTAATACTGATCCTGGTATGAGATCAATCTGATGTTGAATATCCCTCAGCGACGATAATTCCTTTGGCAACTCCTCCGGAAACACATCACTGAATTCTTCCAATACCGGCTTCACTTCCTCTGGAACTTCAACTGATTCAGTAGCTTCATGTCCAATCAACAAAAACACTTCAGGACTCTCCTCTACTTCTTCAACAAATTCCTTTAAAGTCAATAAAGTTTTCAGCTCCTCAATCTCCTCAGATTTGCTCTCTTCCTGTTGTCTCTTCTTTGGAACTAAAATAATCTTATCACCTTCAAACATAAAACTGTAGCTATTGGTTCGACCGTCATGTAGCACTGCTCGATCATACTGCCACGGTCTTCCCAAAAGCAAATGACAAACATCCATCTCAACTACATCACACCAGATCTCGTCTTTATATTTCTTCCCAATAGAAAATGGAACTCGAACTCGCCTATCCACCCTCACCTCTCCTCCTTTTCTCAGCCACGCTAACTTGTAAGGATTAGGGTGTTTCTCCGTCTTCAACTTCAGCTTCCTTACAGCTTCAGTAGAAATAATATTGTCACAACTTCCTGCATCAATCACAAACTTACAAACTTTTCCCAGAATAGTGCATGTAGATTGAAAAATGTTGCTCCTCAACCAACTAGCCTCATTATCTTGTTTGGGTGTTAAACAAGACCTTCTCATCATTAGATTACACCCTTCATCTCCCGATGCGATATCCTGTTCATCTTCCTCCACTGGACTAGAATCACCTTCACCAACATCTTCGCATTCAACTTCAGCAATCATCGTTCTCTTCTTTGGCTTTGGACATTCGTTACTTTTATGACCCATTTCCTGGCAATTATAACATTTAAAACTGTTGTTGACCTTTGCTTTCGCAGCCTCATTCACAACTGGTTTACTGACAACTTTAGAAACATTGGAACTCCCACTGGCACCCTTCACTTGATTGTTGGAATTTGTAAATACACCACCTCCTCGTCTTCCCTGCTTCTCCCAAGCCAACGCCTTCTGGTGCGCTTCAGCCACAGATCTCGGGTCAAACATATTAACCATATCCTGGATCCGCATTCGCAAACGTCCAACAAACCTAGCAGTCAACTGTTCCTCTGTTTCCATAATGTCATTTCGAGCAATCGGTTGATAAAACTCGTTAGCATAATCATTAACAGTCTTTGTCCCTTGCCTCAAGTTCTGCAATCTATGATACATGAGTGATTGATAATTGTAAGGTAAAAATGTAGCTTTCATCAATTTCTTCATTTTCTCCCAGTCAACAATCTTCGACTTCCCCATCCGTTCTCGTGTAAGTTTGGTTTGCTGCCACCACGCCATAGCTCTCCCCCTCAACCTAGTAGCAACCAACTTCACTCGACGATCTTTCGGTACCTCCTTGAAATCAAAGATCTCTTCAACATTAGACAGCCAATCCAAAAATTCTTCTGCAACCATTCCACCATTGAGCTCTGAAATTTCCATCTTCATTCCCGATTCCCATCTACGGTCATCTTCAAAATCTCTGTCTCGATTTCGTACTTGATCTCGATCTCGATAATGCACACTACCTCTATCAACATCAAACTCCTCATCAAAGTCTGAAGTATATCGATGTCGATCACGACCACCAACCTCTCTTCTACCACCACTTCTTCGATCTTCATTCCTATCACGATTGTCAACACTTCTACGATCATGATCTTCTCTACTCTCCCGATCTGAATGTGGTGAAACTCTACTTCTCCCATGGCTCAATTCAGGTGAAACTCTTCTTCGATTTTGATTCATTTCAAGTATCATTCTCTCTAATCGACCAATTCCTTCATTCAACTTGTCAGTGAAACTCTCGTTGATTCGTTGTTCCATTTCATCGGCCTCTTCTCTTTCATACAAAACATTAATATTTCGATGACGTTGAGCTCGTCTCGGAGGCATGATTGATCTTCAAACAACTCAAAAATAAATTTCAAACACTTTCCGAACTTTGATCCAAAGTGAGATGGATCGAAACTCCCAACTTGTTGCAACTTCACGATGAACACCAAACTTCTCACAATTTGCTAATTCGTCCTCCAAACTTCAAATTCTCGAAACCCAAGTCTCCAAATGATGCAAACTCCTTGCGATCTCGCTCTGATACCAAACTGACGCAGCGTGGGAAGCGAATTCGATGATGTAAATCGAATCCGTTCAGCATCTCACACGATTAGCGGAAATAATCGGTGAATCGACGAAGAATCGATGGATTTAAGAATACCGAAAGGCCCAAATCCGTTGATCACGAAGATACCGGATTTTAGCAATCTTCGACACGTTGATCGCGCACGATTCCGTGAAGAAAGAACTACAATTCTTTGAGCGTTGATCAAGCGCACTTGATTCCGCGAATTGGCTTCAATGTTCGTTGATTCGAGCGCACTCGAATGCCGAAGTGAAGATGGGAGTTGACACTCGACTACCAATTTAAAAATGGAGGCATAAAGCACAAAACCAAATTTTATTCAAATTCAACAACCTTCACAAATGACACGACTCGCCTATTTATAGGCTTACAACACCACAACACTACACAAATACAACACATTACAAACAGTACAAACAGTTACAACATAACACGACTTGACATAAGAAAACACCAAATAAACGACTTAAGAAACAACACACGCGAGCTAAAAAAAATTAAACAATAACGACTAAGTTCGCGACCTAAAATAACCCATTACGCGACTTAAAATTAGGTCGTTCGCGACTTAATAAACTCGGCAGCGACTTATGGAAGGCGGCACGCGACATAAGAAGGAGATGGAAACTCGGCAGCGACTTATTGGAGACGGCACGCGACATAAGGAGGAGATGCCGCGATTTTTAGGGGGAGACGCGCCCCTCCGCGACCTGGGGCAAGGTCGTTCACGACCTATGCTTGACGCGACCTAGGCAAGGTCGTCCACGACCTAGGGCTTGCGATTCTTCAACTTCGTGGCTTCGATCGCGACCTGAGATTAGTCTCTCTTCTCCTTCCTCTTCTTTGCGAGTTCGTGCTACATCAGTTGTACTATTTCTTTAAATAGTATAACGTTTGATTTAACACTATAGTTATTATTGCTGTAGTTGTTACTTTATTGTTGTAATTAATTACAACATACTTAGTGTTAAAATAACTAATACAGAATTTCAGAGTAGTGGAAATCTGAGTTGTAAACTTATGAGATAAGTTTATTATTGATTGGTATCTGTTTTGGTATATATAACACAACGAGGCTTGGTGCTATTTGTCTATCGTATGATACAGGCATACAGGGAATTGCACCACGTTTTGCTTTCCTGGAGTATGAATACTGAAAGGTACAAAGGGATAGAGGCTACATTATGGTATGGCTATATACATTGTTTCGCTCAATTAGTATTAGTGATGCCAATAAATCACTCTTTTATAGTTTGGTGTTTGCAATACAAGTGTATACTATATACAATTGATATATTACTACTAATTTGTATGTTTCTCTCATATCTAAAAAGGATGAAGCTGAGATTGTATCCTATTTTTCTTGATTATTAATCATATATTCATATGTTTCTAATCATTATTGTTTATATTCAGGCCTAGTGATAATATTATTGATGAAGAAAAGTATTGTTTTTCTTTTTACTCTTCACACATCAGAATATTGTTCTTGGCTATTGATCTTCCTGTGCTCAGAGCTTCTTCTTCTTCTATTTTCCTTTTTCTTTTTTTCTCCTTGGATAAGGACAGAAAATTTAATGTCTATAATGCATCACTCTGTCCTGATCGGTGCGCTTCGATGTTGGTTAGTAAGTTTCAAATTTATATAAGACAGCTCACTAATATCGAAGAGCACTTGGCTGGGTGCTATAACAAGTAACCAAATGAAAGCCATGTGACACCAAAAACTCATAATTTATTAAAAATAATAATAATCTGTATATTTCATTTCTGAATTAAACGACAGTTGATGCAGCTTCTAAACAATGACCTTAAAACAAATCAATATCAAAACATAAAAAAAAAAATAGGATACACACATATTGATACCCAAAAAAGAAAGAAGAAAAATAGTTGATCTCCCCTTTAAATATATTTTTTCTTTAATTAGCAGAGTGGAAGATCAGCAGGTGGTACTTGTAACTTCTCTAGTTCTCCAGCTCCATCTTCAACCAAGAAAACCATAGCTAATCCCCATGTAATATGAACGTCTAAATGACAATGCATAAACCAAGCACCAGGATTATCCGCAACAAATCTTATAACTGCCCATCCATTCACAGGCACCGCAACTGTATTTCTCATAGGTGGATCCACCATGTTAAACTTACTCGTGTCCTTTTTCGCATTGAAGTTCCCAAATCCCTCAGCAAGAATGTAAAAGTCGTGCCCATGTAAATGAATTGGATGATTTTCACCAGCAAATATATTGGTTCCTTGCAGTACCAACTGAACTACAGAACCATATTTTAGCTTGTACACTTTAGTTCCTTTTGTTGGTTGCCAAAGGCTCCTGCTTATGTTTTTTGCAGTGTAGTCAAACTGAACAGGTGGATTAGCTGGAAAGTCGGTTGTGAAAACCCCAGATACACCTTGATGATGTGCTTGTAAGATCGAATATGACTGAGGCAATACAAATAATATGTTGTTTATACTAGCTCCAAATCGTTTACCGTTAGGTCCTTTACATTTTTGTCCTTTCGGACAGTTGAATAGTCCCACGCCAACCGTGAAGAATAAGTTCTCATCCACTGGAGATGATAAATCAACTTTTCTCGGGCTTCTTAAACTTGTGGTGAAAGCTGTTGCAGAGTTTGTATCATTAAACGCTGGGAGAGAGGGAAGAAAAGGTGGGATGTTTGATCCAGGCTTGTTTGAGCAGCTACATGTGTAGTCCAAAATGGCAGTCGTAGTGGTATTATCAAATGGTACACCCTGTGCACTAGAGTAGGCTCTAGCAGCTATATAATATCTAGCAGGTGGTTGGTTGGTTGTGATTAAAACATCAGTTGTTTGTCCAGGGCCAAGCATTAGCACATTAGTGATTAAGGGTTTTGTGTATGATGCGTCTACTCCTACAACTGTCATTGAGTGACCCGCAATGGAGACGAAGAGCTCGGTGTTTAGTGCAGCATTAATGAACCTAAGGAGATCAGTCTCACCTGGACCAACTGGAATTATAGTTGTATCTGTTGCAAGATTAAGAGACAAGGTTTTCTTACATTTCAAAGATTATTGTAAGTTGCTTTTTAAGCATTATAATATGTTTAAATAACCATTATTAACTGTTTTATCGATTGACTATTGATTCTGAAGGGAAAAAGTATACCTTCGCTTGAGCAGTTGAAGAGATCACCAGGCTGCCCATTGATGGTCAAAGCATTGGATGTCTTAGGAGCTGCTCCGGTTTGGGTCGCTTTATTCACTACATCGATTGGGTTTTCATTCCACCATTCCCCTGTTAATTTGTTAATACCGTGAGTGTAATCATTTGTTCCTTTTTTAAGCCAAAATTACTATTTGTTTTCGTATCCGTGTTGCTTTTCATTATGTACGCCTGCAGTGTTAACATATTTTATCCTCCTTGATTGGAACATGTCCAAATCAATGTTGTATTTTTGCCTGTGCGTGTAACACATATTTTGATAGGTTTGTGTCTGAAATTGGGCTGTAAGTGGTGGTCGGTGGCCACCGCCTGCAAATATTAGTTGCTATATAACTGACAGATGTTTTCTTAAAGAAGTGATTATTAGAAAGAGGTATCATTGTGCTCAACTAGATATGTATTTTAATTTTCTATCATAATAATTGCGTTATAGGAGTATCCCTTTTAACTGAAAATATCAAAAACTAAAGACCATTATATAACTTAAATGTTTGTTGTCATATGGGAAGTTTATCGCAGTTTTAGTTGGTTGCACCAGGATTATGCGTCTTAAAGCAATGGGGATTGTATAATTTGTCAACTTCTGCCTTTAGGTAATAGGAAAGCTAGCACGGCAGTTCCAAGGGAAAATGACATGTCCTACGTTGATAGATTTAAGCCATTAATCTAATACATAAAGAGTTCAATACCAAGGAGTATGGGAGCTTGTCTCTTTGGCTGAGTGAAAGGATACGAAGCACCCTCTCTAGGATGTATGATAAGGGCTCCATACACAGTAGCTCTTAGCCACGAGCTGTGTGCATGCCACCATAAAGTTCCTTCCTGTCCCTCGATTGTGAATCGGTATGTGTAGCTTTCGCCTGGCCTTATTGGACACTGGGTTATGAATTCAGGACCATCTGCCCAGCCTGTTCTCATTTGTCTAACACCATGCCTAAATACCAAAAGTGCAGAAACATGAAATAATAAACAATAGTTTACTTGGTTGAATCTTCCTATAGAGTAGTTAATTGTAGACTAAAACAATTATATATGTAACTATTGTTTATATGCATGTCGTGTAAAATCATTTAAAAAAAAAATAAACATGACTTCCTTACATACTTTTATACTTGTGAATGATGCAGGTGTAGACCTGATTATGCTATATATGAGGCCTAATATGATCAAGTTAATATTTTATATCTAAACGAGGTTATTTGTTTCCATTAATATTAAATTAAGTACAATGCTGACTGGGTCGGACTTCAGTTTTCTATACTTGGTATATCTTTTGCCTACCAGCCTCAATATTCTTTGGTATGGTATCGGTGTGCCCTGGACTCTGTGCAGTTATATATGTTTACATACCAATGAATAGTGATATTGTACATAGCGGCATTCTTGACATTAACCACAAGGCTGTCACCATTTTTAACTTCGATAGTTGGCCCTGGGTACATCCCATTCACTGTAATGATATCAACAGTTCTGCACTGCCTCTTCACTGGTGTTTTTTGGATCTGCAAAAATAAGTTACGTTAATCTATGGTGCATGATAAAAACAAAATAGAATTCAATGTACAATGTGTAGAGAACATACAACAAAGTCATGGAAATGTGTTTCAGCACTGGATTGAGAATGTAAAATCGAAAACAGCAAAATGAAGCAAGAGAACAAACATTGCATGCTAGTCATGGTATCGGTAGATTATTAGTTACTATCTTAATCTCTTGCTTTGATAATTAGATTTGATGTGGTAGGGAAAACTGAGATGGGTAGATGGTGTTATATATGGCAATGAGTGTAGGGTTGGTATGGAAGGTTGGCTTGATTAGGTTTTGATTTTTTGATGGGGTAAATTAAATTTTGAGTGGCATCCTTGCTTCCAAAGTTTCTGATTTGTTCAAATTCTATTAAGGAGTGGTTGCACCAACTTACATATAGCTCCTTTTGAAATAGTGCTAGCAAAAAATACTGGAACCTTTGTCTTTTGAAATGCGTGTGCTCACTTTCACACTATCAACGCATATGCAATACAGAAATTCCGTGCTATTTGTTTTACCTGTATCATACAGTTTTTCTTTAATCCATCCACCTGCTATAAATTTCTTGGCAACGAGATTTTGAAAACGTTAATGTATTATATTGGTTTTTTTTCTCATAGGTATAGTTAAAACTATGTTTAATTAGAAGCATGAATTAAAGTCATGCATGCACAAATATAAGATTTATCCTTTATTGTTTACTAAATGATAACTAATTATTTTACAGAGAAATAAATTTTCTTCTCAAGTTTATGTTTAAGAATTCAATCAAGTCCTTTGAATCTGAAAAGTCAAATTTAATATTGTTGGAAATAAACTTGATTTTGGTTTTAGTTAATTATTTTGGTAAACTAATTATTCTGGATAATATTAATTTTGGTATTAATGGATAAAATTATGCTACCTTGAAGAATTTAGCATGGAGAAAATTCTAAAGTTATCTATTAAGGAATTTGAGAGAAGCTTATTGAAAGGATACGTCAAGAGAGCTGAAGAAAACTCTAGATAGTGTTTAATTATCCATAGGATTAAATTCATTTCTACCATCCATATAGAAAATGTACAACTATAAATACGAATACTTTGTCCTTTTGTATCCGAGCAAGTAAATATGATTTTAAGTAAGGAAGAAAAGAAAAATGCAAAGAAAATAAAACTTATTTCCTCCTTTACAGATATTTCTAGAATCACCATTAACAAAATAAAAGTTATTTTTTCCTACTTCTTCTTCCTATAGAAATTTTCCAATGGTTGTATCAGAGCAGTTGAAATAGAAAATGAAAAGGCATGGTACTTAGACGCAGAAGCTAAAAAGAATGAAATACGATATGTTGAAGAAAATATGTTAGACGATAATAAGGATGAAAAGAAAAACAACAAAATAAGAGAGAATACCATGGCGTTGATTTATTCATTCGATTAATCTGAAGCGGTTAGATTCTTTCGCACCTCGTTTCCTGGCCTAAGTTTAAACTTTTCCAATATGTTCCATGTTTTTGTGTGTATCAGTTGAACCCCGTTTTTTCTTTTACAATCACAAGTAGTACCCTCGAAGATATATATATATATATATATATATATATATATATATATATGTATGTATATGTATGTATGTATGTGTATGTATATGTATGTGTATGTATATGTGTGTATATATTCACTTATGTATTAGTAACTAGTCACACCTCTATGACAATCTTGGACCTAGCCCTTTCTGAAAAATATATAAACAAGTATTGGAAAAGAGCAAACTCATATGTTCAACTAATGAAATAAAATTGGTGGCGCACCAAGCCACCCCTTAACATCAAGGAGTAATCAATCATCAAAAATAATTACCATGTTCTTCACTCTAAATTAACAAAGTTTGCGTACCAACAAAATCTTCAAAATATGACCTAACAGTAGTAATCTTCCCATTTACATACGTAACAGGTCTCATGAAAACATAGAATACGTGTATAATATGTGTACTTTTTGACCATATCGAGCCTTCTAGTTGTCAAATGCATAAAATATAATAGCATGTTCACATTTTTGTAGATGCAGGTTTTATCGGAAGGTCTTTGGGGGGTTTGGTTAAGAGTTGTTAAAAGGAGGCGGCAATTTTTTCAATGCCGTAGACAAACATTCTTAGTGACCATTTTGATGACAGGATAAAAAGTAAGCTTAATTCCTAAATTATGTCATTTGCTATATGCTAAGTTTCTATTTTATCAAATGGAACTTTGCAATTTTGTATATGGTATGGTCGGTCTATCTATTAACATAGGTGTCATGATCAGGTTTTGGGAGTAGTCACTTTCAGAACATCTTTACATTTAGAACTTTCAATATTTTATTCTTTTGATCAAAATATAATATGCTTATTTTGTCAACATTGTATTCTTCATACAGTTATATTTTTCTTAAAGTAGGTGTGTACTTTGGTAGTGGCATTTTCAGATGTGTGTGTGTGTATTAAAATGTAGCCACAAGGCTGGCTAAGTTTTGCTTTATTAATATTACTTTTTCTTTAATATTTTGTAAGTTGTCTAATTGGCTTTCAGAATCAGGCTTTAAGGATGACATGTTCTGGGTGCTTTTGAAGATTCAAGTGCAGGTACATACAGAGTACCATAGCAAAAGTCATGTTTAGTTTAGACTTCAAATTGTTTCATCAAATGACCAAATATTCGACTAGTTTAAAATTAAAATCGAAGATAATAACCTTTATACAAGAGACGTGATTCAGTAACTTGGCATGTCTTTTTCCTCATAGCCTGGTTTTGTTATAGTTTAAAAAGCCAAGATTTTGACTAGGACTTACAATACACTTGTTGAATCATTATTAGTCTAGGATTCATACAATGATAGTATGGTTACGTTGTGACTGCTTGTTTGTATTAACTGATTAGAGTTTGCTGTCAACTTCTTGGAATGTTCTTTACTTTGTATCTTAGCTACTTGGAGAATTATGTAAAGACTGGTCTCTTAACTAAAAAGGCCAACCTTTAATTTAGCTCTTCTAAGGCCAACCGACTTTCTTATTATCTCAAAAGGACAACTTTTTCACTTCATCTTCAAACAGGCCATTTGCCGGTGTCTAAGCCCAATTGTTTCTCTGCCTGCGAAGATCGGTTAACTTTCTCCTATCAACTTATTTATCCAGAAATCTTTTTTCTAAGAACCATTTGTAATAACAGTAGAAATTGTCGTTTTATTTGCACCCTATAAAATACCGTTCACACCTAAAAAAAACAGCTATTTTCGTAAACCCCAGTTTTAATCGTTCACACTGCATCATGACACAAATATCCCTTTCATTTTTTTTTTGCCCTTCCATTCTTTTGAAAAACGAAATTACTGCACAGAACCTGCCTCTGATGCTGCCACCAACCCACCAACTGCAGCCTCTAGCTACACCGGCCACATCCAGCTCTGTCGACCAACACTAGCTCCGCTGCAACCAACTACAGCTCTTAGCTCTGTCGCAGCCTCCTCTAGATCCGCAACCACCATCTGCCACTGCCGATCCTTACAGCCCCTAGCTCCGCCGCCTCTAGTCAACTGCTGCCCCCCTCTATGTCCCCTGCCACCAACTGCCGCTACCGCCCTCTCCTGATCCACTGCCACCAACTGCCTTGCCGCCCTTTCTGAATCCGCCGCCACCAACTGCCCTGCCGCCCCCTCTTAATCCGCTGTCACCAACTGCCTTGCCACCCCTCTAAATCTGCTGCCACCAATTGTCGCTGGTGGCCTCCCCACCCACCATAGATGTCATAGATCCGCCGCCACCAACTGCCATTGCCTCCACCTCTAGCTCCGACCTTTAGATCCGCCGCTGTCATAGTGTCAAGTGAGGAAGAGAAGAATCAAGAGAGGCGAAAAGAGGAAGGAAGGAGAGAGGGTATAATAGGAATAGAAATGTTAATTTAGATATGCAAAAATCCATGGGGGTGCGAATGGTATTTCATGGGATGCAAATAGAACGATCGAATTTGGAAAACAATCATTCTTTGCTTATGACTTAGAAGCAATCTCTTATGCAAATTTGATCGAATATTTCTACCTAGAATTCAAATTACGTCCAAACACCACTTAAAATTTGCTCTTAAAAGTTGTTATTTAGAACAAAACCATGGCATTGCAAAGCTTTTTCACATTGGTGCAGGCCAAACTCCTTCGCTTCTGTTGCCAAAAGAATGCTGAGTAGGTATGAATCTTCAGTGTGATATTTTACTGACTGGATTATCTATATTTTTCCTTTTTTTAAGTTCAACAAAAATGAATTAACACTTCTTTGTCAACAGTGGTGGCGATTAGACCCGGGCCGAGCTTCGGTTCGGACCGGGTCAGTTCGTATCCAGTTAGATAATAACATCAAAAATGTATATATTTATATGTTTTTTGGTCGGGTCTTTCGAATCGGATTTGATCAGGTTTCATAGTATTTTTCATCACCTAAACTCGAGCCGAGACCTTTCAGTTTGATTCGGGTCGGTACAGTTCAAGTGTGCGGTTCTCTATTCTAATTGTCAGCTTGCTTATTAATTTGTCCAAGTTACTTGTTTTCCAAATCTACTATAATTCGACTTTATATCAATAATCAAACTTGATATTTTTTATCCTACTTTGAATTACCTAGGCCACTCTAATCCAGTCTAAATCCATCTGGGTTTGCCTAGGCCTGCGTTGGTTTATCTAAATCTTTTGAGAGTTGTTTAGGTTCAATAATTTTGACTTACCTAGTTTGAAACTAATTTGGATTTTTTGCCACTTCTTTGAGGCTTTTGGACTACATTATTATTATTTGCATGAACATACATAGAAATGGTTTATTATCATATATTTCTTGTACGTTTTATCTCACCATTCGTAGTAGTAAACGATACATGTGAACCTACATAGAAGTTCATTAGGGAATACTAGATGTATGTTTGTATGTCTTAAACCTGTTTGCACAAAAAATGGGCAAACACCTCCAAGTCATATGAATTAGTTGATTTTATGTTGTTCTTAGTGATTTGGGTGACTTACACAAATATATGAAAAATAAGGACTAAACTGTAAAAGACACACAGATTTATAGTGGTTCGGCTAGAATGTGCCTACGTCCACTTTATATGTTATTCTCCTTTTTCTTTCCAATTACAAGTACAAGACTTTGTATATAAGTATATGAAAGATGTTTGAAAGTTCCTTCCGTGCTTGAGTTCTCAAACTTGTCTGCCATTGTTGTACCCTTGCCCCTCTATTTATAGAGTGAGGTTGAGGGCAGGGGTCTTGGATGTATATAGCTGCTGGTGGGCCTGGGCTGAAGCAATCTGGTCTGGCATATCTGGTTCGGCGAAGCTTGGTTCGGCCGTGGCTGTGTGGAGCTTGGTCCGGTGATGCCTTGGTCCGGTGATAGTGACTTCGTCTCTTGGTCCGGTGGTAAACTTGGCTCGGTGGGACCATGATCCGGTAGTGCTCTGGATCGGTGGTGAGAGGAGATAGATGGTTTGGTATGGAAGCGGAGAGGCCTTGTTCGGCAGGTTGTTTGGTACGGTAGTGAGCTTGGAGGTTGGCTCGGTGGCATGTGGTCCGGGTGGTTCGGTAGGTGATGGAGGACGTTTGGTTCGGTTCTGCATGGAGTTGGTTCGGTGGTAGGAGGGAGCCGGTCCGGAGAGAGTTGGTTCGGTGGTGGGGAAGGGGCCGGACGAAACACACCCAACACTTGCCCCCCAAAGGAGGGCATGTGCACGCATACGTCGTGCTTTGCCTTGAGCTGGGGTGTTCTTATCCGGCCTTTAGCGCCGAACCAACCGGTTTGGCTATTGGTATTTGCTTATAAATAGGGCCTGGCGCCTCCGTTTTTTCCCATCAGCCAAACGACTCCTTTGCCGAATCGAAATCCGTGCCGAATCAGTGTTAGCCGAATCAAAATCTCTGCCGGATCAGGTGAGGATCTTCTTCGCCGAATGAACTTTATCTCCATTTACCGATTGGGCTCGCGGTCCCTGAGTACCGAATGAGCTTGAAAACCGAATGAGTGCGAAAACCGAATGAGTGCGAAAACCGAATGAGTGCGAAAACCGAATGAGTGCGAAAACCGAATGAGTGCGAAAACCGAATGAATGTGAAAACCGAATGAGCTTGAAAACCGAATGAATGTTAAAACCGAATGTACGTGAAAACCGAATGAACGTGAAAACTTTTATTTTTGCGAATGAGTTTTGAATTTGTGAGCGAGTCTTCAGGCTGCATGTACCTATTTTCTCATGTTTCCATACTCCTTGTTCTAATTTGTTCTTCCGGTGTTTGCAGATAATGTCTCGCAAAGCAGAAACTCGATCAGATAAACGGAAGTCTAGGGGCGAAGGAGTGTCCTCCTCCGTGCCTCCAGCCCAGCCAAGACCGGAACGTCATGGACTTGCCCCGAGGTCGCTAGTAGATGGGTATGGCCCCCAGGAGCTTCTGAATTCTCCGTCCGATTGTTTTCCTAGCTCCCTCAGGGAGGAGCAGCTTGATGTCATCTCTCGTTCCTTCGGGATTGACAGGGCTCGCATGCTGTTGCCGGGAGACGGAGTGATGCCGTATAATCCCCCCGAAGGATATTTTGCATACAGTAGGTACCATTGCATGTGTGGGGCCATTCCTCCAATCAATGCATGGATAGTCAGCTTCATTACCTATCTGAAGGTGGCCCCTCTCCAGCTCCAGCCCAATTCCTACGCTATCCTGGTGTGATTATTTGTTATCTTCTAGAGGAGGTATGGGCGCCCCCTTCTAACCGGGAAATCCGATACTTGTATAATCTGAGAGGCTACAAGAAGGGGTCTCCGTATGTTAGTTTAGAAGCGGCCGTGCCCTTCAAACTGGTCTTGGACTTATACTCAAAGTTCACCATGTTTAAGAAAGAATGGTTTTTTATCAAGGATGATTCTGTCTCCTTCCGCCTCTTCACTTCTGACTGTAAGTTGAACTTTATTTACAGTTTCCTTGTTCCGATTGCAGTGCTTCTTCTGATATGCTTCTATTTCTTGCTAGCAACAGGTGGCTTTGCGGTCGTGGAGAGTGATTCCCTGGTCCAGATGGCTGCGGAAATAAAGGCCATTTCGGGACGGGACAGGTCGGCTTCTTTCCTGATCAGGAATGCTACTCTCCTGGAGCACAACTTGATCCTGCCACACCAGTCCGTGGTTAAACAGAGGGATATGGCTGAGGAGAAGGCTGCCAAAGCCAAGGAAGGGGCCACGGTGAAAAGTGGCAAGAGGGAACCTTTTACAAAGCCTCCCGTTGTCGGAGGTAAGAAGCTTAAGAAGTCTGATGGTCCCTCTCCTAGCACTTGCCCAATTGCTCCGGGAGAGGAAAATGTGGAGGAAGATAGAGGTGAGGGTGAAGGAGGCGATAGACAGAGCGGTAGTGGCGTTGGTGCCTTAACCTCCGGGCAAGCGGGAGAGATTCATGAGTGGACGGATGATGCTTTCCGTCAAGCTTTTGGGGAGTCGGAGGAAGGATCGGCTTTGGTTGAGAAGGCAAAGGAGGTTGACAAGGCTGGGGCTGGCGCCGATCCATTCTCTAAGAGTTCTTCAGCTAAGGCGACTCCAGCGATTCAAGGTGAACTTTTGACTTCTGCAGACTCCATTTACGATAGGGACTTAGGAATATTTTATGGTCCGCTTCCGTCCTGGAATGAGATTCAGGACTTATTGCAGTATCCTACTCCTCCGCAGGGTTTGTATAATAGATGTGCCTTCTCACTCTTTTTATTTTAACATATTTCTTGAATTGCGGATCATTGTATGTTCGTAACACTTGGTTTTTATTTTAGGAGCAGGTAAGGCAGCCAAGTCATCAGATATTCGGCACCGCCTCGAACAGTATAAGCTACTCAAAGCTTCTGCGAAACCAAAGCCGCCAACTAGCCGTCCTGGGGTTGTAGTTAGATATCGCCCTCTTCTTGGAGTTGTTGAGGAAGATATGCAAAAGAGAAAGAGGGGCCGATCTTCGTTTGAACCTTCACCTGGCCCTCAGCCTCCAGTCCAGCCCATCCATGATATTACTGAGGAGGATACTGAGTTTATGCCTTCCCCCCATCCGTCCGAAAATCCAACCGTCACTCCGATAGACCGTCCTGGTTTGGATCGCAACCCATTTGCCGGCCACCCGGATCTGGACCCGAGTTTTCAGGATATCTCTTTTGACGAGGTCACGGGTGAGCATCTTCTTCCCCGCAATCCCATGGTACGGGTGCTTGATGAGGCTAAGTCGTTAGACCTCGATTTGCTTACTACTCGGATTGTGACCATGGGGAATGAGGCCAAGGCAAGCATTGATCGGGTGGCCGAGGAAACGAAGAGGCTAATGGAGCATCACGCTCGACTGGCCAGGGCTGGGGAGGAAATCGGAAGTGCTAACATCCGGTTGCGGCTACAGGTTTCTGATCAGGCCAAACAACTTGCCGATCAGGCTATCCAGATATCTCAGCATGAGGCGGCCTCCCGACGACTAAAGAAAACCATGGAGGAGGCTAGCAAGGCTGAGTTGCGAAAGATGGAGGCTGCCTGCAAGGAGCGGATTGACATAGCCATTGCTACGGTGGACGAGGTTCGAAGGGCGGATCTCTAGCAGGTAGAGGAGTTATCTGGGAGGCTTGAGACCGTAGAGCTTGCTCAGGCTAGGCTAAAGGAAGAGATGGAGAAAATGAGAAGGTCTCTCCAGGCTGACCGCTTGAGATATCGATCGGAGAGGGATGTTGCCGTCGCTAAGTTGCTGTCCTCCGAGGCCCGAGTGAGGGAGTTTGAGGAGAATGAGGGGATGATGGATGAGATGTTGCAGGATATGTACTTCCGTACCTGAAAGCAGGGTAATCTATCCTGGATGGATGACTATCCCCGGATCATGGCTAGGATATATCTCCGGGCTTTGGAGGAGGCCAAGGCCGATGCGGATAAGGAAAGTGGAGCGGCATTCAGGATGGATATGGTTACCGTCCAGTTCTCAAAGGAGGAGAAGGTAGCGGTGAAGGAGGGGATGCGGCTACTTGCTGCGGAGGAAGCCGGTGTGCAGTTGGGGGATGAGGACCAAGAGGCGGGTGTTGGTGAGTTTTCCCTTTTTAGCTTTTCATAACTTGATCGTTCGCTGTTTATCTGATGGATTCTTCTCCTGAATTGGACAGGTGGGACCTCTGGTCAACATGCTGGGAGTTCCGATCCAGCAACCAAGTAGATTCGGAGAGCTGGTTCTGAGGTGTAGTGGTTAGCACTAATGCAGCTGGTTATTTTATTTTGTCTGCTTGACATTCCTGTATATGCTAGTTCAAAACATTAATGTACTTTCGAGCTGTAATTATGTCATTGAACGACTTTATGTAAGTTTATAACACAAGCTGATTCTGTTATATTTTGAATACTGTTATTATTTTGATGTGCTGCATAAGAAGTATAACTATGCATATGCCTGTGATTTAGTTGTGTTTGATGCTAAGCTCTTGCTTGAAATATAATTTCATGTTTTGCAATGTTAGTGTGATGTATGAATAAGTTATAGTTACATGTTTATGTACAAGAGAAGAGAGTACCGCCCTTCATGTTTTAGTTGCAGGGGGTAGCTTTGAGCGTCTTGTGTAACTGGTCATGGATATAGCTGAGTGTCTTGTTATCCAGCTTCCGGGCTCCGATCCTTATGAGTGAATGCCTCCCATTTAGTGTCCTGTACTTTGGGGACCGTTATGCAGGATACAAGAAAAGTATTTAAATGGAATGGAAATATAGGAAAAGTAAAACTTCCAGTCACGGAAGGCCGTCGATGTGCTTAAGTTCGTGGCAAACGGGTTTTGTAGTCACTTTCCCTAGCCGTGGGTCTTGGAGACATTTGTCACCCATCTTACGCCTCCGCGGGGAGTTTTCTTTTTTACCACAGCCGCACTTAAGACATATCGTAGCCGAGATCGCGCACAGTAACTACCCGAGCCATTATGGCTCGTAATCGTGGGTATTATTCGATTTACTGTGGCCGGCTAGCATGGGTGCCGATCGTCAACCGTGAACTACCCCTGGCTGGCCACACCTTATGTTGGGGCTTAAAGTAGGTTCACAGTTGCCGACGAGCCGAACGCCGTAATGAGCTGCCATCGACTATAGTCGGCCTTCGTGATGGCTTATGATCGGCTCATTACAGTTGGCTTTAAGCGCAGTCGCGAGTAATGAGTTAACCCGCAGCAGAGGGATGCTGGAGCAAAAGTGTCTCATTGGCGAGTGCATAGAATCGCATAGTACCTATTAGGCCTTGTCCAGATGAGGCCGTGCCCTGATGTGGCTTGAATGGCGGTGCCATTACACAGAATTTTGTTGAACAGAAAAGGATACAGTTAACAAGTAGCCAAGATATAAAGAAACAAGTTAAAAAGAGACAAGATTTTTAAAGTGGTTCGGCACGAAAATGCCTACATCCACTGATTCTCTTTGTTAATTCACTTCATTTGGGCAGTACAAGTTAAGAAAAGTATCGACGGAGGTGTTGGATGTTCCATGCCCTTTGGAACACCTCTCCGTCCACTGTTGACAAAATATAAGCTCCGTTGTGGAATCTTTATGAATTACATAGGGTCCGTCCCAGATTGGATCTAGCGCTCCGGGGCGCGGGAAGATCCGCTTGAGGACGAGATCTCTTTTCGGTAAGCTGCGGTGCCTGACTTTGGAGTTGTATTGTGCTGCAACTTTTTACTTGTGAGCCGCTGCTTTGAGTGCTGCATCGTTTCTTCTCTCCTCAATTAGATCCAAAGACATGAGGAGGAGTTCTTCGTTCTCTTCCGGGTTGTAGTGGATCCTGCGGTGAGAGGGCACTATAGTTTCAACTGGGAGCATGGCCTCCGATCCGTATGCCAAAGAGAAAGGAGTATGCCCTATTGAAGTTCTGTAAGATGTGCGATAGGCCCAAAGTGCCGTAGGAAGTTCGTCCACCCAGGCGCCTTTCGATTTTTCAAGTTTCTTCTTGATTAAGGTTTTGAGAATCTTGTTGACAGCTTCGACTTGTCCGTTTGCTTGAGGATAAGCTGCAGATGAGAAGCTTTTATGAATTCCGTGCTCTTGGCTCCAATCGACGAATTCTTCGCTGTCAAACTGAAGTCCGTTGTCTGATATGATCTTGAGTGGGACTCCGTACCTGCACAGAATATTTTTTATCAAGAAGTTGATAACTTTTGTCGAGGATATTTTATTTAGAGGTTCCGCCTCCACCCATTTGGTGAAATAGTCAGCCGCCACTATAGCATATTTGGCTCCGTCTCGGCCCGTTGGCAGTTCGCCAATCAAGTCAATTCCCCATACTGCAAAGGGCCAAGGGCTGGTCATTTGAGTAACTCATTTGTGGGTAGTCGAGGAATCTTGGCAAATTTCTGACATCTGTCGCATCTCTTGACGAAGTCTAAGGCATCTTTGTTTAAAGTGGGCCAATAGTATCCATATCGGAGTATCTTCTTTGCCAGAGTCTGCCCTCCAGTGTGATCTCCGCAACTTCCTTGATGGATGTTGGATAAGACTTCCCTGGCTTTCCTTCCAACGATACACCTTAATAAGGGATTAGAGAAGCCGCGCCGATAGGGGATGCCTTCTTGTAATGTATAGCGGGAAGCCTTCCTCAAGATTTTCTTGATTTCGTTACGCCTGTCGGGCAGTGTGCCATCTTGTAAATATTTTCGGATAGGAGTCATCCAAGTTTCTTCGTCGATTGCAGCTACCAGATTCACTTGCTTGAAACTTGGTGCCTGCTGTTTTGAGATGGTTAATGCTCCGAAGATAGTGATGTTCTTCATACTAGCTTGCTTTACTAGTTCGTCGGCCTCTTGGTTCTCTTCTCGAGGAATGTGTTTGATTAGATAGTGATCCAATTGACTGAGCAGCAGCTTGGTCTTTTTTAGATATGCTGTGAGTCGTTCTCCTCGAGTCTGGAAGTCTCCCAGTATTTGATTTACAATGAGTTGAGAATCACTATGGAGACATAAAGAGCCGACTCCAATCTCCAAGACCAGTTCTAATCCAGCTATCACCGCTTCGTATTCTGTGTCATTGTTGGTGGCAGCGAATTCCAACCTTAGGGCGTAGTGCAGCTTCTTTCCCCTGGGGGTGATTATCACAACACCTGCCCCCGAGCCTTGTTTGTTCGACGCTCCATCTACGAAGAGATTCCACTTGATATCTTTTGCTATTTCAGATTGCTCCTTACCTTCGTTAGTAGTGAATTCGGCAATGAAATCAGCTATGGCTTGCCCCTTGATAGCGGTGCGAGGATGGTAAGTGATATCATATTGACTTAGTTCAATGCACCACTTAAGTAATCGCGCAGAAGTGTCGGGGCGATGGAGCACTTGCCTTAGCGGTTGATCGGTTAAAACTCTGATGGAATGAGACTGGAAATAGTGTCGCAGTTTCCGTGACGTGATTAGCAGACAGTATGCTAGCTTCTCAAGTCTAGGGTACCTGGCTTCTGCCCCTGTAAATCTCTTGCTTACAAAGTACACGGGCCGCTATACGCGGTTGTCTTCTCTCACCAAAGCGGCACTTAAAGCATGAGACGGTACAACAGGGTATAAGTACAGTTCCTCGCCTTCATTTGGAGTTGAGAGCACCGGTGGTTTCTGGAGGTGTCCGATTAAGTTAAGGAAGGCTGTCGAGCATTCGTCGGTCCATTCGAACTTTCCTTTGTCCTTCTTTAAAGCCTCGAAGAAAGGGATGCATTTGTCGGTTGCTTTAGAAATGAACCTACTTAGGGCAGCCACTTTCCCGTTCAGGCTTTGCATCTCCCTTCGAGTGGATGGTATCTTGATATCTTGTAAAGCTCGAACTTGTTCGGGGTTTGCTTCAATCCCTCTGGCATGAACGACGAATCCCAAGAACTTTCCCGAACGACACCGCGAAGGAGCACTTTAGAGGGTTCAGCTTCATTCCATATTGGCGAAGTACTTGAAACATCTCATCCAGGTGGTTTATATGATCGTTGGCTTTCCTCGATTTTACCAGCATGTCATCCACATAAACTTCCATAGTTTGTCCTATTAGTTCCGCAAACATCTTGTTGACAAGGCGCTGATAAGTAGCCCCGGCGTTTTTAAGTCCAAAAGGCATTACTTTGTAGCAGTACAATCCCCGGTCAGTGATGAAGCTAGTTTGGTCTTGATCGGGGGCGTGCATAGGGATCTGGTTATATTCTGAGTATGCGTCCATGAAGGATAAGAGTTCGTGTCTGGTAGTGCTGTCCACGAGTTGGTCGATTCGGGGGAGTGGGAAGCAGTCCTTTGGGCAGGCGTCATTTAAGTTGGAGAAATCGATGCATGTTCGCCACTTCCCATTAGCTTTCTTTACCAGTACCGGGTTGGCGATCCATTCTGGGTAGATGGCTTCCCGTATGAAGTCATTGCCAAGTAAGTTCTTTACTTCTTCCTCGAGGGCTGCTGATCGTTCTGCCCCCATGCTCCTCCTTTTCTGCTTCACTGGCACCTTGGTGGGATCGATGTTCAGCATGTGGCATGCTACGTCTGGGGAGATTCCTGTCATGTCAGCGTGTGTCCATGCAAATACATCCATGTTGTGGCGAAGAAAACAATGAGTTGATTTTTTAATTCTTCTTTTAACTGAGACCTGACTCTCAGCAGTCTACTTGGGTCGTGTTTGTCTACAGATACGAATTCCATAGCCTCTGCAGGCTCGGCGGTAGCCTCCTCCTCTTTGTCCCTGGGGTCTAATTCATTGAAAGGATCACTGGTATATCGAAGAGGAGGGGCTTTCTTTAGTTGCTATGCTTCCGAGCTCTTCATGCAGAGAGTAGTCTCTGTATTTTACCCTTTATCTTTTCTGCGGTTATTGCGAAGTTTAGTTACATAGCAGTCTCGAGCAGCGTCTTGATCTCCCTCCGTTTCTCCTATTCCGTTATCGGTCGGAAATTTCATCTTCAAGCACCACGGGGCTAGGACAATTTGGAAGTCAGACAAGGCTGGTCTTCCCAAAAAGGCGTTGTAGGCCGAGTGGTTCTCTATTAGCACAAATGTTTTTCTTCGCACAGCGGAGCGGGGATGACTTCCTATTTCAACAAAAAGGTCCAGTTGCCCGAGGGGTATCTTCGCATCTCCAGTGAAACCATGTAGTGGCTTGTTGCAGGGAGACACATCCTTCATTGATAGCTTCATTTTGTCGAAAGCACGCTTGAATAGGATATTCACCGAGCTTCCAGTGTCTATTAAAATTCGGAAAACTTTGGCGGGTCCGAACCATGCAGAGATGACCATAGGACCATGTGCGGGTATTGTCTTCCCTCTAGATCACGCTTACTGAATGTGATGTCGTCATTCTCTTTCCGTTTCGGGTGGCGTTCTTCCATAACAGAATTAACGCAGCCTTCAGCGTTCCTCGGTGACTTACCGTATCTTTCCATCTCCGCCCAGCTTCTGTTGGCGATGTGCGGTCCTCCTGATATGGTGTGGACCACTATCTTCTCTTGACTAGAGCCGCTGGTGTTACGATTTCCCCCACCTGCTTCTGGGGGGGTAGTCCAGGATTCTCATTGGCCGGAGTTGAAGTCCTGTTCTGGCCTTTTACATAGCGCTCCAGTCTCCTCCTTCTGATGTGTTCTTCAATCAAGTCCCGGAGATGGTGGCATTCATTGGTATCATGTCCGTGGGATTCGTGGAAGCGGCAGAACTTTCCAGATTTGAGTGCACTATCTGACTCCTTCTTGTGCGGGGGGCGCTTGTACCTAACTTCGTCTTGAGTGGCTAGGAAGATGTTTTCGATCGTTTCATTCAATGGAGTGTAAGAGTCAAATCTTGGTCCTGGTCGATATAAGCGCTTTTCTCCCTTTTTGCCCCCAGCATTGTCTCTAGAGTCATTTCTTCGAACATCCTTTGCTGCAGCGGGGAACCTGTCTGTAGCCGTCTTAGCCTGTTGCCCTGATTGCCTCTCAGTGGCAGCGTCCTCAAGTCTCATATACTTTCCAGCTTCATGGAAGAAATCAGGTAAAGTAGCTGGTTTTTCTTTGGTTAGTCTTCTAGCAAATTTAGTATCTGATGTACACCACTGCAGAGGGCCATTAGGATAAGTTTCTCGTCAGCATCTTGGACTGCGGTTGCCGCGGCGTTGATTCGGGTTAGATATTGTTGCAATGTCTCTCCGGGTTTCTGTTTGATATTAGATAAGGAATAAGCGTCCTTGGGTTGCTCCACATGAATGCGGAACTGACTGATGAACTTTTCTTTCAACATTTCCCATGAGCTGATGGACCCTTGAGGTAGGTGGCAGAACCAGGAGGTAGCTAGATCTGCCAAAAATAGTGGGAAGCATTTACACAACACTCCCTCTGTTGCTTCGCTCATGAGCATATGCTGGGTGTACCTCTACAAGTGTACGATGGGGTCATAGGTTCCCTTGTAAGGTTCCATCGTTGGCATTTTCCATTCTCGAGGGGTGATGGCAGTTTCGATATTGCGGGTGAAGGGGCTGGTTACCCTAGCACCTATCCCCTGATCCCTTTGCTCCCGTTGGATGCATTCTCTGAACAATCGCGCCATCCTTTCATCAGAACTTGGAGCGGACAAAAATGAGTTTGGTTCTTCCCTGCGGGATTGATTCCGTCCAGATGACTTGTAGGGATGGTATCGTCTGTCACTCCTAACATTCTCCAAAGGCTGCCTCTGCTCTTCTGGGGGCATGCTGGGGTCAGCCATAGTTGGCCCTTGCCTTGATCTTCCCCTGCTGGGTTCTATTCTCAGCACTTCCTCGGGTCCAACTTCGGGCTGGACTCCAGCTCGGCCCCGTCTACTGGTGTTTTCATGGTTAGGTAGCATGACAGGCTCAGCTACATCCGACCCCTGCCTGGCACCTCCCCCGTCGGGTCCGGTTCCAAGTGTTTCCTCGGGTCAAAATTCGGGCTGAGTCCGGGCTCGGCTCCTACCATGGCTATTTCTGTTGTTAACTTCTTCGAAGAAGAAAGGTCTCTGTTGCCTCCCAGATCCTCCAGATAGGGACTCACCCCATGATTCAGTGTTGCGGTTGGATTCTTCAGCATCCCTTAGGCGTGACATGAGTTGGTCCACAGGGCTTCTTGTTGAGATGCGAAGCGGTTAGTTACTTCAGCCACAACCCTGTCTAGGTCTGCCCTAGTAATTGGTTGTTCCGTGGCAGGGGCTGTTGGAATTGCCTGATTTTCATCTGGTATTGTTGTTAAAACGGGACGATTCTCTTGATTCGGGGCCACTGGATCTGGGATACTGCTAGTTGCGACGTTCTTTCCTTTGTTAACATCTCTCCTCTGCCTGGAAGTCATGTTGTCGGAGCAAGGAACGATGCTGTGAGGAAGAAGATTGAGTAGGAGAAGTTGTAGCTTCTAGCTTGGCTCTCAGTGAAAGCACCAAAAATGTTTGCACAAAAAATGGGCAAACACCTCCAAGTCGTATGAATTAGTTGATTTTATGTTGTTCTTAGTGATTTGGGTGACTTACACAAATATATGAAAAACAAGGACTAAACTGTAAAAGACACACAAATTTATAGTGGTTCGGCCAGAATGTGCCTACGTCCACTTTATATGTTATTCTCCTTTTTCTTTCCAATTACAAGTACAAGACTTTGTATATAAGTATATGAAAGATGTTTGAAAGTTCCTTCCGTGCTTGAGCTCTCAAACTTGTCTGCCATTGTTGTACCCCTGCCCCTCTATTTATAGAGTGAGGTTGAGGGCAGGGGTCTTGGATGTATATAGCTGTTGGTGGGCCTGGGCTGAAGCAATCTGGTCTGGCATATCTGGTTCGGCAAAGCTTGGTTCGACCGTGGCTATGTGGAGCTTGGTCCGGTGATGCCTTGGACCGGTGATAGTGACTTCGTCTCTTGGTCCGGTGGTAATCTTGGCTCGGTGGGACCATGATCCGGTAGTGCTCTGGATCGGTGGTGAGAGGAGATAGATGGTTTGGTATGGAGGCGGAGAGGCCTGGTTCAGCAGGTTGTTTGGTACGGTAGTGAGCTTGGAGGTTGGCTCGGTGGCATGTGGTCCGGGTGATTCGGTAGGTGATGGAGGACGTTTGGTTCGGTTCTGCATGGAGTTGGTTCGGTGGTAGGAGGGAGCCGGTCCGGAGAGAGTTGGTTCGGTGGTGGGGAAGGGGCCGGACGAAACACACCGAACAAAACCCAAAATGGAATACATAGAAGCTCAACGGTTGCTGTTTTGTTGCACAATAAAAAACAAACACTTTGCCATTTATAGGTGCATGTTAAAATAATTAGTTTGGTGGTTAGTTTGTATGCTTTTGGATATAGATGTGGACTTGTTCAGTTTAAAATGTTCAATGAGGATATTTCAAAGAAACTTAGTTTAAATCAGTCATATTTAATATATAGTTTAAAAAATTAACATGAACTAAAAAGAGTACTATGTATCATCATATTAAAAGGTTTCTGAATTCAAAACCTTAAAAACCCAATGAATTTTATATTCAACCTCAATCCGTTTTATTATCTTGTACATTAACAGCGAGAACGACTACTTCTAGTATGTATAAATTATAAATTTCCCAATCTACTATACTAATCTAAGTTATATGGACAATACATGAGCTAACATATATTTTGTTGTCAATATATCTAAAATCTATAATGTGAAAAGTATAGAACTATGAAAATTCAAACAGTCCTTTGAGATTCCATACCTGTTGCTTATTTTTAATGTTAGTATGACTGGACCATCACACCAGAAGCCCAACAACAGAGGCCCACTTAACAAGTGTGTTACGATAATACAAGACCAAATTAAAAATAATCGTGCCGTTATATGCTTATACGTATAGGAATTCAACAAGTAAATGTTTATTAAAATGTTGGACTAGAAGTAATTGTGCCATCGTGTGGTTGTAAAATTATGAAGGTTGTAATTTAATAACCTTTTGAAATGCTTAAGTGAATTATAACTATTTCAAAAAAAATTATAACAAAGCAGAAATCAAAACATACTTAAAAATAAAAACAAGGTAACTTTATATGGTTCAGATGTTAATCAATCTACCGTATATGGATCAAGTATTGAAATTTTAATATCATTTTTTAGTACAAGCAGAGAGATCAATGGAGATTTTGTTACAATTTTTTCTATATTAAATTCTCCGAGTATGAAAAGTTTGATCTTTTTTCTTTACTATAGCCCTTTCCTTTTATCGCAGAAAAGATGTTGCATGGATTGTAGACATCATGCCTCGTACTTAATTGCTACTTTTAGATCTTGCCACATGTCCTTCATTCGTGTTATTAGTCTATATGTGGTAGATCAATAATGTAAATTTAGGTAGTATAATCTTGTTTAGGCGGAATAATTTTGGATTCAGGGGAGATAGTTTGAATTAGGCGGGATAATTTGAATTTGAAATGTTGAATAAGCACGATGTCGGTAGGTGCTTACCGTATATTTACGGGTTGCAATGTTTGATGAGGAGCTCAAATTTTCTTTATGATTGATGGTAACGAACCGCACTCTTGCTCACTCAGGGCAGTTCCGATGATGTTTTGAAGGCATGTCATACTTTGAAAATGTTGTCAAATTTTGATGTTGCACTTTATCGGTGTAACAATCCTCCTTCTTCGACCCTAGGTCGACGCCATAACCGCCTTTAACACTCGAGAATCGAAAAGATGAGTCATTGGGACAAAGATATAATATAAGCAACTAAGATGTTTATGTATGTAGTTAGACCAATATCAGGTATTAAGCATAAATTCTAACTAACACTAAATCTTATCAGAGTCTCACAATGGAATAAGTAAAATATAATTACATAATCAATAACATAGTCACAACACCATAACATGTCTAAAACTGTCAAATAAACATGTCTGAAAAATATAGATACAACCCAATCCCTAGATATAGAATCAACTCCAAGTTAAGTATTAAACAACTCCATATACATACAACACATAAATCAATCTCCATTTCTGATATTGTTTCATTATTGAACTCCATCTACGTGAAAACATGTATAAAAATAAAGTAGGAGTAGGTCATACATAAATCTGATGAGTGAACCATATGCTCTATATATACTGGAAAACTAACTATAACATGATACAAGTCTATCATCCGGCCATCATTCGTTTTATAGTCATGTCATACCTAAACGTGCTACATATCTAACCACATCGTATCCATACAGACTCATGCTCTGGTCTAGCCCTTATGCCCTACAGAGTCGCATGTCGCCTGTCTCCTAATACATCGTATGAGACTCATGCCATGGACTGCTCTAGCGTATACGGTTTCCTGTTCTCCTCGTGTTATGTAATACATCGTAAAATCAACCACAAATGAATTGAGTGAATTTAATTAAATAAGGTAGGGTTGAAAATAGAAATTTTGTAAAAGTCATAATTTGACCAAAGTTATTCTTTTGCGTTCGTGGAGAAATTCTAAACCGTTTCCATATATAATATGCTGAAATTAGAGCTCAAACGGAAATGTTATGAGCATTTGAAATTTTCATATTTAAATTAATCCAGTTTGAATTCAAATTCAGATGAGTATTTAAATTTAGGATTTAAATTTCAAAAATTAACTATATGTTTACTTGGGGTTAAATTAAACGTTAAGTTAAACATTTAACATTAAAATTTAATTAGGTAATAAAATAGACGTGCAGCTGAAACATATCAGAGCACCCCAAACTAGTGAAGAGGTCGACACCTCCGACCCCAAGCGTTCGACCTCTAGTGGTCGACCGGTCTATGAGGGACGTCAACCCCGGTTCAAGGTGGCGGCTAAGGCTTTTTAGCGTTTAAATGCTCCAGGTTTATTGGTTTTCACCTAACTTCATTATATGGTTCTAGTGCGTTTCAACTCCTATAAATATGACTCTATCCTCTCTACTTTTTGTTCATAAATATTTAGAAAATACCACAATGCTCTGTAATATTCTCTCTAAAGTTAGATTCAAAAATTTTGTTAGGGATTCGGGAAAGGATTCTAATCCTCTTCCAATTATTCTTTTAGTCTATTCACCTCTCCTCCAACCTCTCTCAATCTAACAAAATTATACACACACACACACACATATACATATATTTATACACACACACACACACATGTCCTTCACACCGTGTGTGTGTGTGGCTGTCTGTGTATCAAAAAGGAGATTTTGAAAAGAGTTGCTTTGGCATTGCGAATCCATACAAGAAAAGCTAAGGACAATCGATTCTAAACCTTAGTATTTTTATTTCAGTAATTGATTAGTATATATCTAGGGATTTGAATTGCCTTAGAGATTTTGGGATTGTGAAAACAAAATAGATAAAATCCCCCAAAATTCCTTTTATTTCGCAATGTCAATTCTAGATGGAGATTCTGAATTACTTATGTTAATTTGATAGAATTTATACTGTTTCTGCAATTTTTTATAGTTTCATGGTTTATTCCACTTCTCCTCCTTCTTTGATTCAATGTAATAGCCCGCAAATCCGTACCCCTTGAGTCGACACTATTCTCTAACAAACAACTCAAGATGAACGGAAATACGAACCATTTGGGTTACAGAAGAAGCGGTAGAAGAAGAAAATAGAAAACAACATCAGAATCTAACCATCGCAGCGGAATAAAATATAATAGATAATAAATGATCCTTACATAAAAACAAATCTGTTTATACATTACATCATCAGAATATACATAACACACAACTGGACAGTAATCATAACCTGTCCTCACAATCTAAATACACGGCTAATCAACACAACGGAATATCTAAAACAAGTATGGGAGTACGAATAGCTATCCAGTTCCACAGCGACCTTTCCTGTTATCTATAATAATCGGTCTGACCCGAGCATTACAGTTAAATAACACCCGACTCAGTCTGGAATACCAGCGTGAGAAAACCACACTCAAATTGATTATTAAAGTTTCAAAATCCTTTGAAAATCAAAAGCATCTCGTAAGACCACGCCATAAATAAACATGTCGGATTTTTATCTTACGATAGCCAAAACATTTCTGTAACAACCCTGTATTTTGTAATTATTTTTAATTTGAATTTCCTGATTTAAAAACTTTATTCTATTTTATTAAAATGAATAAATTTTGTTATTTTAAATATAATTTTGATTTTGATGTGAATGATAAATTCCAAACATGAATAAATAGAATATTTTCCAGAAATGTGAATTTTTAACAATGTGGTCAGACTTTGACTTTAAATTTTAAAGTTTAAAAATTTGAACTTTTGAAATTTATCTTTATTTTATGAAAGTAAATAAATTTTTAAATATACTACTTTTTTTTCGTTGGCATCTGATTAATATTGTGAAAGTTATGCTTTTAAAACTATTGTATGTAAATTATTTTATTTAACAAAATTGTTTATTTTAATTTATATAAATAATATGTTTATTTGTCATGTCATGTTCTAATTTTGTTTACATGGGTAACATGACATGCCATGTGTATATATTTTATTTATTTGAACTTGTACATGACATGAAGTTTGGAAAATCAAGAGTCTTTTGGTTGCTTTTGCCTTTTTTATTTCCCTATGTTTGTTTCTCTAATTTTATTTTCTATTTTTGTTCGTATAAACTTTGAATATATATTTACTTTATTTTGATTAATTTTTACTTTTAATAATAACTTAGGAATTTCAAGAGATATATGTTACATGCTTTGTGTATTTGTTGCCTTTTCCATTGCGTGTAAACAAAGAAAGAAATTTCAAATAAATATATGTTATGTTGCCTTAAAGGCATATCTTTTAAAATTTATTTTTTTAATTCATTTTGTTTAGTAGAGGCTTCTTTTGTATATATTTTATTTTTAAAACTATAGATATTTATAACATCCATTCTGCTTTGTTTCAATTAATTCTGATCTTTGCTTTGTAAATTTGGGTAACATACAACATTTTAAAAAAAGTAATTAATTTCTGTGTTTCATTTTTTTTATTTCTATATCCATCTTCTTATTTACTTCTATGGTGTGTATAAACTTTATTTATTTAGTGAAGGTTTCTTTTGTGTATATACATCTATATTTATTGGATAAGTAACAAATCAATTAAGATACGTTTTAAATATAGGCATACATTTCTTAATTTATTTCTTGCCTTTATATATTTCCCACCTTTTAATTTTCTACCATATCTATTCATATATGCACAGCCGTGATTTTCTCCTTTTCAATCACGTACAAAGTTCTCAAACTTCTCTTTTCATTTGTTTAAGAAAAATATATACAAGATCTTTTCCTCTTTAAATTGCGCCTTTTTTATTTTCCTTGCCTTTTTATTTTCTAACTATTCCTAAACTTTAGCCGTTCAAATCTTTTTGTAAACCTAGCCGCCTCTTATCATTCACATGAAAAAAAGGTTTCTCATTGTATCATTTGCGTGAGGAAGGAAAAAGTCTAGATCCATGGCTTCCATTTTATCCTTCTTCTTCATTTTTTCTTTGGTTTTTGCCTAGCTCCTCACTAGTTTTGTTCGACCACAACCTCCATCACCTCCACCTTCCTCCTCCACTTCCCCATCCACGGCCTACACCACCATTATCTCCTCCATAAGCCAAGCCGTGAGTTCCATGACCCAAATCATCACAAAACCTTGCTAAAATTCCATAAAACAATGCTTAGTCGGCAAAAACTCCACCACCACCTCCATACTTTGCCTCGGCCACCACCCCTAGCTCCACAACCATCATGACCTGACCTCTGGCCACCAACATAACCTTTGACCTGACCTGTAGTAGACCATAGGCCGAGCCTATGTACACCAAAACCTTTCATTCCTTGACCCAAACCCTTCCACTTGCTTGCCTTCATCTTCCTCATGTTTTGCCTTCCACTTTCATACCCAAAGCCATGTCTCATGACTCATGGCCGAGCATACATGACCTAGGCCGAGCCTAGGCGTGGTTAGATCAAGCCCATTTGCATTTTGGCCAAGCTTATGTTGTCTTGTACAAGCCTTTTGCTTCTAAGGTTTGGTTATCTTTCCCTGTTTTGAAATTGTTTTGCAAATCAAAATTTGTTAATTTTATTTGTATGTAAATTAAATATATTTGCTTGTGTATGTACTATTTTAGGTTGATATAAGGCTCTCCATCCATTCAAATCTAATCGTATTTGTCGTGCTTTTGGGAATCATTCTTGGGTGTTGTTTTGGGTCTCTAGCTTTGATAAAGGTGAGTCATTCTCACTCTGACATTATTACTTATGAAATGGTAAATGGATGACAAGTGATTAGTAATTAGAATATTATGCAAGTTAATGATGATATTATGATATATTATTCCATGTATTTACCATGTTAACTTTGTTAATTATCACCTGACCTATGATAAATGACAGTATATTGTGACATTGACATGTTAGTGTATTTGTTTATATTGTTTATGCATATACTCACACAGCAAGCTCCTTGTTAGAATAAAATCACTATGGGTTGAAATGATACATACCCGAACAGACATTAGAATAGGGAAAAATCATTATGAGCTGAAATGATAGGCTCAAGTGATTTTTATTGTATTTTATTTGACTTGGGATTGCGGGTTTGAAATGATAGAACCCGGATTTTCTTTTTAAATTGCGGATTGAAATGATACATATCCGTATCACTTGACCTAGGATAGAAAATTATATACAGACCCCGTGGTATATTTTTAAATGATTTTTCTTAAGATATTTTTTTTTAAAGTTTGAAATTTTGATTTAAAAATATATATTTTATGGTTTTAAGAAATTTAAATATTAAGTTTTGAATTGTGAATTTGAGTATGTAAGTTTGAAGTAAATGTGAGTTTGACTTTAATTTATACTTAAAAATGCAAGTAAATAATGGAAATTAAATTTTAAATGGATATTTGAAGTAAAATGTTAAGTTTTATTAAATTAATAAGTTAGAAAACAGTGGAATTTTGACTTAACAAATGAATTGTGTTTAAATTAGATATTTAATTATAAAAAAAAATTGTTGTGATAAATCATATGTTAAAAATCATTCAAATGTGAAATTTTGAAGTCTAAATATGATTTATAAGTTTAAAAATAGCTAAAATTTAAGTTTATTTAACTCTGGAAATTTTAATAATAGGCCGCTGTAGCACTTTGTAAGTGCTAAAGTTAACTGAGCTTTGAATTAATAAGAATAGCTACTGTAGCACTTTGTAAGTGCCGCTGTTGCTGTAAATAAACAAAACACCTCTGCTATAGTACTTGGTAAGTGCTATGGTTGCTAAACTAAACTATATGTTGAAATACTTAATATAAGCTACGATAACACTTTGTAAGTACCGTCATTGCTGAAATTTGACAATGTTTTGAAATATTATAGATTTTAATACTGTTTTGGTGTTATATTTTAAAGTGTTAAATGATTTAACTTTTGGAATTGATTATTTATGAAGTTTAAGGAGTTTTGAATATAATTTAACATTTAAATTTGAATTTCAAAGGAATCTAAATTGAATTTGAATTTAAATAAGGTTTACTTTGTTATGTATTAAATGGAATGAAATGTAATGAGATAAATGAATTTTTGAATAGAATTTTGAGATGTGTTTTGAAATGATATTTGAAATAATAAATGAATGACATAATTGATTTTTAAAAATGATATTTAAATTGAATATTTGAATCTAAGAATGATAATGAATTGATAAGGGATTTGATAGGAAATAATTGAAATGGTTTTGATATGAATATAGTTTTGAAATAAAAATGGTTTTGGTTTCAAAGTATAAACTATTTTGAAAGGAATATAGTTTTGAAATGATATCTTTGGTTTTTGAAAGTATATACTATTTCGAAATGACCACGGTGTTATAATAACAATTGGTTGGCAAAGAGACCGGGATCAGATATGGGCATACTCTCTGTCGATACCGAAAACCACTGTGACAGCCATGTACGCGGTGGAGATTCCAGAATGAAGTAGGATGGTGGCGGCATTTCCTTTGAGGTAAATACGTGGACCCAACTCCTGTGAGTTGGCATAAGGTGGCTAAAACAGGAGCGAATGACGGGCTAATGAGGTAGCACCTTTGATCGAACACATCCCTTCGATATTATACTTTGACTTTTGGATTGATTCGGCGGCCACTTTTTATTCTTTTTTATTTGGGGGTATGGCTCGAGGTGGGCGATAGCTGCGCGCTACGCGTTACCACCGGCCCGGAAGCGTAATTAGTATATCTACCCTGGCATTGCCTAGTTGTGCCGTGTCACCTACCCTATCGCACCTTGTACGAGTTTGGTTTTCTCCCGTAGCCCGTGTGGTATCCTCTGGTGGCTGCCCGATACGGAGGGACTATGATATTGGATGGACTACTGGGACTATTACGTGTTAAGGGCTATATGGGTAACCCCTTAATGCTATTAAAAAAGTAAGTTTATTTTATTAATAGACATTATTATAATAGCGAAATATTACTACATAGTAAATAGTTTAACGGATCCTTAAAGGATGGACGATCCCAAGCATCCTTTAAGTTGCTGATGCATTTGTTACTGTTCACTTGAGTCGATTTACAGTTCATAAGTATGTATGTCCCGACTCGAGTGTTTTGTCTATTGTTTTATGCTCGGGTCAGACTGAGTGATACAACATTTGAGACTCAACTTCGGAGTTGGAGCTTTACTTGAAGACCCAGCTATCTATTCTCTTCAGATACTCAGTTTATTTCAGTTATCCAGTTGCTTCCAGTTATGTATTCAGATTTTTACCTTGGTACTCTTTTGTTGTATCTTGTTTAACTCTGATGTATCTTACATATATATATATATATATATAGTAGCTTCATGAACTACTATCTCTTCTACTTCCTCTGCATTATATTACTCTGTGTCTGTGATCTGTGATTATTTATTTACTGTATATTCTGAGTATTGCCAAAAAAATTATTTACAACGTGGTATTTTTAGCAATTCAAGTCCGACATTTGCAGATGCGAATGGTTGAAAATGTCGGGTCGTTACAATTTCTTATCAAAATCCTCTGATATTATAATAGGGTCTATATACAAATACTTATTCAAATAGCCGAAATTGTTACAATTATTAAATTCCAGCAACTAGCCACAATCATGGGTAATACAAACAAAACCGTAAAATGCACGTAGGGAGAATGGATTTCCAACTAATGACTAGGCACTGGGGTACCACCTGTCACAGTACGTGGCCTAGATCACCGTACCGAGGATTACTCCCAATCCCCTACAACACAAGACCGGGACTACCCCTTACTGGATAATCCCGAGTAAGATCACCCCATGGTTGGGATCAGCAACCGCACTACTAAGCCGAATAAAAGGGACATCTAGACAGGGATGACCTTACCCTAATGGGTGCTACCCACATAGCCTTGCTGCATATCCTCTGATTTTCATTCATTTTTGGTTGATGAGGCTTGAGGCTAAGCGTTACCTTCTTAGAACGTTTCACTTAGAATTCCCATCGTCCACCTGACGATGTTTCGAAAGCATTCATCCATACAAGGCCGTCCCAGGTTCGAACGGAACTGAAGGCACTACTCCTACTACATCCATTTTGGAATCATCCTCAGGATTAGTAGCGACTAGCCCTTGTACTTCACGCTCCATCTTCGAATCCAAACTCTTTTTACTAACGAAAACGTGCAAACCGGATCGAAGTGGTTTTCGAGAAATTAATCCCGACCCGGTCTCTTCGAAACGATCAGCGTATTGTCCAATATTGAAGTCGGTTATTTAACTATCAATTAACATTCAAAAACAACCATCAACCATAAAAAATTTCACTAAATTATTTATTAATCCTCGAAATATCTTCACAAGATATATTTCTATTTTCAACTCTTTTGAAAACAGTTTTCGAACCACACTTTCCTAATGAAATAAATTTCCAAATATGTTATTTCCACTGAAAACACCAAGCACAAAAACTTTAGATTTTTAAAATAATTTAAAACACTTTATTATAAAATATTCTTTAAAACATTTAAATTAGAAATTTCTTTAATACTTATTCAAAATATATATTTTAATAATATTTAAAATAAACTACTTTGTACAATAAAACTGAATTTCTAACTTTTAAAACATAATACCAAGCTACCTTTAAATAATTACTGCTATAATAAAATAAAAGAAAAATACTTACTTCAGAATTTAAACATTTATGAATAATAAGTTTTTAAAACATTCTTTTCAACACAACATTAAACTTTTAACTTATATTTAAAAATTTGCTTTGAAAACGTACTTGGCTATCCAGGGAAATACGCTTCTTGTGGAATATGCGATTATATGATTTTTGTTTGATGATAATAAACATATATACATATATTCGTTTAAATGTATTTGCAATGAACTATTTTATTTTTCATAGATTATATAAATGTTTGCTGAATAAAATAAATAACACAGAATTTAAATTCAAACGGAAATTTTATTCAAACAAATATTTATCACAATCTTTGAATAGTACAAATTTCAAGTTCCCACTATATACATACAATTTCAATTACAGTACAATTTTGATTACATCACAATTCACATTTACATTTGACTTCACTACATATCACTCATTCACTCAACTCGTATTTTATCTTCAACTTCACTCCAAATTGAATCCAGCATCTAAGCAATCTGCAAAAATAAATATTGACGTAGTAAAATTGAAAAGGAAATATCTTTGCAGTATAAAATAAAATGTGGATGTTGAAAATAATATTTGCCTCGGTCATTTGGGTTGTTCGTCATCATTTAATTTTGAATTCATCATACACGAACAGCTTGTGACATACACAGTGTATCACTGTATATGCCACAAGGCCATGCACACTGATATATACACTTGATAAAATTACAGGGACAGGTAAGTACAGGTCAAACCCAAAACGCCGGGTTCAATTCAAGTGCAATAAAGATAATGTCACAATATTCAGCACAAGGTCAAATCCGAGCTACAAGCTGGATTCAACATAGGTGCAAGTTCAATAAAATGGTCAAGAATCCAAAACCAACATAAAACAAGCCTCGACAAAAATTCAGTGAGAAAACAATGAACTGGTCGCTGCAACCTAAATCAATGAAGGTTCAGACATGAACCATAAATCAATATCAAACCAAGCTGCACCAGAGCTCAATGCAATCTATGTCACCAATGACACAAAATGAACACAATATTATACACACACATGTACTTGAGGCAACCAGAACATATGACAGTGACCAATGCAATCAGTTGAGACTACAAACCAGATTCAGACTCAAGTACAATGCAACAATACCAAAGTGAAGCCATAAATGGAACCTGACTTGAAGCTATGCAATATGTAACCAGAACTAGTTCTGTAACCAGATGAACCAGACAAACAGAGGTGATATCATATAAATGAGGATAAAAATGCACATATGTACAACATAAAGTATGAATGACCAGAATAACAATCATATCAAGCTGCATGTAAACAGTTCAACATGACTCGAAATACAGTGGATAGAAGTCGATGCAAACATACATGAACACATATATAGGTAGTGCACATGTGAACCAGACAAGGCACATACCACATTCAAAACTACATGAGTGAGCATATACATATATGTATGAAATGCAAAGGTACAGGCCGAGACAAAAGCAAGCAGGTATTTTCAAATATGTGCAAAGTCATTACAACAGTAGGGAACATGGATATGACTCAAGACCACACAACAAACATCAAGTGAAGAAAGCTTCATGAACAAGAGTGAAAACTGCAGTAACTCGAAGCAACTAATCGATTCAAACTAAAGACAAATGATATACAACAGTTTTGAACAAAGACAGCGAAACAGCAGTTTCAAATCAATGCAACAGTCTAAAATCAAAATTGAACAATGCTCGAGATAAGTTCAACAGCCAAACAAAGACAGAAAACAAAATCAAAGCAATGGACGAAGTCACAGAGACCAAAATCATCAAGCCGTGGTTGTCAAGAAATATAGCAATTCAAAATCGAAGCCGTGTCAACCCAACAGTAGCAAGCTCAACCATGAAGGTCAGAAATCATCACAATATCACAAGCCGAAGTCACAAAGACCAAAGATCGAACGATGCAGATTCGAAACCATGATGGCCAAGAAAATTGACCAAGTCACGAATCAAAACCGTGAGTATCAAGCAATAATTATATGAAATTGACAAAGTCAGATAAATCTTCAACATCAAAACATAATTGAGTGGCCGAGACGAAGTCAAGCAACTATCAGATGAATATAAATTTACAAATTCGAATCTATATAAAAACCCAAATCATCACCGGCCGAAAAGGTATTCGAGTTCAAGTACAACAGAGAAGAATAACTCATACAACTCGAATCAAAGTCGAGTATCGTATAAATCAAAAAGAAAAAAAACGTACCAATTCACGCCATAATAGATCTCGACTTTGTAGCCGTAAGCAATCACTGATAGAGGAAAATTTGAAGCAACATCGACCAACAATTGAAGCCGCATCTCAAAGCCCTAATTTTTAATCAGGGAGGAACAAACAAAGGAAGCCATTTTCAAAGCATCGGGCCGAATACATAAGAAACGAAATAAAGGAGGCCGCGTTTTGTTTAATTACATTGGGCCAACCCCTTTTCTTTAATATTGGATTAAGAAGCAAATAATAGGGCTTTGGTTTTTTAATTGTTTTTTAGTTTGTTATTTTTGTTTTTTCTCTTTTAAAACCATTGTAATTTCTAGTCGTGTAACTAGAGGACAAACTACGTGGCGTAGTTTGAGAATTCGCTACTCAGTGGCTGAGTTGTCGCAGAGTTTTGAGCGTAGTGTTAGGTTAGTCAGTAGCGGGTATCGCGAGTTTACGTGTGTAAGCGTGTGACTACTTAATTTCTAGTAGAAACCTTGGGGGCAGCACGTAGGCAGGGTTTTTCCGAGGTTGGATAAATTTTGTGTCGTTCTATTTCTGCATTTATTATTCTGCTATTATCGGTGCTGCTATAATTTTGATATATCTGTGTTGAAATAATTTTATAAGCTTCCGCAATAATTTTTATAATTAACAACATCACCCTATTCACCCCCCTCTAGGGTGAAATCGATCCTACAAGTGGTATCAGAGCTAGGAATAGAAGTCAACTTTTGTTTTAAAAAATTCGTTTTTCAAAAACCAATCTTAGTTTTAAAAATTTGAATTTTTAAAATGGCTTCTATTTATAATGCTTTTGCTGAGGGACAGTCCATAGTTAGACCACCAATGTTCAATGGTGAATACGCCTACTAGAAAAATAGAATGAAAATTTTTCTGAAAACCATTGACGCTTAGAATGTTGTTGAGACAGGTTATAGAGCACCAACTATAACTGTAGATAATCAGGAAATAGAGAACCAAAGGGTCAATGGATAGAACTAGAAAATAAATTACAAAATGCTAATGCTAAAGCTATGAATTCTATTATCTGTTCATTAGATCAATTTGAATTTAATCGTGTCTCACATTGTCTAACTGCGCAGGAAATATGGCACACACTAGAAGTGACTCATGAAGGAACATCTCAAGTCAAAGAATCTCGCCTTGCCATGCTAAGCAGCGAATACGAAAACTTCACAATGGTGAAGGAAGAAAATGTCAAAGAGATGTATGGACGACTTTCCAATATCGTATACAAATCAAAAGCTCTCGGAAAATCATACATGGAATTAGAAATAGTCCAAAAAATCCTCAGAGTCCTTCCATGAAGATTTGAAGAAAAAGTGACTGTCGTTCAAGAATCGAAAGACTTAAAACAAATGAAAGTTGAAGAACTCATCGAAAATAATCACCACTTATGAGCTAGAAATGAAATTCAAGAAAGAGCGTGAAGGAGGAGATACTCGAAAGAAATCAATAGCTCTCAAAGGAACAACCGAAAGTGATGATGATAACGATGATAATGATGGAGAAGTAGAGCTGGCACTACTAATGAAGAAATTCAAAAAGTGGAATTACAAATATGGAAATCCAGCTCGAAATCAAAAATTGAAAAGCAGAATAGCCAAAGCACTAGACTACTCAGAAGAACAGAAGATCATCTGTCACAAATGCAACCAACATGGACATGTCAAGCCCAATTGTCCTCAAAATCGACGCGACTTTGAAAAGAAATCAAAAAGGAGAAGTTTTGCAACCACATGGAATACAAGTGATGAAGATAATCAAAGTACTAGCAGTGAGAGTGAGAAAGCAGTTATGTGCCTTCAAGGAAATATAACCGACAACGACGATGATGAGCCAAGCGAGGTATCAAAATTCACTCACTCGGAATTACTTATATATTTCCACGAAGTAAATGGCTGTTTTGAACGACTTAGGGAGAAGTATGCCAAACTTGAATCACAAATAGATAGTTTGATTGAACTAAATGAACAGCTTGAACAATTAGTTAAAAACTATCAAAGTAGGATCCCTAAGTGTGATAAGTGTCCAACAATTGAAGAAGAAATTAAAAAATCAAAAATTAATATAAAATCACTTGAAAATGAAATTTTGATTTTTAAAGAAAGTGAAAATACTAGGAGAGAGAACTCTATTAAAAAGTGCACATAATTGTTAAACGAAATGAATTCTCAAAACACAAGTCCAACAATTATCAACGACTTTAGATAAATTTTCATAAAGTGAAAAATCATTGAATATGCTATTAGGGAAGCAAACTGGTAATACAGTTAGACAAGGACTTGGATATAATCAATCTAAAAATGTTAGAAATGAGATTAATCAAGTAAATTCAATGTGCACAATTTGTAGAAAATTTGGACACAATCAAAATAGTTGTTGGTATAAACCCAAACACGTGAAAACTATACCAATTTGGGTTCCAAAAGGCACATATATAAAATCTCTCAAAGTAAAACAAATCTGGATGTCAAAAGGAACATATATAATTAGTTTTGGGTCTCCACAAAATTATTTTTCTAAATATTCTACCACTAACAACCATGGACCCATAAAAACAAATAGGTCACAAAAATATTTTCCCGTGTAGGTGTGTTGGCAGGCTAAGGAACAACAACAGTGTTATCTGGATTCTGGCTGTTCCAGAAACACAACGAGCGACAAAGCAAAGTTACTTATCCTAGTACAAAGGTGATAGAATCACAATGGACAACAACAAAAAAATATCATAAAGGTAAAACAGGTAATGGTATATTTATTTGAACGATATATTAAATGTGATAATATGCACTGTAATCTGAGGTAAATCAGCCAATAATGAGATGATAAAATAATGATGGTTTTGATTCTGACTTATTCAAAATTGTTGGCCAATTATATTCTTATGCCAAGAACACTATAAAAATCTGTAGAGTCTTTGAATTACTTCATATATATTAGTTTGGATTAATAATAATGTTTTATTGGATGATAATAGATTTGATTATTTCACGGCTAACTCTATATTCACAGTTTTTTGATTATTTACATGGTTTCTATTCAAATTCAAGAGAATGTCATTTAAAAAGCTATTGCACACTTCATGGTCTTGTCTATCAAATTCAATTAATGATAACTTTGAGTGAAAGATAAATTAAGATGCAGATTACACTGGTAATCTAGTTGATAGAAAAATTACTAGTTGAACTTAATTTTTGTTGAGAAATTTAGCAACTGCATCGTTTTTCAAAGAAAATATCTGCATATTTTTCATTTCAAATAATTTTCAAATAGTAGAAATTTTTCTCGTACAATCCCTTCTAGAAAATCACTTTTGACCATGTCTTCATACCAGTCATTTTGAAAATTTGATTTCATAATTATTTTTGAATTTGATTTTAAATGACTATTTTGACTAATCTGACTCCCTAATAATTATCGAAAAGATAAATAGTGATTAAAAAAGTGAGGAGTGTTGATATATATCACATATTATGACTCAAGACCTGTGCAGTTAATGCGCTTGGTAGATTCGAAGCGGTGGAGGTGCAAAAAGTCATAGCGGGGATACAGCGAGGATATAGCGAGATATAGCGGATGGCTCTAAAATAGCATATAAAACCCATACTTAATGTTTTTACAAATATATAAATGGTAATTAAATGAAAAATTATCATTCAATTGAATTATAAATAATACATAAATAATTTTAAATAAAAACATATGCGAATATACTTTGAATAAACGAAAAACTGTTATATAACATAATTGAATTTGGTAGAATATTAGAGTATTTTCATTTCTGAAAATATATTAAAAATTAAATCAAATAAATTAGTTTCATAATTTTATAATGTATAAACGCAATTTTTCAATTCATTTTATTAAAAAAGATATAGCGGGAATAGCGGAATATAGCGGAAATAACGGGACATAGCGGAAATAGCGGGGATTAAAGCGGAAAGGCTATATTCTGGGGCTATATGGAAAAATCATAGCGGTAGAAATCCGCTATGAGATATAGCGGGGTTATAGCGGGATAATAGCAGGGCATTAACTACACAGCTCAAGACGGTATAATTAGTAAATTTCTTTAGAAATTTAAACAAGAGTTATAAAACTTTTTGTTGGTAAAAATTCCATGACCATCTCTATTTCTATCATATTTCTAACGAACATCACTCATTAAAATTCTATATAGTTTGTCAATATGTGGTACTTTAAACAGGAATCATTCGTTTTTCATTTTACATTTTTTTAAAAAATATAATAATAATAAAATAAAATCCAATGTATTTACTCTCATTTAAAAATCCTCACGGTTATGCATGGGTGAATTACTTGGAATTTGTTATGTGCTTCCATGCTCATTTAAAAGTCGCCACGGTTATGCATGTATGGAACGCATATCAAAATTGATTTTTAAAATAAACAAGTTGATTCTAATCTCATTTAAAAGTCCTCATGGTTATGTGTGGTTAGAAGATACTTGAATTCATTTTTTAAAAATAAAATTGGAATACTACTAATATCATTTAAAAGTCCTAACGGTTATGCATGGTTAGTAAATATTCAAATTTATGATATAAATATACCACAAATAGATACAACTGTACGGTTTTATATGATGACATCATTCCCATCATTCTAAAAGTGGAATATGCGCCTAACAAAGTATTTATGATTTTTGTTTGATTTTTTATTGAAATTTAATATTTATATTTAATTGAGTTTTAATGTTGGATTAATATCGATCACTTTATCTCTATTTTTTCTAACACTATTACTCTTTTGCTGATAACAAAAGGGGGAGAGAAAAGTTAAGATTTTGTCAAATAAAATCAAGTAAAGGTCAAATATTTTCTATTTGCATCTAGGCTCATTTGCATATTTTTAATTGTATGCATATATGAAGGGGGAGCTTTGTGTAGAGGAGAAGCATTCAAATAGAGGGAGCAAATGAAATCATCAAATACATTTTATATGTCTCAAAATCTTAAATATATGTTTGTTATCATCAAAAGGAGGAGATTGTTGAATATGTGATTATACGATTTTTGTTTGATGATAATAAACATATATATATATATTCGTTTAAATGTATTTGGTAATGTACTATTTTGTTTTTCATAGGTTAAATAATATTTGCTGAATAAAATAAATAACATAGAATTTAAATTCAAAAAGAAATTTTATTCAAACAAATATTTATTACAATCTTTGAATAGTATAAATTTCAATTTCTCACTATATATATACTGTTTCAATTACAATACAATTTTGATTACATCACGTTTCACATTTACATTTGACCTCACTACATATCACTCATTCACTCAACTTGTATTTTATCTTCAACTTCACTCCAAATTGAATCCAGCATCTAAGCAATCTGCAAAAATAAATATTGACGCGGTAAAATTGAAAAGGAAATATTTTTGTAGCATAAAATAAAATGTGAATGTTTAAAATAATATTTGCCTCAGTTATTTAGGTTGTTCGTCATCATTTAATTTTGAATTCATCATACACGAACAGCTTGTGACATACACAGTGTATCACCGTATATGCCACAAGGTCGTGCACACCGACATATACACTTGATAAAATTATAGGGACAGGTGAGCACAGGTCAAACCCAAAACGCCGGGTTCAACTCAAGTGCAATAAAAATAATGTCACAATATTCAGCACAAGGTCAAATCCAAGCTACAAGCTGGATTCAACACATGTGCAAGTTCAATAAAATGGTCAAGAATCCAAAACCAACATAAAACAAGCATCGACAAAAATTCACTGAGAAAACAATGAACTGGTCGCTGCAACCCAAATCAATGAAGGTTCAGACATGAACCATAAATCAATATCAAACCAAGCTGCACCAGAGCTCAATGCAATCAATTCACCAGTGAAACAAAATGAACACAATATTATACACACACATATACTTGAGGCAATCAGAACATATGACAGTGACCAATGCAATCAATTGAGACTACAAACCAGATTCAGACTCAAGTACAATGCAACAATACCAAAGTGAAGCCATAAATGGAACCTGACTCGAAGCTATGCAATATGTAACCAGAACTAGTTCTGTAACCAGATGAACCAGACAAACAGAGGCGATATCATATAAATGAGGATACAAATGCCCATATGTACAACATAAAGTATGAATGACCAGAATAACAATCATATCAAGCTGCATGTAAACAATTCAACATGACTTGAAGTACGGTGGATAGAACTCGATGCAAACATACATGAACGCATATATAGGCAATGCACATGTGAACCAGACAAGGCATAGACCACATTCAAAACTACATGAGTGAGCATATACATATATGTATGAAATGCAAAGGTACAGGCCGAGACAAAAGCAAGCAGGTATTTTCAAATATGTGCAAAGTCATTACAACAGTAGGGAACAGGGATATGACTCAAGACCATACAACAAACATCAAGTGAAGAAAGCTGCATGAACAAGAGTGAAAACTGCAGTAACTCGAAGCAACTAATCGATTCAAACCAAAGTCAAATGATATACAACTGTTTTGAACAAAGACAGCGAAGCAGCAGTTTCAAATCAATGCAACAGCGTAAAATCAAAAATGAACAATGCTCTAGATAAGTTCAACAGCCGAACAAAGACAGAAGACAAAAATCAAAGCAATGGACGAAGTCACAGAGACCAAAATCATCATGCCGTGGTTGTCAAGAAATAAAGCAGTTCAAAATCGAAGCCATAACAACCCAATAGTTGCAAGCTCAACCACGAAGGTCAGAAATCATCACAATATCACAAGGCCAAGTCAAAAAGACCAAAGATCGAACGGTGCAGATTCGAAATCGTGGTGACCAAGTAAATTGACCAAGTCACGAATCAAAACCGTGAGTATCAAGCAACAATTATATGAAATTGAAAAAGTCAGATAAATCATCAATATCAAAACATAATCGAGTGGCCGAGACGAAGTCAAGCAACTCTCAAATGAACAAAAATTTAGGAATTCGAATCTATATAAAAACCCAAATCATCACCGGCCGAAAAGGTATTCGAGTTCAAGTACAACAGAGAAGAATAACTCATACAACTCGAATCAAAGTCGAGTACCGTATAAATCAAAAAGAAAAAAAACGTACCAATTCACGCAACAATAGATCTCGACTTTGCAGCTGCAAGCAATCACTGATAGAGGAAAATATTTAAAGAAATATCGACCAACAATTGAAGCGGCATCTCAAAGCCCTAATTTTTAATCAGGGAGGAACGAACAAAGGAAGCCATTTTCAAAGCATCGGGCCGAATACATAAGAAACGAAATAAAGGAGGCCGTGTTTTATTTAATTACATTGGGCCGGCCCTTTTCTTTAATATTGGATTAAGAAGCAAATAATAGGGCTTTGGTTTTTTAATTGTTTTTTAAACTGTTATGTTTGTTTTTTCTCTTTTAAAACCATTATAATTTCTAGTCGTGTGACTAGAGGACAAACTACGCGGCGTAGTTTGAGAATTCGCAACTTAGTGGCTGAGTTGTGGCAGACTTTTGAGCGTAGAGTTAGGTTAGTCAGTTGCGGGTGTCGTGAGTTTACGTGTGTAAGTGTGTGACTACTTAATTTCTAGTAGAACCTTGGGGGCAGCATGTAGGCGGGGTTTTGCCGAAGCTGGGTAAATTCTGCATCGTTCTATTTCTGCATTTATTATTCTGCTATTATCTGTGTTGCTGTAATTTTGATATATCTGTGTTGAAATAATTTTACAAGCTTCCGCAATAATTTTTATAATTAATAGCATCACCATATTCACCCCCCTCTAGGGTGAAATTGATCCTACACTTCACTTCCACATATTTTAAAAATAAATCACTATTTATTTTTAAACAAATTTTCCCATTCCTTTGATAAATTTCCATCGTGAATTTATTCTTTCAAATATCCACTGATATATTACTTCACTTTTATAAACCCATTTTGTAAATTTCATAGCCACATTCTCCTTTAAATTTCCAATTTCAAACACTTAAATCAGTTTCCAAATTGATTTCCAATTTACTCCATTTGAAATAAATTCCTTTACTTACTCGTTTATTTCAAAACCCATTGACTTCAGATTTTTGTTCCTTAATTATGATTTAAAAACCTTTAACTGAAAACACCAATTTCAGATTTCCCCAAAATCCTTCTTTATCCTTTTAAATAAATTCAAACCTTGAATTCTAAAAAATTCTTTATTTCTTAATATAACATCACTTAAGTTTAAAATTCATTATTTCTCTTTTTATTCAAATCCCTTTTCATACCCGGAATTTATTAGGATTTAAAAATCACTTTTATTCCTTTCCAATTCATTCTTATTTTTATTCAAATTCTCTATAATTATTTCACTTAAAAATTCACTCTTTTATCTTTTTTTCAAAAATCCAGTTTTATATATTTTGATAACTCAGTGTACCGATATATATTCAAGAAAACCAAAGCATTCAATATTCCAATTATCAATATAATTCATCACAGAATATCAAATATTCATAACATCGAAAAAATAATAATCAAGATAATTTGAGGAATCCAATTGGATCCCTCCAACCTATTTTCCTCCAAAATGTTTCCCTGCATCCACAGATGTTAGTACAATACCAATTCCACTTCAAGGTGGAATATCGCGGTATATGGGATTAATATAATATTATCCGCTATTATGCGGCGCATAAGGTCTCATCCGCTATATAATACGGGAAATCAATCACTCCAATATACTATATACTACTATATAGAATATAGCACATCAAATCAATTCAATCATCCAACCAATTATTTAAATTAACTATTTAAATTTAAATACCAATCCAGAAGAGTGAGATTAACTCACCTTTGTTTTTGTATGCAATCTATTTCCAATCCAGCTTGATTTCTTCATGATTTCAGACCTATATTAAACATTATATGCTTCATTAATATTTGAATTAATTTAATAATCAATTTCCAAGTAAAAATTTTAATTGACCAATAATTTAATTTAAACTAATCATTTGGTTTTTAAACTAATAATTTGATTTTAAATAAATTTTCCCTTTAAAACCACATACATTATATAAAAAAATCTATTTAATTTCTAGAATCTAATTTTTATATAACTTTCCAATCTAAAGTATTTAAAACTGCTGCCTTCACAAATCATATATATTTTTCCGTTTAAACATGATAAAAATAGTATATAATATCATTTAGAAATTCCTCTCTATATAGAACTGTCTCTGTTTTAAACTTTATATAATTATTTTACTGAATTTACAACTTAATTCAAAAATCAGAGAATACTCACTCTTAATCGCAGATGCTTCCCAAATCGAACGCATCACCCCCTCCCATCATTGCCGTTGACACGTCGTCCCACCACACTCAGTCGAGATCTGTCCAAACAACCACCCTGACTTCAACACTCGCATACACCCCGACATCGCGAGAAAGCTCGAGAGATTTCGACCCAACCCCTAGCTCGCGCTTGTACGCATCGACCCTCTCTGCCGCAACCTCGCCTTCGAAATGCAACCTAGACTCGATAGCTCCATCGCCTCGAACTGCCTGGTGCATAAGGATGCGACTCAATCGCGATGCCGTCGATCCTTTTTTCCTAAAATTGAAAGAATTCGATTCCTCCAATTTTCGATATTGAATGCGAGACGAAGCCAAGGGTTTGTTTGCGTTCGATTTTCGTTTACAAATGAGAAAATTGTGGATAGAACGAAAGAGAGAGGCATGATTTTCTTTTTTTTTATTGCAGCCATTATTTTCGTTTGCTTATTTTTTTTTTAAGTTATCTGCTTAGGGTTTTAAAACGAAGAAGGGAACAGAGACAAGATTTGACGTTAACGTGTTTCAGTCAATATGCTACAGTGATCTTTGAAGTGAAATCAAAAAGGTCTGATGTGAAATAAATTTGACTAGTCAAATAAAGTATTTATTATATTCAAATTTAAATTGTCTTCAATTCGAAGCTTAAAATTTTTACATCCTATCGAGGCGTGCCGCCAGACATTTATATTATACCCCTATTCCGAACGCAATGGAAAAGGTTTCGAGTCCTAATTCGATCGTATGGAGAAGATAGCCCTTTGATCCCTGTTATTATATTAAATTCCGATTTAATTTTCAGCGCGTTTACTTATCGTACGACCAAACGATCACTCCATATACTAGGAAAATTGAAATTCGATAATAACACAATATTACGGATCCAATGGAGCGGGTTTCGTCGAAATCCGAGACTGTGCCTCAGAAGGCTATTTTTAAATATCGATTTAAACGATAAAATTTCAAACTTAATAAAACACTCCCAAATTCAATTTTAACACTTTTACTATCTTTAGTACTACCAATATAAATTTTACAAGCCTTTAAAATATTTTTAACAAGCTTGAAACTCAATATTATATATTTTACTCAATCTCCCATTATTGAATTGAATAATTATATTATTCAACAAATTGCTGTATCTACATTCTGAATAGATAAATCCATGTTTTTTTTTCATATTCAAAACCAATTCATAATTCAATTTCTATATTTAAAACCATTTAAATATTCCAGATTCAACACTGAAAAATCCGAGTCGTTACATTCCTCCCCCTTAAAAGAATTTCGTCTCCGAAATTTCTAGTTAAGAAGAATGATCCAATACCCATTACTATTTTCCAAAACCAAACAGTTTTATTAACTTGCCATAACATATCTTTTATTAAGGACCCACTATTATTTCAATCAACTTTCCAAAACCTTCCATAGTTTCCAACAACATTATTTACTCCACTTATTTAAATTTAAATATAAATCCAAATTTAAATTATCAAAACTTTCTCAAAAAATTTCTAACTCTCTAAATTTCCAAAAAAAATCGCCAGCGCATCCTTTGCGCGGCTAGCTCGGTACACTTACAAAATGCCTTTACGGGCCTCTGATTTCAAAAGGAAACAAAAGCCAAGTGGCTAGACTTGAAAATAATCAAATTTCATACAGAAATTTAAATACATACCTTTACCGAGCAAATTTCAATTTATCTTCTGAAATCAAAAATCCCAAATTCGCTTTCCTAATCCTTTAGTTTCAACTAAACAATAAGTTTCAATTTCCATTTCCAAAATCTCTTATTTCAATTCCAATTTGAAATCATTCTGTTGCTAATGAATTTTTTTTCAAAAATTTTCTAACTCCCAAAATTTTTGGAAAATTTCGGCAGAGTCTCTTTTGTACAGAGGAGCTTTTGCAATTTGACAAGAGATATAATATATATACATCGACCCACACGGTCGAAAAAACAAAAACAGTTCATATTTCCTATATTTATTGCGTAGGCGTACCTTTATTTAGCATTTTTAAGCAAGCGGCTTATTATTTAGCAATTAGCGCATCTCAAATCCAGCCAAACGGCTTCCCGGTACCTGTACTTACTCAATTTAAATATGTAAGTGCCAAAACCATGTAACTCAACAACATTTTACATATTTAAATAAAACATATGATTTTCCATAAGCAATGCAGGTTAAACAATATTTATAAGCAACTTATAGGATTTCGACATTAATTTTAATTGTTTACAACCAATTCATATACAACTTTATTCAATTTAAATGGTTTACAACTCAATTGCTTACTTTCAATTTATTTTAACCCAAACAACTCACATTTATTTCAATTGATTCAAAATCAATTTTTATTAATGTCTTTTCATATATTAACTTATTTACGAGCCATACACCTGCATTTCATTCCATTTTCGCAATTTTTTCATTCAAAGACATTTTATTAAGCTTGGCACATTCAATACTTATAGGTTAATAACTATTTCCAAATTAATTTAACCCAGACTTTTATTTAATGGACTTTCACTTTTACTTGAAGCCAAACTTCTATTAACTTTAAACTTAAGTTAATTTACTATCTTCAAATTATTTGAACTTCAAACCTAAGTTCACTTCCACTCAACTTGATTCTCATCATATCAAATTCCATTTAATTCAGATAGCCCGTCCATTTTATTTTAATTTACCTTCTCAATTTATCAAAATAATATCCAAACACATACATAACTCATTTATACTCGAATTGGATTTTATTTGCAACTCAGACCATTTCTGTTATAATCCAATTCCTTTTTATTTGTACAACATCCCCACTTATTTTTAATTCATTATTAATCCAAATCGAATTCTATTCATAATTCGAGTTTATTTCCAAACTTCATTATTAACTTACAATCCATTTTATTTAACCGAATTAAATTTTATTAACATACTCCATCAAATAATTTATTGAGCTAATTAGCTTACTTCCAACTTTTAAATCAATATTCGAATTTGTTACAAAAATCACTTCATTAAATTTACTAGAGTTCAAATTTTTTCATAATTCCAGTTTGGATTTTCTTTCATTTTCCAAAATTCCAACACTTTTATTTCGGCTTATTTATTTCCTTTTTTACATTTTTATAAGCTGCTCACTTATTAATATTCATACTTCTCCATCCATTTACAGTCAATAACATTTTCACTTTATTTTTAACTAGGGATTATATTTTCATTTCAATGTTTTTCAATTCTTTTATAAGCTTCCAAAGCTTATTTATCCTAATTCAATACGTACTTAGTTTAGCTTATTTATTTAAGTAAGAATTTTATTCCATTCAATATAATCTATAACTCAACTGAATTTATTTCAATTCAATTTTATTTAACTTAACTTCGGCTAAATCTAGCATCATACCATTCTCTTAAGCAAGGACTTAATTTCATTTAATACCATCCTACACAATTCACCTTAATTTCATTTCAATTCTTTTCAACTTACTTCAAATCCAACTCATTATTATTAACTTTGATTAAGTTAATTTAATTCTAATTAATTCAATTTCTCAATCCAAATTTAATTTTTATTTTCAATTCAAATAAGAATTCAGGATTTCAAACACCCGGCTTTTGAGTTCCAATCATTTTACAACCACCATTATCCGAAAATCACATTTCTCAAATTTTTATACCAATCCTGGTTTTACCCCCAACAAATTTCCTTTGAAATTTTTCAAAAACAAACTAGTTATTCTGAACAAATCAATTTGGCAGCAATCCGACACTTAGAAACTCGAAAATGAATCAATGATGCTGCAGCCATCACCGAAGTTATTTTCCAGTGACTGAAGTGAGTTCAATGCTATATCCTTTCCCAAAATTTATTTGTCTTCAAAACACTTCGAAAAACACTTTCAAAATCTCCGGGGTTTTAAATTTTCAAATTTTGACTTAAATCAAAATTTAACTATAATTAATTTGTATAATTTATGCTCGTACAAATTTTCCATTTGATTATCCAAGCCATTCCAATTTTTATAATCTTATCTGTTTAAAATATTATTATCCAAACATCCAAGTTATATAATAATTTAAGAAAATATTTCTTTTATATCAAAATATATTTTGGGTAAAATTATTTCATTTACCCGCTTTCGAAACAATATTGCGTCGAATTGTTCCATTCAAGTGTTTAGAAACCCCTTCGATACAGTTGTCCAGACTGTGCCGAAGAAGGTTCATATGCCACTCAATAAATCAATCAACCCAATATAAAACCATTTTATATCCACTAACAAATACGCGCTCATAACTATTAATACACTCAAACTCATTCTAGAGTACTACAGACTCTATTTTCAATGAGTAATCCCCACCAGTGCAAGGGTTATCACCAACCTAAGTTCTGATACCAACTGTAATAGCCTGCAAATCCGTACCCCTTGAGTCGACACTATTCTCTAACGAACAACTCAAGATGAATGGAAATACGAACCATTTGGGTTAAAGAAGAAGCGGTAGAAGAAGAAAATGGAAAATAACATCAAAATCTAACCATCGCAGCGGAATAAAATATAATAGATAATAAATGATCCTTACACAAAAACAAATCTGTTTATACATTACATCATCAGAATATACATAACACACAACTGGACAATAATCATAACCTAACCTCACAATCTGAATACACAGCTAATTAACACAGCGAAATATCTAAAACAAGTACGGGAGTACGAATCGCCATCCAGCTCCACAGCGATCTTTCCTGTAATCTATAATACTCAGTCTGACCTGAGCATTACAGTTAAATAACACCCGAGTCAATCTGGAATACCAGCGTGAGAAAACCGCACTCAAATTGATTATTAAAGTTTCAAAATCCTTTGAAAATCAAAAGCATCTCGTAAGACCATGCCACAAATAAACATGTCGGGTTTTTACCTTACGATAGCCAAAACATTTCTTATTAAAATCCTTTGATATTATAATAGGGTCTATATACAAATACTTATTCAAACAGACGAAATTGTTACATTTATTAAATTCCACCTACTAGCCACAATCGTGGGAAATACAAACAAAAACGTAAAAGGCACGTAGAAAGAATGGATTTCCAACTAATGACTAGGCACTGGGGTACCACCTGTCACAGTACATGGCCTAGATCACCGTACCAAGGATTACTCCCAATCCCCTGCAACACAAAACCGGGACTATCCCTTACTGGATAATCCCGAGTAAGATCACCCCAAGGTTGGGATCAGCAACCGCACCACTATGCCGAATAAAAGGGACATCTAGACAGGGATGACCTTACCCTAACGGGTGCTACCCACATAGCCTTGCTGCATATCCCCTGATTTTAAGTCATTCCTGGTTGATGAGAATTGAGGCTAAGCGTTACCTTTTTAGAACGCTTCACTTAGAATGCCCATCGTATACCTGATGATGTTCCGAAAGCATTCATCCATACAAGTCCATCCCGGGTTCGAACGGAACCGAAGGCACTACTCCTGCTACGTCCATTTTGGAATCATCCTCAGGATTAGTAGCGACTAGCCCTTGCACTTCACTGCTCCATCTTCGAATCCAAAATCGTCTTCCTCGCGAAAACGTACAAACCGGATCGAAGTGGTTTTCGAGAAACTAATCAGATCCTGGTCTCTTCGAAACGACCAGCGTATTGTCCAATATTGATAGTCGGTTATTTAACTATCAATTAACATTCACAAACAACCATCAACCATAAATAATTTCACCAAATTATTTATTAATCCTCGAAATATCTTCACAAGATATATATCTATTTTTAACTCTTTTGAAAACAATTTTCAAACCACACTTTCCTCATGAAATAAATTTCCAAATATGTTATTTCCACTGAAAACACCAAGCACAAAAACTTTAGATTTTTAAAATAATTTAAAACACTTTATTATAAAATATCCTTTAAAACATTTAAATTAGAAATTTCTTTAATACTTATTCAAAATATATACTTTAAGAATATTTAAAATAAAACTACTTTGTACAATATAAAACTGAATTTCTAACTTTTAAAACATAATACCAAGCTACCTTTAAATAATTACTGTTATAGTAAATTAAAAGAAAAATACTTACTTTAGAATTTAAACATTTTGTAATAATTAGTTTTAAAACATGCTTTTCAACACAACATTAAACTTTTAACTTATATTTAAAAATTTGCTTTGAAAATGTACTTGGCTATCCAGGGAAATACGATTCTCTTCCACATCTTTTAAAAATAAATCACTATTTATTTTTAAACAAATTTTCCCATTCCTTCAATAAATTTCCATTGTGAATTTATTCTTCCAAATATCCACTAATATATTACTTCACTTTCATAAACCCGGTTTATAAATTTCATAGCCACATTCTCCTTTAAATTTCCAATTTCAAACACTTAAATCAATTTCCAAATTGATTTCCAATTTACTCCATTTGAAATAAATTCCTTTACTTACTCGTTTATTTCAAAACCCATTGACTTCGGATTTTTATTCCTTAATTATGATTTAAAATTCTTTAACTGAAAACACCAATTTCAGATTTCCCCAAAATCCTTCTTTATCCTTTTAGATAAATTCAAACCTTAAATTTTCAAATAAATTCTTTCTTTCTTGATATAACATCACTTAAGTTTAAAATTCATTATTTCTCTGTTTATTCAAAATCCCTTTTCATGCCCGAAATTTATTAGGATTTAAAAATCATTTTTATTCCTTTCCAATTCATTCTTATTGTTATTTAAGTTCTCTGTAATTATTTCACTTAAAAATTCACTCTTTTATCTTCTTTTTAAAAATCCAATACTATATATTTTGATAACTCAGTGTACCAAAATATATTCAAGCAAACCAAAGCATTCAATATTCCAATTAACTATATAATTCATCACAGAATATGAAATATTCATAACACCAAATATTAAATAATCTAGATAAATTTGAGGAATCCAGTTGGATCCCTCCAACTTGTTTCCCTGCATCCACAGACGTTAGCACAATACCAATTCCACTTCAAGGTGGAATATCGCAGTTTATGGGATTAATATAATATCATCCCCTATTATGTGACGCATAGGGTCTCATCCGCTATATAATTCGGGAAATCAATCACTCCAGTATACTATATACTACTATATAGAATATAGCACATCAAATCAATTCAATCATCCAACCAATTATTTAAATTTAACTATTTAAATTTAAATAGCCATCCAGAAGAGTGATATTAACTCACCTTTGATTTTGTATGCAATCTATTTCCAATCCAGCTTGATTTCTTCACGATTTCAGAACTTTATTAAACATTATATGCTTCATTAATATTTGAATTAATTTAATAATCAATTACCAAGTAAATATTTTAATTGACCAATAATTTAGTTTAAACTAATCATTTGGTTTTTAAACTAATAATTTGATTTTAAATAAATTTTCCCTCTAAAACCACATACATTATATTAAAAAAAATCTATATAATTTATAAAATCTAATTTTTATATAACTTTCCAATCTAAAATATTTAAAACTGCCGCCTTCACAAATCATATATATTTTTCAGCTTAAACATGATAAAAATAGTATATAATATCATTTAGAAATTCCTCTCTATATAGAACTCTCTTTGTTTTAAACTTTATATAATTATTTTACTGAATTTACAACTTAATTCAAAAATCAGAGAATACTCACTCTAAATTGCAGATGCTTCCCAAATGAACGTACCACCCACTCCCATCATTGCCGTTGACACGTCGTCCCACCATACTCAATCGAGCTCTACCCAAACAACCACCTTGGCTTCAACACTCGCATACACCCCGACCTCGTGAGCAAGCTCGAGAGATTTCGACCCAACCCCTAGCTCATGCTCGTACGCATCGGCCCCCTCTGCCGCAACCCCGTCTTCGAAATGCTACCCAGACTCGATAGCTCCATCGCCTTGAACTGCCAAGCGCATTAGGATGCGACTCAATCGCGATGCCGTCGATTCTTTTTTCCCAAATCGAACGAATTCGGTTCCTCCAATTCCCGATAATGAATGCGAGGCGAAGCCAAGGGTTTGTTTGCGTTTGATTTTTGTTTACAAACGAGAAAATTGTGGATAGAACGAAAGAGAGAGGCGTGATTTTCTTTTTTTATTGCAGCCATTATTTTCGTTTGCCTTTTTTTTTTAAAAGCTATCTGCTTAGGGTTTTAAAACAAAGAAGGGAACGGAGATAAGATTGACGTTAATGTGTTTCAGTCAATATGCTACAGTGATCTTTGAAGTGAAATCAAAAAGGTCTGATGTGAAATAAATTTGACTAGTCAAATAAAGTATTTATTATATTTAAATTTAAATTGTCTTCAATTCGAAGCTTAAAATTTTTACATCCTATCGAGGCATGCCGTCGTACATTTATAATGTTATACCCCTATTCCGAACGCAATGGAAAAGGTTTCGAGTACTAATTCGATCGTATGGAGAAGATAGCCTTTTGAACTCAGTTATTATATTAAATTTCGATTTAATTTTCAGCACGTTTACTTATCATACGACCAAACGATCACTCCAAACACTACGAAAATTGAAATCCGATAATAATACAATATTACGGATCTAATGGAACTGGTTTCGTCAAAATCCAAGACTGTGCATCGGAAGGCTATTTTTAAATATCGATTTAAACGATAAAATTTCAAACTTAATAAAACACTCCCAAATTCAATTTTAACACTTTTACTATCTTCAGTACTATCAATATAAATTTTACAAGCCTTTAAAATATTTTTAACAAGCTCGAAACTAAAGATTAAATTTTTTACTCAATCTCCCATTATTGAATTGAATAATTATATTATTCAACAAATTGCTGTATCTACATTCTGAATAGATAAATTCAAGTTTTTTTGTTCATATGCATAACCAATTTATAATTCAATTTCTATATTTAAAACCATTTAAATATTCCAGATTCAATGCTGAAAAATTCGGTTCGTTACATTCAAGTTGTGAGTTTTCGATAATGAAATAAGGGTTTAGAGTACGAATCCTATTCGTAGTTTACACCATTTATTTCACACAAATTCTTATGTTTATCTCTTTGAAAAGAGGAGTTGAATAGAATATGAAATTAGAATTGCAATACCTATTGTCTGGGATATCCTATTTAATTGATGTAAAAAATTAGGTTTCTATTTCTATTTGTAAGTCTATTTATTGCAGTTTTATTTATGATTATTTCATCTTTATTATGAACAGTGTTTTAAATCTTAGCCGATATCTCGGCCAAGATCTCAGTTCAAGGCTTAGGCGAAACGAAACATGAGATATCGGTTGATATCTCATTTCGATTATATCGGTCGAAATTTACATATATCGGCCGATATTTGGAGCAAAATGATATTCCAAGATATCCACGGTATATTGTTTTTTTCGAAAAAAGTTGGCCCATCTCAATCTATCATAAAAAAAGAACAAAGCCCATTTATTTCCAATTCAACTTCTTAAAAGATCACATTCCTCATCAAAATATTGAACTCCCTCTTCTAACATCGAACAGCTCGTAGTTGTTTTCAATTCTCGACTACTCGTCCTCTCTTTTGATGGACTGCAGCTTCGTCTTCGACGAATCTCTTTACTCTCTACATGTATGTAAATTAGGGTTGTTCTATTTTAATGAAATTCAATTTTTCAAAAAACTAACATTATAATTTAGAGTAGATTCACAAGTAGATTTAGTTTGTTATTCTTACTTGCATAACTTTCTGCAAATAGATTTGCTTGTCTGAAATCCTTCGATTCCTGATATGTCTTATATGCATTTGTTTTTATTTGCATCAATTCCTGATACTGTTATTATGTTACTCTTACTGCATATATGTAATTATATAGAACCCACTTTTTTCAGTTAATTTGTCGCCTTTCATCTATTTATATGTAATTGCTTAAACTGATGATGTTTTGTAACTTTTGTTGAACGATTTCATATAGTTGATGTAACAACCCGGAATTTTGGGCAATATAAATTTAATAATCCGCATCAATAATTTAATTGGTTTGATAATTTTCTTTATAATTTTAATTTAAAATTGGCTAATTTAATCTTTTAAAGATTAATAAATGTTTAATCTGGCAATATTGATAAGATTTGTTTTTCAAAAGCTAATGAAATTTTATTCTGTTTATAATATATATAAAATTGATATATATTGTGAATAGAAATATCTTTTGTTTTAAATAAATTTGAATTTTCAAATTGTAATATATATGTATGTATATGTTATAATTTGATATTGTTTCGAAATTTAATTTAAATCTATTGATAATTTATATAGGTATGGAATTGTAATTTAAAGCTTTGTTTCAAAATATAAGATAATGGTTTATTATAAATATGATAGTTTATAAAGAAATTAATCAATGTTTTATTTTTGTTTTCTTTAAAGTGTTTGATTTAAATGGTTATAAATGTATATATGAATGTTTTAGATTTTTAACAACATGTATAAGAAAATATATTTGTGTTATATTTAGTTTTAGAATATTTTCTTTAAAAATAAGTTTATATTTACATATGTAAGTACTCATTTATAAAGTAAAAAAAAATGCAAGTTTATCTTTACATTTAAATTAAATAAAAGTTTAAAAACACTCAAAGACAAATGTAAACATATTAACACCTCTTAAAACACATGTAAAACAATTAAGTAGTGTAAATGACAAATGTAAACTCTTGAAGACAAGTGGCATATTCATTTCAATTTTTAATAAATGATTAAAGAAGAAAACTAATTTTTTCTCAAACACTTTCCTTCTTTGTTTTCTTTTCTTCATTCTTTCAAAACTAATGGCAACCGAGAAAATAATTCAAAAACCTAAAAAAAAAAACAAAATGCTAACTGAAAAGTAAAGTGAAATCTGCAAAATAAAGTTCTTATCCACAATTGAAACTACAACTTCAATCTGCAACTTCAACTCAATTGCAATGCAAATGGAGTTCATCAGCAATTAAAGCATCATATCTCCTGCAATTCAATTAAAGAGCAACTACAAGTTTCAACTTTTAATCATCAATCTGAAAGCATGCAAAGGAAATTTCAAAAGCAAAATCAAAATCTTTTTCCAGATTAAAGTTCAAGAACCTGGAAAATTCACAAAACTGCTCTGTTTATAAAATCCGCTCTGCAATTAAAACATGTGAGTAAATTATTTTAAAAACAGTTTGAGATTGATTATATTCTAATGCATGTGATGAATTATGCTATAATGTTGGATATATGTTTACATGAAACATTGAATTTATGTAGATTGAGGGTTTAAAGTGTCTGTTGATAGTGTCATCTTCATTTTTGTTATTTACAGAGTAGTTAAAAAAAATTTAAAAAACTTTCAATCTAAACAAAATTGGATCTTGGCATGTGAATGAAAATGATTTGTTAATGTCTAATGGAAATTTTAAAAATAGTTGGTGAAATTTTTAGTTTACAAATGATATCTAAAATGAGAATAACAGTAAAATACTGTTACATATGAAAAATCAAAAATCTTGTTTTCTGATTTGGATTTTGCGAATGAATTAGTGATTAGAAATCATGATTTTTAATACAAGTTTCATGATTTTTAGTTTAAAGAATCAAGAGAATTTCAAGATTGAACATTTTTGGGATTTTTATGAACTGCAGATGTTGTACTTGATAAATTGAGTTGATACTTGGATCGAAGCTTGCATGAATGTTATAGATGATGGGAAAAATACTTACAAATTTTTCCAATGAACAATTTGATCGAAATCGATCGAAGTAGGGTTTTGCATTGGTTTTTGTTTGTCTGGGTAGCCGAGAGATTTGTGACGTGGATATGGTTTCGGGATCGACCTCGACTTGGGAATAGTGGCGTGGAGGTTGTAGTGATGCTGTGAGATGATCGTTGGGGTTTTTTGGTGAAGGGGACATCGGAGGTGATGGATTTTTGGGTTCGAGTCAGCTGCAGTTTCGAGCAAGAGGGGTCAAAATTCGATTCGAGCATGATTTGTTGGATATGGGCGTACAGTCGTGTTCGTATGCTTTCGTGTGATCATCGGCGTGGGTCGCGACAACCAACGGCGGCCGGAGTTGCTTAGACATGTGCACGTATGTTGTGTGCACGGCTTGGGTCGCTGGAGTTTCGTGTTAGGGAAGATGAATGGAAACTTGGTGAATCTCTCATGTTTTTGTTGAGTCGACTCGAAGACGAGAGGGTTGGGGTTATGCTTCGGGGCAGGCACGATTGTGTAGGAAGTTTGTCTCGAGTTGGGTTGGGAGGTGATTTGTAGTTAAAATCTGTAATGATGTTAAGTGCAAATTCGACTTGTGTTTGAATAATGGAAGTAAGCATTATAGTGTAGACAAGTTTATAAAGGAAAAACAAGTTAAAACATGTTATTTTGAATTTAAAATATTAATCAAAGTTTCTAAGTAAATTGTTAAGTAATGTTTTAATAACAGAGTTTTACAAATTATTTTGAAAATAAATAAGTTCAAATTGGATAATTAAAGTGTTTTAAATTTCCAATTTGATTTCTAAATGTTTTATTTTCAGATAAGGGTAAGGTTAAAATTTTGTAACCAATAAAATAGATTGCCTTTAAAGTTATTAAAATTTAGTAAATGCAAATGATTAAATTATGATGAATAAGATTAAAATTGTGTGAACTTAAGACTCGGGTGGTCCAGTGGTTAAGATATAGTGGAGTTGCTACATGTGGTTGTAGTGGCACCGGTTCGAATCCCAACGGCCACAATAATGAGACATAGTGCATGGCAACTTATAAAACCGGCTTAACCAAAGGCCAAGGCAAACATAGTTTCCTTGGCCCCAAAGTTTAGTCAAGTTCTAGTGGTCCAGTGGTTAAGACATAGTGGAGTTGTTACATATGGTTGTAGTGGCACCGGTTCGAATCCCAACGGCCACAATAATGAGACATAGTGCACGGCCACTTATAAAACAGGCTAACCGAAGGCCAGGGCAAACATAGTTTCCTTGGCCCCAAAGTTTTTTTGTCAAGTTCTAGTGGTCCAGTGGTTAAGACATAGTGGAGTTGCTACATGTGGTTGTAGTGGCACCGGTTCGAATCCCAGCGGCCACAATAATGAGACATAGTGCACGGCCACTTATAAAACCGGCTTAACCAAGGGCCAGGGCAAACATAGTTTCCTTGGCCCCAAAGTTTTCGTCAAGTTCTAGTGGTTCAGTGGTTAAGACATAATGGAGTTTCTACATGTGGTTGTAGTGGCACCGATTCGAATCCCAGCGGCCACAATAATGAGACATAGTGCACGGCCACTTATAAAACCGGCTTAACCAAAGGCCAGGGCAAACATAGTTTCCTTGGCCCCAAAGTTTTTTTGTCAAGTTCTAGTGGTCCAGTGGTTAAGACATAGTGGAGTCGCTACATGTGGTTGTAGTGGCACCGGTTCGAATCCCAGCGGCCACAATAATGAGACATAGTCCACAGCCACTTATAAAACCGGCTTAACCAAAGGCCAGGGCAAACATAGTTTCCTTGGCCCCAAAGTTTGATGACTTTATCAAATTCTTTAAAAATGGGGACCCTCCCTTTTTCTTCCATCTTTCCCGCTGAACCATCCTATCAACCATCCACCCTGCTGCAATGTTCTTCTTCCCCTATACTTGTACCACCTGCTTCCGCTCCCCATGCTTCCCTAACAGACACTCTTCCATCTCCCATCCCTTTTGTCAGTCTCCCAACCATTCCGGCCTCTGCCACCATTGCGATTTCACCTTCTTCCCAGTCTGCTTCCATGAACCTTACTACCCCTCCATTGCTTCCCCTACCACAGTCTCAACTAGCTTGGAACTCACTGTTTAAAGCTAAACCCATTAATGCTGGGAAATATGAACCACGTCACATACAGCTTGATTTCAACGGTGATGCTTTAGTTCCACCAGTTGAAGTTGTGAAGGCAGGTAACTCTATGTGGAAGGAATACCTGGTGGGTTTTTTCTTGATAACCCGTTATCATACTCGACAGTGTTGTACTATCTTAAGAAAGCATGGAAACTACGTGGATCCATAACTGTTAAGTCTGATGGGTTCCTGTTCTTGTTCAAATTCACTAATGAAGATGATAAGATTAAAATCTCAGAATCTGATCCCGTTGTAATGAGGAATAAACTATTTATTGTAAAACCATGGGATGAGAATGTTGGCAATAGTTGTAGCAGTATCAAAGCAGTACCTGTTTGGATTAAGTTATCTAACATACCCTTGTATGCTTGGTCACCATTGGGAATAAATTGGTTAGCTGCAAGAATTGGTAAACTTCTTTGCATGGATGCCTCAACTGAAAAATTTGAACGAATCACTTTTGCCAAATGCTTAGTCGAAGTGACGCCCAAGAATGAATTACCTGAAATATTTTCAGTTAAATTGCTTGATGGGTCTGAGCAGGATGTAATAGTTGATTACCTGTGGAAGCCTGAAATATGTACTTTTTGTAAGGAGTTTGGGCATTTGGTAACTTCCTGCAAGAAGTCAGTAATTGAAGAGAAGGAAAAGCAATGTTAAGCTACTGAACGACAGGAGTGTGGTGAAGTGAAGCAACACAGTGAGCATAAAGGAAAAAACTCTGGCAAACAAGTTTTAGTGAAGCAAGTCTGGCAAAAAGTCAATAGGAATAGGGGAAAAAAAGTGAATTAAGTAAGGAGTTGGAGGACAAATCAAAGATAAACATAGGAGCAGAGGATACAATTGAGCTTGTTGGAAGTAAAGAAAACAGATCTGGTATGAATTTTAATAGTGAATCTCATAAAGTAGACCAAGCATGTACTGTCAAAACACACAATAAATATAATGTGTTGCAAAATGAGGAGACTGAGCAAGAAATTGTGGAAATTATTGAGGAAGAGGAAGGTGAAATTATTCCTGCAGATATTTGTGTTGAATTAAGTATGGAAACTTCTCTGATTACTGCTAATTCTTCTGATAGTAATGCCATTGATAATAAAATTCCTTCTGTACATTCTGAAGAGCAACACACACAAAATAATGCATCAGCTAATTGTGGCATTAGCAAGGAAAATGGTAATAGTATTTCAGAAGAGCATGCACAAGCGGATAATCATGTATCAGATCAAGACAGTGCCTGGTGTACTGCACTTGAGACTTTCATAACCCAACTTATTATCTCAAGCCATAAGTCTGTTGATGTTGTTCAACCACATGATCCACCACATTACAATTTCTCCATTGACCTGCCTGGTTGGCCTTCAAACACCTCTTTCCCTTAATCTAAACCTTTACCAACCAAAGAACCACCCAACTCTCATCCAAACTAGCATCATTCCTCTCCTTTCAGGAAAATAGAAACAAGATCTCTGTCTGCGCAGAGAAGAAATAACACCACCAACCCCCAATAATCTTCTATGTTTAAAAAAATCGCTGCTTGGAATCTCAGAGGTGCGCATAGTAATATAAAACTTGATCAAGTTAAAAGTTACATTTCAACTTATGATATTTGTCTTTTTGGATTGCTTGAAACAAAAATTAACCAATTGTTATCCATCAAAGCAGCAACTTACATTAATCCTACTTGGGTTTTCCACCACAACCTTGATTCAGCATCATATGGTCGAATTTTAATTATCTTTGATCCTAAAATAATAACTCTATCCCCAATACTATCTACTAGACAGTACATACATCTTCATGTCATTGAAATTCTATCTCAAACCTCCTTCGACATCACCTTTGTTTACGCGGACAACTCTGTCCTTTCTCGTAATACATTCTTCAACTCCTTGCCACCATTACGTCAGTCTTCACATCCCTGGGTTGTGTTAGGTGATTTCAACTCATGTTTTGACTTCTCTGACAAATGTGGTGGTAATCCCCTTATTCCTGCAGACATTGCAACATTCAACTTAGCTATTGAACAGTCTGACTTAATAATGGTTAATAAGTCAGGAGCCAAATATTCATGGAATAATAGAAGTCGTAGTGGAGTTCGTACGTTCACGACTATTGATCATGCATTCTGCAACATTCAAGCCCTCAACAAATGGCCCACCTTGTTTGTCTACCTTCCACAACCCATATTATCTGACCATTCTCCCTTGATTTTAACTCTGGGTCCCCATTTGCGAAAGGAAAAGAGAAGTTTCAAATTTTTCGATGCTTGGCTTAAGCATGATCATTTTCTTGAAATAGTTACTAATGTTAACTCTGAATTTATATGCTTTGGTAACCCCATGTATAAGTTTTGTAGGAAACTGAAACGAATCAAGCAGGAGATTAAATTGTGGGCTATTACCACCTTTGGAGCTGGCAGCCTACTATCTACAACTCTTAAGGAATAGTTGAAGAAGCAACAAGATTATATGATGGAGCATCCCCTTGATGATCAAGCTGCTGATGCAGAAAGCAAATTATTCAGTGATGTTAACAATGCCCTATGCTTGGAAGCAAACATAAAGAAGCAACAACTGCATGCCAGGTGGATTGTTGAAGGTGACAAGAACACCAAGTACTTCCATGATGCAATAAAGGTCAAATATGCCAGGGATAATATTTTTAGCATTCTTGATGATCAGGGTACCCTATTTTCTACTGTTGATTCTGTAGATCAGGCCTTTGTTGATCACTTCTCCTCATTGCTTGGCAATGCTTCTGCGTTCTCCCTAGACCTTGATCTAATCTCAACACTTACCTTGCCATGCATAACATCCCAGGAAGCACAAGCTCTTATAAAGCCAGTAACTGATGAGGAAATAAAAGCTACACTATTTTCTATGAACAAGCAATCTTCTGGAGGTCCTGATGGCCTAAATGTGACATTCTTCACAGCTACTTGGGGTGTGCTTGGACATGAATTCTGTCAAGCAATCCACAATTTCTTTACAAAATGCAAATTGCTTGGGGAAGTGAATTGCACCAATATTGCTCTAATCCCTAAAGTTTCTCCTCCGACTTCTGTCTCCTCGTTCAGGCCTATATCCTGTTGTAATGTTATATATAAATGTATCACCAAAATTCTTGCCACCCGAATGATTAGTGTTATGCCAACTGTTGTCTCCTTGAATCAAGCAGCCTTCTTACCCTCTAGAAACATACTTGATAATGTCCTACCAGCTCAAGAATTACTAAAAGGTTATACTAGAGGTAATGTGTCACCTGCTGCTGCTCTTAAAATCGACATATCTAAAGCTTATGATTCTATCCACTGGGCTTCAATTATGAGGATCATGGCAGTCATGGGGTTTCCCAAAATATTTGTGTCATGGATATATGCGTGCATATCCACTCCAACCTTCTCTGTTGTTTTGAATGGTAGACCAGTTGGGTTCTTCAGGAGTAGTAAAGGAATACGACAGGGTGATCCCATATCTTCCTACTTATTCTTGTTAGTTATGGAAGTGTTTACAGTTATACTTAACTCAAAATACACACAGAAGATAATTAAGTACCACCCTAAGTGCTCTACTCTCCAAATACAATCTTTAATGTTTGCAGATGATGTTTTGTTGTTCACTAAGCCTGATATTCCCTCTTTGACTGGTATAATGGAGGCTCTCCAGTCATTTTACTGTATGACTGGTCCATCTATCAACCAAGCTAAATCTTCTATGTTATTAGCTGGTGTTAGTGACATTCAAGCTGCTGCACTTTATCTCCACACTGGCTACTCTAGCATGGACAATGATATGAGGTATCTTGGTCTTCCTCTAATCACTAAAAGAATTACAAATGCTGATTGTATTCCTTTATACAATAAAATTACATCTGTTATGGGTGTTTGGTCTAATAGGCAATTGTCACAGAGTGTAAGACTTGTCCTTATAAAATCTGTAGTTTTTTCCTCCTTAGTTTATTGGGCTCGGTCTATAATCCTTCCAACCAAGCTGTTGCGACTAGTCAGGTCTGCCATGAATAGATATTTTTGGTCTGGCAGTATTCACAACAGGAAGTTGATGCCTTTCTCATTTACAAAATTTGAAACTCCCATGAAACTTGGTGGGCTTGGTGTTAAAAATGCTAGGATGTGGAACTTTGCTGCCATAAGTACTCTTTTTGGTGATCTCATCAACAAGAGAAGTAGTATTTGGGCTAAATGGGTCTGGCAATATTACATAAAGACTAAATACTTTTGGTACATTGAAATCCCACAAAACAGCAGTTGGATCTGGAGGAATATACTGAAGTTAAGAGATGTATATCTACCAATGATACAATATCATGCAATTGCAAATACTGATGTTAGCTTCTGGCATGATTCATGATCGGGAAAAGGGCTGATCCTATCTAAAGTTTGTGACTACCTTCTAATTCATCAATCTGGTATACACTATGATGCAAAAGCTAATGATTATATACATGAAGGGAAAATGCTATTGCCTAATAGCAGTAATCAATTGCTCAGGCATTTGTGGACTGAGATTCAAACCAAGTACTACTCAACCCATCAACTGGAGGCTGTTGCATGGGACATGAAGTCTCAAAGTGTCAGGGGTGTGTACAGTTCTATTTCTGTGTATGCTTCACTCTCTGCGGCCAAATAGTACCCAGTGATCTGGAATAATGATACTGTTCCATCCGATAACTTGATGTTGTGGAAAGTGATTAATCAGGCACTACTCACTAGAAGTAAGTTGATCAAATTTGGTATGGCTTGCTCTCCGTTATGTCTTTTTTGTGAGTTGCATGAGGAAACAATTAACCACATCTTCTTTGACAGCCCTGCACTCCAAATCATGATGGCCAGAATCAGTGCCTTTTCTGGGGTTAATCTTTCTGCTGGTGGATCTAACATGACCTGGAGTATAATCTACAAAGCTACTAGATGGAGCAATTTTGAGTCCAGAGTTTTGGCGGTTTGTTTAAAAAAATATCTAAGTGTAATATGGAAGGAAAGGAACGCAATCATTTTTGATAATCACAGGAAGAAGATTGAAGTATTATGGAATGAAGTTAAGAAAAGCACCCACTGGCAATTGATGAACTGCAACACCAAATTCCCTGACTGTTTGTTAACTGTTTGGGTTTGATGTTTTTTGTTGTTTCCTCAATTGCTTTTTATTTCTTTCCTTTCCTTTTCTTTTCTATTCTCTATGTATTGTTCTCTTTTATTGTGTTGCAATAAAACTGGTAGGGGTCCAGTCAACCCCGCTGGCTTTGCCAAAAAAAAAGAATACTTAATTATTAAGATTTGTTAATAAGTAAAGTTTAATTAAGAATAATATTTTCTTAATTAATTAAGGATTTTGAAAATATAAGAAGATTAATTAATTGTTTAATTAATTTTAAATAATTAGTTAATTATTTTTAACAATCACTTAATTATGGATTAATTAAGTGTAATTGCTTAATAAAGTAATTAATGGTTAATTGTTGAATGTAATTAAGAAAGTTAATTACTCATGGAAGTAATTAATGGTAATTACTCATGGAGTAATTAGTTGAAGTAATTATTGGTTAATCACTTGATGATATTAATTAAAGAATTGACTAATATAATTGTTTTAAAGATAATTAATTATGAAGTAATTAATTAAAGGATTAAGGATTATTTAATAATGGAATTAATTATTTGTAAGGCAGTTAATTAAGAAAGTAACTAAGATTTATTAATGGAAGTAATTAGAGATAATTACTTATGTAAGTAATTAAGAGTTAATTACTTAATTATTTAGTTAATTAATTAATGTAATTAATTAATGAATGAATTTAACTTAAGATTAATTACTAAGTGTAATTAATTAAAATTAATTAATAAAGTAATTAATTAAGGATTGATTTATTAATTAAATTGTTTGATAATTACTTAATGAAGTAATTAAGGATTAATTAGTTGAATTAATTAATCAAGGATTAATATAATTAAATTAGAAATTAATTAATTAAGAAGTTAATTAATTAAGATAGGTAATTACAAATTGTCAATTACTAATTATAATTAATGAGTTGATTAATTATAAGTTAATTAGATAATTAATTAAAGTAATTATTAATTAATAAGGATCATTAATTAATGTGATTAATGATATTAATTAAGGTTGATTAATATAAGTAATTAATTTAAGGGTGATTAATTATTGTAATTAATTGAGGTATAATGCAATTAATTATAGTTAATAGAAGTAAATGAATGATCATTAATTATTGTAATTAATGATAGTAATTAAGGATTAATTTCAGAATATGGTTAAGAATAATTACTTGAATGTAATTAAAGATGTTTAATCAAGGAAGATTAATTAAGGAAGATCATTAAGAGATGGTTAATTGATTAGTAATAAATCAATAAAGCATGATTTAGATAATCCAAGTAATTAAAGGATAGTAATTTATTTAATTAAAGGTTAATTAAATTGATTTGGAGTTAATCAATTCTGCTTTGGATGATTGATTGATATTGGATGGTTGATATTGGATGTCGAATGATATTGGGTGTTTGGTTGAAACTGAATGATTTAGATGTCTATGAGATATGTGATATGCTGCTGTGTGAGATGAATGTTGTTATGAATTATCCCTTGTGATAATATGATTCATCTATCTGTTTATATATCATCTTGAATATGAATTAAATTGTTTAAACCCTTAAGTACAACTTGGACATTAAAATGGCGTTTGATTCGGTGAGACCGGGATCGGGTTTCCATATTTGGAATCCGAAAACCACATCGATTCCAATTAAACGTTAGTACGTGAATCCAAGTGGAGAAAGTGAAGACTCGAGGTGTAAGGGCTATACGTCAGTATAACTCTGTGGGTGATTCCGTAATGAGTTTGACGGAATAGTACTTATAGATTCGAGATGGTGATTTAAAGTGCAAGGGCTATGGTCGTTGACTCTGAGGGTGATTCCAAAATGAGTGCAGCAAGATAGTGCCTTTGATTTCGTTCGAACCTGGAACGAACTTATATGGATTGAATGCTTTCAGCACATCGTCAGGTGGACGATGAGCATTCTAAGATAGATGTGTTCTATAAAGGTAATCGCGGCCTCAAGCCTCAACAACCGGGAATGGCTAAAACAGGGGAGGTGCAGCAAGGCTTCGTGGGTAGCTCCCACTGGAGAGCAAGATTTTCCCTGTTTAGAAGTCCCTTTTTATTCGGCTGTGTGGGCAGTTGGGTCGCGGCCAACTGCGGGGTTGTCTTGTTCGGGACTGTTCAGTGAGGAATGGTCCCGGCCTTGTGTTGCAGGGGAGCGGGCGTACTCCTCGGTACGTTGATCTAGGCCACGTACTGTGACGGACGGTACCCCAGTAGCCCTGCCATTGATGGAAACCCATTTTCCCTACGAGACCCTGCGGTTTTGATCGTATTAACCACTTTTGTGGCTAGTAGCTGGAATTTAATAAATGTAACAATTTCGGCTATTTCTTATTTACTTGAAAACCCTAGACACTATTATAATATCAGTGGATTTCCTATCAAATATTTTGGTTAGCGTAAGGTAAAAACTTTTCCATGTTTATGTGTGGGAAGTCTTACGTGATACCTTTTCTTTTCAAAGGTTTTTCTAAAGTTAAGCAACTTTTACCCGTTTACTCACACCAGACCCCTGTCTGACCCGAGTGTTTATTTTCTGTTTTATTAAACTCTTGGGTACTCATATTATGTATGAGTAGTTAAGTGGATCAGGTTAGCTTGACGAATTCTGGAGGAGATATGGAGCAGGAGGCTTCCACGTGTAGGTATATTATGGTTCCGCTGTGTTTGTTTGGTATCCGTTTCTTGTGTACTTGAATTGTATAATTAGACAGATGTTTATAACTGTGTAATCTGTGTTGTTTATTGTGTACTCTGATGTAATAAGATACTATGTAATATTTTATGTGATATATTATATTTTATTCGTTCCGCTGTGAGTTCTCTGATGTTGTTCTGTTTCTTCTTTCTCTTTCTTTTCTTCTTCTATCCCTTTCTTTCTTCAAGATGATGCGATTTCCTGGAGATAGGAAGTCGGGTCGTCACAGTTGAAGTATAATTCCATTCTTTTTTTTCAATTAGAATACCGGAGATTAATTGCAGTAATTCAGTAAATGTTTAATAAACCGATATCATGCATTTTTTTCCTATAAATTATGTGATGTATTATACTCCGATATGGTCCCGAGATGAACTTCAGGTCCGAGATGTAAATCCGATATTGGCGTCCGAGATGTACTCGTCTCGTCCGAGATCTCCTCAGATATGATACCGAGTCACTAAAATCGTCGAAACAAAACGTGCTCGATATCCGAGCTTTAAAACCTTGATTATGAATATTAGAATCCATTGTTATGGATATTAAAATCTTAGGAATTTGATGGAAAAGGATTTGTATTAGCATTATGGTTCAAAGAATTGACATTTAATTCTAGTTTAGGGTGTATAAACCGCACGTTTAGATTTTGTTAAGTGTGAATATATATTATTTCTATTGGCGTAATAGACTTATAATTATAGCTTATGATTGCGTAGTTAATTAGGTAGTAATTGTTATTAATTTCGCCTTTAGGAAGGTAATTGATATTTTGAGGCATAATATGGAAGATTCCTTATAAGCCTTATTTATGAAACGGTGAGATAAGTATTATATATATGGAGAATATTTAAATTATGGCTAAGTCATAAGGACGCGAGGTCGATAGAGTTGCACAATAGAAGTTCGTCCTTCACTTTGAGGCTACCAGCTGTTGTGTACACTTTCTATTGATGTGAGACATCTCCTATGATAAATATATTTGATGATGCAAGTTTAGTCCCGAATTATGTAGGGTAAATCTAGCTAGCAAATTTGGCTATCGAGTTCTACGAATAGTCGGACTAATATGAGACGTCATTATGAGTATGATTCATAATACAATCTCGAAGCCTTGAGGTATTAAGTGGTTATTTGAGGGCCCGTCTATTTTCCTCAAATGTAGTATTAAATGACCAAGAGGCTAGTTATTAGGCACGATATGTGGTATCTCGATAGGGGTCCGCTTCAGGATAAGGTATTAAGTGACTGATTGAGGGTCTTGCCTTTCCATAAAGAACTATTAAGTGGCTCAAGAGGTTCCATACGATGTCAACCAGATAATCACCATTGAGGGATCCGCCTTGGGAATATGTATTAAATGATGGGATCTGCCTCAATTGATGTCTTAAATGGACAGAGTCTGTCTATTTTCTAATAAAAGGTATTAAGTAGCTTGAGTACCATCTCTTGCATTAGTTTGATATTTATGATGTGGGATTTGTGTTATAGGATTTAGAAACCAGCTTCAAACATGGAAGGTATTAAGTGGTTGATTGGGGACTCTCCTCCTTACCTTATAAGAAGTATTAAATGATTTTATGTATGGTAGACATATTCTTATTTTGAAATATACTGCATCTGTACTGAAATGGTAAGACCCAAGGCTTTTATTCGTCATACATTTGTTGTTTCGACTCCGTCCTGATTACAACACAAGTTAAGGATGGAGTGATGACGGTGATGATGCTTAAAGGTGGAGTGGCTTAAGCTTGTGGCCGTTGTTATTATTCTTACGATATTTTTATGTTATACCCATGTATTTGAACAAATGATGTAATGGATCTTATGTGATAGTTTTTTATGATGTTCTGTATTATGACATTTCAAATGGTTTTGAAATAAATGGGTATAATTTGATGTTATATTTTATTCCATCCTCTGTGGGTTCTACAAGAATAGTTATTGCTCTGACCGTTACTTCATTTTCCAACCAATAGCCAGCGTTAGAATGAATCAAAATTTCGATGGGCTTTTTCTAAGATGAAATTTAGGCCTATTCTGAGGTGGATTGTTACATTTGGTATCAGAGCTTAGGTTACCTGATCAAATGGGAAACTATATGTATGAGTGGTGTACCTGTTATTTTTGGAAAGGTTTGTCTAAAGGTATTTTCATAAAATTTACTTTATATATATACACACAAGTGCGCGCACACACATACCCCATATTTCTTTGAACATATGCACACACACTAGGCAACCCTTTTCTTTCAGCATATGATACCATCTTAGGAAATCGTTAATAAAGATTTAACCTATAGATAGTTGATATGACTAATATCAATCTTCTTCTAGAAATGGGACCCTGCCCACAGAAGACCACCCATTTGTGGAATTCCCGAATGGTTTAGACAATATCTTAGGACTATCGATTAATTTCCTATTCCTCCAACTACACCAGTGAAACCTGCTACCTCGCCAACCGTTGCAGCGACTGATTCTATTGACTTTCCTAAGTTGTGTAAGGACTTTATTAATATGGGAGGAAAGACATACTCTGGAACCGAATGATATCTAGAAGCTAAAGCTTGGATTAATGAATGCAATGAGATATATAAAGGGCTTGGTTAGGAAGATCCAGCTAAAGAGGAGGATGACTGCTTAGCACCTCAAAGGAGAAGCTGTAGATTGGTGGAACTTGGTGATTGAGGAGAACGTTGGAAGGATTTTATCATGGGAAGAATTCAAAACCAGATTTGCGATACGATTTACGTCTAAGGCAGAAGTAAGTTTACAACTGGAGAAATTCATTCAGCTTAGGTAAGGAGACTCCACTCTAAGGTGTACATAGCTAATTTCACAGAGTTGGCTAAATTTAGGATGAGCTTGATAGATACACCTATGAAAAAGGCCATGAATTTTGTGAAGGGACTAAATTCTCTGCTAAGAGAAATGTTGTTGACCCAAGTACCTATTGGTGTCATGTATGAGATGTTGGTGGAGATGGCAACACTACACACGGCAAATGTGGATGATACGATCGTTGAAAATGAGAAGGATGCACATACCCAAAAGCAAGGAAGGTACAAGAAGGAAAGCCTAAGAAAGATGCTAAGGTATGCAACCAATTCCAGAAGTAAAGTCATGAAGCTAAAGATTGTAGGGTGAGTGTGATGAAAGAAGCTTGTAAAGAGAAGTGCTTTAATTGCGACGAAAAAGGGCATCTCAAGAATCAATGCCCTAAGTTAGAAAAGGATGGATCAAATAGACAAGTTTATGCTATTGAAGCTATACTATTGCAAGTAGACCACCGAGAGACCAAGGGAAGATAACATTAAAAGATATAAATCTTATTTCTGGGGTTACAATTTGTACCTTATTTGATTCAGGGCCATTGCATTTCTTTATATCTAGGAATGTAGTTAACTTCTTAAATCTTCAAACTGAGATTGTCACCAGCCCAATAGTAGTCTCTAATCTTATTGGGGGTTCGGCATATCTCTTTTATTTGCAAAGACCTAGTGTTGGAAGTATGGGACGTTGATCTCATATATAACGCTACGTTCTAAATTTTGAGTAGGCATGGACTTATCTTGGGTATAGATTGGTTAACATATCATAGAGCAAATCTTGATTGTGATAGGAGGGTTGTAAGTTGTGGAGGCCGTTATCTAGAAATTCTTTGTACACCCTAAAATTTAGTTGAGTTAACCCATATATACTCACTAAGTCTATCTATTGTTGGAGAACCATCATTTGTACTCATAATTTGTGAATTAACTGATGTCTTTGAGGAAGTTTGGGGTCTCCCACCACATAGGGAGATTGAGTTCCAAATAAATTTAGAGAAGGATGCAAGGCCAGTCATCCTACCTTTAAGACATATGGTTCCCAAAAAAGAAGGAAATTGGATAAGCAAATCTTTGAGCTATTAAAGAAAGGATTCATCCGTAGGAGTACTTCGGAGTGTGGAGCCCCTGTTGTTTTTTCCGCTAAGACAAACGGTTTTTTGAGACTTTGCTTCGACTATAGGGAATTAAACAAGTTGATATGGAAGAATAGGTAATGTTTACCTAGGATAAATGACTTGTTCGATCATCTTAGAGGAGCTAAAGTCTTTTCTCAATTAGACTTACAACTGGATTCCATCAGTTCAGGATTGCAGAGGAAAGAAAGTCATAGACTGCATTTCGCACACCAGATGGACTCTCTAGGTGAGAAGTGATGCCTTTTGGATTGACGAATGCCCCTGCATACTTTTTGGATTTTATGGATAGGGTATTTAGGGGGACAATTCAATAAATCCATCATTGTGTTCGTGATGATATTTTGATTTCCTCCAAGGGTAAATAAGAGCTTGAGGACCACATAAGAGAGGTATTAAGAACCTTAAAATGGCATGAGCTAAAGGACAAATTTTCTAATTGCCTCTTTTGAAGAAAGGAAGTTAGATTTCTTGGGCATATTGTTTCTGACCAATGATTGGTAATAGACGCCGCCAAAGTGGAAGCTGTTCAAGGATGGAAGACTCCTAGAAATGCATCGAAGGTTAGAAGTTTTCTTGGGTTAGTAGGTTACCGTAGAAAGTTCATCATGAATTTTGCAAGAATAGAAGAACCCTTAACCAAATTTACTATGAAGAACCTACTCTTTTCTTGGGATGATAGATGCACTAAGGCATTTGAAAAGGATAAGAAGTTATTGACTGGTGCACCTATGCTCACTATTCCTAATGGAACTAAACCATTTATGGTTTTCACTATTGCCTGTGGCACATAACTAGGAGTAGTTCTAATGCAAGAAGGAAGGTATTTGCTTTTGCTAGTAGGTAACTGAAGGATCATGAGTAAAGATATCCAGTTCATGATTTGGAGTTAGCAGCTATCGTCTTTGCCTTGAAGACGTGGACGCATTATCTCTGGGGAGAAAGGTTTGATTTATTTACTGACCATAAATCATTGAAATTGTTTGAGCCAAAATTGGTCACAAACCCCAGAGTGAAAGCACCAGTGTATATACACAGATCCTCAATATCAAAAAACAAATCTCAGATCCATATTAACTAGAGAACAAAAATGAAGAAATAGCAAAATTAAAATGAAAGAAAGTAAGAGAAGACACAAAGTTTATACTGGTTCGGCTATCTTCGGCCTACGTCCACTTTGAATTAATCCTTTTATTCCTTTTTATACTATATTACAGTTACAAGCCTTTGAAAATAATAGCAAAAATGGAAGAGTTTAGCCTAGCAAAGAAGAAGAAGATCACTCTTTTAGTTGCCATAGAACTGCTATTTATAGGTGAAGATCTGAAAGTATCCTTCCCAAAATCTGGAATACCTCTTCCCATGCACGGATGGGCCGGCCAGATCGATTCAGAGTGATTATGGATCGATCCATGTACAATTAGTTTCGATCCAAAAGTGGTCTAATCGAGCTGAGATCGATCATGGATGCTCTTGAGTGCATAAGGAAGCTAATGCGAAAATTTCATCGCATTTGGACTTCTAGAATGAGAGTTGTGATCGATGCAAGTTGGTATTTTCAAGTATGCTGAAGTGTACATATCGATACTAGTTTGTATCGATCATCTCGATCACCTTCGTATCCATTATCCAATTATCCATCGGTCCCCATATCCATAAATGTAGCCTTCGCATCGATCCGAACTTAACGCGCTCTGATCCATATCCTTCGCTCCACATCGACCGCTTCCTTAGTATCCATCGACACGAAGTACAGAGCTTTCACATCCATTAACACTTCGTATCCATTGGCATGTGCTGTTCGTATCCATTAACCAACTCTCCTTTATGTCCATGTTGTTCATATCTATCTTTCGTATTGATTTGAGCTTTGCTTCTTCGTACCCATCGGCTGCTCCCTTTTTTGTATCGATCCCAAGCGTAGCATTTCGTATTGATCAGGAACACGATCGATGCGCACTGTGACTGATCTAAAGCAAAGTTCCAAGTGCATTTCCTTTATCCAAGCTCGTATGAATCGATACGAAACCATCGATCGAAATTGAACTGCTGAGTCCATCCCTAATCGATACGAACTACTATCGATCCAAATCCATGTATGTTATCTATTCACATCCATCTGTCGGTATCCCTCGATCGATACGAACCATATCGATACAAACGACATCAATCGATCCGAAGTAATCCATGTTGATCGATACGAACAATATCGATCCAAAGGTATCGATGCTAACCATTTATCTTCAACATTTGATCCATTCATAACTTGAGCATACGAACTCCGATTGACCTGAAATTTGAAATGTAGCTTCTCGTAGCCTTGTTCATCATTCTCAATCGATCCCATCTTGATTGGAGCTTGGTCAAATTTTGACGGTATCGATCATAGCCTTGTTTCCAATCGATCTCCAACATTGATATCCATCCTTTCCAGCCAATTTGTCGATATCCTGGCCTTGACCAAAAGGAGGGGTAATATTTGCCTCTAAAAACATGCCTTATAGTATGAAGGCGTGTTTTGAATAGCTTTAAATCTGACGTCCAAAGTCCATATTCCATCCATAGCCATTCTATCCAATCCATAATCTAATATATTATCATGCCATCCTATCAAGGGTTGTAGCCGTATCCTTATCCAAATCCGCGGCTGCTCCGAGTCGATATCTGATTCTAAATCCAATAACCAAATCCTTGGCAAATTCCATAGCCAACCAAACCCGTCAACCGAGTTTTAATCCATCCATATCCAATAAGCAATAATTGAATCTAGGACCTTTCCGGGTTGATACCCAAATCTGGGACCACTCTGGGCCCTTAGCCGAATCCTTAGATGTTCATAACCAATATCTGAATGCATAACCTCTTCGGGTTCTTGCCAAGCACAACCTACACTCAATGACCTATACTAAGAAATGCCTTGGTGTTCTTGGTTCAGTGTCCCTGAACGCTGAGTAATGCTATCGCTTAAATCCTAAGTCGAATCCTGGTCGCTCCGGAACCTTGCCGAGTATAGTCCATACTCGACGATCTGAAATAGTAACCAATAATATAGGACCTAAGTCCTAGGCCGAATCCTGGTTTCTCCAGATCCTTGTCGAGCATAGTCCATACTCGACGACCTGAATAAGCCGATTTGCCACATTCCGACGAAGCGACTTACCCCTTGGCAGGCGTAATCCATACCCGACGACCATTTACTAAAAACCAGATAAAAATCCGTTCAAAATCCAATCCGAAATCCAGATTAAATCGGGAAAACCAAAAATCCATACCAGAAATCCAAACAAGCATCCAAACCAAAGTCCAAACCAGAAAGCAAACAAAACTAGGAGTTCAAATAAAACTAGAATAAAGCAAATGTCCAAACTGAAAAAGAAAAGGCAGATTTCACAAAATAGAGCATCGCGATTTATCATCATCTCAGAGCATGCCTAGGGGCTATCTCCATCCCTGTACATGAGTATGTGACTTGTCCATTTGGTCGGAGTTTGCTACTTATTCCATATCATCCCTGTCAGTCGCTAACCAATCGACCATTATTCCTAAGCCATGTGCCATCGTCGTTTGAGGTAGACAGTGGCTGCTCCTGTTCCACCGTCGCATTTTGAGTTCCGATGTACTATAACAACTGAGAACTCCTTACATACTCCTCGATTATATTCTTTAGATGCCTGCAGCTGTTGGTATCATGTCCATCCAGATCATGAAAGATAGTGCCTTCTGGATGCCCTCTCGCATTCCGAGGGTTCCCTCCTTGCCGGCCTTTGGTAAGGAAGGCAATCCCGAGTCTCCATGAAAATCCACTCCAATCTTTCATTCAATCCTGTGCTAGTGGAGAATTTTGGCTCTCCCCAGCGTTTCCTTGCCCTGCCAGAGTTGTCATCCAACTTTCTCTTTCCTTTATCCTTATCCTTACCTGAGCTTTCGCTCGATGGTTCTCCACCCTCAACCGTGTTTACTTCCTTTAACTTCATAAACCTTTCGGCCTCCTGAAAGAACTCCCCGAGATCCATTGGTGGATCTCATATCAATGATACCTTGAAGTCCGAGTTATACCTAACTCTTGACACTATTTCCATAAAAACCATCAGTGGATCCGGCCGATCCACCGAAGAAACTGCTGCATTGAACCGAGTTAAGAAATCCCTGAGCGATTCTTATGTCCATTTCTTCACCGATGTTAATGTCATTAAATTCATTAGCCTTTTGATATGAACCTGAAACTACTTCAAAAACCTGTCCACCAATTCGGTCCATGTTCTAATAGATCCATCTTCCAACTGTCGAAACCACATAATAGCTATATCCGTCAAGTACAGAGGGAAACACTGGGCCATAACTATCTCCAATGCCTCCAGCACTTCCATGTGTCTCGTGTACCTCATTAAGTGATCGATAGGATCAGCCCTGCCATTGTATACCTCCAGAGTAAGTAGATTGAACTCTGGTAGATTCCGGGCCATTCTGATGTCGCGGGTGAACGGATTCCTGTTTACTCCTTCCAGATCTTTATTTGACAAACCTCCGTGTATAGTTTTCTTGATAATCTCAGCTAATCCAGTGCTGTCCACCAAGGGTTGCCCCCTAAGTCCCCGAGGGAATTCTGGTACATACTCTTCATCACGCATTCTTATGCCTTCACCGGCATCCTGTGGTGTGGGGTCGCCTGGAGTACCTCCATGAATTGGTCTATCATTTCATAGTGGTATGCCCCCGAGTTTAGATCCATCCAAATTAGCAACTATATGGTAATTGGGGGCTGCGCCCTGCTGAGCTTCTCCATCCACTTGCCTATTGGGTCTTTCTGTTCCAACTCCGTGGATCTGAACTTCTGAAGCTTCAGCTATTCCTGCCTGTCCAAACTGTCTGAGAATGTTCTGCATCATGTCCTCTTGCTTTTTCAGTAATTCTTCCTTCATAGCTCCCATCATCATCTCCATATCATCTTTAGTGATTAAAAATAAGGTCTGATTCGCTCTTGAGAAAGCCACTTGACTCCCCTCTTGATGGCTCCTTTCTGGTAATATATTTCTATCTGATTGCCTAACCATGGTTCTTTTTAGATATGATCCTTTAGCTTTTCAAATTTAAACCCTAAATCTGATATAGGGAGTACTAGTCGCTCTCAACGAAATCACAAGTGTTTGCGCCAAAATTGGTCATAAACACCAGAAGTAGTGAAAGCACCAGTGTATATACACAAATCCTAAATATTCAACCATAGATCTCAGATCCAGATTAACTAGAGAACGAAAATAAAGAAATAGGAAAATTAAAATGAAAGAAAGTAAGAGAAGACACAAGATTTATAGTGGTTCAATTATCTTCGGCCTGCGTCCACTTTAAATTAATCCTTTTATTCCTTTTTATACTGTAATTACAGTTACAAGCCTTTGAAAGTCAATAGCAAAAATGGTACATTTTAGCCTAGGAAAGAAGAAGAAGATCACTCTTTAAGTTGCCATAGGGCTGCTATTATAGATGGAGATCCGAAAATATCCTTCCCAAAACCAGGAGTACCTCTTCTCATGCGTAGATGGGCCTTCCAGATTGATCCAGGGTGATTTTAAATCAATCCCTATACAATTTGTATTGATACAAAAGTGGTCTAATCGAGCTGAGATACATCGTGGATGTTCTTGAGTGCATAAGGAAGCTCATGTGAAAATTTCATCGCATTTGGATTTGTAGAATGAGAGTTATGATCGATGCAAGTTGGTATTTGCAGTAGGTTGAAGTGGACGTATCGATACAAGTTCGTATCGATCGTCTCGATCACTTCGTATCCATCATCCAATTATCCATTAGTCCCCATATCCATAGCCGTAGCCTTCTTATCGATCCGAACTTCATGCGTTCTGATCCATATCCTTCGCTCCACCTCGACCGCTTTTTTTGTATCCGTCGACACGAAGTACGGATCCTTCGTATCTGTCAATGCTTCGTATCCATCGGGATGTTCTTTTTGTATCCATCAGCCAACCCTCCTTCATATCCATGTTGTTCATATCTATCCTTCGTATCGATCCAAGCTTTGCGTCTTCGTACCCATCGGCTGCTCCCTTGTTTGTATTGATCCCAAGCGTAGCATTTTGTATCGATTAGGAACATGATCGATATGCACTGTGACTGATCCAAAGGAAAGTTCCAAGTGCATTCCTTTATCCAAGCTTGTATCGATCGATATGAAACCATCGATCCAAATTGAACCGCTGATTCCATCCCTGATCGATGCGAACTACTACGAGGAGGTATTATCCGTCAAAGCACAAGCGTTATGAACTATGCCGCCTAGACTACTAGTGAAGTTGTGTCAACAGGCGTACTCGCTCCAAATCCATGTGTTTTATCCATATTTGCATCCATCTATCGATATCCCTTGGTCGATACGAACCATATCGATACGAACAACATCCATTGATCCGAAGTAATCCATGTTGATCGATACGAACAATATCGATCCAAAGGTATCGATGCTAACCATTTCTCTTCAACATTGATCCATCCATAAATTGAGCATACGAACTTCGATTGATCTGAAATTTGAAATGTAGCTTCTCCTAGCCTTGTTCATCATTCCCAATAAATCCCGTCTTAATTGGAGCTCGGTCAAATTTTGACGGTATCGATCATAGCCTTATTTTCGATCGATCTCCAACCCTGATATCCATCCTTTCCAGCCAATTTGTTGATATTCCGGCCTTGAATAAAAGGCGTGGTAAAAAATATACCTATTTTCCAAAAAGATTTGAATTTTAGAGGCATAGATGGATGAAATATATCGTGTTATTCGATTCTAGTATTCAATATACCCCTGGAAATTGGAACATAGTCGATGATTCCCTTATCAAAGGCATGCTACTCTAGGTGCTATACATAAATGGAGGCGGTTGGAGTTCCTCTCAAATTTTAACTTCCAAATGCCAACAGAACCCATCCAAGGCTTTTTAGAAGTTATGGAGATTAGACCAGCCATGATGGAACGCATAGGATTTGAGCAAGTGAAGGATGAAACGTTAGTATAGTTTTTAGAGAACTTAAGGAAAGGAGAGCACTTTTCTCACACTAGCAGGTATTCAGTTGACGAGAAGGGATGCTTAGGAAGGGATGGATGCCTTTGCGTTCCTACGATTGATAATTTGTTGAGAGAGGTGCTCATGGAGTGTCACTACACAAAGATGACCATTCACCTTGGAGGAGATAAGATGTATCAGAATATGAAGAGGATTTTCTATTGGCATGGAATAAAGAAGAGTGTAGCTGAGTTTGTTTCCAAGTGCTTGACATGTAAAATAATAAAAGCTGAGCAAGAGAAGTCGGGTGGATGACTATTACCTTTGGAAATTCCGACTTGGAAGTGGGAACATACCATGCTGGATTTTTTTGGAAGAATTTCCTAAAAGTAAGAGGGGTGATGAAGCTATTTGGGAGATTCACTAAGAGTGTCCATTTTGTCCCAGATAGAAACAATAGAATAACCACTTCTCTTATGCAAATCTACATCAAGAAGGTGTTTTGGTTGCATGGAATTCTTGTAAGCATAGTTAGTGTTAGGGACCCCAAGTGTGTTTTGGGGGAGCCTACAAGCAGATTTAGGAACTTCTTTAAATCTCAGCACTTCTTATCACTTATAGACTGATGGTAAAATGCAGAGGGTGAATAAGATATTTTAGAAGACTTGTTGAGAGCTTGTGTTTTGGATTTCGGAGGACATTGGGAGCAACAACTGCCTTTAGTTGAGTTTGCATATAATAATAGCTATCAAGTGACGATTAGTATGGACTCTTTGGAAGCACTTTATGGGAGTCTATGCATATCGCCAAGTTATTGGTAGGAAACCACCAACAAAATATTATTCAGACCTAATTTGACCTGTGATACCTTGAAAAATGTAGAGTTTATTAGACAATGAATGAAGGCAGCGCAAGACCATCGTAAATCTTATGTGGTTAGAAGAAAAAAAGAGCTTGAGCTTGAGGTTGGAGATATGGTATTTGTAAAAATATCCCCTTTTTTAGAAAAGTGGTTAGGTTTGACAAGTCTAGAAAATTGGCATCTAGATTTGTTGGACCATCAGAGTTTTGGAAAGGATAGGAAAACTTTCTTATCGCATGGAGCTTCCTGATAGATTGACAAGAGTCTATAATATTTTTCACATTTCTCATCTTAGAAAATGCCTTCATGACACCGCTATTTGAATTGAACCTGATCAGTTGGGGGAACTAGAGACAGAGCCAACAGTATCCTATGCCACAGCACGTATTATAGAGCATGAAACTAGGAGACTTCACAACAAAATAATTAGGCTGGTCTGAGTACAATAGGTGACAGCCCGGTGGAAAGCACATGGGAACCGAAAAGAAGATGAAGATCACTCATTTAGAGCTTTTCATTGGTAAATTTTCTCTCAAAAATTAGGATTTTTGTTGCACCATGGTTGCTAGATTGGATGGTAGGAGATAGTTTCCACACTTTTTCATAATCACTTTACACTCATGTAGAAATTTTACTGCATGTTTAGGGTATATACATACTTGCATAACAACATTTAACACCACGCTAGGATTGAGCTCATTTTAATATGTTTGTAGTACATAATCACATTACACTTCGGTTGAGTAGATGGTTGTGTAACATCGATGTTATTGCACGTTACGCTGTTCGTCTATTGAAAGATTTTGGGACAAAATCCCTTTTAAGGGGGAAGAATGTAACATCCTGTACAATCAACCATAAATGAATTGAGTCAAATAAATTAAATAAATTAGGGTTGAAAATGAAAATTTTCTAAAAGTCGGTATTCAACAACGAAAGTCATTCTATTGTGTTTGTGACAAAATTCTGATCTTTTTTTATGTATAATATTCTAAAAACAGAGCTCAAACGGAAAAGTTATAAGCATTTAAAATTTTCAGATTTAAGTTAATTTAGTTTGAACTCAAATTCAAATGATTTTTAAATTTATGATTTGAATTTCAAAATTAACTGTAGGTTTAATTAGAGGTTAAGTTAAACAATTGACGTTAAAAGTTGATTAGGGAATAAAATAAATGAAAAATAGAAACAAATCAGTGCATCCCAAATAACGGAAGAGGTTGACCCCAGACGGTCGACCCTAGGCGGTCGACCGATCTATGAAGGGTGATCGACCCCTACTCAAGGTGGTAGCTAGGGTTTTTTTCAGCGTTTAAACGCTCCAAATTTATCCGGTTTTCACCTAACTCCATCCTATGGGGTTTCAACTCCTATAAATAGGACCCTATCTTCTCTAATTTTATTCGTAAACATTTGGAAAATACATCGAACCTCTACCATTTTCTCTCTTCGGTTAGATTAAGAAATTCTATTTTGTATTCAAGTAAGGATTCTAATTCTTTTCTAATTATTCTTTTAATCTATTCACTTCCCCTCCAACCTCTCTGAATCTAACGAAATTATATATATATGTACACATATGTACATGTATATATATATGTACATAATGCACATATGTATATGTACATATACATACATACATACATACATACGTACGTACGTACGTATACACACACATCATATACATATATATATACATACGTACATATCCTTTGCCGTGTATATATATCAAAAGAAGGATATCTGGAAAAGGGTTGCTTTGGCTTTGCAAATCCATACAAGAAAAGCTAAGAATAATCTATGAGTGGAAATCTTAGTATTTTCAATAATTGATTAGTATATATTTTTTGTTTTTGAATATGCCTTAAGGATATTAGTATTGCGAAAACAAAATAGATAAAATCTCCCAAAATTTCATTATATTTCGTAATGTCAATTTTGGATGGAGATTCTCAGTTATTTATGTTAGTTTGTTGGAATTAAAATTATTTCTGCAATTTCTGTTACGCGCATAGTTTATTCCACTTCTTCTCCTTTTTTGATTAAAGTTGTGAGTTTTCAATGATGACGTAAGTGTTTAGAGTACGAATCCTAGTTGTAGTTTACACCACTTATTCCACGCAAATTCCTTTATTTATCTCTTTGAAAAGAGGAGTTGAATAGAATATGAATTTAGAATTGCAATTCTTATTGTTTATGATATTCCATTTAATTAATGTAATAAATTGGGTTTCTATTTCTATTTAAAAGTCTATTTATTGCAGTTTTGATTATGGATATTTCATCCTTGTTACGAATATTAGAATCCATTGTTATGAATATTGAAATCTTGGAAATTTGAAGGAAAACGACTTGTAGTAAAATTATAGTTAAAAGAATTGACATTCAACACTAGTTTAGGGTGTATGAATCGCATGCTTAGATTTTATGAGGTGTGAATATATATTATTTCTATTATCGTCATAAACATATAATTATAGCGTATACTTGCGTAGTTAATTAGGTAGTAATTGTCATTAATTTCCTCTTTTAGGATGGTAATTGATATTTTAAGGCATAATAAGGAAGATTCCTTATAAGGCCTTTTTTATGAAACAACTAGATGAATACTATATATATAGAGTATTTAAATTAGGCTAAATCATAGGGATGCGAGGTCAGTAGAGTTGCACGACAGAAGTCTGCCCTTCATTTTGAGACTACCAGTAATTGTGTACACTTCCTATTGATGTGAGACATCTTCTATGATAAATATTTACGATTACATGAGATTAGTCCCAAATTATGTAGTGTAAATTTATTCAGCTGATATGTCTACGGGTTCCTACGAAGAATCGAACTAATATGAGATGTCATTATGAGTATGGATCATAATACGAAGGGCCTGATTTGGGGTCTTTAAGTATTAAGTGGTTGTTTAAGGGTCGGCCTTTTTTCCTCAAATGATGTATTAAATGGCCAAAGGGATAGTTATTAGGCATGATAAGTGGTATCTCGACAGGTGTCTGCTTCGGGATAAGGTATTAAGTAGTGTTTTAAAGACCCAACCCAGCCTCGGCTCGACAATGGTTAACCTTCAATCTTAAAGCGCTACGGCACTAAAAATGAAGTGACCTTGCACCTGCATGAACCCGCGTCCAACTTCAAAATCCTAAAAATACCTTAAGACCGACCTCTTTGAACCACACGGTTCTTCAAATTTGACGAAAAACTATCTCTTTACCCTTCATTTTTTCACATAATCAATTTAACAAATAATTTCATAACCTTAGTCACTAAATTATTGGGTCTTATCAATTTTGGCTGATATAATGCATTACATTTTACAAATCATTATGAATCGAACCTCTTTCATTTTAAAAATAAGAAAATTTACAAGTTTATGCTAAAAAAATTGTTATAGAATTATTCCAATTAATATTTTTATGAAATTTTCAAACCTAATTATTTTAATGTTTAGTATATTTATCACAATTATTTAAATTTAACATTGATTAAAATAATTTTACATTCAAATCAGGAAAATAAAAAATAACGATTAATGCAGTTCTTTCGGTCTACTGGTTGAACCACTAGAACCTTTATCCTTGCACCAACAAGGTTTGACTCACTGTCAATCCTCAAAACTATGGTATTTGGTGACTAATTGAGGGTCTGCCTTCCATAAAGAAGTATTAAGTGGCCGAAGAGATTCCATATTGTATCAACTAGATAGTCATGATTGAGAGTCCGCCTTGGTGTAAGTATTAAATGATGGAGTCTGCCTCAGTTGAGGTCTTAAATGCCAGAGTCTGCCTATTTTAAATAAAAGATATTAAGTAGCATGGGTAATATCTCTCGCATTGTTAAATAATTTTGATGTGGTATATAGGTTAAGAGATTTAGAAACCTGCTTCAGGAATGAAGTATTAAGCGGTTGATTGTGGACCCGCCCTTTTTTTAAGAAGTATTAAATGTTTTTATGTACATTAGAGATATTCTTATTTTGAAATATACTGTCCGAGTATTGAAATGGTAAGACTCGATGATTTTATTCACCAGACATTTGTTGTTTGAACTCCTTCCTCATTACAGTACGGTTAAGGACGGAATGATGACAGCGACGATGCTTGAAGGTGGAATGATTTAAGCTTGTGGTAGTTATTAATGTGTTTTATGATATTTTTATGTTGTACCCATGTATTTAGACAAATGATGTAACTGGATCTTACGTGACAGTTTTATGATGTTTTGTATTATGACCTTTCTACTGGTTTTGAAATAAATGGGTACAATTTGATATTATATTTTATTCCATCCGATGTAAGTTTTGAAAGAATAGTTATTGCTTTGTACCGTTGCTTCTTTTGTCAACCAACAGCTAGCCTTAGAATAGTTATTGCTTTGGATTACCCGTAGCCTACAGGGTCGCTTATCATCCACTTCCTTTCGCTGGTCAACCGAAGCACTATAGGAAAGAAAAATCATCAAGCCTGGGCCACCTACTAAGTGTCAATGGATTGCATTCGCACCACATACACATTTTGGGACTTCTATTCTCCATCCTAGACTCATTTCCGTCTACGTTCTCCATTGCATTTTAATATCATTTGTAGCATGTGTAAACGTATATTTATATTCTCTTTATGCAACATGATAAAAATTTAATATTCATTCATTTCGTAACATCAGGCATTCCAAATCCATTCGTTTCATTTCACCATCATGTTCTATACATCATTTCATCTCATTGGACCATCGTCTGTCCCATCATGTTTTAGATCACCTTTCTTAAAGCACGAATCGAATTACATATTATATATTTATATTAGGATATTTGGGCGAGGTTCATAAAGACAAAAATAGCGTTCATCGGTGCATTGGTCTACGGCCACTGGTCCATCGGTATATGCTGCAACTGTAGATTTCAGAGTTTGGGTTTTTATGTCTCCCGATGTATTTTTCGATTTTGACTGTTATTGCTTCACTTCAGTTCATATGAGAATGTTCTTGGACCCTAATATCAGATTCTTAAGTTCAGTTTCATCAATTATTTCATGGATTTGTGGATGATATTTTAGATTTCCAGAATTTACTTGAACCTAATTCTAATCCTTAGTATCAACCCAAATCATTCCCAGACCATATTTAACTCGAGATTAAGTGCATGTATATGAATTACTACACAAAACATATTCTATCGATCATCTTATAATGTTAAGATTGCATTATAGGAAGGATAAAGTGTAGATCACTCATCAAACAACCAATTCCAATTAAACTTTTTACTGTCCGGAGTTGCTTCTCTTCCTACCATCGAGTTTTTTGCCTCACATTCACTGCTGGTCGTAGCCTTGATTACTAGCTTCAATTTTCTTTTTTAGTTCGTTGAATTTGGTTGAGGAATGAGAGAGTTAAGCCGATTTTTATGGAGTGGCTTTCTAAAGAATGAAGGATGAAGGAGGAGTTAAGAGTTAGCTTCTAAAAATGGGAATTGTGGAGCATGCAGTAGGTTTTAAGTCTATAGAGAGAAATAAACGTGTCCGCCAAAATTCAAAATTAAATTCAGCCCATGTAGCATCCATTCAACTCGATGGTTTTTCAAGTCATATCTCCTTCATACGAACTCCAAACGACACAACTACATATATCGCACAACCCAGAAATGCGACTGTCGTAATGTCACTAGTTTCGTCGTCAAATTCCAAAGTTTTAAAAATGATTATTTCGCCCCTTCTTAATTTTAATTTATTTAGTCAATTTATTAATTCTACAATTTTTCATATATTTGTATTTTAATATTAAATTAAAATATCACTTAGACTTTTAGGTATTATAGTCAGCATAGCTTAAGTATGGACTGGGATAGTTAAAGGTATACACTAGGGGCAATTTTGTAATTTGTCACATATATCTAACTCTATAACCTATCTTGTTCGAAATAAAATATTTTTATTTTTATTATATACTTGTTGTATTGTGATATATCAATTAATAAATTAGTTTAATTATATTAAATAGAAAATCCTTAAATGATATTTTATGTGATAATAATCACAAGAAGTTGCAATTATAAAAAATTATTATAATACCAAATAACATAGTATTTTACATATTTCTGGTCAGGATGTTTTGAGGAAGGATATCGATACATCGTTGAGACTAAAGTACATAATGCTATCTAAATTTTAGATTGTAAATTTCATTTGGCAATTGAGGGCACTAAGGGGTTATGTACGGATAGTTATTGGATAACTATGGAATTACTCATCGGAGAATTTCCTACTGGTTAATACAACTTGGTCAAATTTGGCCTTTTAATGGATAGTTTCTGTTGTGGATAGTGCATATCTATCTATATCCATATTCAAAATTATTTTTGGATATGGGATATCAACAACTACACATATAGATGGATATTAGATAACTATCCTATCCACTATTGATCGATAAAAAAAAGTATAAAATTTGTTTAACATAATTTTTTCCAATCACACTAATTATAAAAGTATGTAAAATCAATAAATATGATGATAATAAATAATTTTTTAGCTGTTACTATGTATCAAATGCGTATAATAAAGATTATTGACTAAATAAAAAAATACATATCTTTCACGATACTAAAATACACATAAAATGAATTATAATCTTAACAAAACCCAGATGGATAATTTTTAAATTCGAATGCCTTTATATCCACATTAGTATATTTTTTTCAAATATTTAATATTTATCCACTTTTTAGATATAGAAGTGGATGGATTTTGGATTTTTTGGTATCCATTAACAACCTTAGGTCAAAATGGAAATCTCGGAGGGAGGATTAAATAGTTCTCTCGACTTGAGAATACCGTCGAGCTTTATTGTATGCTCCGCTTTGATAATAGTTATATCATAGCACAGCGTACACTGTGCGATTCTAATTAGGTCTAAGTTGAAGCATTGGAAGTGAAACATATTCAAAAGAGAATTCATCTCCCCATTTGTGTGAGGTATCACGGTCAATTGTAGTAAGATCAAAGGCGAAATCTTTGTCCACGGTAATACGGTTAATAATAAATGTTATTATTGGACCAATGACTTTATTTATGGGTTATCCGAGTTAAATGTGGATGATATATGATTTTGGCCAAAACCAAATTCCATAAATCCCAATGTGATATGCTGTTCAGAAAGAGAATGCGTGTGAATTATTGTTACTAAAAGATACCACCTAAACTATAAAATTGGATTTACCAATAAGATGTATAAGTGATGAATTAAATCAAGTTTCATACCATTAGGTAAGTTGAGGTGCAAGCACTAACACTTTAATTTGTGAACTTTAATTTTTAGCTAAATTCATACATATGAGTCGCACAACCAAATCTATTCAGTCTTTGAAACACCATCCAACTTAATTAGTTCATAATCCTTATAAATTAATTAATTAAATTAATATTTATGAAATATTAGTTTTTTTGTAATTTTTGTGTAAGGTGCATTTAGTAAATGGGAAGCCTTTAGAATAATGCTATTAGTAATTATTTGGACGTGTACATATAAGTTATATATACACGTATTGGTATACGATATCAATGTACATTTAAATATGATTTAAATAGAGTTAATTACAAATGAGTTTGAGTATTTTATTGGCCATTATGAGACTAATATGGACCATCCAAAGAAGTGACGTGGATCTGGATTTGAATTAGTGGGAAAGAAATGTAGAGATTTGGTCTTCTAGTTCTCCCTATAAATGCAAATCCAAGCCACTACTTTAATTCAAACATTTTCCCTATTTCTCCATAGTCTTTGTACCCCAAATCTAGTCCTAAACCAGCCATTTTTCAACTCCAATTGTCCTAAATAATAGGAACTACAACAATTTCCAATGTGATGCATTGATTGCTAACAGCGGTGTAGCAAATATAGCATATTAAGGAGACCGATATATCAACATGTGAGTCTAAGGCATCACTCCCTTTATGTAAACTATACATATTTTATATGATATCTATTTACATTTAGAACCATTTTATTTATGTGTAAATGTCTCATTTTAATTATAAATGCATTAGATCCCATTAGACAACATTTTTTTCAAAAAACAATTTATTCAATTCAAAGTTTGAAATCAAATATGCATGTAAACATTATAATCTAGCCATATATACTTTATATAACGACCGAGAATTTGAACACTCCGTAATTCAATATCTAAATTATCTAAATATATGTCTTCGATTAAATGTTATTATAATGATTTAGTAAGCTTGATAACCCCTTTCAAATCATAATTAATGAAGGTAAGCTTATTTTGGAAAAATGTTTGCAAAAATATATTCTTTGAAGAAAAATCAATAATGTGGCCGAAAATCGGTTTATCGGTAAATAGCTTTTCGATCGATAAGCGGTGTTCGAACTCTTATACACTTGTCCAATGATCAAACGAACACATTAGCAACTAATTAATGCATACACCTCTTCATAAACCATGGAAGGTTCTAGAAACTTCCTTTGCGAAAAGAGATATTATCATGAGAAGGGTATATGGGTAATTAGCATAAAGGAGAAGTGATGGGAGGTAAGGCTTCCATTGCATGAAGGGGGGAGGGGGTGAATGCAAGCTTAAAGAGCATAATTTTAATCTTATAAAAGGAGTGATATACCCTTAGGAATAAATCAAAAAATCTTAAAAGAAAAACTAAGCTATTTAATGGCTTCTTCGTCATCTTCCTCTTTAATTGTTCTAAATGAAATAGTTGCAAATCAACTTCAAACCACTTCAAACTTTGCCAAAAGCCTTAGTACAATATTAAAACACCTTTCACCATGCCAAAACTTGAAGAAGTGAAACCATGCCCTCCCCTCATCTAACGGTTGTGAGTAATATAGGGAAAATGGAGGCAAAAGAGCAAGTGCAAAGAAAGGAGGACGAGTGTGGTGACCTAGAAATTTTGACATTTGAAATTGAAATATTTGATTGAATTTTAATATTTGGAAGTTGATTTAAATTGAATTTCAAATATCAGAATGAAATTGGCAATTAAATTATTGAATTTAATTTGAAGTTGGGTAAAATGTTGAATCTTGATTTTTAAGCCGATTAAAAATATTTTAAAATCTTAGAAAATTTATATTAATGATACTGAAGATAATGGAAGCTTCAGAATTGAATTTGAAAATGCTTTGATCAGTTTTGAAATTATATCCTTTAAATCGATATTTAAAAATAGCCTTCTGATGCACAGTCTCGGAATTTAACGAAAACCAGTTCCATTGGATCCGTAATATTGTATTATTATCGGATTTCAATTTTCGTATTGTTTGGAGTGATCGGTTGGCCATACGATAAGCAAACATGCTGAAAATTAAATCGAAAATTCAATATAAAAGCTGGGTCCAAAAGGCTATCTTCTCCATAGGATCGAATTTTGACTCGAACCTTTTCTATTGTGTTCGGAATAGGGGTTTAACATTATAAACGCCTAGCGCCATGCCTCGATTGGAGGTCAAAATTTTAAGTTGCAGAAATCGAGACGATTGGGATTTGAATTTGAATTTAAAATTGAATATATGTATTTACATTCAATGAGAAGATTTAACACGTGCTTCCCTAATACGACACCTATCTTCAATTTCAACACGCGTCGTTATTTTAATGTCTCGTTCAAATAAAAACAAATCTCTCGGCTTCAAAAACAATTCAAAGTAATAAGATAACGGCTGTTACCCGGCACCTTGGGCCGGCTACAAAACGACATGTGAAGATATTATTATTAGCACTAGACAAGATTCTGACCAAGAAGATCCTGGAGGTACAAGGGTTCGATGCAATCGACATGTTTTGACACACCTGGCTCGGTGCGTAGAAGCTACTTACCACGGGCCGAGATACCTTGTTCCTAGGCCCGTGAGGGAAGTCCAACACATCTTCGTCTATAAATAGAAGGGCAGGGGCACAGTGAAATGGACCTTTTTTTCGAGGACCCTGGGGAGACTGCCATTTTTTATACTCTCCTCTTTTTAATTCAAACTTGTATTCAAGTGATTGATTTACGGATTGTATCTATATTCAAGTAATTGAAAAAGCAATAAAGATTAACCTCAAAGTGGACGTCGTCAATTACGCCGAACCACTATAAATCTGGTGCCCGTATTTTCTGCATTTAAGTTTGCGTACTGAACTCTGTTTAACTTTACTTTCTTCATTAATCTCTCTACATAACTCTACTCAAGGGTGTTAGTGACCAATTCTGGTGCTAACAATGGCCGCCGCTTACTTTTTAATACAAATCAAATCCCTCTACCTTTTCATTCAGTCGAGAAACATTTCAAACAAAAAGAACGGCGATTTAAAATTCACAAAATCAAAACTATTCGAATTCATTCGAACGGAAACCCATGGTCGCGATATCAAATCGTAAGGAGGGGGTGTCGGAGCTCGCAGTCGAAGGGATTGGTCATCGGTGTAGATCTCAGGTGTCGCGTTCGACCTTGCTAGTTTTTGGGCGCGCGGTGTGGTTTCGAAGTTGATCAGTGGTTTGGTGGAAGCGTTGACGTCGAGGTGGAGGCGCGTGGGAGGCTACGGCCACTCGAGTACGGCGGTGTGGCATGTGGCAGTGGTCGAGGGTGTGATAATCGAGGCAGGTCGCATAGAAATTAGGCAATGCAATTAGCGGCTGCGTCGCCGCGGCATGAGGCTAGACAGGAACTGGAGCTTGGGGTCGCACTGTGTTTGTTGAGCAAGGATCGAACGGTAATGCTATTAATTTTTATTCAAATTAAATGAAAATAAAATGTGTATTTTGATTTTAATTCCTATTTGTATAAAAAAATGAATATACATACATACATACATACATACATACATACATATATATATATATATATATATATATATATATATATTCAGTTAATAGAATTTTTTTAAGGCTTTGGATAAAAATAGGAATTTTATATAAAGATTTAATTTTATAAAGAATAGTTTTTATAAATATATATATGAAGTTCAAAAATGAAAATAAATATACATGTACAAATTTCAGATTTAGTTTTAGATATTTAAAATAACGAATTTATGGTGAATAATTAGTTTAATCAATTAATTTAATTATTTTGGTTACCATTGATTATTTAAAAAGGAAATTTAGTTGCAAAATTTAATTTTTAGTTAAATAAATTTATTAAAGGAGAAATTGGTTTAGATAAAACTATTAGTCAATTAAATTATTAAACAGTAATTGATTATTCGATTTGTTCGAATATTAATGAAATTTTATATAATTGTTATACAAGGTCTAAAAATCATAGAGGATCAAGCCGGATTTGAAATGGGTTGCATGCGTAATCAAAGGTGAGATCTTCTCACTCAATTGAAAAATTTGAATTTCAGTTACTGACTGGTTATCTATTTGTGATAGTATGTGTGTGTGTGTGTGTGTATTGGAGTGATTGATTTCCCGCATTATATTGCGAATGAGACCCTATGCGCCGCATAATAGCGGATGATATGATATAAATCCTATATACCGCGATATAAAGTGGAATTGGTATTTAATTATTGTGCTAACATCCGTGGATGCAGGGAAATAGGTTGGAGGGATTCAACTGGATTCCTCACGGTGTTGAATTTATTTGTATATGTTGTGATATGATAATTTGTGAATGATTATATTGGTGTGAATGATTATACCGATGATTGGAATTTATTTGAAGGCTATGGTTTAGCCGAACATAATTTTGGTATCGTAGGATGCTAGAAATATATATGATTGGATTTTTGGAAATTAAAGTAGAAAATTTTAAGTGAATTAATTTAGAGAATTGAATAAATTCCAAAATATGGGGGAAAAGATTTTTATAAATGTAATTTGATTTGGGGTTTGAAATAAATTTTTTAGAAATCAATTTGGAATTTGATTTAGGGTTTGAAATAAATTTTTAGAAATCAATTTGGAATTGGATTTGGGGTTTGAAATAAATTTGGAAATAAATTTGGAATTTGATTTGGTGTTTGAAACAAATGTTTGGAAATCGATTTGGAAATTTGTTTGGTATTTGAAAATAAATCTAGAAATAAATCTGGAATTTGATTTAGTGTTTGAAAGTGAATATGTGGGAATTGATTTGAAAATTGTATATCAATGGATATTTGGAAATATAAATTCACAAATGGAATTTATAAAAGGATGGAAATTTGATTAAAAATAAATATTGGTTTATTTTTAAAAAGTGTAGAAAGAAATCTATGGATTTGGAACATAAATTTAAAATAAATCGAGAAGGATTTATTAATTGATTTAAATGGATCATTTTGAAATGGAATGTGTATTTTCCCTCGAAAGCCGAGTATGTTTTCAAAGTAACTTTTAAATTATAAATTTAAAGTTCTAAAGTTGGTTTGTAAAAGAATGTTTAGGAGAAATTATTTTCGTAAATTGTTCTAAATCATTAAATTAAATATTTATTAAGTTAATCATAGAAGTGATTATTTTAAAGATCAAATTGGTATTTGATCTGGAAAATGGTTATTTTAATAATTAAACATTATCTAATAATTTTATTTTTAAAATTGTATGGACTTGAGTTTTATATGAGATATTGATATAAATTCTCATAACTAATGTTTTAAATAAAGTGTTAAAAATAATAGTTTTCATTTTAAAAATGTTTCCAAGTATATTTTTGGATAAGTGATTTAAATTATTTTAAAGTTTTAAATTCGGAAAATTTTCAGGGAAATAAACAATATTTGAAAATTTATTCCACACGAGGAAAGTAATTTGAAATTTGTTTTCAAAGTGTTGAAGGGTTAAATATATATCTTGCGAAGATATTTTGAAAATAAATAATTTGGGGAAATTAATAAATCTGGTGATTATTGTGAATGTTGTTTGATAGTAAAATAACCCAAAATCTATATTGGCATTTGCATTTTGATGCGATCGAGGGTCGGATTCCAAACGGTTATCCGAAAAAACGACATCGAATCTTTGTGATGGATCTTTTGTTTAAAAGATCAAAGTGGAAATTTGTTGTGATTGACTTGAAATCTGAATGTAACACTTATTTTTAAAATAAGCGCTCGTTATTTGGATTTGTCGAGAGAGGACTTTGTGTGATAAAACCCATTTCGAATAATGATACGACGAAATGGGATTGCATTTGAAGATGGTGTTGAAGACCGGGTATTTTCGAAAATGAAAGGATTACCCATCGAATGTCTCTACACTGAGTTGCTTCGGTATAGAGATTTTATCATCCTTTGTGATGGGGAGTATGGACGTGATTAGTTAATATCCGAATTGCAAGGGTTTCTTTGAAGTGCCTTCAGTTCCGTTTGAACCTGGAGCGGACTTGTATGGATGTGTGTCTGACATTACACTTTGAGATATAAAGATTATTTCCGTCAAACACATTTCTGTTGATGGCGGAGAATTTATTCTCTGGGCTTAACACTTTTCTTCGAGACGTACGAGCTCAGAGGTTATGTAGTTGATTGTTACTAGTGATATATTCCCAATTTGGTAATGTGGCATGCTAAGTGTTGCTGATCATTTGTTGATCGAAGCATGGCTTTTATGAAAAGCGTAGTTTTGTGGGCGAGACTTCGTCGGACCTCACACCCCGAAATGGTCGAAACAGGAAGGATGCGGCAAGGTTATGGGGGTCTCGCCCCTCAAGGTATGTACATCTCCTTCTAGATAAAAAGTGGTATATGGTATGGAGTCTAGATATTTAACTTGTGTGGAATTAAAAGTGGATTTCTATTATGGAGCCCACATTATTTACTTAGTGGTTGTTGGTTGAGAGGCGCCTCGGATAAAGGTCGGTCTGGACCGGGGGGTGGCATACTCGTGACAGTTAGTTACTTAGTTACAGAGGTAATCCGGCCTTGTATTGGCCGAGAGCTGGTTAAGTTCTCGGTGCGTCCCTCTAGAGGCGTTCTCATTCGATGAGGAAGTTCCTTAGCCTGACCATTTGTTGGAAATTCAAAGAAACAATACGAGCCCTGTACGGTTTTAGTAGTATATACTTATGGTGGTGACCTGTCGTTTAATTGGTAACTATAGTAGGTATACCATAATAGTGGTATGTTGGCTAAGATTAATATTATAATTTCGAAATATTTCACATTATGCACTAATGATAATTTAGAAGATTTTGCGTATCAAGCATGTTTGACTATCATAAGGAGAAATCTCCTCCAATTGTGCGATTGCATCATGTATGTGGCGGAAGGCCTTATGGTAGTTTCATTTCCCAAAAGCATAGCGGTTTATTTTTATTTTCTTTGTGCAAATAACTGTTTTTAAGATCTCACACCTGTCTCATGACTGACCTGGAGTTTATTGTTGCCTTTCTAAACTCTGGGTGCCCATAATTTTTCCACACGGGCAGCCTAGAGTCAGGTTATCAGTTATTTTGGAGCGAAGTCAAGATATGCTGTAGAGATCTGGAAGTAAGCTGGATGGCAAAGTGTATCACTAGTATATGATATTCTTTCCCGCTGGTTTGTTGTTGTAACACTCTGATGATGTCTGTATAAACAGATATGATTCTTTCGTTTTAAAGATTATTCATTTGCCTATTATATATTGTTCCGCTTCGAATGTGAGATTCTGATATTGTTTCTGTTTCTTCTTCTATCTTCTTCTTCTTTAACCCTAACGGTTCGGTTTTCCGGCGTTTGATTGTTCGGCATTTGATACAGTGGACGTATTGATGTCGATTTTCGAAAGTCGAAAAATTGGGTCGTTACAGATTGGTATCAGAGAAATTGGTTAAGTGATAACCTTGGCTCTGGTGAGAATTACCCATTTGAGATAGAGTCAGCAGTACTCTAGAATGAGTTTGAGTGTATTGATAGATATAAGCGTGTATTTGTCAATAAATATAAAATTGTTTCATATCGTGTTGATTTGTTTGTTGAGTGGGATATGGATTCTGGTCAATATGAGTAATTAACGTTATTGATCCGGATCTCTAAACACTTGTATAGAACAATTCGACACAGTATTGTTTTATAATAGGGTAAATGAAATAATTTTTACCCAAACTATTTTTGTATATAAAAGAAATAATTTACCGTAAATTATTATTGTATATGGTTTCCTGATTGTTAGGAAGTGATAATATTAAATTATTATCATTGATTATTGAATAAAAAATGGAAATCATAACAAAAGGCTAAGAAATAAATTCATTTTGTGAATGTGATTTATAATTCGAAATAGAATTCCAGAGAAATATTTGGAAATGTTTTTGAAAAGATTTGAAATTTGGAAAATTTTAATAGTTATATTATTTGGGAAATATTTTTGAAATGGATTTGAAATCTGGTAGAATTTGGATTTAAAAATATTTGGAAATGTTTTAAAGGGATAAAAGCACTAAACTCTTTTCGGTCACTGGAAAATAATCCCGATGATGATGGCGACATCGTCGGTGTTCATTTTCGAGTTCACTATGATTTCATATTACACTTTAAATTGAAAATCTTATTCCAATTCAGTTCTTGTATATACTTTTATGTACTTGTATGTGCTTGTATATACATGTATGTGCTTGTATATACTTTTATACACTTGTATATTCTTATATATAACTTATACATACTTGTATGTTCATATGTACACTCAATTTGCCATGAGCATGAACCATTTTGAGGCTTAGTTAAACTTGTTTTCAGTTCTAAACCATTTTGAGTTTCTAAACCATTTTGAGTTTCTGAACCATTTTAAGTTTAACTTGTTTTCAGCACATAAATGATGTGTGCAACTGAGTTATTTTCTTGATGTATATGCCATCAAGTTGCAACTATGTGTATCTCCTCTTGATATACCGTGTGTCTGCCTAAATCTAATTTCCATCTTGTTGCATTGTTCAATCTGTGTCACAATTCATGCTTGGTAATGCATTAGTATTGACTCGGTACACATGTACATGCATTTTTCTTCATGTCTGAATTCATACTCTATCCTGAATCTAATTTCCATATTGTTTCATTTTGGTTTACTAATCTAAGTTTATGCACTTGTGTTTGCTGCACCATATTCTGGTCTTCACTTCGGTTGAACTGCCTCTTTGTTGATGTTCGTTGCACTTGTGTTTACTGCACCATATTCCGATCTTCACTTGTGTTCGCTGAACCATATATACATGCATATATATATATATGTGTGTGTGTGTGTGTATGTATATGTGTGTAACTGTGTAATGTTGAATGCCTTATGTACACTGCTTAGTCAGACCTTGTGCACACTAATCCGTGAGATTGGATTCAAGCTTGGCCTTGTGATATTCACAATGATACATAGTGCATGTCATAAGTTGTTCGCGCACATATATATATTTGTCCCCGTCTAAAACATATAGAAAAATAAACCAATAAACTAAGGCAATATTAATATATAAATTCAATTTTATTTTTTCAATTTAAGTATGTTTCTTTTTCCATTTTACGGCGTTGTTTATTTGACAAGTATAGAAGATGGCTGGACGCAAGCTAGAGTAAGCAAATTAAGATTAACATCAAAATAAACTCATGTAAGTGTGAGTGAGTGTGAGTAAAAGAGATGTTGTAAATGAGAGTGTATAGAAATGATGTATATATGAGAGTGATAGTGAAAGTATTTGAAAATGTAAGTAGAGTGATAGTGAAAGTTGTATTATATTTAAGTTAGATTTAAAATAAAATATTTGAATTTTTTTTGTGAACAATTCGTAGTTCATTTCAGCCAATATTTATATGTTGTCTTATAAGAATTTCTAGAAATGATACATAAACATCAGAGAACATATGGTATTTTTGTCATGCTAATGCATATCAGACGATGAGGCATCTCTGTGGTTTGATGTGCAATGAGACGACATGGGATTTAACAATGGATATATTTGCAATCAGACAACGGAGCATATCCGTCGTATGATGCCTTTTTCCCATAGTGAGTGTAGTTTTAAACTACAAACAAATAGTTAATTTTTGGCCTTATTTAGTCGGCTGAAACTTTACAACCAGTTGATTGATTGAATGTTTAATCGAATGTTTGTATAGTTATAGTCGACTGTTTTTGTTATATGGACAAAATAATATAATACACATGATATCAATCAATTGAAATGGCATCACCAATCAACTAATTCTGCTTAAATTTGTTTTTAAGACATAAATATGATCGTTAATGACTTGTGTGTGTATGCCACTTTGAAGAGATTTTAACGTATATACTCTAGACATGACACTTTATGACTAATAACACAATGAATGTCACCTTCGTGTTTTCTCCTCGTATATATTCCTTCGATGGTTATATAATTTCCTGCAAAGTCAATTATATGCACAATATTTTCTTGTGTAGTTGTTACTATCTAAATATCAAACAATAAGGTTCTAAGATTTTCTCCCTTTTGATGATGACAATTATACGAGTAAAGTTAATTTTCCCTCTAAGTTTATACTCCCCCTATCGATATTGTTTTCTCCCCTTTTGTTAAAAAAGGAAATATATATTAATAGCAGTAATTATATAAAATTTGAATATACATATAGTTTTGAGCAGTTACCCATAGAAAATGTATAACATAAACATAAACACTTCATTTTATTACAACACAAATGTAGACATTAAGCAACAAAAAGTAACATAAGCACAAAAAAAATCAAAAAAACCACAAAGCCACAACATCAAACAAACATAGTTTTGAAAATACATCACAATATTTTATAACACATAGCCATTCAAAGAAACGAAACAAAATACAAATGCATGAAACTAGGAAACAAACCAAATTACCAAACTTACGTGTTACTGCTGTCTTGATGCTAATCTCCTTCCTTATTTTCTTCTTTATCTCCGAGAATCCCAATTCTAAGGGTCGTCGCTAGGAACTTTTTCTTTAGGAGGCAAAAAAATTTCTTCCATATTAACCTAACAAGCCTATCATTTATTCACTTTGCACTCCGAGAGAATCTAGCTTCCTTTGACTTTGAGAGATGATGGTAAAAGGATTCCTTATAGATGAATCGATGAGTACTAAAAAACTTCTTTATCTTGTTTTGAATTTTTCCGATTCATTCTCTAAAATTGGAGTGGATGAGGAAGTTAGAGGCAGATTTGAAGATGAAATAGGTGCAAATGTCATTATTGCTTGTCGCTCTACCCATTTGGCATAAGTTATATGCCTTTCATTTCTTATACGAAGTTTCATCAATTATTATGTTTTTGTACCAAGTAGTTTTTTGCTCATAAACTTGATTAGTATGAAAATAGAAAAAGATTATCATGATGTATGGAGCATAGTGAATGGTTTTTCGTTTTCGATTATAAAAACTATAAATTTCATCGATAATGAATTTTTCTCGATTTATTTTCTTTCCTGTGTACATTCCATATGGGGCACGATAATTATTTTCTTAAACTCGATCATAACTTCTGATATGTGTCATGATGGTACAAATCAAAATTCTTCGAATAAATCTTGCTTTTGGTCATAATGAAACTGCCTTTGAATTCTTATAATCATCAATCGGAAAATTATGGCTAATTTTATCTCTAGCATAGTCCTCATATTCAATTTTATTCAAATCTTCTCTTTTAAAAGAACAGTTTAAGATATTTCTCGGTCTAGGTACTTGTATAACAACTTTTTCTCCAAAAATCCGACTCCACATAATATTTTCATTGGAACGAGGTTTGTGAAAATCTAGATTTAAATTAGCATAAAATAGTTTTACCTTAACTTGTTATACCCTAAATCTTGAGCGAACACTAAAATGGCATAACTTGAGAAATCTTCAAATTTGGAAAAAGATCCTTCAAACATTTGACAATTCTTTGTCCATTTAAAGCATTTTACTATGGTTTCGTTGTATAGCCAATTTCGAATATGGGAATTAGTTGGCTTGTCGAAGATGTAGAAGGTCGATTTTTTCTTTTTGGTTCCATTTGAAATGTGAATTTTAGAGAGAAAGAAGAGATTTTGTTTTTGTAGGAAAGATTTTTTGAATTTTTGATTTTGGTAAAGAGGAAGATGCCTAGTTTAGGGTATTTGAAATAATGAATAGATGTTGGTTGGGAGTTCAATGAGGGTAATTAGAGCCATGCCTTTGACCAAGGTTTTTTCAATGAAAAAATCTATGTATAACTAATCAACTGAAAATAATGACTTAGTCGACTGGTTGAGTAGGGTTTTTGAAAATTAGAAGCAGAAAGAAACTAGTGTAAAACAAGGGTATATCAATCGACTAAAAATTGATAATCGGTCGATTGATGAGGGTATCAGTCGACTAACTATAAATTTTCAAATGATGGATTTTACATGTATATTAAATTTTAAAGATGTTGATATCAGTCGACTAGATATGGTTTACCAGTTCAATTTTGTTGTGAAATTTTTTTTAGCACTTTGTATAGTTTGTTTGTTGAATGAATGGTTTATGTTGTTAGCCTTGAGTAGGCAAACCAACTTTGTGGTCTATCTGCCTCCTTAAGCATGTTGTTAATATATGATTTGTGAAAATCTGAAAACAAATATTTTATTTGTTTACATGTTATGTTAAAAATTATCTATAATAATATTTATAGGAAAATAAAAATTAATTAGATATGATTTTTGGAAGGTTTTGACTCTTCAGAAGATAAATGATCCCATGAACTTGGTTCGGATATCTTTAGTGGATGTAGGAGACTCCTTTTTAATATGAACCGTATCTTTTGTTGGTGATCAACCGTAGAATTTCATTATATGACATTCAATGAAGTTGAGGTGTTCACCTTGTCAGCACTATTCCAAATACATCTCTTTTTGAAGACTCAAGCTTTCATTTTGATAATGATGTAGGTCATCTATAAGGTAATCATCAGAAGTTGTTACCACTCCTTCAAATTTAATATTTTTTTTTGTACTTTCTTTCCTTTTGGAGTATATCGAGCGTGTGGATCTATTAGAGGGGTTGAAAGATTTATAGTAGGCAAGGCATTTTTCTTAGGTGTGATGATGTTGCTTGGAGAAGAGCTCGAAGATTTGTCAAGTGCCATGAGAATATTTAAAAAGACTTACTAAACGATGTAGATTGGTGTATGTAGATAGAATTTCATCCAGTTTATTGAAGGTAACATTAATAGTGTTACTGTATATGTGGTTGTAATTCATTTACCCATTAATTTGGGCAATTTATACTTATGGTAATAATATAATATACTATAAATAGATAGAATTTTATTATGTAGAATTTTAACAAGTATAAGTAATATTTTAAGATATGGTATTTATTAAAGTAGCTCATGTAGTGAAACAATTCCAAGTTCGCGTCGAAGTTTAATAAATGAATTTTTATTAAATGATTTTGTCGGAAATTTGATTGTCAGATGTTACAAACTCTAATGAAATTACTTCTTTTTCAAGGTTGTCTTGTAAAAAATGATGACATGTATCTATGTGTTTTGTACGAGAATGGTTTATTGGATTTTTAGATAATTTTATAGTTCTTGTATTATCACAGAAAATCAATGATTTTTGTAAGTAAATTATAAAATGTTTAAGTGTCTGTTGCATGTATATGACTTGAGCACATGCCAAAGCCATAAAGATGTATTATGCTTCACATGTTGAGAGTGAGACATAGTTTTTTTCTTACTAAACCAGACCTAGGGACTATTCAATGATGTGACAAATGCCACTCGTACTCTTTCTGTCCGTTCGACATCCTTCAAAGTCAGCATCGCTATATGATACTAACTCAAAAGGACATTCTTTAGGGTACAAAAGTTCGTAGTCTTTACTGTTGGTTAAATAACGCAAAATTCGTTTCATGGGTTACAAATTTGATTCTTTTAGACTTTCTTGAAATCGTGCACATAAAAACTCATTATTACATCGGGGCAAGTAGTAGTTAAATATAATAAAGATCCGATAATACTTCTATAGAGTTTTTGATCTATACTCTTCTTATTTTTATCTTTATCTAGAAGAACCGTAATGCTTATGGGTGTCCAACTACTTGATCTACATTCCGCTCCAAATTATTAAATTATTACAATATTTTTCTTGATTAATGAAAATACAGTTACTTAATTGTTTAATTTGAAGACTAAGAAAGTGTGAGAGTTCCCAATATGGGACGTCTCAAATTGTTCATATTGAAGAATTCATTGCATAAATTTCATTTGTAGAACCGAAAATGATATCGTTGACATAAATTTGTATAATTAATTTTTTTTTTTAACTTGTTTAATAAACAAAATTTAATCTACTTTTCCTTTATCAATTCCAGAAGCTAGCCTTTTAGCCGTTCATATCAAGCATGGGATGCTTATTTTACACTATAAATAGCTTTCTTAAACTAATGAACATGATCAAGAAAATTTTCATGTGTGAAAAGCAGAGCTTGTTCTATGAAAACTTTTTCATTAATAAAACCATTAAGAATGCACTTTTAACATCCATTTGATATAGTTTGAAATTATGATAGCAAGATAGGCTAATATAATATGTATAGCTTCTAATCTAGTGATAAAAGCAAACATTTCTTCAAAATCTATTCCTTTTTCCCGATTATAGCCCTGTGCAACAAGCCTAGCTTTATTTCGAGTTATATTTCCATTTTCATTTGCTTTATTTTTATAGACTCATTTTGTACCAATGAATGTTTAATCATTTGTCTTGGAACCAAATCCCAAACGTTATTCCTTTCAAATTGGTTTAGTTCTTCTTACATAGCTAAAATCTAATAATCATTGGTTGAAGCTTTTTTAAAAATTTTAGGTTCTATATTAGAAAAAAAACTATATGTCCCATTTGATTTAATTGATGTCTAGTTTTTACGTTGGTATTGACTTCACCAATTATATTTTCGATTGGATAATCTTTTAAAAATCATGGAGGAGGTTTAAATTCATTTTCAATTGTATTTTCTATAGCAGTGTTCTTTAAAATTTGTTGATTACTATCAATTATTTCTTCTTCATTAACTTTACTATTTTTGAAATTTTCGTCGAAGGATACGTGTAAAGTTTATTCTATACTATTTAACTATTTATTGAAAACTTTATATGCCTTACTTCGTTTCGAATATCCAATGAATATGCCTTCATCAGATTTTGGATCGAATTTTAATAGTTGGTCTTTAGTGTTGAAAATAAAGCATTTTGAACCAAATATTTGGAAGTAGGCTATATTAGATTTTCTATTATGAAAAGGCTCGTATGGAGTGTGTTTGGTTAATGGTCTTATGGTGACACGATTTAGAACGTAAAAGCAGTAGATACAGCTTCTGCCCAAATATGTTTTGGTAGTTGGCCACCATTAAGTAGAGTCCTAGGACATTCATGTAACGTCCTATTCTTTCTTTCCACAACTTTATTTTGTTCTGGAATTCTAGAAAATGAGAAGTTGTGGCTAATACCCTTTTTGTCACAAAAGCTATTAAATATATCATTTTCGAACTCGCCATCATGATCACTTCTTAATATTTTTAATTTTCAAATTCATTAGATTTGTATTTGTTTAGTAAATATTTTAAATGTTTCAAAGGTTCACTTATATTTTTCAGAAGCAATGTCCATGTATATCTAAAAAAGTCGTCTACTATTACAAACACATACTTGTTATGATTTATAGATTGGACTTGCGTAAGACCAAAGAGATCAAGATGAAGTAATTCTAGTGATTGTAATGTAGAATGATTTTCTCAGATTTGAGAGATGAGTTTGTTAACTTTCCTAATTGACATGCATCGCAAATATTATTTACTCTATAACTCAACTTTGGTAAGCCTTTTACTAAATTATTCTTACATAACTTGCTAATAGCTTTAAAATTTATGTGATAAAATATTTTGTGCCATAGCCAAGGATCATTATTTTTAACTATTAAATAAATGTCTATATTGTGATTTATTTTCATATTCAAAACATAACTATTTATTTTTTGAATTCCTTTATAAATTAGATTTTCATTTTGATAAAAAATATTGCATTTATCTTTCTCAAATGAATTTTTAAATCCTTTGTCACAAAGTCGACTTATACTAAGTACGTTATGCTTTAAACTTTTAACCAATAAAATATTTGAAATAAGAGATAAATTAAATGTACTAATGTTGCTCATGTCTCCTTTCCAATGACATATCCTTTGGAGTTATCTCCAAATGCACTAGATCATCCATCTTAGTAGATAATATTGTTAGCATCTCTTTATTCCCCGTCATATGCTTATTGCAACCACTATCGAGTAACCGTTTTTCTCTTTTCTTATTTGGTACCTATGAAAAATATTAAATTGTGTTGGTACCCATTCCTATGTTAGGGTCCTAAGAGTTACGTCTTAGAAAGCCATACTCAAGAGGATTTAGTGTTCCTTTTGAAGATAAAATTAGAATTTCTATGTGCACTATATATAAATGTCTCTATATAATTACTTCTTATGAGATGTTTGTTCAATTTCGAAACCCATATCTTTATATATTTAAGCTTGTTTATCGATTTTCTGAACTATCATCCCTCTTTTGGAAATTCGTATACAATGAGCTATATTTCTTTGGGCTAGATTTTACTTTCTTACTATTTTTATTATAACCCGAACCTTTTTTATTAAAAGAAGAATGTGAATTATTTATAATTCTATATAGGTTTCCTTTACCTTTATTAAATTTTAAAACAATTTTCTAATACTTTCCAACTTTGTTTTAAGATCTGTTACTTACATATCTGGTGCATTAATACTTGAATTTAACTGATAATTTTCTTCTGTTAATTTAAAATTCTCATTTTTCTGAACGTCTATTTCACTAATTCATCTTCTAATATTTTATTTTCATCCTTTAACACATCCATCTATAATTTTCTTCTATTTAACTTTCCTAAATGTCTTATATTTTCTTTTCAAATCTTTTAGTCTACTTAATAATTCAATATTTATTTCGACTAGATCATCAAAAGAAAATTCACTTACATCGTTATTAGAAGCAATGAAGCATATGTTTAGTTGTTCTGAATCACTCTCACTATCTGACGATGAAGATGAGTCTGAGTCATCCCATGTGGCTAAAATGATTGTTTCCTTTTCTTATAGAATTTGTCATTGTTGTTTTTGAAGCTATTCTTATCCTTCTTGAGATTTGTGCAATCTTTCTGCATATGGCCTATCTTGTCGTATTCATGACATTTGAGCGATGAAGATGACGAATTATTATTGTTGTTTCCAATCTTTTAGTCTTCTTATACTTTAAAAAATTTCTAAAATTTTTGGCTAGAAATGCATCACCATCGTCATCTATATCAGATTCATCTTTCTCTACTTGAAATGCAATTATCTTTCTATCTTAAGCTTGTATCCATTTTGCTTGCAAATTCACTTCATAGGACATAAGATTTTCTATTAACTCTTTTGGCTTTATGGTTGAAATTTCATTAGCTTTTTCGATAGCTAAGATTTTTCATTCCTAGTCATCAGTCAAAGTGTTCAGGATTATTGAAACAATATCAAAATACGTATATTTTTCTCCTAGTGTTAGAAGTGAATGATAAATGTCATGGAATCTAGATTACATATCATTAGTATTCTCATCTTCTTTAGTATAAAATCTTAAAACTGATTTTTAAACATAGAAATCTTGCTTTGTTTAAAGTTATTTATACCTCATGTGTAATTTTTAAGGTGCATCAAATTTTAAAATAAGATGTACACACACCAACTCTAATGAATTCATTTTTGTCCAGCGACCAAAATAGCATTATCACAGCTTTAGTGTTACTAGTAGCATCTAGTTTTTGGGTCTTTGACCATTGAGCATAATCGATAGTGAGAACAATGTATTCTTATTGTGTAATGTTCAAGGTGTCAAACCCATTTTTTCATATATATTCTCATCCTAGTTGACCAATAAACATAGTTTAATTCATTAAATAGCGGTGGTCATGCAGTAGATTATCCTTCAACAAAAGTCATAGTAGTGTTGTCCATATTACAAGAATGACAAAAAAATTATGGTTATATGATGGCCTTGCTTTGATACCAAATGATAGTTTCTTTGGATCGAGTAATATGAATAGATCTACTAAATTAAAACTTGTATATAATGACAATGGAAATAAAGAACTATAAAATAAAGTGCATTAGAGATTTTTATACTGGTCTGAACTTTCCGTTCTACGTCCAATCCTAGACTCCTTCTGAATTTAACAAAACCCTTACTTAACTTGAAGGAATAGGTATTACAACCGCCTGAGCTTTCAAACAGGACTTCGTGCCTGAAGATCTCTAACAGGACTTTGACCACAAAGCGTAGATAAATGTTTAACTTTGTGTGCTCTTGATCAGCAGTATGAGTCGTTATAATACAATCTTCATATAATCTTCTTTATTAGCGGTACAACATGTATTTTTGAAGAATTGAAAGTGTGTGATCAATCTATAAATGTTATTTGAATGTACCAGTGATCGATAGTTCACAGTATTAATGTTTTGGAAGTAAGAGAGAGTTCAACAAGAAATAGAATAAGAAAGCAGGAAGAATTATTATTGAAATCATAGATGTGTTTGCTATTTACAGAGAATGGGTAGTTGCAGTCATTTATGAGAGTAGGAACTGCACCTGGCACTCGCTCCATGGGCCCTCTATTAGGATTAAGCTCAACTTGTCCCCTTGTTTAAAGATACCAGCAGAATCAAGTTGGGACATTTATGCTCGATATCTCAGCCGCATCGCTTGAGCCTGGATCGCTCATCTTCTTCTTTTGATTTAGGAATTTATTAGCAACTTTCCACGGATAGTATATGCAAGAATAAGGGAAAGAGATTACGCTTATTTAAAACATTTTGAGAACTTTAATCTACACATACACCTACTCCTTAGAAATCTATTTTGAAAACCTTTTTGGAAAAACTTTTTGCAAACACTTGGAAAACATTTCTTTTCGAAAAGCTTTCCAAGTACGTTCTCTAAATACGCCCCTAATCCCTAAGGAATTTCTAACTAAGCTCTGATACCAACTATGACAACCCGCACCTCCTGACACACTGATCCAAAAACTATGGCGACTTTCAGACTCGCATTAGTGCCGAGAAGCATGAGCTGTTTGGGTGTTTATGACAATATAGAGGCTAAAGATATACAAATATGATCTAAGGCATTTTGCACTTTCAGATTTCACAGCGTAAGGTAATAAATATAAATATAGCAAATAACTATCTCAGAAATATCTCAAAACACAGTCTCAAAAATAGTACATATTCAAATATAAAGTACATGGAAAAACGATACATGGTCCGATAAATACTAAACACTGAATAAGATAGATAGTTACATAGAGAGTAATATAAAATAACCACCAATGTGACGACCCATATTTCAGAAGATTTAAATCGACAATAATTCACACATGTCCAACTTAAACCACTCATAACATAGATAACCTATGGGGTTAAATGAGAAAAATAAGAAATGAAGAAGAAAACAAACACAGAATCTCACAACGGAAACGATAAAATATAATAATCAAACAAAGAATTCGTGAAGCTGTTTACTATATATTTGATTATAATCTACACACATTTATCAGAGTTATATATATACATCAGGGATAAATAATCAATACAGTAGAATAGCATGATGCAGGAGATAATAATAATAGCAATATACCACAATCCTCGTCTTCATCCTCCAATGAATAATCTTCAATACGTTGAAAAACTTAGGACCGACCTGAGCATAATGAGAAGACAAAACACTCGAGTCAGGACTAAAATACTCTTATGTAAGTCAAATCAATATCGCAAATTTGAGTGCAATAACATAAGAAACTCTATGGGATTTTCCAACTCCTAAGGATTCGTTAAACTATTTACATATAATAGTATACGCTATAATGGATAATATCTATCAGTAAAATAAATATCAAAATAGCGTTAAGGCTTTACATTGATCCACCTTAACACATTTTTACAGTTCTAAACCAAAGTTGTAATGGGCTCGTATAGAGATAAATATGACAAGGCATATGAGGCAATGCCCAAGGTAGGATTCTACCAGTTTACCCTTTCTGGCTGCTCGTAACCCATCCATGGTCGACCGCGACAATCAATCCAACCGACAAAAGGTGCACCCATTGAATACGAAATCATAATAGTAATACGAGGGATCAACGTCGCTAGAGGTAGCAAACCACAATGATCATAAATAGGCTTCTGTTTTGGTCATTTTAATTATCACACGAGTGTTAAGGCTATCCATCATCGTCCTCTTACTTCATTCCAGTAAACGTCGCCAATTCAACCCATACGTTCTGGATATCATCCACCGTGTACACAATTGTTAAAGTGGTCCAATATTGACAGAGAGTATGCCAATAAGAGGCCCCGCTCTCTTTAACAACCAAATGTCGTTTTACACACAAGTTGGCTCTTTTATATTTCGAAAACAATTCATATCTGATATCAAAATATCATATTCGCTTCAAAATCAAATCCATTTTGAGATTTACCATATTCGCTTCAAAAATCATATTTTACTCAAAATGTCAATTCGGTTCAATATATCGATTTCACTTCGAAATTTGATTCGAATTACAATTTAGGTTATAATATCACTTTAACCCAATTCGTATTAAATCTAGAATTTAAATATAAACATTTTACCCGTTTGACCAGTTTGAACTTCAGTAAATAGTTTAAATAGTTTAAAATAGTTAAAATATTTTAATAGAAAATAGTTTGAGTAATGCGAATGGTTTATATAGTAAAACAGTTTGGAAAGTCAAAATAATTTGAATATTTAAAGAATATAGAATTCAAACCGTTTATACAAAAATAATTCACCCAAAAAAAAGTTTAAAGTCAAACCAGATCACTTTTCAAATTTTCCAATTCCAATCAGTTCCAGTTTCCATTTTGGTTGAATTGATTCAACTTAAATTTCTAGTCTAACTCAATTTCGATCCCAAATTAAATTTCAAATTAATTTCACTTCCAACTCCAAATTAATTCAAATTCCAGTTTCAAATTAATTTCAATTCCAATTACAAATTAATTTCAGTTCCAATTTAAATTTATTTCAACTCCAATTCCAAATTAATTTCAATTTCAGTTTCAAATTAATGCAACTCCAATTCTAAATTTTAAATCAATTCAATTTATATCAATTCCGAGTCCATTTCCAAAATATCGATTCAAAACACTTAAATCAAATTTTCCTTCAATATCCAATTTAAAATCCAAATCTTTAAATATAATTGAATTTCGGGCTCAATTTGGAAAGATCATTTTATATCACCTTTTACTTAGAAACATTCAAAGTTTGAATAAAATTCAAATCTTTTAAAACGAATCAACCTCTGTAACTCAAATCATATTTTGATTATAACTTCAAGATCTTAACTTCAATTATTTAAACAATTCCTATTATCAAATTTAAATTTCAGCATTTTGAGCTCAAATTCGAAAATAATTCGATTTCCAGAAATTCGATTTTATTTCTTGAATCACATCATTTTAAACAATTCCAAATCAAAAAATTTCAAAACCATTTAATTTAACCAATCCGGTGTCCGTGTGTAATTTCCTATCCAATGGCCAAAGTGAATTAATTATTTCAATTTAATTCCAAGGATGGATATATATCATTTCGATCCAAATAAAAGTGGCATAGGTAGCTTAATTTATTCGAATAATTCAATTTACAGTTTTATACGCTATAAAAAAATACAGGATGACAATAGGGTGTATTAAACATAAATAAACATCCAAACATCCAAAAATTTCAATTAACTTTCATCCATCACCATCCATCATCCAAAAAGTCAATAATCACAAAAATCAATCAATTACCGATAAATTAAGGATTTTACTAGCGGTTAAATTCTAATCCAGTTTTAACTGTCAATTTAAATTCTACCAATTATTTCTAATGTCAATTAAATGTCAATTTAAATTTATCCAACGACCGTCAATAAATTCAAATTACTTTACGATATAAATTTTACCAACATAAAATATAATAGTCAATCGTGAGCGTAAAAACACTCACCTTTATCTGAAACTGATAATATTTCAGTTCAAACAAATTTCCAATCCGATTCCATGCCGAAACCTTCATCGATATGATTCCAACTGTGATGACCCGCAAATCCGTACCACTTTGAGCTGACAATATTCTACACCAATTCAACTCAAAGTGGAATAGAAATATAAGTCTTCAGGGTTAAAGAAGAAAGAGGTAGAAGAAGAAGATAAAACAATATCAGAGTCTCACAATCGCAGTGGAACAAAATACCATATATAATAACAGCTTTTAAATACAAAGAAATCTGTATATATACATACCACCATCAGAGTACAACAAACAACCATCACTTCGACAATTTAATACTTATCCTTACACAGCGGAAATAATAGCCAAGTACCGAGATACGTCTCTATTGTCCAGCTCGTCCCTTGAGCTCCTTTGGATTTTAACCTAAATCTGTACAACTCGGTCTAACCTGAGCATAAAACAACACCGAGTCAGTCTGGAAAACCAATGTGAGAAAACCACACTCGATTGGATTATTAATGTTTTTGAAAAGCCTTTAAAACAAAAGTATCTCGTAAGACCATGCCGCAAATAAATATGCCGGGTTTTTATCTTACGATAACCAAAATATTTTTATCAAATTCATCTGATATTATAATAGTGTTTATAGAAAGTAAAATAGAATCTAGCTAAAATGCTTGCATCTCGCGTTCCATCTATAGTTGGGCAAAATCAAAACCATATGGGCGCTAATTGGAGATTCGATTCCATACAATGGCAGGCCTACTGGGGTACCGCACATCACATTACCTGGCCTAGATCAGAGTACCGAGGACCACTACCGATCCCCTACGACACAAGACCGGAGCTACCCCTTACTAGATAGTCCGAATAAAATCGCCCCACGGTTGGAGCTAACAACCGCCCACACAGCCGAAATAAAAGGGACATCTAGACAGGGGAAATCTTACCCTACTTGAATGTTACGCACTTAGCCTTGCTGCATCTCCCGTGTTTTAGTCATTCCTGGTTGATGAGGCTTGAGGCTATGCGTCACCTTTTTAGCACACATTTACTTAGAATGCTCAATGTCCTCCTGACGGTGTTCTAATAGCATTCGTCCATACAAGTTGCCATGGGTCTGGACAAACCGAATCACCGTCTTCATCATCTTCACGGTCTTCATTCGCTAACGTTCAACCGGATTGAAGTGGTTTTTGGATAAGTAAATCTGATCCTGGTCTCTTCGAAACGATCAGCGCATTGGCCAATATTGACGGTCGGTTAGTTAACTATCATATAACGTTCACAATCAACCATTAGGCTTTAAATATTCCCAAATTATTTATCTCAAAAGTATCTACTTAGGATATTAATTTCATACTTCGACACTTTGAAAATAATTTTCAAATCACTTTTTTTCTCACGGAATAAATTTCAACCCTTTCCCAATACTTAGAATATTTTTCCCACTTTATTTTATACTTAGAAAATATTTCTCTTGTTTCCTTTTTCTTTTCTCAAAAATAATTTACAACTTTATTTTTAAACTTTCATACTCATTCCACGCGAATTTTATAAATTCCAAAATTCCTTAGTTAAATTCCTTTAATATTTCCAAAGCCGTTTAAACTTATTCTAAATTCCAATTTCACTTCTACTTCCATGTGAAGTTTTTTTCACCTTTTGAAGTTCGCTTATCTTATACTTTAGAAATTTATTTCGATTTCCATAATACCGTTATAAGATCTTTCAATAATCTTATTCAATTTTAATAACTTCACTTCTCATCTCAAGAGGATTCATACTTGAGTATAAAACATTTAAGATTATATATATATAATAAGAATAATGTTTTACTTTTTAAAAAAATATGGTTTTAGGTAACTAAAATATCAACTTTTTAAAGCATTAAAAGTTCATATTCAGTTATTAATTAACAAAGTTGATTTATAAAGTTAGGATTTATTTTGATAAATTCCAAGTATATAATAGCTAACCTCAGGATATTCCAATTCCAAATAATAGTTTAAAGGTTATGTATAGTAATTTAAAATCCTGCTTTTAGATAATTTCGGTATGCATAACAAAAGTCTATCTTTTAGAGAATCCAACATTCAACAATTTAATTCACAAATTCCTCTTGATTCATATCACATTTACCGTATCACCATTTCTCACATTCGAAATATATCCCATATTTCCTTTGAAAACAATTTTTTATAACTCGATATAAGTTCACACCATTAATTTATATTTCAACATATCCACTGATTTCAATCTATCTCATTTATAAACCCTGTTTATAAATTTATAAACTCCTTTGAGTTTTTCGTTTATTTGTAAAAAAAAAATCTATTTATAATTCTATTTTATAATCTTCCTTTAATAAAAATACATTTTTATTTTCAATCTCTTCTTAACCAAATTCCAAATAGTTAAGTTTAACCCCAGTTAGTTAATATATATTTTTATTCCTCTTAATTCCCTTTAGAATAAATCCAATTTTCAATATAAATAATTTTCTTTCAAATTTACCTTTTAAATTCCTTCAGTTTAATTATTTATGGTATTTAAAATGCCCACTATAAATTTCCATGCCATTTAACCATTTATTAATTCAATTCACACACAAACCATATCAATTTATATATCATATCATATATCGACATATATATATATATATATGAACAATATATATTTTTGAGAAATCCTGTTGGATCCCTCCAACTATTTCTTCCCGCATCCACAGATGTAGTCAACAAATAAAATACCAATCCCACTTCGAGGGGGATATCGTGGTATAAAGGGTCATCCGCTATTATGCGGGGCGCATAGGGCCTCATCAGCTATATAATGCAGGAATATCAATCACTTCGATATATATACTACTATATATATGTATAACATCCAACTGATAATCATTATAATTCAACCAAGCAATCAAATAATTTAAATTTAACATTTAAAATTTAATAAGTAATCCGAATGAGTGAGAAAATCTCACCTTTATTTTTATTTGCAATCCACTTCAATCTCGGCTTGGTTTCACAATTTTAAACCTTGCACAAACATTTATATGGTTTATTACATTCGAAATAATCGAACAATTCAATTACCATTTAATAATTTGACTTAGCTAATAATTTAATTTTTAAACTAGTGATTTAATTTAAACTAATAATTAAATTTTAACTAATTTCCCCTTTTAAAAATCTTTTACTAACTAAAAATTATTAAATAAGTTTATTAAACAAATTAATCACTATAATACATTATTTAAAATTAAACTAGTACATTTAAAATGTGTATATTTATTTTATCTGTCATTTTCAAGCTACATATAAAGTAATCTATATAGGTTAAAAGTCTAATTTTACATAACTTTAAACACTCATATTTTTTCCAAAATCGTGTGTGTATATATATATATATTGTTTTACTGATTGTCTATTTACATTAGAATATGTGTTTGTGTTAATATTTTATTTTTTCTGTTTTTCCTATATGCATATTTAAATTAAAAATAGGTATCTGTATCTATATTTATATTATTATTTTCCTGCACTATTATCTATATATACATATATATAAATAAAAAGTGAAATCTGCATATATTTCTCTGACTACTAAAAAAAAAAAGTCTTCTGCTTTAAACCTTACTATTATATATATATATATATATATATATATATATATATATGGACACACACACACACACACTCTTTTCTTAAATTAATTTAAAGGTAAAGATGTCATATACCTTACTGACACGAACCTCCTCCCTCGAGCACGCGAGCTCGACCATCATCTGACGCGACTCGCAACCCACCCTAGCCATTGCGACCTCGTGACGTCGGCGCCTTCGCCTAGCATTGAAATCACGGCTCTCTCTTTGCCGCCTCGACCTGCCTCAAAGTGTCGCCACCCCTAAACTTCCAACGCGAGCCACCATAAGCCCAGCATCGTGCTCCTCGAATGAGCCCATCTCGATTTAATCGAGCATTAATAACATATGAGGGATTCTTACTACTACGACCTGGATTTAAAATTTTGAAGCGTAAACGATTTCCATCCCTCTTTGAATAGATTCAGAAGCATACGAAAGGAAGGGGAAATAAGTCGCGACTGTACTTAAAAATGAGGCGGCTATTTTTTTTTTTTGAAAAGAACGAATTTGATTAGGTTGAAATGGTGCATCACGGGTTTTAAAAGCAGAACGTCTCATTATTTTATTTAAGTTGATTTTGTTTTCTCTGTTGAACTGAAGGAAAGATACGTGGTTTATAGAGGAAGGTGAAAGACAAGAGAGGGTGGCATGCATGAGAATGTTGGCTACACTGGAGGCAAAAATGTATGATGGTGAAAGAAGGCTGGCAGATGGAAGGGAATCTCGGCTGATGGGAAAGAAGGCAGGATGATGGGAATACAGCTTTGAATGTTGAAATGTGTGTGTGTGTGTATATATGTGTATGTGTGTTTAAAATTTAAATCGTCTCGATCTACGCAACTCAAAATCTCGGACCCCTATCGAGGCATGCCGCTAAGCGTTTAAAATGTTATACCCCTAATCCGAACACAAGTTTTCGAGTCCCAATTTGATCATATGGAAAAGATAGCTTTTTGGACCCAATTATTATATTAAATTTTCAATATAAATTTCAATGCATTTATATCCTGTATGGCCACATGATAACTCCGAAAGCTCCAAAATTTGAAATCCGATAATAATACACTATTACAGATCTAATGGAACTGGTTTCGTCAAATTTGAAGACTACGTCTTGGGAAGCTATTTTTAAATGTCAATTTAAACAATATATTTTTAAAATTGAACAGATTACTTCCAAATTTAATTTTAAAAGTTGCATTGTCTTCAATATCATTAATATGGATTTTATAAGCCTTCAAATTATTTTTATCAAGTTTAAAACTCCAGATCTACTATTTTAAATAATATTCAATTATTACTTTAACAATTATATTATTCAACAAATTGCTATACTTAAATTCTGAATCTATTTTATAAAATAAACCCAAGTTTTCCATATTCAAAACCAATTTATAATACAATTTCAATATTTAAAACCATTTAAATATTCCAAATCAAATGTCGAAAATCCGGGTTGTTACATTCCTCCCCGTTAAAAGAATTTCATCCCCGAAATTGCTAAGTTAGAAAGAATTCTCTAAACCCACTAACTTACTAAAACCCACTTAGTAAAAACTGGATATTCACTTTTCTAATTCTTTAGTTCCAACTAAACAATTATTTTCAACTTCCAATTCCAAAATCTCTATATTTCAATTCCAATTTGAAATCAATTTATCGTTAACAAAAGATTTTCAAAAAATTTCTAACTCCCAAAATTTTCGAAATTTTTTGACAGTCTCCCTTGTACGGAGGAGCTTTTGCAATTTGACAAGAGAGATAAATATAAATACATCGACCCACACGGTCGAAAAAACAAAAACAGACAAACAATATTTCATATTTCCTATCTTTTATTGCGTAGGCGTACCTTTATTTAGCATTTTTAAGCAAGCGACTTATTTATTTAGCAATTAACGCGCCTCAAATCCAGCCAAACGGCCTTCAGGTACCTGTACTTACTCAGTTCAAACATGTAAGTGCCATATATAGGAAGTTTATTTACATTTTACTTATTTTCGATAGTTAACACATGGATATCCTAAGCAATGCACCCAAAACAATTTCCATAAGCAATTTATAAGGTTTTATTACAAAGTTAATTGTTTTAACCGATTCATATACCATGTCATTTAATTTCAATGGTTTAGAACTCAATTTCTTACATTCAATTCAATTTTAAATGAAACGAACTCATATTCATTCTAATTGATTCCAAAATAAATCTCATTTGCTTGTATTAAATCATAGCATTTTAGTTATTTTCATTTACGTCAAATGACAACTTGAGAACATACCATACTAATATATTAAATAACCATTTCACTTAAGCCGAGCTTCCATCCAAAATATAAACTTAAGTCGTTTATATTTTTTTCAAGTTATTACAATCAGACAATTAAGTTCATTTCCATTAGCAAACAATCCCTTCCACACTAATTTGACTCCATTTCAATCAAATCCATTCGTTTATATTAATTACATCAATTCATTCACTTAATCCATTTTAACTCCAAATTCCATATTCAATGCATTCCCGAACTTATTTAATTAAATAACTAGGCCATTTTCAGTTTATTTCTACTCATCTGGATTTTATTTGTAGCTCAAACCATTTCTATTTAAATCCAATTCCATTTTATTTTTACACCATCTCCATTGATTTTTAATTCATTATCAATCTAAGTCGAATTTTATTTATCACTCGAGTTTATTTTCCAAACCCCATTATTAACTCACAATCCAATTTTATTTAACCAAATTAAATTTTATTAACATACTCTATCAACTAATTTATTTAGCTAATTAGCTCACTTCGGGTTTTTAAATCAGTATTTGATTTTATCTCGAAAATCACTTAATTTAACTTTCCTGAGTTCAAATTTATTTTATAATTCAATTTTGGATTTTCTTTCATTTTCCAAATATCGAACTATTTTATTTTAACTCGAGACTATTTTATTATTTTTAGTCCAAGCATCTTTTTATTTCATAAACTTCAATTTTTATTTAACTTATCTTACGCTAAATTCAACTTCATTCCATTCTCTTTAATTCACATCATTCATTTGAATTTAATTAAGTAAGTGTTTAATTCATTCAACTCAATTCAATTTCATTACCATCAATGAAATTCCAAAAATTTATTTTTTTGTTAACTTAGTCCAAGTTAAAATTTCATTTTAACTTTTCCACTCTTTATTTTAATTTCAAAATCCACTCCTATATTTTTCTTCAAAACCATTCACCATTTTTAAGTTTATAACTTATCTCCTGATGATTTTTGAATTATTTATATAAGAGTTTCATAATTTTTAAACATTCGGTATTTATTTCAAATCATTCTGAAATCACAAACATCCCAAATCATACTTTTTAATCTTAACCCAATACTGGTTTTTATCCAAACCCAACTCCATCCGGCATTTCCAAAACAAACCTGTTTTTCCTTAAAACAATCCAAGATAGCTACCATGGCAGCAATATATCACTTAGAAACTCGAAAATGAACACCGATGATGTCAAGATCATAATCGAAATTATCTTCCAGCGTCCGAAGCGATTTCAGTGCTATAACATCTTAAAAATTCATTTAAAACCATTATCTATTCGAAAATATTCCCAAATAATAATATTATCCCCAATTACTTTAGAAAACATTCAAAAAAATTTGGGATTTAATTTCTCAAACTCTGGTTTTGAATAAATTGTATAATCATATTTATACAATGTATTTTTGGTTTATAAACTATTTAAAATCTTGTTTTGGTTATAAAATTATCATCCAAACACTTCAATTGTATATAATAATTTCATAATATTATTTCTTTTTATATCAAAATATATTTTTGGATAAAATTATCTCATTTACCCCATTTTTATAACATACTGCGTCGGCTTATCGTGTTCAAGTGTTTATAAATTATTATCGAAATAGGGGCCCACTACTCGATCAGAATTCATATTCCACTCAACCAATAAGCCAACACAATATTAAAAACAATTTATAATCACTAAAATTATGCACTCATATCTAGTAATACACTCAAACTCATTACAGAGTACTGACTCCATCTCTAATGAGTAATCCCCACCAGAGCCAAGGTTCTTGCTTAACCTTCATCTGTGATACCACTGTGATGACTCGTAAATCTATATCCCTTTGAGCTGACAGTATTCCACATCAATTCAACACAAAGTGGAACAGAAGTACGAGTCTTTAGGGTTAAAGAAGAAAGAGGTAGAAGAAGATAAAACAATATTAGAGTCTCACAATCGTAGTGGAACAAAATACAACTTATAATAAAAGCTTTTAAATACAAAGAAATCTATACTATTATATATGCATACCATTATCAGAGTACAATAAACATCCATTACTTGGACAACTAAATACTTGTCCCTACACAGTGGAAATAATAGCCAAGTACGGAGATACGTCTCTATCGTACAACTCGTCTCTTGAGCTCCTTAGCTTTTGAACCTGAATACGTACAACTCGGTCTGACCCGAGCAACATAATAAAACAACACTCGAGTCAGTCTGGAAAACCAACGTGAGAAAACCACACTCAATTGGATTATTAAAGTTTTTAAAAAGCCTTTGAAATAAAGGTATCTCGTAAGACCATGCCACAAATAAATATGTCGGGTTTTTATCTTACGATAACCAAAAAAAATTTCTCAAATTTGTCTGATGTTATAATAGTGTCTATAGAAAGTAAAATAGAATCTAGCTGAAATGCTTGCATTTCATGTTCCAGCAATAGTTGGGCACAATCAAAACCGTACGGGCGCTTATTGGAGATTGGATTCCATACAATGGCAGGGCTACTGGGGTACCACCTGTCATAGTACCTGGCCTAGATTAGAGTACCGAGGACCACTCCTAATCCCCTGCAACACAAGACCGGAGCTACCCCTTACTGGATAGTTCGAACAAGATCACCCCGCGGTTGGAGCTAACAATCGCCCACATAGCCGAAATAAAAGGGACATCTAGAGAGGGAAAATCTTACCCTACTTGGGTGCTACCCACTTAGCATTGCTGCACCACCCCTGTTTTAGCCATTCCTAATTGATGAGGCTTGAGGCTACGCGTTACCTTTTTAGCACACATTTACTTAGAATTCTTGTCACGACCCGAACTCGATGCCCAACAAACAACATCAAATTCGCTTCGCGGGAGCTTGCAACACCATTAAATGATAAATAACACAGCGGAAATAAAAGATGATATCACTAACATAACATGAATACAATATCCGATACATCAATTTGATACAATGATAATCATCAACATCAGAGAATATACAACATAGAATACAGCGGAACACGATACAATATGAAATAAGTCTTCTTAGAATATAATACTGCAACTCTGATCCAAAAAAGCTCCAAAGACAAAGCTCCAGAACTCCTAGCTCGATCCACCATCAAGGTAGCACTAAGCAAGTCTCGTCCATATCCAAAAACTGAACTAGCTCCAGATAATCCACTGAACCCAACTATCTGAAAAACCAAACTCTAGACTGCCCGTGTAGAAAATTTTGAGCACCCAGAGTTTAGGAAATAAACAATAAACTCTGGGTCAGTCGTGGGACTGGTGTGAGCAAATAAAAACAGTTTATCTTTAAAAACAGACAACGAAATATTTTAAAATCAATTCATAATTCTTTTTAGAAATGAGACTAGCATAAGGCCTTCCGCACACACACACAATGCAAACGCAGAATCGGAGGAGATTTCTCCTTATGATAGTCAAAGATGCTTGATACGCATTAAAAAGAAACATTTGATATTATTACTAGTGCATAGTGTATGAAAAATCATTTCGAAAGTAAAGATATAAATCTTAGCCAACATAGACATTTCGAACTATGCCTACTATAGCTACCATCCAAACAGTGGGACGCCACCATAAGTAGATGGCAAGTAATTCAACTAATACCGTACAAGGCTCGTATTGGATGAATGGATTTTTGCAAAAAATGGTCAGGCCAAGGAACTTCCCATTTCCACATGGAAACGCCTCTGGAAGGACGCCCCGAGAACCCAACTGGATCTCTGCCAAACAACGCCAGCTACCCCCACCTTCCCGGGGGAATATACAAAACCTCAGATATGCCACTCCCGGTCCTTTGGGACCTTTAAACGAGAGCTCTCTAACCAACAACATCACACAGTAAATAATATAGTGTGTCCACATGAGTAAGTATCTGGGCTTCATTCCATGATACTACCCTTTTCCAGGAGGAATGGTCATACCCTAGGGAAGCTATCCCTGAAAACCTTGCCGCACAATTCCTGTTTCGACCATTACCGGTTTGTGAGGCTCGATGAAGTCTCGTCCACAAAGCTATGCTTTGGTACAAAGCCATGCTTTGGGTCAATAAATGATCAAAGTAATGATCACAAAGATAAATGATCAAACAAATGATCATATGACAAATGATCAAACAATGATCATTTCACAGCAACACTCAGCATGCCACATTACCAAGATGAGAATATATCGCTGATAACCTTCAACTACATAACCTCTGAGCTCAGAGAAGGGTGTTAAGCTAAGAGAATAAATTCTCTGCCACCAACAGAAATATATTTGAAAGAAATCTGCTTTATATCTCAAATTGTAATGTCAGACATAACAATCCATACATGTCTGTTCTGGGTTCGAACAGAACCGAAGGCACTTCCAAAGAAGCCCTTGCAAATCCGGGTATTCACAATCCCGATTGGACTTCCCATCACTTAGGGAATCTCTATACCGGAGCAACTCAGTGCAGAGACAATCGATAGGTCATCCTATCATTCTCGCAAATACCCGATCTTCACCACCGGTCTTCAAATGCTATCCATAACGACATATCACTTATTCGAAATGGGTTATACGACCCAAAGGTCCTTTCCCGGCTAACCCGAATAGTGAGCACAACATTTAAACATATGGATATGAGATTTCGATTAAGTCACAACTTAATAATTTCAAACTATCTTTCAAATGGTTTAAACCAATTACCATTTCAAATCTTTTAAACAAAAATATTTATTTCACAAAGTTCACTCAGTTTCACAAAGATTCATTTACGGATTTCAAAACAATATCCGTTTCAATTTCCGCTTTCAAAACTTGTTTCCAAAGATTCATTCATAACTTGGAAAACTATTTTCTGTTTAACTTGAAATCCCTTAAATACAATTTGAAATTCATTTCTCATATGAAAGCTTTTTATCATTTAGAAACAATAGTTTTATTTTGGAAAAACCCCGATTCCATTTATACAAGTTAAAAACTTTGAGTTAATTCAAATTCCCAAAATAACGCTTTAAAAACGGTTTAAACCCCTATAACTTGTAAAGTCCTTTTTAAATCATAAATACCGAATATAGAATTCAATTTCAATTTTTTTTTTGAATTTCAATCTAAATCCGATTATTCAAATTCCAAATCTTTATTTGTTATTCAAAAAAAACTTTTATTCTTAAAACAGCTTTTCAAAAGCTTTTCATATTAAACTTAATTTATTTCCAAAAATATTTGAATTAAAAATTCAAATTCAAACTTATTTAAAAATCTGTGACTTAACCGATTTCCTCGTGAAATCCATATTTGTGTGTGTATAAGTGTGGTCCAAGGGTTTAACACAATAGTGCAACATCATTCAATCATCACAGATCAAATACGGCAATATATCCGATAAGCGATATAAACTATAATGCTTGTCTTCATTCACGGATCACAGATATACATATCACAGGTAATGAATTACATCACAGATAATTAATTACATTACAGATCACAATACGAATCAGGATATAACACAAAGCATCACATGTCAGAGATATCAAACAATTCATCATCCAATCTAATCCAAACATCCCTAAATAGGGTCAATTAAATTATCTGATTAATTTAAATCGGATTAATTTCTATGAATAAATTTACTAGGCATGGTAAATTAAAAATTAATTAATTACAAAACATTTAATAAATTATCCTTTAATTAGTCATTAATTAACTCTTAATTAATAATTAATCCTTAACTAATTATTTACGATAACTAATTAATTTCTTAATTACTTCCATAAGGTAATTACACTTAACTATTTCCCAAATGATTATTATTTAATTAATTTGTCTAAATTAATTATTAAAAATTTATTAATTATTAAATAATCTTTGTTAATGATCTCCATTAACAATTTATTAATTACTTCTCTTATGTAATTAACTCAAGTTAACTATTATTAATTTCCAATTCAATTACCTTAACCTTAATTAAAACCCTTAATTTCTTAATTCAATAAATTAATTAATAATCCATTTAATCACCTTACTCCATAACTAATTAACCTTTAATTAGGTAGTTCTTAAATTAATTACCTAATCATGTTCTTTAAATTTTTCCTAAATTTAAAATAGATTTTGTTATACAAAATCACTTAAGAACTTTTATTCGTTCAAAGTTCCAAAACAACACTTTTAAAATGATTTAAAACTCATATAAACTTGTATTGTTTTTACTTTAAAACCTGGTTTCCTTTGGCTTTTGAAAAGCTTATCAACTTACACAGGAAACCCCTTGCCCATCAGCTAAATTCTCGATCTCAACTCCGAGAAACACCCGAGCTCCCCCTTTCATTCTTTTATTTTTCTCAAACTTGTCTTGACTTCTAATTTTTTTTTATTTTTTTTATAAATCCGGAACCATCGAATTTTTGCGCACCCATGATAACGCACTCGAGCAAGTCCAGGAACCACCTCGAGCTATCCCCCGAGATTGCTTCGTCTTCCCAAGCCTGAAACCAACAGGCGCGAAAATGGCCTCGTGCACATGCATCGGAGGTTGACGGTGCTCAGACCAACATCGACACCCTCGACAAGTTGTTCACGACCCCGATGATCCTCACGACAACCCAAATATCCCAGCTCAAACTTAAATCGAAATTTCAATAGTAAGTTGAAAACTGCTATACGCACGAATGACACATCTCCACGCCGCCGTTGATCACGTCGATCGAAATCCATGGCTCTTCTCCCAGAGCAACAACGTATCGCTATCCCTCCATGACCGATTGCCTGAAACATTCCGAGGTCGACGCAGTTCCTTCTCAAACCCATACGAGTAAACTAGCTCTAAAACCCTAAATTCCAGTCATACCGTCGACCTGATCAACTGGAAATTATGCGAGCATTTTTCCATGAATCTACATCCATCACTCCACCTTCAGTATTGATCACGGCGATCATCATTACGTCGACGATCGAAATTTGATGGTTTTCACGATTCTGTTCAACTCAAAAATCCAAACAATTTCCAAATCTAAAAATCATGATATTATCACTAAAACTCATAAATTTGTAACCCGAATCAGGCTATGAGTTCAAAACAAAAATTCTCAAACATTGAATTTTAAGTCTTTGATTAATTTTACTGACAATTATCATTTTATAAGCAAATACTTAATGAAAACAATTAAATTTATTTTAAAATGTGATGTTGTATTCATATGAACATTTTTCAGTTAGCAAGCAAGGTCTAAATTGATTTGGTTTGGGGTGATTTAAATTGTCTAACTGGTTTGAAAATCTAGAATGTATATACAGAGGCAAAGTGTTGCCTATTTCCAGACAGGCATCACATATATGTAGGAAGATTTATATTTCAACATATCAAATATCAAAGAAGACAAATCAATTCAATCACGCACCAAGACACATAGCGGGTTCAAGGCTAATTTGCTCACCTTGAAAGGTTTTGAAACAGAGAATAATTCTGTTTCTTTTAAGGCCTGGAGTTTTGATTTTTCCTTTTTCTATTTCTTTTTACTTGCTTTGTTTCCTTTGAACTTGAATGATATTGCTTATTTTTTTTTCTTCTGGTTTGCTTACTTATGAACGAACTAAGGTGAGAATAAATGCATATACAAAGGAGTACGCAGTATATTATTTGTACAAAAAGCATGCTGTAGAGGCTTGCATTAATTGCCTTGGTATGTTGCATTAAATGCAATGTCCTATTTGTTTACAACTTATACTATTTGTTATGTATGTATACTTCTTGCTTTGTATAAGCATGCTCATGTGTACTTGTGTTTATATAAAATCCATTTGGTTTTATTGATTTGCAGCTTTGTGTTTCAGCCCTCTTGCATTGTTTAAATGTAATATCATTTTAGTTTACCTGTATTGCTTTTATTTTATATGTGTTTCATTTGTTATCTTTTATAGTTTTATTATTTCTTGTATTTGCTGTTTTATGTTTTGTTTGTTTTTATTTGCTTTGTAGATATTATTTCTTCTTTGTCTCACTTACTTTGTAATATAATGACATTCTATATTAATATGTTGTTATAGTTTTACTTTGTAATATACTTTTTATTTTGTAATTTATCTTATAATTATATTTCTAACTTAAGTATTAAATTTATAAAAAAATATATTATTTTATATTTTACACTTATCACTTATTCTCAATATTGATACGTAGTTTTAGTTTATTTTATACTTTAAACATTTTATTTATAATTCAATTCAACTGAAAATATCCATTTTGAGTTTCAAATCAAATCCAAAAACAAATAAGTATAAATTTCTTATTAAATTTGAAAAATTCAAACAAATCCATAATTTAATCCAAAAATTAAATTAAATTATAAATTTAAATTCGTCATTAAATCTGGGATCGTTACAGACTTCCCCCCTTAAAAGGAATTTCGTCCTCGAAATTCGCCAGAGAGAGATAACAAAGATAGATGGAAGATAGAGAAATATCTTTCCAGATCAAACTGGATATTTATTCTGCATTTGGCTTACCAAATCAGAATATCAACAATAAATGTGAGAACAAACTCAATCAATCACGAAACAATTAGGTTATCTGATCTACGAAGTATACATGGGTATTGGTTAGTTCGAAGGGATAACCAACCGTTCGTAGATTATATCGAAACCCAACGAAATATATATAAATAGATTCGATTACGATTTCAGATTTAAGATTTAATTCATTTACGATTTGCTGAGAAATACAATTAATGATAGTTCCAGTGTCGAACAAAATTCGAACAATTTAATCGTAAACGAGAAGATTACCTTATAAAATTTCTTTTCCTAAATCATCTTGTTGAGGTTGAAGAATCATCTCTAATTGCATACACTTTCTTTACTAAAGTTTGCTTCATGGCTAGAAAATTTTTGATCCTATGTCCTTGCTTGCGGCATTTATAGCATCCCGTAGATTCCTGATCTGGCCTCATAAATGGCTCTCTCATTCCTGGCATCCAAGAATTCTTACATTTATCCGAGTAGTGACCTTTCTCCAAGCAATTCAGACAAGTAACATCCTTCTTTTTCTTCTGTATACTCTTCTTTCCTTTATTTTTCCTCGATTTCTTTCCGCCAAACTTTCTTTTTCTCCAATTCAGATTACTTGCATTCCCATTCTCCTCCGAATCTTTTTGCTTTTCTAGAGTATCGTATCGATAGCCCATATCAATTAACTCAGAAAAAGATTCCTTGACGTGGGTAGTCATCCGTTCCTGAAACTCCTTGTTCATTCCCCGAATAAACTTTTCATTCTTCTTTAACGGTGTATTCACCAATTCTGGACCAAATCGAGATAATTCAATAAATTTGTTTAAGTATTCCTCAAACGATAAACTCCCTTGCTCTAAATCCATAAACTCCTGATACACTATAGAGATACCAGCAGACGACATATATCGCTGCTCAAACACTTCCTTGAAATGACTCCAAGTAAATTCATCTGCCGACTCATCCACGGCAACAGTTTCCCACCAAACTAAAGCCTCTTCCTGGAGTTGCCAAGAAGCTATCAGTCGCATCTGATCATCTTCTAATTTTAATCCCTTGAAAATCTTTTCGCACGATCGAATCCAGGCTTGTGCTTCGATAACGTTTCTTTGCCAGTGAATGGCTTTCCACCAAGTCTAGAAAACTTTTGATATAAATCATCCAAATTCAATTGAGATTGAATAGGAATATCTGTCATTGCAGGGTTTTGACCAGTTGAAGTGGTACTTTCCTGTCTCATATTTCGTCCTCTTCTTCCACTCATCCTTACTATCTGTAAATAGTAAGAAATCCGATTTAGGCATTCGGACGAAATATCTTAGAGAATAACAACAAATAAAAAGAATAGATTAAGAAATTTGGGTTTTGGTTCCACTGGTTGTACTCATTCTAGGGTATACTTCACCCTATCTCTAATGAGCCATCTAAGGTGTTACACTCCGTAGCTAAAGTTCTTACTCAACCTTCAGCTTTGATACCAACCTATCACGACCTGAACTCGGTGTCCAACAAACAACATCAAATTCGTTTCGCGGGAGCTTGCAACACCATTAAATGATAAATAACACAGCGGAAATAAAAGATGATACACTACAACAAAATAGCCTTTTAACAGCGTTTAAAAACTGCTGTTAAATCATATAACAGCGTTGTGAAGAACGCTGTATAACGACATGCGGTCGTTGATATGTAATTTCAAACAGCGAAAAAACAACGCTGTCAAAAATTATTTTCCACAGCGTTATTTTGTCGTTGTTTATTTAGTTTCTACAGCGTTTATATTTTGCTGTGGAAAAGTGTTTAGAGTGGTTTTTACATTTCCACAGCGTTTAAAATACCCTGTCTAAAACAAACTCACTAGTTTTCAACAGCGACAGGAAAACGCTGTTACTACTTATTCATCAGCGTTTGTAAAATGTTGTTGTATCAATGTGATTTATGTTTTTAAATAACTTACAGCAAGGCTTTAACGCTGTCGTATTATCATGAGTTATTGTCCCAAAATACTGACCGCACTTTTTAAACGTTGTCGTTTATGACAAATCATACCACTACAATAATCACATATCCGTAATCTAATTGCATTTAATTATATTTCAATAAGATAATATACAAATCAAAGTAAAAAACTATAAAATAAAAGCATAACAATTGATCATTTCCATAAAATAGCTATACAATATATCCACGAACAAAGCTTACTTACAAACAACGATGAAATTTATAAACCATCTTCATATAACATTAGACAAAGACCCAACATCTACAAGGTTTTGCTTCAAATATGAATGACAAAACATGCACCCAAATTTTTTTTCATGTGCTAACTAGGCCGAAGCTCCAAAAATCTAAAAAGTATCTTGTCCATCTTTTGCATCTAAAAACTTCACCTACCTGTAACAAAGAAATTCAAAAGTTAATGATCAAATACACATTTAACTATTTGGTATTTACAGTAGTTTTATTTTATCTGAGACACTCACAATTTAGATGACTATAAAATCGGAGGTGTTTTCATCTTCGACATACAGAATCTCAAGTATATTTTAATATTGCCGTATTCAAAATTGATGCATTTTGAACTAGCGACCATGGAATTCAAAAATTCATACTTTATAAAATATTATTATTATTATTATTATTATTTTTAGAAGACAGATTCCCTTAAAACCATATATCTTATTCAAAACTTTCATATTTCAAGACATTATGCTTGTATATGTATAAGTGCAGTATTCTTAAAGCATGATATCCAACCAAATGTGTATCTGCAACTGAATGTTTTGATGAAAAGAACAGTATGCTGTTGACCGCAGATATATCTTGTGTTCGTACATATCATTTTGTATTGAAAAAAATAAACTTTTTTTATTAGACAAGTTTTGAAATAATTTTTGTTTCAGAATTTGTGAACTATACATAATACGCCGAATTTTGCACTCCAACTTTTTGAGCAATTCAAAATGTTCAGAAACATAATTATTTAAAGAATTATTCACTGAAACACAGTAAAGTCTGGAAAACATACCACTTTTGTCATGGGATAAAAAAGTATATCTTTTATTTAGCTCATTGATTAAAGATTAAAGATGATAAACCATAATTGATAAAACTGCATGAGTTCTATGATTAAAATTGAAAACAAAAATATTAGCTTTTATTATCAAAATATTAATTCTAAAGCTAAGTATAAATTAGTTACCATATGATTACCTATGTAGACGCAACCAATCTTTCTCCATCATCATATACAATATAAATTTGCAATCGGTTAATCTTCCTCCCTAGTTGTATGAAAAGTAACAGTATGAGTTGCTCTAAGTATTATAAGAGAAAAATAATGTTTGTTGAAATGTACACGTTGCTAAAACTAGTTTGTTTTACATGGCTTTTTATCCAAAATATTTTGGAATTGTTAATGGGCTCTTGGATTGTTCTTCCTTTCTTCTTTACTACACTAATTTCCTATTCAGGGCCTCAGGCTTCTCAAATCGAAAAATAAGTATAAAGCATGAGCATTACCAAAACTGAATTCCATTTTCAACCTCATTAATATTGGATACATTACGGGTGATACATATAAAAATTCATATATAACAGAACATGAGAGTTTCCCTTCAATGGGTCCTCGTTCCAATTGCTCGAAAAGAATATTTTTGAAAAATTCAAGTGGGAAATTATTGGAAATTTTTTGAATTGAAATGAATTATTAAAAATACGAGAAGAGCATATAAGCTCTTATTTGAGAATACTCCCACATTGTAAGGTAATGGTCATGTTTTCAGATGTGTGAAGTATATTGATATAGACTATTTTCTATGGTACTCTTAATTATAAAAATAGCATTTCTATAAAAGTTAACATTAGCACCAAACTGTTTCCAAAAAATTTGCCATTACAACGACGCTATTTTGTAGCACCGGAGTAATGTCTATGCATTACCCCTCTCCTGATACTTGGCTTGCGCCATTAACACCAATTTTATCCACTTATACAACAATGCCAGAACCATATACAACAACGCCTGATATACTTAAAAGTTATATCCAATTGACAAAATTAGTTGAAGGGCAGACCTTCACACTTGTGAAAACAGAAGTCTGCAGAACCACCTGTACCTAAGATCTAAAATCATGCGCATGCATGCACAAAGGAAATGACATTTTGAAATCAATTTTATCAGCAAACTCAACTACTGAAAATCTAAAGTCATGCGCATGCATGCAGAACTACCTGTACCAAGCGATGTTACATTCATTTAATTTTTAAAAATTTAATTCACTTACCATAATACTAACGATAAAATAGGGTAAGAAGAGAAGGAAATTAAATTAAAATGTACTTGCTTATGGTGCATGGAGTGACGTAGAATACTATGCAAGTATGGTTAGGAGATACAACATGAACCAAAGCATGTGAGGTAGAATAGTGTTGAATAGAAAGCAAGGGTTCTACCAAAGATCCGTGAAGTTATTATAGAAAACACATGGTTTGTTGTAGTATCAAATTATTTGTAGTAAAAATTTATTTACCTTTCCTGTTGTAGTAAAAAAAAAGGTAACGTGGTAGATAAACTAATTATTTTTTTAAATTATGTAAATGATCAAAGATGCCATTTTTGTGGATGGATCAGGAAACTAAAAACACGGATTCATATACAACTTACCATTTCATTAAAATTTATAACTACATTTATAATCCTACATCTCAACTGCAGTCGAAGTTTAAAATGATAGAAACACAAATTTCACAAAACCATAATTCACTAAACCAACTTTTACTTAATTCGTGCATGTACCCTAAGATGTATTTATATTTTAGACAAATCACATCCACTTTCTGTTATATTACAATTTTGGAGAGAGAGGAAATAAATTTTGTGCCTTAACTATTTTTCCCGCTTAGGCAATTGCTGTTATATTACACAGCGTCTATTATATTTATATTTAGGGAAAAACTAAGTATCACAACACTCAACGTAAAAACGCTGACTGTCATTGCTGTTACGTTTTGTTTTTCTTGTAGTTAACCTTAATTTTGAGTAATATTTTCATGCATAGTATTTCTCTAATTTGTTGGGCTAGTGTATACTATACACTATTTTGTTATTCTACATTATAATCTTAACCGACTCCTAATATTACCTCATAAGTAATTTCTTCATCCATATGAGTTTCTACAGTTGTCCATTTACACCCATCCAGCTACAACTCAAAAGTGGGAGGTGAAGCCTTGCCGTTATCATTCTGGTAGTAAAAACTAGCTCTTGCAAGTATTGGTGCACCGCTTTATATAGAAAACGAGTAACAGTTCTTCTTCCTTGATGTAAATGCACGAAGAGTTTCAACTAATCTAGAAACTGTTGCAGGTGCTTTCACAATGTAACTCTTCCCGTTGTTTATGTAAGGCCTGCCTGATTCCCAGTCTACTTCTTTTTATCTGTATAAGATTTAGTTGCACCACAGTCAACGCTGGCAAGCACTATCAACCATATTATCACATGCAAACAAACATAGAGTTATTAGTAATTTGTACAAAATAATTTGATATTCGTACTATAAACTGAAAGAGAGTAGTTACACTTAGCTGAGGATACAATATAGACGAGAAAAAGAACAAGAGGTAAAAGGATGTTGCCCATGGCTTGTATTCAGTTTGACAAAGATGAATAAGGTGTATATATAGATAAGGGAATTAGTGAACAAGTATATAACAAATAGAGATTGACAGTCTAATACGATTGGAGCATAATTATTCATACTAGACTTAAATACATCATGTGTGTGTCTCTCTCTCTCTCTCTCTCTGTGTGTGTGTGTGTGTTTTTTCTGCTTTTGGCTGAAAATTAATCAAACTTCAATTGATATTATGTTTTCCATAGATTGACTCTTCATGTTCTACAAAACACTCATGCATACATATTAATGTGCCTGGCTATTGATTTAGATGTGCTGGACATTGTATGGTCAGGCATTTCATATAATGATAAAAACGAATTCATAAGTCTTACAACTATAAAACATGAAGTTTTGACAGAGGCAACGCTCCTCAGTTCAGTTTTAACTAAAGCAAATATGCCTCAGTTTTAACTGGGGTGCGTTGCCTCGTTTCAGTTTTAAATTTCTGCAAGCTGAGTCCAGTGTACTCTTTAGATGTTACAAGTTAAATCTTGCTACTTGCTTTAGTCTCTCTCAGTCTCATTTAGAAAAAGCCATTCTGTTTAATATTTCTAATCTCATTCAAATGTAACAAACATTGCTTACATGTCTAATAACTTTAATGAACAAATTTAAACAGTTGTAAACACACACTCACTTACTCTTTTGCAAATAATGAACAAAGTGCTTAATTCAATTATATTAGTTATAAACCCATAATATTGATATCACATCTTTTTCATAATTTTTCTTGTTCAAGTGTAGTAAAGAACATGCAAACTAATGAAAGAGACAAGCAAAACTATGTGGCGATAGGCGTGTTGCCTCAGTTTTAACTAAGGCGTGTTGCTTCAGTTTTAACTAAGGCATGTATGCCTCAGTTTTAGCTAAGAGAGTCGCATTGAAAATTCAGTTTTAACTGAGGTGTATATTGTCAACCTCTCAATAAAAGATTCATCGTTACAAAAATCAGCTGGTATTCTAAATCAATACAGATTGTAATCAGGAATCTTTGCAAGAAAGTTGTGATATATGGCATTGACCTAGACAGTGATCCGAACATATACTGGTTATGCGATTAAAAACAAATAAAATTTTTGAAGATGCTTTTTCCGGACAAATGGAAAACTACATAAAAAATTAGCTACTTCTACCTAATCCAAAAAAAATCAATTCTTTAAGATGTGTAGAATAAGTTGTTGTTTTCATAAGATGATAAGATACTATCCTATAAGATTCGATAATCTAGTTTATTACATCTGAATCTAAAGAGGAAAAGGAAAAGAAAAATCAAATATTCGTCATATAAATTCTTGGCCTAAAAATTTCTAATTTTGGTACTAAACTCATACAAATAGGTTCTACTAATAGTCGCAATAGTTAAAAAGGTGAAACACAAGATTAGATGAGTGGAAACTAGTTACAGTGCATATACCGTATTAGACAAATATCAGTGCAAACAGAGCTGGCTTAGTTTCATACCTTCATTTAAGCATTATTATTTGTCAACTGCCAAGAACTTTCTAGCCTTTGAAATGATCAGGTGCAATATCAAGATGATATAACTTAGGTCCCATGCTTTAGTCAACTGACAAGCACTTTACCAGTTTGGCTCAATTTGACAAACAGATTTTAAGAATAAACTCAGAACACACATGAGCCTTCAGGTGATCATCTAAAGCTTGAAGTTCTACAAGGAAAGCCAGCTCTGTTTCATCGTTAGAATCCTTGCTTTTCAAGAATTTTATAAAAGAAGAAAACATATTCGACCCCCTTAAGGAAAAAAATAATATATTCAGATATTATAGGTTAAGAAAACTTACCTACAATTCTTATTTTATATCAACATTTATAAGTAACTCTATTTACTTGCATCAGTTACCATCGGTGGATATTATCCTCGTCGATTTCAAAATGCAACATTGAACTTTCAACAAGAAAAAATTAATGACAGTTAGCTATTACTAGGATGATACATGATTTATGCAATATATTTTATATTATCCAAAGATAAATCCATCAAAACCATTTTCATTTTCTCAGAATCTGTACTTTGTGTTTTTACAGATAGGCAAATGTGGTAAGTGTAGTTCATGTTCTTGTAACCACATGATTAATCTACGTGTTCGGTTTGGATTATTTAAAGGCGCCTAAAAGTGAATACATCTATAAATGATTAAAATAAAAATTGAAAGACACTGTGTTAATCAATTTAAATGTTATACCCTGTGAATTGATATACATGGTCAATTTGGAATTATGGACCACATGCCATACACACCCTATGTATGAATTCACGAACATGTCTGGTACTCCAGCAATCAAACGAAATAAACCATAAGATTACACTAAAAAGTGATTCAAAACCAGTTCAACTACAGGTTGCATAGGGAATGTTAATCTGCAGGTATACATATATATAAAAGCTCATAATACACACATACTTATACATCTTTATTTTTATAAAATTTTCTATATACATATACTAGTTTTAGCACATAAATTTAGTTTGTAAAAAATATCAATAAACACATTTATTTCCTAAGTTGCGTACGAACTCGCCAATTTCATAGCACAATACTACTCCTATATATATACACACATGGGCATGCATGGCAAGATAGAGGTAGTAAGAAATATTATGGCCAAAATAAAACAGCCACTAAAAAACATAAAAGCAGATAATTTATTCACATATTTACACCTATTATATAACTTTGTACACACGCACTGTCACTTACCACACACACATATTACATATGCACTGTCACTCACCGCACACATATATTACACATGCATTGTCACTAGTTCATATACCCCTAAAGACACAGTAGCACCTTATTAATCCCAATATACACACACACTACACACTGCCTAGCCCACTCACTCTCACCAAGATACACTCATGTATTCTTAAAAACATACAGATGCACGGGTACACAACTCCACCATACATAAATATATAGGAATACACATATACATGTATCTTTAAGAAATAAAATATCGTATATTAATGATTATCTATATCAACTCAATAAAAATTAAATACATAGTGATGTAATATCAGCCTTGCAACATCAAACTAAGCACTGTAATCAGTTCAAAGAAAAAAGTAGGAAATCAGAATATTCTAAGTTGCAAAATACAATAAAAATACACTCTTTTACTATACTCTGTTTTCCATAAGTAAATATATGAATATGTTGCAAAAATAAAATTCACTTTACAGTGTGATTATAGCATGTTCACATGCCTATCAATCATCAAACACACATATATGCAAACTCAACAGTCATGAAACATGCAAAATCAATTATTTAATAAAAACAAAACTTAGCAAACCTTGGCAATACAAAGTTAAACATTAATGTATAAGTTGTAGCAAGTCAAAAGCATAATTACGTACCAAACTCTCTCGCGCACATACCCCAACAACTCCACACACACCACACATATGCAAGTCACACACATTAACTCAACACACATGCCCAACTATTTATATATACTCATGCACCACATGCAACCCGGACAAATAACGCTTGCATGTACACAGAAAGATACATTTACACACTAACAGATCGACACATATAAACACATATATACACGCACGTATGGACTCATAGAATGTTCACATATATACATCATTTTATGTTACTTTTATATATTTAAACAAGTTTTGTAACATCTTTTTTAGGGAAAAAAGTAGACTACTGTTGATCTATGTAGCAAGAAATGGAATTTTATACTAAAGCTATACAAAATCATTCCGGTAAAAAATGCCTTTTTTGTGATGTAGATAGAAACAAGCTGGTTTTGCAAATAGTTTAAATTGGTGTTTTGTTTTGAAAAGTAGCTCAAATGGGTAAAATTTCCTATAACAATGTCTAGTGGCTAATTTGGTTGATTTTTCATTCACCCATACAACTAAGCCTTTGTTATAGTTTAATTATTAGCTTGACTAGCCAAAATCAAAATAAATCACATCCCTTTTCTGCTCAATGTTACAATGATTCTGTCCTCAAAATAAATTGTATAATATCTAGGATGTGACTAAAATAACTCAGTAGTCGAATGTTAGAATAATCACATGGATGTGTTAAAAATAAGTTTATATACATTATAACCATGTTAATCATTGGCCCAGTTTCACAAGGTCCTTTAAAAAGTTTATAGTCCAGTTTGCAAATCACTATGCAAATCAACATCCAAAGACACCAAATAGTTAAACAGCAGATCTCAAATAACATTATTGCATTTGAAAATATGTGAGAGCTTACCATGTTAAGCAAATCATCCTTAAGTTTAAGTGCAGGTTGCTTCCTAGTGAAACTTCAACAGCATGGGTAGTAAATAAGGTAAAAACAAAGTCTGTTAGAACTCATGCATCTATAATGATAAAGTTGCATGTATAGCAATACAGGTGGTATAATTTTCCGTAGTCATGAAGATATTCTATTATAAAAACAACATATGAAGCATGATTTACAGATTTTGTAAATAAAAGAAGCAATTTTGAGGGCTGCAACAAAGAGAGTAGTAAAATCAGCAAGAGAATGCGTATTTTGAGTTTCCAGCAATAAAAATTAAATAAAAAATTTATTGTATGGTTTCTTCTAGCATTTAATCAATCGTGTGCTTAGAGTGAACATTCACAAGCTTATCACGTAATCCTTGTAAATACCCAACTAATTATTAATAGAAACATAAAATAATGGCATTAAAAAACTCGCAACAGTCCACGAACCAAAGTACCTAAAGTTGGAAATTTAAATCAACAACTTAAATAAACCTAAAAACGGGCGAATCCATTAAACCTAACAAAAAAGAATTAGGTTGATTTGTTGAAAAGGGATACCTGAGACATTGAAGGCGAATCGGGGAAGCAATGATTGATAAAATCGAAGAACAAGAAAAAATCCGAGGGAGATGAAAATGAGGGAAAATGAATTAAGAGATGAGGGAGGAGCGATTGGGGAACGGGGGAAAATGAATTTTTTGGGGAAGTATAACGAGTAAGGCGGCAATTTTTTTGATACTGAAAATTAGAACCTCTAATTATTCTCAGCGTTTGTGCGGAAATATTTTCATTTTGAAATAGCTTTTACTGCATTTGGAAGTTGAACGCTGATAATAATTGCAGTCAAAAGTAAGATTTCTTGTAGTGATATCACTGATATAACATGAATACAATATCCGATACATCAATTTGATACAATGATAATCATCAACATCAGAGAATATACAACATAGAATACAGCGGAACACAATACAATATGAAATAAGTCTTCTCAGAATATAATACTGCAACTCTGATCCATAAAAGCTCCAAAGACAAAGCTCCAGAACTCCTAGCTCGATCCACCATCAAGGTAGCACTAAGCAAGTCTCGTCCATATCCAAAAACTGAACTAGCTCCAGATAATCCATTGAACCCAACTATCTGAAAAACAAAACTCTAGACTGCCCGTGTAGAAAATTTTGAGTACCCAGAGTTTAGGAAATAAACAATAAACTCTGGGTCAGTCGTGGGACTAGTGTGAGCAAACAAAAACAGTTTATCTTTAAAAACAGACAACGAAATATTTTAAAATCAATTCGTAATGCTTTTTAGAAATGAGACTATCATAAGGCCTCCCGCACACACACATAATGCAAACGCAGAATCGGAGGAGATTTCTTCTTATGATAGTCAAAGATGCTTGATACGCATTAAAAAGAAACATTTGATATTATTACTAGTGCATAGTGTATGAAAAATCATTTCGAAAGTGAAGATATAAATCTTAGCCAACATAGACATTTCGAACTATGCCTACTATAGCTACCATCCAAACAGTGGGGCGCCACCATAAGTAGATGGCAGGTAACACAACTAATACCGTACAAGGCTCGTATTGGATGAATGGATTTTTCCAACAAATGGTCAGGCCAAGGAACTTCCCATTGCCACATGGAAACGCCTCTGGAAGGACGCCCCGAGAACCCAACTGGATCTCTGCCAAACAAGGCCGGCTACCCCCCTTCCCGGGGGAATATACAAAACCTCAGATATGCCACTCCCGGTCCTTTGGGACCTTTAAACGAGAGCTCTCTAACCAACAACATCACACAGTAAATAATATAGTGTGTCCACATGAGTAAGTATCTGGGCTCCATTCCATGATACTACCCTTTTCCAGAAGGAATGGTCATACCCTAGGGAAGCTATCCCTGAAAACCTTGCCGCACAATTCCTGTTTCGACCATTACCGGTTTGTGAGGCTCGACGAAGTCTCGTCCACAAAGCTATGCTTTGGTACAAAGCCATGCTTTGGGTCAACAAATGATCAAAGTAATGATCACAAAGATAAATGATCAAATAAATGATCATATCACAAATGATCAAACAATGATCATTTCACAGCAACACTCAGCATGCCACATTACCAAGATGAGAATATATCGCTTATAACCTTCAACTACATAACCTCTGAGCTCGTACGTCTCAGAGAAGGGTGTTAAGCTAAGAGAATAAATTCTCCGCCACCAACAGAAATATATTTGAAAGAAATCTGCTTTATATCTCAAATTGTAATGTCAGACATAACAATCCATACAAGTCTGTTCTGGGTTCGAACAGAACCGAAGGCACTTCCAAAGAAGCCCTTGCAAATCCGGGTATTCACAATCCTGATTGGACTTCCCATCACTTAGGGAATCTCTATACCGGAGCAACTCAGTGCAGAGACAATCGGTAGATCATCCTATCGTTCTCGCAAATACCCGGTCTTCACCACCGGTCTTCAAATGCTATCCATAACGACATATCACTTATTCGGAATGGGTTATACGACCCAAAGGTCCTTTCCCGGCTAACCCGAATAGTGAGCGCAACATTTAAACATATGGATATGAGATTTCGATTAAGTCACAACTTAATAATTTCAAACTTTCTTTCAAATGGTTTAAACCAATTACCATTTCAAATCGTTTAAACAAAAAGATTTATTTCACAAAGTTCACTCAGTTTCACAAAGATTCATTTACGGATTTCAAAACAATTTCCGTTTCAATTTCCGCTTTCAAAACTTGTTTCCAAAGATTCATTCATAACTTGGAAAACTATTTTCTGTTTAACTTGAAATCCCTTAAATACAATTTGAAATTCATTTCTCATATGAAAGCTTTTTATCATTTAGAAACAATAGTTTTATTTTGGAAAAACCCCGATTCCATTTATACAAGTTAAAAACTTTGAGTTAATTCAAATTCCCAAAATAACGCTTTAAAAACGGTTTAAACCCCTATAACTTGTAAAGTGCTTTTTAAATCATAAATACTGAATATAGAATTCAATTTCAGATTTTTTTTGAATTTCAATCTAAATCCGATTATTCAAATTCCAAATCTTTATTAGTTATTCAAAAATAACTTTTATTCTTAAAACAGCTTTTCAAAAGCTTTTCATATTAAACTTAATTTATTTCCAAAAATATTTGAATTAAAAATTCAAATTCAAACTTATTTAAAAATCTGTGACTTAACTGATTTCCACGTGAAATCCATATTTGTGTGTGTATAAGTGTGGTCCAAGGGTTTAACACAATAGTGCAACATCATTCAATCATCACAGATCAAATACGACAATATATCCGATAAGCGATATAAACTATAACGCTTGTCTTAATTCACGGATCACAGATATACATATCACAGGTAATGAATTACATCACAGATAATTAATAACATTACAGATCACAATACGAATCAGGATATAACACAAAGCATCACATGTCAGGGATATCAAACAATTCATCATCCAATCTAATCCAAATATCCCTAAATAGGGTCAATTAAATTATCTGATTAATTTAAATCGGATTAATTTCTATGAATAAATTTACTAGGCATGGTAAATTAAAAATTAATTAATTACAAAACATTTAATAAATTATCCTTTAATTAGTCATTAATTAACTCTTAATTAATAATTAATCCTTAACTAATTATTTACGATAACTAATTAATTTCTTAATTACTTCCATAAGGTAATTACACTTAACTATTTCCCAAATGATTATTATTTAATTAATTTGTCTAAATTAATTATCAAAATTTTATTAATTATTAAATAATCTTTGTTAATGATCTTCATTAACAATTTATTAATTACTTCTCTTATGTAATTAACTCAAGTTAACTATTATTAATTTCCAATTCAATTACCTTAACCTTAATTAAAACCCTTAATTTCTTAATTCAATAAATTAATTAATGATCCATTTAATCACCTTACTCCATAACTAATTAACCTTTAATTAGGTAGTTCTTAAATTAATTACCTAATCATGTTCTTTAAATTTTTCCTAAATTTAAAATAGATTTTGTTATACAAAATCACTTTACTTTTATTCATTCAAATTTCCAAAACAACACTTTTAAAATGATTTAAAACTCATATAAACTTGTATTGTTTTTACTTTAAAACCTGGTTTCCTTTGGCTTTTGAAAAGCTTATCAGCTTACACAGGAAAACCCGAGCCCATCAACTAAATTCTCGATCTCAACTCCGAGAAACACCCGAGCTCCCCCTTTCATTCTTTTATTTTTCTCAAACTTGTCTGGACTTCAAATTTTTTTTTTATAAATCCTGAACCATCGAATTTTTGCGCGCCCACGATAACGCACTCGAGCAAGTCCTGGAACCACCTCGAGCTATCCCCCGAGATTGCTTCGTTTTCCCAAGCCTGAAACCAACAGGCGCGAAAATGGCCTCGTGCACATGCACCGGAGGTTGACGGTGCTCAGACCAACATCGACACCCACGACAAGTTGTTCACGACCCCGATGATCCTCACGACAACCCAAATATCCCAGCTCAAACTTAAATCGAAATTTCAATGGTAAGTTGAAAACTGCTATACGCATGAATGACACATCTCCACACCGCCGTTGATCACGTCGATCGAAATCCATGGCTCTTCTCCCAGAGTAACAACGCATCGCTACGCCGCTATCCCTCCATGACTGATTGTCTGAAACATTCCGAGGTCGACGCAGTTCCTTCTCAAACCCATACGAGTAAACTAGCTCTTAAACCCTAAATTCCAGTCATACCGTCGACCTGATCAACTGGAAATTATGCGAACATTTTTCCATGAATCTACATCCATCACTCCACCTTCAGTATTGATCACGGCGATCGTCATCACGTCGACGATCGGAATTTGATGGTTTTCGCGATTCTGTTCAACTCAAAAATCCAAACAATTTCCAAATCTAAAAATTATGATATTATCACTAAAACTCATAAATTTGCAACCCGAATCAGGCTATGAGTTCAAAACAAGAATTCTCAAACATTGAATTTTAAGTCTTTGATTAATTTTACTGACAATTATCATTTTATAAGCAAATACTTAATGAACACAATTAAATTTATTTTAAAATGTGATGTTGTATTCATATGAACATTTTTTAGTTAGCAATCAAGGTCTAAATTGATTTGGTTTGGGGTTATTTAAATTTTCTAACTGGTTTGAAAATCTGGAATGTATATACAGAGGCAAAGTGTTGCCTATTTCCAGACAGGCATCACATATATGTAGGAAGATTTATATTTCAACATATCAAATATCAAAGAAGACAAATCAATTCAATCACGCATCAAGACACATAGCGGATTCAAGGCTAGTTTGCTCACATTGAAAGGTTTTGAAACGGAGAATAATTCTGTTTCTTTTAAGGCCTGCAGTTTTGATTTTTCCTTTTTCTATTTCTTTTTACTTGCTTTGTTTCCTTTGAACTTGAGTGATATTACTTATATTTTTTTCTTCTGGTTTGCTTACTTATGAACGAACTAAGGTGAGAATAAATGCACATACAAAGGAGTAGGCAGTATATTATTTGTACAAAAAGCATGTTGTAGAGGCTTGCATTAATTGCCTTGGTATGTTGCATTAAATGCAATGTCCTATTTGTTTACAACTTATACTATTTGTTATGTATGTATGCTTCTTGCTTTGTATAAGCATGCTCATGTGTACTTGTTTTTATATAAAATCCATTTGGTTTTATTGATTTGCAGCTTTGTGTTTCAGCCCTCTTGCATTGTTTAAATGTAATATCATTTTAGTTTACCTGTATTGCTTTTATTTTATATGTGTTTCATTTGTTATCTTTTATAGTTTGATTATTTCTTGTATTTTCTGTTTTATGTTTTGTTTGTTTTTATTTGCTTTGTAGATATTATTTCTTCTTTGTCTCACTTACTTGGTAATATAATGACATTCTATATAAATATGTTGTTATAGTTTTACTTTGTAATATACTTTTTATTTTTGTAATTTATCTTATAATTATATTTATAACTTAGGTATTAAATTTATAACGTATATTTTATTTTATATTTTACACTTATCACTTATTCTCAATATTGATACGTAGTTTTATTTTATTTTATACTTTAAACATTTTATTTATAATTCAATTCAACTGAAAATATCCATTTTGAGTTTCAAATCTAATCCAAAAACAAATAAGTATAAATTTCTTATTAAATTTGAAAAATTCAAACAAATCCATAATTTAATCCAAAAATTCGATTAAATTATAAATTTAAATTCGTCATTAAATCTGGGATCATAACAATTCTCATCGTCCTCCTAAAGATGTTTTGATAGCATTCATTCATACAAGTTTCCCTGGGTCTCGACAAACCGAATCACCGTCTTCATCATCTCACGGTCTTCATTCACTAACGTTCAAACCTGATTGAAGTGGATTTCGGATAATTAAATCTGATCCCGGTCTCTTCGAAATGATCAGCGCATTGGCCAATATTGATAGTCGGTTATTTAACTATCATATAACATTCACAAACAACCATCAGGCCTTAAATAATTTTCCAAATTATTTATCTCAAAATTATATACTTAAGATATCAATTCCATACTTCAACACTTTGAAAATAGTTTTCAAATCACTTTTATCCTCATGGAATAAATTTCAACCCTTTCCCAATACTTAGAATATTTTTCCTACTTCATTTTGTACTTAGAAAATATTTCTCTTATTTCCTTTTTTTCTCAAAAATCATTTACAACTTTATTTGTAAACTTTCAAACTCATTCCACACGAATTTTACAAATTCCACAATTCCTTAGTTAAACTCCTTTAGTATTTCCAAAGCAGTTTATACTTATTTTAAATTCCAACTTCACTTCTACTTCCCCGTGAAGTTTTATTTCACCTTTTGAAGTTCGCTTATCTTATACTTTAGAAATTTATTTCGATTTCCATAATACCATTATAATATCTTTCCCAAATCTTATTCAATTTTAATAACTTCACTTCTTATCTCAAGAGGATCCATACTTGAGTTTAAAACATTTAAAATTATATATATAAAATAAGAATAATGTTTTGCTTTTAAAAAAATATGGTTTTAGGTAACTAAAATATCAACTTCTTTAAAGCATTAAAAGTTAATATTCAGTTATTAATTAACAAAGTTGATTTGTAAAGTTATGATTTATTTTGATAAATACCAAGCATATAATAGCTAACCTTGGGATATTCCAATTCCAAATAATAGTTTAAAGGTTAAGTATAGTAATTTAAAATCCTGCTTTTAAATAGTTCCAGTTTACTTAACAAAGGTCTATTTTTCAAAAAATCCAACATTCACCAATTTAATTCACAAATTCTTTTTGGTTCATATCACATTTATCGTATCACCATTTCTCACATTCGAAATATATCCCCCTATTCCCTTTGAGAACAATTTTTCATAACTTGATATAAGTTCACACCATTAACTTATATTTCAACATATCTATTGATATCAATCTATCTCATTTATAAACACCGTTTATAAATTTATAAACTCCTTTGAGTTTTCGTTTATTTATAAAAACAAAATCTATTTATAGTTCTATTTTATAATCTTCCTTTAATAAAATTTCATTTTTATTTCCAATCTCTACTTAACCAAATTCCAAATAGTTAAGTTTAACCCCAGTTAGTTAATATATATTTTTATTCCTCTTAATTCCCTTTAGAATAAATCCAATTTTCAATATAAATAATTTTCTTTCAAATTTACCTTTGAAATTCCTTCAATTTAATTATTTTTGGTATTTAAAATGTCCATTTTAAATTTCCATGCCATTTAACCATTTAGTAATTCAATTCACACACAAAGCATATCATATATCAACATATATATATATATATATATATATATATATATATATATATATATATATATATATATATATATGTGAACAATAAATATTTTTGAAGAATCCTGTTGGATCCCTCCAACCAGTTCTTCCTGCATCCACAGATGTTAGTCGACAAACAAAATTCCAATCCCACTTCGAGGGGGATATAGCGGTATATAGGGCCATCTGCTATTATCCGAGAGGTATAGGGTCTCATCCGCTATACAATGCGGGAATTTCAATCACTCCAATATATATACTACTATATACATGTATAACATCCAACCGATAATCATTATAATTCAACCAAGCACATCCATTAATTTTAATTTAACATTTAAATTTTAATAGGTAATCCGAATGAGTGAGAATATCTCATCATTATTTTTGTTTACGATCCACTTCAATCTCGGCTTGGTTTCACGATTTTAGACCCTGCATAAACATTTGTACGGTTTATTGCATTCGAAATAATCGAACAATTCAATTACCATTTAATAATTTGACTTAGCTTATAATTTAACTTTTAAACTAATGATTTAATTTTAACTAATAATTAAATTTTAACTAATTTTCGCTTTTAAAAATCTTTTAGTAACTAAAAATAATTAAATAAGTTTATTAAACAAGTTAATCACTATAATACATTATTTAAAAATAAACTAGTAGATTTAAAATGTGTATATGTATATTTATTTTATCTTTCATTTTCAAGCTGCATATAAAATAATCTATATAGGTTTAAAAATCTAATTTTACATAACTTTAAACTTTCATATTTTTCCAAAATCTTATATATATATATATATACACTATTTTACTGATTATCTATATACATTAAAATATGTGTTTGTGTTTATATTTTATTTTCTAGTTTTCCTATATACATATTTAAATTAAAAATAGGTATGTGCATCTGTATTTATATTATTATTTTCTTTCACTGTTATCTACATATATATATATATATATACATATATATATATATATAAAGTGAAATTTGCATATATTTCTCCGACTACTAAAAAAAGTTTTATGTTTTAAACCTTACGTTTTATTTTTACTTGTTTCTATGTATATACTTTTCTTAAATTAATTTAAAGGAAAAGATGTCATATACCTTACTGATAAGAACCTCCTCTCTCGAGTACGCGAGCTCTTCCCGACGCGAACGCCGTCATGAGCTCGACCATCATCTGACGCGAATCGTAACCCACCCTAGCCATCGCATCCATCACGACCTCCTGATGCCGCCGCCTTCGTCTCGCATTGAAATCACGGCTCTCCCTTTGCCGCCTCGACCTGTCTCAAAGCGTCGCTACCCCAAACTTCCCACGTGAGCCTCAACAAGCTGAGCGCCGTGCTCCTCGAACGAGCCATCTCGATTTAATCGAGCATTGAGAACATATGAGGGGTTCTTACTACTATGACCTAGATTTAAAATTTTGAAGCGTACGCGATTTCCATCCCTCTTTGAATCGATCCAGAAGCATACGAAAGGAAGGGGAAATAAGTCACGACTGTACTTAAAAACGAGGTGGCCATTAATTTTTTTTTGAAAAGAACGAATTTGATTAGGATGAAATGGTGCACCGTGGGTTTTAAAAGCAGAACGTCCAACGATTTTATTTAAGTTGATTTCGTTTTCTCTGTTGAATTGAAGGAGGGATACGAGGTTTATAGAGGAAGGTGAAAGATGGGAGATTGTGGCATGCACGAGAAGGGTGGCTACAGTGAAGGCAAAAAGGTATGATGGTGAAAGAAGGCAGGCTGATGGAAGGGAATCTCAGCTGATTGGAAAGAAGGTAGGCTGACGGGAAAACAGCTTTGATTTTGAAATATATATATGTGTGTGTGTGTGTGTGTGTGTTTAAAATTTAAATCGTCTCAATCTATGCAACTCAAAATCTTGGACCCCTGTCAAGGCATACCGCTAAGCCTTTATAATGTTATACCCCTAATCCGAACACAATGGAAAAAGTTTTGAGTCCGAATTCGATCATATGGAAAAGATAGCTTTTTGGACCCAATTATTATATTGAATTTTTGATATAAATTTCAGTGTGATTATATGCCGTATGGCCACACGACAACTCCGAAAGCCCCAAAATTTGAAATCCGATAATAATACACTATTATCCAATGGAACTGGTTTCGTCGAATTCTGAGACTACGTCTCGGGAAGCTATTTTTAAATGTCAATTTAAACGATATATTTTTAAAATTGAACAGATTACTTCCAATTTTAATTTTAAAAGTTGCATTGTCTTCTGTATCATTAATATAGATTTTATAAGCCTTCAAATTATTTTTATCAAGCTTAAAACTCCAAATGCACTATTTTAAATAATATTCAATTATTACTTTAACAATTACATTATTCGACAAATTGTTATACTTAACTTCTAAATCTATTTTATTAAATAAACCCAAGTTCTCCATATTCAAAACCAATTTATAATTCAATTTCAATATTTAAAACCATTTAAATATTCCGAATCAAATGTCAAAAATTCAGGTCGTTACACCAACGTGATTTGGTTCATCCGAAACCGATCTCATAAGCAAAAATTTATGCAATATTTAAGAACGACAATTATAAAATTTAATTAGGATAATCAAAATCAAAATTTATCAAATGATTTAAATTAACATACCCTAACTTCTCACTATCGTTCGATCATCTCTAGGCAATCGCGATATCATCTTCTTCTTTTTTATGTGATTGACTAAAGTCGCCTACTTAGATTTAAGGTGCGCTCTGCACTCACGCTTCCGGCGGCCGCGACCTACTCCATCGCCTCCCCGCTCAGGCCATCATCGCATCCTTCTCCTCACATGCATACACGAGTATGCACACCAACTCCAAAACCCTAGAATGCAATTTTTCGCCTTCTCTCGAACCTCGACTGCCCCCAACATTCCTCAATACGCACGTCTTCCCTAATCGACCATCGCGCATGTTTATTTTCCTTTTTCTCTTCGATCGGTTGTTTTTAAAAAAAAAAGTGGAGGCTGCGATTTAAATTTAACTTTCCGTGATTTGAAAATAGGGGGGAAAGAAAGGGGGTATGGGCGTGATGTAAATGATGAAGTAGGAAAGAAAATATCTATTATTTAACTAGTAAATATCTCTCCAAACGACTACGAAATCCCAAATTCCAAACGAAGCGTGTCACTTGGCATTTATAATGTTTTACCCCTCATTCCGAATATAATGGAACTTGTTTCGGAAGTTAATTCAATCGTATGCAGAAGAAAGCTTTTTAAAATCAATTATTTTCATTTAATTTTGAAATAAATTTCTACGTGCTTCAAGCTTACACAACCAAACAACAAGTCCGATCGCTACAAAACTTGAAATCCTACAATAATTTACTATCATGGAACCGATGAAATTAGTTTCGTCAAATTCGGGACAGTTTCCAAAATGCCTATTTTTACTTGTTAATTAAAATATAAACTATCCATATTTCTATTTTCACATTTAAATCAAATTTTAAATGTTAACCATCTTCATTGTTGTTTAAATGAAATTTAAATCAACTTTCGACTTCATTTTCATTCACATAAATTAAAGATTCAATTATTTAAATAAATCCAATATTAAATTTAAACAATTAAATTATGCGATAAATTTCAAAAAAAGTCATTAAACTTTATCTCTAACCATCTTATTCAATAATCATATCAAATCCTATAATTTAAAACCGTTTAAAAAAAGTACGGGTCATTACATACTCCTCCATCAAAACTTTTCGTCCTCAAAAAGGCATTAAGTGTAAAATTTAACACTTGACATATTTTCTCGAAATAATTAACTTATAAAACATAGCCATCTTATTGCAAAACAATTACTACACTTTTACAATGCCATTTCAATATCGATTTTACGGTAAATATAATTTATATAGAAAAATAAGTTAAAAAATATTTACAACTTCAAAATTTTCTAACTTTCAGATTTACGGAAATTTCGACAGAGTCTCCTTTGCGCGACTCCATCAAATTTTTTTACAATATCAATATATATCACAAATATGAATCGAATATACATCTCATCTCAATGATGAGGCATCCTGAAAGGCAACATTGTAAAATCACAGTATGTAATCCATGAAATGTACCTTGTTAATAATAATACGAGCGTGTTTGCCCGTGCTAAGCTAGCAAAAGCATGTAAAAATCCGCATATACAGCCAAACGGTCTTCGTATGTACGTATCTCAACTCAAAAGGTATTAATTGCATATAAAAATATGGAAGCATGTATAAGTCTAATATAATCATATAACAATGATTTTGAATCCAAACAACAAATATAAGCACAAATAAGCAACATGCAACAATCATATGCAATCAAGACAGTAATAACAATGATTTGCAACAAAAGAAATCATCCAACCATCAATATCCATCCAATTAATCCAATTTAATTCATAACCATATGAATTTACATTATCCAATATCAATTTTTAATTTATACCCTTTATTTCTTATGAACATTCATTTAATTAACATTTTGATTGATTCATTTTAATTTATTTACATTTAACCAACTTTTATTCAATTAGATTCGCATTCAATGGATTTTGAATTCAATTTACTTACTTCCAATTCATCACGCACATAACATTAATGAATTCACATTCTATTAATTTACATTCATTTATTGTTACATTCATTTTTTCTTTCTTCACTTCCATTAGTTCATTTCAGTAACATATATAATTAATTACACTTAAGTAAATTAATTTCATATCACATTCCATTTTTATTAAACTGATTATCATTCACTTATTTGTACTTATTTCGTTAATCAATACAATGGATTTAAATTCAATTCATCCATTTTAATTGATTTACATTCAACTAATTTGGTTTCACTTATTTACGTTCATTTTATCCACATTTAATTGGTTTACATTCCATTGATTTCTTTCGATTTATTAATATTCCTTACAAATTCATTATATTCAATTTTATTTAATTCAATATGTGAAATTTCAATTTGTTTCACTTTTTTAAACCTATTTCATATAAATTCATCGGTGAATCATTTATAAAATTGTTCCACTTAACTCTGCCTAAATTAAAATTGTTTTATTTCCAATTAGTATATCCTCTCTTTTTTATATACTAACATCATTTATAAATTATCTAAGTTTATTATATATATTTTATACAACACAACTAACTTTTAGTATCATCACTTCATATCTTAAGTTATTATTAAGTCATCGATTCACTTCATTTATTCAACTACATATTATTAATTTACCAAAGTAAATTTTATTTTACTCACTTCATATTTATAACTTTCTCCTTTTTTCTTTCACAATTTATTCATTCAACTTCTTTTAAGTCCACGTTAACTTATAATTTTTTTTCAATAACTTATTCCATATCATATTAGTTAACATTCAAATTTTTTATTTAAACTACTCCACTTGCAATTTAAAATTTTCTTTATCCAATTTTAAATCAAATCCAAATACTCATACTAATTTTTTTACTTACATTCATTTATTTTATTTCATTTAATCTCCTTCACACTTAAATTTACATTTCAATTTTAAAATTTAAGTTTGTACTCATTTGATTAATTCATTTTACAGCTTAAATAAAATTAATTCACTGTACTAATTTATCCAGTTTCACTTAATATCTAATTCAACTTTTTTAATATCAAGTTAAACTTCATTTAATTTTAATTCAATACTCATGTTATTTAATCTATTCAAGTAAAATTTTCTTATCATCCACATTTACCAAATTTAAATTTGTTTATCTTAATATTCTTAAATCCACAAACTATATAAACTTATTCATTTAAAATTTCCTTTTGTTATTTTATATACTTCATTTCAAATGCAATTCATTATATTTAAGCCTTCTTTAGTTCACTTCATTTTGTTTATTTCATTTCACTAACTCAATTTATTCACATTTCTTAAGTTAATTACTAATTTCATCTGTCGAATTCAAATTTCTTTATTTTCTTAAATAAAAAATATCCAACAATTTTTAATTTAAATTTTACTTTCATGTTCAAATTTATAAGTTATAAACTTATTTTTGATCTATAGTACTTTAATTATAAGTTCAAAACTATTTTCATATGAGAAAACTTGTTTTGGACGAAAACAAATTTCTTTTGGTATTCTCACCCAGAAACTCGAAAATGAACACTGGCAATGCTATTGTTATCCCAAGAATTATTTTTCAACGACCAAGCGAGTTTAATGCTTTTATCTTCTACAAAAATCTTTTCAAAATATATTTCTAGTCAAAACACTTTTAAGTAATACTATTATAAATTTTGAAGGCTTCGAAAACATTTTTGAAAATGAAAGGATTTTAAATTCTAAAGTTCTCAATTTTTAAAGTCATTTCTATATATAAGCTATATTACAAATATACTTTTACAAATTTTCTCACCTTATTACCAAATATTACATTAATTTACAACTTGGTCATTTTAATCAATTCTTATTTTAATTTTATTTCAATTTAATTTAATTATCAAATTCTTCCTAAAATAAAATTCATTAAGTATTCGTTTTATTTTATTTTTATTTTTATTTTTTTCTCAACCAATAATCGATGATAACTAAATATTATCATCTCCTAACAATAATTTCATTAATAATGAACCTTTTATATATATAATATAATTTAGGAAAACTATTTCATCTATCCTATTTTAAAAAAATATTATGTCGACTTGTCTCGTTAATTGTTTAAAAACACTAATCAATGACAAGGCGTCCCGCACATCGACCAGAATTCATAAACTACTCAACGGATAAGTAAGCATACTATAAAACATTTTATAACACTAACAAGTACGCTCTCTCATATATATAAACTCAAACGGACTTATTCTAGAGTATTACTGCCCTATCTCTAATGTGTCAAACCCCACAAAGCCAAGGTATTACTACACCGTGACAACCACATTTCGGAAGGTTTAAATCGACAATAATCCACACATGACCAAACTTAAATCATCCGGAATGTAGATAATCAATAGGGTTAAATAATAAAAATAAGAAGAGAAGAAGAAAACAAACAAAGAATCTCACAGCGTAAATGATAAAATATAATAATCAAATAAACAATACATGAAGCTATTTACTATACATATGATTATAATTTATACACATTTATCAGAGTTATATATACATCAGGAATAAATAATCAATACAGTAGAATAACATGCTGTAGGGGATAAAAATAATAGCAATACATCACAATTCTCGTCTTCGTCCTCCAGAGAATAATTTTCAATACGCTGGAAAACACAAGACTGACCCGAGTGTTTTGAAAAGGCAAAACATTCGAGTCAGAACTAAAATACTCTTATGTAAGTCAAATTGATATCACAAATATGAGTGCAATAACTTAATGGATGTTACAGGATTTTCCAACTCCTAAGGATCCATTAAATTATTTATATATAATAATATACACTATAATAGATAATGTTTATCAGTAAAATAAATATCAAAATGGCATTAAGGCTTTACATTGATCCACCTAAATACGTTTTTACAGTTCTAAACCAAATTCGTAATGGAATCGTATAGGGATAAATATGACAAGCCTCGTAGGTAATGCCCAAGGTAGGATTCTACCAGTTTACCCTTTCTGGCTAGTCATAACCCATCCGTGGCCGACGCGACAATCAATCCAACCGACAAAAGGTGCACCTATCGAATACGTAATCACAATAGTAATACGAGGACAAACGTCGCAAGAGATAGCTAACCTCAATGGCCAGACATAGGCTTCTGTTTTAGTCATTTTAATTACGATACGAGTATCAAAGCTATCCACCATCGTTCTCTTACTTCATTCCAGTAAACGTCACCAATTCAATCCCTACATTCTGGATATCATCCACTGTATACACAGTTGTTAAAATGGTTCCAATATTGACAAAGAGTATGTCAATAAGAGGCCCTGGTCTCTTTAACAACCAAACGTCGCTTTACACACCGGTTGGTTCTTTTATATTTTGAAAACAATTCGTATCTGATATCAAAATAACATATTCACTTCAAAATCAAATCCATTTTGAAATTTACCATATTCTCTTCAAAAATCACATTTTACTTCAAAATGTCAATTCGGTTTGATATATCGATTTCACTTCGAAAATTGATTCGAATTACAATTTAGGTTATAACTTCACTTTAACCCAATTCGTACTTAAACTAGAATTTAAATATAAACATTTCACCCTTTTAACCAGTTTGAACTTTAGAAAATAGTTTTAAAATAGTTAAATAGTTGAAATAGTTTAATAGAAAATAGTTTGAGTAATACAAATGGTTTATATAGTAAAATAGTTTGGAAAATCAAAATAATTTGAATATTTAAAGAATATAAATTTTAGACCGTTTATACTAAAATAATTCACTTAAAAAAAATAGTTTCAAAGTCAAACCGGTTCACTTTCCAAATTTTCCAATTCAAATCAGTTCCAATTTCCATTTTGATTTAATCGATACAATTTCAAGTCAAACTCAATTTCAATCCCAAATCAATTTAAATTCCAATTCCAAATTAATTTCACTTCCAATCCAAATTAATTTAAATTCCAATTTCAAATTAATTTCAACTCTAATTCCAAATTAATTTCAATTTCAAATTAATTTCAACTCCAATTCCATATTAATTTAAATTTCAATTTCAAATTAATTTCAACACCAATTCTAAATTTTAAACCATTTCGATTTATATCAATTCCGAGTCCATTTCCAAAATATCGATTCAAAACACTTAAATCAAATTTTCCTTCAATATCCAATTCAAAATCCAAATCTTTAAATATAATTGAACTCCGAGCTCAATTTCGAAATATCGTTGTATATAACCTTTTACTTAGAAATATTCAAAGTTTGAATAAAAGTCAAATCTTTTAAAACGAATCAACCTCTACAATTCAAATCTTATTTTGATTATAACTTCAAATTTTTAACTTCAATTATTTAAACAATTCCTGTTATTAAATTTAAATTTCAACATTCCGAGCTCAAATTCAAAAACAATTCGATTTCCAAAAATTCGATTTTATTTCCTAAATCACATCATTTTAAACAATTGCAAATCAAAAAAATTCAAAATCATTTAATTTTATCAATTCGGTGTCTGTATGTAATTTTCTATCCAATGACCAAGTGAATCAATTATTTCAATTTGATTCTAAGGATGGATATATATCATTTCAATCCAGATCAAAGTGGCATAGGTATATATCATTTCAACCCATTTCTTAATTTATTCAAAATAATTCAATTTACAATTTTATACGCTGTAAACAACATACAAGATGATAACAGGGTATATTGGACATAAATAAACATCCAAACATCCAAAAATATCAATTAAATTTTATCCATTACCATCCATCGTCCAACAATCAATAATCACAAAAACAACCAATTATCGATAAATTGGGGATTTTACTAGCAGTTAAATTCTAATCTGTAACGACCCTTTATTTCCAACCATTCGCATCCACACACGTCGGACTTGAATTGCTCAAAATATCAGATTGTTAATTTAAATTTGGCAAAGCTCAGCATATACAGTAAATAAATCGATCACAGAATCACAGACACAGAGTAATATCATAATAACGCAGCGGAATAGATAAATAGTAGTTCATGAAGCAACTATATAAACATCAGAGTTAGAAATAAAATACAGCAGAATATCTCAAATACAGTGAAGTCTCCAGTACAAACAGATGACCTCTCTGAACAAATCAACCAGAAAGCTGAAAGCTGAATCGATAGTTGAATCTCCAAACGAAGCTCCAAACTCCAAATGTGAGTCTCAAAAGTTGTATCACTCAGTCTGACCCGAGCGTAAAGCAAAAACACAAAACACTAAAGTGGCCTATCTTCCAATTTGAAACTCGAAAATTAATGTCGATGATGCGTGCACTCATCACCGAAATAATTTTCCAGCGACACAAGTGAGTTCTGGACTTCTATTTTCTTGAAAACTTCTTTGAACTTTCTTCGAAATCATTGGAACTCATTTGAAGTCATTTAAAACATTTCTTATTTGGAAAATACTTTTAAATCGTAATATTATATATATTCCAAAATCTTAAAACCAATTTCAAAACACCGTAGTCCAATCTCTCGAATTTCAAATTCAAAACCCTTTCAGTTATAAATCATTTTATATAATCAAATTTCATATATAAATTTCAAATTTTCAAATTCTAATCTTTAAAAGGTATATAATCCTTTCGAAAACATTTTCACTTTTATATATAGAATATACCCATACCTATCAAAATAATACTTTCGATATATAAAACAATTTCTAAAATACAAACAAACCCGATTTTCAAAGGATGATGCAAGAATGAATCTCGAATGAGATAAAGGTCGAAGTCAACTTCAAAAGGGGTCCCACTCAATGAGAATCCTAACCAAGATTTCGATGTATATTAACCTATATCAATTCAAAGGAATTTCTTTCATTAGTGAGAAATAACAAATTCTTATCAAGAGAAAAGCTAAAGCATAATCATATAACTTAAGTTCGACATATCAACTTTTACTAGGTAAAGGATATACTAGAGTTCTCTAAATTCAACGGGTCCAGTACATTCCACATCAAGGTGCCCCCAACTATTACATTTCTTGCATGAGTACAATACTCTTCCATCTTCCCTAGTGAACTTTGGGAAGGCAGCAGTACGGGCAGGACACAACACAGCTTGCCTTCCGCGCTGCCTCTCAGAACAATCTCTGGCTATATGCCCAGTCTGCCTACAGTGGTAGCAAATGGTTGGCTTGTCGGTTGATGTAGTGGATGTCGATTTCACTTTCTTCACTTTCAGGCAGCGACTTGGGAATTGTCCCTTCTCCCGACACTTAAAGCCGAAAATCTCGGATCGAAAGCGCTTGCCCTCCTTCTTTTTTCCATTATATCTCTTCCCGCACATGGCTGCATAATGCCCCATTTCCTGACATCGATAACGAATAACATGGTCATAAGGACCTGGTTCTGCCCTTCCTCTCCATAACCTCTCTTGCTCCTCATTGCTTCCTTCCGTTCCTTACGGGCTAGTGCTTTCGTGCTAGACGGGCTGCTTTTTGCTCTTCTGATTTTGCCATTTATAATATAGTTTCCTATCATACATGGAGTCCAAAATCAAGCAAGATAGAGGTTCAAAATTTAAGGGGAAACTTAATTGAAGGAAGTTTCAAAACCAAGTGAAAAGGCTCGAACGAAGATGAGGAAATACAAATTCAAAATAGACGATGGATATACTTATCTAACAATATAAAAAGGGAGAGGCAAATACGAATTGTAGAACTAAGACAGAGATCTCAAATTAGAGGAACTCTAATCAATTCGAATTCTGATTCGAAGATAGGCTCGAACGAAAGTGATTCAGCAAATAAATTTACTATATATGCTAAGTTTGCCTAGAGCCAAAGCTTCGATACCAACTGTAACGACCTTTTATTTTCAACCATTCGCATCCACACACGTCCGACTTGAATTTCTCAAAATATCAGATTGTTAGTTTAAATTTGGCAAAGCACAGCATAGACAGTAAATAAATCAATCACGGAATCACGGACACAGAGTAATATCATAATAACGCAGCGGAATAGATAAATAGTAGTTCATGAAGCTACTATATAAACATTAGAGTTAGAAATTAAATACAGCAGAATATCTCAAATATAGTGAAGTCTCCAGTACAAACATATGACCTCTCTGAACAAATCAACTCGAAAGCCGAAAGCCGAATCGATAGTTGGATCTCCAAACGAAGCTCCAAACTCCAAAGGTGAGTCTCAAAAGCGGTATCACTCAGTCTGACCCGAGCGTAAAGCAAAACACAAAACACTTGAGTCAAGATTAACATTCTTATATTAATTGATCCAACTCAAGTGAAATATCAACTGAAATACAAATAACTTAAAGGATGTTTGGGATAACCATTCTCTAAGAATCCATGGAACTATCTACAAGGTAGAAATATAAACTATAACACCATGGTCATTTCAAATTAATTTATACTTCAAAACCAAAATATCATTTTCATTTCAAATATATCTATTTCCAAATTAGTATATTTATATTAAATAGCTTGTAAAGTAAAGTATTTGTAATTTCCTCAAAACTTCACAAATCACTTCAAAATCAACTCGACTTTCCCATGTAATTTAAATTCAATCTCAATTTATCAATTTCCATTCAATCTAATTTCTAACTAAACAAATTCAAATTTTATTGATTTCGAATACCGATTTGAACCACAAAATAAACCATTTAAATTCCAGTATATTTTAAAGCTTTAATATTCGACATTTTCAAGGCAAATTTAACAGTTTCATATAGATCTTGATTTAACTTCATTATTATTTAGTCTTTGGGATATTCACTTAATGAATTAAATATCATTTAAATAACTTTAAACTATAGTTTTTATTTAATATTTCCTTCAATTTATTCAACGTGAAATATTTGTTAAATTACTTAAATCAAAATCAAGTTACAAGATCTTATCCTAAAATTTTAGACTCAATAGTTTCAAACCGATTTAATTAAGTAAAATTCTTAATTAATACAATTTAAATCAATTCAACCTTATCTTCCTTAGCTTACACAATCATTGAAAAATCCATTAAAAACAAAATATTTAACATATTATATTAATTAAATCAAAATTTGTTAAATTAAAGTTTATTATTATTAAATCTACTTTATATTTAAAACATATTTGTATAAAATATTTCAATATTAAATAAAACCATATATATATATATCCTTTCAAAACCATAGAAATTATTTTTAAAATATTTATATATGGACCATGGTGTCCGTATAATAATTTCCTATTCTATGGTCAGGTGATACAAATATTTATCATTTTCAATCCGTAATTTAAATATATATATCTACCCGTATATATATATATATATATATACGGGTAGATATCATTGCAACCCGCGATCCTAAATTCAATTCAAATGAAAATCGCTTGGGTCTACCATTTCAACTCATAACGATTTTCTCTAATTCTAAAGTCCATTCGGTTATGTATCATTTCAACCCATAATGAATTTTATACTAACAGGGAACTTGCAGAGTGATAACAGATATGATAATAATATAACTGCTAATAATATAATAGGCATATGTCATCAGTAATTAAATAAAATATAAATAATAGGATATGGTGTCATATCCTACAGGTGAACAGATACAGATAATAGCATATCTAACCATAATTAAATAATTAACAGCAGCATATTTTAATTATCGTTTCAATTGAAATCAAATTTAATAAATATAAGAACATTAATCGTGAGTGATTACTTACCTTTCGAGTCTAGAGGGGATAGGTAATTAAGTTGGGTTATGAATTCAAACACGACTTCCAACGCAAATCTAGATTAGCACAAATAGGACGAACAAGGCTGATAAGCAAGAATTGATGAAATAATTAGAATCGGGCCGATAGAAACAGAAATTATATATTATTACTATTATTTCCATGAAATAAATATTTAATTTATAATAATATATATATAATCAAAATCATTGTTTTAAATTATATATATTAAAAATAAAATTCTTATATATTAACAAATATGTACAAAATTATACACCAAAATTCCAAATCTATATATATTCCAAGATTATTGTTAAATTTAGCACATAACTTAAATATATATAATATATAACACTAACAGTACATGGAATTATTTAAAACAAAGATATTATATATTATACGAATATATACTATTGCTCCATAAATCGACTCTACATCAACCCAGATACATGAACTCAACATATATATAGTACAAGGTCTTATACATATGTATATGCAATATATTTCTTTTATAGTATATGAATTATCTCATTTGCATAGAAACAGCAATCAGTATACTATCAATATCATTAATATCACTTATAAATGTACACACTTCAAACGTTATAGGAAAACATAAGTGGCGTATATTAAATTAAATTAAATACATATAAACGGAACATATTATATACTCTTTAAATGCTAACCCTTTTAAAGTCTGCAAATTTATATGCAATATAAAATCAAACTTACATACATGTTATCCCGGAAATCCAGATTTTATAATTAATATCAACTAAACTTGATAATACATACAAAAACTATTCTGCATGTTATAATAAAACCGAGCTTGATAATAATTATAATACAAATAACTCACGGTATTACAAATCTATACAAACAAACACGTATAAACTATATTTGAAAATATAGTATTTGAAATATATTTATTAAACAAACTATTTAACAACTTATAATATATGTAAACAAAGGGGCATTTCACTAGAAGGAAAAACTTCGCAGTCCAATTAGTTTCTAGGACACACATCCATAGAACTTAATTTCAAGGCCAAAATCAGCAAAATAATTACTTTTAAGGACAAAATCAGCAGTCAAATTACTTTCAAGGACATAAATTCATAGGTTTTTAGGCCTTAGAAACAAAGTATTTTGCATTTTGTCCTTAAAAGTAATTATTTCAATTGTGTGTCCTAGAAACTATTCGCACTTGCTAAAGAGGCCATTGTGGCTAATTTCCACTGTAAACAACAAATATATATACTATACATATAACTATATGCAGACCAAAAACATATATCAAACAACAGCCATAAATAGACTATCACACATAAAACTAGCGCATAGATTTTCATATATATATATATATATATATATATATATATATATATAAGTAAGTAAAACTAGGATGCTTACAGATATAGAAACAGAAAGAGGGAAGATGAAGAGGTCTCGGAGCTGCTATCAGTCGAAGGAGGTGACAGGAGCGGCTTCGACTTGGGGTGTTGTTGCTGTGGAGAAGCTTGTGGTTTCAGGGGAGAGAAGCAGATTGGTACTTGCAGCTAGGCGAGGCAGAAGAGGCAAAGGCCGATGCTAGGTGGAGGATGCAGCCATTGATGCGGTAGTGGAGGCGGATGGCTGCTATGAGTCTATGGTGGTAGGGTTAGTCGTTGTGATGGGGTTGCACGCGAGCGCAGAGGCAGAGGAGAGGTTGATAGCTTGGGGACGTGGCTTGCGTGCCTTGGTGATGGGTCGGCATTGAGAGGAAGAGAGGGAAAAGCTTTGAAAAGAGAAATAAAATAAAAGGTAGGAGAACACGAGGAGATGAGCAAATTAAATAGTCTCTGAGGAGCTGAAGTTAGAAGGTAAATACGGATATGGACCGTTGACGATCAAAAATGCAAACGTATACAAATTTACGTGATGGGATGGAATGGCTGAATTGCAGTAACTGATGTAATAAATATTAAAATAAAAGCTAGCGGCTACTGTTTGAAATTCGAATGGACACAATTGTTAAAAGGCTACCGATGTGGTGAACTGTTTTACAGATTCCATATCTATCGGACACCGAAACAAGCAAATGAATATAACATGGGCATCAACACGACGAGATGATCAAAACTGTATATATATCTCAATGGTATGGTTGAATTAAAAAAAATTGAATTTTGCTAGCAGAAAAATGCAGCAAAAACGCAGAAAATAAGACCGACGGAGCTAAAGAAGTCTGAATCCGATGAAACGAAATTTGACGTCTAACTCAGAAGATGATTTACAAATTTTCTGTATAACAATATTCAGGTTCGGAAATTATTTTATTACTATCAAATCTTAACTGATCTGAATTTGAATAAAATTATACAATAAAACAAACTTCAATATTATCAGATGAAAATTTACCAATTGCTATGTTTAAATAAACGTATTACAAATAATAAATTTTTATTTCAAAATATTATTATTTAAAATTCCTCAAAATTTCAATTAAATCCGTTATAAAATTATTAAATTTTACGGGTCGTAACATAATCCAATTTTAACTATCATTTAAATTCTATCAATTAATTTTAATGTCAATTAAATGTCAATTAAATGTCAAACGACCATCATTCAAATTACTTTATGATATAAATTTTACTAACATAAAATATAATAGTCAATCGTGAGCGTAAAACCACTCAACTTTATTTAAAACTGAAAATATTTTAGTTTCAAACAAATTTCCAATCCGGTTCCACACTGAAACTTTCATCGATATGATTCTAATGTGATTTTATTCGTTCGAAACCGATCTCTTAAGCAAAAATTTATGCAATATTTAATAACGACAATTATAAAATTTAATTAAGATAATCAAAATCTAAATTTATCAAATAATTTAAATTAACATGCCCTAACTTCTCATTGTTGTTTGATCATCTCTAGGAGTCGCGATATCATCTTCTTCTTTTTTCTACATGATCGACCAAAGTCACTTGCTTAGATCTAGGCGTGCTCTACACGCACGCTTCCAGCCGTCGCGGCCCACTCCATCGCCTGCGCGAGCTTTCGCTGCCTCCTCGCTCAAGCCATCATCGCATCCTTCTTCTTGCATGCATACGCGAGTATGTGCACCAACTTCAAAAACCTAGAATGCGATTTTTGGCCTTCGCTCGAACCTTGACTGCCGCCAACGTTTCTCTACATGTGCGTCATCCTTGATCGACCATCACGCATGTTTATTTTCTTTTTACTCTTCGATCGCTCGTTTTTTTTAAATGGAGGCTACGATTTAAATTTAACTTTCCATAATTTGAAAATAAGGTGGAGAGAAAGGTGGCACGGGCGTGATGTACAAGATGAAGTACAAAAGAAAATATATATTATTTAATTAGTAAATATCTCGACAAACGACCGCGAAATCATGAATTCCAAGTGAAGTATGCCGTCTGGTATTTATAATGTTTTACCCTCATTTCGAACACAGTAAAACTAGTTTCAGAAGCCAATTCGACCGTATGTAGAAAATAGTTTTTAAAATCAATTATTTTCATTAAATTCTGAAATAAATTTCAACGCGTTTCAAGCTCGCATGGCAACGACAAGTCCAATCGCTGCTAAACTTGAAATTCTACAATAATTCACTATTACGAATCCGATGAAACTAGTTTCGTCAAATTCCGAGACAGTTGCCAAAATGTCTATTTTTACATGTTAATTAAAATATAAAATTTCCAAATTTGAATTATTAACATTTAAATCAAATTTTAAATTTTAACCATCTTCATTGTTGTTTAAATATAAATCAACTTCCAACTTCATTTTCATTCACATGAATTAAAGGTTCAATTATTTAATAAATCCAATATTAAATTTAAACAATTTAATTATATGATAAATTTCAAAAAAAGTCTTTAACTTTATCTCTAACCATTTTTATTCAATAATCATATCAAATCCTATAATTTAAAACAGTTAAAAAAAAGTATGGGTCGTTACAATCAACTTCAAGGATGTACTCGCCTCTCCATGTACTAATCATAAGCATATCATCTGCTGCCTTGTCCTCTTATAGTAGGGGAAAAGAATGTAAAAAGCGGTGGACCCGACAAAAGCCTGGTGAATGAGTACATAATTAATATATGGTAATCACATGTAGTTGACTTTAATACACTCTATGTGACCTAGGATGTCTAAAGAGGGTTCATGAATTACTAGTTTACTTTGTTTAATAGGTTTAACTCAATACACATGAACGACCGGCCTTTTCGACCCTCAAAAGTTGGCAATAATATATCCACGACGTTCATGTGTTGAAAATCTAAGTGTCGGAAATTGTTAGGGTGAAAGGAAAGACAGAACAAAATCTCACATCATGATGAACAATATATAATATACAACGGATCTTTACAAAAGAAAACTATAATACACATACATCAATCAGAGTAGACTAACAAATCATTAACCTGGATAGTGATAACAGTCTGTCCTCACAAATGCCAATAAATACAAAACAATAAATGCAGCAGAAATAAAGATACATAAATGAGTCTTGAAGGCATCCATCTCGTCACTTGAAGCCCCAAAGCATCCCTAACAAAATCAGAAATATACTCGATCTGATCCAAGCATTATAAGGAAATAATGCTCGGATCAGTCTGGTAAACCAATGTGAGAAAACACAAATCAAATGGATTTCTAATGTTATAAAACCTTTCAAAATAAAGGTATCTCATAAGATCACGCCGCACATAAACACAGACGGGTTTTTACCTTACGATAGCCAAATGATTTCAAACAGAAAACCAAATAATATTATAATAATATCTAGGATTTAAATAAATATATAACATAGCTGGAATGCTTGCAACTCGTGTTCTAACATATTTGGGCACAACTAAGTCCGCAAGGAATTTATTAGAGAATGGATTTCATGCAATGACAGGCACCGTGGTACCACCTGTTACTGTACACCTTTAGAAAATGTACCGATGGTCATGCCCTCTGCCGACATAGATCAGCCTATCCCTTACAGGATAGTACTGAATATGCCATCAGCTCGGTTGCTTTGCAACTTTTTTCATCAAGCTTGCAACACACAAGAATTCATGGATGGTGATCTAGAAGGGTGATGACATACCTTAATGGATGCGACCTATATAGCCCTGCCGCATATCCTTTGTATTTGTCATTTACAGGCGTAAGGCTTGAGGCTATGTTTTACCTTTTTAGAAAATCCGACCTAGAACGTTAACACTGCTCTTCAAACAACAATGCAATGCCAGCATTCATCCGTACAAGTTATTTAGGATATGAATTACACTTCATAGAACTCCGTCTTTGATTCCATCATCTTCAAGATATCACCAATTCGAATGCTTATGCCTATTCGACGTGATTTTCAAATAATATATCTGATTTCGTTCTCTGCGAACCAACAACGATGGTCAAGATTTGATAGTCGGTTATTTAACTATCAAATAAACAAAAAAAATTAGAGATTTAATTTCATGTGGAAATCAAGCATGGTTAAGCACATAAGAAAATACAAAGCCTCATTAACTAATCATTTCATTAATTAAAACCACTATGTAAATACTTGTATCAAAATACTTTTAAAAAGATATATCCACAAACCCTTTATACTTTTTCAATACTCGGAAACATTCAGATACTTATCTTAGCTTCATAAGTATGTTCATAATCATTTTAGTTTCAATACGTAGAAAACATCTCTATATACTTATATCAACAGTAAGCATATTTTCAAATCTTAAGAAAGATTTCATTTCCAAAACCATACTTAATTGGGTTAAATACAAATGCCTTTTAGAATAGAAGTAACAATAAAAACCAAACCTCTTTTCTCCTTTTGGTGTTAAGTATGAAAAGAATACTTCCTGAACCACCCTAATTTAAAATTATCATTTATGGGAATCGGGTCTTATCCTTTTTATAAAAATTCTATTATAAATCCCTTTTATAAAATTTCCTTTTAAAACTTCTTTCTATTTTTGAAAACTCTTTTATATTTACAAAGTCCTTTTATAAATTTCATTTATAAATTTCCTTTCATAAATTTCCAAATTTATTTATAACTCTTTTTATAAACTCCAAATTCATTTGTAAAACTTCTAAATCATTTATAAAACTCCTAATTTATCATAAACTTTTAATTTCAAAATAGAACTAAATACTTTCCATAAAATGATCATTCTATATATTACTGTAAATGAAAAAATGTGATTTATTATTCTAAATTATACAAATTACGTTATTTCCCTACAATTTACTAATCTATTCTGTTAATTATGAAATACTATCTGTAAATCTCTCTTTATTTATAAAATACCATTTATAAATCTATTCTTTTTATATAACATTTTATATGAAATGTTTTCATAAATATTTATTTCAAAACATTTAAATCTTCTTCTAAAACAAAATTACTTTATTGCTAAAGATAAATTCCTTCTTATTTAAAATAAACATCCTTTATTATGTTATTAACTTTTCTATAAAAGTAAATAATTTTCGAAGTATTTTCAAAATATTTCCAAAACGGAGGAGAAAAACAGAAAAGTACAAAACTATTTTTAAATAAAACAGTCATAGAAAATTCCAAAAACCATATTTAAAATTATTGTCCGAATCAAAACCATTTTCAAATTCAAACAGCAAATAATAGTATTTCCAAAGCAATATAAAACGGCAAATAACTACCGTAGCACTCAAAAAATGCTACTACTACCTTTATCACTAAAAATGTTCAATTTTTAACATATATCAATGTCATATCCAATATGGCCAACTAACAACTTTTAGCATTTAGTAATTTATATAACAAGTATATGAATGGAACTAAAATCAATTGGTATACAACTGAAATTTAAAATCCTAACAGCGAGAAACCCGGATTTCTAAACAAAATTCCCTGTATTTCATTTTATATGTCATTCGCTTTTCAAAAGGAAATTCAACAAACTAAACAAATAAATCATTCAAATGCAAAAACAATAATTTTTATCTACTATATTTCGTATAAAATTTAATCGAAAGTGAGTTAACTCGGCAAATTCCAGTTGAGCTTAAGGATCCCGTTTGATCTCAAATCGATCGCATTCGATTTTAGCTCAAAATTTCACTTGTTACAAACTCAACAAAACTAACATTATGTGTAGATATTACTCCTACGAGCGCAGCACAAATGATCGCGTCTCAATTGGATCTTGTATGAGAAAGATATTGATTTTATAAGATATTGGATTAAATTAGATTAATTAATTAACTTTATTCAACTAATTACCATATTAACAAAATTCCTTCCACCGATCCTTTTTCCCTCCCTCTCACCACATTATGTATGCACACAAAACACCCAGGCCATGCCCGACTTCTCGATGACACAGAGCTACACTCCACCGTTCGATGAATGGACTTCGCCGACGATTTTCTCATCACATTCTCCACCTCCACGGCCCAAAATCTTCAAACTCAATCCACCTGTTGCAACTGCGATCTGCTCCCCTCCACCCTCGACTAAGCCACAATCGCGAACCCCAAAAAGGCATTGCACTCCACCATTCTCGTCAACGAGATGCCATTTCCCTTCAAAAACCCAAATCCAACCTCGCCTTGGCCAATCACCACCTAAATCAAAGCCAAACCTTAACCCTAGTCGGCCAATCATCAAGTGGAACCCAACCAAACACGACCACACTCTAAGCCTATACTTACACGACTTTCAAGAATCTTGTTTTGCATTTTTTTTCGTTAATCGTGGCTTTCGGTATTGATTTTTGAAAGAGGGATGTTTGTGTTTTTTTCCTTTTTTTACAGTGAATGAAAGTGAGAGAGAAGAGGGAAAATATGAATAAGAGGGAAAGAAAAGTATAAGTGATTTGAATTGTATAACTGTTTAGTTTAGTTTATAATATGATTTCGAGCATCTCCCGACACATAATTTCATTCGTATACGAAAGATGAATGACAAAACAAAAAACATTCGTGCACAGATATGTGATACGATCATAAAACAACAACACAATACGCTAGTTGTCTAATTCTATAAAACTTCAAAATACCATCATTTGCTAAAAATACGTCAAACTATAATTCAAATATTTTCCAAATTAAAAATTATGGAAAAATCATATAAAAATAAAAACAAGTCATTGAAATCGAGTTTTTTACAAAAAAATTCCTATTATTTATTATATTTAAATCGAATTTGAATACTTAAATAAACTAAATATTCTCGTTTGAAACATTAAAAATTCGGGTCGTTACATTCTTCCTCCTTAAAAGAATTTCGTCCCCGAAATTACCAAAGGAATTAAAATATTTTCACACCCTTAGGCTTTTAAACCAACTGACTAAATGAGTTATTAAACTTATAAATCCTTAAAGTACCAAAAAAATTCAACAGCACCTCCTTTGCGTGGCTTGATTTGGAAAAAACACAATATCAATATGAGCCCATATCTAAAACCTCCCATATCTGGGGAAAAAACAATACAATATATACTTATGATATATCTTTTAGATTGTGTATGACACATAGCAAACACATCCATTAAGCAATAAACATATACCATTTTTTCAAGCAAACAAACTCTACTCATGAAACCAAAAGCGGCAAGCCAGCCTTTGCTTCCACATACCTGATTCTCACTTACAAATGCCATCAAACTATATAACTTACATTTTCTAAGTCAAAAGCATATAGTTACATTAAAGCCCATACGACGTACATATATCATCCGTAAGCAATATCAAATCCGATTACTCGATCGATCATACAAATTTCTCTTTCGAACTAGTATCGCTCACTCGACTTCCCTAGTGTGAACTTCGATCAAGTTTCTTTATTAGAAACCTCCATTCTCCTTATGTAGCCATATACTACGATAGAAAACTTCAGAATCATATCATGAATCTGTATCAAGCGTTCGCCGTCAAGAATCGAGTGAAAAATCCTAACTCGGATAGGTGTAAATCACCTTGAAATCATGTACTCGAATTTGAATCAAGAATAGTTTTGCAAATAAATTGACCTACCTACGACTTACGTACTTATTCCGTTGGTTTCTTAACCATACAAATTATTTTTAATTCACATTTATTTTTTCTTATAGATTTAATTTAATACTAAAATGAATTATGAAATTTCATACAACCATTACTTAAGTTTATATTTGTATAACACTCCTCTGTTTCCTTAGATTATATATACAAAACATCAGCTTTTTTTACTTAACCAGGATGTTCAACAAATTTAAAAGTTGTTTTAACTTACTATCGTTTCGAATTTATAAGTTACGAAAATTTATTTTCTTATAATTTCAAAAAAACACTTAGCTTCAATTTCTAAATTAACTCGAAAGTTTTCAATTTTCCAAAACCGTCGAAATTTACATTTCATTTAAAAAATAAAAAAATATCAACCAACACATCACAATGAGATGAGAAAACCAAACCATCCTAATGCATAGGATACATGAGTTTGTAAAATAACTTAACTGAAAACTTAAGAATTAGACACCCGGATTTTATTTCAAAACATCTCGAAATAATAATAATATACATAATTCCCTTTGTATATCAAATTGTACCACTGGAATTTAAAATAAAATCTATTTTACCAAAACAAATATGAATCAAAACTACTACGGCAGCATTCTCCACTTAGAAACTCGAAAATGAACGCCGATGATGTTGCAGTCATCACCAAAATCATTTTCCAGTGACAGAAGTGAGTTCAGTGATTTCTATCCCCTTTAAAATCCATTTGTAAAATATTTCTGTGCATAAATACTTTCAAATAATAATATTATTATTTTTCCCAAAACTTTGAAAAAACATTTTCAAAAACACCGGGATTTAAATTTTCAAATTCTCGGTTTTTAATCCATTTTATTTGTAACCATATTAATATAATTTCACTTTCTTATATAAGATTATTTCATAAAAGTTTATCTTTGTTTAAACTAAAATAAACAATTTTTGTTAAAATTAAATTTTAATCCAACATTATCATCGAACGCTTACAGTCAGGTCGTGAAACTGAATTCACAAGGTGTTCGTATTTAATTTAACCAGATAATCAATGCTCATAAACTGGCCGAGCATAACTCATCAAAAAATAAATGATGGTAACCAAACATCATCATTTCCTAACAAGCAGACACATCATAAATAATTATATCAATTCCTAAAATTATTCTTTTATGTATAAAATATAAAATCAAAGTAAAACTATTTCATTTACTCAAAATTCAAAACAATATTATGTTGGTTTTCCTTGTCTAAGTGTTTAGAAACCCCTATCTATACAGTTGTACCCTCTGTATCAACCATAATTCATAAATCACTCAATCGAAAGTCAACACAATATGAAACATTTTTTTATAGCACCGACAAATATGCTCTCGTATATATATAAACTCAACTCATTCTAGGGTGCACTACCCTATCTCTAATGAGTTTACCCTACCAAGGCCTAGGTATTCGCTCAAACTAAGCTCTAATACCAAGTTGTAATGACCAGTGTTTTTGACCCTCAAAAGTCGACACTAATACATCCATGGTGTTCGTGTGCCGAACATCTAAATGTCGAAAAGACGTATTGTTGGGGTGGAAGAAAGAAAAGATAGAACAGAATTTCACATCATGACGAGCAATGTATAATATACAACATGTCTTTATAAAAAAAATTGTAATGCACACACATCAATCAGTGCAGACTAACCTATCATCAGCCTAGACAGTTATAATAGCCGGTCCTCACAAATGCGGATAAATACAAAACAACAAATGTAGCGGAAATAAAGATATATAAATACGTCTTGGAGGCATCTAGCTCAACAGCTAAAGCTCCAGAGCATCCATAACTAAATATCCAATATACTCGGTCTGATCCAAGCATTATAAGAAAATAATGCCCGGATCAGTCTGGTAAAACAGCATGAGAAAACATAGATCAAATGGATTTTTAATGTTATAAAACCTTTCAAAATAAAGGTATCTCATATGATCAAGCCACACATAAACACAAATAGGTTTTTACCTTAGATAAACATTTCAAATAGAAAATCTAATGATATTACAATAATGTCTAGGATTTAAATAAATATATAACATAGCTGGAATGCTTGCATCTTATGTTCTAATATATTTGGGCACATCTAAATCCGTGGAAGTTATTGGAGAATGGATTCCATACAATGAAAAGGCACCGGAGTACCACCTATCATAATATACCTCTACAAAATGTACTCACGACCATCCCAAGACCCCCTACCAACATAGAATTGGCCTACCCCTTAGTGGATAGCACCGAATATGTCATCATCCTGCTTGCTTTGCAACCTTTTTATTCAATCTTGCAACATACATAAATTCATGGATATTATCTAGAAGGGTGATCACATAACCTAATGGATGCGGCTCACATAGCCCTGTGGCATATCCTCTGACTTTCTTCATTCCTAGGTGTAAGGCTTAGGCTACATTTTACCTTTTTTGCAAATCCTACTTGGAACGTACAAACTACCCTCCATGCAACAATAGAATGTCAGCATTCATCCGTACAAGTTATTAAGGATATAAACAAATCAAAGACACCACTTCTACAACATTCTCAGGTTGATCATTTATGGAAAAGAATATTTCCCATACTATCCTAATTTAAAATTATCATTTATGGAAATCAGTTCTCATCATTTTTACAAAAATCCATTTTATAAAACTCCTTTATAGAACACCTTTCTATTTATAAAAACTCTTTTATATTTACAAAATTCTTTTATAAATTATCATTTATAAAACTCCTTTTATAAATATCCAAATTTATTTATTAACTCTTTTTTTAAAACTCCAAATTCATTCATAAAACTTCTAATTAATTTAAAACTTCTGATCTATCACAAACTTTCAGCTTCAAAATAGAACCAAATACTTTCCATAAAACGATCATAACCTAAGTTACTATAAACCCAAAAATGTGATTTGTTATTCCAAACTATAAAAACAATATCATTTCCCTTTTTATAAAATATTTGTAAAATACCATGTATAAATCTCTCTTTTATTTATAAAATACTATTTATAAATCTACTCTTTTTATGCAACATTTTATATAAAACTTTTCAGAAATATTTATTCCAAAATATTTCTATCTTCTTCTAAACAGAGTTACTTTATCACAAAAGATAAATTCCCTTTTATTTAAAATAAACATCCTTTATTATGTTAACTTTTTTATAAAGATAAATACTTTTTGAAATACTTTTAAACATTTTCATAAAGGTTATAAAAAATAGAAAAGTACAAAACTATTTTTAAATAAAATAGTTATAGAATTTTCAAAAATCATATTTAAAATCATTCTTTGAATCAAAACCAATTTCATGTCCAAATAGCAAATAATAATACTTCCTAAATATTATAACGAGCTAAATAGCCATCATAGCACTCAACTAATGCTACTACCACCTTTATCACTCGACTTTTAACATGTATCAATGTCATATACTACGACCAAGTAACAATAGCATTAAACAATTTATACAATAAGTATACAAATGGAATTAAAATCTATAGGTATATAACTGAAATTGAAAATCACAACGGCGAGCGAGAAATTCGAATTTCTCTACAAAATTACACATATTTCATTTTATATGTTATTCATTTTTCAAAGCGAAAATCAATCAAACCAAACCAATAAATCATTAAAACACAAAAATAATAATTTTTATCTACAATATATCATATAGATTTCAGTTAGAGGTGAGTCAACTCACCGGAATTCCTGTTGACGATTAAGCATTCTAGTTTGATCTAGCTCAAAATTTCACTTACTCCAAACTCGACGATACAAACTCTAATGGTTAGATATCCCTCGTATGAACGCAATGCAAAAGACCCCGTCTTGATTGAACCTCGTATGAGAGAGATATGATTTTATAAGATATTGGATTAAATCACATTAATCGTTTAACTTTATTCAACTAATTACCATAATTAATCAAATCCCCTCCACTAATCCTTCTTCCCACCCTTTCACCACACTATGCACGCACACAAAATTCCCAGGCCATGCATGACTTCTCAATGACATGGAGTTGCGTTCCACCGTTCGACGAACGGACTTCACTGACGAGTTTCTCTTCGCAAGCTCCACCTCCCCGACACAAAATCTTCGTACTTGATCCACCTTTTACAACCGCGACTTGCTCCCCTCCACCCTCGACCACGCCACACTCCTTCATTCTCAAAAATGAAATGTCATTTTCCTCCACAAACCCAAATCCAACCTCATTTCGGCCGATCGTTCCTAAATCAAAGCAAAACCCTAACCTAGTCGGTCAATCACCATGTCGAACCCAACCAAACTCGACCACACTCTACAAAGTTTACATGGATTTAAAGCTCATACTCATATGAGTTCAAAGAATCTTGTTTTACATTTTTTTCCATTAATTGTAGCTCTTGGTTTTGATTTTTGAAGGAGGGATGTTTTTTTCTTTTAAAGTGAATGAAAATGAGAAAGAGGAGGGAAAATGAGAATAAGAAGGAAAGAAAAGTTTAAATGTTGAATTGTATGAACATTTAGCTTAGTTTATATTATGATTTCTGACATCTCGTTGCACAGAATTTTGTTCGCATATCTAACACGAACGATAAAACAAAAATACGATCACACACGAAAATGTGATACAATCACAAAAAACAATAAAATACAATGATTATCTAAGTCTGCAAAACTTCAAAAATACTATCGTTTGTCGATAATACGTCAAATGATAATTCAAATATTTTTCAAATTAAAAATTATCGAAAAATCATATAAATTAAATTAAAATACATCATTAAAAATCGAGTCATTTTATTAAAAATTGATTTTCTTATTATTTATTACATTTGAATCCAATTTGAATATTTAAATAAATTAAATATTCCCATTTGAAACATTGAAAATTCAGGTTGTTACAATGCACCTACACTAATAACTTGTACAGGCTCTTACTAGGGATTGAACAACTGACCGAACTTATGGACAACCAATGATCGACTAATAACTACTGGAACCTTTCCAATGTAGGGTTATCCTACAATTTCCTTTATGGGACTACATCTCTTACATTACAACTAGCGCAAATATTCTGCATAGGTTTCACTACAATTTCTATAATAAGACTATGTTTCCCAGAATTATGGCTATATGTACCCCCCATTACGCATTAAGGGGGAGCCCACAATGGGGACTCATTGAAGTGCCTTATCGTTTGCATCTATGTCCACCTACTGTGGTAATTTAACTCCCCTAATTGCATATGCCGAGGTACAACAACAACACCATATTGTATCGTGTCAGTATATGTGGGTACCAAGGAACTCCAATTGTGCTGAGCCCATGCACTTCATCAGGCATTAGTTAGTACCATGCATCCACTATAGAACCTCCTATGAGTGTCATTTACAATAGAATCGCCCCTAGTCGAATATTGATCCCCTTTTGATAAATAGCATTTACCAAGTCCCGCAACGTCCTAGTATCACCTTATAGAAATAGCTTCCTAATCCATAACATCCATAAACACAAACAACATTATTATCTAATTTATTTAAAACCTAGGCCGTAGGTGAGGTTCGTCTTGTGCTTTTGGGATGCTAACCGATCGACTGCCTGCACTTGAAGCGATTGATCTCCAACTATTGACCGCTCGAGATAGTGTGGTCGACCGGTCGCAGCAAAATTTTTAGGTTAAATGTTTATTTTGTTCGATTTTCATTAATTATGGTTTTATTTTTCTTCATCCTCTAATTCCAATAGTATCCCTATAGTTTTAGGTTTAACAAGTTTTGTGAAATCAAAATGGTATTTGTCCATGCTCCTAACCAATTTCAATTTACAGTAATTGGTTTAGTTTAAGTTTTAGCATTCATATTATCATGTTACATTAACAGCTTATAGGAATTCTACTTAATCAAAAAGGGGCTCAACCTAGATCAATTCCTATTCTAACAAGTTTAAACCAACTTAATTTGCAATTCAATTCAAGATTTAAGTGATATGATTCTCCAATTTAGGTTCTAACAACCTAGATCGGATACAGTATATTAAAATTAAATACATATAATTATCTTACTAAAAATATATCCACTCACCTCAGATCCAAGCTTTCCTTTGAATCCTGACTAAAACTCCCCATTTGTTAGTTATTGGCATGATTTGTCCTCCTTAAATCTCTCTACATTTATATTTATTTATTTTTGAAGAATTTAGGTATGGAGAGGAAAGAATTTAGTAGAGTTTCAATGCACAGACAAATTTCTAATGAATTAGGGTTTATGTTAGCTGCGTATTTATAGGGGTTTTAGATTAATGTTGGTCGTTGATCAAATCTAGGAGAATATTTGCTTACATCATGCACATTAAACGTTTACTTCGTACCCAAGTAAAAATATTTCATTAAATCCGAGATGTTGATCGCTTAAAATTATTTGTTTGGAACTTCAATTGGTCGATCCTTACGTGGTGATCGGTCAATCGCTACATGTCGACCGACAATCCTACAAGGTATCGACTGTTGTTTTTATTATTTTATTAATTAATTTCTTTTCAAATTTACATATTTAATTATTATTTTAACTGCGTATTTTCAAACATTTATAACTTCTTCATATTGCTTCGATTTCAAAGTCTTATATATGAAAATCATCCAAAAATAGCTACAAATGCAATGGTACAAATTTCATAGCCAAATTTGAACGTTTGTAAAAATTATATTTTTGCCCTTGTTATATTTAAATTAATTCTTTTATTGAATTTTATCTTAAATTCTCAGGGTGTTACAACATTATTTTGTGAGAACAATGTCGTGATACTGATCGCAAATCACTCAAAGCACACATGAAGTGACGGCATATTCTTCGAAAGTTCCACCTCATCGTAGAATTCGTAGAGAAGAAAGAAGTCGTAATACAAAGAGTACATACTAGGGTAACATAACAGAACCATTCACTAAAGGTCTAGCTCCGTCGGCTCTCAAGAAGATAATCGATGGGATGGGATTGAGATTCCATATTTGGCACTAAGTGCAAGTGGAAAATTAATAGAGACGAAGTTATGCCCTAGGGGCAAGTCTGTAATTTATTATAAATTATTTACTCTGTAATCAATTCTTGTTCGCAATAAACGGTGTTTTCTTTCTGTTATATGCTTGCTATGATATGTTATAATTAATTATTTAATTTTAGTATATTCAGCAAAAAATCCATAGATGGTGTATCAATATAGTAATTACGAATACTTGTAAACATAAATATTTTGTCATAATATAATAGACACATCATTTTAAATATTTCTAGTTAAGATGTATCGAATCTGGATATCGATGTATCCTTTGAGACTAGGGTATGCAACGCTCTCCAAATGTTAGGCAGTGTATTACTCATGACTTTTGAGAACACCAAGGGGTTACATAGTGATAGTTATGAGATAATCATGAAATGAATCACTCAATAGTTTTCTATTGTTAATATAACCAAGGTCGAACAGAAAATATCGATGCGATAAATTTACAAGGTTCTCTTAACTTGAGAATACTGTTGATCTTCAATGTTGAAGCTTTACGTTGATTATTGTCAAATCATGGCACGACGTCCATCGAATGACTACAGTTGAGTCGATTGGAAGTATTGAAAGTGAAACACTATTCAGGAGAGGATTCATCTTCTCAGTTATATAAGGTTAATATCACGATAACTGAAGTCAACTCAAAGTCAAAATCTCTGATTAGAGTAGTTTGGTTAATGATAATTGTTATTGTTAAACCAAGGATTTTATGTTTGGATTATAAAGTTGAATATGGAAGATATTGGAATTTCGTCCATTGCCAAATTTCATAAGTCCTGACATGATATATGATGAAGATAATTGGCATAAATCATCGTCACTACTAGGAAACGCTTAGTAAAGTAAAATTGGATTTTACCAATGCTGATAAGGGATAGATTTGGCCATAATTTCACACCACTTGCTAAATGACGCGTGAATGTTAATATTCGAATCTTTCGATATTAAGCACTGACCAAATTTACACCTAAGAGTCACATAACGAAAACATTGAATACTCCTATTACATCCTGATTTAATTAAATTATAATTATTATAAATTAATAATTAAAGTAAGTGATATTTATGAAATATTAAATATAAAAATTTATTTTATGTGTGTTGAATAATGTAAGAAAGTGTGCATATAATAGTTATAAATACACTTATTGATATATCATATCGATACGCAATTAAATTGGATTTAAGTGTGTTAAAAATCATTTGGACTTGAAGAATATTTAGGCCCATGGAGAGCTTCTTATTTTCGATGACCCAATGGGGCGAGTCTTGGCTTATTAAGAACGGGTCACGGGTCTACCCGCCCCTGTTTTGACCCGCTAAGACCGACACATTGGGTCATCGAGGCGGGTAGACCCAAGATGTGACGACCCGGAATTTTCAAGCATTTTAAATCGGAATATTTAATTGACTTTAAATATTCAATAGAGTAATTTTAACTTGAATTATGAATATCATAATTTATTTGGCAATTAGATTGTTGAATTAAATAATTTGAATTGGATAAAATACGAAACCTGAGATTTTAAGCCTGTTAAAAATATAATTTGAAGGCTTATAAAATTTATATTGATAATACTGGGGATAATAGAAGTCGAAAAATTGAAATTAACAGTGATTTGTTCAGTTTCGAAAATTTATATCGTTTAAATTGAATTTAAAAATAGCCTTCCGAGGCACAGTCTCGGAATTCGACGAAACCAGTTCCATAGGGTCCGTAATATTGAATTATTATCGGATTTCAAATTTCGTATTGATCAGAGTTGTGGTGCGAGCGTATGATATATAAACGCGTTGAAAATTTACATCGAAAATTCTATTTAAAATTTTATTTATATATTCACGTGCTAATCATCATCAGCTGCCTTCCTTCAAATCGTTGTCTCCTCTCGTACATGCCATCATCATCATGCCTCTCTTTCTCTCTAATAATTATAGCCGAGCCTTCTTCTAAAAGCTAAAATCGAAGTGTAATAAAGAAAATGGTTGCTCTCACCCCTTTTTTTCAAATCGAAGCCGAGCACTTCAATTTCCCTTCTCCCTTTCGTTCGACTTCATTTCGATTCCTCTCCTTCTTCAGTGTCAAGATCGAAGCCAGTATTAAAAAAAAAAAAAATCAAGCGATTTGAAAATCACGATCGCATTCGAGTAGCTGGTGGGGGAAGGGGGTAAGCTCGAGTGTACGACTCGGCGTCAGGGTTACGGTGGCGTTCCAGGCGCGGCGATTCATGTGATGCGAGAAGATTCGAATTGCCGACTTCGTTTCGTAAGAGCCTGTAGGCTTGGGTTCGTGAGCTCTGAGGCGCGCGTGGTGTTTTATGGGATTCGAGAGCTATTCGCACGCTTTGGTGGAGGGAGTGGTCGCGATTTGATGGTGGGGTTGTACGAACTCAGGTTGTGGCCAGTCAAGTTTGGCGAGCGACGCGATTTTTAGGGCGGGGCCACTCCATTGTCGAGGTAAGTTTGGGATTGAGATAATCTTGGCGCTGTGTTTTTTTTGATCATTTCAGCTACCAAGAAAAAAATTTATTTATGATAGGAAAATTAGTTTAAAATTTAATTATTAGTTTCAATTAAATAAATGAATGGTAATTTAGTTTTCGTTTAGTTAAAATATTAATAAACCATAAATTGTTTATACAAGGTCGATGTCATGAAAGAATCAAGCCGGGTTTGAGTGGATTGCAAGCTAAAATCAAAGGTGAGTTAATCTCACTCAGTTTAAATTTAAATTTAAATGATTAAACTTAAATAATTGTTTGAATGACTGAATTGATTGATGTGGTATAGTATGATATTTTGGAATTGGCATATTATATTGTGCTAACATTTGTGGATGCAGGGAAAACAGGTTGGAGGGATCCAACTGGACCCCTCACATTTATTTAAATTATTCAATATTCTCTGTTGTGATTATTTGATATTCTATGATGAATTATGTGGGAATATTGAATGGTATGATTGATTGGATATATTTGGGTAAAATGAATAATTTTTTTTTTATATAAATTGGATTTTGGAAAGAAAATAAAAGAAGTGAATTTGTAAGCGAAATAATTATAGAAAACTTGAATGAGTTAAGAATGAATTGGAAAGAAACAGGAGTAGTATTAAAATACTAATAAATAATTTTGAGTATGAAAAGAATTTTGAATAAATAGAAATTTATAAATTGTAAACTCAAGTTATATTAAGTAAAGGAATAAAGAATTATTTAAAACTTTAAAGTTTAAATTTATTTAAAGAATAAAGAAGTAACTTGAGAAATCTAAGAATTTGTATTTTCAGTTAAAAGTAATTTGACTCATAAATAAGGAAATAAAATCTAAAATTAATGGATTTTGAAATAGAAAGGAAGAAAATTGGTATTCAATTTGGAAATTGATTCAAGTGATAGAAATTAGAATTTCAAGAAGAATGTGAAGAGAAGTATATTTCCCTGGATAGCCAAGTACGTTTTTATAGAAAATTTAAATATAAGATAAAAGTTTAATGTGGTTTTAAAAAGCATATTTTAGAAATTTTATTATTTCTGAATGTTTAAAATTCATAAGTAAATATTTTTCAAATCTATTATTGTAATAACTATTTAAATGTGACTTAGTATTTTATTCTTAAGAGTGAAAACCTAGTTTTGTATTTTATAAAGTAACCTTATTTTCATAAATCATATAGTATGTATTTTTAGTAAATTATTGAAGTAGTTTTTAAAATGAATGTTTTAAAATATATTTCAAAGTAAAGTGTTTTTAAATTTATTTTAGAAATCTTAAGTTTTGTGCTTGGCGATTTCAGTGGAAATAGAAATTATTTGGGAAATTGATTCTGAGAAAGGAAGATAGTTTTAAAACTGTTTTCAAAAGGGTTTGAAAAGTAGAAATATATCTTGTGAGGATATTTTTGGGGGAAATAAATAATTCGGGAAAATTATTTATTGGTTGATGGTTGTTTGTGAATATTAATTGATAGTTAAATAACCGACTATCAATATTGGACAATGCGTTGATCGTTTCGAAGAGACCGGGATCGAGATTAATTTCTCGAAAACCACTTCGATCCGGTTTGTACGATTCGTGTAAACGATTTCGGAGTCGAAGATGGAGCAGTAAAGTGCAAGGGCTAGTCGCTACTAATCCTGAGTATATTTCCAAAATGGATGTAGTAGGAATAGTGCCTTCGGTTCCGTTCGAACCCGGGACGGACTTGTATGGACGAATGCTTGCGAAACATCGTCAGGTGGACGATGGGCATTCTAAGTGAAAACGTTCTAAAAAGGTAACGCTTAGCCTCAAGCCTCATCAAATGGGAATGACTGAAAATCAGGGGATATGCAGCAAGGTTAGGTGGGTCATGCCCAAGCAGGACAAGATAATTCCCCTGTCTAGATGTCCCTTATATATTTCGGCTTAGTGGGTGGTTGGTCGCGCCAACCACGGGGTTTATCTTGTTCGGGACTGTTCAGTAAGGAATGGTTCCGGCCTTGTGTTGCAGGGGATGAAGGGAGTAGTCCTCGGTATGGTGATCTAGGCCCCGTACTGTGACAGGTGGTACCCCAGTGCCTAGTCATTGTTGGAAATCCATTCTCCCTACGAGCCTTGTACGAGTTTTGTTTGTATTACCCACTTCGGTGGCTAGTAGCTGGAATTTAATCATGTAACAATTTCGGCTATTTTTTTAAGTATTTGTATATAGACCCTATTATAATATCAGAGGATTTCTATAAAAATTGTTTTAGCTATCGTAAGGTAAAAACCCGACATGTTTATTTGTGGCGTGGTCTTACGAGATGCTTTTGTTTTCAAAGGATTTTTGAAACTTTAATAATCAATTGGGTGTGATTTTCTCACTCTGGTATTCCAGACTGACTCGGGTATTATTTAACTGTAATGCTCGGGTCAGACCGAGTATTATAGGATACAGGATATGATGCTGTGGAGCTCAGGAGACGAGCTGGATGACGATACGTATAGTCGTACTTGTTATATATATATATATTCCGCTGTTTGAGTTGTTGTGTATCCATTGTATTGTTTTGATGTGAGATGTGACTGATGTACTCTGATGATGTGATGTATGTAAACAGATATATTTGATTTTGAGTAAAGATTATTTATTATCTATTATATTTTATTCCGCTGCGATGGTTAGATTCTGATGTTGATTTTTGTTTTCGCTTCTTCTACCTCTTCTTCTTAAACCCAAATGGTTCGTATTTCTGTGCAACTTGAGTTGATTTAGGTAGAATAGTGTTGACTCAAGGGGTACGGATTTGCGGGTCGTTACATTTGGTATCAGAGCTTAGGTTTGCGATAACCTTGGCTCTGTTGGGAATTACTCATAAAATAGAGTCTATAGTACTCTATAATGAGTTTGAGCGTATTAATAAATATGAGCGCGTATTTGTTAGTGAATATAAATTGTTTTAATATTGTGTTGATTGATTTATTGAGTGGCATATGAACCTTCGTCGACAAAGTCTGCGCAACTGTATCGAAGGGGTTTCTAAACACTTGAATAGAACAATTGACACGGTATTGTTTAAAATATGGGTAAATGAAATAATTTTACCCAAAAATATATTTTCGATATAAAGAAAGTTTTTGTAAGATATTTAGCTAATATATGGTTGCTTGGATGTTAGAAAAGATAATATTAAAGTATTATCATTGTTAAATGAAAATTTAATTAGAAATTGAAAATAAACAAAGTTTACGGAAATAAATTCATGATAAAATGAAATTTGTAAATATGAATTATAAATGTAAAATTATAAATGGGAATATAATTAAATGGGAATTTGTATAAGAATAAACTGTACAAATGCATTATAGTTAAAATTTGAATTAAAACAGAATTTGAAACTTTAAACCCGGAGAGTTTGAAAGTATTTTGAAAATAAATAGTAGCATTGTTGTTTTTGGGTATTTCTGAAAGGAAATTGTTTTAAATAAATTTTGGGAAGAGATTTAGCATTGAATTCACTTCAGTTACTGGAAAATAACTTCGGTGATGACTGCAGCATCATCGATGTTCATTTTCGAGTTTTTAAGTGATGAATTGCTACCAAATTGATTTGTTCAGAAAAGCTAGTTGTTTTGAAATTTCCAAAGGAAATGTGTTGGGAATAAAACCAGGATTGGTTTAAATTTTTGAGAAGTGTGATTTTGAAATGTTAGAGATTTCAAAATAATTTGAAGCCAAAGCCGGGTGTTTAAAAATCCTGATAAGATAAGTTGTAAGCTTATAAATGGAAATGATTTTTAAATCAGGAAGAAATTTAAGCTTTGGATAGTGGAATGTAAATCTAAAGTGAAGGGTTAAAATGAAATTAACTTGGATTGGAAAATAAAAACTTAACTGGATTGAAATTAATTAATTAACTAGGCTGAACAATAATATCCAGTCGTTTTTCGAATTAAGTTGAAATCGAATTGAGTTAAATAATACTGAGTTCAAATAAAATTGGATTGGAATAAGAATTCAATTGAATTATGAATGGCATTATATTCTTACCTAAATAATTGGAAAATAAGTTGGATAAGGATTGAATTGAAATAAATAAATAAGAATAACGTGTAAAAGAATTATAATGCAAGAATAAAAATATGCTTGGGATATAAATAAGCATAAGGCTTGAGTTAAAATAAAAAGATAATATATTCAAGCCTATAATGGATGGAATTGTGTAAATAATAAGTTGTGGCTTATAATTTTGAAAGTGGAATAGAAAATCCAAAATAAATATTGTTTGATGTTTTGGATAATGAAAAGAAAATCCAAACTTGAATTATAAACTAAATTGGACTAAGAAAAATTTATTGGAGTGGTATTTGGGATTAAAATTCAAGTGTTGAACTATAAATAGGAGAGAACTAATTTTATAATAAATTAGTTAATAAAATGTGTAAATGGGAACGTAATATAGTTTAATAGAAGCTGAATTGTGAATTTATGATGAAATTTGGAAATAAAACTCAAGTTATAAATCAGATTGGACTTGAATGGTTGATGAAGTAAATGTAATTGAAGTGAGTTCTTGAAACTGGAAGGTAAATTGAAAATGGATAGTGGATTCAGAATTTGAGCTATAAATTAAAATTTTAACTTAAAGAGTTAACAAATTAGATGTAATTGGAAATGTATTGAATAAAATGGAATTGGATTGAAATAGTAGTGGTTTGGATTGCAAATGAAATCCAAATAAGTGGAAGTAAATTTGATATGGCCTTGTAATAAATTAAACGAGTTAAATCTGAAAGCTAAATTTTATAATAACTCATCAAATGAAATTGTAAATTTTAAAATGAGATTTAACTGGGACAGAATTAAGTTGAATGGAAGAGGAAAATATTTATTCGTGAAATGAAACAGAGCTTAGGTATAAAATCTGAATAAATCAAAATATATTGACTTAAGTAGGTGTTGAATAAAAGCCGAACTTAAAATGAAGCGTGGTTTAAATGAGTTGAGAAAAGTTATTGGACGAAATAGCCTGGATGGTTTTCGAGTTAAATAAAATAGTTTGGCATAAACAAATATGGAATAAATTGAGTAAAGTAACTAAAGCTTGGGATGTGTCGAGTTAAATAAATGGTCGTGAATGAATAAAAAAATAAATAAAAAGGAAATGTAATTAGTAATGAAGATGAACCTAAGTTGTTAATGGTTTGAATGAAACTAATTTGGTTAATAAAATGAAATGCAGGTGAATGTATTCAAATTTGATATGCAATGAAATGAGAATATATGGATTGTGAATAAATTTAAAATGGAATAAAATTAAGTATAAATTGAGTTGAAATCCATTTCAATTGGTTATAAAACATAAGTACTTATTTATTCACATAGATCTCGTCAAATTGCATAGAATAAATTGTCATTTGATGTAAATATGAGTAATTAAAATTCTACGAGTTGATAAGTAAAATAAATTGATTTTGGAGACAATTGAATTAAATATGAATTCAGTTTGCTTAAAATGAATTAAATGTAAGCTATGGTGTTTTAAACCATTCAAATTGATTAAGTTGTTTACGAATGGATTGGAAACCATTCAAATTGAATGAAAGGGTTTGTAAATTAATTAGAATTGTGGAATTAGTATGAAATTATATAAATTGCTTACGAAAAATGTTTGGAATGAGTTTCTTTTAGAATTCATATGTTTTAACTATTGCAAGTAAATGAAATGTGTTAAACTTCTTATATTCGACACTTACATGTTTAAATTGAGTAAGTACAGGTACCTGTGAGCCGTTTGGCTGGATATGGTTGAGCTATTTGTTAAAAATAATAAGCTGCTTGCTTAAAATGCTAAATAAGGTACGCCTACGCAAATAAAATTAGGAAATATGAACTGTTTTTGGTTTTTCCGACCGTGTGGGTCGATGTATATATATTTATCTCTTTTGTCAAATTGCAAAAGCTCCTCCGTACAAAGGGGACTCTGCCAAAAAATTTCAGAAATTTTGGGAGTTAGAAAATTTTTGAAAATTTTGGAAAATTTTGTTAACGACAAAACTATTTAGAATTGGAAACTAAAATAAGTTAGTAAATGAAACTAATTAAAGTAATGACTTAAATTAGTCATAAATGAAGGATAAAATTTAAAAGTTCAAAGTTGAAAATAAATGAAATTCATATGTTATGTGGAAATCAATTTGAATAGAAATAGATATTAACTAAAGTGATAAAGTGAAAATAAACAAAGAAGCATATAGAATGCTTATGTTAAATTTAAGTAAGGAATGGTGAAATCTTAATTAGAGATTGATATTGCAAATATATTCCAAGTTGATATTTGGATGAATATTGACATTTGGTAAAGAAGTCGGTAAAATGTGCTTGGAATATTGTGATTGGATATTAGTGCTAAGCAGGATATGCAGGTGTTATAAAAGGGAAAAGAGAATTGGTTTTGATTTCAAGAAGATAAATTTGAAATGCTCGACAAAAAGGTATGTATCTGAACTTGGTATGAAATTTGATTGGGATTTGGATTTGGATTGAGCCACTTGGCCTTTTTGTTTTCTTTTTGGATTTGGGAGGCCGTAGAGCCATTTTGTAGTTGTACCGAGTCAGCCGCGCAAAGGAAACGCTGGCGAAATTTTCTGGGAATTTAGGATGTTAGAAAAATTTTGAGAAATTTTTGATAATTCAAAATTGGTTTTATGATTAAAACTTGAATGGTTGGGCAAATAGGATTGTCTGCAATCTAGGGAAAGGTTTGGACAGTCAATAAGAATACTATTGGGTCTTTTATAAAAAAGTAGTTGGTAAGATGTTGAATTGTTAGAAACTGATTGGTTTTAGGAAACAGTAAATGGGTTTTGTACCATTCTTCCTAATTAGTAATTTCGGGGACGAAATTCTTTTAAGGGGGGAGGAATGTGACGACCCGGAATTTTCAAGCATTTTAAATCGGAATATTTAATTGACTTTAAATATTCAATAGAGTAATTTTAACTTGAATTATGAATATCATAATTTATTTGGCAATTAGATTGTTGAATTAAATAATTTGAATTGGATAAAATACGAAACCTGAGATTTTAAGCCTGTTAAAAATATAATTTGAAGGCTTATAAAATTTATATTGATAATACTGGGGATAATAGAAGTCGAAAAATTGAAATTAACAGTGATTTGTTCAGTTTCGAAAATTTATATCGTTTAAATTGAATTTAAAAATAGCCTTCCGAGGCACAGTCTCGGAATTCGACGAAACCAGTTCCATAGGGTCCGTAATATTGAATTATTATCGGATTTCAAATTTCGTATTGATCAGAGTTGTGGTGCGAGCGTATAATATATAAACGCGTTGAAAATTTACATCGAAAATTCTATTTAAAATTTTATTTATATATTCACGTGCTAATCATCATCAGCTGCCTTCCTTCAAATCGTTGTCTCCTCTCGTACATGCCATCATCATCATGCCTCTCTTTCTCTCTAATAATTATAGCCGAGCCTTCTTCTAAAAGCTAAAATCGAAGTGTAATAAAGAAAATGGTTGCTCTCACCCCTTTTTTTCAAATCGAAGCCGAGCACTTCAATTTCCCTTCTCCCTTTCGTTCGAATTCATTTCGATTCCTCTCCTTCTTCAGTGTCAAGATCGAAGCCAGTATTAAAAAAAAAAAAAAATCAAGCGATTTGAAAATCACGATCGCATTCGAGTAGCTGGTGGGGGAAGGGGGTAAGCTCGAGTGTACGACTCGGCGTCAGGGTTACGGTGGCGTTCCAGGCGCGGCGATTCATGTGATGCGAGAAGATTCGAATTGCCGACTTCGTTTCGTAAGAGCCTATAGGCTTGGGTTCGTGAGCTCTGAGGCGCGCGTGGTGTTTTATGGGATTCGAGAGCTATTCGCACGCTTTGGTGGAGGGAGTGGTCGCGATTTGATGGTGGGGTTGTACGAACTCAGGTTGTGGCCAGTCAAGTTTGGCGAGCGACGCGATTTTTAGGGCGGGGCTACTCCATTGTCGAGGTAAGTTTGGGATTGAGATAATCTTGGCGCTGTGTTTTTTTTGATCATTTCAGCTACCAAGAAAAAAATTTATTTATGATAGGAAAATTAGTTTAAAATTTAATTATTAGTTTCAATTAAATAAATGAATGGTAATTTAGTTTTCGTTTAGTTAAAATATTAATAAACCATAAATTGTTTATACAAGGTCGATGTCATGAAAGAATCAAGCCGGGTTTGAGTGGATTGCAAGCTAAAATCAAAGGTGAGTTAATCTCACTCAGTTTAAATTTAAATTTAAATGATTAAACTTAAATAATTGTTTGAATGACTGAATTGATTGATGTGGTATAGTATGATATTTTGGAATTGGCATATTATATTGTGCTAACATTTGTGGATGCAGGGAAAACAGGTTGGAGGGATCCAACTGGACCCCTCACATTTATTTAAATTATTCAATATTCTCTGTTGTGATTATTTGATATTCTATGATGAATTATGTGGGAATATTGAATGCTATGATTGATTGGATATATTTGGGTAAAATGAATAAATTTTTTTTTATATAAATTGGATTTTGGAAAGAAAATAAAAGAAGTGAATTTGTAAGCGAAATAATTATAGAAAACTTGAATGAGTTAAGAATGAATTGGAAAGAAACAGGAGTAGTATTAAAATACTAATAAATAATTTTGAGTATGAAAAGAATTTTGAATAAATAGAAATTTATAAATTGTAAACTCAAGTTATATTAAGTAAAGGAATAAAGAATTATTTAAAACTTTAAAGTTTAAATTTATTTAAAGAATAAAGAAGTAACTTGAGAAATCTAAGAATTTGTATTTTCAGTTAAAAGTAATTTGACTCATAAATAAGGAAATAAAATCTAAAATTAATGGATTTTGAAATAGAAAGGAAGAAAATTGGTATTCAATTTGGAAATTGATTCAAGTGATAGAAATTAGAATTTCAAGAAGAATGTGAAGAGAAGTATATTTCCCTGGATAGCCAAGTACGTTTTTATAGAAAATTTAAATATAAGATAAAAGTTTAATGTGGTTTTAAAAAGCATATTTTAGAAATTTTATTATTTCTGAATGTTTAAAATTCATAAGTAAATATTTTTCAAATCTATTATTGTAATAACTATTTAAATGTGACTTAGTATTTTATTCTTAAGAGTGAAAACCTAGTTTTGTATTTTATAAAGTAACCTTATTTTCATAAATCATATAGTATGTATTTTTAGTAAATTATTGAAGTAGTTTTTAAAATGAATGTTTTAAAATATATTTCAAAGTAAAGTGTTTTTAAATTTATTTTAGAAATCTTAAGTTTTGTGCTTGGCGATTTCAGTGGAAATAGAAATTATTTGGGAAATTGATTCTGAGAAAGGAAGATAGTTTTAAAACTGTTTTCAAAAGGGTTTGAAAAGTAGAAATATATCTTGTGAGGATATTTTTGGGGGAAATAAATAATTCGGGAAAATTATTTATTGGTTGATGGTTGTTTGTGAATATTAATTGATAGTTAAATAACCGACTATCAATATTGGACAATGCGTTGATCGTTTCGAAGAGACCGGGATCGAGATTAATTTCTCGAAAACCACTTCGATCCGGTTTGTACGATTCGTGTAAAGGATTTCGGAGTCGAAGATGGAGCAGTAAAGTGCAAGGGCTAGTCGCTACTAATCCTGAGGATATTTCCAAAATGGATGTAGTAGGAATAGTGCCTTCGGTTCCGTTCGAACCCAGGACGGACTTGTATGGACGAATGCTTGCGAAACATCGTCAGGTGGACGATGGGCATTCTAAGTGAAAACGTTCTAAAAAGGTAACGCTTAGCCTCAAGCTCGTCAAATGGGAATGACTGAAAATCAGGGGATATGCAGCAAGGTTAGGTGGGTCATGCCCAAGCAGGACAAGATAATTCCCCTGTCTAGATGTCCCTTATATATTTCGGCTTAGTGGGTGGTTGGTCGCGCCAACCACGGGGTTTATCTTGTTCGGGACTGTTCAGTAAGGAATGGTTCCGGCCTTGTGTTGCAGGGGATGAAGGGAGTAGTCCTCGGTATGGTGATCTAGGCCCCGTACTGTGACAGGTGGTACCCCAGTGCCTAGTCATTGTTGGAAATCCATTCTCCCTACGAGCCTTGTACGAGTTTTGTTTGTATTACCCACTTCGGTGGCTAGTAGCTGGAATTTAATCATGTAACAATTTCGGCTATTTTTTTAAGTATTTGTATATAGACCCTATTATAATATCAGAGGATTTCTATAAAAATTGTTTTAGCTATCGTAAGGTAAAAACCCGACATGTTTATTTGTGGCGTGGTCTTACGAGATGCTTTTGTTTTCAAAGGATTTTTGAAACTTTAATAATCAATTGGGTGTGATTTTCTCACTCTGGTATTCCAGACTGACTCGGGTATTATTTAACTGTAATGCTCGGGTCAGACCGAGTATTATAGGATACAGGATATGATGCTGTGGAGCTCAGGAGACGAGCTGGATGACGATACGTATAGTCGTACTTGTTATATATATATATATATTCCGCTGTTTGAGTTGTTGTGTATCCATTGTATTGTTTTGATGTGAGCTGTGACTGATGTACTCTGATGATGTGATGTATGTAAACAGATATATTTGATTTTGAGTAAAGATTATTTATTATCTATTATATTTTATTCCGCTGCGATGGTTAGATTCTGATGTTGATTTTTGTTTTCTCTTCTTCTACCTCTTCTTCTTAAACCCAAATGGTTCGTATTTCTGTGCAACTTGAGTTGATTTAGGTAGAATAGTGTTGACTCAAGGGGTACGGATTTGCGGGTCGTTACACATGATCCGCTCTTAAGAGCTTCGGGTCTTGGGTCTGGTTCCCAACCCACACTATTGAGATTTCATAAAACCGCTTTAATATGGTAACGACGATTTATTAATCCTTTTATACAAAAATGGTTTTAACATGGATTTTTCTAATGTTCCGTTTAATAAGTTATATTAAGTTGCATCACTAATAATTATACAATAGCGTATGCATGTTTTTCTTGAACCGTTATCATACACCCAATTTTTATTACCTTGCTTATCATCGTAAACATATTGATATTATATTTATTTTATCATTTAGTGAAAATCCCTTTTACAAATAAAATAAATAAATATATGTACATTAATACATAATTTTGAATATGTAAAGCTACATCGGGTCTTGGGGTGGGATGGATCTATCCTGACCCATATAGGCTTCGAGTACGAGGAGAAAGTTCATACCAGCACCAGGTCAACGGGGCGAGTTTGGGGAAAGGTTTAAAGAAGCTAGGAAGGGTCTAGGGCATAAAAACCCCGCCTCAAACCACCCCATTACCATCCCTAGGGATAAGTATAGGATCGATTTCACCCTAGAGGGGGGTGAGTAAGGTGATACTAATAATTATAAAATTTTATTAAGGAAGAGTATAAAATAATCGCAACACAGATATATCAGAGTAATAATAGCATAGATAATAGCAAAATAATTAAAGCAGAAAATAGAACACACAGATTTACCCATCTTCGGCAAAACCCTGCCTACGTGCTTCCCCCAAGGTTTCTACTAGAAATTAAGTAGTTAGATACTTACACACGTAAACTCGCGACACCCGCTATCGACTAACCTAACTCTATGCTCAAAACCCTGCCACAACTCAGCCACTGAGTAGCGAATTCTCGAACTACACCACCGTATTTCTTTCCCTAGTCACACGACTAGACAATTCATAAGTTTAAAAAGAAAAATACAATTCAAAACAATTTAAACAAATAAAACCCTAATTGAAAATATAAGCCCAAAAGCTTTTATAAAAAACGACCCTAAACAAGTTATCACTAAAGAAATGCCGTCCCCTTTTCTCTTTTATTTCTTTGGCTTACTTTGCTCTATAAAAAAATGACGGCCTCGTTTGTGTTCATTCATTCCTCTTTGATTAAGGGTTTTGCTAAATTAAAGCACTGCTCGATATTGTTCGATTATAGAGTTGGATGCTCTTTGATTTGGCCTGCTGATTGTTGCTTGCGGCAGCTCCAATTTGTCGAGCGCGTATGTTATAAAATTGGTACGTGATGTTTCTTTTGATTTCAATAACGCTCAACTTTGATTCTAGTTGAATGATTATTATTTATTTCTTGAGCTCGAATGAGTATTGTTCTATGATATTACTGGGTTAAAATAGGGTTTGAATCCCTCTAATTTCGTTCGAATATATTATTCGACTTCGTCTGATAATCTTTGCTTTTGTCGTTCGATGTTGCATGGATGCTTGAGATGATTGCTGACTTGTTTAAAATTGTATATTTTGTTTACTTGCTTGTCACGGCTTTGATTTCTGACTTGGTTGATTTCCTTGGCTATCACGGTTTTGATTTCTCTGATTAAACTTTACTTTGGTTCCGTGAATTTCTCTTGTGACATCTTTGATATCTGCACTTGACATTGTGATAATATTTTTGACTTTCTAATTCGTGTTCCTCGTGTTATCTGACTTTGGGCATTTGTGAAAGAGTGCTATGCGGTGGATCGTGTAATATGGATATATGATTATACAAAGTATAGTGATGATGGAAATATAGTAAATAGTGCGGAATATAAAATCAGTATAATAAAAATAACACCAGAGATTTTCATATTGGTTCGGAGCTCCGTCCTACATCCAGTCCCAGACTCCTTCCAAAATTTCACTGAACCAACAACCCTCACTTAACCCGGGGGAACAGGTCTATACAACCCCTGAGCAGCCAAACAGGGACACGAGAAGCAGAACAGGATTTCGCCTCAGCAGTCGAAGAGGACTTCACACGCCTGGGCAGCAGAACAGGACTTCAACAAATACAAAATATTGTTTTGACCTTGTGTGTTGTAATAACACGGATTTGTCACTCGTAGTACACCATTCCTATAATCTTTTCCTCAAATATGATGTGTGTAGTTGTGTGTATATGAAGATTTGAAGGTTTCAAATTGCTTGAAGAATATGGAAATGAATACATAAGCAATGAATGTATGAATTCAAGAGAGTAGTTAATTTAGAAAATATGATTCAAGTATAAGCAAGTAAGTGAAGTGATTTGATCTTGAAATTCATGCATATATATAATAGTTAAGGAGTTGCAACTGCTGGAGAAGAGATCTCTGTGAATAGCAATGGTTGCAACCCTTCGCGAGGAAGAAGGCTATTTAAAAAGGAAATGTCTTTTCACAAAAAGTGACTGTTGTAGAATTCAATCGACTGACTCAGGTAATTCGGTCGACTGAATTTAAGAACATGCATATATATGTTAAAATGCACAGATTCAATCGACTGACTGACTGTATTCAGTCAACTGAATTCTATTGTTAAGCTAAAACTACAGTATCTCATTTGGCTAGAGTACTTGCCTTCCAAACTAGTGACGCGGGTTCGAGCCTCGCTCCATGCATTTTTTGAAAACTTGATTTTGATTAAAATATGCATGCACGTTTATTTGAATGTGAATGATGATTCTTAAGGAAAGATTTTAACAAAGCGCTAAACTAGACTTTATATACATATTTGATGACTCATGTTGAAATATATAACTATACAAACCATATATTGAGCCGATAAGTCTGGATGTTATCGTAGTTGTTGATTCGTGAATCGTTGTGTCTTGTCAGCAATCAAAACCTATGATCCAACATTCTCCCCCTTTTTGATGATGACAACTTCATTTGCTACGAAAGAATCTTTGACAAGCTTTGTTGATCTTATCTCTCTCACTCAATATATTCCTGTAATTGTGCAGATTTCTGCCCTTGAATCTATGCTATATATTCCGGTAAATAATTAATCTTTTCTCCCCCTTAATCTGTGCTTGCATGGTTTATTCCAGCAAATAGTGTTAGAGCAACATCTTTCTCCCCCTTTGTCGTCGACAAAAAGGAGAGTTCATATGATGATATTAATTATATTTCACATAAGTGTTAACATATAATAATACAAAACAAAATAACTACTACTTATAATGTAAGGTATCAAAAAAAATACAATTAAAGCATGCGATACCCAAGGTTCTTGTAATTATCTAATTTTTAGGAAACCATACCCATTTGGGTGTGGTTGGACCTTTATAAATATAATTGTCATTATTAACTACCATATCAAAATAATCATCAATCTATTTTTCTCTATATTTTCAATTAACAGGTACCCAAATATTTAGATAATTTTGATTCATATTTCCTGTCAATGATTTTGTACTACTAAAGAAATTATAAACATTCTTGGTCATAGCAGTATTTGAATTTCTATAAAAATTGGATTTAGACTTTTCTCGTAATCTACTACTAGCACTAACATATTTACTATACATGAAAGTGTTTCTAGTGTTATTTCTACGATCTATTTTATTATATCCTAAACCACTTTTATTATTTAAAGGTCTAGAATAGATAAAATCATGTTTAAATTGTTTTGACCTTTATTAAATTTTGTGACATCAGTGTTAAGTTTGTCAAATTTAGCCTTAAAGTCACAATTATTATTTTTAAAAGAAATATTACTATTATTCAAAATATCAATTTTCTCGTTTAATTCAGAATTCTCATTTTTTAACGTATGGTTCTCATTTTTTAGAAGGGAATTTTAAGATTCTAAATTATCTAAAGAGGATTGTAATAAATCATTTTTTATTTTCAAATCAAAAATTTCTTTTGAAAATTTTTCTCTCTTTCTCAAATATGATGTTTTGTTTATCTAGAAAATCTTTAATAGTTATAAAATTATTCTTTAAAATACCAAGTTGATTTTCTAAATTTAACTTTTCATTTTTCAATTTCTCATTTTCAAGTTCAACAGATTTCATTTTTTCTAAAATAACAAAAATAAGCTTTGAAATCTTATTGCTTATACTAACTACTTCATTATTATCTTTTACTGAAATTTTTAAATAAGAAAGTTCCTTTTTGTAGTCCTCACTAGTGGCTTTGACAAGGATTTTTCCTGTTGTATTTTGACTGGATCATTTTTTAGTCATTATTCTATGATGTTGTGACGATCGATAGAATTCCAAGCTCTGATACCAATTGAAAGTGTGCTATGCGGTGGATCGTGTAATATGGATATATGATAACATAGAGTATAGTGATGATAGCAATACAGTAAATAGTGTGGAATATAAAAGTAGTATAATAAAAATAACACAGGAAGTTTTTATACTAGTTCGGAGCTCCGCCTTGCATCCAGTCCCAGAATCCTTTTGGAATTTCACTAAAGAAACAACCCTCACTTAACCCAGAGGAACAAGTCTATACAACCCCTAAGCAGCTGAATAGGGACCTGAGCAGTAGAACGGGATTTTGCCTCAGCAGCCAAGGAGGACTTCACATGCCTGAGTAGTAGAACAGGAATTCAACAAATACAAAAGATTTTTTTTGACCTTGTGTGTTCTAATAACATGGATTTGTCACTCGCCACCCTTTCTATAACCTTTTCCTCAAGTATGATGTGTGTAGTTGTGTGTATATGAAGAAGAAGTTTCAAATTGCTTGAATAATATGGAAATGAATACGTAAGCAATGAATGTATGAATTTAAGAGACTAGTTAATTCAAAAAATATGATTCAAATATAAGAAAGTAAGTGAAGTGATTTGATCTAGAAATTCATGCATATATATAGTAGTTAAGGAGTTGCAACTGCTGGTGAAGAAATCTCTACGAATAGCAATGGTTGCAACCCTTCGCGAGGAAGAAGGCTATTCAAAAAGGAAGTGTCTTTTCACAAAAAATGATTGCTGCAGAATTCAGTCGACTGACTCGGGTCGTCCAGTCGACTGAATTTAAGAACATGCACAAATATGTTAAAATGTACAGATTCAGTCGACTGACTGACTGTATTCTAGTCGAATGAATTCTATTGTTAAGAAAAAACTACAGTAGCTCATTTGGTTAGAGTACTTGCCGTCCAAACTAGTGACCCAGGTTCGAGCCTTGCTCCATGCATTTTTTGAAAACTTGATTTTGATTAAAATATGCATGCAAGTTTATTCGAATGTGAATGATGATTCTTGAGGAAAGATTCTAACAAAGCACCAAACTAGACTTTATATACATATTTGATGACTCTTGTTAAAATATATAACTATACAAACCATATATTTAGCTGATAAGTCCGGATGTTATCGTAGTCGTAGATTCGTGAATTGTTATGTCCTGTGAGCAATCAAAACCTATGATCCAACAATTTGGAACTTGATGACTTCACAGTGTTTACTGATTTCGAGTACTGTCTGCACTTGATTCTTCTCTGTTGTAGTTTGATTGCTTGCATTCTGGTTGCATATGAATATAAATACTTGTGTCTGCACTGTGCATCTCCATTTGTATTTGAGTATGTTATTTTTACTGGTATGGTTGTTCCTTTGTTTCAGTGAGTCTGATTGCACTTGGTCTAGACATCTGATTTGATTGTATCTCATTTGAGATTATGCGCATTGATTATTTGATTACATTGAGCTCTGAATTGCATTCACTTGTGTACATGTTGCATATTCACTTGATGTTTCACATTTGTGTATATATGTATGTTGAGATTTTCATTGTCTTCGACATTTGCCCTTTCATGTGTGGTCTGGACTTGCTCGAGTCTGATTCGCGTAGTCTTGCTTCCATACTGCTATGATGTATTATGTTTGGTTTCTTAGTAGAGATGTTGTTTCATTTCCAGTTTGTAATTTTTCGAGCACCTGAACTTGCACTGACTAGTTTATTGCATTCACCATGCTTTTTTGGTCTTCACTATGCATTACACTTGTAGTTAGGTCTGCATGGAGTCTGGTCTTTGTTTCACTAGTTGCCAGGTCTTGTAGCTTCATTCTTGTGTCTGAATAGTTCACTATATTCATGTGAGCTTCAACATGTGTTCATTATGTAGTGAGTTGCTTGTACATGCCTCGTTTTTCTCCTGTTCACTACTATTGAATAAGTTCACCATATATGTTCATATTTGTGTACTGCGTTGCTGTTACTTCGACCTTTGTACTTGTTCAATTTTCATTTGGACTGGCCGAGTTGTTTTAGTTGTCTTGACCATTTTATTGAACTTGTACATTTGAATTTCACCTGCGTTGATTCTAGCTTATAGCACGGGTTTGACCTTGTGTTCATATCGTGACTTAATATTTATTTCACTTGAGTTGAACCCGGCTTTTGATTTGGGTTTGACCTTGTGCTCACATGTCCCTATAATTTTATCAAGTGTATATCGGTGTGCATGGCCTTGTGGCATGTATAGTGATACACTGTGCATGTCACAAGCTGTTCGTGTATGATGAGTTCAAAATTAAATGATGATGAACAACCCAAATAACTAAGACAAATAATATTTTTAAAATACATTTTATTTTACACTGCGAAAAATATTTTCTTTTCAATTTTACTGCATCGGTATTTATTTTTGTAGATTGCTCAGATACAGGATTCAATCTAGAATAGAGTTGAAGATAAATACGAGTGAATGAGCAATCTGTAGTAAGGTGCATTTGTAAATTAGAAATTGTGATGTAATCGAAATTGTATTGTCATTGAATTTGTATATATATAGTGTGATCTCAAATTTGTACTATTCAAAATTGTAATAAATATTTGTTTGAATAAAATATCTATTTGGATTTAAACTCTGTGTTATTTATTTTATTCAGCAAATATTTATTTAATTATGTGAAAAATAAAATAGTAAATTAACAAATACATTTAAATGAATATATATATATATATATATATATGTTTTTTATCATCACACAAAAATCGTATGATCGCATATTCAACAATAAGGAGGGTCAACCATGTGATGGCATGGTGAAGGGGATTTTGAATTCAAAAAGAAAGAGAAATGGCTGTTCAAAAAGAAAGAGAAATGGCAAGAGAGAAACACGGACCATGATTCTTTTTTTGCTTCCTAGTCTCTCATTTATTTAATCTCTTTACCCCTTCACTTTTGAAGTGACTTTTGTTTATAAATTAAATAGAATATTGATTTTATTTAAAATAAATTCAGATAAGATCTAAATAAAATTAGACTTCATAGGCTCAATAAGATCCAAATGGAAGAATTTTTTTGAAATTTACCTATTTACTCTACCACGGGCCAACCTAGTTCCAACATGCCAAACAAATCATAGGTCCGCAAGTGATTGATAACATGTTATCGGTTATATCATATACGACTCTTAGCCCACGATCTTTATCCTACTCTAAAGTTAACCTTGAGTTTGTTCTACAAATCAGAAGAGATTATTTACTCGAACATACCATTTTGTGATGGCCTAAGTGTAATGTATGTATCTTGAGTTTGTTCAACAAATACATACAGTTATCTTACCTCATCTAGTCAATATATTAATAATATTACACATAACATCTCTAACTTGAGTTTTGCTCAACAATTAGAGAGTATGCAATTAATTTATTAAATATAATGGTAGAGGACAATATTTATATTAGAGATTCATAATCTTTTATATATTTATTTGAATGTTATCAATCTACGGAATAATCTATTTCTTATGAAATATCCCCATGATTTAGGTGTCAAACACATATGAAATCATGACATTATACATATTTATTTATTTGTTAAAGTTAATTGGGTTTTTTATAGTTCCATTCTATTTAATTAAATCATATTTAATTTAATTTTGATTTCATTGTATTAATTAAATCACATTTAATTAATATTAATTCCATATTTTTATTTCAACAATTGAATTTTAATGTGTTCATCCTTAACAACTTAAAGATGAATATAAATTATGACATTTATAGTAATCACACACATGCATAAATTAATCGTTTCAACCAATGAAAGCATGCCACATGTGATTCGCATTAGTTACTATTAAGGCAAGTCTGCCCCTGTTCATAGGGGTGAACTTAAGGGGAAATATTACTTGGTTTTCTTGTAAAAGCCTGACTTGGACCATCATGCCTGAAGCCTAGCAGCAAAAGCCTACTTCATGAGTGTTGACCAACATTTCTCATGGACCAAATACATGTCTGTGCAATAAACCTTGCTCTCAAGACTTGTCCGCTACACAATCTTTGCCTATAATCATTTCCCATCTTCCTCTAAAGACAGTGGTCGACCATAAGCCTTGACGTACAACATCACGATCCCTACTTGACAACTTCACATCTTGCTTATCAACATCCAAGGCATGAATGTGACGCCAACCCCAATTCCACATGTCCATTCGTGGGTCATGTCCATACATTTCCCTATCCGTTGCCCATATTAGTCAGTCCTCCTACCTGCCTCATTTTGTCGTATGTGGACAGAAGTTCGACAAAAGCTCTTGACTTGCAACGAACTGCCTTTTTGGACGGTTTAAATCGACGATAAACCACACACGTCAGATTCAAACCATTCAAAAGGCAGATTATTATGGGGTAAACAAGAAAAAGCAGAGAAAGAAAGAAAACAAATATAGAATCTCGCAGCGGAATGAAAAAATATAATAATGAAATAAACAGTTCATGAAACTGTTTAAAAATAACATTGATTAAACCTTTATAATACAGATTAGAGTTACATAAAACAAGAAAAAATAATAAATAAATGCAGCGGAACAACATGATGAAGTGGAATAAATATAATACATAATAATCATACAAGATCTTCATCTTCATCCTCTAGAAAACCGTCTTTGATAAACTGAAAAGCTCAGAATGACCCAAGCGAATTGAAAAGTCAAAACACTTGAGTCGGAACTAAAAGATCTTATAATAAGTTAAATCAACAGTAAATAAATATGAGTGTAACGGCGACGGAGATGTTTATGGGGTTTGGCATCTTCTATCCAGTGTCTGACCTGAGTGCGGTAACTTAAGAGATGTTTGGGATTCCCATCTCCTAAGGATCCGTTAAACTATCTACTATGTAGTATAATACACTATTACAATAGTGTCTATAGTAAAGTAAAGTATTAAAATTGCGTTAAGGCATTACCCACATCCCTCTTAACACATTATATATATTCTCATAGTCTATACAGTGTCGTAAGCTCCTTCGTGAGGTTTACCAAGAGGGCACTCTATAGGTATGGTACAAAACAAACTCGTAGAAGGCGCGATATGGCATGTGAACACGACACACGAGGCAATGTCAGGGTAGATAAACCAATTGCAGAAATGGGGTTGGTGGTAACGCATTACAGCTTCTACCCCCCCAACCTCGGAACACGGTCCCAAATCAAAATCAAGGGGTGGCCACCAAATCATCACAAATCATAATATGTTATCGAAGAAGCATGTCCGATCGAAGAAATGACCTCACTTAGTTCAGGTATAGCTCTTGTTTTAGTCACATCTAAGCCGACACACGGGTGTCGAGGTCACATAAATACCTCATACATAATCATTCACCAAACCATCGTACTTCATTTCTGGAATCTCTATCACGTACACAGTTGTTAAATTGGTTTTTGGTATTGACAGAGAGTATGAAAATATCCGATCTCGGTCTCTTTAACAACCAAACTCTTATTTCACATGGGAAGGCTCTTTTACATTTCCCAAAATCAATTCATAATTGACATCAAAATATCATATTCAATTCAAACTATATCACTTTTGAAATTGTATTCACAATTAGGATTCTTATTTCATAATCATCATATTTACTCAAATATGTCATTTCACCATCAAATATTATTTCAAATCCCAACTCATGTTATAACATTTTTAACCTTGCTTAAAAATCAAGGCTTTAATTATAAACATTTCCACTTTACACCATCTGAAATTTGGAAAATAATTTATACAATATAATAGTTTAATGAGTTTAATGTAGTTTAAATAGATATAAATTAGGTTAAATAGGTAAAAATAGATTAAATAAATTTAAAATATGTTAAAATATTTTAAATAGATTTAAAATAGTTTAAATGGTTTAAAATAGATTAAATAGGTTTATTATGGATTAACAAGATTTAGAGTAGATTAAATGAATTTAAATTAGATTAAATAGAATTAAAAATAGATTAAATAGTTAAAATAAATTAAAATAGTTTAAAATGAATTAAATTAGTTTAATATAGTTTAATAAAGTTTAAATGAGTTAAAATAGTTTAAAATAGATTAAATAGATTAAAATAGATTAAGACAAATTAAATAGGTAAATTAGATTAAAATGAATTAAATAGTTTATATTGATTAAAATAGTTTTTTTGAATTAGTTTAAAATAGGTTTCAAAGTTATATCCAAACATTTCAATGACTCAATTCCGATAAATTCATTTATATATGACACTTCAACTTCGAAATTCCAATTTAAAAATCCTTTGAACGATTCATTAAATAAATTCTAATTTCAGCATTAAAGCTTGGATTATCGAAAGTAATTCAGTTTATATAAATCAATTTCTTTTTCAAAAATGCCAGTTAACTGAATTCAAAATTTAATGAATTAAAATCTTTTAAGACATCAATCCTAGTCATTCAAGACATGATCTTCACTGCTAAATAAATAGAAGATCATACGGTCTTGTATGAAGATCGAATTCTCTTTGAGAAATACATTGTATTTTGTTTCATGTTCTTGTAAAAGCCATTGAGTTTGTTTTGTAATTGAAAACTCAAAATGTAATGAATCATAAATTTTAACGATTTTTACAACATAATTAACTGAATTTTTCATGAAAGTAAAACAATTAGATTTGGTAACGAAAATTTTATATTTGGTATGCGTCTATTTAAACACAGCAAGTGTCAGATTTTCATCAACAAATATGAAAATTATTTCTGTTGTGTAATTTTCAATTTTAAACTAAAATTATTTAAATTTGATGAAAATTAAATAGTTTCGAAACCTGAATATTTTTATATAATAAAACTATAATCATTTTCTACGTGAGAAGTCATATTTCATTTTGCCAAATTTGCACTGCTCTAGCTTCGTTTATCTTATTTTCGGTGTTTTAGCAGCATTTTCGGCATCAAATATTGACTTCTGATAGGATGATTGTGTCGTCGATATCTGTGCAATATTTTATTCGTCTCGTTATACCGATCTCCATAGTATATTCATTTGTGTATTTCGGTGTCCGATACGCAGCAGAAACTGCGAAATGGTTAAGTGTACCAGTACCGTATTCGAGCCTTTTTGGTTTCGTTGTGTCTTTCCATTATCCACTGTGCAAACTAATAGCCATCAGCTATTAATAATGCCGACCTTTGACTGTTGTGTTTCCCAAATTAATTTATATTTCTAGTTCGCTTGCAATTCTCCTTTCCATTCATTCCTATTCTTGCAAATGAAATATTATAAGTTTATATTATATAGTTTCTTATTCCCTAAGCCTACTCATCTTCTTTCCTCGTCAACAAACCCGTACGTTCTTGCATCTCCTCCCACCTTTTCTTCCATCAACCTTTCAGTTCTATAAAAATTAAAAAAAAGAAAAAAAAGAAATTATAATAATATATATAACTAAGATTATAAATATTTTTGTTTGCCTGAAGCTACTCAACTAGGCATGTCAATGAATACTTTCGGATGCGGATTGTGCAATATCCGCATCCGCATTCGAAATCATTTTTGGATATCGGATATCTGCATCCACGGATACGGATGGATATTGGATAATTATCCTATCCGCTAACGATTGATAAATCAAGAAATATAAATGAAAAATTGAAGTTTAACATAAACCTTTTTCGATCCCATTAATTATTAAAGTGTTAAAAATATACAAATATAATGATAATAAATAGTTTTGAGCAGTTAATATGCATTTAGTGCGTATAATATAAACTTATAACTTAATAAAACCATAAATAAATATCTTCCATAATAATGAAATACACATAATTTAAACTATAATCTTGAAAAATAGCGGACGGATAATTTTCGGATGTGGATGTCTTTCATGCCCGCATCCGCATCTGTTTTTTGGATATCGGATATTTGTCCGCTTTTCGGATGGGATGCGTACGGATTTCAGATTTCGGGTATCCATGGACAACCCTATACTCAACTTAGAAACCCGCTTCTACACTCTATGTGCGACCTCCCGTTTCCTTATGTCTGTTGATTATCATTCTTTCCCCTTTTATGTTTGTTCTAACTTATAAGCAAAGATAATATATGCAAAGTTTCATATTCATTTCCATTTGGTGCCTGCATGTCTCCTTTGCGTGCTCATCTTCTTTCATTTTGCCGAGATTTGAGAGACGCCTTCACTCTCTGTTCAACCCTCACCAGATCCACCGCTAGCCGACCCTCCCTCTACCAGCTTTCACAGCAATCTTTCTCCCTATCCCATTCTATCTTCCTCCATCACAGCCTAGCAGTCGTTCACCTCCTCTGATCGTTCACCGATAGCCTGCGAACAATGCTAGTCCTTCCTCCGAACACCTAAAGCCAAGCACAGACACCACCCGGCAGCGTTCCTCCCATCTCCGCCTTCACTCGACATTGGCCATCAGTCCGCGTCGCCTTCCTCCATGCGAGACTATTCATCCCACCCCTCCACCTGTTACACGCCCGAGCTTCTTCAAAAAAAATAAAAGGCTTGAATATAATCTAGATCTATTCGCATAATGGAGCATTGTATGCTGGATTTGTGATGAAAAAGAAATGAAAGCATCCAATTGTTCTTGAAGGTGCTCACTCCCATGCATGAAACTGCTCCACTTTCCCTCATATCTTTCCCCGATTCACCTTCGTCCATAGTAGCCTTCACATCAGCACTCTGAACAACGTCCGCCATTGCTTGTTTTTTTAACCACCTGTCCAATTATTGAAAGGTAAGTTATAATTCAAGGGTATATGATTTTCCTCACTACCATTCAAGCATTTTTTTTATCACTCAAGTGTATAGATATACGTATAGCGTTTATTTAGTATATATTTATGTTTCAAAAAAAATTATTTTTCATAGTGTTGTCTTGTGCGTGTGTGTGTATGTATGTATGTATGTATGTATGTATATACATATATGTTTATAGTCACTTTTATTTTAAAGTATATACGTTTATAATAATAATGATGATGATGATGATGATGATTTTAAAGTATATATTTTTTATTTAAATATGCGTTTGCAAATTGAATATTAGTTTTAATAATAATAATAATAACGATAATATAATATACGTTTCGTTTCAGTTTATATCAAGCTAATTTTGATTTCTTTTTATTGGTTTTTAATTATCAGCTTTGTTCGTCAAATTCATATTCACCTTGATTTGCTTTGAGATTTGTCGTTTGGATTGGTCGATTGTCGAGTTCGTGATCCAATTCATAGCCTATCGTGTTGTCTAATTTCTCTAGTCACGAAAGTTGACCAGTCACTCACGATTAACATTCTTATATCTAGTAAATTTAATTCACATAAAATGACTATTGAAATATGCTGTAAAATTTAAATTGTTGGTTATTTAATTATTAAAAAGTGATATGCCATTATCTGTAATTATTGACCTATGACATATGAAACCATAACCTGTTGTGTATATTAAATTTAAATTAGTTACTGATGATATATATATATATATATATATATATATATGTGCATGTTGTTGATATGTTATATTATTATCATATCGTTCTCACAATGCAAGTTCCATGTTAGTTTAGAAATCCACATGGGTTGAAATGATGCATACCCCAACGATATTATAGATTAAGGGAAAATCGTTATGGGTTGAAATGATGAACCTAAGTGATTTTCATTTATTTTGAAATTTTGGGATTACGGGTTGAAATGATATATACCAATAAAATATTAAATTTAAATTGCGGATTGAAATGATAAATAACTGTATCACTTGACCATAGGTTAGAAAACTATATATGAACACCATTGGTCTATTTTAAACGAGTTTCGGAATTTTAAAAGGAAAATATATGGGTTTCAATAAATATTGATTTTTTATATAATATAAAAATTTTAATCTTAATATATGTGTAAAATTTAGTTTTTTTTAATTATACGTTTAGAAATTTTAAATTTATAAGTTATGTTTTAAATTGTAAATTATAAAATTTTACTTATAACTTTATTATTTTAAAATATATATATAGATATAAAGATTTAAAAATAGATTTAATAATAAACAGATTTAATTTAATAATACTTAATATAATAAAAGTTAATGATAATTTAATTTAACCAATATGTACAATATGTTTTGCTTCTGGTTGAGTTTATATATGCCTTTTATTGTTAAAAAAAATATGTACAATATGTTTTTAAAGATTTATTTAAAATTTATTTTTATATTTGAATAGAGTTTTGTATTAAGTTTAATAAATAAAGTGGGAAAGACAAATTGAAATTGATTTGAGATTTTATTTATTTAAGAATTATATTTAGTAAAAATTTATTTGAAAACTTATTAATTTTGAAATTTTAAAGATATGATTTTCATAACGTGATAATTGGATTTTTGATTAAAGGTGATTAAATGAATATTTACAAATTTAAATAAATTGAAATTAAATATTTAACATTGATTTAAATTTGTAATTTGAGATTTTATTAAATGTTATAAAAGTTATCATGTGAATAATTTTCAAATTTAAATAAAGTTAAAGTTGAATTTTGAAATATAAATAATATTTGTCAAATTGGGTTATTCACTGCACTATAATAGCCATTTTGCAACGGCTTTGAGCCATTGCAAAAGCATTTCGCAACGGCTTTGGACCGTTTCTAAATGAGGAGTGGCTAAAATTTCGGAACGGTTCTAGGCCGTTGCAAATTTACATTTCGCAACGGCCATGAGCCGTTGCGAAATTTGAAATTGCAACGGCTCAAGTCCGTTGAAAAATGTTACAAAAATTGAATTTGCTTCTTCTCATACAATATCTACAAATAAGATATGATAACCTAATATTGTAACATAATATCTCAGACACTCGAGTTGATGAATTCATAGAAACAAGATATAATATCACAAATATTACATCATTATACATGAACTAATAAATTGTTTATGCCCATGGCATTTAAAGTCTCAACAAGAAGCATTATGACAATTTTATACAACTATACTAGCCAACAAATCCACTCAAAAATACATGTACTTCAAATCCATTAAAGTACACATTACTGAAATATTATATAGTCTGCACCTCAAACACTCCATGCCCAATAAGCAGTGGCTGCTAGAATAACCTGTAATATACAAGATACAGGTTTATCATCATGAAAACTGCACGTATCAAATATGCTCTTTAAACGAGTCTTGTAAAAAAAATTAAAAAATTGCTTTTTCCATAAAGGGAAGTGACATACATTGTATATGAATAGAGGAATGAATTGTGCTAAACCCATTCACTTTCAAAATCAAATTCTAATTTATCCACCGGCCTTTCAAATATTCAATACAAACTTGCAACTTTCCTGCATGTTAGTAAGATCATTCTCTACAAGTTTGCAACAATACACGAATGTGTAAAACCACAATGCATGTATCGATAAGCATATTGTATACGAAGAACAATATTATGAGTCTATTTCCATGCAATATTTGTATATTTTGTGGTCTGAACCGAGTTTGGTGTATGTTAGCAGTGGTAATGCTATATGCTACTAATTTCTTCAGTGTGTATTGTTCTGTGATTTTTATGTGAATATCAATTGCCATATAATTTTCCTTCACTTCTATCTTCTTTTTTTCTTATGATTTATCTGCATATATGCAGAGGTAATGTCTATACATAGTAATATACATTAGTGGTTGTGGCTAAATAGTATATAAGTTTCTAAATACTGGGAATGTGATAATTTAGTTGGATTTTTATATGGTGTGATAGAGGCACCACTCTTCATTTTATTTTCTTTATACATCTTGAGAAAATACACAATAAATTATGCTTATTATACGCATATATGTAACCTAGATTCAATAACTTACCCATTCAAAACTGAAGGTGGATTGGAGAAGGTGCAAACCAAGAAAGTTGATCCTGCCATGCAATCATGTAGAAAGAAGAAGTCGGAGGCCACTAATGCTTCTTTCTTGGCTGATGTTAGAGATCACATTGATGAGTTCGTTCATGCTTCAATGGAAGAACACAAAACTTGCTTCCAAAAAATCATTCGAAAGGTCAGATATTCTAAGTTCATAAATTTCACAACGTTTTTGCTCCGTTATTTTGTTCATGTAAGTAAGTATTATTTAATGACCATAAGCATATAAGTTATTTCGAAATGGACCATAACTAAAACCAGCTTATTATTTAATGACACATATAAGTTAAGTGTCGCAAGCTTGAAACACATTCATACGACTCTTCCAAGCAAACATAGTATGTGAACACTCAAAGTTTAACAGTTTTCACTCCTATGTTAAAGTGAAACATGATTAATAATGATTAATAAATAAAAACCTTGTCCATTTCCTACGTTATAGAGTCCAACTCTATTAGGCTCATCTTTGGCAAGAGCTTTGACGTGTGCATCGAACAAGTCATAACATCAACGTAATCTCTTATACAAGTTCCATCACTTGTTTCATAATATGTTCCTTTGACCTGAAATACAGTAAAAACAATATTATAATGTTTGATCATAAATCTAACCTTGCTACCTTTGCATAATTATTACTTGTAGGCCTGGAATTATTCCTAATGTCATATCAAAGCAAGCACCTGATATACACGTCCATCCTCCCTCCGTTTAGGTTTAGGTGATTCATTCACTTAACAATCCTTCTGGATCCGATTTGATTACATTAAAGTACCTAAACATAAATTGATAAGATTCTAACATTAGTTACTATAATAGTGTATTGAACATAGTAGATAAAGGGTGCAACGCGGTAAGCAGAGGGTGGAATATAGTAGGCGATTGTTGTATGGTGAAATCTTAAAATTGCACATGCAGCGTGTCTAATTGGTATTGCACCTCGGAACCCGAGTGTTGTACTGTGGACATAGGTCATTGCAGCATTGTTACTGGGTGTAGAAGAGGTGGTACTGGGTTGAGTTAATACCTACCAAAGAGGACAACAAGTCAAAATTATAAATGACAATCTAGTTTTAAAAAGAAGATGACCTCACCAAATTCTGCAAAGAGAATGGAAAAACATAAAAAAATTGTTCAAATATATGAGAAAATCAAAAAAATAAAATTGTCGGGCACCAAATTTCTATGGCTTCGATAATTATTCCAATTTGATATATCTTGAACAAGAAACATTGCTAATAAATAAAGTAAGTTTAGAAAAGGAAAAAAATTCCCTCTAGACTTACATGGAAACCCTAGTATAACATAATATTTAAATTCCACTGAGTTTAATAAGGACTCAATAAAGTAAGTTTAGGAAAGAAAAAAATTGCAAACCATGCCAAAAACCATTGACTAATGAAATTTGGTTGATTTGATCTTTCAACCAACTAAGGAAAAAAGGTTGATTTGATCTTTCAACCTAATATAATGTGAACGACATTCTACTAATTGAACCTACTATGCTGTAAGCATATGCAATCTCCATTTACCCTTCACCATCAAGCAATTGAATATTTTAAAACTCTACTAAATGTATGCACTCTCACTATATAAAAAACAATTAAGCAATTAAAATATCTAATCAAAATTAAAATATATTTCAATTGTTACTTCTTCTTCGATCATGCAAATTAAACAACATCTATTCATTTTTTCTAAGAAGCATATTTTATTATTTAAATATTTGTTTTATACAGTGGTTACCCTAATGTGTAACACATAAGAACATGTATGTCTAAAGAAAAGACTTCCAACAAATTATATACTTTTTTAGCTTCTTGTAAGAATCAAACTCAAAAATCTTTTTCCATTTCAAAAAAGATCGATTTCTAAACAAATTTCCTTAGGTATCTCTATGGTGATCAATTGTACAAATTATCATAGCTAACAAATTATCTAAATCAAAAAATTATCTCAATTAGCAAATTATCTAAGACAAGTAACAATTCAGGCGACGAAATTTATAACTTCATTTTTGGATTACGAATCTATTTTGTTTTTCATATTTCGGGAAATAACTAAAACATGGAAAACGATTCATAATTTTTGTTACCTCTCCATCATAATGGTTTAAAAATTTTGTTCTTTTCATATTTTGTAACGTACATTTAAAATGCAAAACATAAAATTCAAAATGAAATCAAATACACGGATTTTGGATGGGAGGTGGGCTTGCTCTTTCTTTGCACGCTTGTCACTCAACATCGTCATCGGGCGGTGGCCTTGCTGGAGCTCGATTACGATGTTGGATGGGAGGTGGGTTCCAGGAGATCATCGGGTGAGCTGTGTGCCTGGTGTCAGAGGTCCTATGCCTTTTCTTCTCGCTCGAGTATTTGGTTTCCCCTTTTTGATCATTTCGATGTCCTTCTTTTGTGTGTTCTCGTTTTGTTTTTTTTTTTTTGGGGTTTCGGTTACCTGTCAGGCTTGTTGACAGCTTCTGGTTGAGTTTATATATGCCTTTTATTGTTAAAAAAAAAAAAACCAAATACACGGATTTTACTTTCTTTTCAAAAAAATTCCAACTCTCGTACGAACGGAATTTTCATTCAGTCAAATTAGAGCGATGAAAATAGAAAACCCAACATAGTCGATTGGACGGCAAAAGAATTACCAATCTTTTATATCCAATACATATACAAGAAATTTGAATTTATGAGCTGATGTGGGACTTTGTTTCATTACCTTTTCCTTTTCTCTTCCCCCTTTTTCTCCAACATATTTTATTATCCCCAAATCTTAAGAAACATAAAATTTAAATAAAATTTTCCTCCATAGTACTGCGATTCCATCTTATCCGTAGATGGATAACTAATAGCCTGATAAGTTTTACGTACGCACCTATTTTCTCTTTGCAAAGCTGCATATGTATGGTGCGTACGTTAATGTACATCTGTTAACCATGTACAGTTTTTCTATCATAAATACGAACCATTATAACTAAATAGTATGGCAGCTTGAAAAGGCCAAGCTGGCAATAGCAACTAAGATTTTACATTAATGACATAAGAAAAAAAATCAGTTGGAAGGTCAGCGTCAATATGTGACCATCCAACTAAATTATTTTCCCTAGTTGGCTTGTACATGTTTGTGCTTGTTTTGCCTAATTGTGTGCTAGACGATACTTCATCTCTATAACTTCCATCTTATCTATATTTGCTTTGTTAATGCATTATTTCTTCAATATCAGGCTTCCAAGTATCTTTCCTATATCTTAACTTACCATTTAATTAACCCAAGCTATTTCGACAAAAAAATCATCTATTGTTTTGCATTTCAGTAATTTAACTAGATGTAGCACTGTCCCAAATTCAGTTGTTCTTATGTTAATATATGTTGCCTCCGTAAATCAATACTTTTGCTCATCGAATACTTGTATAACTTCATTTTGGATGATATTTACTATAAAGCTCTACTTGATTTATACTAGTATTTGTTGAGTAAGGGACAATGGTTCAGTAAATTAATAGTACCACGACAATTATACTGATTTAACAATGAGTAACTGGTCCCTAAATCCTTCCCATGTTTTAAAATGAGGGGACAACATGGGTTATTGAATGCTTTCCTTTTCTCTGATCTGACACATCGATATCATTACTTTTGCTGAATTGGCCTTTTGTATTATGGAACAAAAATAGGAAAGATAAGCAAAGATAAGATGATGTATCCTTATATCTCTTTGGAAAAATTGTGCATTTATTTGATATATTACATGAGCAAGTTGAAAATTATAGGGAAAATCATAATGGCGCTAGTTCTCGCAATTTGAAATTATTACAGGAACATCTTCATTGGAGCTTAAGCTCCGCTACTATTTTTCAGTTTTTTGATAACAGCTCTCCTATAGTTAATAATCACCGTCTTCAATGGAGCTCGTTTTGTTAATAAACAAACGCAAAACATTGTTAATAAACAAACGCAAATAGGCTTTTTTGCGTTCCACGTCCCGTAGGCGATGAATTCAGGCGACGAAATTTGCAATTCAATTTTATTTGAGCTGGTGGAGAAAGTCGAGGAAATCGACTGACAATTAAGCGTACGTAATAGAAACTTGATGTAGGAGTAAAACTTAATGTGGGTGATTATTAACTAGTATAAAATGTCATTCTATCTATCCATTACCAATACTATACAAGATTTTTGGTTCTTTGTAAGTTCAAAATAATCTTTTCAGACCACCTGGTTCATGGTATCACTTTGTACCAGATTAAGATAAGATTTAGGTTGACTAATATGGACTTAGTTTGCATTTGAGTCATACTGTAAACAATAACAGTGAACAAATTATGAGAATAAACCAAGAGAAAATCATGCTCAAATGTATGAACTGACTTGAATAAAAGGAACGGTAACCTTAAATAAGTAAACTAAAGTTACAAAAAAGAGGTACCAAAGCTGGAACCTTCCAATGCCAAGTTCAAGGTAGAAGAAAGACTTGAAATACCAGTGTGAAAATAAGTCGGTTCCCTCCTATAGTGAATGATAAATATATTATATACTGATAGTTACTGTAACTTGGAAATATATAAACAAAACATATAAACTTATTACTAGCTAGCACCTACAAAATTGACCCTCCATAACAGAACTTATGACTTAGTTTTAACACATTTTATCAATCTTTCCACCATTCCCGTCGACCAATTTTTTAACCATAAATCATTTCCAACTGTTAAGACCTTCACAATAATCTGCCATCTCCATTATTAAGGCCTCAATTCTTTTTCATATAAAAATGATAATGAAAGTGAGAAATATCAATACTTAATTTAAGAGACAATTAACTACAAAAAAATTGGTCTGAGAGTGGTAGAAAAACCCGATTGTGAACTCACTAGCATCAGAATACTTAATTAACTACAATATTATGTATAATCAATATAATTTTTGAATCGTGAAGAATTGAGTAAAAAAATTAACCAGTTCTGCCGCCAGTAGCTGAGTAGAGCGGTTGAGTGGTGGACATGGATAGCTGATGCACGTCTTTGAAAGTGCTGGAGCTCAACTTCGCATGGAGGAGGTCGATTTGGGGGAAACGACGTATTAAGAAAGTGGCGAATTAGGGCATATTTTTTAGATCAGGGAAGAATAGGCCGAACGTTTTGTTTTGGACACGATAGCAGGAAGGTGGAAGATTTCTAACATGGCGAAGCTTTAGCCGGTGGATTTTGGTGAGGAAGGCAAGGACGTCGGTAAGAAGAGAGGAGTGGAACTAGGGATTTTTCCATGGAAATTTCCGCACAGTTTTTCGAGAGCATATTATTTGAGTATAGGGTATATTATTTTGGGATCGACTTTTCTAAGTGCATGGTTTACTTGGACGGTGGTGTATTTACGGCCAGTTAGTTTGAAGAAAAAAGCGAGGATTTACAATGGTCTGGCTGTTGTGAAATTGTAATGGACTCTGCCTGTTGTCAAGCAATTCGCAACGACTCAAAGCAGTTGCGAGTTCGCAACGGCTCAAAACCATTGCGAATTTTTTGCATGGGGCGTTGCGAAACTACCAATATGGTGTAGTTATTGCAAATTGTATAAATATTTAAAATTTGAAACCTATTGAATTGGAAGTGGTTTAGATTTGTAATATAAACCTGGGTTTGAAATAGATATAAATTAAAATGGTTTAATGGGAATCTGGATTTATTTATGATATAGGGAGAAACAATTCTAATCTGGAATTCTTTTCGATATGAACTCTTTAATATATAACTATTTTTAAATATAAACTATTTTAATATTTACAACAATTTCAATATATAAACTATTTTCAGTATTTAAACTGTTTAAGTTGGAAAGTGATATGATGTCAAAAATGAATATGATTTTGAAAGAGATATGACTTTGGCATGAATATGATATTTTCATATGAAGTATAAACTGTTTGAAATATGAAATGACCACGATATGAAATAAGCGTTTGGTTATTAAAGAGATCGAGATCGAATATTGTCATACTCTCTGCCAATACCGAAAACCACTTTAACAACTATGTACGTGGTGAAGATTCCAAAACGAAATGTAGGATGGTTTGGTGACGATTCTATATGAGGTATTTACGTAGCCCAGACTCCCGCGAGTCAGCTTGATATGGCTAAAACAGGAGCCACGCTGAGCCAAGTGAGGTCATTCCTCCTATCGGGCACATTTCTTTGATTCCATTTTATTACTTTGTTATTTGATTGGGTGCACCTTTGATTTGGCAGCGTGTCTCGAGGTGGGTGGTAGCAGCTGCTATGCGTTACCACCAGTCTGGCTCCGTAAAATGATGGTTTTCTGCCCTGGGCATTGCCTTGCATGCCTTGTCACATGCCTTATCTCACCTTCTACGAGTTTGGTTTGTGTCGTACCTATGGAGTGCTCCTAGATAGCCCACCTGCGGGTGGAGTTTACAGTATCTGTATAGATTGCGGCATTATATAAAATTTGTTAAGGGGATATGGGTAACTCCTTAATGCTATTTTAATAGTTTGCTTTACTATAAACATTATATATGTAGCGTATTGTACTATGTATATAGATAGTTTAACGGATCCTTAGAGGATGGATATCCCAAAAATCCTTTAAGTTATTTGTATTTCGGTTGACATTTCACTTGAGTTGAATTTACTAATATAAGAATGTTAATCCCGACTCGAGTGTTTTGTGTTTCGCTTTATGCTCGGGTCCGACTGAGTGTAATGACATTTGACTCGTCTTTGGATTTTGGAGTTTTGTTTGAAGATCAGCCTTTGTCCATTCATCTTTCCAGTTACTTCAGTTTATTCCAACTGTTTGTTTAGACTTGTCATTGGCATTTGTATTACTAACTTCTGTGCATTCGAGATATCTATTGTATTTTGTTTTAGTTCTGATATTTATATGGTAGCTTTATAAACTACTATTTTTCTATTCCGCTGCATATTATTGTACTAACCTATGTCTATGATTGATTTTAATTAATGTATATGCTAAGTTTTTCCAAATATAAATTAACAATCTGTTGTTTTGAGCAACTCAAGTCTGACGTGAGTGGATGATTGTCAATTTGAGCGGTTCAAAATATTAGGTCGTTACAAGTGGTATCCAAGCGAGGTTTAGACATACTTAGCATATGGAGTAAAAAAATACTCATTAGAGATAGGGTAGTAATACCCTTGAATGAGTGGAATCAATTATAGAATCATATTCATTCGAGCGTGAAATTCATTGTTAGAATCCTCCTGGATTAGGATTTCCCTCGGATTTTGGAACTATCCCTTTGTTCTAAAACCCATTCTTGTCCTTTCGTATTCTTCTTGACACTGGAGCATCGTATAGCTCTACTTTGGTTGATCTCTATAATTAATTTGAGAACATCTTGCCACCTCAATTGGCAACTTCGTCCTTTTGTGTGACTAATCCTATCGGCGCTCCCGCCAACCTTAGTACGATTTGTAAAGGGGTGAAACTCCCTTACAACAGGCGTCGATCCACCAGAGACTTCTTCGTCTTCGGTTTTGATGCTGTCATTTCTTGCAAAACCCGAACCATTTCTTTAGTAGACAACCAGGGTAATTCACTTATGATCGAATGCCAATTGTCTCAGGTTTATGCAGGCAGTTTAATCTTTTCGCTTGATTCTTAGCCTAATGATCTTCACTCCATCCCTGTTATCAAACAATTTCCGAATATCTTTGGTGAAGTCACTTCACATCCTCCTAAGAGGGAAATTGAATTCCGCATCGATCTTATTCCTGTAGCTCGACCTTTGTCCTTCCTCCCAAACGAATGGTTTCTACAAATGGTTTGTCATACCCTTTAGATTAACCAATGCTCCTGCCTTTTTGTTGATCTCATGAATTACATTCATCGCGATGTTCTCAACAAATTTGTGCCCGTATTCGTTGATGATATTCTCGTCTTTCCTGGGTCTCGGTTGACCCAGTTAAGGTCATCCGCGATTAATATAAGTCTATCCACCTTTTCTCTTTTGTAATTTGATTAGTTTATCTTTCTTTCGAACTTATCTTTGTAGTTAGAATTCTTTTTGATTAGAATCCATCTAAATTCGAATCTCTATCCTTGTTTTGAAATCCATCCTTGAATCATCAGGTGAGGTAGTGTATTTATAATTAATATAAAAATGTTTATATTATGTTGTTTGAATTGTTAAGTTGATTTGGTTTCGATCGATCCGTTCGGCCAACTCTATCGCTAGGAATTTCAAAATATTTGAACAGAGTAAACTGACACAATATTGTTTTCGAAATTTGTAAGTAAAATAATTTTATGTACAATTATATTTTAAATATAAAAGTATAACTTTTTTGTAATAAGATAGTTAAATGAATTAGTTATTAGAAATGATAATGCTATATTATCATTTATATTTTGTCAACCTTTCAAAAACATTAGCTAATGTTGCATGTTATAAGGAGACAAAATTTTAAGACATGGGTTATCACTCTGATTTGCAAATGAAATGGATTTAAACTAAGGATTTGAGAATTAAATTTCGGTGCTTTTTAAAATTAGGTTTTCAAAGGTTCTGGAAAATATATTATTTGAAAGTATCTTCGAATACGAATTGTTTCAAATAATTTTAAAAGAAATAAGTTGGTACTCTCCTCTCATTTTCGTTGGAAAATAATTTCGGTGATGATTGCAGCATCATCAACATTCATTTTCGAGTCTCGGAGTGGAGAGACCACTTAGTAGCTTTGCTACACTTTTATTTTGGAAAATGGATTTGATTTGAATTTGTTAAGTATGATTTGATTGATAAAGTGTGTGTATATATATATGTATGTATGTATATTTGTTCAAAATGGTATGAAGTGAAATCGGAAATTTAACTCTTAAGTTTTGTGTTAAGTGTTAGTTTTCAATTATTGAAATGAAACAAAATTTTGAACAATTGGAATGTCTAAATTGATTAGAAATGAAATTTAAATAATTTGCAATAATTGAACTAGGATAAAATTAATTTGTATAATACTCAATTGCATTATAAATTATATTACTAACCTGAAATATTCAAAAAGTTAAAATGTAATAATAATATGTAATTAAATAATATACAATATAAATGTAGGTGATAAGATGTCCAAAAGAAATATTGCTTAGGAAGTTTGTAAATAAAAATTTGGTGGTTATAATAAATGTTTATGCAGTTAGTTTATGTTATAAGAATATTTAATTGAATAAATTGAATAATAAAAAGAGAATGTTATTTGAATGGATAAAATGAATGTAAACCAATTAAATAGGGATTAATGGAAAAATTGGATTGAAATCAAATAAGTTGAATATAAATTGGTTAAACTTATAAACTGAATAAACCCATTGGATGATTAACGAGATAAACAACAAGAAATAAATGTTAATCGATTATGTAGTAATTAGGGTGAATTCAAATAAATTGAATTCAATGGAAATTAAATTCAAAGTGAGTTAATCAAATGATAATAAAAAATAGATGCAAATTAGTTAAAAATGAAATATATTAATGGTTCTAAATTAATTGTGCATCTGGTACTATTTTTTTCGGATCTAACTTTTTTTTTCTGTTGCTTCTATTTTCCTATCTTGTTCCTTTTCGAGGACGAAAAGTTTTGAGCGGGGGAGAGTGTAACGAATCGTAGCCTTTAGCTATTTTTACAACGTAATTAAATGAATTTTTCATGAAAACAAAATAATTAAATTTGGTAATGAAAATATGATATTTGGTATGCGTCTATTTAAACATAGCAAAGATTTTCATTAGAAAATATGAAAGTTAGATCTGTTGTATAATTTCCAATTTCAAATTAAAATCAGTTCAATTTGACGAAAACTAAATAGTTTCAAAACCTGAATATTTTTATATAATAAAAATGTAATCATTTTCTGAGTGAGACATCATATTTCATTTCACCAAATTTGGACTGTTCTAGCTCCGTTTATCTTATTTTCGGTGTTTTAGCAACATTTCGGCACCGGATATCGACTTTTAATAGGATGGTCATATCGTTGATATCTGTGTACCATTTTTTTGTCTTATCGTGCTGATCTTCATAGTATATTCATTTGTGCATTTCGGTGTCCGATATGTGGTGGAAACAACGAAACGGTTATGTGTACCGGTACCGTATTTGAGCCTTTTTAGTTTCGTTATGTCTTTCAATTATTCACGTTGCAAACTAATAGCCATCAGCTATTAATAATTTCGACATTTGACTACTGCATTTCTCAAACTAATTTATATTTCTGGTTCGCTTTCAATTCTCCTTTCTGTTCATTCCTATTCTTGCAAATGAAATAAATTATAAGTTTATATTATACCTGAGCCTACTCATCTTCTTTCCTCATCAAGCCATCCATACATTCTTGGATCTCCTCCTACCTTTTCCTCCATCAACCTTTCAGTTCTATAAAAATTAAAAAAAAAATAACTAAGCTTATAAATATTTTTGTTTGCCTGAAGCTACTCGACGTCGAAACCTGCTCCTACACTCCGTGTGCAACCACCCATTTCCTTATGTCTGTTAATTATCATTCTTTCCCCTTTTATGTTTGTTCTAACTTATAAGAAAAAATATATGCAAAGTGTCATATTCATTTGCATTTGGTGCCTGCACGTCTCCTTTGCGTGCTCATCTTCTTTCATTTTGTCGAGATTCAAGAGCCGCCTTCACCCTCTGTTCAACCCTCATCAGATCTACCGCTATCCGACCCTCTCTCTACCACCTTTCACTGCAGTCTTTCTCCCTATCCTATTCCATCTTCCGCCGCCACCACCTAGCAACCGTTCGCCTCCTCCGACTATTCATCGATAGCCTGTGAACGACGCCAGTCCATCCTCCGAACACCCGAAACCAAGCACTGCCACCATTCGGCAGCATTCCTCACACCTCCGCCTTTGCTCGACATCGACCATCGATCCACGTCGCCTTCCTCCATGCGGGAATGTTCATCCCACCCTTCACCTGTTACACGCCCGAGCTTCTACAAAAAAAATGAAAGGCTTGCATATAATCTAGATCTATTCGTACTATCAGGTTATGGGTTCTTATGCAATAAAAATTCATCCAACTTTAAACCTAAAATTTTGAAATCTAGGGTTTCCTATCAAGCCATGGGGGAAAATCAATTCCCTCACCAAATTTCTTCAAATTTCTCTTACTCCTCTTCTCAAATTAGACCACCTAAGGCTTCTCACATCAGAAAGCCATCATAGGTTATCAACATTGACGAAGATGGTTTTAAATTGGTCCAATCCAAATAGCAAAAGAGGAAAGAGGCCAAGAAATCACAGGAGTTGCTATCAGCTTTCAACAGAGACAACAGAAAAGGCCGTGATGATCATAATATGACCACTAATACTGCAAAGAAAGTTCAAGTGTTTCCGATACAGAAAAAACCGATAGCCATCTCACTGAATAGAGAACAAGGTCGTAAATCCTGGACTGATATTGTTACCGATCAGCATCAAGAACCCAATGATGAAGATTGCAATCTAGAGCATATTGCACCAATCAAGATTAACAACAAAAGGTATGGTCTGGTAAAGGAAGAGGTATGTAAAAGGGCAACTGAATCATGGAACAATTCTGTTCTTGTGTATGTAGTGGGTACCAAACCATACTACATGTTTTTTAAATCATATAGTCAATGAGATTGGAATCCGATTGGTGAATTTGAAATTTTACTAGAGAGAATGGATTCTTTCTAATAAAATTCAAAGATTCTCAAGATTGCTCTTCAGTTTTGAAGAGTGGACCATATTGTTACAATGGCAAACTCATCATAGCGAGAAAGTTGTCTGATTCTTTGAAAATGGACAGAGACTTGTTAACGTCTATGCCCATTTGGGTAAGACTACCCTGTGTTAATATAAAATTATAAGACAGAGAAGCGTTTAGTGTCATGGCCAGTATTATAGGAAGACGCGTCAAAATGGACGCAGCTACTACCTTAAAGACGAGATTGAATTACGCTCGCCTTCTTGTGGAAGTTTTTACGACTGATGAACTTCCAGAGGAGATCAATATCACACTCTATAATGGTGAAAACATCATACAAAAATTGGAATAAGAATGGGTTCAACTGAAATGTAATATATGTAAATGTTTTGGTCACACTAGAGAGAAGTGCAACCCAAAACAGATGTGGATACCCAAACTAGTAATCAAAAAGAGATAATCCTCAAGAAGATAGCTCAAGTGAAACTCAAGAGCCAAATCTCAATAATGAATTAATAACCCAGTCAAGAAGACAGAAAGACAATGATCGAATAAATCAAGAATGTATCATTTACGATCAAGAAAATAATATTGAGGCGCTCACCGATCAAGAAGATCAGATCACAGCTATGGAAGTTCATCAGGTTAAAGACTCTGACAAAAGTTCAACTGTTGTGAATCAGCACAGTACAGTGGAGGGTAGTATTAATAAAAAGGTCTTCAGCTCTAAAACCCCTCCTATCTCAGAGCCATGTTTAATTATAGAGAATGTTGGTACAAAAATATATAAAATCTTGCATCAAGATAATAGCCAGACTGGGAACAATCGATTGCAAGAGGAGTCTCCTTTGGATTTTGCTGCAGAAGTTGAGGACAGGTTAGGCATCAACTCAACGTTGCCTCGCAAGAAGGTCTCTCCTCCTAAGCAGGCTACAATAGCAGAGCCAATGACTCAGCATTGCCTCGCACAGATAATTTTGATATTTCTCTGATTAAGGTCCCTGAATTAGAACAAAAGGAAGAAAATGAATTAGCTGTGGCTGAAGCTGCTGACTAGTTTGATATATCTAATCTACACATTCCAAAACGAAAGGCTACTGGTGAGTTAAAGGGAAATAAAGAGAAGAAAGCTTTCAAATAAAATACATTTCAGTCAATCCAGAATGGGATGAGATGTCTACAAGACTAAAAGCTAAGAGTGTAGATAATAAGAGAAGAGGTAAGGGTACTACAGTGTCAGGTACTATTTAAATTTTGCTTTATTTATATGTGTGTGTGTGTGTCTATATTTGCTTGGAATGTCAGCAGTATGAATTCCCATGCTAAACAGTCTGATATTTTCTATATGATAAACATCTATAAGCCTACTATAATTGCTCTATTAGAAAATAAACTGAATGATGAAAATTATGAGAATTTTTGTCTTAAGCTATCTAACAACTGGAAACCAGTAAATAATAATGAATGTAACTGTAAAGGTAGAATTATACTTATTTGGGATTCTAATATTTGGAAAAATTTAAAAATCAATAAATACAAGCAATTTATAGATTGTCAATTTAAAATACAGGTGGATTTCTTATTCAAATTACTAGTATTTATGGTAGTAACTTGGAAAGTGAAAGAAATGATTTGTGGTGTAAATTAAAAAAATTTAGTTTAAAATATAAATTCCCATGGATTATTCTGGGTGATTTTAACACTGTTTTTCATGTGTCTAAAAAAATTGGAGGTAATAAAATTCCTCAAAATAAGATTGAAAGGTTAAATAATTTCCTTATGGACACTGGTCTTATTGAACCAATTATAAGTGGAAATAAGTATACTTGAAAATCTGGATTAGCTAAGAACATCCATTGTAAGCTAGATAGAATTTTAATTAATAAAGAATTTTCTAACATATTCCCAAACTTATTTTCTCCACATTGGAACAAAATTCAAGTGATCATACACCTCTAATTGTTAAACTTTTTTCCGCTAAAATCTCAAATAATAAAGTTCCTCCTTTCAAATTTAAAAACAGTTGGGTATTAAAAGAGAATTATAATTCTTTGATGGATAATAGCCTAAATTTCTCTTGTAATGGTACAAAACAATTTCAATTTAGTATGCTTCTGAAAAATATAAAACATAATATTAAAAACTGGGATAAAAATAATTATTTGAATAATAATAATCTAACTAATTTAAGAAATGAAGGAAAATGTTTACAAAATCTAGCAGATGAAAATCCAGAAGATATTGATATAGCTAGTAATTTTTTCAAGAATCAGAAAAAGTTATCTAATGAATTATATAAAAATGCAGTTAATGCTAGACAAAATGCAAAGGTACACTGGTTAACTTTAGGTGATGACTGTACAAAAAATTTTAATGCTAAAATGAGTAGCGGAAAGCATATAAATAATATTGGGAACATTATTGATAACAGAGGCAATATGTCCAATGAGTATGGAAAAGTTACTAAAGAAGCTATTGAGTACTATGAGAATTTATACTTTTCTGAGAATATGGAAAAAGAATTTCCTCAAATTATATGCAAGAATATTTTGAAAGATAAAGCTGCTGATATTTTACTTGTTGCTGTGTCATTAGAGGAAATAAAATATATTATTTTTAATGCTGGTGATAATAAAAGTCCAAGTCCTGATAGGTTTAATGCTAAGTTTTACAAAAATCAATGGGACAATTTAAAGAATCAAATTTATGAAGTTGTCAATGAATTTATGAGTAAAGGTAAAATTTTGAGAAGTATCAATCATACTTTTATAACTCTAATACCTAAGAAGAAAAACCCCACTAATATTAGTGATTATAGACCCATGTCTTGTTGTAATTTCATTTATAAAATCATATCTACTGTGCTAAGTAATGGAATAAATTTATTTCTGCCTTTCCTAATTTCTGAAAACCAGAGTGCTTTTGTACCTGGTAGATTAATATCTGAAAATTCTATGCTAGCACATGAGATGGTGAGAAAATTTAATACCAAAAATGGTGATAATGTGTCTCAAAATAGATTTACAGAAAGCCTATGATAAAGTGAATAGACATTTTATTTGTCGTATAATGAGATGTATGGGGTTTCCTATTGAATTCTATGACTTGATTATGGAATGTATTAATACACCTACCTTTTCCATTCTTATTCAAGGTAAACCAGAAGGTTTCATAAGCAGCAATAGGGGTATTAGACAAGGTGACCCACTGTCACCCTATCTTTTTACAATAGTTATGGAATATTTTTCTATATTACTGGAAATAGAAACTATTAAGGGGAATATTAACCCTATAAATAGAGTTCAACCTTATATAAGTCATCTCATTTATGTTGATGATCTAATGGTGTTTGTAAAGGCTAATAAAGTAAATATAGAATCACTTAAAAATATTTTTGATAGGCTGAACAATAATGCAGGGTTACAAATTAAAATAGATAAAAGCAAAGATTAGTTTAGTAAATATAGCAGATACAAAAATGACTTTTTAAATGCTTTAAATATTACTGAGGGCAATCTTCCTTTAAAATATTTAGGGCTTCCTTTGTCTGTAAATCAACACAAAGTCTCAGACTGTTCCATTTTATTGGATAAAATACAAGAAAGAATGGAAACTTGGTCTTGTAAACTTCTCTCCATTGCAGGTAGGTTAGATTTAATCAAAACAGTGATATATGCAATTATTCTTTACTGGTTACAAACTTTTCGTATTCCTACAACTTCTATTAAAAAAATTGAGAAAAGATGTGCTGATTTTTTATGGAGCGGTAAATGTCATAAACTTAGTTGGGATAAAGTTTGCAAACCAAAAAATGAAGGAGGGCTGGGTGCCAGAAATTTGAATGACCATAGTTTTACATGTCATTTAAATTTATTTTGGAGATTCTTAAGTGCAGACTCTTTATGGGCTAGATGGATGAAAAATAAGTATTTGAAAAAGGGTAATTTTTGGAACTTAGTTCCAAAAAATAATCGGTCTAACACTTGAAAGCAAATTTTAAATTGTAGAGAAATTGGTAAGTCTCTTTTAGAAAGAAATTTTAAGCTTGGTGAAGAAACAAGCCTATGGTTTGACCCCTGGTGCAAAAATGACTCCTTTGTTAATAAAATAGGCTAGAGTAATTTAGTTATTTTTCGTGACCCTAGTGCAACAGTATCTTCTATAATTAAAAATAATCAATGGCAACCTCATCTTCACCCCATTACTAATCCTCATAAAGAGGACATATGTAAAATTCATATTGATTTAAGTGTGGATTGTGATTACTGGACTTGGAAAGCAAGCAATAAAGGGAAATTTTCTTTTAAACATACTTGGAATATTATCACAAATAAAGAAAACAAGGTTGATTGGTATGATTGCATTTGGAACAAGGTGAACAGTCCCAAGATGGAATTCTGCACTTTTTTTGCATTACATAACAGATTGTCAACTTGGGACAAAATCAATAAATGATTCAATAACTCTAGTTCACTATGTTCTCTATGCAATCTAGAAAATGAGACTTCTCATCATCTGTTTTTTGAATGTAGTTATCCATATTTCATATGGAAGCATCTACAAGCCAAACTGGGTATTCAAAATAATGGTCAAGTGGATCTCAAGCAAGCCATCCATCATTTAAATCTCAAATTTAAAGCAAAATCTATGGAAAGGGATTTAGCTCACATACTAATTACTACGGCTGTCTACAATGTATGGAGGGAAAGAAATGCACGCTCTCATAATAAAACAACCAGCAGTAAAGAGCAGAAATGGCTGATAATTGAAACAGACAGTAATATTCTACTACAAAAATCAAAGAATAAAGTGAAAGATCAAACCAAATTTGAAAATTTAGCTGAAGACTAGAATACCGAAGCAGGGAATAAGCATCTGGAGTTATTCTTAGCCTACCCGAATAACTTAAAGAACAGCGATTTAAAAGATCGAAAAAGTGCTAACCACAAATCAGTCCTTTTTCCCAAATCTGGAGATTATACTGCTAAAAAGACCTCAAATCGAGATCGTGCTACTTCTAAAAGGAAGAAATCAACAGATCTGAGTGAAGCAGCCCTAACCCGCTGACTCAGCAACAGAAACCCAAGTATTGACTACAGATCTGCTGATTTCTCTGGATTTAACTTTGCTCAGAGGAATATCTTCACTGATGAAGAGTTGGTAGGAATGAGGGGTAAGTTTAATGAGGGGATGTCATATTGGAAAAGAGGAGAGGCGAGTGGAGTGAAGAAGGATGGAGAAGAAGACTGATTTTTACCGATCTGCCATTATTTTCCCTGAAAGAAGTAGCGACGATAGTATGTTGAAGTGTAGAGACGATGTTTTTAAGGTTTAAGTGTGTTAGATCTTGGGTTTTTACCCATTTCACTATGTATGGGTCGGGCCCTTTTACCTTGTATTCAAAAAAAATCTAGATCTATTCGTATAATAGAGCATTGTATACTGGCTTTGTGATGAAAAAAGAAATAAAGCATCCAATTGTTTCTTGAAGCTGCTCACTCCCATCTGTGAAACAGCTCCTCTTTCCCCCGTATCTTTTACTGATTCACCTTCGTCCGTAGCAGCCTTCACGTCAGCACACCGAACAACGTCCGCCACTACTTTTTTATCACCTTTCCAATTGCTGAAAGTTGAGTTTAATTCAAGTGTATATGATTTTCCTCACTGCCATTCAAGCCTGTTTTTATCACCCAAGTGTACATATATATATGTATAGCATTTATATATATATATATATATATATATGTATGTATGTATGTATGTATGTGTGTGTGTGTGTGTGTTTCAAAAAAAAATATTTTTCATGGTGTTGTCTTGTGTGTGTGTGTGTGTGTGTGTGTATATGATTATAGTAACATTCATTTTAAAGCATATATATGTTTATAAAAATAATATTGATTTTAAAGTATATATATTTTTATTTAAATATGCGTTTTCAAATTGAATATTAGTTTTTTTTTAAATTATAATAATAATATATATGTTTCTTTTCAGTTTATAGCATGCTAATTTTGATTTGTTTTCATTGATTTCTAATTATCAGCTTTGTTCGTCAAATCCATGTTCACCTTGCTTTGCTTTGAGATTTGTCGTTTGGATTAGTTGATTGTCAAGTTCGTGATCCAATTCATAGCTTGTCATGTTGTCTAATTTCTCCAGCCACGAAAGGTGAGCAATCACTCACGATTTATATTCTTACATCTAGTAAATTTAATTCACATGAAATGACTATTGAAATATGCTGTAAAATTTAAATTGTTGGTTATTTTATTATTAAAACATGATATGCCATTATCTGTAACTATTGAACTACGACATATGACACCATAATATGTTGTGTATATTAAATTTAAATTTGTTACTGATATATATATATATATATATATATATATATATGTATGTATGTATATATATGCATGTTGTTGATACGTTATTATCGTATTGTTCTCACACTATAAGTTTTCTGTTAGTTTAGAAATCCATATGGGTTGAAATGATACATACCCGAACGATATTATAGATTAAGGGAAATCATTATGGGTTGAAATGATAAACCCATGCGATTTTCGTTTATTTTGAAATTTTGGGACTACGGATTGAAATGATATATACCCGTAAAATATTAAATTTAAATTGCGGATTGAGATGATATATATCCATATCACTTGACCATAGGTTAAAAAACTATATACGAACACCATTGATATATTTTAAATGAGTTTCGGAATTTTAAAAGTAAAATATATGGGTTTCAATAAATATTGAATTTTATATAATATAAAGATTTTAATTTTAATATATGTGTAAAATTTAGATTTTTTTAAAACTATATGTTAGGAAATTTTAAATTTATATGTTAAGTTTTAAAATACAAATTATAAAATTTTACTTAAAACTTTATTATTTTAAAATATATATATATATATAACAAGATTTAAAAATAGATTTAATAATAATAAAATTAATTTAATAATACTTAATATAATAAAAGTTAATAATAACTTAATTTAACAAATATATATAATATGTTTTTAAAGATTTATTTAAAATTTATTTTTATGTTTGAATAGATTTTTTTATTAACTTTAATAAATAAAGTGGAAAGGATAAATCGAAATTGATTTGATTTTTATTTATTTAAGAATTATATTTAATAAAATTTGATTTGAAAACTTATTAATTTTGAGATTTTAAAGATATTATTTTTATAACTTGATAATTGGATTTTTGATTAAAGGTGATTAAAAGAATATTTACGAATTTAAATAAAATTGAAATCGAAAATTTAATATTGATTTAAATTTGTAATTTGAGATTGTATTTAAATGTTACAAAAGCGATCAGGTGAATATTTTTCAAATTTAAATAAAGTTAACGTTGAATTTTGAAATAAAAATGAAATTTGTTAAATTGGGTTATTGTAAATTTGTATAAATATTTAAAATTTGAAACTTATTGAATTGGAAGTGGTTTACAATTGTAATTCAAGCCTAGGTTTGGAATTGATATAAATTAAAATGGTTTAATGGAAATCTGCATTTATTTGTGATATTGGGAGACACAATTCTAATCTGGAACTATTTTCAATATGAACTCTTTAATATATAACTATTTTTAAATATAAACTATTTTAAAATTTATAACTATTTCAATATATAAACTATTATCAATATTTGAACTGTTTAAGTTGGAAAGTGATATGATTTCAAAAGTAAATATGATTTCGAAAGAGATATGATTTTGGAATGAATATGATATTTTGATATGAAGTATAAACTGTTTGAAATATAAAATGACCACGGTGTGAAGTAAGCGTTTTGTTGTTAAGAGATCGGGATCGGATATTGTCATACTCTCTACCAATACCGAAAACCACTTTAACAACTATGTACATGGTGGAGATTTCGAAACAAAGTAGGACGGTTTGGTGACAATTCTATATGAGGTATTTATGTAGCCCTGACTTCCGCGAGTCAGCTTGATGTGGCTAAAACAGGAGCCACGCCGGGCCAAATGAGGTTATTCCTCCTGTCGGGTACATTTCTTTGATTTCATTCTATTGCTTTGTGATTTGATTGGATACACCTTTGATTTGGGAGTGTGTCTCGAGGTGGGAAGTAGTAGCTGCTATGCATCACCACCAGTCTAGATTCATAAAACGGTAGTATCCAACCCTGGGCATTGTCTCGCGTGCCTTGTGACATGCCTTATCGCACCTTCTACGTTTGTGTCATACCTATGGAGTGCTCCTGATATCCCACCTGCGGGTGGAGTTTACAGTATCGGTATAGATTACAACATTATATAAAATGTGTTAAAAGGGATATGGGTAACACCTTATTGCTATTTTAATAGTTTACTTTACTATAGACATTATATATGTAGCCTATTCTACTATGTATGCAGATAGTTTATCGGATCCTTGGAGGATAGATATCCTAAACATCCTTTAAGTTATTTGTATTTCAGTTGACATTTCACTTGAGTTGAATTTACTGGTATAAGAATGTTAATCCTGACTCGAAGTTTTGTGTTTTGCTTTATGTTTGGATCAGACTGAGTGTCACAACATTTGACTCATCTTTGGAGTTTGGATCAAACAAAGTTGTTTGCGTTGGTGAAGTGTGCTTTGACAAGGATGGAAATCTAGTCGAACAACGTGGAAATTTCTGTTTCCACTACCCAAATTGCTCGGTTCATAGATCTTCCATTGTCAAGGATACACATTAGTTTCTTTTCACTCTTTCTTATTGTTATATGATCTTACTTACGTTTTCTACGCAAATGTAAATATAAAAATATATAATTATTAAATGATTTGTGTTCTTATATTTGAATTCTCACGTTATCACTATTATAAGTATTATCATATATGGATTCTTAGTTAGGATAGTTAGTAATTAAGGGCTAAGTTTTAGTTTCAGAATTAAGTGTTGATTATCCATGATAACACTATCATTATATTCACATGTCATATAGTATTAGATTAAGGGGGAGTTATATAGTTTGGAGTTAGTTTTTGTTGATGACAAAGGGGGAGAAGTATAAAATAGGATACTTAAGCATAGATTAAGGGGGAGTTATTAATTTTAGGGGGAGTTATTAGGATAGAAGTAATATTTTATAAACAAAGGTTATCATCATCAAAAGGGGGATATTGTTAGTCCCTGAGAAGTTGGTTTTGATGACAACAACCTTAGAATAAGATTATAAATTACAAATACTAACATTATTGTTTAGATATATATATGTATATATGCATGATATATATACAGGTACCAAAGAATGAAGACTGTACAATATAGAGATTCAAAAACTGATAAACTCAAGATCGAAGATATCAAGATTCAAGATTCAAGATTCAAGACTCATGAGTATCAAGATTATCAAGAGTTCAAGATTTTAATATAAGTAATTTAGCTAGGAATTTTGTTAAAACTCCTAGAAAAGCACTGACATCTTAAAATCCATTTTATTCATGGAATAGAATTAAGTATAAAATAGGATAGTTAGGCATAGATTAAGGGGGACTTTTTAGTTCTAGGGGGAGTTAATAGGATAGAAGTAATATTTTATAAACAAAGATTGTCATCATCAAAAAGGGGGAGATTGTTAGTCCCTGAGAAGTTGGTTTTGATGACAACAACCTTAGAATAAGATTATAAAATATAAATACTAACATTATTGTCTAGATATATATATATATATATATGTATATGCAGGATATATATATACAGGTACCAAAGAATGAAGACTGTATAGTATAGAGATTCAAGAACTAATAAACTCAAGATCGAAGATATCAAGATTCAAGACTCATGAGTATCAAGATTATCAAGAGTTCAAGATTTCAATATAAGTAATTTAGCTAGGAATTTTTTAAAACTACTAGAAAAGCACTGACATCTTAAAATCCATTTTATTCGTGGAATGGAATCCACTTCGAGCCCGTTAAAGGGATGGAACTCTAAGTAGGATGGAGCTGCCTTGTTAATTACCATAGGTATAGATATTAAAGGGCACTTGGCATCATAGACTTTTTGAGAAGTTTTGATTGCTAAGTTGCTAAAAGAAACACTTACTCATTAAAAACAACATGTCTAGAAATATACATTCTACCATTACTGGATAAACACCTGTAACCTTTTGATTTGCTGCATAGCCCAAAAATGTACATGGTGATGACCTATAACTTAGTTTGTGAGAATTGTATGGACTGAGATAGGGAAAGCATAGGCAGCCAAATACTTCTAAACTGTGATGGTCTGGCTTGATATTATAAAGAACTTCCAATGGACACTTTAGTTTTAAGACTTTTGTAGGCAATCTATTAATTAGGAAAATTACAGTAGCAAATGCATCAAGCCAAAACTTGAGTGGTAGTGATGCATTTTCCAACAGTGTTAAACCTGTTTCTACTATATGTCTATGCCTTCTTTCAATCAGACCATTTTGTTCTGAAGTATAAGGACAAGTTGTCTTGTGTATGATACCTCTTACTTGAAAAAATTCCCTCAAGGGTAAAATTTTTGTTCTATTATCCATCTGTAGTATTTTTAGTTGACAGTTTGTTTGTTTTTCTGCCTGCACTATAAATTGTTGAACTGCATTGCATGTTTCAGATTTTTTTTTTCAAAAAATGTATCCACACATATCTTGAGTAGGCATCAACAAAGGAAATATAATATTTATACCGATAGTCAGTTGATATGGGTGTTGGACCCTATAAATCAGTTGCAACTAGTTCTAATGGTTTGTTGTAACTGACTTTGGAGTCCACAAATGGTAATTTGTGGCTTTTACCCATTTGATAATAATTACAGATATATGGAGGTGTTTAATAATATTTACATGAGGATGTCCAAGCTTACAATGCCAAATATCAAAAATCTTACAGTCATTCACAGTTTTGATTTTAGAGTTATTACACCATTTTTCTTTACATCCAGATGTTTCAAAGTATACAACCCCTTAACTTCTTTACCCTTTAAGAGAATATCTTTTGTTAGAATATCTTTGACTAAACAATATATACACTTAACAAATTTTTCTTGATAGATGGTACTCTTAATAAGTTATGCAAGTACAATTGTTTCTTTCCTTTTATATATGCACATCCAGTATGAGTAATTTTCACAGACTTACCATTGCACATAAGTATTGATTGTGTACCTTTATATTTCTTGTTGTCGAGATTTAAGGTCCCCAAGCTTCCAGTGACATGATTTGTTGCCCCAAAATGGGGATACCAACTGTTATCATGAATATCTTCAATTTTGCATTGTCATTGTTGTTGCAGTCGCTTTGACCTATGATTTCTTATTGAGTACATATCATATTTGCACTGGGGTTATAGTTTCTTGCATTGTTGCTATTTTGTTGAGATGGGGTGTAGTTAATGTCAATTCTAAAGTTATATTTATTAGAAGTATGACCAACCCTCTCACAAATCTGACATCTGGGTCTGTTGTTTCCACTGTTATTGTACCATCTTCCACCTCTTCCTCTTGATCTAGAGGACCGACCACCCCTCTGATTATTATACTATTGATTTATGTTGTTGGATGCTTTTTCGTGATTCTTGAGTCCATTGTTAGTGGTAAAGTTTAGAGACATATCTGATATAGTTGGTTTCTTTTGTTCCAATCTACCCTCATGAGCTTGAAGGGTAGAATGGACATATTGGATTGATGGTAGAGTTTTCTTTGATGATATAATGGCTACTGTTGATTCATATTCATCATCCAACCCTCCAAGAATTGATAGAACATGCTCTGTGTCACTGACTTTGTGTCCTGCAGAAGGTAAATGATCACATAAGGTTTTCACATTCACAAGACAGTCTCTCATTGACTGATTTTCCTTTTTAACATTTTGCAATTGTCTCCTGTAGTACATAATCTTGGCCGGTGACTGAGTACTAAAGATCTGCTCAATTGTGGACCAGATCTCATGTGAAAAATTACATCCAACTAGTTGTGGAAGTAGATTAGCATTTATAGATGATATTAGCCAAGAACTGACTAAGCTATCTTGTCGTTGATGTATTATAAATTCTTGATTGCTAATGAGTTTTCCATTCTTGTATGCAGTATACTTTGGTGGTGTGATTATAGTACCTTGGACATATTGCTCCAGGCCATATGCTTTGATTGCAGTTTCAATTTGAAACTTCTAAAGCAAGAAATTGGTTTCATCAAGTTGGATAGACAGCAACTGACTTTGAGGCTTGATAATCTCTTTCAACAGTTTTTGAGTGGGATTGAATCTGGCATTAGTGTGAATGCTGAAGGAGGCAGAGTTGTCTTGTTCTCCTTCGACCATTGATACAGAAATCAAGAAGAGTGATCAAAAAAAAATTATTGTAAAGGAAATGCTGAGCAGCCAGGAAATTTTTGACTGATTAAGAAAATCTGATAGGAGTTTCTAGGCGGGGCACGACAGAGAGTTTAGGCAGTGATCTTGAGTCAGGTATAAACAGAAGCAGAAAACTGTGATGATGAGAATTATTTTATTTCTCAGATGATTCAAAGAAGGTGCAGTCTAAACTTGATATGATGATGTTAGATCTAATCTTGATCAAAACAGAAATTGATGATGATGAGAATTCTCTTGATTCTCAGATGATTCAACAAATGCAGCCTGATCTTGATATGATGACTTTAGATCTGATCTTGATTAATGACATGACATTTTGCTGTTAAACATGGTAATGCTCTGATACCATAAAATGATTTTGAGAAGATGAAGTAATTGATTTTATTGCTATGCACTTTGATTATACAGAGCTTTTGATGATTAATAATATACAACAGGCGTGTATGCTGTATTTATACAGGCAGCAGGTATAATTGCTTATTGGACTGAGATGAAGTCCACAGTCCATAGCTAAAATACATAACAAAGTAATATACGAAGCAAGCCAATTCGTATTATTCATTTTAGAGAAGAATGGTTATTGATAGTCTTCTTGCTAAATAATTTCAATCTCCAGTTTGCTGTTAATTTAGTTCTTCATCATTCAATCATATTTGCGTGAATATCAGTTTTCACTGTTCCCTATAATATTTTCATTTGCTGCCATGTTTGTACTTTTTCACATGTGTATTGCAGATGCCTATGCTCTTTCAATATTCACTTCTCCACGTTATCATTAATTTTTTATTTCTCCGTGTTATTTCTTTAATTCGACCGTACATGTTACTACGTGATGATGGAGTCAATGTATTGACTTATATGTCTACATGTTAGTACCAAAGAAAAGCCTGAATGTTAGTACTATTATATAATGAAATGATATATGTTTACATGTTAGTACCAAAGAGAAACCTAGTACTATTATTTAATGAAATGATATATTACACATCACCACTGTGATGGACTAAATTAATTGAACTTATATGTTTACAACTTTACATGTTAGTACTAACGTCATTTGTTAACTTTTCATTTTATTTTGTAATGCATTGTATGATACTAAAAAAAAACTTATTACAGTTTAAACTCAAACCTCATTGTTAACTCTTCAGCCTTCCAAAAAAAGATTACATAAGGTAGCAGTATTGAGTTAGAATGATTAACCGAAAATATGTTGATGCTTTTACCAATATGATTATGAGCATTCACTACAGCCGTATTTCGAAATATAAAACTCTTCCACTGTATTTTTGGAACCCACCATTAAGAGCAAAGTATCCATCAAAATTCTTCGAAATGCGTACAAACAACATTTGGATGTCCAGTTTCATCTCCTATTCCGCACTTATCTCTTCCCCTGTGGTCCTCAAATTAAAATTTTGGATCAATACATTACAATTTGATCTCTGCTATGAATATAAAATGGATAATAGTGAAAAATATTACACACTTTGACTGAGAAGACACATAGTAATTTGAGTTGATTCACGCAGTATTTGATGCTCTATTACTTTATTTCTAAGTATACCTACCCGCTCGGTATGCAATTTATATTCCACTGCCGACGCAGTTACTGTGTGCAACATAAAGATACAACCATGTATGCAGCGTTCCAAACCTGTACTAAAAGTGAACAGACATGAAGACTGACAACATTGGAAAACATGTGAGGCAGACAGAGACATACCTGATCAATATCAGCTCCAGGCCCGGCCTCAGGGCAAGACAATCAAGACGGCCGTCTAGGACAGCAGATAGAAGGAGGGCAACAAATTTTTAAATTTCTTTTAAATAATTTCTTTAATTTATCATACAACATCAACTAATACCAAGTAATATGTCAGTTTCGTGGTGTGTTAGTCCTATTTCTTCTTCAAAGTGTCAGGTTTGAGTCCCATTGGTAAAATTGTTTTTACCTATTCTGTTTTCGGTGCAATTTCATCTCATCTTTGCCTTAAGCAATCAAAGTTAACGGGCCGGCCCTGATCAGCTCCCATCTGATCAATACCTTATGTACAGCAATTTTGAACACATACCACAGCTCATTATCTATGCAACCCAAGATGCATTTATCGCCATTGCAAACATTAGCTTAAATCTATCCTTCCACCACCTGCCTTACCACTTGCTTTACAAAATTCATGCTCATGCATCTGCATTGGAATGCGACTTACGTTTAGCAAGTGCAACTTACTTTGGTTTCTTCCTATGTTTTAATCAGGCAGCAACTTTTCTGCCATTAGACGCACGGCACCCACGTATGCACATTCACAAAAGATCACCAACATGCACACACATGCATGCACGCATGCATGCTCACCATCGGTCCTAGAGAATAACTCAACATACTATCCAGTTTGTACCATTCATGCTGCGCTCCAACCAAATTGGCATGTATCTTTTAATTATCTACTTCTATTCCGCGATCACATACCTGAATCTTCACACAAATATACATATACATGCATGAACAATGCTATCCAAGTACAGACAATATACATATACAGAGTACTGTGATGAACTGTGATATTCAAGTACATAGCATTTCATAATTCAGTATCTGTTAGTTTATGGATCTATGAACAGTTATAGCTGAAAACTAATCCGGAAAATTTGCTAAATCATCCTCTATTGCTATTGGTATACGATCCATAGTGTTATCCATGACTGAGATGTCTTCTGTGTTACAACAGCAATACAGTCCTTTAAGTTGCTGAAATTATATTAAAACTTTATCCTGCATTAATTCATGCTTCAATCTACATACAAAACGAACTTGAAATTAACCCACTACCCACTTATAACTAAATTGGTGATCCACTTACGATCTATGTTACTCCACGTCCTTACATCCAATCTTTTTTAATTCTCCGTCCTCCATGCATTTTCTGTCATTTACTTCTTCCATTTTCCATTCTTATTTACTACAACCAACTGTACAGGCACAAGATACACTCTAACATCAAATATTCATTCATCCATTACATCAATATATTAAAAGTTTATACTTTATTATCATTATTCAAATAGTATCTCCTCTGGACAAACCAAATTAAATTTCATCTTCACCTCTAACATCTCACATATCGATAATGGTTCACCCACTTATTTCAGCTTTTAGAAAACCACCTACTGTTATGCTATATACAGCGGACAACCAAATAAAAAAAATAAACGAACTTAATCATTGTACAACAATATTGTACAAATATTGAACTGCAAATTCCGTGTCAACTTTTTCCAGTTCGACTATTTCATCTAATTTCTACAACATCATACATAAATATCGTTCATGGGTTTTGAACATAGAATGGAACAAGATGACAACTTCTGTTCATCCACAAGAAAGACTTACATCTCTACGTTAGTGGGTTATGACGGAAAGCGCGTGAGGGTTTGTTCCAAACCTACAACCGTACATACTAAGTTCCCATTTTATGCCATACTTAAACAAGCATAAATTCTATGCTATGCTATTTGTTAGGTGAGCCAAAAGTTGAGTAGTAACTGTTACGACCAGTTTTGTTTGCCTGACTTCGCGTGTTTGCCATGAAAATTCAGAGGACGGAAGAGTTGCAGATGGGTTAAGATTAGAATAATGGGTTGTAGAGGGTTAGAATAGAGTAGATTGGAGAAGAGGAAGTCGAGCAGCAGCAAGAATATCAAGAACAGTTAACAGAGAAAAGAAAAAGAAGAACTGAATTTTTATTAATAACGTACATAATATGTCACTGTTTCAATACAAGCTTTATATATACATGCATTGCCATATAACCCGAGTACAACCAGAGCAGGACACATCATTAACTCTAGTAACTCAACACCCCTCTTCACTTCAACACAGCAGTATACTCATGCACACTGTGCACCGTGCACATAATCCTCCCAAGTCTTTTCTTGCGCACCCACCTCCAGATCATTTTGCTGCTCTTCATCACACTGTTGATCAACTCCAACATGTGAACTGGCTGTAGCCTTACCCTCTTCCAGTCTTGCTTGAAAATACTGCTCGAGACCATGACATCTCCCCTTCCCATGAAAAAGAGACCTTGTCCCAAGGTCTAGGGTTGGAAACTTATCGATCACCTCCCAATAGTCCTCCCAAGTAGCTTCTTCTTCAGACTGCCCCTTCCATTTCACTAGAATTTTTACTGTAGGCTTGTTATTTTTAGGCACCATCCTCCTATCAAGTATTCTCTCTGGTTCCCTTATCATCTCCTCAGTAAACAAAGGAAAATCCTCTTGTACAACAACTCTTTGCCCAATCTTCTTCTTCAGCCGCGACACATGAAAGATGAGATGTATCTTAGCTTGAGCAGGCAGTTTCAGTTTATAGGCAACTTCTCCAATCCTCTCTTCAACTTCATATGGACCATAATACTTAGGCGAAAGTTTGTGTGTTTTACAATTCCAAACAGTGATTTGTCTATATGGCTGTAACTTTAAATACACCCAATCCCCTACATCAAAGCTTCTGTCAGTTCTCTTGAGATCGGCAAACCTTTTCATTCTGTCCCTGGCAAGATTTAGACTGTCCTTCAACATTTGTATCACCACATCTCGTGAGAATAACTCCTCTTCCACCTGCTGTACCTTAGCTGTGTTAGGGATATATGACATTAAGGTTGGTGGGGAGACTCCATACACGACCAGGAAGGGTGTGGTGTTTGTAGAAGTCTTCCATGTAGTATTGTACCAATATTCAGCAAGTGTGAGCCATTTAGTCCATTCATGAGGCTTATGTGAAACAAAACATCTCAGATATCCCTCTAAAACCTTATTAACAGCCTCAGTTTGCCCATCTGTTTGAGGGTGATAGGCAGAACTGAGCTTCAAAGAGCATCCTTGCATTTTAAACAGCTCTTGCCAAAATGAACTTGTAAACAATGCATCCCTATCACTAATGATTGTAGTGGGAAGGCCATGTAACTTAAAAATACCATTGAAAAATACTTGTTCTACTTCCTTAGCTGTATAAGAATGGGTTAATGGAAAGAAATGTGCATACTTGGATAATCTGTCAACCACAACATAGATAACAGTGTATTTCTGGCTCTTAGGTAATCCCGTGATAAAATCCATGCTTATTTCCTCCCATATTCTCTCTGGTACAGGCAAGGGTTGCAACAACCCAGGTATGTTAATATTCTCTGCCTTATTTCTTTGACAAGCATCACACTCCTTCACATACTCTTCCACATGCCTCCTCATTTTTTTCCAAAAGAAAACTGATTTTATCCTCTTTAATGTGCCCTTAATTCCAGAGTGTCCTCCCAAAGGTGTTGAATGGAACTCATGCAGTAAGACTTGAATGAGAGTGTGGTCATTATGGTCTATGAGTATTCTCTCTTTATGAAATACCAAACCATCTACTACCTTATATTTGCTGGCTGGTTTGCTGCCATCTTCAATTTGCTTAATAACCTTCTCATAAAAAAGAGATCGAGACAAGGTTCTTCTTAATTCTAACAACCAATCAGGTTGTACTTGAGAAATTGCCAGACAGCTAGTGTTGATGGTTTCAACCTCTTCATTTCTTCGAGACGATGCATCAGCCACTACATTCTCCTTTCCACTTTTATACTCAACTTGATAGTCGAACCCGTGTAACTTAGCTAACCACTTAGCTTGTACTCCTGTATGCAACTTTTGGGTTAACAAGTACCTGAGGCTTTGATGGTCAGTTCTAATAATGAACTGTCTTCCTAGTAGATATTGTGACCACCTTCTTGTAGCCAGAATTAATGCTAACAACTCCTTCTCGTATGTGGACCAATTCAGTGTTCTGCCTTGTAATGCCTTGCTCAAAAAAGCCAAGGGTTTATTATCTTGAATGAGGACTGCACCAATTCCAACACCACTAGCATCACATTCAACTATAAACTTTTTATTAAAATCTGGCATTGACAGTATAGGAGGGTTGCTGAGATATTGCTTCAACTGTTCCATAGCTTGAGATGCCCCTTCACTCCATTGAATGCATCCTTTTTAAGTAAATCAGTAAGTGGCTTGGTAATTACTCCATAGTTTTTTATAAACCTCCTGTAATACCTTGCCAGTCCCAAGAATCCCCTCAATGCCTTCAGATTTGAAGGCTATGGCCATGTTTTTATTGCTTCAATCTTGTCAGGATCTGCTGCTATGCCCTCTCTTGATATGATATGACCCAAGTATTCAAGAGACTCCTTAGCAAAGGTACACTTGGACAACTTAATGATGAGTGAGTTGTCCTTCAGCACCTGCAAGACCAGTTTGATATGCTCTATGTGCTCAGGCATTGTCTGGCTATAAATTAGTATGTCATCAAAAAATACTAGCACAAATTTTCTCAAGTAAGGTTTGAAGATAGTATTCATCACAGATTGGAAGGTGGATGGCGCATTAGCCAAGCCAAAAGGCATGACAGTGAACTCATAGTGGCCTTCATAGTGGCCTTCATGGGGTTAAATGAGAAAAATAAGAAATGAAGAAGAAAACAAACACAGAATCTCACAACGGAAACGATAAAATATAATAATCAAACAAAGAATTCGTGAAGCTGTTTACTATATATTTGATTATAATCTACACACATTTATCAGAGTTATATATATACATCAGGGATAAATAATCAATACAGTAGAATAGCATGATGCAGGAGATAATAATAATAGCAATATACCACAATCCTCGTCTTCATCCTCCAATGAATAATCTTCAATACGTTGAAAAACTTAGGACCGACCTGAGCATAATGAGAAGACAAAACACTCGAGTCAGGACTAAAATACTCTTATGTAAGTCAAATCAATATCGCAAATTTGAGTGCAATAACATAAGAAACTCTATGGGATTTTCCAACTCCTAAGGATTCGTTAAACTATTTACATATAATAGTATACGCTATAATGGATAATATCTATCAGTAAAATAAATATCAAAATAGCGTTAAGGCTTTACATTGATCCACCTTAACACATTTTTACAGTTCTAAACCAAAGTTGTAATGGGCTCGTATAGAGATAAATATGACAAGGCATATGAGGCAATGCCCAAGGTAGGATTCTACCAGTTTACCCTTTCTGGCTGCTCGTAACCCATCCATGGTCGACCGCGACAATCAATCCAACCGACAAAAGGTGCACCCATTGAATACGAAATCATAATAGTAATACGAGGGATCAACGTCGCTAGAGGTAGCAAACCACAATGATCATAAATAGGCTTCTGTTTTGGTCATTTTAATTATCACACGAGTGTTAAGGCTATCCATCATCGTCCTCTTACTTCATTCCAGTAAACGTCGCCAATTCAACCCATACGTTCTGGATATCATCCACCGTGTACACAATTGTTAAAGTGGTCCAATATTGACAGAGAGTATGCCAATAAGAGGCCCCGCTCTCTTTAACAACCAAATGTCGTTTTACACACAAGTTGGCTCTTTTATATTTCGAAAACAATTCATATCTGATATCAAAATATCATATTCGCTTCAAAATCAAATCCATTTTGAGATTTACCATATTCGCTTCAAAAATCATATTTTACTCAAAATGTCAATTCGGTTCAATATATCGATTTCACTTCGAAATTTGATTCGAATTACAATTTAGGTTATAATATCACTTTAACCCAATTCGTATTAAATCTAGAATTTAAATATAAACATTTTACCCGTTTGACCAGTTTGAACTTCAGTAAATAGTTTAAATAGTTTAAAATAGTTAAAATATTTTAATAGAAAATAGTTTGAGTAATGCGAATGGTTTATATAGTAAAACAGTTTGGAAAGTCAAAATAATTTGAATATTTAAAGAATATAGAATTCAAACCGTTTATACAAAAATAATTCACCCAAAAAAAAGTTTAAAGTCAAACCAGATCACTTTTCAAATTTTCCAATTCCAATCAGTTCCAGTTTCCATTTTGGTTGAATTGATTCAACTTAAATTTCTAGTCTAACTCAATTTCGATCCCAAATTAAATTTCAAATTAATTTCACTTCCAACTCCAAATTAATTCAAATTCCAGTTTCAAATTAATTTCAATTCCAATTACAAATTAATTTCAGTTCCAATTTAAATTTATTTCAACTCCAATTCCAAATTAATTTCAATTTCAGTTTCAAATTAATGCAACTCCAATTCTAAATTTTAAATCAATTCAATTTATATCAATTCCGAGTCCATTTCCAAAATATCGATTCAAAACACTTAAATCAAATTTTCCTTCAATATCCAATTTAAAATCCAAATCTTTAAATATAATTGAATTTCGGGCTCAATTTGGAAAGATCATTTTATATCACCTTTTACTTAGAAACATTCAAAGTTTGAATAAAATTCAAATCTTTTAAAACGAATCAACCTCTGTAACTCAAATCATATTTTGATTATAACTTCAAGATCTTAACTTCAATTATTTAAACAATTCCTATTATCAAATTTAAATTTCAGCATTTTGAGCTCAAATTCGAAAATAATTCGATTTCCAGAAATTCGATTTTATTTCTTGAATCACATCATTTTAAACAATTCCAAATCAAAAAATTTCAAAACCATTTAATTTAACCAATCCGGTGTCCGTGTGTAATTTCCTATCCAATGGCCAAAGTGAATTAATTATTTCAATTTAATTCCAAGGATGGATATATATCATTTCGATCCAAATAAAAGTGGCATAGGTAGCTTAATTTATTCGAATAATTCAATTTACAGTTTTATACGCTATAAAAAAATACAGGATGACAATAGGGTGTATTAAACATAAATAAACATCCAAACATCCAAAAATTTCAATTAACTTTCATCCATCACCATCCATCATCCAAAAAGTCAATAATCACAAAAATCAATCAATTACCGATAAATTAAGGATTTTACTAGCGGTTAAATTCTAATCCAGTTTTAACTGTCAATTTAAATTCTACCAATTATTTCTAATGTCAATTAAATGTCAATTTAAATTTATCCAACGACCGTCAATAAATTCAAATTACTTTACGATATAAATTTTACCAACATAAAATATAATAGTCAATCGTGAGCGTAAAAACACTCACCTTTATCTGAAACTGATAATATTTCAGTTCAAACAAATTTCCAATCCGATTCCATGCCGAAACCTTCATCGATATGATTCCAACTGTGATGACCCGCAAATCCGTACCACTTTGAGCTGACAATATTCTACACCAATTCAACTCAAAGTGGAATAGAAATATAAGTCTTCAGGGTTAAAGAAGAAAGAGGTAGAAGAAGAAGATAAAACAATATCAGAGTCTCACAATCGCAGTGGAACAAAATACCATATATAATAACAGCTTTTAAATACAAAGAAATCTGTATATATACATACCACCATCAGAGTACAACAAACAACCATCACTTCGACAATTTAATACTTATCCTTACACAGCGGAAATAATAGCCAAGTACCGAGATACGTCTCTATTGTCCAGCTCGTCCCTTGAGCTCCTTTGGATTTTAACCTAAATCTGTACAACTCGGTCTAACCTGAGCATAAAACAACACCGAGTCAGTCTGGAAAACCAATGTGAGAAAACCACACTCGATTGGATTATTAATGTTTTTGAAAAGCCTTTAAAACAAAAGTATCTCGTAAGACCATGCCGCAAATAAATATGCCGGGTTTTTATCTTACGATAACCAAAATATTTTTATCAAATTCATCTGATATTATAATAGTGTTTATAGAAAGTAAAATAGAATCTAGCTAAAATGCTTGCATCTCGCGTTCCATCTATAGTTGGGCAAAATCAAAACCATATGGGCGCTAATTGGAGATTCGATTCCATACAATGGCAGGCCTACTGGGGTACCGCACATCACATTACCTGGCCTAGATCAGAGTACCGAGGACCACTACCGATCCCCTACGACACAAGACCGGAGCTACCCCTTACTAGATAGTCCGAATAAAATCGCCCCACGGTTGGAGCTAACAACCGCCCACACAGCCGAAATAAAAGGGACATCTAGACAGGGGAAATCTTACCCTACTTGAATGTTACGCACTTAGCCTTGCTGCATCTCCCGTGTTTTAGTCATTCCTGGTTGATGAGGCTTGAGGCTATGCGTCACCTTTTTAGCACACATTTACTTAGAATGCTCAATGTCCTCCTGACGGTGTTCTAATAGCATTCGTCCATACAAGTTGCCATGGGTCTGGACAAACCGAATCACCGTCTTCATCATCTTCACGGTCTTCATTCGCTAACGTTCAACCGGATTGAAGTGGTTTTTGGATAAGTAAATCTGATCCTGGTCTCTTCGAAACGATCAGCGCATTGGCCAATATTGACGGTCGGTTAGTTAACTATCATATAACGTTCACAATCAACCATTAGGCTTTAAATATTCCCAAATTATTTATCTCAAAAGTATCTACTTAGGATATTAATTTCATACTTCGACACTTTGAAAATAATTTTCAAATCACTTTTTTTCTCACGGAATAAATTTCAACCCTTTCCCAATACTTAGAATATTTTTCCCACTTTATTTTATACTTAGAAAATATTTCTCTTGTTTCCTTTTTCTTTTCTCAAAAATAATTTACAACTTTATTTTTAAACTTTCATACTCATTCCACGCGAATTTTATAAATTCCAAAATTCCTTAGTTAAATTCCTTTAATATTTCCAAAGCCGTTTAAACTTATTCTAAATTCCAATTTCACTTCTACTTCCATGTGAAGTTTTTTTCACCTTTTGAAGTTCGCTTATCTTATACTTTAGAAATTTATTTCGATTTCCATAATACCGTTATAAGATCTTTCAATAATCTTATTCAATTTTAATAACTTCACTTCTCATCTCAAGAGGATTCATACTTGAGTATAAAACATTTAAGATTATATATATATAATAAGAATAATGTTTTACTTTTTAAAAAAATATGGTTTTAGGTAACTAAAATATCAACTTTTTAAAGCATTAAAAGTTCATATTCAGTTATTAATTAACAAAGTTGATTTATAAAGTTAGGATTTATTTTGATAAATTCCAAGTATATAATAGCTAACCTCAGGATATTCCAATTCCAAATAATAGTTTAAAGGTTATGTATAGTAATTTAAAATCCTGCTTTTAGATAATTTCGGTATGCATAACAAAAGTCTATCTTTTAGAGAATCCAACATTCAACAATTTAATTCACAAATTCCTCTTGATTCATATCACATTTACCGTATCACCATTTCTCACATTCGAAATATATCCCATATTTCCTTTGAAAACAATTTTTTATAACTCGATATAAGTTCACACCATTAATTTATATTTCAACATATCCACTGATTTCAATCTATCTCATTTATAAACCCTGTTTATAAATTTATAAACTCCTTTGAGTTTTTCGTTTATTTGTAAAAAAAAAATCTATTTATAATTCTATTTTATAATCTTCCTTTAATAAAAATACATTTTTATTTTCAATCTCTTCTTAACCAAATTCCAAATAGTTAAGTTTAACCCCAGTTAGTTAATATATATTTTTATTCCTCTTAATTCCCTTTAGAATAAATCCAATTTTCAATATAAATAATTTTCTTTCAAATTTACCTTTTAAATTCCTTCAGTTTAATTATTTATGGTATTTAAAATGCCCACTATAAATTTCCATGCCATTTAACCATTTATTAATTCAATTCACACACAAACCATATCAATTTATATATCATATCATATATCGACATATATATATATATATATATGAACAATATATATTTTTGAGAAATCCTGTTGGATCCCTCCAACTATTTCTTCCCGCATCCACAGATGTAGTCAACAAATAAAATACCAATCCCACTTCGAGGGGGATATCGTGGTATAAAGGGTCATCCGCTATTATGCGGGGCGCATAGGGCCTCATCAGCTATATAATGCAGGAATATCAATCACTTCGATATATATACTACTATATATATGTATAACATCCAACTGATAATCATTATAATTCAACCAAGCAATCAAATAATTTAAATTTAACATTTAAAATTTAATAAGTAATCCGAATGAGTGAGAAAATCTCACCTTTATTTTTATTTGCAATCCACTTCAATCTCGGCTTGGTTTCACAATTTTAAACCTTGCACAAACATTTATATGGTTTATTACATTCGAAATAATCGAACAATTCAATTACCATTTAATAATTTGACTTAGCTAATAATTTAATTTTTAAACTAGTGATTTAATTTAAACTAATAATTAAATTTTAACTAATTTCCCCTTTTAAAAATCTTTTACTAACTAAAAATTATTAAATAAGTTTATTAAACAAATTAATCACTATAATACATTATTTAAAATTAAACTAGTACATTTAAAATGTGTATATTTATTTTATCTGTCATTTTCAAGCTACATATAAAGTAATCTATATAGGTTAAAAGTCTAATTTTACATAACTTTAAACACTCATATTTTTTCCAAAATCGTGTGTGTATATATATATATTGTTTTACTGATTGTCTATTTACATTAGAATATGTGTTTGTGTTAATATTTTATTTTTTCTGTTTTTCCTATATGCATATTTAAATTAAAAATAGGTATCTGTATCTATATTTATATTATTATTTTCCTGCACTATTATCTATATATACATATATATAAATAAAAAGTGAAATCTGCATATATTTCTCTGACTACTAAAAAAAAAAGTCTTCTGCTTTAAACCTTACTATTATATATATATATATATATATATATATATATATATATATATGGACACACACACACACACACTCTTTTCTTAAATTAATTTAAAGGTAAAGATGTCATATACCTTACTGACACGAACCTCCTCCCTCGAGCACGCGAGCTCGACCATCATCTGACGCGACTCGCAACCCACCCTAGCCATTGCGACCTCGTGACGTCGGCGCCTTCGCCTAGCATTGAAATCACGGCTCTCTCTTTGCCGCCTCGACCTGCCTCAAAGTGTCGCCACCCCTAAACTTCCAACGCGAGCCACCATAAGCCCAGCATCGTGCTCCTCGAATGAGCCCATCTCGATTTAATCGAGCATTAATAACATATGAGGGATTCTTACTACTACGACCTGGATTTAAAATTTTGAAGCGTAAACGATTTCCATCCCTCTTTGAATAGATTCAGAAGCATACGAAAGGAAGGGGAAATAAGTCGCGACTGTACTTAAAAATGAGGCGGCTATTTTTTTTTTTTGAAAAGAACGAATTTGATTAGGTTGAAATGGTGCATCACGGGTTTTAAAAGCAGAACGTCTCATTATTTTATTTAAGTTGATTTTGTTTTCTCTGTTGAACTGAAGGAAAGATACGTGGTTTATAGAGGAAGGTGAAAGACAAGAGAGGGTGGCATGCATGAGAATGTTGGCTACACTGGAGGCAAAAATGTATGATGGTGAAAGAAGGCTGGCAGATGGAAGGGAATCTCGGCTGATGGGAAAGAAGGCAGGATGATGGGAATACAGCTTTGAATGTTGAAATGTGTGTGTGTGTGTGTATATGTGTATGTGTGTTTAAAATTTAAATCGTCTCGATCTACGCAACTCAAAATCTCGGACCCCTATCGAGGCATGCCGCTAAGCGTTTAAAATGTTATACCCCTAATCCGAACACAAGTTTTCGAGTCCCAATTTGATCATATGGAAAAGATAGCTTTTTGGACCCAATTATTATATTAAATTTTCAATATAAATTTCAATGCATTTATATCCTGTATGGCCACATGATAACTCCGAAAGCTCCAAAATTTGAAATCCGATAATAATACACTATTACAGATCTAATGGAACTGGTTTCGTCAAATTTGAAGACTACGTCTTGGGAAGCTATTTTTAAATGTCAATTTAAACAATATATTTTTAAAATTGAACAGATTACTTCCAAATTTAATTTTAAAAGTTGCATTGTCTTCAATATCATTAATATGGATTTTATAAGCCTTCAAATTATTTTTATCAAGTTTAAAACTCCAGATCTACTATTTTAAATAATATTCAATTATTACTTTAACAATTATATTATTCAACAAATTGCTATACTTAAATTCTGAATCTATTTTATAAAATAAACCCAAGTTTTCCATATTCAAAACCAATTTATAATACAATTTCAATATTTAAAACCATTTAAATATTCCAAATCAAATGTCGAAAATCCGGGTTGTTACATTCCTCCCCGTTAAAAGAATTTCATCCCCGAAATTGCTAAGTTAGAAAGAATTCTCTAAACCCACTAACTTACTAAAACCCACTTAGTAAAAACTGGATATTCACTTTTCTAATTCTTTAGTTCCAACTAAACAATTATTTTCAACTTCCAATTCCAAAATCTCTATATTTCAATTCCAATTTGAAATCAATTTATCGTTAACAAAAGATTTTCAAAAAATTTCTAACTCCCAAAATTTTCGAAATTTTTTGACAGTCTCCCTTGTACGGAGGAGCTTTTGCAATTTGACAAGAGAGATAAATATAAATACATCGACCCACACGGTCGAAAAAACAAAAACAGACAAACAATATTTCATATTTCCTATCTTTTATTGCGTAGGCGTACCTTTATTTAGCATTTTTAAGCAAGCGACTTATTTATTTAGCAATTAACGCGCCTCAAATCCAGCCAAACGGCCTTCAGGTACCTGTACTTACTCAGTTCAAACATGTAAGTGCCATATATAGGAAGTTTATTTACATTTTACTTATTTTCGATAGTTAACACATGGATATCCTAAGCAATGCACCCAAAACAATTTCCATAAGCAATTTATAAGGTTTTATTACAAAGTTAATTGTTTTAACCGATTCATATACCATGTCATTTAATTTCAATGGTTTAGAACTCAATTTCTTACATTCAATTCAATTTTAAATGAAACGAACTCATATTCATTCTAATTGATTCCAAAATAAATCTCATTTGCTTGTATTAAATCATAGCATTTTAGTTATTTTCATTTACGTCAAATGACAACTTGAGAACATACCATACTAATATATTAAATAACCATTTCACTTAAGCCGAGCTTCCATCCAAAATATAAACTTAAGTCGTTTATATTTTTTTCAAGTTATTACAATCAGACAATTAAGTTCATTTCCATTAGCAAACAATCCCTTCCACACTAATTTGACTCCATTTCAATCAAATCCATTCGTTTATATTAATTACATCAATTCATTCACTTAATCCATTTTAACTCCAAATTCCATATTCAATGCATTCCCGAACTTATTTAATTAAATAACTAGGCCATTTTCAGTTTATTTCTACTCATCTGGATTTTATTTGTAGCTCAAACCATTTCTATTTAAATCCAATTCCATTTTATTTTTACACCATCTCCATTGATTTTTAATTCATTATCAATCTAAGTCGAATTTTATTTATCACTCGAGTTTATTTTCCAAACCCCATTATTAACTCACAATCCAATTTTATTTAACCAAATTAAATTTTATTAACATACTCTATCAACTAATTTATTTAGCTAATTAGCTCACTTCGGGTTTTTAAATCAGTATTTGATTTTATCTCGAAAATCACTTAATTTAACTTTCCTGAGTTCAAATTTATTTTATAATTCAATTTTGGATTTTCTTTCATTTTCCAAATATCGAACTATTTTATTTTAACTCGAGACTATTTTATTATTTTTAGTCCAAGCATCTTTTTATTTCATAAACTTCAATTTTTATTTAACTTATCTTACGCTAAATTCAACTTCATTCCATTCTCTTTAATTCACATCATTCATTTGAATTTAATTAAGTAAGTGTTTAATTCATTCAACTCAATTCAATTTCATTACCATCAATGAAATTCCAAAAATTTATTTTTTTGTTAACTTAGTCCAAGTTAAAATTTCATTTTAACTTTTCCACTCTTTATTTTAATTTCAAAATCCACTCCTATATTTTTCTTCAAAACCATTCACCATTTTTAAGTTTATAACTTATCTCCTGATGATTTTTGAATTATTTATATAAGAGTTTCATAATTTTTAAACATTCGGTATTTATTTCAAATCATTCTGAAATCACAAACATCCCAAATCATACTTTTTAATCTTAACCCAATACTGGTTTTTATCCAAACCCAACTCCATCCGGCATTTCCAAAACAAACCTGTTTTTCCTTAAAACAATCCAAGATAGCTACCATGGCAGCAATATATCACTTAGAAACTCGAAAATGAACACCGATGATGTCAAGATCATAATCGAAATTATCTTCCAGCGTCCGAAGCGATTTCAGTGCTATAACATCTTAAAAATTCATTTAAAACCATTATCTATTCGAAAATATTCCCAAATAATAATATTATCCCCAATTACTTTAGAAAACATTCAAAAAAATTTGGGATTTAATTTCTCAAACTCTGGTTTTGAATAAATTGTATAATCATATTTATACAATGTATTTTTGGTTTATAAACTATTTAAAATCTTGTTTTGGTTATAAAATTATCATCCAAACACTTCAATTGTATATAATAATTTCATAATATTATTTCTTTTTATATCAAAATATATTTTTGGATAAAATTATCTCATTTACCCCATTTTTATAACATACTGCGTCGGCTTATCGTGTTCAAGTGTTTATAAATTATTATCGAAATAGGGGCCCACTACTCGATCAGAATTCATATTCCACTCAACCAATAAGCCAACACAATATTAAAAACAATTTATAATCACTAAAATTATGCACTCATATCTAGTAATACACTCAAACTCATTACAGAGTACTGACTCCATCTCTAATGAGTAATCCCCACCAGAGCCAAGGTTCTTGCTTAACCTTCATCTGTGATACCACTGTGATGACTCGTAAATCTATATCCCTTTGAGCTGACAGTATTCCACATCAATTCAACACAAAGTGGAACAAAAGTACGAGTCTTTAGGGTTAAAGAAGAAAGAGGTAGAAGAAGATAAAACAATATTAGAGTCTCACAATCGTAGTGGAACAAAATACAACTTATAATAAAAGCTTTTAAATACAAAGAAATCTATACTATTATATATGCATACCATTATCAGAGTACAATAAACATCCATTACTTGGACAACTAAATACTTGTCCCTACACAGTGGAAATAATAGCCAAGTACGGAGATACGTCTCTATCGTACAACTCGTCTCTTGAGCTCCTTAGCTTTTGAACCTGAATACGTACAACTCGGTCTGACCCGAGCAACATAATAAAACAACACTCGAGTCAGTCTGGAAAACCAACGTGAGAAAACCACACTCAATTGGATTATTAAAGTTTTTAAAAAGCCTTTGAAATAAAGGTATCTCGTAAGACCATGCCACAAATAAATATGTCGGGTTTTTATCTTACGATAACCAAAAAAAATTTCTCAAATTTGTCTGATGTTATAATAGTGTCTATAGAAAGTAAAATAGAATCTAGCTGAAATGCTTGCATTTCATGTTCCAGCAATAGTTGGGCACAATCAAAACCGTACGGGCGCTTATTGGAGATTGGATTCCATACAATGGCAGGGCTACTGGGGTACCACCTGTCATAGTACCTGGCCTAGATTAGAGTACCGAGGACCACTCCTAATCCCCTGCAACACAAGACCGGAGCTACCCCTTACTGGATAGTTCGAACAAGATCACCCCGCGGTTGGAGCTAACAATCGCCCACATAGCCGAAATAAAAGGGACATCTAGAGAGGGAAAATCTTACCCTACTTGGGTGCTACCCACTTAGCATTGCTGCACCACCCCTGTTTTAGCCATTCCTAATTGATGAGGCTTGAGGCTACGCGTTACCTTTTTAGCACACATTTACTTAGAATTCTTGTCACGACCCGAACTCGATGCCCAACAAACAACATCAAATTCGCTTCGCGGGAGCTTGCAACACCATTAAATGATAAATAACACAGCGGAAATAAAAGATGATATCACTAACATAACATGAATACAATATCCGATACATCAATTTGATACAATGATAATCATCAACATCAGAGAATATACAACATAGAATACAGCGGAACACGATACAATATGAAATAAGTCTTCTTAGAATATAATACTGCAACTCTGATCCAAAAAAGCTCCAAAGACAAAGCTCCAGAACTCCTAGCTCGATCCACCATCAAGGTAGCACTAAGCAAGTCTCGTCCATATCCAAAAACTGAACTAGCTCCAGATAATCCACTGAACCCAACTATCTGAAAAACCAAACTCTAGACTGCCCGTGTAGAAAATTTTGAGCACCCAGAGTTTAGGAAATAAACAATAAACTCTGGGTCAGTCGTGGGACTGGTGTGAGCAAATAAAAACAGTTTATCTTTAAAAACAGACAACGAAATATTTTAAAATCAATTCATAATTCTTTTTAGAAATGAGACTAGCATAAGGCCTTCCGCACACACACACAATGCAAACGCAGAATCGGAGGAGATTTCTCCTTATGATAGTCAAAGATGCTTGATACGCATTAAAAAGAAACATTTGATATTATTACTAGTGCATAGTGTATGAAAAATCATTTCGAAAGTAAAGATATAAATCTTAGCCAACATAGACATTTCGAACTATGCCTACTATAGCTACCATCCAAACAGTGGGACGCCACCATAAGTAGATGGCAAGTAATTCAACTAATACCGTACAAGGCTCGTATTGGATGAATGGATTTTTGCAAAAAATGGTCAGGCCAAGGAACTTCCCATTTCCACATGGAAACGCCTCTGGAAGGACGCCCCGAGAACCCAACTGGATCTCTGCCAAACAACGCCAGCTACCCCCACCTTCCCGGGGGAATATACAAAACCTCAGATATGCCACTCCCGGTCCTTTGGGACCTTTAAACGAGAGCTCTCTAACCAACAACATCACACAGTAAATAATATAGTGTGTCCACATGAGTAAGTATCTGGGCTTCATTCCATGATACTACCCTTTTCCAGGAGGAATGGTCATACCCTAGGGAAGCTATCCCTGAAAACCTTGCCGCACAATTCCTGTTTCGACCATTACCGGTTTGTGAGGCTCGATGAAGTCTCGTCCACAAAGCTATGCTTTGGTACAAAGCCATGCTTTGGGTCAATAAATGATCAAAGTAATGATCACAAAGATAAATGATCAAACAAATGATCATATGACAAATGATCAAACAATGATCATTTCACAGCAACACTCAGCATGCCACATTACCAAGATGAGAATATATCGCTGATAACCTTCAACTACATAACCTCTGAGCTCAGAGAAGGGTGTTAAGCTAAGAGAATAAATTCTCTGCCACCAACAGAAATATATTTGAAAGAAATCTGCTTTATATCTCAAATTGTAATGTCAGACATAACAATCCATACATGTCTGTTCTGGGTTCGAACAGAACCGAAGGCACTTCCAAAGAAGCCCTTGCAAATCCGGGTATTCACAATCCCGATTGGACTTCCCATCACTTAGGGAATCTCTATACCGGAGCAACTCAGTGCAGAGACAATCGATAGGTCATCCTATCATTCTCGCAAATACCCGATCTTCACCACCGGTCTTCAAATGCTATCCATAACGACATATCACTTATTCGAAATGGGTTATACGACCCAAAGGTCCTTTCCCGGCTAACCCGAATAGTGAGCACAACATTTAAACATATGGATATGAGATTTCGATTAAGTCACAACTTAATAATTTCAAACTATCTTTCAAATGGTTTAAACCAATTACCATTTCAAATCTTTTAAACAAAAATATTTATTTCACAAAGTTCACTCAGTTTCACAAAGATTCATTTACGGATTTCAAAACAATATCCGTTTCAATTTCCGCTTTCAAAACTTGTTTCCAAAGATTCATTCATAACTTGGAAAACTATTTTCTGTTTAACTTGAAATCCCTTAAATACAATTTGAAATTCATTTCTCATATGAAAGCTTTTTATCATTTAGAAACAATAGTTTTATTTTGGAAAAACCCCGATTCCATTTATACAAGTTAAAAACTTTGAGTTAATTCAAATTCCCAAAATAACGCTTTAAAAACGGTTTAAACCCCTATAACTTGTAAAGTCCTTTTTAAATCATAAATACCGAATATAGAATTCAATTTCAATTTTTTTTTTGAATTTCAATCTAAATCCGATTATTCAAATTCCAAATCTTTATTTGTTATTCAAAAAAAACTTTTATTCTTAAAACAGCTTTTCAAAAGCTTTTCATATTAAACTTAATTTATTTCCAAAAATATTTGAATTAAAAATTCAAATTCAAACTTATTTAAAAATCTGTGACTTAACCGATTTCCTCGTGAAATCCATATTTGTGTGTGTATAAGTGTGGTCCAAGGGTTTAACACAATAGTGCAACATCATTCAATCATCACAGATCAAATACGGCAATATATCCGATAAGCGATATAAACTATAATGCTTGTCTTCATTCACGGATCACAGATATACATATCACAGGTAATGAATTACATCACAGATAATTAATTACATTACAGATCACAATACGAATCAGGATATAACACAAAGCATCACATGTCAGAGATATCAAACAATTCATCATCCAATCTAATCCAAACATCCCTAAATAGGGTCAATTAAATTATCTGATTAATTTAAATCGGATTAATTTCTATGAATAAATTTACTAGGCATGGTAAATTAAAAATTAATTAATTACAAAACATTTAATAAATTATCCTTTAATTAGTCATTAATTAACTCTTAATTAATAATTAATCCTTAACTAATTATTTACGATAACTAATTAATTTCTTAATTACTTCCATAAGGTAATTACACTTAACTATTTCCCAAATGATTATTATTTAATTAATTTGTCTAAATTAATTATTAAAAATTTATTAATTATTAAATAATCTTTGTTAATGATCTCCATTAACAATTTATTAATTACTTCTCTTATGTAATTAACTCAAGTTAACTATTATTAATTTCCAATTCAATTACCTTAACCTTAATTAAAACCCTTAATTTCTTAATTCAATAAATTAATTAATAATCCATTTAATCACCTTACTCCATAACTAATTAACCTTTAATTAGGTAGTTCTTAAATTAATTACCTAATCATGTTCTTTAAATTTTTCCTAAATTTAAAATAGATTTTGTTATACAAAATCACTTAAGAACTTTTATTCGTTCAAAGTTCCAAAACAACACTTTTAAAATGATTTAAAACTCATATAAACTTGTATTGTTTTTACTTTAAAACCTGGTTTCCTTTGGCTTTTGAAAAGCTTATCAACTTACACAGGAAACCCCTTGCCCATCAGCTAAATTCTCGATCTCAACTCCGAGAAACACCCGAGCTCCCCCTTTCATTCTTTTATTTTTCTCAAACTTGTCTTGACTTCTAATTTTTTTTTATTTTTTTTATAAATCCGGAACCATCGAATTTTTGCGCACCCATGATAACGCACTCGAGCAAGTCCAGGAACCACCTCGAGCTATCCCCCGAGATTGCTTCGTCTTCCCAAGCCTGAAACCAACAGGCGCGAAAATGGCCTCGTGCACATGCATCGGAGGTTGACGGTGCTCAGACCAACATCGACACCCTCGACAAGTTGTTCACGACCCCGATGATCCTCACGACAACCCAAATATCCCAGCTCAAACTTAAATCGAAATTTCAATAGTAAGTTGAAAACTGCTATACGCACGAATGACACATCTCCACGCCGCCGTTGATCACGTCGATCGAAATCCATGGCTCTTCTCCCAGAGCAACAACGTATCGCTATCCCTCCATGACCGATTGCCTGAAACATTCCGAGGTCGACGCAGTTCCTTCTCAAACCCATACGAGTAAACTAGCTCTAAAACCCTAAATTCCAGTCATACCGTCGACCTGATCAACTGGAAATTATGCGAGCATTTTTCCATGAATCTACATCCATCACTCCACCTTCAGTATTGATCACGGCGATCATCATTACGTCGACGATCGAAATTTGATGGTTTTCACGATTCTGTTCAACTCAAAAATCCAAACAATTTCCAAATCTAAAAATCATGATATTATCACTAAAACTCATAAATTTGTAACCCGAATCAGGCTATGAGTTCAAAACAAAAATTCTCAAACATTGAATTTTAAGTCTTTGATTAATTTTACTGACAATTATCATTTTATAAGCAAATACTTAATGAAAACAATTAAATTTATTTTAAAATGTGATGTTGTATTCATATGAACATTTTTCAGTTAGCAAGCAAGGTCTAAATTGATTTGGTTTGGGGTGATTTAAATTGTCTAACTGGTTTGAAAATCTAGAATGTATATACAGAGGCAAAGTGTTGCCTATTTCCAGACAGGCATCACATATATGTAGGAAGATTTATATTTCAACATATCAAATATCAAAGAAGACAAATCAATTCAATCACGCACCAAGACACATAGCGGGTTCAAGGCTAATTTGCTCACCTTGAAAGGTTTTGAAACAGAGAATAATTCTGTTTCTTTTAAGGCCTGGAGTTTTGATTTTTCCTTTTTCTATTTCTTTTTACTTGCTTTGTTTCCTTTGAACTTGAATGATATTGCTTATTTTTTTTTCTTCTGGTTTGCTTACTTATGAACGAACTAAGGTGAGAATAAATGCATATACAAAGGAGTACGCAGTATATTATTTGTACAAAAAGCATGCTGTAGAGGCTTGCATTAATTGCCTTGGTATGTTGCATTAAATGCAATGTCCTATTTGTTTACAACTTATACTATTTGTTATGTATGTATACTTCTTGCTTTGTATAAGCATGCTCATGTGTACTTGTGTTTATATAAAATCCATTTGGTTTTATTGATTTGCAGCTTTGTGTTTCAGCCCTCTTGCATTGTTTAAATGTAATATCATTTTAGTTTACCTGTATTGCTTTTATTTTATATGTGTTTCATTTGTTATCTTTTATAGTTTTATTATTTCTTGTATTTGCTGTTTTATGTTTTGTTTGTTTTTATTTGCTTTGTAGATATTATTTCTTCTTTGTCTCACTTACTTTGTAATATAATGACATTCTATATTAATATGTTGTTATAGTTTTACTTTGTAATATACTTTTTATTTTGTAATTTATCTTATAATTATATTTCTAACTTAAGTATTAAATTTATAAAAAAATATATTATTTTATATTTTACACTTATCACTTATTCTCAATATTGATACGTAGTTTTAGTTTATTTTATACTTTAAACATTTTATTTATAATTCAATTCAACTGAAAATATCCATTTTGAGTTTCAAATCAAATCCAAAAACAAATAAGTATAAATTTCTTATTAAATTTGAAAAATTCAAACAAATCCATAATTTAATCCAAAAATTAAATTAAATTATAAATTTAAATTCGTCATTAAATCTGGGATCGTTACAGACTTCCCCCCTTAAAAGGAATTTCGTCCTCGAAATTCGCCAGAGAGAGATAACAAAGATAGATGGAAGATAGAGAAATATCTTTCCAGATCAAACTGGATATTTATTCTGCATTTGGCTTACCAAATCAGAATATCAACAATAAATGTGAGAACAAACTCAATCAATCACGAAACAATTAGGTTATCTGATCTACGAAGTATACATGGGTATTGGTTAGTTCGAAGGGATAACCAACCGTTCGTAGATTATATCGAAACCCAACGAAATATATATAAATAGATTCGATTACGATTTCAGATTTAAGATTTAATTCATTTACGATTTGCTGAGAAATACAATTAATGATAGTTCCAGTGTCGAACAAAATTCGAACAATTTAATCGTAAACGAGAAGATTACCTTATAAAATTTCTTTTCCTAAATCATCTTGTTGAGGTTGAAGAATCATCTCTAATTGCATACACTTTCTTTACTAAAGTTTGCTTCATGGCTAGAAAATTTTTGATCCTATGTCCTTGCTTGCGGCATTTATAGCATCCCGTAGATTCCTGATCTGGCCTCATAAATGGCTCTCTCATTCCTGGCATCCAAGAATTCTTACATTTATCCGAGTAGTGACCTTTCTCCAAGCAATTCAGACAAGTAACATCCTTCTTTTTCTTCTGTATACTCTTCTTTCCTTTATTTTTCCTCGATTTCTTTCCGCCAAACTTTCTTTTTCTCCAATTCAGATTACTTGCATTCCCATTCTCCTCCGAATCTTTTTGCTTTTCTAGAGTATCGTATCGATAGCCCATATCAATTAACTCAGAAAAAGATTCCTTGACGTGGGTAGTCATCCGTTCCTGAAACTCCTTGTTCATTCCCCGAATAAACTTTTCATTCTTCTTTAACGGTGTATTCACCAATTCTGGACCAAATCGAGATAATTCAATAAATTTGTTTAAGTATTCCTCAAACGATAAACTCCCTTGCTCTAAATCCATAAACTCCTGATACACTATAGAGATACCAGCAGACGACATATATCGCTGCTCAAACACTTCCTTGAAATGACTCCAAGTAAATTCATCTGCCGACTCATCCACGGCAACAGTTTCCCACCAAACTAAAGCCTCTTCCTGGAGTTGCCAAGAAGCTATCAGTCGCATTTGATCATCTTCTAATTTTAATCCCTTGAAAATCTTTTCGCACGATCGAATCCAGGCTTGTGCTTCGATAACGTTTCTTTGCCAGTGAATGGCTTTCCACCAAGTCTAGAAAACTTTTGATATAAATCATCCAAATTCAATTGAGATTGAATAGGAATATCTGTCATTGCAGGGTTTTGACCAGTTGAAGTGGTACTTTCCTGTCTCATATTTCGTCCTCTTCTTCCACTCATCCTTACTATCTGTAAATAGTAAGAAATCCGATTTAGGCATTCGGACGAAATATCTTAGAGAATAACAACAAATAAAAAGAATAGATTAAGAAATTTGGGTTTTGGTTCCACTGGTTGTACTCATTCTAGGGTATACTTCACCCTATCTCTAATGAGCCATCTAAGGTGTTACACTCCGTAGCTAAAGTTCTTACTCAACCTTCAGCTTTGATACCAACCTATCACGACCTGAACTCGGTGTCCAACAAACAACATCAAATTCGTTTCGCGGGAGCTTGCAACACCATTAAATGATAAATAACACAGCGGAAATAAAAGATGATACACTACAACAAAATAGCCTTTTAACAGCGTTTAAAAACTGCTGTTAAATCATATAACAGCGTTGTGAAGAACGCTGTATAACGACATGCGGTCGTTGATATGTAATTTCAAACAGCGAAAAAACAACGCTGTCAAAAATTATTTTCCACAGCGTTATTTTGTCGTTGTTTATTTAGTTTCTACAGCGTTTATATTTTGCTGTGGAAAAGTGTTTAGAGTGGTTTTTACATTTCCACAGCGTTTAAAATACCCTGTCTAAAACAAACTCACTAGTTTTCAACAGCGACAGGAAAACGCCGTTACTACTTATTCATCAGCGTTTGTAAAATGTTGTTGTATCAATGTGATTTATGTTTTTAAATAACTTACAGCAAGGCTTTAACGCTGTCGTATTATCATGAGTTATTGTCCCAAAATACTGACCGCACTTTTTAAACGTTGTCGTTTATGACAAATCATACCACTACAATAATCACATATCCGTAATCTAATTGCATTTAATTATATTTCAATAAGATAATATACAAATCAAAGTAAAAAATATAAAATAAAAGCATAACAATTGATCATTTCCATAAAATAGCTATACAATATATCCACGAACAAAGCTTACTTACAAACAACGATGAAATTTATAAACCATCTTCATATAACATTAGACAAAGACCCAACATCTACAAGGTTTTGCTTCAAATATGAATGACAAAACATGCACCCAAAATTTTTTTCATGTGCTAACTAGGCCGAAGCTCCAAAAATCTAAAAAGTATCTTGTCCATCTTTTGCATCTAAAAACTTCACCTACCTGTAACAAAGAAATTCAAAAGTTAATGATCAAATACACATTTAACTATTTGGTATTTACAGTAGTTTTATTTTATCTGAGACACTCACAATTTAGATGACTATAAAATCGGAGGTGTTTTCATCTTCGACATACAGAATCTCAAGTATATTTTAATATTGCCGTATTCAAAATTGATGCATTTTGAACTAGCGACCATGGAATTCAAAAATTCATACTTTATAAAATATTATTATTATTATTATTATTATTTTTAGAAGACAGATTCCCTTAAAACCATATATCTTATTCAAAACTTTCATATTTCAAGACATTATGCTTGTATATGTATAAGTGCAGTATTCTTAAAGCATGATATCCAACCAAATGTGTATCTGCAACTGAATGTTTTGATGAAAAGAACAGTATGCTGTTGACCGCAGATATATCTTGTGTTCGTACATATCATTTTGTATTGAACAAAATAAACTTTTTTTATTAGACAAGTTTTGAAATAATTTTTGTTTCAGAATTTGTGAACTATACATAATACGCCGAATTTTGCACTCCAACTTTTTGAGCAATTCAAAATGTTCAGAAACATAATTATTTAAAGAATTATTCACTGAAACACAGTAAAGTCTGGAAAACATACCACTTTTGTCATGGGATAAAAAAGTATATCTTTTATTTAGCTCATTGATTAAAGATTAAAGATGATAAACCATAATTGATAAAACTGCATGAGTTCTATGATTAAAATTGAAAACAAAAATATTAGCTTTTATTATCAAAATATTAATTCTAAAGCTAAGTATAAATTAGTTACCATATGATTACCTATGTAGACGCAACCAATCTTTCTCCATCATCATATACAATATAAATTTGCAATCGGTTAATCTTCCTCCCTAGTTGTATGAAAAGTAACAGTATGAGTTGCTCTAAGTATTATAAGAGAAAAATAATGTTTGTTGAAATGTACACGTTGCTAAAACTAGTTTGTTTTACATGGCTTTTTATCCAAAATATTTTGGAATTGTTAATGGGCTCTTGGATTGTTCTTCCTTTCTTCTTTACTACACTAATTTCCTATTCAGGGCCTCAGGCTTCTCAAATCGAAAAATAAGTATAAAGCATGAGCATTACCAAAACTGAATTCCATTTTCAACCTCATTAATATTGGATACATTACGGGTGATACATATAAAAATTCATATATAACAGAACATGAGAGTTTCCCTTCAATGGGTCCTCGTTCCAATTGCTCGAAAAGAATATTTTTGAAAAATTCAAGTGGGAAATTATTGGAAATTTTTTGAATTGAAATGAATTATTAAAAATACGAGAAGAGCATATAAGCTCTTATTTGAGAATACTCCCACATTGTAAGGTAATGGTCATGTTTTCAGATGTGTGAAGTATATTGATATAGACTATTTTCTATGGTACTCTTAATTATAAAAATAGCATTTCTATAAAAGTTAACATTAGCACCAAACTGTTTCCAAAAAATTTGCCATTACAACGACGCTATTTTGTAGCACCGGAGTAATGTCTATGCATTACCCCTCTCCTGATACTTGGCTTGCGCCATTAACACCAATTTTATCCACTTATACAACAATGCCAGAACCATATACAACAACGCCTGATATACTTAAAAGTTATATCCAATTGACAAAATTAGTTGAAGGGCAGACCTTCACACTTGTGAAAACAGAAGTCTGCAGAACCACCTGTACCTAAGATCTAAAATCATGCGCATGCATGCACAAAGGAAATGACATTTTGAAATCAATTTTATCAGCAAACTCAACTACTGAAAATCTAAAGTCATGCGCATGCATGCAGAACTACCTGTACCAAGCGATGTTACATTCATTTAATTTTTAAAAATTTAATTCACTTACCATAATACTAACGATAAAATAGGGTAAGAAGAGAAGGAAATTAAATTAAAATGTACTTGCTTATGGTGCATGGAGTGACGTAGAATACTATGCAAGTATGGTTAGGAGATACAACATGAACCAAAGCATGTGAGGTAGAATAGTGTTGAATAGAAAGCAAGGGTTCTACCAAAGATCCGTGAAGTTATTATAGAAAACACATGGTTTGTTGTAGTATCAAATTATTTGTAGTAAAAATTTATTTACCTTTCCTGTTGTAGTAAAAAAAAAGGTAACGTGGTAGATAAACTAATTATTTTTTTAAATTATGTAAATGATCAAAGATGCCATTTTTGTGGATGGATCAGGAAACTAAAAACACGGATTCATATACAACTTACCATTTCATTAAAATTTATAACTACATTTATAATCCTACATCTCAACTGCAGTCGAAGTTTAAAATGATAGAAACACAAATTTCACAAAACCATAATTCACTAAACCAACTTTTACTTAATTCGTGCATGTACCCTAAGATGTATTTATATTTTAGACAAATCACATCCACTTTCTGTTATATTACAATTTTGGAGAGAGAGGAAATAAATTTTGTGCCTTAACTATTTTTCCCGCTTAGGCAATTGCTGTTATATTACACAGCGTCTATTATATTTATATTTAGGGAAAAACTAAGTATCACAACACTCAACGTAAAAACGCTGACTGTCATTGCTGTTACGTTTTGTTTTTCTTGTAGTTAACCTTAATTTTGAGTAATATTTTCATGCATAGTATTTCTCTAATTTGTTGGGCTAGTGTATACTATACACTATTTTGTTATTCTACATTATAATCTTAACCGACTCCTAATATTACCTCATAAGTAATTTCTTCATCCATATGAGTTTCTACAGTTGTCCATTTACACCCATCCAGCTACAACTCAAAAGTGGGAGGTGAAGCCTTGCCGTTATCATTCTGGTAGTAAAAACTAGCTCTTGCAAGTATTGGTGCACCGCTTTATATAGAAAACGAGTAACAGTTCTTCTTCCTTGATGTAAATGCACGAAGAGTTTCAACTAATCTAGAAACTGTTGCAGGTGCTTTCACAATGTAACTCTTCCCGTTGTTTATGTAAGGCCTGCCTGATTCCCAGTCTACTTCTTTTTATCTGTATAAGATTTAGTTGCACCACAGTCAACGCTGGCAAGCACTATCAACCATATTATCACATGCAAACAAACATAGAGTTATTAGTAATTTGTACAAAATAATTTGATATTCGTACTATAAACTGAAAGAGAGTAGTTACACTTAGCTGAGGATACAATATAGACGAGAAAAAGAACAAGAGGTAAAAGGATGTTGCCCATGGCTTGTATTCAGTTTGACAAAGATGAATAAGGTGTATATATAGATAAGGGAATTAGTGAACAAGTATATAACAAATAGAGATTGACAGTCTAATACGATTGGAGCATAATTATTCATACTAGACTTAAATACATCATGTGTGTGTCTCTCTCTCTCTCTCTCTCTGTGTGTGTGTGTGTGTTTTTTCTGCTTTTGGCTGAAAATTAATCAAACTTCAATTGATATTATGTTTTCCATAGATTGACTCTTCATGTTCTACAAAACACTCATGCATACATATTAATGTGCCTGGCTATTGATTTAGATGTGCTGGACATTGTATGGTCAGGCATTTCATATAATGATAAAAACGAATTCATAAGTCTTACAACTATAAAACATGAAGTTTTGACAGAGGCAACGCTCCTCAGTTCAGTTTTAACTAAAGCAAATATGCCTCAGTTTTAACTGGGGTGCGTTGCCTCGTTTCAGTTTTAAATTTCTGCAAGCTGAGTCCAGTGTACTCTTTAGATGTTACAAGTTAAATCTTGCTACTTGCTTTAGTCTCTCTCAGTCTCATTTAGAAAAAGCCATTCTGTTTAATATTTCTAATCTCATTCAAATGTAACAAACATTGCTTACATGTCTAATAACTTTAATGAACAAATTTAAACAGTTGTAAACACACACTCACTTACTCTTTTGCAAATAATGAACAAAGTGCTTAATTCAATTATATTAGTTATAAACCCATAATATTGATATCACATCTTTTTCATAATTTTTCTTGTTCAAGTGTAGTAAAGAACATGCAAACTAATGAAAGAGACAAGCAAAACTATGTGGCGATAGGCGTGTTGCCTCAGTTTTAACTAAGGCGTGTTGCTTCAGTTTTAACTAAGGCATGTATGCCTCAGTTTTAGCTAAGAGAGTCGCATTGAAAATTCAGTTTTAACTGAGGTGTATATTGTCAACCTCTCAATAAAAGATTCATCGTTACAAAAATCAGCTGGTATTCTAAATCAATACAGATTGTAATCAGGAATCTTTGCAAGAAAGTTGTGATATATGGCATTGACCTAGACAGTGATCCGAACATATACTGGTTATGCGATTAAAAACAAATAAAATTTTTGAAGATGCTTTTTCCGGACAAATGGAAAACTACATAAAAAATTAGCTACTTCTACCTAATCCAAAAAAAATCAATTCTTTAAGATGTGTAGAATAAGTTGTTGTTTTCATAAGATGATAAGATACTATCCTATAAGATTCGATAATCTAGTTTATTACATCTGAATCTAAAGAGGAAAAGGAAAAGAAAAATCAAATATTCTTCATATAAATTCTTGGCCTAAAAATTTCTAATTTTGGTACTAAACTCATACAAATAGGTTCTACTAATAGTCGCAATAGTTAAAAAGGTGAAACACAAGATTAGATGAGTGGAAACTAGTTACAGTGCATATACCGTATTAGACAAATATCAGTGCAAACAGAGCTGGCTTAGTTTCATACCTTCATTTAAGCATTATTATTTGTCAACTGCCAAGAACTTTCTAGCCTTTGAAATGATCAGGTGCAATATCAAGATGATATAACTTAGGTCCCATGCTTTAGTCAACTGACAAGCACTTTACCAGTTTGGCTCAATTTGACAAACAGATTTTAAGAATAAACTCAGAACACACATGAGCCTTCAGGTGATCATCTAAAGCTTGAAGTTCTACAAGGAAAGCCAGCTCTGTTTCATCGTTAGAATCCTTGCTTTTCAAGAATTTTATAAAAGAAGAAAACATATTCGACCCCCTTAAGGAAAAAAATAATATATTCAGATATTATAGGTTAAGAAAACTTACCTACAATTCTTATTTTATATCAACATTTATAAGTAACTCTATTTACTTGCATCAGTTACCATCGGTGGATATTATCCTCGTCGATTTCAAAATGCAACATTGAACTTTCAACAAGAAAAAATTAATGACAGTTAGCTATTACTAGGATGATACATGATTTATGCAATATATTTTATATTATCCAAAGATAAATCCATCAAAACCATTTTCATTTTCTCAGAATCTGTACTTTGTGTTTTTACAGATAGGCAAATGTGGTAAGTGTAGTTCATGTTCTTGTAACCACATGATTAATCTACGTGTTCGGTTTGGATTATTTAAAGGCGCCTAAAAGTGAATACATCTATAAATGATTAAAATAAAAATTGAAAGACACTGTGTTAATCAATTTAAATGTTATACCCTGTGAATTGATATACATGGTCAATTTGGAATTATGGACCACATGCCATACACACCCTATGTATGAATTCACGAACATGTCTGGTACTCCAGCAATCAAACGAAATAAACCATAAGATTACACTAAAAAGTGATTCAAAACCAGTTCAACTACAGGTTGCATAGGGAATGTTAATCTGCAGGTATACATATATATAAAAGCTCATAATACACACATACTTATACATCTTTATTTTTATAAAATTTTCTATATACATATACTAGTTTTAGCACATAAATTTAGTTTGTAAAAAATATCAATAAACACATTTATTTCCTAAGTTGCGTACGAACTCGCCAATTTCATAGCACAATACTACTCCTATATATATACACACATGGGCATGCATGGCAAGATAGAGGTAGTAAGAAATATTATGGCCAAAATAAAACAGCCACTAAAAAACATAAAAGCAGATAATTTATTCACATATTTACACCTATTATATAACTTTGTACACACGCACTGTCACTTACCACACACACATATTACATATGCACTGTCACTCACCGCACACATATATTACACATGCATTGTCACTAGTTCATATACCCCTAAAGACACAGTAGCACCTTATTAATCCCAATATACACACACACTACACACTGCCTAGCCCACTCACTCTCACCAAGATACACTCATGTATTCTTAAAAACATACAGATGCACGGGTACACAACTCCACCATACATAAATATATAGGAATACACATATACATGTATCTTTAAGAAATAAAATATCGTATATTAATGATTATCTATATCAACTCAATAAAAATTAAATACATAGTGATGTAATATCAGCCTTGCAACATCAAACTAAGCACTGTAATCAGTTCAAAGAAAAAAGTAGGAAATCAGAATATTCTAAGTTGCAAAATACAATAAAAATACACTCTTTTACTATACTCTGTTTTCCATAAGTAAATATATGAATATGTTGCAAAAATAAAATTCACTTTACAGTGTGATTATAGCATGTTCACATGCCTATCAATCATCAAACACACATATATGCAAACTCAACAGTCATGAAACATGCAAAATCAATTATTTAATAAAAACAAAACTTAGCAAACCTTGGCAATACAAAGTTAAACATTAATGTATAAGTTGTAGCAAGTCAAAAGCATAATTACATACCAAACTCTCTCGCGCACATACCCCAACAACTCCACACACACCACACATATGCAAGTCACACACATTAACTCAACACACATGCCCAACTATTTATATATACTCATGCACCACATGCAACCCGGACAAATAACGCTTGCATGTACACAGAAAGATACATTTACACACTAACAGATCGACACATATAAACACATATATACACGCACGTATGGACTCATAGAATGTTCACATATATACATCATTTTATGTTACTTTTATATATTTAAACAAGTTTTGTAACATCTTTTTTAGGGAAAAAAGTAGACTACTGTTGATCTATGTAGCAAGAAATGGAATTTTATACTAAAGCTATACAAAATCATTCCGGTAAAAAATGCCTTTTTTGTGATGTAGATAGAAACAAGCTGGTTTTGCAAATAGTTTAAATTGGTGTTTTGTTTTGAAAAGTAGCTCAAATGGGTAAAATTTCCTATAACAATGTCTAGTGGCTAATTTGGTTGATTTTTCATTCACCCATACAACTAAGCCTTTGTTATAGTTTAATTATTAGCTTGACTAGCCAAAATCAAAATAAATCACATCCCTTTTCTGCTCAATGTTACAATGATTCTGTCCTCAAAATAAATTGTATAATATCTAGGATGTGACTAAAATAACTCAGTAGTCGAATGTTAGAATAATCACATGGATGTGTTAAAAATAAGTTTATATACATTATAACCATGTTAATCATTGGCCCAGTTTCACAAGGTCCTTTAAAAAGTTTATAGTCCAGTTTGCAAATCACTATGCAAATCAACATCCAAAGACACCAAATAGTTAAACAGCAGATCTCAAATAACATTATTGCATTTGAAAATATGTGAGAGCTTACCATGTTAAGCAAATCATCCTTAAGTTTAAGTGCAGGTTGCTTCCTAGTGAAACTTCAACAGCATGGGTAGTAAATAAGGTAAAAACAAAGTCTGTTAGAACTCATGCATCTATAATGATAAAGTTGCATGTATAGCAATACAGGTGGTATAATTTTCCGTAGTCATGAAGATATTCTATTATAAAAACAACATATGAAGCATGATTTACAGATTTTGTAAATAAAAGAAGCAATTTTGAGGGCTGCAACAAAGAGAGTAGTAAAATCAGCAAGAGAATGCGTATTTTGAGTTTCCAGCAATAAAAATTAAATAAAAAATTTATTGTATGGTTTCTTCTAGCATTTAATCAATCGTGTGCTTAGAGTGAACATTCACAAGCTTATCACGTAATCCTTGTAAATACCCAACTAATTATTAATAGAAACATAAAATAATGGCATTAAAAAACTCGCAACAGTCCACGAACCAAAGTACCTAAAGTTGGAAATTTAAATCAACAACTTAAATAAACCTAAAAACGGGCGAATCCATTAAACCTAACAAAAAAGAATTAGGTTGATTTGTTGAAAAGGGATACCTGAGACATTGAAGGCGAATCGGGGAAGCAATGATTGATAAAATCGAAGAACAAGAAAAAATCCGAGGGAGATGAAAATGAGGGAAAATGAATTAAGAGATGAGGGAGGAGCGATTGGGGAACGGGGGAAAATGAATTTTTTGGGGAAGTATAACGAGTAAGGCGGCAATTTTTTTGATACTGAAAATTAGAACCTCTAATTATTCTCAGCGTTTGTGCGGAAATATTTTCATTTTGAAATAGCTTTTACTGCATTTGGAAGTTGAACGCTGATAATAATTGCAGTCAAAAGTAAGATTTCTTGTAGTGATATCACTGATATAACATGAATACAATATCCGATACATCAATTTGATACAATGATAATCATCAACATCAGAGAATATACAACATAGAATACAGCGGAACACAATACAATATGAAATAAGTCTTCTCAGAATATAATACTGCAACTCTGATCCATAAAAGCTCCAAAGACAAAGCTCCAGAACTCCTAGCTCGATCCACCATCAAGGTAGCACTAAGCAAGTCTCGTCCATATCCAAAAACTGAACTAGCTCCAGATAATCCACTGAACCCAACTATCTGAAAAACAAAACTCTAGACTGCCCGTGTAGAAAATTTTGAGTACCCAGAGTTTAGGAAATAAACAATAAACTCTGGGTCAGTCGTGGGACTAGTGTGAGCAAACAAAAACAGTTTATCTTTAAAAACAGACAACGAAATATTTTAAAATCAATTCGTAATGCTTTTTAGAAATGAGACTATCATAAGGCCTCCCGCACACACACATAATGCAAACGCAGAATCGGAGGACATTTCTTCTTATGATAGTCAAAGATGCTTGATACGCATTAAAAAGAAACATTTGATATTATTACTAGTGCATAGTGTATGAAAAATCATTTCGAAAGTGAAGATATAAATCTTAGCCAACATAGACATTTCGAACTATGCCTACTATAGCTACCATCCAAACAGTGGGGCGCCACCATAAGTAGATGGCAGGTAACACAACTAATACCGTACAAGGCTCGTATTGGATGAATGGATTTTTCCAACAAATGGTCAGGCCAAGGAACTTCCCATTGCCACATGGAAACGCCTCTGGAAGGACGCCCCGAGAACCCAACTGGATCTCTGCCAAACAAGGCCGGCTACCCCCCTTCCCGGGGGAATATACAAAACCTCAGATATGCCACTCCCGGTCCTTTGGGACCTTTAAACGAGAGCTCTCTAACCAACAACATCACACAGTAAATAATATAGTGTGTCCACATGAGTAAGTATCTGGGCTCCATTCCATGATACTACCCTTTTCCAGAAGGAATGGTCATACCCTAGGGAAGCTATCCCTGAAAACCTTGCCGCACAATTCCTGTTTCGACCATTACCGGTTTGTGAGGCTCGACGAAGTCTCGTCCACAAAGCTATGCTTTGGTACAAAGCCATGCTTTGGGTCAACAAATGATCAAAGTAATGATCACAAAGATAAATGATCAAATAAATGATCATATCACAAATGATCAAACAATGATCATTTCACAGCAACACTCAGCATGCCACATTACCAAGATGAGAATATATCGCTTATAACCTTCAACTACATAACCTCTGAGCTCGTACGTCTCAGAGAAGGGTGTTAAGCTAAGAGAATAAATTCTCCGCCACCAACAGAAATATATTTGAAAGAAATCTGCTTTATATCTCAAATTGTAATGTCAGACATAACAATCCATACAAGTCTGTTCTGGGTTCGAACAGAACCGAAGGCACTTCCAAAGAAGCCCTTGCAAATCCGGGTATTCACAATCCTGATTGGACTTCCCATCACTTAGGGAATCTCTATACCGGAGCAACTCAGTGCAGAGACAATCGGTAGATCATCCTATCGTTCTCGCAAATACCCGGTCTTCACCACCGGTCTTCAAATGCTATCCATAACGACATATCACTTATTCGGAATGGGTTATACGACCCAAAGGTCCTTTCCCGGCTAACCCGAATAGTGAGCGCAACATTTAAACATATGGATATGAGATTTCGATTAAGTCACAACTTAATAATTTCAAACTTTCTTTCAAATGGTTTAAACCAATTACCATTTCAAATCGTTTAAACAAAAAGATTTATTTCACAAAGTTCACTCAGTTTCACAAAGATTCATTTACGGATTTCAAAACAATTTCCGTTTCAATTTCCGCTTTCAAAACTTGTTTCCAAAGATTCATTCATAACTTGGAAAACTATTTTCTGTTTAACTTGAAATCCCTTAAATACAATTTGAAATTCATTTCTCATATGAAAGCTTTTTATCATTTAGAAACAATAGTTTTATTTTGGAAAAACCCCGATTCCATTTATACAAGTTAAAAACTTTGAGTTAATTCAAATTCCCAAAATAACGCTTTAAAAACGGTTTAAACCCCTATAACTTGTAAAGTGCTTTTTAAATCATAAATACTGAATATAGAATTCAATTTCAGATTTTTTTTGAATTTCAATCTAAATCCGATTATTCAAATTCCAAATCTTTATTAGTTATTCAAAAATAACTTTTATTCTTAAAACAGCTTTTCAAAAGCTTTTCATATTAAACTTAATTTATTTCCAAAAATATTTGAATTAAAAATTCAAATTCAAACTTATTTAAAAATCTGTGACTTAACTGATTTCCACGTGAAATCCATATTTGTGTGTGTATAAGTGTGGTCCAAGGGTTTAACACAATAGTGCAACATCATTCAATCATCACAGATCAAATACGACAATATATCCGATAAGCGATATAAACTATAACGCTTGTCTTAATTCACGGATCACAGATATACATATCACAGGTAATGAATTACATCACAGATAATTAATAACATTACAGATCACAATACGAATCAGGATATAACACAAAGCATCACATGTCAGGGATATCAAACAATTCATCATCCAATCTAATCCAAATATCCCTAAATAGGGTCAATTAAATTATCTGATTAATTTAAATCGGATTAATTTCTATGAATAAATTTACTAGGCATGGTAAATTAAAAATTAATTAATTACAAAACATTTAATAAATTATCCTTTAATTAGTCATTAATTAACTCTTAATTAATAATTAATCCTTAACTAATTATTTACGATAACTAATTAATTTCTTAATTACTTCCATAAGGTAATTACACTTAACTATTTCCCAAATGATTATTATTTAATTAATTTGTCTAAATTAATTATCAAAATTTTATTAATTATTAAATAATCTTTGTTAATGATCTTCATTAACAATTTATTAATTACTTCTCTTATGTAATTAACTCAAGTTAACTATTATTAATTTCCAATTCAATTACCTTAACCTTAATTAAAACCCTTAATTTCTTAATTCAATAAATTAATTAATGATCCATTTAATCACCTTACTCCATAACTAATTAACCTTTAATTAGGTAGTTCTTAAATTAATTACCTAATCATGTTCTTTAAATTTTTCCTAAATTTAAAATAGATTTTGTTATACAAAATCACTTTACTTTTATTCATTCAAATTTCCAAAACAACACTTTTAAAATGATTTAAAACTCATATAAACTTGTATTGTTTTTACTTTAAAACCTGGTTTCCTTTGGCTTTTGAAAAGCTTATCAGCTTACACAGGAAAACCCGAGCCCATCAACTAAATTCTCGATCTCAACTCCGAGAAACACCCGAGCTCCCCCTTTCATTCTTTTATTTTTCTCAAACTTGTCTGGACTTCAAATTTTTTTTTTTATAAATCCTGAACCATCGAATTTTTGCGCGCCCACGATAACGCACTCGAGCAAGTCCTGGAACCACCTCGAGCTATCCCCCGAGATTGCTTCGTTTTCCCAAGCCTGAAACCAACAGGCGCGAAAATGGCCTCGTGCACATGCACCGGAGGTTGACGGTGCTCAGACCAACATCGACACCCACGACAAGTTGTTCACGACCCCGATGATCCTCACGACAACCCAAATATCCCAGCTCAAACTTAAATCGAAATTTCAATGGTAAGTTGAAAACTGCTATACGCATGAATGACACATCTCCACACCGCCGTTGATCACGTCGATCGAAATCCATGGCTCTTCTCCCAGAGTAACAACGCATCGCTACGCCGCTATCCCTCCATGACTGATTGTCTGAAACATTCCGAGGTCGACGCAGTTCCTTCTCAAACCCATACGAGTAAACTAGCTCTTAAACCCTAAATTCCAGTCATACCGTCGACCTGATCAACTGGAAATTATGCGAACATTTTTCCATGAATCTACATCCATCACTCCACCTTCAGTATTGATCACGGCGATCGTCATCACGTCGACGATCGGAATTTGATGGTTTTCGCGATTCTGTTCAACTCAAAAATCCAAACAATTTCCAAATCTAAAAATTATGATATTATCACTAAAACTCATAAATTTGCAACCCGAATCAGGCTATGAGTTCAAAACAAGAATTCTCAAACATTGAATTTTAAGTCTTTGATTAATTTTACTGACAATTATCATTTTATAAGCAAATACTTAATGAACACAATTAAATTTATTTTAAAATGTGATGTTGTATTCATATGAACATTTTTTAGTTAGCAATCAAGGTCTAAATTGATTTGGTTTGGGGTTATTTAAATTTTCTAACTGGTTTGAAAATCTGGAATGTATATACAGAGGCAAAGTGTTGCCTATTTCCAGACAGGCATCACATATATGTAGGAAGATTTATATTTCAACATATCAAATATCAAAGAAGACAAATCAATTCAATCACGCATCAAGACACATAGCGGATTCAAGGCTAGTTTGCTCACATTGAAAGGTTTTGAAACGGAGAATAATTCTGTTTCTTTTAAGGCCTGCAGTTTTGATTTTTCCTTTTTCTATTTCTTTTTACTTGCTTTGTTTCCTTTGAACTTGAGTGATATTACTTATATTTTTTTCTTCTGGTTTGCTTACTTATGAACGAACTAAGGTGAGAATAAATGCACATACAAAGGAGTAGGCAGTATATTATTTGTACAAAAAGCATGTTGTAGAGGCTTGCATTAATTGCCTTGGTATGTTGCATTAAATGCAATGTCCTATTTGTTTACAACTTATACTATTTGTTATGTATGTATGCTTCTTGCTTTGTATAAGCATGCTCATGTGTACTTGTTTTTATATAAAATCCATTTGGTTTTATTGATTTGCAGCTTTGTGTTTCAGCCCTCTTGCATTGTTTAAATGTAATATCATTTTAGTTTACCTGTATTGCTTTTATTTTATATGTGTTTCATTTGTTATCTTTTATAGTTTGATTATTTCTTGTATTTTCTGTTTTATGTTTTGTTTGTTTTTATTTGCTTTGTAGATATTATTTCTTCTTTGTCTCACTTACTTGGTAATATAATGACATTCTATATAAATATGTTGTTATAGTTTTACTTTGTAATATACTTTTTATTTTTGTAATTTATCTTATAATTATATTTATAACTTAGGTATTAAATTTATAACGTATATTTTATTTTATATTTTACACTTATCACTTATTCTCAATATTGATACGTAGTTTTATTTTATTTTATACTTTAAACATTTTATTTATAATTCAATTCAACTGAAAATATCCATTTTGAGTTTCAAATCTAATCCAAAAACAAATAAGTATAAATTTCTTATTAAATTTGAAAAATTCAAACAAATCCATAATTTAATCCAAAAATTCGATTAAATTATAAATTTAAATTCGTCATTAAATCTGGGATCATAACAATTCTCATCGTCCTCCTAAAGATGTTTTGATAGCATTCATTCATACAAGTTTCCCTGGGTCTCGACAAACCGAATCACCGTCTTCATCATCTCACGGTCTTCATTCACTAACGTTCAAACCTGATTGAAGTGGATTTCGGATAATTAAATCTGATCCCGGTCTCTTCGAAATGATCAGCGCATTGGCCAATATTGATAGTCGGTTATTTAACTATCATATAACATTCACAAACAACCATCAGGCCTTAAATAATTTTCCAAATTATTTATCTCAAAATTATATACTTAAGATATCAATTCCATACTTCAACACTTTGAAAATAGTTTTCAAATCACTTTTATCCTCATGGAATAAATTTCAACCCTTTCCCAATACTTAGAATATTTTTCCTACTTCATTTTGTACTTAGAAAATATTTCTCTTATTTCCTTTTTTTCTCAAAAATCATTTACAACTTTATTTGTAAACTTTCAAACTCATTCCACACGAATTTTACAAATTCCACAATTCCTTAGTTAAACTCCTTTAGTATTTCCAAAGCAGTTTATACTTATTTTAAATTCCAACTTCACTTCTACTTCCCCGTGAAGTTTTATTTCACCTTTTGAAGTTCGCTTATCTTATACTTTAGAAATTTATTTCGATTTCCATAATACCATTATAATATCTTTCCCAAATCTTATTCAATTTTAATAACTTCACTTCTTATCTCAAGAGGATCCATACTTGAGTTTAAAACATTTAAAATTATATATATAAAATAAGAATAATGTTTTGCTTTTAAAAAAATATGGTTTTAGGTAACTAAAATATCAACTTCTTTAAAGCATTAAAAGTTAATATTCAGTTATTAATTAACAAAGTTGATTTGTAAAGTTAGGATTTATTTTGATAAATACCAAGCATATAATAGCTAACCTTGGGATATTCCAATTCCAAATAATAGTTTAAAGGTTAAGTATAGTAATTTAAAATCCTGCTTTTAAATAGTTCCAGTTTACTTAACAAAGGTCTATTTTTCAAAAAATCCAACATTCACCAATTTAATTCACAAATTCTTTTTGGTTCATATCACATTTATCGTATCACCATTTCTCACATTCGAAATATATCCCCCTATTCCCTTTGAGAACAATTTTTCATAACTTGATATAAGTTCACACCATTAACTTATATTTCAACATATCTATTGATATCAATCTATCTCATTTATAAACACCGTTTATAAATTTATAAACTCCTTTGAGTTTTCGTTTATTTATAAAAACAAAATCTATTTATAGTTCTATTTTATAATCTTCCTTTAATAAAATTTCATTTTTATTTCCAATCTCTACTTAACCAAATTCCAAATAGTTAAGTTTAACCCCAGTTAGTTAATATATATTTTTATTCCTCTTAATTCCCTTTAGAATAAATCCAATTTTCAATATAAATAATTTTCTTTCAAATTTACCTTTGAAATTCCTTCAATTTAATTATTTTTGGTATTTAAAATGTCCATTTTAAATTTCCATGCCATTTAACCATTTAGTAATTCAATTCACACACAAAGCATATCATATATCAACATATATATATATATATATATATATATATGTGTGAACAATAAATATTTTTGAAGAATCCTGTTGGATCCCTCCAACCAGTTCTTCCTGCATCCACAGATGTTAGTCGACAAACAAAATTCCAATCCCACTTCGAGGGGGATATAGCGGTATATAGGGCCATCTGCTATTATCCGAGAGGTATAGGGTCTCATCCGCTATACAATGCGGGAATTTCAATCACTCCAATATATATACTACTATATACATGTATAACATCCAACCGATAATCATTATAATTCAACCAAGCACATCCATTAATTTTAATTTAACATTTAAATTTTAATAGGTAATCCGAATGAGTGAGAATATCTCATCATTATTTTTGTTTACGATCCACTTCAATCTCGGCTTGGTTTCACGATTTTAGACCCTGCATAAACATTTGTACGGTTTATTGCATTCGAAATAATCGAACAATTCAATTACCATTTAATAATTTGACTTAGCTTATAATTTAACTTTTAAACTAATGATTTAATTTTAACTAATAATTAAATTTTAACTAATTTTCGCTTTTAAAAATCTTTTAGTAACTAAAAATAATTAAATAAGTTTATTAAACAAGTTAATCACTATAATACATTATTTAAAAATAAACTAGTAGATTTAAAATGTGTATATGTATATTTATTTTATCTTTCATTTTCAAGCTGCATATAAAATAATCTATATAGGTTTAAAAATCTAATTTTACATAACTTTAAACTTTCATATTTTTCCAAAATCTTATATATATATATATATACACTATTTTACTGATTATCTATATACATTAAAATATGTGTTTGTGTTTATATTTTATTTTCTAGTTTTCCTATATACATATTTAAATTAAAAATAGGTATGTGCATCTGTATTTATATTATTATTTTCTTTCACTGTTATCTACATATATATATATATATACATATATATATATATATATAAAGTGAAATTTGCATATATTTCTCCGACTACTAAAAAAAGTTTTATGTTTTAAACCTTACGTTTTATTTTTACTTGTTTCTATGTATATACTTTTCTTAAATTAATTTAAAGGAAAAGATGTCATATACCTTACTGATAAGAACCTCCTCTCTCGAGTACGCGAGCTCTTCCCGACGCGAACGCCGTCATGAGCTTGACCATCATCTGACGCGAATCGTAACCCACCCTAGCCATCGCATCCATCACGACCTCCTGATGCCGCCGCCTTCGTCTCGCATTGAAATCACGGCTCTCCCTTTGCCGCCTCGACCTGTCTCAAAGCGTCGCTACCCCAAACTTCCCACGTGAGCCTCAACAAGCTGAGCGCCGTGCTCCTCGAACGAGCCATCTCGATTTAATCGAGCATTGAGAACATATGAGGGGTTCTTACTACTATGACCTAGATTTAAAATTTTGAAGCGTACGCGATTTCCATCCCTCTTTGAATCGATCCAGAAGCATACGAAAGGAAGGGGAAATAAGTCACGACTGTACTTAAAAACGAGGTGGCCATTAATTTTTTTTTGAAAAGAACGAATTTGATTAGGATGAAATGGTGCACCGTGGGTTTTAAAAGCAGAACGTCCAACGATTTTATTTAAGTTGATTTCGTTTTCTCTGTTGAATTGAAGGAGGGATACGAGGTTTATAGAGGAAGGTGAAAGATGGGAGATTGTGGCATGCACGAGAAGGGTGGCTACAGTGAAGGCAAAAAGGTATGATGGTGAAAGAAGGCAGGCTGATGGAAGGGAATCTCAGCTGATTGGAAAGAAGGTAGGCTGACGGGAAAACAGCTTTGATTTTGAAATATATATATGTGTGTGTGTGTGTGTGTGTGTTTAAAATTTAAATCGTCTCAATCTATGCAACTCAAAATCTTGGACCCCTGTCAAGGCATACCGCTAAGCCTTTATAATGTTATACCCCTAATCCGAACACAATGGAAAAAGTTTTGAGTCCGAATTCGATCATATGGAAAAGATAGCTTTTTGGACCCAATTATTATATTGAATTTTTGATATAAATTTCAGTGTGATTATATGCCGTATGGCCACACGACAACTCCGAAAGCCCCAAAATTTGAAATCCGATAATAATACACTATTATCCAATGGAACTGGTTTCGTCGAATTCTGAGACTACGTCTCGGGAAGCTATTTTTAAATGTCAATTTAAACGATATATTTTTAAAATTGAACAGATTACTTCCAATTTTAATTTTAAAAGTTGCATTGTCTTCTGTATCATTAATATAGATTTTATAAGCCTTCAAATTATTTTTATCAAGCTTAAAACTCCAAATGCACTATTTTAAATAATATTCAATTATTACTTTAACAATTACATTATTCGACAAATTGTTATACTTAACTTCTAAATCTATTTTATTAAATAAACCCAAGTTCTCCATATTCAAAACCAATTTATAATTCAATTTCAATATTTAAAACCATTTAAATATTCCGAATCAAATGTCAAAAATTCAGGTCGTTACACCAACGTGATTTGGTTCATCCGAAACCGATCTCATAAGCAAAAATTTATGCAATATTTAAGAACGACAATTATAAAATTTAATTAGGATAATCAAAATCAAAATTTATCAAATGATTTAAATTAACATACCCTAACTTCTCACTATCGTTCGATCATCTCTAGGCAATCGCGATATCATCTTCTTCTTTTTTATGTGATTGACTAAAGTCGCCTACTTAGATTTAAGGTGCGCTCTGCACTCACGCTTCCGGCGGCCGCGACCTACTCCATCGCCTCCCCGCTCAGGCCATCATCGCATCCTTCTCCTCACATGCATACACGAGTATGCACACCAACTCCAAAACCCTAGAATGCAATTTTTCGCCTTCTCTCGAACCTCGACTGCCCCCAACATTCCTCAATACGCACGTCTTCCCTAATCGACCATCGCGCATGTTTATTTTCCTTTTTCTCTTCGATCGGTTGTTTTTAAAAAAAAAAGTGGAGGCTGCGATTTAAATTTAACTTTCCGTGATTTGAAAATAGGGGGGAAAGAAAGGGGGTATGGGCGTGATGTAAATGATGAAGTAGGAAAGAAAATATCTATTATTTAACTAGTAAATATCTCTCCAAACGACTACGAAATCCCAAATTCCAAACGAAGCGTGTCACTTGGCATTTATAATGTTTTACCCCTCATTCCGAATATAATGGAACTTGTTTCGGAAGTTAATTCAATCGTATGCAGAAGAAAGCTTTTTAAAATCAATTATTTTCATTTAATTTTGAAATAAATTTCTACGTGCTTCAAGCTTACACAACCAAACAACAAGTCCGATCGCTACAAAACTTGAAATCCTACAATAATTTACTATCATGGAACCGATGAAATTAGTTTCGTCAAATTCGGGACAGTTTCCAAAATGCCTATTTTTACTTGTTAATTAAAATATAAACTATCCATATTTCTATTTTCACATTTAAATCAAATTTTAAATGTTAACCATCTTCATTGTTGTTTAAATGAAATTTAAATCAACTTTCGACTTCATTTTCATTCACATAAATTAAAGATTCAATTATTTAAATAAATCCAATATTAAATTTAAACAATTAAATTATGCGATAAATTTCAAAAAAAGTCATTAAACTTTATCTCTAACCATCTTATTCAATAATCATATCAAATCCTATAATTTAAAACCGTTTAAAAAAAGTACGGGTCATTACATACTCCTCCATCAAAACTTTTCGTCCTCAAAAAGGCATTAAGTGTAAAATTTAACACTTGACATATTTTCTCGAAATAATTAACTTATAAAACATAGCCATCTTATTGCAAAACAATTACTACACTTTTACAATGCCATTTCAATATCGATTTTACGGTAAATATAATTTATATAGAAAAATAAGTTAAAAAATATTTACAACTTCAAAATTTTCTAACTTTCAGATTTACGGAAATTTCGACAGAGTCTCCTTTGCGCGACTCCATCAAATTTTTTTACAATATCAATATATATCACAAATATGAATCGAATATACATCTCATCTCAATGATGAGGCATCCTGAAAGGCAACATTGTAAAATCACAGTATGTAATCCATGAAATGTACCTTGTTAATAATAATACGAGCGTGTTTGCCCGTGCTAAGCTAGCAAAAGCATGTAAAAATCCGCATATACAGCCAAACGGTCTTCGTATGTACGTATCTCAACTCAAAAGATATTAATTGCATATAAAAATATGGAAGCATGTATAAGTCTAATATAATCATATAACAATGATTTTGAATCCAAACAACAAATATAAGCACAAATAAGCAACATGCAACAATCATATGCAATCAAGACAGTAATAACAATGATTTGCAACAAAAGAAATCATCCAACCATCAATATCCATCCAATTAATCCAATTTAATTCATAACCATATGAATTTACATTATCCAATATCAATTTTTAATTTATACCCTTTATTTCTTATGAACATTCATTTAATTAACATTTTGATTGATTCATTTTAATTTATTTACATTTAACCAACTTTTATTCAATTAGATTCGCATTCAATGGATTTTGAATTCAATTTACTTACTTCCAATTCATCACGCACATAACATTAATGAATTCACATTCTATTAATTTACATTCATTTATTGTTACATTCATTTTTTCTTTCTTCACTTCCATTAGTTCATTTCAGTAACATATATAATTAATTACACTTAAGTAAATTAATTTCATATCACATTCCATTTTTATTAAACTGATTATCATTCACTTATTTGTACTTATTTCGTTAATCAATACAATGGATTTAAATTCAATTCATCCATTTTAATTGATTTACATTCAACTAATTTGGTTTCACTTATTTACGTTCATTTTATCCACATTTAATTGGTTTACATTCCATTGATTTCTTTCGATTTATTAATATTCCTTACAAATTCATTATATTCAATTTTATTTAATTCAATATGTGAAATTTCAATTTGTTTCACTTTTTTAAACCTATTTCATATAAATTCATCGGTGAATCATTTATAAAATTGTTCCACTTAACTCTGCCTAAATTAAAATTGTTTTATTTCCAATTAGTATATCCTCTCTTTTTTATATACTAACATCATTTATAAATTATCTAAGTTTATTATATATATTTTATACAACACAACTAACTTTTAGTATCATCACTTCATATCTTAAGTTATTATTAAGTCATCGATTCACTTCATTTATTCAACTACATATTATTAATTTACCAAAGTAAATTTTATTTTACTCACTTCATATTTATAACTTTCTCCTTTTTTCTTTCACAATTTATTCATTCAACTTCTTTTAAGTCCACGTTAACTTATAATTTTTTTTCAATAACTTATTCCATATCATATTAGTTAACATTCAAATTTTTTATTTAAACTACTCCACTTGCAATTTAAAATTTTCTTTATCCAATTTTAAATCAAATCCAAATACTCATACTAATTTTTTTACTTACATTCATTTATTTTATTTCATTTAATCTCCTTCACACTTAAATTTACATTTCAATTTTAAAATTTAAGTTTGTACTCATTTGATTAATTCATTTTACAGCTTAAATAAAATTAATTCACTGTACTAATTTATCCAGTTTCACTTAATATCTAATTCAACTTTTTTAATATCAAGTTAAACTCCATTTAATTTTAATTCAATACTCATGTTATTTAATCTATTCAAGTAAAATTTTCTTATCATCCACATTTACCAAATTTAAATTTGTTTATCTTAATATTCTTAAATCCACAAACTATATAAACTTATTCATTTAAAATTTCCTTTTGTTATTTTATATACTTCATTTCAAATGCAATTCATTATATTTAAGCCTTCTTTAGTTCACTTCATTTTGTTTATTTCATTTCACTAACTCAATTTATTCACATTTCTTAAGTTAATTACTAATTTCATCTGTCGAATTCAAATTTCTTTATTTTCTTAAATAAAAAATATCCAACAATTTTTAATTTAAATTTTACTTTCATGTTCAAATTTATAAGTTATAAACTTATTTTTGATCTATAGTACTTTAATTATAAGTTCAAAACTATTTTCATATGAGAAAACTTGTTTTGGACGAAAACAAATTTCTTTTGGTATTCTCACCCAGAAACTCGAAAATGAACACTGGCAATGCTATTGTTATCCCAAGAATTATTTTTCAACGACCAAGCGAGTTTAATGCTTTTATCTTCTACAAAAATCTTTTCAAAATATATTTCTAGTCAAAACACTTTTAAGTAATACTATTATAAATTTTGAAGGCTTCGAAAACATTTTTGAAAATGAAAGGATTTTAAATTCTAAAGTTCTCAATTTTTAAAGTCATTTCTATATATAAGCTATATTACAAATATACTTTTACAAATTTTCTCACCTTATTACCAAATATTACATTAATTTACAACTTGGTCATTTTAATCAATTCTTATTTTAATTTTATTTCAATTTAATTTAATTATCAAATTCTTCCTAAAATAAAATTCATTAAGTATTCGTTTTATTTTATTTTTATTTTTATTTTTTTCTCAACCAATAATCGATGATAACTAAATATTATCATCTCCTAACAATAATTTCATTAATAATGAACCTTTTATATATATAATATAATTTAGGAAAACTATTTCATCTATCCTATTTTAAAAAAATATTATGTCGACTTGTCTCGTTAATTGTTTAAAAACACTAATCAATGACAAGGCGTCCCGCACATCGACCAGAATTCATAAACTACTCAACGGATAAGTAAGCATACTATAAAACATTTTATAACACTAACAAGTACGCTCTCTCATATATATAAACTCAAACGGACTTATTCTAGAGTATTACTGCCCTATCTCTAATGTGTCAAACCCCACAAAGCCAAGGTATTACTACACCGTGACAACCACATTTCGGAAGGTTTAAATCGACAATAATCCACACATGACCAAACTTAAATCATCCGGAATGTAGATAATCAATAGGGTTAAATAATAAAAATAAGAAGAGAAGAAGAAAACAAACAAAGAATCTCACAGCGTAAATGATAAAATATAATAATCAAATAAACAATACATGAAGCTATTTACTATACATATGATTATAATTTATACACATTTATCAGAGTTATATATACATCAGGAATAAATAATCAATACAGTAGAATAACATGCTGTAGGGGATAAAAATAATAGCAATACATCACAATTCTCGTCTTCGTCCTCCAGAGAATAATTTTCAATACGCTGGAAAACACAAGACTGACCCGAGTGTTTTGAAAAGGCAAAACATTCGAGTCAGAACTAAAATACTCTTATGTAAGTCAAATTGATATCACAAATATGAGTGCAATAACTTAATGGATGTTACAGGATTTTCCAACTCCTAAGGATCCATTAAATTATTTATATATAATAATATACACTATAATAGATAATGTTTATCAGTAAAATAAATATCAAAATGGCATTAAGGCTTTACATTGATCCACCTAAATACGTTTTTACAGTTCTAAACCAAATTCGTAATGGAATCGTATAGGGATAAATATGACAAGCCTCGTAGGTAATGCCCAAGGTAGGATTCTACCAGTTTACCCTTTCTGGCTAGTCATAACCCATCCGTGGCCGACGCGACAATCAATCCAACCGACAAAAGGTGCACCTATCGAATACGTAATCACAATAGTAATACGAGGACAAACGTCGCAAGAGATAGCTAACCTCAATGGCCAGACATAGGCTTCTGTTTTAGTCATTTTAATTACGATACGAGTATCAAAGCTATCCACCATCGTTCTCTTACTTCATTCCAGTAAACGTCACCAATTCAATCCCTACATTCTGGATATCATCCACTGTATACACAGTTGTTAAAATGGTTCCAATATTGACAAAGAGTATGTCAATAAGAGGCCCTGGTCTCTTTAACAACCAAACGTCGCTTTACACACCGGTTGGTTCTTTTATATTTTGAAAACAATTCGTATCTGATATCAAAATAACATATTCACTTCAAAATCAAATCCATTTTGAAATTTACCATATTCTCTTCAAAAATCACATTTTACTTCAAAATGTCAATTCGGTTTGATATATCGATTTCACTTCGAAAATTGATTCGAATTACAATTTAGGTTATAACTTCACTTTAACCCAATTCGTACTTAAACTAGAATTTAAATATAAACATTTCACCCTTTTAACCAGTTTGAACTTTAGAAAATAGTTTTAATATTGTGTTGATTGATTTATTGAGTGGCATATGAACCTTCGTCGACAAAGTCTGCGCAACTGTATCGAAGGGGTTTCTAAACACTTGAATAGAACAATTGACACGGTATTGTTTAAAATATGGGTAAATGAAATAATTTTACCCAAAAATATATTTTCGATATAAAGAAAGTTTTTGTAAGATATTTAGCTAATATATGGTTGCTTGGATGTTAGAAAAGATAATATTAAAGTATTATCATTGTTAAATGAAAATTTAATTAGAAATTGAAAATAAACAAAGTTTACGGAAATAAATTCATGATAAAATGAAATTTGTAAATATGAATTATAAATGTAAAATTATAAATGGGAATATAATTAAATGGGAATTTGTATAAGAATAAACTGTACAAATGCATTATAGTTAAAATTTGAATTAAAACAGAATTTGAAACTTTAAACCCGGAGAGTTTGAAAGTATTTTGAAAATAAATAGTAGCATTGTTGTTTTTGGGTATTTCTGAAAGGAAATTGTTTTAAATAAATTTTGGGAAGAGATTTAGCATTGAATTCACTTCAGTTACTGGAAAATAACTTCGGTGATGACTGCAGCATCATCGATGTTCATTTTCGAGTTTTTAAGTGATGAATTGCTACCAAATTGATTTGTTCAGAAAAGCTAGTTGTTTTGAAATTTCCAAAGGAAATGTGTTGGGAATAAAACCAGGATTGGTTTAAATTTTTGAGAAGTGTGATTTTGAAATGTTAGAGATTTCAAAATAATTTGAAGCCAAAGCCGGGTGTTTAAAAATCCTGATAAGATAAGTTGTAAGCTTATAAATGGAAATGATTTTTAAATCAGGAAGAAATTTAAGCTTTGGATAGTGGAATGTAAATCTAAAGTGAAGGGTTAAAATGAAATTAACTTGGATTGGAAAATAAAAACTTAACTGGATTGAAATTAATTAATTAACTAGGCTGAACAATAATATCCAGTCGTTTTTCGAATTAAGTTGAAATCGAATTGAGTTAAATAATACTGAGTTCAAATAAAATTGGATTGGAATAAGAATTCAATTGAATTATGAATGGCATTATATTCTTACCTAAATAATTGGAAAATAAGTTGGATAAGGATTGAATTGAAATAAATAAATAAGAATAACGTGTAAAAGAATTATAATGCAAGAATAAAAATATGCTTGGGATATAAATAAGCATAAGGCTTGAGTTAAAATAAAAAGATAATATATTCAAGCCTATAATGGATGGAATTGTGTAAATAATAAGTTGTGGCTTATAATTTTGAAAGTGGAATAGAAAATCCAAAATAAATATTGTTTGATGTTTTGGATAATGAAAAGAAAATCCAAACTTGAATTATAAACTAAATTGGACTAAGAAAAATTTATTGGAGTGGTATTTGGGATTAAAATTCAAGTGTTGAACTATAAATAGGAGAGAACTAATTTTATAATAAATTAGTTAATAAAATGTGTAAATGGGAACGTAATATAGTTTAATAGAAGCTGAATTGTGAATTTATGATGAAATTTGGAAATAAAACTCAAGTTATAAATCAGATTGGACTTGAATGGTTGATGAAGTAAATGTAATTGAAGTGAGTTCTTGAAACTGGAAGGTAAATTGAAAATGGATAGTGGATTCAGAATTTGAGCTATAAATTAAAATTTTAACTTAAAGAGTTAACAAATTAGATGTAATTGGAAATGTATTGAATAAAATGGAATTGGATTGAAATAGTAGTGGTTTGGATTGCAAATGAAATCCAAATAAGTGGAAGTAAATTTGATATGGCCTTGTAATAAATTAAACGAGTTAAATCTGAAAGCTAAATTTTATAATAACTCATCAAATGAAATTGTAAATTTTAAAATGAGATTTAACTGGGACAGAATTAAGTTGAATGGAAGAGGAAAATATTTATTCGTGAAATGAAACAGAGCTTAGGTATAAAATCTGAATAAATCAAAATATATTGACTTAAGTAGGTGTTGAATAAAAGCCGAACTTAAAATGAAGCGTGGTTTAAATGAGTTGAGAAAAGTTATTGGACGAAATAGCCTGGATGGTTTTCGAGTTAAATAAAATAGTTTGGCATAAACAAATATGGAATAAATTGAGTAAAGTAACTAAAGCTTGGGATGTGTCGAGTTAAATAAATGGTCGTGAATGAATAAAAAAATAAATAAAAAGGAAATGTAATTAGTAATGAAGATGAACCTAAGTTGTTAATGGTTTGAATGAAACTAATTTGGTTAATAAAATGAAATGCAGGTGAATGTATTCAAATTTGATATGCAATGAAATGAGAATATATGGATTGTGAATAAATTTAAAATGGAATAAAATTAAGTATAAATTGAGTTGAAATCCATTTCAATTGGTTATAAAACATAAGTACTTATTTATTCACATAGATCTCGTCAAATTGCATAGAATAAATTGTCATTTGATGTAAATATGAGTAATTAAAATTCTACGAGTTGATAAGTAAAATAAATTGATTTTGGAGACAATTGAATTAAATATGAATTCAGTTTGCTTAAAATGAATTAAATGTAAGCTATGGTGTTTTAAACCATTCAAATTGATTAAGTTGTTTACGAATGGATTGGAAACCATTCAAATTGAATGAAAGGGTTTGTAAATTAATTAGAATTGTGGAATTAGTATGAAATTATATAAATTGCTTACGAAAAATGTTTGGAATGAGTTTCTTTTAGAATTCATATGTTTTAACTATTGCAAGTAAATGAAATGTGTTAAACTTCTTATATTCGACACTTACATGTTTAAATTGAGTAAGTACAGGTACCTGTGAGCCGTTTGGCTGGATATGGTTGAGCTATTTGTTAAAAATAATAAGCTGCTTGCTTAAAATGCTAAATAAGGTACGCCTACGCAAATAAAATTAGGAAATATGAACTGTTTTTGGTTTTTCCGACCGTGTGGGTCGATGTATATATATTTATCTCTTTTGTCAAATTGCAAAAGCTCCTCCGTACAAAGGGGACTCTGCCAAAAAATTTCAGAAATTTTGGGAGTTAGAAAATTTTTGAAAATTTTGGAAAATTTTGTTAACGACAAAACTATTTAGAATTGGAAACTAAAATAAGTTAGTAAATGAAACTAATTAAAGTAATGACTTAAATTAGTCATAAATGAAGGATAAAATTTAAAAGTTCAAAGTTGAAAATAAATGAAATTCATATGTTATGTGGAAATCAATTTGAATAGAAATAGATATTAACTAAAGTGATAAAGTGAAAATAAACAAAGAAGCATATAGAATGCTTATGTTAAATTTAAGTAAGGAATGGTGAAATCTTAATTAGAGATTGATATTGCAAATATATTCCAAGTTGATATTTGGATGAATATTGACATTTGGTAAAGAAGTCGGTAAAATGTGCTTGGAATATTGTGATTGGATATTAGTGCTAAGCAGGATATGCAGGTGTTATAAAAGGGAAAAGAGAATTGGTTTTGATTTCAAGAAGATAAATTTGAAATGCTCGACAAAAAGGTATGTATCTGAACTTGGTATGAAATTTGATTGGGATTTGGATTTGGATTGAGCCACTTGGCCTTTTTGTTTTCTTTTTGGATTTGGGAGGCCGTAGAGCCATTTTGTAGTTGTACCGAGTCAGCCGCGCAAAGGAAACGCTGGCGAAATTTTCTGGGAATTTAGGATGTTAGAAAAATTTTGAGAAATTTTTGATAATTCAAAATTGGTTTTATGATTAAAACTTGAATGGTTGGGCAAATAGGATTGTCTGCAATCTAGGGAAAGGTTTGGACAGTCAATAAGAATACTATTGGGTCTTTTATAAAAAAGTAGTTGGTAAGATGTTGAATTGTTAGAAACTGATTGGTTTTAGGAAACAGTAAATGGGTTTTGTACCATTCTTCCTAATTAGTAATTTCGGGGACGAAATTCTTTTAAGGGGGGAGGAATGTGACGACCCGGAATTTTCAAGCATTTTAAATCGGAATATTTAATTGACTTTAAATATTCAATAGAGTAATTTTAACTTGAATTATGAATATCATAATTTATTTGGCAATTAGATTGTTGAATTAAATAATTTGAATTGGATAAAATACGAAACCTGAGATTTTAAGCCTGTTAAAAATATAATTTGAAGGCTTATAAAATTTATATTGATAATACTGGGGATAATAGAAGTCGAAAAATTGAAATTAACAGTGATTTGTTCAGTTTCGAAAATTTATATCGTTTAAATTGAATTTAAAAATAGCCTTCCGAGGCACAGTCTCGGAATTCGACGAAACCAGTTCCATAGGGTCCGTAATATTGAATTATTATCGGATTTCAAATTTCGTATTGATCAGAGTTGTGGTGCGAGCGTATAATATATAAACGCGTTGAAAATTTACATCGAAAATTCTATTTAAAATTTTATTTATATATTCACGTGCTAATCATCATCAGCTGCCTTCCTTCAAATCGTTGTCTCCTCTCGTACATGCCATCATCATCATGCCTCTCTTTCTCTCTAATAATTATAGCCGAGCCTTCTTCTAAAAGCTAAAATCGAAGTGTAATAAAGAAAATGGTTGCTCTCACCCCTTTTTTTCAAATCGAAGCCGAGCACTTCAATTTCCCTTCTCCCTTTCGTTCGAATTCATTTCGATTCCTCTCCTTCTTCAGTGTCAAGATCGAAGCCAGTATTAAAAAAAAAAAAAATCAAGCGATTTGAAAATCACGATCGCATTCGAGTAGCTGGTGGGGGAAGGGGGTAAGCTCGAGTGTACGACTCGGCGTCAGGGTTACGGTGGCGTTCCAGGCGCGGCGATTCATGTGATGCGAGAAGATTCGAATTGCCGACTTCGTTTCGTAAGAGCCTATAGGCTTGGGTTCGTGAGCTCTGAGGCGCGCGTGGTGTTTTATGGGATTCGAGAGCTATTCGCACGCTTTGGTGGAGGGAGTGGTCGCGATTTGATGGTGGGGTTGTACGAACTCAGGTTGTGGCCAGTCAAGTTTGGCGAGCGACGCGATTTTTAGGGCGGGGCTACTCCATTGTCGAGGTAAGTTTGGGATTGAGATAATCTTGGCGCTGTGTTTTTTTTGATCATTTCAGCTACCAAGAAAAAAATTTATTTATGATAGGAAAATTAGTTTAAAATTTAATTATTAGTTTCAATTAAATAAATGAATGGTAATTTAGTTTTCGTTTATTTAAAATATTAATAAACCATAAATTGTTTATACAAGGTCGATGTCATGAAAGAATCAAGCCGGGTTTGAGTGGATTGCAAGCTAAAATCAAAGGTGAGTTAATCTCACTCAGTTTAAATTTAAATTTAAATGATTAAACTTAAATAATTGTTTGAATGACTGAATTGATTGATGTGGTATAGTATGATATTTTGGAATTGGCATATTATATTGTGCTAACATTTGTGGATGCAGGGAAAACAGGTTGGAGGGATCCAACTGGACCCCTCACATTTATTTAAATTATTCAATATTCTCTGTTGTGATTATTTGATATTCTATGATGAATTATGTGGGAATATTGAATGCTATGATTGATTGGATATATTTGGGTAAAATGAATAAATTTTTTTTTTATATAAATTGGATTTTGGAAAGAAAATAAAAGAAGTGAATTTGTAAGCGAAATAATTATAGAAAACTTGAATGAGTTAAGAATGAATTGGAAAGAAACAGGAGTAGTATTAAAATACTAATAAATAATTTTGAGTATGAAAAGAATTTTGAATAAATAGAAATTTATAAATTGTAAACTCAAGTTATATTAAGTAAAGGAATAAAGAATTATTTAAAACTTTAAAGTTTAAATTTATTTAAAGAATAAAGAAGTAACTTGAGAAATCTAAGAATTTGTATTTTCAGTTAAAAGTAATTTGACTCATAAATAAGGAAATAAAATCTAAAATTAATGGATTTTGAAATAGAAAGGAAGAAAATTGGTATTCAATTTGGAAATTGATTCAAGTGATAGAAATTAGAATTTCAAGAAGAATGTGAAGAGAAGTATATTTCCCTGGATAGCCAAGTACGTTTTTATAGAAAATTTAAATATAAGATAAAAGTTTAATGTGGTTTTAAAAAGCATATTTTAGAAATTTTATTATTTCTGAATGTTTAAAATTCATAAGTAAATATTTTTCAAATCTATTATTGTAATAACTATTTAAATGTGACTTAGTATTTTATTCTTAAGAGTGAAAACCTAGTTTTGTATTTTATAAAGTAACCTTATTTTCATAAATCATATAGTATGTATTTTTAGTAAATTATTGAAGTAGTTTTTAAAATGAATGTTTTAAAATATATTTCAAAGTAAAGTGTTTTTAAATTTATTTTAGAAATCTTAAGTTTTGTGCTTGGCGATTTCAGTGGAAATAGAAATTATTTGGGAAATTGATTCTGAGAAAGGAAGATAGTTTTAAAACTGTTTTCAAAAGGGTTTGAAAAGTAGAAATATATCTTGTGAGGATATTTTTGGGGGAAATAAATAATTCGGGAAAATTATTTATTGGTTGATGGTTGTTTGTGAATATTAATTGATAGTTAAATAACCGACTATCAATATTGGACAATGCGTTGATCGTTTCGAAGAGACCGGGATCGAGATTAATTTCTCGAAAACCACTTCGATCCGGTTTGTACGATTCGTGTAAAGGATTTCGGAGTCGAAGATGGAGCAGTAAAGTGCAAGGGCTAGTCGCTACTAATCCTGAGGATATTTCCAAAATGGATGTAGTAGGAATAGTGCCTTCGGTTCCGTTCGAACCCAGGACGGACTTGTATGGACGAATGCTTGCGAAACATCGTCAGGTGGACGATGGGCATTCTAAGTGAAAACGTTCTAAAAAGGTAACGCTTAGCCTCAAGCTCGTCAAATGGGAATGACTGAAAATCAGGGGATATGCAGCAAGGTTAGGTGGGTCATGCCCAAGCAGGACAAGATAATTCCCCTGTCTAGATGTCCCTTATATATTTCGGCTTAGTGGGTGGTTGGTCGCGCCAACCACGGGGTTTATCTTGTTCGGGACTGTTCAGTAAGGAATGGTTCCGGCCTTGTGTTGCAGGGGATGAAGGGAGTAGTCCTCGGTATGGTGATCTAGGCCCCGTACTGTGACAGGTGGTACCCCAGTGCCTAGTCATTGTTGGAAATCCATTCTCCCTACGAGCCTTGTACGAGTTTTGTTTGTATTACCCACTTCGGTGGCTAGTAGCTGGAATTTAATCATGTAACAATTTCGGCTATTTTTTTAAGTATTTGTATATAGACCCTATTATAATATCAGAGGATTTCTATAAAAATTGTTTTAGCTATCGTAAGGTAAAAACCCGACATGTTTATTTGTGGCGTGGTCTTACGAGATGCTTTTGTTTTCAAAGGATTTTTGAAACTTTAATAATCAATTGGGTGTGATTTTCTCACTCTGGTATTCCAGACTGACTCGGGTATTATTTAACTGTAATGCTCGGGTCAGACCGAGTATTATAGGATACAGGATATGATGCTGTGGAGCTCAGGAGACGAGCTGGATGACGATACGTATAGTCGTACTTGTTATATATATATATATATTCCGCTGTTTGAGTTGTTGTGTATCCATTGTATTGTTTTGATGTGAGCTGTGACTGATGTACTCTGATGATGTGATGTATGTAAACAGATATATTTGATTTTGAGTAAAGATTATTTATTATCTATTATATTTTATTCCGCTGCGATGGTTAGATTCTGATGTTGATTTTTGTTTTCTCTTCTTCTACCTCTTCTTCTTAAACCCAAATGGTTCGTATTTCTGTGCAACTTGAGTTGATTTAGGTAGAATAGTGTTGACTCAAGGGGTACGGATTTGCGGGTCGTTACACATGATCCGCTCTTAAGAGCTTCGGGTCTTGGGTCTGGTTCCCAACCCACACTATTGAGATTTCATAAAACCGCTTTAATATGGTAACGACGATTTATTAATCCTTTTATACAAAAATGGTTTTAACATGGATTTTTCTAATGTTCCGTTTAATAAGTTATATTAAGTTGCATCACTAATAATTATACAATAGCGTATGCATGTTTTTCTTGAACCGTTATCATACACCCAATTTTTATTACCTTGCTTATCATCGTAAACATATTGATATTATATTTATTTTATCATTTAGTGAAAATCCCTTTTACAAATAAAATAAATAAATATATGTACATTAATACATAATTTTGAATATGTAAAGCTACATCGGGTCTTGGGGTGGGATGGATCTATCCTGACCCATATAGGCTTCGAGTACGAGGAGAAAGTTCATACCAGCACCAGGTCAACGGGGCGAGTTTGGGGAAAGGTTTAAAGAAGCTAGGAAGGGTCTAGGGCATAAAAACCCCGCCTCAAACCACCCCATTACCATCCCTAGGGATAAGTATAGGATCGATTTCACCCTAGAGGGAGGTGAGTAAGGTGATACTAATAATTATAAAATTTTATTAAGGAAGAGTATAAAATAATCGCAACACAGATATATCAGAGTAATAATAGCATAGATAATAGCAAAATAATTAAAGCAGAAAATAGAACACACAGATTTACCCATCTTCGGCAAAACCCTGCCTACGTGCTTCCCCCAAGGTTTCTACTAGAAATTAAGTAGTTAGATACTTACACACGTAAACTCGCGACACCCGCTATCGACTAACCTAACTCTATGCTCAAAACCCTGCCACAACTCAGCCACTGAGTAGCGAATTCTCGAACTACACCACCGTATTTCTTTCCCTAGTCACACGACTAGACAATTCATAAGTTTAAAAAGAAAAATACAATTCAAAACAATTTAAACAAATAAAACCCTAATTGAAAATATAAGCCCAAAAGCTTTTATAAAAAACGACCCTAAACAAGTTATCACTAAAGAAATGCCGTCCCCTTTTCTCTTTTATTTCTTTGGCTTACTTTGCTCTATAAAAAAATGACGGCCTCGTTTGTGTTCATTCATTCCTCTTTGATTAAGGGTTTTGCTAAATTAAAGCACTGCTCGATATTGTTCGATTATAGAGTTGGATGCTCTTTGATTTGGCCTGCTGATTGTTGCTTGCGGCAGCTCCAATTTGTCGAGCGCGTATGTTATAAAATTGGTACGTGATGTTTCTTTTGATTTCAATAACGCTCAACTTTGATTCTAGTTGAATGATTATTATTTATTTCTTGAGCTCGAATGAGTATTGTTCTATGATATTACTGGGTTAAAATAGGGTTTGAATCCCTCTAATTTCGTTCGAATATATTATTCGACTTCGTCTGATAATCTTTGCTTTTGTCGTTCGATGTTGCATGGATGCTTGAGATGATTGCTGACTTGTTTAAAATTGTATATTTTGTTTACTTGCTTGTCACGGCTTTGATTTCTGACTTGGTTGATTTCCTTGGCTATCACGGTTTTGATTTCTCTGATTAAACTTTACTTTGGTTCCGTGAATTTCTCTTGTGACATCTTTGATATCTGCACTTGACATTGTGATAATATTTTTGACTTTCTAATTCGTGTTCCTCGTGTTATCTGACTTTGGGCATTTGTGAAAGAGTGCTATGCGGTGGATCGTGTAATATGGATATATGATTATACAAAGTATAGTGATGATGGAAATATAGTAAATAGTGCGGAATATAAAAGCAGTATAATAAAAATAACACCAGAGATTTTCATATTGGTTCGGAGCTCCGTCCTACATCCAGTCCCAGACTCCTTCCAAAATTTCACTGAACCAACAACCCTCACTTAACCCGGGGGAACAGGTCTATACAACCCCTGAGCAGCCAAACAGGGACACGAGAAGCAGAACAGGATTTCGCCTCAGCAGTCGAAGAGGACTTCACACGCCTGGGCAGCAGAACAGGACTTCAACAAATACAAAATATTGTTTTGACCTTGTGTGTTGTAATAACACGGATTTGTCACTCGTAGTACACCATTCCTATAATCTTTTCCTCAAATATGATGTGTGTAGTTGTGTGTATATGAAGATTTGAAGGTTTCAAATTGCTTGAAGAATATGGAAATGAATACATAAGCAATGAATGTATGAATTCAAGAGAGTAGTTAATTTAGAAAATATGATTCAAGTATAAGCAAGTAAGTGAAGTGATTTGATCTTGAAATTCATGCATATATATAATAGTTAAGGAGTTGCAACTGCTGGAGAAGAGATCTCTGTGAATAGCAATGGTTGCAACCCTTCGCGAGGAAGAAGGCTATTTAAAAAGGAAATGTCTTTTCACAAAAAGTGACTGTTGTAGAATTCAATCGACTGACTCAGGTAATTCGGTCGACTGAATTTAAGAACATGCATATATATGTTAAAATGCACAGATTCAATCGACTGACTGACTGTATTCAGTCAACTGAATTCTATTGTTAAGCTAAAACTACAGTATCTCATTTGGCTAGAGTACTTGCCTTCCAAACTAGTGACGCGGGTTCGAGCCTCGCTCCATGCATTTTTTGAAAACTTGATTTTGATTAAAATATGCATGCACGTTTATTTGAATGTGAATGATGATTCTTAAGGAAAGATTTTAACAAAGCGCTAAACTAGACTTTATATACATATTTGATGACTCATGTTGAAATATATAACTATACAAACCATATATTGAGCCGATAAGTCTGGATGTTATCGTAGTTGTTGATTCGTGAATCGTTGTGTCTTGTCAGCAATCAAAACCTATGATCCAACATTCTCCCCCTTTTTGATGATGACAACTTCATTTGCTACGAAAGAATCTTTGACAAGCTTTGTTGATCTTATCTCTCTCACTCAATATATTCCTGTAATTGTGCAGATTTCTGCCCTTGAATCTATGCTATATATTCCGGTAAATAATTAATCTTTTCTCCCCCTTAATCTGTGCTTGCATGGTTTATTCCAGCAAATAGTGTTAGAGCAACATCTTTCTCCCCCTTTGTCGTCGACAAAAAGGAGAGTTCATATGATGATATTAATTATATTTCACATAAGTGTTAACATATAATAATACAAAACAAAATAACTACTACTTATAATGTAAGGTATCAAAAAAAATACAATTAAAGCATGCGATACCCAAGGTTCTTGTAATTATCTAATTTTTAGGAAACCATACCCATTTGGGTGTGGTTGGACCTTTATAAATATAATTGTCATTATTAACTACCATATCAAAATAATCATCAATCTATTTTTCTCTATATTTTCAATTAACAGGTACCCAAATATTTAGATAATTTTGATTCATATTTCCTGTCAATGATTTTGTACTACTAAAGAAATTATAAACATTCTTGGTCATAGCAGTATTTGAATTTCTATAAAAATTGGATTTAGACTTTTCTCGTAATCTACTACTAGCACTAACATATTTACTATACATGAAAGTGTTTCTAGTGTTATTTCTACGATCTATTTTATTATATCCTAAACCACTTTTATTATTTAAAGGTCTAGAATAGATAAAATCATGTTTAAATTGTTTTGACCTTTATTAAATTTTGTGACATCAGTGTTAAGTTTGTCAAATTTAGCCTTAAAGTCACAATTATTATTTTTAAAAGAAATATTACTATTATTCAAAATATCAATTTTCTCGTTTAATTCAGAATTCTCATTTTTTAACGTATGGTTCTCATTTTTTAGAAGGGAATTTTAAGATTCTAAATTATCTAAAGAGGATTGTAATAAATCAATTTTTATTTTCAAATCAAAAATTTCTTTTGAAAATTTTTCTCTCTTTCTCAAATATGATGTTTTGTTTATCTAGAAAATCTTTAATAGTTATAAAATTATTCTTTAAAATACCAAGTTGATTTTCTAAATTTAACTTTTCATTTTTCAATTTCTCATTTTCAAGTTCAACAGATTTCATTTTTTCTAAAATAACAAAAATAAGCTTTGAAATCTTATTGCTTATACTAACTACTTCATTATTATCTTTTACTGAAATTTTTAAATAAGAAAGTTCCTTTTTGTAGTCCTCACTAGTGGCTTTGACAAGGATTTTTCCTGTTGTATTTTGACTGGATCATTTTTTAGTCATTATTCTATGATGTTGTGACGATCGATAGAATTCCAAGCTCTGATACCAATTGAAAGTGTGCTATGCGGTGGATCGTGTAATATGGATATATGATAACATAGAGTATAGTGATGATAGCAATACAGTAAATAGTGTGGAATATAAAAGTAGTATAATAAAAATAACACAGGAAGTTTTTATACTAGTTCGGAGCTCCGCCTTGCATCCAGTCCCAGAATCCTTTTGGAATTTCACTAAAGAAACAACCCTCACTTAACCCAGAGGAACAAGTCTATACAACCCCTAAGCAGCTGAATAGGGACCTGAGCAGTAGAACGGGATTTTGCCTCAGCAGCCAAGGAGGACTTCACATGCCTGAGTAGTAGAACAGGAATTCAACAAATACAAAAGATTTTTTTTGACCTTGTGTGTTCTAATAACATGGATTTGTCACTCGCCACCCTTTCTATAACCTTTTCCTCAAGTATGATGTGTGTAGTTGTGTGTATATGAAGAAGAAGTTTCAAATTGCTTGAATAATATGGAAATGAATACGTAAGCAATGAATGTATGAATTTAAGAGACTAGTTAATTCAAAAAATATGATTCAAATATAAGAAAGTAAGTGAAGTGATTTGATCTAGAAATTCATGCATATATATAGTAGTTAAGGAGTTGCAACTGCTGGTGAAGAAATCTCTACGAATAGCAATGGTTGCAACCCTTCGCGAGGAAGAAGGCTATTCAAAAAGGAAGTGTCTTTTCACAAAAAATGATTGCTGCAGAATTCAGTCGACTGACTCGGGTCGTCCAGTCGACTGAATTTAAGAACATGCACAAATATGTTAAAATGTACAGATTCAGTCGACTGACTGACTGTATTCTAGTCGAATGAATTCTATTGTTAAGAAAAAACTACAGTAGCTCATTTGGTTAGAGTACTTGCCGTCCAAACTAGTGACCCAGGTTCGAGCCTTGCTCCATGCATTTTTTGAAAACTTGATTTTGATTAAAATATGCATGCAAGTTTATTCGAATGTGAATGATGATTCTTGAGGAAAGATTCTAACAAAGCACCAAACTAGACTTTATATACATATTTGATGACTCTTGTTAAAATATATAACTATACAAACCATATATTTAGCTGATAAGTCCGGATGTTATCGTAGTCGTAGATTCGTGAATTGTTATGTCCTGTGAGCAATCAAAACCTATGATCCAACAATTTGGAACTTGATGACTTCACAGTGTTTACTGATTTCGAGTACTGTCTGCACTTGATTCTTCTCTGTTGTAGTTTGATTGCTTGCATTCTGGTTGCATATGAATATAAATACTTGTGTCTGCACTGTGCATCTCCATTTGTATTTGAGTATGTTATTTTTACTGGTATGGTTGTTCCTTTGTTTCAGTGAGTCTGATTGCACTTGGTCTAGACATCTGATTTGATTGTATCTCATTTGAGATTATGCGCATTGATTATTTGATTACATTGAGCTCTGAATTGCATTCACTTGTGTACATGTTGCATATTCACTTGATGTTTCACATTTGTGTATATATGTATGTTGAGATTTTCATTGTCTTCGACATTTGCCCTTTCATGTGTGGTCTGGACTTGCTCGAGTCTGATTCGCGTAGTCTTGCTTCCATACTGCTATGATGTATTATGTTTGGTTTCTTAGTAGAGATGTTGTTTCATTTCCAGTTTGTAATTTTTCGAGCACCTGAACTTGCACTGACTAGTTTATTGCATTCACCATGCTTTTTTGGTCTTCACTATGCATTACACTTGTAGTTAGGTCTGCATGGAGTCTGGTCTTTGTTTCACTAGTTGCCAGGTCTTGTAGCTTCATTCTTGTGTCTGAATAGTTCACTATATTCATGTGAGCTTCAACATGTGTTCATTATGTAGTGAGTTGCTTGTACATGCCTCGTTTTTCTCCTGTTCACTACTATTGAATAAGTTCACCATATATGTTCATATTTGTGTACTGCGTTGCTGTTACTTCGACCTTTGTACTTGTTCAATTTTCATTTGGACTGGCCGAGTTGTTTTAGTTGTCTTGACCATTTTATTGAACTTGTACATTTGAATTTCACCTGCGTTGATTCTAGCTTATAGCACGGGTTTGACCTTGTGTTCATATCGTGACTTAATATTTATTTCACTTGAGTTGAACCCGGCTTTTGATTTGGGTTTGACCTTGTGCTCACATGTCCCTATAATTTTATCAAGTGTATATCGGTGTGCATGGCCTTGTGGCATGTATAGTGATACACTGTGCATGTCACAAGCTGTTCGTGTATGATGAGTTCAAAATTAAATGATGATGAACAACCCAAATAACTAAGACAAATAATATTTTTAAAATACATTTTATTTTACACTGCGAAAAATATTTTCTTTTCAATTTTACTGCATCGGTATTTATTTTTGTAGATTGCTCAGATACAGGATTCAATCTAGAATAGAGTTGAAGATAAATACGAGTGAATGAGCAATCTGTAGTAAGGTGCATTTGTAAATTAGAAATTGTGATGTAATCGAAATTGTATTGTCATTGAATTTGTATATATATAGTGTGATCTCAAATTTGTACTATTCAAAATTGTAATAAATATTTGTTTGAATAAAATATCTATTTGGATTTAAACTCTGTGTTATTTATTTTATTCAGCAAATATTTATTTAATTATGTGAAAAATAAAATAGTAAATTAACAAATACATTTAAATGAATATATATATATATATATGTTTTTTATCATCACACAAAAATCGTATGATCGCATATTCAACAATAAGGAGGGTCAACCATGTGATGGCATGGTGAAGGGGATTTTGAATTCAAAAAGAAAGAGAAATGGCTGTTCAAAAAGAAAGAGAAATGGCAAGAGAGAAACACGGACCATGATTCTTTTTTTGCTTCCTAGTCTCTCATTTATTTAATCTCTTTACCCCTTCACTTTTGAAGTGACTTTTGTTTATAAATTAAATAGAATATTGATTTTATTTAAAATAAATTCAGATAAGATCTAAATAAAATTAGACTTCATAGGCTCAATAAGATCCAAATGGAAGAATTTTTTTGAAATTTACCTATTTACTCTACCACGGGCCAACCTAGTTCCAACATGCCAAACAAATCATAGGTCCGCAAGTGATTGATAACATGTTATCGGTTATATCATATACGACTCTTAGCCCACGATCTTTATCCTACTCTAAAGTTAACCTTGAGTTTGTTCTACAAATCAGAAGAGATTATTTACTCGAACATACCATTTTGTGATGGCCTAAGTGTAATGTATGTATCTTGAGTTTGTTCAACAAATACATACAGTTATCTTACCTCATCTAGTCAATATATTAATAATATTACACATAACATCTCTAACTTGAGTTTTGCTCAACAATTAGAGAGTATGCAATTAATTTATTAAATATAATGGTAGAGGACAATATTTATATTAGAGATTCATAATCTTTTATATATTTATTTGAATGTTATCAATCTACGGAATAATCTATTTCTTATGAAATATCCCCATGATTTAGGTGTCAAACACATATGAAATCATGACATTATACATATTTATTTATTTGTTAAAGTTAATTGGGTTTTTTATAGTTCCATTCTATTTAATTAAATCATATTTAATTTAATTTTGATTTCATTGTATTAATTAAATCACATTTAATTAATATTAATTCCATATTTTTATTTCAACAATTGAATTTTAATGTGTTCATCCTTAACAACTTAAAGATGAATATAAATTATGACATTTATAGTAATCACACACATGCATAAATTAATCGTTTCAACCAATGAAAGCATGCCACATGTGATTCGCATTAGTTACTATTAAGGCAAGTCTGCCCCTGTTCATAGGGGTGAACTTAAGGGGAAATATTACTTGGTTTTCTTGTAAAAGCCTGACTTGGACCATCATGCCTGAAGCCTAGCAGCAAAAGCCTACTTCATGAGTGTTGACCAACATTTCTCATGGACCAAATACATGTCTGTGCAATAAACCTTGCTCTCAAGACTTGTCCGCTACACAATCTTTGCCTATAATCATTTCCCATCTTCCTCTAAAGACAGTGGTCGACCATAAGCCTTGACGTACAACATCACGATCCCTACTTGACAACTTCACATCTTGCTTATCAACATCCAAGGCATGAATGTGACGCCAACCCCAATTCCACATGTCCATTCGTGGGTCATGTCCATACATTTCCCTATCCGTTGCCCATATTAGTCAGTCCTCCTACCTGCCTCATTTTGTCGTATGTGGACAGAAGTTCGACAAAAGCTCTTGACTTGCAACGAACTGCCTTTTTGGACGGTTTAAATCGACGATAAACCACACACGTCAGATTCAAACCATTCAAAAGGCAGATTATTATGGGGTAAACAAGAAAAAGCAGAGAAAGAAAGAAAACAAATATAGAATCTCGCAGCGGAATGAAAAAATATAATAATGAAATAAACAGTTCATGAAACTGTTTAAAAATAACATTGATTAAACCTTTATAATACAGATTAGAGTTACATAAAACAAGAAAAAATAATAAATAAATGCAGCGGAACAACATGATGCAGTGGAATAAATATAATACATAATAATCATACAAGATCTTCATCTTCATCCTCTAGAAAACCGTCTTTGATAAACTGAAAAGCTCAGAATGACCCAAGCGAATTGAAAAGTCAAAACACTTGAGTCGGAACTAAAAGATCTTATAATAAGTTAAATCAACAGTAAATAAATATGAGTGTAACGGCGACGGAGATGTTTATGGGGTTTGGCATCTTCTATCCAGTGTCTGACCTGAGTGCGGTAACTTAAGAGATGTTTGGGATTCCCATCTCCTAAGGATCCGTTAAACTATCTACTATGTAGTATAATACACTATTACAATAGTGTCTATAGTAAAGTAAAGTATTAAAATTGCGTTAAGGCATTACCCACATCCCTCTTAACACATTATATATATTCTCATAGTCTATACAGTGTCGTAAGCTCCTTCGTGAGGTTTACCAAGAGGGCACTCTATAGGTATGGTACAAAACAAACTCGTAGAAGGCGCGATATGGCATGTGAACACGACACACGAGGCAATGTCAGGGTAGATAAACCAATTGCAGAAATGGGGTTGGTGGTAACGCATTACAGCTTCTACCCCCCCAACCTCGGAACACGGTCCCAAATCAAAATCAAGGGGTGGCCACCAAATCATCACAAATCATAATATGTTATCGAAGAAGCATGTCCGATCGAAGAAATGACCTCACTTAGTTCAGGTATAGCTCTTGTTTTAGTCACATCTAAGCCGACACACGGGTGTCGAGGTCACATAAATACCTCATACATAATCATTCACCAAACCATCGTACTTCATTTCTGGAATCTCTATCACGTACACAGTTGTTAAATTGGTTTTTGGTATTGACAGAGAGTATGAAAATATCCGATCTCGGTCTCTTTAACAACCAAACTCTTATTTCACATGGGAAGGCTCTTTTACATTTCCCAAAATCAATTCATAATTGACATCAAAATATCATATTCAATTCAAACTATATCACTTTTGAAATTGTATTCACAATTAGGATTCTTATTTCATAATCATCATATTTACTCAAATATGTCATTTCACCATCAAATATTATTTCAAATCCCAACTCATGTTATAACATTTTTAACCTTGCTTAAAAATCAAGGCTTTAATTATAAACATTTCCACTTTACACCATCTGAAATTTGGAAAATAATTTATACAATATAATAGTTTAATGAGTTTAATGTAGTTTAAATAGATATAAATTAGGTTAAATAGGTAAAAATAGATTAAATAAATTTAAAATATGTTAAAATATTTTAAATAGATTTAAAATAGTTTAAATGGTTTAAAATAGATTAAATAGGTTTATTATGGATTAACAAGATTTAGAGTAGATTAAATGAATTTAAATTAGATTAAATAGAATTAAAAATAGATTAAATAGTTAAAATAAATTAAAATAGTTTAAAATGAATTAAATTAGTTTAATATAGTTTAATAAAGTTTAAATGAGTTAAAATAGTTTAAAATAGATTAAATAGATTAAAATAGATTAAGACAAATTAAATAGGTAAATTAGATTAAAATAAATTAAATAGTTTATATTGATTAAAATAGTTTTTTTGAATTAGTTTAAAATAGGTTTCAAAGTTATATCCAAACATTTCAATGACTCAATTCCGATAAATTCATTTATATATGACACTTCAACTTCGAAATTCCAATTTAAAAATCCTTTGAACGATTCATTAAATAAATTCTAATTTCAGCATTAAAGCTTGGATTATCGAAAGTAATTCAGTTTATATAAATCAATTTCTTTTTCAAAAATGCCAGTTAACTGAATTCAAAATTTAATGAATTAAAATCTTTTAAGACATCAATCCTAGTCATTCAAGACATGATCTTCACTGCTAAATAAATAGAAGATCATACGGTCTTGTATGAAGATCGAATTCTCTTTGAGAAATACATTGTATTTTGTTTCATGTTCTTGTAAAAGCCATTGAGTTTGTTTTGTAATTGAAAACTCAAAATGTAATGAATCATAAATTTTAACGATTTTTACAACATAATTAACTGAATTTTTCATGAAAGTAAAACAATTAGATTTGGTAACGAAAATTTTATATTTGGTATGCGTCTATTTAAACACAGCAAGTGTCAGATTTTCATCAACAAATATGAAAATTATTTCTGTTGTGTAATTTTCAATTTTAAACTAAAATTATTTAAATTTGATGAAAATTAAATAGTTTCGAAACCTGAATATTTTTATATAATAAAACTATAATCATTTTCTACGTGAGAAGTCATATTTCATTTTGCCAAATTTGCACTGCTCTAGCTTCGTTTATCTTATTTTCGGTGTTTTAGCAGCATTTTCGGCATCAAATATTGACTTCTGATAGGATGATTGTGTCGTCGATATCTGTGCAATATTTTATTCGTCTCGTTATACCGATCTCCATAGTATATTCATTTGTGTATTTCGGTGTCCGATACGCAGCAGAAACTGCGAAATGGTTAAGTGTACCAGTACCGTATTCGAGCCTTTTTGGTTTCGTTGTGTCTTTCCATTATCCACTGTGCAAACTAATAGCCATCAGCTATTAATAATGCCGACCTTTGACTGTTGTGTTTCCCAAATTAATTTATATTTCTAGTTCGCTTGCAATTCTCCTTTCCATTCATTCCTATTCTTGCAAATGAAATATTATAAGTTTATATTATATAGTTTCTTATTCCCTAAGCCTACTCATCTTCTTTCCTCGTCAACAAACCCGTACGTTCTTGCATCTCCTCCCACCTTTTCTTCCATCAACCTTTCAGTTCTATAAAAATTAAAAAAAAGAAAAAAAAGAAATTATAATAATATATATAACTAAGATTATAAATATTTTTGTTTGCCTGAAGCTACTCAACTAGGCATGTCAATGAATACTTTCGGATGCGGATTGTGCAATATCCGCATCCGCATTCGAAATCATTTTTGGATATCGGATATCTGCATCCACGGATACGGATGGATATTGGATAATTATCCTATCCGCTAACGATTGATAAATCAAGAAATATAAATGAAAAATTGAAGTTTAACATAAACCTTTTTCGATCCCATTAATTATTAAAGTGTTAAAAATATACAAATATAATGATAATAAATAGTTTTGAGCAGTTAATATGCATTTAGTGCGTATAATATAAACTTATAACTTAATAAAACCATAAATAAATATCTTCCATAATAATGAAATACACATAATTTAAACTATAATCTTGAAAAATAGCGGACGGATAATTTTCGGATGTGGATGTCTTTCATGCCCGCATCCGCATCTGTTTTTTGGATATCGGATATTTGTCCGCTTTTCGGATGGGATGCGTACGGATTTCAGATTTCGGGTATCCATGGACAACCCTATACTCAACTTAGAAACCCGCTTCTACACTCTATGTGCGACCTCCCGTTTCCTTATGTCTGTTGATTATCATTCTTTCCCCTTTTATGTTTGTTCTAACTTATAAGCAAAGATAATATATGCAAAGTTTCATATTCATTTCCATTTGGTGCCTGCATGTCTCCTTTGCGTGCTCATCTTCTTTCATTTTGCCGAGATTTGAGAGACGCCTTCACTCTCTGTTCAACCCTCACCAGATCCACCGCTAGCCGACCCTCCCTCTACCAGCTTTCACAGCAATCTTTCTCCCTATCCCATTCTATCTTCCTCCATCACAGCCTAGCAGTCGTTCACCTCCTCTGATCGTTCACCGATAGCCTGCGAACAATGCTAGTCCTTCCTCCGAACACCTAAAGCCAAGCACAGACACCACCCGGCAGCGTTCCTCCCATCTCCGCCTTCACTCGACATTGGCCATCAGTCCGCGTCGCCTTCCTCCATGCGAGACTATTCATCCCACCCCTCCACCTGTTACACGCCCGAGCTTCTTCAAAAAAAATAAAAGGCTTGAATATAATCTAGATCTATTCGCATAATGGAGCATTGTATGCTGGATTTGTGATGAAAAAGAAATGAAAGCATCCAATTGTTCTTGAAGGTGCTCACTCCCATGCATGAAACTGCTCCACTTTCCCTCATATCTTTCCCCGATTCACCTTCGTCCATAGTAGCCTTCACATCAGCACTCTGAACAACGTCCGCCATTGCTTGTTTTTTTAACCACCTGTCCAATTATTGAAAGGTAAGTTATAATTCAAGGGTATATGATTTTCCTCACTACCATTCAAGCATTTTTTTTATCACTCAAGTGTATAGATATACGTATAGCGTTTATTTAGTATATATTTATGTTTCAAAAAAAATTATTTTTCATAGTGTTGTCTTGTGCGTGTGTGTGTATGTATGTATGTATGTATGTATGTATATACATATATGTTTATAGTCACTTTTATTTTAAAGTATATACGTTTATAATAATAATGATGATGATGATGATGATGATTTTAAAGTATATATTTTTTATTTAAATATGCGTTTGCAAATTGAATATTAGTTTTAATAATAATAATAATAACGATAATATAATATACGTTTCGTTTCAGTTTATATCAAGCTAATTTTGATTTCTTTTTATTGGTTTTTAATTATCAGCTTTGTTCGTCAAATTCATATTCACCTTGATTTGCTTTGAGATTTGTCGTTTGGATTGGTCGATTGTCGAGTTCGTGATCCAATTCATAGCCTATCGTGTTGTCTAATTTCTCTAGTCACGAAAGTTGACCAGTCACTCACGATTAACATTCTTATATCTAGTAAATTTAATTCACATAAAATGACTATTGAAATATGCTGTAAAATTTAAATTGTTGGTTATTTAATTATTAAAAAGTGATATGCCATTATCTGTAATTATTGACCTATGACATATGAAACCATAACCTGTTGTGTATATTAAATTTAAATTAGTTACTGATGATATATATATATATATATATATGCATGTTGTTGATATGTTATATTATTATCATATCGTTCTCACAATGCAAGTTCCATGTTAGTTTAGAAATCCACATGGGTTGAAATGATGCATACCCCAACGATATTATAGATTAAGGGAAAATCGTTATGGGTTGAAATGATGAACCTAAGTGATTTTCATTTATTTTGAAATTTTGGGATTACGGGTTGAAATGATATATACCAATAAAATATTAAATTTAAATTGCGGATTGAAATGATAAATAACTGTATCACTTGACCATAGGTTAGAAAACTATATATGAACACCATTGGTCTATTTTAAACGAGTTTCGGAATTTTAAAAGGAAAATATATGGGTTTCAATAAATATTGATTTTTTATATAATATAAAAATTTTAATCTTAATATATGTGTAAAATTTAGTTTTTTTTAATTATACGTTTAGAAATTTTAAATTTATAAGTTATGTTTTAAATTGTAAATTATAAAATTTTACTTATAACTTTATTATTTTAAAATATATATATAGATATAAAGATTTAAAAATAGATTTAATAATAAACAGATTTAATTTAATAATACTTAATATAATAAAAGTTAATGATAATTTAATTTAACCAATATGTACAATATGTTTTGCTTCTGGTTGAGTTTATATATGCCTTTTATTGTTAAAAAAAATATGTACAATATGTTTTTAAAGATTTATTTAAAATTTATTTTTATATTTGAATAGATTTTTGTATTAAGTTTAATAAATAAAGTGGGAAAGACAAATTGAAATTGATTTGAGATTTTATTTATTTAAGAATTATATTTAGTAAAAATTTATTTGAAAACTTATTAATTTTGAAATTTTAAAGATATGATTTTCATAACGTGATAATTGGATTTTTGATTAAAGGTGATTAAATGAATATTTACAAATTTAAATAAATTGAAATTAAATATTTAACATTGATTTAAATTTGTAATTTGAGATTTTATTAAATGTTATAAAAGTTATCATGTGAATAATTTTCAAATTTAAATAAAGTTAAAGTTGAATTTTGAAATATAAATAATATTTGTCAAATTGGGTTATTCACTGCACTATAATAGCCATTTTGCAACGGCTTTGAGCCATTGCAAAAGCATTTCGCAACGGCTTTGGACCGTTTCTAAATGAGGAGTGGCTAAAATTTCGGAACGGTTCTAGGCCGTTGCAAATTTACATTTCGCAACGGCCATGAGCCGTTGCGAAATTTGAAATTGCAACGGCTCAAGTCCGTTGAAAAATGTTACAAAAATTGAATTTGCTTCTTCTCATACAATATCTACAAATAAGATATGATAACCTAATATTGTAACATAATATCTCAGACACTCGAGTTGATGAATTCATAGAAACAAGATATAATATCACAAATATTACATCATTATACATGAACTAATAAATTGTTTATGCCCATGGCATTTAAAGTCTCAACAAGAAGCATTATGACAATTTTATACAACTATACTAGCCAACAAATCCACTCAAAAATACATGTACTTCAAATCCATTAAAGTACACATTACTGAAATATTATATAGTCTGCACCTCAAACACTCCATGCCCAATAAGCAGTGGCTGCTAGAATAACCTGTAATATACAAGATACAGGTTTATCATCATGAAAACTGCACGTATCAAATATGCTCTTTAAACGAGTCTTGTAAAAAAAATTAAAAAATTGCTTTTTCCATAAAGGGAAGTGACATACATTGTATATGAATAGAGGAATGAATTGTGCTAAACCCATTCACTTTCAAAATCAAATTCTAATTTATCCACCGGCCTTTCAAATATTCAATACAAACTTGCAACTTTCCTGCATGTTAGTAAGATCATTCTCTACAAGTTTGCAACAATACACGAATGTGTAAAACCACAATGCATGTATCGATAAGCATATTGTATACGAAGAACAATATTATGAGTCTATTTCCATGCAATATTTGTATATTTTGTGGTCTGAACCGAGTTTGGTGTATGTTAGCAGTGGTAATGCTATATGCTACTAATTTCTTCAGTGTGTATTGTTCTGTGATTTTTATGTGAATATCAATTGCCATATAATTTTCCTTCACTTCTATCTTCTTTTTTTCTTATGATTTATCTGCATATATGCAGAGGTAATGTCTATACATAGTAATATACATTAGTGGTTGTGGCTAAATAGTATATAAGTTTCTAAATACTGGGAATGTGATAATTTAGTTGGATTTTTATATGGTGTGATAGAGGCACCACTCTTCATTTTATTTTCTTTATACATCTTGAGAAAATACACAATAAATTATGCTTATTATACGCATATATGTAACCTAGATTCAATAACTTACCCATTCAAAACTGAAGGTGGATTGGAGAAGGTGCAAACCAAGAAAGTTGATCCTGCCATGCAATCATGTAGAAAGAAGAAGTCGGAGGCCACTAATGCTTCTTTCTTGGCTGATGTTAGAGATCACATTGATGAGTTCGTTCATGCTTCAATGGAAGAACACAAAACTTGCTTCCAAAAAATCATTCGAAAGGTCAGATATTCTAAGTTCATAAATTTCACAACGTTTTTGCTCCGTTATTTTGTTCATGTAAGTAAGTATTATTTAATGACCATAAGCATATAAGTTATTTCGAAATGGACCATAACTAAAACCAGCTTATTATTTAATGACACATATAAGTTAAGTGTCGCAAGCTTGAAACACATTCATACGACTCTTCCAAGCAAACATAGTATGTGAACACTCAAAGTTTAACAGTTTTCACTCCTATGTTAAAGTGAAACATGATTAATAATGATTAATAAATAAAAACCTTGTCCATTTCCTACGTTATAGAGTCCAACTCTATTAGGCTCATCTTTGGCAAGAGCTTTGACGTGTGCATCGAACAAGTCATAACATCAACGTAATCTCTTATACAAGTTCCATCACTTGTTTCATAATATGTTCCTTTGACCTGAAATACAGTAAAAACAATATTATAATGTTTGATCATAAATCTAACCTTGCTACCTTTGCATAATTATTACTTGTAGGCCTGGAATTATTCCTAATGTCATATCAAAGCAAGCACCTGATATACACGTCCATCCTCCCTCCGTTTAGGTTTAGGTGATTCATTCACTTAACAATCCTTCTGGATCCGATTTGATTACATTAAAGTACCTAAACATAAATTGATAAGATTCTAACATTAGTTACTATAATAGTGTATTGAACATAGTAGATAAAGGGTGCAACGCGGTAAGCAGAGGGTGGAATATAGTAGGCGATTGTTGTATGGTGAAATCTTAAAATTGCACATGCAGCGTGTCTAATTGGTATTGCACCTCGGAACCCGAGTGTTGTACTGTGGACATAGGTCATTGCAGCATTGTTACTGGGTGTAGAAGAGGTGGTACTGGGTTGAGTTAATACCTACCAAAGAGGACAACAAGTCAAAATTATAAATGACAATCTAGTTTTAAAAAGAAGATGACCTCACCAAATTCTGCAAAGAGAATGGAAAAACATAAAAAAATTGTTCAAATATATGAGAAAATCAAAAAAATAAAATTGTCGGGCACCAAATTTCTATGGCTTCGATAATTATTCCAATTTGATATATCTTGAACAAGAAACATTGCTAATAAATAAAGTAAGTTTAGAAAAGGAAAAAAATTCCCTCTAGACTTACATGGAAACCCTAGTATAACATAATATTTAAATTCCACTGAGTTTAATAAGGACTCAATAAAGTAAGTTTAGGAAAGAAAAAAATTGCAAACCATGCCAAAAACCATTGACTAATGAAATTTGGTTGATTTGATCTTTCAACCAACTAAGGAAAAAAGGTTGATTTGATCTTTCAACCTAATATAATGTGAACGACATTCTACTAATTGAACCTACTATGCTGTAAGCATATGCAATCTCCATTTACCCTTCACCATCAAGCAATTGAATATTTTAAAACTCTACTAAATGTATGCACTCTCACTATATAAAAAACAATTAAGCAATTAAAATATCTAATCAAAATTAAAATATATTTCAATTGTTACTTCTTCTTCGATCATGCAAATTAAACAACATCTATTCATTTTTTCTAAGAAGCATATTTTATTATTTAAATATTTGTTTTATACAGTGGTTACCCTAATGTGTAACACATAAGAACATGTATGTCTAAAGAAAAGACTTCCAACAAATTATATACTTTTTTAGCTTCTTGTAAGAATCAAACTCAAAAATCTTTTTCCATTTCAAAAAAGATCGATTTCTAAACAAATTTCCTTAGGTATCTCTATGGTGATCAATTGTACAAATTATCATAGCTAACAAATTATCTAAATCAAAAAATTATCTCAATTAGCAAATTATCTAAGACAAGTAACAATTCAGGCGACGAAATTTATAACTTCATTTTTGGATTACGAATCTATTTTGTTTTTCATATTTCGGGAAATAACTAAAACATGGAAAACGATTCATAATTTTTGTTACCTCTCCATCATAATGGTTTAAAAATTTTGTTCTTTTCATATTTTGTAACGTACATTTAAAATGCAAAACATAAAATTCAAAATGAAATCAAATACACGGATTTTGGATGGGAGGTGGGCTTGCTCTTTCTTTGCACGCTTGTCACTCAACATCGTCATCGGGCGGTGGCCTTGCTGGAGCTCGATTACGATGTTGGATGGGAGGTGGGTTCCAGGAGATCATCGGGTGAGCTGTGTGCCTGGTGTCAGAGGTCCTATGCCTTTTCTTCTCGCTCGAGTATTTGGTTTCCCCTTTTTGATCATTTCGATGTCCTTCTTTTGTGTGTTCTCGTTTTGTTTTTTTTTTTTTGGGGTTTCGGTTACCTGTCAGGCTTGTTGACAGCTTCTGGTTGAGTTTATATATGCCTTTTATTGTTAAAAAAAAAAACCAAATACACGGATTTTACTTTCTTTTCAAAAAAATTCCAACTCTCGTACGAACGGAATTTTCATTCAGTCAAATTAGAGCGATGAAAATAGAAAACCCAACATAGTCGATTGGACGGCAAAAGAATTACCAATCTTTTATATCCAATACATATACAAGAAATTTGAATTTATGAGCTGATGTGGGACTTTGTTTCATTACCTTTTCCTTTTCTCTTCCCCCTTTTTCTCCAACATATTTTATTATCCCCAAATCTTAAGAAACATAAAATTTAAATAAAATTTTCCTCCATAGTACTGCGATTCCATCTTATCCGTAGATGGATAACTAATAGCCTGATAAGTTTTACGTACGCACCTATTTTCTCTTTGCAAAGCTGCATATGTATGGTGCGTACGTTAATGTACATCTGTTAACCATGTACAGTTTTTCTATCATAAATACGAACCATTATAACTAAATAGTATGGCAGCTTGAAAAGGCCAAGCTGGCAATAGCAACTAAGATTTTACATTAATGACATAAGAAAAAAAATCAGTTGGAAGGTCAGCGTCAATATGTGACCATCCAACTAAATTATTTTCCCTAGTTGGCTTGTACATGTTTGTGCTTGTTTTGCCTAATTGTGTGCTAGACGATACTTCATCTCTATAACTTCCATCTTATCTATATTTGCTTTGTTAATGCATTATTTCTTCAATATCAGGCTTCCAAGTATCTTTCCTATATCTTAACTTACCATTTAATTAACCCAACCTATTTCGACAAAAAAATCATCTATTGTTTTGCATTTCAGTAATTTAACTAGATGTAGGACTGTCCCAAATTCAGTTGTTCTTATGTTAATATATGTTGCCTCCGTAAATCAATACTTTTGCTCATCGAATACTTGTATAACTTCATTTTGGATGATATTTACTATAAAGCTCTACTTGATTTATACTAGTATTTGTTGAGTAAGGGACAATGGTTCAGTAAATTAATAGTACCACGACAATTATACTGATTTAACAATGAGTAACTGGTCCCTAAATCCTTCCCATGTTTTAAAATGAGGGGACAACATGGGTTATTGAATGCTTTCCTTTTCTCTGATCTGACACATCGATATCATTACTTTTGCTGAATTGGCCTTTTGTATTATGGAACAAAAATAGGAAAGATAAGCAAAGATAAGATGATGTATCCTTATATCTCTTTGGAAAAATTGTGCATTTATTTGATATATTACATGAGCAAGTTGAAAATTATAGGGAAAATCATAATGGCGCTAGTTCTCGCAATTTGAAATTATTACAGGAACATCTTCATTGGAGCTTAAGCTCCGCTACTATTTTTCAGTTTTTTGATAACAGCTCTCCTATAGTTAATAATCACCGTCTTCAATGGAGCTCGTTTTGTTAATAAACAAACGCAAAACATTGTTAATAAACAAACGCAAATAGGCTTTTTTGCGTTCCACGTCCCGTAGGCGATGAATTCAGGCGACGAAATTTGCAATTCAATTTTATTTGAGCTGGTGGAGAAAGTCGAGGAAATCGACTGACAATTAAGCGTACGTAATAGAAACTTGATGTAGGAGTAAAACTTAATGTGGGTGATTATTAACTAGTATAAAATGTCATTCTATCTATCCATTACCAATACTATACAAGATTTTTGGTTCTTTGTAAGTTCAAAATAATCTTTTCAGACCACCTGGTTCATGGTATCACTTTGTACCAGATTAAGATAAGATTTAGGTTGACTAATATGGACTTAGTTTGCATTTGAGTCATACTGTAAACAATAACAGTGAACAAATTATGAGAATAAACCAAGAGAAAATCATGCTCAAATGTATGAACTGACTTGAATAAAAGGAACGGTAACCTTAAATAAGTAAACTAAAGTTACAAAAAAGAGGTACCAAAGCTGGAACCTTCCAATGCCAAGTTCAAGGTAGAAGAAAGACTTGAAATACCAGTGTGAAAATAAGTCGGTTCCCTCCTATAGTGAATGATAAATATATTATATACTGATAGTTACTGTAACTTGGAAATATATAAACAAAACATATAAACTTATTACTAGCTAGCACCTACAAAATTGACCCTCCATAACAGAACTTATGACTTAGTTTTAACACATTTTATCAATCTTTCCACCATTCCCGTCGACCAATTTTTTAACCATAAATCATTTCCAACTGTTAAGACCTTCACAATAATCTGCCATCTCCATTATTAAGGCCTCAATTCTTTTTCATATAAAAATGATAATGAAAGTGAGAAATATCAATACTTAATTTAAGAGACAATTAACTACAAAAAAATTGGTCTGAGAGTGGTAGAAAAACCCGATTGTGAACTCACTAGCATCAGAATACTTAATTAACTACAATATTATGTATAATCAATATAATTTTTGAATCGTGAAGAATTGAGTAAAAAAATTAACCAGTTCTGCCGCCAGTAGCTGAGTAGAGCGGTTGAGTGGTGGACATGGATAGCTGATGCACGTCTTTGAAAGTGCTGGAGCTCAACTTCGCATGGAGGAGGTCGATTTGGGGGAAACGACGTATTAAGAAAGTGGCGAATTAGGGCATATTTTTTAGATCAGGGAAGAATAGGCCGAACGTTTTGTTTTGGACACGATAGCAGGAAGGTGGAAGATTTCTAACATGGCGAAGCTTTAGCCGGTGGATTTTGGTGAGGAAGGCAAGGACGTCGGTAAGAAGAGAGGAGTGGAACTAGGGATTTTTCCATGGAAATTTCCGCACAGTTTTTCGAGAGCATATTATTTGAGTATAGGGTATATTATTTTGGGATCGACTTTTCTAAGTGCATGGTTTACTTGGACGGTGGTGTATTTACGGCCAGTTAGTTTGAAGAAAAAAGCGAGGATTTACAATGGTCTGGCTGTTGTGAAATTGTAATGGACTCTGCCTGTTGTCAAGCAATTCGCAACGACTCAAAGCAGTTGCGAGTTCGCAACGGCTCAAAACCATTGCGAATTTTTTGCATGGGGCGTTGCGAAACTACCAATATGGTGTAGTTATTGCAAATTGTATAAATATTTAAAATTTGAAACCTATTGAATTGGAAGTGGTTTAGATTTGTAATATAAACCTGGGTTTGAAATAGATATAAATTAAAATGGTTTAATGGGAATCTGGATTTATTTATGATATAGGGAGAAACAATTCTAATCTGGAATTCTTTTCGATATGAACTCTTTAATATATAACTATTTTTAAATATAAACTATTTTAATATTTACAACAATTTCAATATATAAACTATTTTCAGTATTTAAACTGTTTAAGTTGGAAAGTGATATGATGTCAAAAATGAATATGATTTTGAAAGAGATATGACTTTGGCATGAATATGATATTTTCATATGAAGTATAAACTGTTTGAAATATGAAATGACCACGATATGAAATAAGCGTTTGGTTATTAAAGAGATCGAGATCGAATATTGTCATACTCTCTGCCAATACCGAAAACCACTTTAACAACTATGTACGTGGTGAAGATTCCAAAACGAAATGTAGGATGGTTTGGTGACGATTCTATATGAGGTATTTACGTAGCCCAGACTCCCGCGAGTCAGCTTGATATGGCTAAAACAGGAGCCACGCTGAGCCAAGTGAGGTCATTCCTCCTATCGGGCACATTTCTTTGATTCCATTTTATTACTTTGTTATTTGATTGGGTGCACCTTTGATTTGGCAGCGTGTCTCGAGGTGGGTGGTAGCAGCTGCTATGCGTTACCACCAGTCTGGCTCCGTAAAATGATGGTTTTCTGCCCTGGGCATTGCCTTGCATGCCTTGTCACATGCCTTATCTCACCTTCTACGAGTTTGGTTTGTGTCGTACCTATGGAGTGCTCCTAGATAGCCCACCTGCGGGTGGAGTTTACAGTATCTGTATAGATTGCGGCATTATATAAAATTTGTTAAGGGGATATGGGTAACTCCTTAATGCTATTTTAATAGTTTGCTTTACTATAAACATTATATATGTAGCGTATTGTACTATGTATATAGATAGTTTAACGGATCCTTAGAGGATGGATATCCCAAAAATCCTTTAAGTTATTTGTATTTCGGTTGACATTTCACTTGAGTTGAATTTACTAATATAAGAATGTTAATCCCGACTCGAGTGTTTTGTGTTTCGCTTTATGCTCGGGTCCGACTGAGTGTAATGACATTTGACTCGTCTTTGGATTTTGGAGTTTTGTTTGAAGATCAGCCTTTGTCCATTCATCTTTCCAGTTACTTCAGTTTATTCCAACTGTTTGTTTAGACTTGTCATTGGCATTTGTATTACTAACTTCTGTGCATTCGAGATATCTATTGTATTTTGTTTTAGTTCTGATATTTATATGGTAGCTTTATAAACTACTATTTTTCTATTCCGCTGCATATTATTGTACTAACCTATGTCTATGATTGATTTTAATTAATGTATATGCTAAGTTTTTCCAAATATAAATTAACAATCTGTTGTTTTGAGCAACTCAAGTCTGACGTGAGTGGATGATTGTCAATTTGAGCGGTTCAAAATATTAGGTCGTTACAAGTGGTATCCAAGCGAGGTTTAGACATACTTAGCATATGGAGTAAAAAAATACTCATTAGAGATAGGGTAGTAATACCCTTGAATGAGTGGAATCAATTATAGAATCATATTCATTCGAGCGTGAAATTCATTGTTAGAATCCTCCTGGATTAGGATTTCCCTCGGATTTTGGAACTATCCCTTTGTTCTAAAACCCATTCTTGTCCTTTCGTATTCTTCTTGACACTGGAGCATCGTATAGCTCTACTTTGGTTGATCTCTATAATTAATTTGAGAACATCTTGCCACCTCAATTGGCAACTTCGTCCTTTTGTGTGACTAATCCTATCGGCGCTCCCGCCAACCTTAGTACGATTTGTAAAGGGGTGAAACTCCCTTACAACAGGCGTCGATCCACCAGAGACTTCTTCGTCTTCGGTTTTGATGCTGTCATTTCTTGCAAAACCCGAACCATTTCTTTAGTAGACAACCAGGGTAATTCACTTATGATCGAATGCCAATTGTCTCAGGTTTATGCAGGCAGTTTAATCTTTTCGCTTGATTCTTAGCCTAATGATCTTCACTCCATCCCTGTTATCAAACAATTTCCGAATATCTTTGGTGAAGTCACTTCACATCCTCCTAAGAGGGAAATTGAATTCCGCATCGATCTTATTCCTGTAGCTCGACCTTTGTCCTTCCTCCCAAACGAATGGTTTCTACAAATGGTTTGTCATACCCTTTAGATTAACCAATGCTCCTGCCTTTTCGTTGATCTCATGAATTACATTCATCGCGATGTTCTCAACAAATTTGTGCCCGTATTCGTTGATGATATTCTCGTCTTTCCTGGGTCTCGGTTGACCCAGTTAAGGTCATCCGCGATTAATATAAGTCTATCCACCTTTTCTCTTTTGTAATTTGATTAGTTTATCTTTCTTTCGAACTTATCTTTGTAGTTAGAATTCTTTTTGATTAGAATCCATCTAAATTCGAATCTCTATCCTTGTTTTGAAATCCATCCTTGAATCATCAGGTGAGGTAGTGTATTTATAATTAATATAAAAATGTTTATATTATGTTGTTTGAATTGTTAAGTTGATTTGGTTTCGATCGATCCGTTCGGCCAACTCTATCGCTAGGAATTTCAAAATATTTGAACAGAGTAAACTGACACAATATTGTTTTCGAAATTTGTAAGTAAAATAATTTTATGTACAATTATATTTTAAATATAAAAGTATAACTTTTTTGTAATAAGATAGTTAAATGAATTAGTTATTAGAAATGATAATGCTATATTATCATTTATATTTTGTCAACCTTTCAAAAACATTAGCTAATGTTGCATGTTATAAGGAGACAAAATTTTAAGACATGGGTTATCACTCTGATTTGCAAATGAAATGGATTTAAACTAAGGATTTGAGAATTAAATTTCGGTGCTTTTTAAAATTAGGTTTTCAAAGGTTCTGGAAAATATATTATTTGAAAGTATCTTCGAATACGAATTGTTTCAAATAATTTTAAAAGAAATAAGTTGGTACTCTCCTCTCATTTTCGTTGGAAAATAATTTCGGTGATGATTGCAGCATCATCAACATTCATTTTCGAGTCTCGGAGTGGAGAGACCACTTAGTAGCTTTGCTACACTTTTATTTTGGAAAATGGATTTGATTTGAATTTGTTAAGTATGATTTGATTGATAAAGTGTGTGTATATATATATGTATGTATGTATATTTGTTCAAAATGGTATGAAGTGAAATCGGAAATTTAACTCTTAAGTTTTGTGTTAAGTGTTAGTTTTCAATTATTGAAATGAAACAAAATTTTGAACAATTGGAATGTCTAAATTGATTAGAAATGAAATTTAAATAATTTGCAATAATTGAACTAGGATAAAATTAATTTGTATAATACTCAATTGCATTATAAATTATATTACTAACCTGAAATATTCAAAAAGTTAAAATGTAATAATAATATGTAATTAAATAATATACAATATAAATGTAGGTGATAAGATGTCCAAAAGAAATATTGCTTAGGAAGTTTGTAAATAAAAATTTGGTGGTTATAATAAATGTTTATGCAGTTAGTTTATGTTATAAGAATATTTAATTGAATAAATTGAATAATAAAAAGAGAATGTTATTTGAATGGATAAAATGAATGTAAACCAATTAAATAGGGATTAATGGAAAAATTGGATTGAAATCAAATAAGTTGAATATAAATTGGTTAAACTTATAAACTGAATAAACCCATTGGATGATTAACGAGATAAACAACAAGAAATAAATGTTAATCGATTATGTAGTAATTAGGGTGAATTCAAATAAATTGAATTCAATGGAAATTAAATTCAAAGTGAGTTAATCAAATGATAATAAAAAATAGATGCAAATTAGTTAAAAATGAAATATATTAATGGTTCTAAATTAATTGTGCATCTGGTACTATTTTTTTCGGATCTAACTTTTTTTTCTGTTGCTTCTATTTTCCTATCTTGTTCCTTTTCGAGGACGAAAAGTTTTGAGCGGGGGAGAGTGTAACGAATCGTAGCCTTTAGCTATTTTTACAACGTAATTAAATGAATTTTTCATGAAAACAAAATAATTAAATTTGGTAATGAAAATATGATATTTGGTATGCGTCTATTTAAACATAGCAAAGATTTTCATTAGAAAATATGAAAGTTAGATCTGTTGTATAATTTCCAATTTCAAATTAAAATCAGTTCAATTTGACGAAAACTAAATAGTTTCAAAACCTGAATATTTTTATATAATAAAAATGTAATCATTTTCTGAGTGAGACATCATATTTCATTTCACCAAATTTGGACTGTTCTAGCTCCGTTTATCTTATTTTCGGTGTTTTAGCAACATTTCGGCACCGGATATCGACTTTTAATAGGATGGTCATATCGTTGATATCTGTGTACCATTTTTTTGTCTTATCGTGCTGATCTTCATAGTATATTCATTTGTGCATTTCGGTGTCCGATATGTGGTGGAAACAACGAAACGGTTATGTGTACCGGTACCGTATTTGAGCCTTTTTAGTTTCGTTATGTCTTTCAATTATTCACGTTGCAAACTAATAGCCATCAGCTATTAATAATTTCGACATTTGACTACTGCATTTCTCAAACTAATTTATATTTCTGGTTCGCTTTCAATTCTCCTTTCTGTTCATTCCTATTCTTGCAAATGAAATAAATTATAAGTTTATATTATACCTGAGCCTACTCATCTTCTTTCCTCATCAAGCCATCCATACATTCTTGGATCTCCTCCTACCTTTTCCTCCATCAACCTTTCAGTTCTATAAAAATTAAAAAAAAAATAACTAAGCTTATAAATATTTTTGTTTGCCTGAAGCTACTCGACGTCGAAACCTGCTCCTACACTCCGTGTGCAACCACCCATTTCCTTATGTCTGTTAATTATCATTCTTTCCCCTTTTATGTTTGTTCTAACTTATAAGAAAAAATATATGCAAAGTGTCATATTCATTTGCATTTGGTGCCTGCACGTCTCCTTTGCGTGCTCATCTTCTTTCATTTTGTCGAGATTCAAGAGCCGCCTTCACCCTCTGTTCAACCCTCATCAGATCTACCGCTATCCGACCCTCTCTCTACCACCTTTCACTGCAGTCTTTCTCCCTATCCTATTCCATCTTCCGCCGCCACCACCTAGCAACCGTTCGCCTCCTCCGACTATTCATCGATAGCCTGTGAACGACGCCAGTCCATCCTCCGAACACCCGAAACCAAGCACTGCCACCATTCGGCAGCATTCCTCACACCTCCGCCTTTGCTCGACATCGACCATCGATCCACGTCGCCTTCCTCCATGCGGGAATGTTCATCCCACCCTTCACCTGTTACACGCCCGAGCTTCTACAAAAAAAATGAAAGGCTTGCATATAATCTAGATCTATTCGTACTATCAGGTTATGGGTTCTTATGCAATAAAAATTCATCCAACTTTAAACCTAAAATTTTGAAATCTAGGGTTTCCTATCAAGCCATGGGGGAAAATCAATTCCCTCACCAAATTTCTTCAAATTTCTCTTACTCCTCTTCTCAAATTAGACCACCTAAGGCTTCTCACATCAGAAAGCCATCATAGGTTATCAACATTGACGAAGATGGTTTTAAATTGGTCCAATCCAAATAGCAAAAGAGGAAAGAGGCCAAGAAATCACAGGAGTTGCTATCAGCTTTCAACAGAGACAACAGAAAAGGCCGTGATGATCATAATATGACCACTAATACTGCAAAGAAAGTTCAAGTGTTTCCGATACAGAAAAAACCGATAGCCATCTCACTGAATAGAGAACAAGGTCGTAAATCCTGGACTGATATTGTTACCGATCAGCATCAAGAACCCAATGATGAAGATTGCAATCTAGAGCATATTGCACCAATCAAGATTAACAACAAAAGGTATGGTCTGGTAAAGGAAGAGGTATGTAAAAGGGCAACTGAATCATGGAACAATTCTGTTCTTGTGTATGTAGTGGGTACCAAACCATACTACATGTTTTTTAAATCATATAGTCAATGAGATTGGAATCCGATTGGTGAATTTGAAATTTTACTAGAGAGAATGGATTCTTTCTAATAAAATTCAAAGATTCTCAAGATTGCTCTTCAGTTTTGAAGAGTGGACCATATTGTTACAATGGCAAACTCATCATAGCGAGAAA